>CM064335.1:55300021-56500021 GCA_032595735.1 Pelochelys cantorii
GACAGCGAGAGCAGGCACAGCTGGGGGCGCTCACGTGAAGTGGATGCTGCCCCGCGACAGGTCCCCTCACCTCAGGCGTGTCTGCACCACAACACTAAGTCCCCCTAAGGTGGGTTGGATCACAGGGGTCCCCTGGAGACTCTCCTGCTGGGCTGATCGTACCACAGAGCCTGCCTCATGGGGCGCGCCGCCACCCTGTCCTGCTGAGCCAGAAGCCCTGCTCATTAGCGCCCCCAGTCGCTTGGCCTCTGGCTTTAAATGGTGCGAATGGTACGTCCCTGCCTTGTCTTCTCTCCCACCCGCCGGAGCGCTGCGCTGGGCGTGTCGTGGCCACTGGCTTCAAGTCCCTGCCATGCCCCCTGGGGCACCTTTGGCAAGATGGCTCCCTGCCACGGCCAAGGCACGTCAGGGAGAGGGGCGAGCGGGGATGGCCTCACGCGGGCAGAGGCAGGCAGGGCCGGCTCCTCAGTGAGGAAGCGTGGCTCTCCCCAGTGGCAGTGACCCAGCGAGCCCCCCCTCAGCTGAGGGTCTGGTCGGGGTCTCTGATGAAGCCTCGTCTTCCCCCAGCCCTGTCCCCACCACCCTGCTTTCTCCACTGAAGAACCGCAGCGGGAGGGGGGCCCAGTTGTGGGGGCGCGAGGTCTGAGGACATCTGCCCTCAGCTCCTTGCTCCCTGCGGCCTGGGCAAGTCACTGAGAACGGCCCTGCAGGAGGGCACCGAAGCCCCACCAGGCGGCGAGAGCTGTTGGGGGGAGTTTTCTGTCACACACCTGGCCAAGGCTGCAGGGGGCCCAAGCCCCCCCATGGGCCGGCGGCTCAGCTCCCCCAAGGGCCTGACTTGCAGGGGTGCCTGCCAGCTTTGGCAACGTGGCTACGCCATCTAGCGGCGAAGCGACAAGGCCGAGCTGCGGGGGGGGCTGACGGAGCAGGGCAGGAGAACAACGGAAAGGGATGGCTGCCAAGGCGGGCAGGGCCAGAGAAGCCTGGGGGGGGGGGATGTACAGTACAGAGGCAATACCAGGCTGCCGCCTGACCAGGCCACCTTGGAGTAGCTGTCCCTTGCTGCTGTAGCGGTTCCGGGCTAGGGCCAGCAGGCCGCACACCGGGAGACACGTGGCCACCATGGGCTGACCAGCCAGAGACCTGCCAGCCCTAGCCAAGCCTGCCCTTCCTGTTGAGTGTGCTCTCAGCAAACCCCCTCCTGCAGGCCTGCCCATGGGATGCCAGGAGAGCCAGGGCTAAGCAGCTGCCCAGTCGGAAATAGGACAGAGGGGCAGCACCTCTGGGCCTAGTGCCCGCCGGGTGCGGTGGGCGGGGGGCTCGCTGGCCGCCATCAGACCGTGTTTAGCGAGTAGGGGGCTACCTGACCGAGCCCCAGGAGGGCTCTGCAAGAGGAGAAGGGGTCACTCGCTCGAAAGCCACGTTCTGTAACAATGACCCAGCTGCACCTGGCGGCAGCGCGGCCGCGTGGGGCGTTCGCCGCGGTGCCTGCCAGGCCGGCTCTTTCCCCTGCCCTACTCTGGCTGAGGGGAAGACCCTCCCGCTGTCTCCCCACAAGGGAATAGCCCCCCCTCCCCCTCAACTCCCCCTCCCGAGCCTGGCCCAGCGGAAGTGGCTCCGTTTTCCTTTGGAGGAACGTTTCCCGCAGATGCAGGAGTGGCTCAAACACCTTCCCTGCCAAGCTGTAGCTGAGCCACAAGCCCAGAGGCTGCTGGGTAAGAGTCTGTCCCTCGGTGAGCACGCAGCAGGGTAAGGGCAGGGCAGATGTGTGCTGTCACCAGGAGCCAGGGGCATCAATACCCTTAAGGAGCAGGGCCGGGGAGGCTAAGATCCACGGTCTGTTTCCCCAAAGCGCTACCGTGGCAAAAGGGACTTTCTCGTTCATGATCAAGTTGGTGTCCTGGCCGCACACTGGGCGGGGAGGAAAGACCAGGCCTCTTCTCGCAGCACCCTGGGGTGGTAAACACCCGCCAGCGCTAAGCACAGTGCCAGATCCCCTGCCCATGTCGGTTCTTTTCCCTGCCGGTCCCGGCTGGCACCATACGGGAGGCGCTACTGCCGGAAGGACACCTGCAAGTGCTGGGAGGAGGAGACACCGGGGCCCGAATTCCTGTTTACAAAGTGCTGATCCCAAGCCTGAGGCACGGGGCAGACTGGCCGGATACGTTCCACGGAAACAATAGGCAGCAAGGGGCAGCCCAGACACCCCTTCACCAGCCGCAGCGGGAGGGAAAACTGCAGGCAGCAGGGTCGTGCTCCTGGCCTTTAACTGAGCGTGTGGCCCGCTTCCTCGTGCGACTGGCTGGGGACTGGACTCAAAGCAGCTGGGAGAAGCTTGTCAGATGAGCTGGGAGCGGTGAGCCTGGGGTACCAATAACCAGAGCCAGGATCCAGTCGACTACCGCAAAGAACGGTGGTAACTTGACTGACTGTGGAGGTGTAACCTTCTGCCAGGTGCAGCCAGCAGCAACCAGAGTGGGGTTCAGTGTCTGGTGGTTCCTCTCCATCCATCCAACACAGAACTGGCATGAGCCCACACCCAGTGAAATTCACCGCCCACCCTGGGCACCTCTGCGAGGCCCACTCGCAAGCACAGCGGCTGCGTGTAGCTAACGGCAGAGGAGTGGCTGTGTTAGGCTGCGGCCACAAACCCAGCATTTCACACCCGTCTTCGGTACTGGAGTGCTTGTCACCCCGTGCCGACCAGGGTCCATCACTGGGCAACATGGCTCTGGCTGCTGGCCCTCTGGGCAGAGGGGGTGTGCGCAGGTAAACACCGTCCGCTCCAAACACCTCTCCCCTCCCTGCTCGCGGTCGGGGGGCGGTGAGAGCAACGATCTTCCATCAGGGGCCTTAGCTACGTTGGTGGGGTGCTGCTGTGGCACTACATGCCATGCCCCTGCTGGAGACAGGGTTGTGATCTGCACACACCCTGCCGCGCTGGGCTCTAGGCAAGGTAATCCTGTGGGGCAGCATCCACCAGGCTGATTTCCTCAATACCAGCATCCTGTTTGCATGCGCGTGTCGCGTTTGTATCTGAAGTTAGGAACCGTGGGTCCCTGCTGTTGCCTGGGCTCAGATTACTCATGAATTTCAGGCGGCCACCTTTAGGGGTGACAGGCCCTTTGTCCCAGGGTCGGGAACCCTGGTGCGCAGACGTGACACTCACACCACGGGAACTCTTGTATAGTCACAAATACCCTGTATTGATACACTGAGCACAGCCCCAGCACCCCACTGTCATCAGAGAGAGGGTCTGTACGGCTGCCAGGCTGCGTGCTCAGCTCCTGCCCTCTCGTGCCATTGGCGGCTGCTTTCCCTAGGCCCTGAATCGACGCGCACGGCCTGTGCTACCTGGGAGAGGCCCAGGTGCCAGCCATAGCTCAGCAGAGGGGAAGCGGCCTGTTAGCCCCTTGCATGACAGCCAAACTGCCACTAGGCCCCGACCGTGACTGCGTCTAATCTACAGACAGACCCATAAGGGATTGACAAGCTGGATCTCACTAGGCCAGCAAGCAGGTCGGCCCCTCGCCCGCTGCTGATGCTGTCAGTGCTACGGGGGGACAGGCAGGCTCAGGGGGACCTCAGTGTCTCAGGGGCCGTCCCAGGAGCTGCAAACCTGTCACGGTGTAAACGAGGAGACGCCACAGTAAGAAAATGAAGGGGCCTGCCCCGGAGCACAAGCCGAGCAGGGTTGGGCCTGGGAAGTGGGTGCTGGGGAACCCACAGGCTGGCGGGGCGGGTTCACCTGACAGTGGCATTGGGACCCTCTGTCCCTTTTCCCAGGGCACCCGAGCCACCTGGCTCCTTCCGCCGGCTTATTCCCAGCCCCCACCACCCGCACTCCCCTTTGTGCCTTCGGTAACAGCGGCCTGCCCTGCACTCACGGGGCGCATCCCCGCGAAGTTTCGGTGGCTCATGGCCACATCCAAGAAGCCCAGGCAGTGTCCGAAGGGACGCTCCACCCCAGAGGCAGCTGGTGGGGCTGTGCACAGAACCCTAGGAGAAGGGCCCTGGGGTCCAGCCCCCTGCATGGAGCGACCCAGGCTCATTGGAGGGGCAGAGCCCCACTGAGACCCGCTGTTTGTTGTGGGTGTGTCCAGCCTGCCCCAGGCCGCGCTGGCCCCTGAGCTGGGGGGGGTGGGCTGGTGCGGGCACCCCTGTGGCATGCGGGCGGGGCGGGTTGGATTCTCCCACGGGGGGGGGGATTTCCTCCCCCCGCCGCCGTACCCGCAGCCCCCGCCCCGCGCTGGCGCCGCTCCCGCATGACATCAGGCCGGCGAGGCAGGGCGCAGGCGCCGGGCGGGGAGCGGAGACCGGAGCGGATCCCGCAGCATCCCCCCTCGCTTCGGAGCGACTCCGGCGCCCGGCCCCGCCATGTCCGCCGGAGGCGACTTCGGTAACCCGCTGCGGAAATTCAAGCTGGTCTTCCTGGGGGAGCAGAGCGGTGAGTCCCGGAGGGGGGCCCCGAGCCTGCGGCCGGACCGAGGGCGGGGCAGGCCGGGCCCCGGCACCGGGAGATGGAGTCACAGACCCCGCCTGTGCCAGGGGCGGGCCGGCACCTTGTGAACGGGAGCGGGCTGGCTGCGGGCGGGCTGCAGTGGGGGCAGGAGCAGGGGCCTGGCTCCAGATCTTCGCCCTGTTTTACCCCCCACCCTTGGAAGGGTGGCTGGGACTGACAGCACTGGCCGGGCAGCGGGGCATTGGCTCGGGGCGCATGGCCCTTGGCTTTCCCAGCACTGGCCGGGCAGCGGGGCATTGGCTCGGGGCGCATGGCCCTTGGCTTTCCCAGCACTGGCCGGGCGGGGGGCTCGTGTGGGGCAGCCGGGGGGCTGGATGAAGGAGACGCAGCCTGAGGCTCGCCAAAGCCAGAGCTGCGGCCTCCCTTCCCCCACCCGCCTATGGGGCTAGAACCCCCCGGCAGGTGTGTGCGGGGGAGGGCGGGCAGCAAGACCCGGCCCCCAATGGTCTGTTCCTAGCGCCGGGCTCGTCCCCTGCCGCCTTCGAACCCTCCAGCCCAGCCGGCGGGGCCAGCGGAAGGAGGGAGCAGGTGGAACCCGGGGCGCTCTGGGCCCAGGGCTTGGCCGTTCGCTTCCCAGTGTTTTGGCTGGAGCCCTGGGGCCCGCGGGGAGCCCCCGATCCCGCGCCTGCCGCTCCCGGTGCAGCAGGGCTCGTGTGAGGGGCGGGGCCGGCCTAGCGGGGGGCGGAGGGTTCCGCGGGGTCCCGGCTGGAGTCTCCTGCGAGCAGCTCCGTAGCCCCGGGCCCTGGCAGCGGCAGCGCGCGTTTCCCCTCTCGGCCCGGCCCGCCCCCCCCAGCCGGGGATGGCGCGGGGGGCTGCGGGACGCTACACCCGCCCGTCCCTCTCGCGTCCCAGCTTTGCAGTGTCCCGTCGGGCTCCCGGCGTGGGGGGGGGGGGGGCTGAGTCGGGTTTGCCCTTGTGCGGGGGAAGGGGGCTGGGGGGCTGGAGCCCTCTCGTGGGAACCGGGGGGCGGGGCGAGGAGCCCCAGGGCTCGGCGGGTTTAGGGGCAGTTTTCGGTGCGGGGGTGAGGACGCGGTGCGGAGCGAAGGGCCCTGGCTGCCCAGGCACCCGCAGGATCCAATCGCTCATGTCTCCTCCTCGGAACAAGCGCGCCTGGCCGAGGCGCGGGGGTGTCCCCCTTTCGCTCCCGGCTCTGGGCCTCCCCCGCCCCGACTCGCCTGCCTCCCGAGGGTGTGTGGGCAGCCACGGGGCCTGACTTCTTCCAGCTTGGAAATCTGGGGGGAAGGGGCATTTCAGCCCTGGCCGGCGCAGCGCTGGAACCCGTGGCCGCTTCGCCAGGGGCTTGGAAACCCGCTGGAGGCTGGACGCGGCTTCTCCCCGGCGGAGGCCTTGGCCAGGGCGAGGGAGGGGCCAGCTGCGTGCGCCCCTTTCTGGGCAGCGTAGACGGGCTGGCCCGCAGCGCTCCTCGGGCGTTCCCGTCGGAGAACCGCTCGCTGCCGCCGCCTGCTTCCTCTGCCGGCAGGGCCCCGCTCCCCGCCCCTCCACCAGCCGGGCAGCTCGGCTGGGCTGGGCGTCAGCCGGCTCCTCGCCCCCCCTCCCGCGCGGAATTTCGGTGCCTGGGCGAGACCCGCCTTGGGCAGCCGCTGTGGCTGACCCGTGCGCAGGGGCTGGGAGGCTGCGGAGCGAGACCTTAGCAGGTGCTTCTGCGCTGCCCCCTCCCCGGGCCTCTGGCCGCACGGAGCCGGGCGACGGCATCGCCGCGCCCCTGTGGTTAAGTGCCGCCTGCCTCCCGCCAGGTTCCCCGGCAGCGGCCCATCGTGACGCGCGCCGGCGGCCGGGGGTGAGCGCCCTTGCGGGCGGTGCCGTGGGGCGGCGCGGCAGGACGGCCCTTTCCCACCTGCTCGCAGGCCTGGGGGGCTGCGTGTGGCCTGTGCGCGCTGCCCGCGCAGCCTGGCTCCCCTCCGCGCCCCCGTGAAACGCCCCGCGGGCCTGTGAGGCGGTTTCTGGCGTTGCCCCCGGACTCTCAAACGGGGACGGCTCGCTGGAGGGACCCCGGCGGGATTTCACGTACAGAGCCCGGGCCGGGCCCGCTCTTCCCGGAGAGCCAGGACCTGCAGAATCGCGGCCTGCAGTCTTGCAGGAGTGACCCCCCCATTCCTCTCCCAGGCCCGGCTCCCGTCCGCCCGGCAGCCAGCGCGCTCGGGACCCGCGGCAGTGGCAGGCGCTGAGGCGGCGCCGGTTCAAGTCCCGCCGTCGGGCCGGTTCTGCGCGGTCAGGGACAGGCGCGGGTCTCCACCCCCCGGAGGGTACAACAAGGGTTAAAGGGCCCCCGTCTGTCGCCACGTGGAAGGCTGTAGCCAGGGCAGGGAGATGCCCCGGCGGGGATCAGTCCGACCGACGTGCCGGCAGCTCAGCTGCGCCGGGGACGGGGGCAAGAGCCAGTGGCGGCAGCAGGGCCCCCGGCATCTCCTGTGCCCGCTCCCCGCCCCTGGCCGAGTGGTCCGGGCACAGCTGGAGCCCCTGAGTCCCGGGGCCTGCTGGCACGTGTGCGCGCAGGCCGGGCGGCTGCCGCTGTCTGTGGTGCTGTCCGGAGCCCGGCCTCTGGGAGAGGCTGCGAGGCAGGCGCGCTGACCTGGCTGGTAAACCAAGGGGCGCTTGGCGCCTGCTCTTCCCGCCCCGTCCCGGGGCAGCGGGAAGCCGGAGAATCAGCCTCTCGGTGCCAGGGACCGGGGCGTAGAGGGAGCGGGATTCATTGGGGGACTGTTTCTGTGGTGTCGAAATGCTGCTACCGGGGCCTGGCTGGGCTCTAAGGCGGCAGAAGCCCTGGCGCCCATCCCCGCCGCGCTCCCTCTTGGGGCTCTGGGTGAAGGGGCCCAGGCTGCCGGGGAACGGGGTGGGTCTGACAAGAAGCCAGATACCAGGGGAGGACCTGGGAGAAGCTGAGCAAGGAGCTGTGCTGAGGGGGAGGCGGTAGCTATAGGGAATGGCGGGGGGGCTGAGGTGGGGAGAGACGCAGGCTGGCCTGGGAGGAATTGGGGGCTGCCGGGACAGAGAGCTGGGTGTGCGTGGTGGGACCTGGCTGCGGTGAGACGAGGGGGGGTTTGGTGAGGCGAATGGGAGCAGAGGCAGGCGAGGGGCTGGGGTAGCTTGGCAAGGTGGGGCCGAGGGGCTCGAACGTGGGGCAAGCAGGGAGAAGCCCCGGCGGTGAGACAGCTCCACAGAGCAGCGCTCAGAGCCGAGCGCCAGGGGAAGGCAGCCTGGGCAGGCCGAAGTTGGCTCCCAGGGCGTGTGCGGCACCTGCGGGTACTTCCCTGGGCCCCATCTCACTGGGGGCGCAGGGCCTGGGGTGAACAAGCCTTGTGGAGCCAAGGGCCCTGCCTCCTGGGCGGTGGCGGTTGGAAAGTGTCTAGTGTTTGTGGGTACAGGGACGGGGGGTCTAAGCAAGTCCCACGCCCGGCTCCTGGGATGGGGGGGGTCTAAGTGTGTGCCATCTGTGGGGCTGAGACCTGGCCCCTCCCCCAAAGCATGGGGGGGGTGGCGCATTGGGGTTCCTCCATCTCCTGCACCCCCGTAGGGGAACGAACAGACTCCACCAGCCAGTACAATAGAGGGAGTTTATTGCTTCTCCAGGATACAGCACAGCATAGATGTAATCTGGTTACAGGGCAGGCCTAGGATGCCTCAGCCCCCCTTGAGACGGGGGAGACTGGGCCCCTAAATCCCAGCCCCCTTTTGCTCAGGCTGCTTCCTCCATGATTCCTGACAGAAACTACCCCTCTCACTTCCAGCCCTGCCCCCCAACCAGGGCTCCACTCCGCCTTCTTCCTATTGCTCCGCTCCCTGGGAGGTAACTGGTCCGACAGGTTCGGAGCCCCCTTGCATAATGACTCATCCCCTGCCCTGCTGGGCCGTGCTGCAGACAGCAGCCAGTGGGGGTCAGCCACAGCCCACTGCCCAGCATAGCAACCAGCAAGGTCCCCCCACTACGTCACAGGGTGTTGCACTCAAGCTGCAGTGGCCTGGGGGGCAACAAATGATGCAGCAGGGCCGGGAGCGCGAGCTGCCCTCGAGGGGTGCGTGGTGCAGAGACCCTGTCTAGTGCCCACTGCCCGGCCGGCCAGCGGAGTCAGTGCAGGCGGCCCAGAGGCGTGATTGGATGAGGGGTCAGAAATAGGCCCCCAGTCGCCGGGCACCCTTCCATACAGCTTCTCCCGATGTGCCGGCGGCCGTGGTGGCCCGCCCCGGGGAGGTTAACAAGGCGGCCCTGCAGTTTCATGGGCCCGGAGGGGGGTGTGAATCAGGAGGTGCTGGGAACGGGTTGCGACCTGATGTGCTCCACAAAGCTCTGTGTCCGGGCCTCCCTCCCGCTGCAGACAGAGCGGGTGTGGGGGAGCCCCCTACTCATGTCCAGGGCGGGCCAGGGGACCACACAGGGCACAGACTGGCTGTTCAAGGGGGAGCAGGAGCGCTCCGAGCCTTCATGCCACCACATCACTTGCTGGTGTGAAGCCCAGCGCTGGTGCTTCGGTTTGTTCTCCCCGACCCTCTGGCTGGGGGCCGCGCATCGGTGCCGGCCCTGGCTCTGGGGGCCGCGCGTCGGTGCCGGCCCTGGCTCTGGGGGCCGCGCGTCGGTGCCGGCCCTGGCTCTGGGGGCCGCGTGTCGGTGCCGGCCCTGGCTCTGGGGGCCGCGTGTCGGTGCCGGCCCTGGCTCGGGGGCCGCGTGTCGGTGTCCGCCCTGGCTCTGGGGAATGCATCCCCTGCCGCTAGGGTCTCCTGGGAAACCATAAAAAGGCCAGTGCTGAATGACAAAGCAGGCCTGAGGCTTTTTGCCCTGAGACGGGTGACAGGCCTACCTGGGAGCTGGTAGACTATGTGGAAGAGGTGGGAGCCAAGAGGGGCCCTTGCCACATGCCCCACTCAGAGGCAGGAGACTTTCGCCCGCCCCACTCCCAGGGATATGGGAGCCAGATGAGCATTGCTTTGTATCTCTCCCGCTGCCTCCTGTCGGCCCCCAACCCGGCACCATCTCCCTCTCTTGCCAGCCGGAGCTTGTCCGGGAAGGGTCCCGGCGTGAAGGGGTCCCCAGCGGGCGGGCTGGCCCTGCAGCGATTGGCAGGCCTGGCGTGTGTCCCAGCCGCCGGAGCGTAGCTGATGTCGCCATGCAGGCGTGGACGGAGTGGCTGCACTCCGCGGGGAACCAGGATGGTTTTTAATTATACATCGAGACGCTGAGTGGTTCCCTGTCTCACCCATTGGCTCAGTCTCTTGGGTTTTTCCCTTTTCTTTGTTCCAGGTGTTCTTGTTTCCATCGCACTCCTCTTGTGAGCAACTCCCCTTGTTCCCTCCCGCAGCCCCATTAACTCTGTGCTCCCTGCCCTTTTGGACTCCTCCTTTTCAACATCCCACTGTGGCGTAGTGGGGGGCTGTGTGCTCTGTAACCCAGGGTCCCCCTGTGATCCCCACGGACTCACCCACACGTGGTGATGTAGTGTCAGAACCTTGCTGGTTGTGGTGCGTGGGCTGTGGATGGCCCGACTGGCCTCTGCCTGGGAGCACGGCCCAGCGGGGGGGCTGCCTACGTCAGGTAGACAAAGACCCAACCGGTCAGAGGAGTTGAGGGCAGCGAGGGAACTAGGGTAGGAGGCTTCGGGGGAAGGGTCAGTTGCTGGTTGGAAAACATGAAGTGAACAGCCTGAGCGGAGGGCTGAGGGTCTGGGGGGGGGGGGGGCGATGGACCCCTAACCCAAGGGGTCTGAGGCATCCTGGCCCTGGCTCCTGAAACCACATCACGTCTGTGCTGGGCTGTGTTCTGGAGAAGCAATAAACCCCCCTGTTCTACCGGCTGGTGGAGTCTGTTCTTGCTGCAGACGGGGTGCAGGATTTGGGGGGAAATCCCGACTCGTCATCACACCCCCCACCTCCCACAAAGGGCACACGGTGCCAGGAGGCACATGGCCCCAACAGCCGGCCCCTTTGAGGGGCCTGGAGAGGGAGCCAGGGTCTTGGTGGTCCATGGTCTGCATCCAAAGGCTTGGTGGGCCGGATCTGGCCCGGCCCTGCTCTAGGCAGGAGGGTGAGTGCTCTCTGGGAGAGAGCTGCCTTGCAGGGCCCAGAGCAGCCAGTGACAAGGGCCTGGGCTCAGGGTCTAGTCGGCCTGTGCGTGGCTCGGGTGGCGTAGTGTGTGTGACGTGTCACGGCTCCAGCGCGGGGTGCCTGGAGTTCTGCATAAAGGCCAGCCTTTCGGATCCCTCATGGCCTTCTCACCCAGCCCCCGCGCGGCCGGGCCACGGGACGTTCTCACCCAGCCCCCGCGCGGCCGGGCCACGGGACGTTCTCACCCAGCCCCCGCGCGGCCGGGCCACGGGACGTTCTCACCCAGCCCCCGCGCGGCCGGGCCACGGGACGTTCTCACCCAGCCCCCGCGCGGCCGGGCCACGGGACGTTCTCACCCAGCCCCCGCGCGGCCGGGCCACGGGACGTTCTCACCCAGCCCCCGCGCGGCCGGGCCACGGGACGTTCTCACCCAGCCCCCGCGCGGCCGGGCCACGGGACGTTCTCACCCAGCCCCCGCGCGGCCGGGCCACGGGACGTTCTCACCCAGCCCCCGCGCGGCCGGGCCACGGGACGTTCTCACCCAGCCCCCGCGCGGCCGGGCCACGGGACGTTCTCACCCAGCCCCCGCGCGGCCGGGCCACGGGACGTTCTCACCCAGCCCCGCGCGGCCGGGCCACGGGATGTTCTCACCCTGACCCCACGTGGCCAGAAGTGCAGACTTGCCGCTAGCGAAGAGGGACCGTAGTCAGGGGACAGTGAGTGCAGCCGCGTTTCAGTGACTGGATTCCCAGCCCCGAGAGCTATTCAGGGCCGGCCTTTCTCTGAGGAGACCCAAGCGGGCCACCAGACCTGGCCCAGAATACAAATGGGGCAGCGTGTGTCTGCTGAGTGGTGGCAGCTTTGTCTGCGGGTAGCTCAGCACAGCCCGGTTCCTCCTGCCTTTCCCCTGATTGGCTGTGTGTGAAAGGCCGCTGCGGATCCGGGGCCGGATTTTCCTTCGCGCCAGGGCCAGGCTGCTAACTGCCCCCCGGCTCCCTTGCTCGCTGTTCGCGCCAGCGACCAGCAGCGACTCTCAGGAACTTGCGCTGCTGTGGGTCGGGAGGCAGGTGGGCGGAGCTGTGCTCGCGGAGCGGCGACGCCCGGCCCAGACAGCGCGGAGGCACTGGCTGCAAGTCAAGTCTGGCTCAAACTGGCCGCTTGGGGAGACTCTCGCCCAGGGATTTCCTGTGCTGTTTGCCTCTAGCCTGAGTCCCGTTCCTGGACCCCCGGGCTGCCTGGCACTGCGCCCTGGTGGGCGACTGTTCTCTGGCCCCTACAGGTCTGTCCCTGGCGGGGCCACGGGGCAGCCTCCAACACTTCCAGGCACGCGCCGGGCTGCTGGAGCCAACGAGGGTGGGGCTGGAGTACCTAGGGTGGCAGGCTGTAAGTAGGGGCCTGGTATTGTTAGCACTGATAGATCCCTACAGCCACAGCCCCAATGAGGCCTGCAGGCCCTGCTCCCCGCTATGGCCACTGAGTGCAATGGGCCACCGGAACGGCACAGGCGGAGGGGCCATGCCCCCGTCTCCACCTGCCACACCCGTCCCCTGGGCCTGCCCGTTGCACAGGGTGCGGGGGGGCTTGCCAAAGAAGAAACCTAATAAAGGAGCAAGAATTGGATGGTTCCCCTGCCCGTTCCAGGGCCACTGTGGCTACTAAGGCCGGGCCCTAGCCCTCCACACCCCCAGTCTCGGTCTGGGATAAAGCACCACATCTGCCCTGTGCATGTGCGTAAGGGGGTGTGTGCGTGTAAGCGGGGTGCACAAACCACCTCTCCGGTGGCTGAAGCTCTTTGCTTTAGGACTGATCGTTGTCCCCGCATGCCAGGGTGCGTGGTAGACAGCAGCCGGGTGCATTAGCAGGGAGCGAATTCTGTGCCCCTCTCCCCAGCCGCTGGCTTCCCACCGTTGCGGGCGCGTAACCGCTGTGCTGCGGGACTCATTACAGCATCAGCCGCGCAGCGCGTTCTACGGGCCGCAGCCTCCAGCGGCTCCCCGGCTGCCCTGCCAGAGGGTCTGGAGAAGGGATGCTGCACAGAGCAGGCCTTGCTGCGGCGTACTCGTTCCCTCCGCTGAGTGGCTGCCCCGCTGTGGCACCTCCCCTGGGACCGGCTTGGCTTCGGGGCACTGCTCCCGGCCAGCCCAGGGGATCTCGTCTTCCATGCCGCAGGAGCCGCTCCTTGCTCTGTGTTCCCGAGGCTGGGGTGTAGACTGGGGCTCAGGGGGATTCCTGTGTGCCCTGGGGGCCAGATTTCTGAAGGGATTTAGGCACCTACCGATGCAAACGGAGTTTCAAAAGAGCCCAAGGGGATTAGGCTCATCTTTTGGTACCTAAAGGGGCAAGGCCCTGGACTGGGACTCAGAGCTGGGACTCCTGGCTCTGCCACTGACCTGCGGGGTAACCTTGGGCAAGTCACGGCCTGGCTCTGTGCCTCAGTTTCCCCACCAGGAAAAGGAGGCTAATGCTAGTGACCGCCTTTGTGACGCACCCTGAGACTGCCTGAGGAAGGCACTAGGGACCAGCCACATGGCAGGGGAGCATGTGAGCCAGCCTCGTTGCCTGGCAGCCAGTCATACCAGGCAACGAGGTTATACCAGGAGGAGGCGGCCGGAAGTACCGGTCCCCGGTCCTCAGGAGGGCGAATATTGAAATCTCCCCACCTGCCTGGCCACTCTCCAGTTTGCAGTGCTGGGGGGCAGGGCTCCTTCCGCTACTCTGCGTTTCACGTTACCAAGGAGGCAGAGTCAAGAAGAGCTGGAAAGTCTCGTGCTCTTCCGGGGGGGCCCCGAACGTGGCAGTGCCCCACCTAAAAGGCTGGACGGCCCTTCCGATGACTGAAAAGCCCCATGCAGCACATCCAGCTGCTAGCCAGGGTGCAATCCTCGTGCCACTGACATAACCGGCCAGCACCCATCTCGTGGGGCAAGGATTCCACCCCAAGGGGTAAGAGGTTAAAGAGAAAGTTACCGGCGGGGAGGGGTGGTTATTCCTGTGTTGCTGCTCGTCTGTCAGCCCTTTGTGTGTTCGAACCGCTGTCTGCCTGGAAAGCTGCTCTGCGGGGGTCCTCGCCAGCAGTGATGGGCCGAGCCGCGTTGTTACCTTGTGGCGGTAAGAAAAGCCAGCGCTCAGAAGGGACTCGGGCAGCATCAGGAACCACAGCCCTTTTGAGATCTCTCTGCTCTCCGTCTGTGGCTGCGGAGAGACAGGGCCGGGGGTCAGGCCGAGGGCCATGCAGCGTATGGGGCCAGTCCGAGAGGGGCCAGAGCGCCTCTGGAGCCTGGTGAGAGGGCCGCAGCAGGTGGAGGAAATCCAGGAGGAGGAAGCCGGATTCTGGCAAAAGGAGAGCGCCTTGCGACAGGACTTGCCATGAGCAGAGAGGCGGACGGCGGGATGGACGCGGCTGCGGCTCAGCAATGACCCCTGGGAAGTGGGGCGGGTTGCTTTGCGGCGGTGCGGCTGCTGGTTGGAAGCCAGAACAAGCCACGCTTGTGAAACGTCACGTTTTGCACTGGTCCGGCCACGTTGGGGCACAATCATGGCACAGACTCTCCCCACGCGGCAGTCAGCCCGGGAGTTTTTGCCACCCACGTGGGCTTCAGCTAGGCCTGGCCTGCCGGGCCCCCATGTCCCTTTTCCAGTTCTCCCTCCTCCGAGGCAACATCAGCATTTCAAACAGAGCAGCTGGCCCACGGCCGCCTCCTGACCTACCCGGGCACCTCTAGGGAGCGGGCCTCAGGCAGTGCCTTGCCACTCCCGCAGCCAGCTGCAGTTCAGCTCCCGGCCTTGTGCTTCGCGGAGCTGGCTAGAGCTGCTCTGGAAATATCCAGGGTCCCTTTTCCCTGCATTCGTTTGTTGGTGAGCTCGGGGTAGCCCCCCGGTGTCCCCCGGCTTTGCAGAGCCATGGCCGCCGTGCCGTCGTGAACATATGCTGCAGAGAGACAGCACTTCTTGAAAGGGGTATTGGGGGAAGGAGAATGCAGACAAGCTGCACGTAGGGAGCTCCGTGACAGCGCTGTGGCTTGTGCTGGGGCAGTTTGTTCACTGACTGCCCGGAGGGCCAGAGGGAGGAGAAGAAGTGGGGCAGTCAGTTTTGATGCCTCTCATTGCTCAGCAGGGGATTAAACCCAAAGTGCTTTCAATAAAAAGGAAAGGAAATGAAGAGGCAGCAGGTTTAAAACAAACCAAAGGACGTTTTTCTTCACTCAGCACACAGTCAACCTGTGGAACTCCTTGCCAGAGGGTGTGGTGAAGATCGGGACTTTAACAGGGTTCAAAAAAGAGCTAGATAGATTCATGGAGGTTAGGTCCATCAATGGCTGTTAGCCAGGCTGGGTAGGGATGGCGTCACAGATTGGGAATGGGTGACAGGAGGTGGATCACATGATGGTTCCCTGTTCTGTTCACTCCCTCTGGGGCACCTGGCACTGGCCACTGTCGGCCTACAGGACACTGGGCTAGACGGGCCTTTGGTCTCATCCAGTCTGGCCGTTCTCATGTTCCTGAGCGGCCGCACGAGCGCCCAGCTTACGGGGATCACTGTCTACAGCCCTAAGCCTCATTAGTGTGCGGATACCGATCCTCCTTTATCTCTGACAAACTCTCCCGCCCGTTTTGACCACGAGAGTTGCAAGGGAGCTGCCTCTCCCCCACCGCGAGGGGGGCACGGCCTGTCTCCAAGGGAGCTGCCTCTCCCCCACCGCGAGGGGGGCACGGCCTGTCTCCAAGGGAGCTGCCTCTCCCCCACCGCGAGGGGGGCACGGCCTGTCTCCAAGGGAGCTGCCTCTCCCCCACCGCGAGGGGGGCACGGCCTGTCTCCAAGGGAGCTGCCTCTCCCCCACCGCGAGGGGGGCACGGCCTGTCTCCAAGGGAGCTGCCTCTCCCCCACCGCGAGGGGGGCACGGCCTGTCTCCAAGGGAGCTGCCTCTCCCCCACCGCGAGGGGGGCACGGCCTGTCTCCAAGGGAGCTGCCTCTCCCCCACCGCGAGGGGGGCACGGCCTGTCTCCAAGGGAGCTGCCTCTCCCCCACCGCGAGGGGGGCACGGCCTGTCTCCAAGGGAGCTGCCTCTCCCCCACCGCGAGGGGGGCACGGCCTGTCTCCAAGCCAGAGGTCTCCCCTCCCCTGTGTGGACAGCGCTGATTCCTGGGCAGGCAGGGAGTGTTCTCTTCCTCCTGGAGGGGAGTGGCTGAGCAGGGCCGGTGTGATTGGAATATAGAGGAGTGGGGCCGAGACCAAGTGGAGCAAAAAATACGGTCAGACACGATTAGCACAGTCAGAATTGTCCAGACGGCCATTCGCCCCCATGCTGGGGGACGGCCTAGAACCGGTGCCTGTGGCAAAGCCGTGGGAGCTCGTTCTCCCGTGTAGCTGGGGGCCAATGCCCTGGCGCGCCCCCTCTCTTCAGAAGGCACAGCACGCAGGGAATTGCATGTTTCATTAAGGCGGCTGATGAATGGCATTGCACCGTTTCTTAATTAACAGCCGTGTCCTCGGGAGATGGTTTTACATTAAGAGGTTTTGCGGAGTTTCCCCTTGGCCTGTGCGGTCGGGAAGCAGTTTGTTGCTGTGGGGGCGGGGATGAGCTAGACTCCTCAGCACGGAGACGAAGCGCCGGGTCCCAGCAGCTGTTGCCCGGCTCCGTGGGGAGAACAGCGCGCTCCTGTTCTTGGAGGCCACAAGCAGGGTGGGCGTGCGCACCTCCCAAGCCCGCGAATGACAGAACGGGCAACCACATGTTCATTTGCCATGGGCTATGCTGAGCTGAGTCGCTGGGGGCTGTTCCTCTGCCAGACAGCCGGTGAGCAGGGTACCTGCATTTAGTGGTAGTTTGTGTGGTGGTGTTCACAGCGGGCGAGGTCATTTCCAGATGCTTTAGAAGCTGGGATGGTCTGCTCTTCAGAGACCTCATCACCTATGGACAGGCCGAGGGGACAGCACACAGGGGACAGCACACAGGCCGTGCTGCAGGTGGCTTGCGGTTGGGACTGAAAGGTGAGAGGTGAAAGAGACTGCTGCTGGCGCGGACCAATAATGGCCACAGCAGGGGCATAGCGGGGAGACTGCCCCGTTTAAATCGCTGTGTCACGCTGCCCCGAGGGGCTGGGCTGGGGACTGCCATTTAGATTTTTTGTTGTAATTGTTGTAATTGTACAGTTGTGCCCTAGGGTACTTGCACCTTGTATTTCTGGCTCCTCTGCTAAAGGAATATATTCTCTTCAATGCGTGCTCAGGCCTTGGCTGCTGGGAAGACTTGACAGAGGGAAAGCCTGAGCTGAGCTGTAGTCACACCTGTCTCAGGTGACTGCTGACAGCATGGATGGCTTTGATCATGTTCCACTTTGGAGCCACGTGATCTAGGCAGCAGCTCTGGCTTCCTGGAGGCCATTTGTCTCATCAGTCTTGCGTCTAATACTGTCCAGATCCCACAGTAAGACCAAGGAGCCCTCTGGCAAAATTCTTTGTTCCGAGTGGTTAGTCCTGCTGACTGGAATAGAGCTGTCAACATTTTTTTTACCAGAAATTATTTCCCCTCCCCCCAAAATAAGTCCTAGACATTTTTCATTTAATGCGAAATGTTTGAGCTTTTAAAAAGCATTGGAGGAGGAAGATTATTTTTGATTACTTCAAACATTGTCAAAATGATGTTTGCAATGCGTTCACTGAAAATCCAATTTTTACGAAACAAAAGAAGTTAACGACCATTTTGATGCTTTTTGAAGGTATTTTCATTTTTTTTAAATTGCAAAAAAGTTCAGGAAGCTTGCCAGAGGCGTTCTAAGTGGTTCTGGCCCAGGCCTTTGGAAACAAAACGTATTTCGAAACTGAAATTTTGCATGTACGTTTCCTTTTTTCAAGCCCATTTAGTGGCTCACTCTTCTGACTTTGAATCTACCATGTTGATGTAATGAGCAACCCTGATCCTGCGTGTGACATCTGGTAAGACGGAGAGAGGTTCACGTGGCTGCTTTTCCCGGTTCCGTAAGATTTGTGCGGTTGCAGACTGAGTGAATTTGTCTGCTCGGGGCTTTTTTACCTCTCATGAACCAACCAACAATATAGCTTCTGGTCTGGTCTGTGCTTAACACTTAACCTGACCTAGCTACAGCTCCAGGTTGTGAAACATTTCATAGCCTGAGTGCCGTCGTTAGATTGACCCGGTCCCTGGTGCAGAGGCCAGCGGAAGAATCCTTCAGGAGCTGTAGTGTAGACACCCCCCGCCTCGCTCCAGTAGCGGGCCCTGAATGTGCCATGTGATCTGATTCCCATGTGGGGCACACACGTCCTGCCAGTCCTGGCGCTGTGACAGGAACGTTCTGTCCGTCGGGAGCAGCCCAGCTCCTTCGAGAGGAGAGGAGCGTTGGGGGCCGCCTCGGCAGCTGCTACCCGTGGCGGCAGGTGTCTCCGTGGGCGAGCTAGCCATCATCCCACGGCAGAGTGCACAACTCCGGTTCGAGCCCCCGGCTCGTGCTGTGCTTGTGAGTCTCTGCTGATGCTAGTGCTACTTGGGGGGGTTGGGCTTGGAGTCTGCAGCTGCTTTGGGCGTTGTGATGTGCGCTTGGATGCTGGGTGCTGTTCCCAAATCTACCTGCGGGGACAGCAGCAGCCGCGTGGCTGACACTGGACACTGGTGAACCTCCCCATCGCTAGCACTGACTGTCTCCCTAGAAATCTCATTGCCTGGGAGCCTCTCTCCCTGTCCCCGCTGGCCAGGCGTGCACGGGCCGTGGCCGGGGGGATCTGCCCGTGGGCAGCAGGAAAGGCTCCGCACGCTGTCCGGGGGAAGGGAAAGGATTCTCCACCTCTCGCGACTGCTCATTGGCATGCGCCAGGCCTGGCCTGTGCTGTGGGGGGAAGCCAGGGCTGAAGGCGTGCGTTACGCTTCCGTGGCACTTCCTGGGTTCTGCCGCAGGGCTGCTTTCCCGCGCGTTGGTTGGTAGCCGCCCCGAGCACAGCCGGGTCACAGCGCCCTCCACCCAGGTCCCGCAGGCCCGGTGCCAAGGGGCCTGTGGCTGGCCCCAGAGCCGGCGGGTGGCTCCGTGCCCCTTTATGCTGTCAGACTGACAGGCGGGGCCTGGCCCGCTGTGAAGTGTGGCTCCAAGACCCGCCCCCGCCCTTGTGGGTCTGCTGCCGTTTCCATTCCCTGGGCCCCGGCGCAGCACATGCAGTGCCCCCGTTGGCCTGGCAGGTGTCTCAGGTGCATGACCGGCACACACAGGCGCTCCCCAGGCCTCAGCCCAGCTCATGGCGGGCAAGCGAGTGCAACTGTCCTGGGAGGGGCAGGCAGGAATGCCGACAGGGGGCCCAGTGCTGAGATGTTGTGGGGGCCTGGTCAGTCGGTGGGCTGCTCGCTGCAGGGGTCTGCAGGGGTGCACCTCTCGCCTGAGGCCTTTACAGGACGCGAAGGGCCCGTGTCGGACGGTCTCCCCCTGATCCCTTGTTCCTTCTCCTCTCGCAGTTGGGAAGACATCCCTGATCACAAGGTTCATGTACGACAGCTTTGACAACACCTATCAGGTGAGAGCCGTTTCCCTCGCCCGCCCGCGCCGGGAGTGACGCTAACCCCAGCACAGTGGCTGCCCCCTCAGGCCCCGGCCACGTTCCACGCAGCGCGGTGGGACTGCCCTGGAGCGGAAATGATCTCCCTTTATTCAGCGGCGGGCTGCAGACGTGTGACCACGGCCCCCTGGGGACCCCTCGTGCAGCACCAAGGGCTAGACTGAGGGGCCCTTTATCCTCCGTGGCACCTACGTGTTTGCAGCCGAGTCTCTGCATGAATGGACTCGGCAGTGGCAGCCGGGGAAGGCTCCCGCCTAGCCTCCCGAAAGGGGGCAGCGCAGTGGGCACGGGCGTTGCAAGCTGGCTGCCGGGGGCTTTCTGCTGGCGAATGATTGGGCGGCTCCTGGCTTTACCTGTGCCCTGCTGCCTGTGGGCAACCGAGTCAGTCGGGGCCCTTTATGGGATTCTCGCCTGCCTGCGGTTGCAGCTGGACTTTTACAGGTTTGCTTTGAGCTCTGGGTTGGCTCCGGCTGCGGGATCTCCTCAGACGCCCCAAAGTCCCACACCGCTACCGATGCCAAGGAGCAGGGGGGCTGGAGTCTCTTCTCACTTTGGGGTAAATCAGAGTAACCCTACTGGAGAGCCAGTGTGAGGGGAATTGGGACAAAATTCCTCATACCCGAGTGCTGCCGTGTACACTAGAGCCACCCTGGATTAGCTTTGGAGGGGAGCTGTGTCAGTCTGGGTCAGCACATCCAGGTTTCTTAGTCTTTCCCTCCTCCGCTTGTGGGTTGAATAACATCCCCCTGTAGCGCCTGAAGCAAATGTAACTCAGCCTAGACTCCCCCTTTCTCTGGCGTCCCCGCCTTTCCCGGGTCTGCTCCTCTCCAGAGGGATTTGCTCCTGGGGCCAGCCCTCGACCCAGGTGAGGGGGAAAGAGATGAAGCATCGTGCAGCTGAGGGGGATGGTTTGATCACAGCACGTGTCCCACTGCAGAGGAGCCCACGTGTGAACTTGCAAGTGGAGCAGCCCAGTCTGCACGTGACCCCGCCAGAGGCGTTTTCCGTCCACGTGCAGGAGTGAGCTGCCCTGGGTGTGCACTTCGCTAAGGTTCCTTGGTGCTGGCATGGAGGGGGCCGCCTCTGTAAGGGAGGAGTGGCTGTGCCATAGATGGTGATGACACACTGGCCAACACTCGCAAGGGGTCAGACCAAGCCTTTAGGTCCCTTGCTGGAGGCCTTGTGGTCCTGCCACGCTCTGCCTCAGAAAAGGCTATAGAGAGGTCCTCCAAGCGGGCTAGGATAGCTGCAGGGGAATCAGCCAATCGGGCCAGGAAGGCCATACAAAGGGAAGCTGGGGAGCAGAGCCAGGCAGTTCCCCTTTGGCACACAAGGCGGGCAGCTGGCGTGACAGGCTGGCCGAGAGCAGTACCATGGACAGCTCGCTGCGGAGCGCTTACTGCAGACCAGACTAGGCCAGGACTTTGAAATAAAGCCCTGGGCAAAGACGGGGCCTCTGGGAGGGAACCCTGGGGGCTCCGTTCTATTCCAGGGTGGGAGCAGACTGGGGGACAGCGCAGAGGGTGCCGAGAGAGGCCTGTTGGATGTGTACCCTAGAAGGGGTTAGTTCTCTTCGGCGTGTAGACTGTTTGTGACCCGCCTGCAGGGCTAGGTCACCAAAGAGCCTCCCTAAAGAAAGAGTACAGGCGCACGAGCTCAGCCAGGGGTTGTGAGAGATGAGTGCGGCCCTGGTACATGCTAGGTTTGCCGGAACCCTTTGGAGAGGCAGGAATCCCCCCAGAGACTGTTCCAATGCCCTGGGTCCAGTGTTCCCTGGAAGCTGAGTGCTTGGGTGGCCACCCAGGAGAGATTCAACTGCCACCCAGCTGATTAGCAGAGCACCCACAGTCAGCAGCATCTCAAAAAATATACCATGTGTGCCAAGGACTTCCTAATCCTGCCCTCAACTAGGGGTCACCAAATGAAATGGTGCCAGTTTGAAACAAACAAAAGGAAGTATATTTTCACACAAAACACAGGCAACCTGTGGAACTCCTTGCCAGAGGATGTTGTCAAGGCCAAGACTATAACAGGGTTGAAAAAAGAATTAGCCAGGATGGGCAGGGATGGTATCCCTGGCCTCTGTTTGTCGGAAGCTGGGAATGGACGACTGGGGAGGAGTCACTTGATGGTTCCCTGTTCTGTTCATTCCCTCTGGGGCACCTGGCATTGGGCACTGTCGGCCGACAGGACCCTGGGTGCGCTGGCCCTTTGGTCTGATGTAATATGGCTGTTCTTATGTTCTCTCATGTCCTGTCTCCCTCTCCTACAGGCTACAATCGGAATCGACTTCTTATCGAAAACCATGTACTTGGAAGACCGGACAGTAAGTGGCAGAGGCCGCCAACCCACTGAAAGAAGCTCTGGGCAGCCCCTCGCTACAAGCCCTTCCATGCCGCCCAGTCCTGCCCCAGCTGGACCCTCCCTTTGCCTCAAGCTGCCAACGGCTGACTTTCCAGATGGCTTGCTCACTTCAGGGGGTGACATCCCCTCCCCCTGCATCCATGCACAGTGACTTCTCCCAGGCGGCTTTGCTGCTGGCCTCTGCCCCAGCCTGAGCGGGCACCTCACTGTGGGAGGGGCGCGAGGGGGGCTGCCTGCCAGGCTGACAGGCCTTGCCTCCCTTGGGCAGGGAGCCCCTTGGGGTGGGGTGGCCATAGGAGCCAAAGCCCACAGCGATACAGGTCAGCCACAGCCCCCAGCCACATGGCTGCACCCAGAGGCTCCGGATGCTCAACACACTGACCCAGAATGCCTGCCCACAGCTGGGTGCCAGCCCTGCACATGGAGCCTAGAGGCCTCCATCGCCACTGCCTTTCTGCGCCCTCCACCCCAGGGCCAGGGCTCCCGCCCCGCCCCACACGCCCATCCCGTCCTCCATCGCCACTGCCTTTCTGCGCCCTCCACCCCATGGCCAGGGCTCCCGCCCCGCCCCACACGCCCATCCCGTCCTCCATCGCCACTGCCTTTCTGCGCCCTCCACCCCAGGGCCAGGGCTCCCGCCCCGCCCCACACGCCCGTCCCGCCCTCCATCACCACTGCCTTTCTGCACCCTCCACCCCATGGCCAGGGCTCCCGCCCCACATGCCCGTCCCGCCCTCCATCACCACTGCCTTTCTGCGCCCTCCACCCCATGGCCAGGGCTCCCGCCCCGCCCCACACGCCCGTCCCGCCCTCCATCACCACTGCCTTTCTGCGCCCTCCACCCCAGGGCCAGGGCTCCCGCCCCGCCCCACACGCCCGTCCCGCCCTCCATCACCACTGCCTTTCTGCACCCTCCACCCCATGGCCAGGGCTCCCGCCCCACATGCCCGTCCCGCCCTCCATCACCACTGCCTTTCTGCGCCCTCCACCCCATGGCCAGGGCTCCTCTCCCGGCCCAGGAGAGCCAGCCCTGTCCTGGTCAGCCTCTATCTCGCCTCTCGACAGCCGGCACCCGGGATCCCCCCAGCCGCATCTTCCTTTGGCCGACAGGCGCCAGGGCTGGGATTGTCAGTGGGGCCTGTGGGTGTTTGACCTTCAGTGGGGAATGAGGCACCGAACTCCCTTACGGTCTTTTGATGAGATTAGTTATGGGATTATTAATTGGCTGAGGAGCCGTCTGTGCGCCTGTAGGAATCCCTCCCAGGTTGGCCGGGGCTGAGTGGCCAGAGTTGGTGGCCTCACCCCAGTTCCCAGCACACCAGTGTTCATATTCCCCAAACCCATGACTGGCCCTAGTAGCCAAAGAGGTCAACATCTGCCCAGATGCAGGCCGGCACACCCCCCAGCCCTGGTGCGCCAACAGAGAACTGCACTGGCCAGGGTTGCCAGCCTGGCACTAAGGTTGCCAGATACTTTCACAAAAAATACCAAAAATGGCGAGAAAAAAATTGGTTGAGCAAAAAAAAAAAAAAGGACACTGCTCCTTTAACTCCCCACTCCCACTGCCAGACGCAGCAGGGGAAGAATGTCCCATGCAGCTTTCCGTCCAAGAAAAACAGAAAATATGTAAAATGTCCGGTATTTTCTGTTTTTTTTACCGGACAGAGGCTGCAAATACCAGACTGTCCGGGCCAATACCAGACCCTGACAACCCTGCGTGTGCCTGTTGTTCCTCCTCCCGGGTTTTCCACCCTGGGCTCCCTCTCGCTGCCTCACCAGCTGGCTAGCGGTGAGAGAAACATTTTCAGCTGAAACAAAAAAAGTGCAGATTTGGGGACACTGAAACATTTTGCAGGTTGGTGTCATATCTACCAAATTGTCTGTGTCAAAACCCTCCCCTCAGCCCAAAAAACCTGAAAGAGACCAAACCCTTTGGTTCGAAGGTTTTGAGATGAAACTATTTGATTTTTTTTTAATTGTAGAGAACCTTGTTTTAAAACATCCTTCAACATTTTATTTTATAGTGTTTTAAGAGACACTTGGCATTTTGTTCCACTCACAGCAAATGTTTCTCTTTTTATACTTTTCGATTTGCCAAAATTATGAAAAGTTCATTTTCGGGATAATTTTTTTCCCCACATTTTTGTAGCATATCAAAAAATCCCTTATGCCTCTTTTCCCACTCCCAGAACAGTGCCTGTTTCTATACTGTGCCGTTCATCTCCCCAGCCACAGACGTTTAGATTCTGCCCACACCCAGCTCCTTCTGGGGTGGGACATGGCAGCCACTTCCCAGCCCCCCGAAACCCCTCCCGGCAGAGCAGGGCAGGAAATGAGGACGCCAGAGGGAGTGGTTCTGATAGATGAAGAGACTCACAGAACGGTTGTCTGAGGCTGGGAGTTTCAGCGCAACCGGAGGAAGCTGGCAGCTTGCGTCTTATTGCGACTAATCTCCCCTGGGCTCCACCCCAACCCCTCTCCTGTTCTGCCTTCAGCACCCAAATCCCCCTTCCTCGCTCTTCCGCCTGCTGATGGTTTGTCTCTCGGCAGGTCCGATTGCAGCTCTGGGACACAGCGGGCCAGGAGAGGTTCCGAAGCCTGATCCCCAGCTACATTCGTGACTCCACCGTGGCCGTGGTCGTCTATGACATCACGAGTGAGTGGTGCTTTCCGTCGGATGGGGGGGCCCAGGCTGGGTGCTGGGGTGACTGCTGCCCAGTGCAGACGTGGGCCACTGTTTGAGAAGGGAGAAATGCAGGGCGGGGCGCCAGAGTCGGCTCCAACGCGGGGTCTCGAGTTCTCTAGAACTTGGGCTGCATACAGGTCCAGCCAAGCTCTGTGACTTTACCTTCCCCCGGTTTCTGAGGTGCCCTGAAACATGCCAGGGCTGGCCTGCTAGGCAGCTTTCAGTCCTTGGCACTGCGGGTTGGGAGCTGGCCAAGGGCACTGTGCTGTGGGACCGGAATGGAAGAGCAGCCCCATGCCGTATTGCCCAGTATCCTGTCTCCCCCAAAGGCCCGTACTGGAGCTTCCGGGGGAGTGCACAGAGCAGGGTGAATGTGGAGTGGTCCACTCTGTCGTGCACGCCTGGCTTCTGGCAGTCAGGCAGGGGTTCCAGCCCTGACCCGCTTGGCCACAAGCCGTCGGTGCACCTCTTTCTTGTGCTGACTCAATGCTGTTTTCAGCCCCATTAGACTTGTGGCCTTCTCAGCACCCCCTGGCAGTGAGTTCCACAGGTTGCCTGTTCTGTGACACAGCACTTCCTCGTGATCACAGTAAATCTGCTGCCTGCTCATTTCACGGGACGAGCTCTGGTTTTTGTACTGCGGGGAAGGGTAAAGGACACGTCCGTCTCGAGCTCATCTGGGGCCGTGGGCTGTGCCCACGAGAGCTCCTGATAACATATATATGTGTGTTGGTCTCCAAGGCTCCACAGGACTGCTCATTGTGTTGGCCGCTTCCACAGTCCCGTTCCCTGCTGCTTGACATTTCATAGGCCTTTGTCCCGTTTCAAAGCTGACTAGCTTCAGTCTCTCTGCTCGTCTGGAAGCTGGTCCATGCCCCGGCTCTCCTGAGCTGCCCTTCTCTGAACCATTCCCAGGCCCACTGAGCTGATCGGAGGTGGAGCGATCCGAACTGGACACAGGATCCAAGATGTGGCCCTAAGTTCCCGCTAGGCTGCTCAGCCGCACGGTCAGCTGCCAAGGGCCACCGGGGATTTCCACCTGTGTCCAGAGTGACCCAGAATCCGGTTCTCTTCTCCATGGCCCCAGTGTAAACCCGGCAGTTACTGCAGACCCGTGGCAGACATCAGCCCTTTCTCACAGCCACCTGCCCTGTTCTGTCTCCTCTCCCCCAGACCTCAACTCCTTCCAGCAGACGGCCAAGTGGATTGACGATGTCAGAACAGAGAGGGGAAGTGACGTCATCATTATGCTCGTGGGCAACAAGACCGACCTGGCGGACAAGAGGTAAGGGAGGAGCTGGGGTGGGGGGGAAGGGCAGTGTCATTGCAGCCTGGCAGCTCCCAAGCGGATAGCCTGGAGAGACCCGGTCTGGCTGGAAGGCTGTGCCCGGTCATCACGCTGCCAGGGGTGCCCTGCAAGCTGAGTGCCACCCGGGGCCAGAGGGAGGGCTCTGAAATACTGAGTGTGCCAGATTGGCTGGCCTGGGGGGATAACTCGGGCGCCTCGGTTTCCCACGCACCAGGGGGCCTGGGGCCTGCCTGGCGTGCCACAAGAACTGCAGGTCCCCAACAGGGTGTCCCCAACAGAGAGCCCCCACGGGTGTCCAAGGGCCGTGTACATGTACGGTACCCGGCGTGAGAGCTGAGATCTGGCGCGGCTGGAGGGGCTGCTTTTCCCACCACTCGGCCGTGCAGGAGGGGGGTTCGCCTCTGCGGTCACTCGCGCCCGCCGCTGCTCCAAGGCACTGTGCTGGAATCGAGCAGAGGCGAACACTGTTCAGCGCTGATGGAGCCTGTTACCTGAGCCCAGCGTAGGCAGGGGCCGGAGCCGTGTCCATTAACCCTCTGGGGCGGCCTGTGCCCGGTGCATCCATGTGACCATTGTGCGCAGGGCGCAGAAGGCTGGTTCCCAGCCCAGAGGCCACGCTGACAGGACCGAGCTGCTCCAAGGGGCACAGAGTAGACGCCGAGAGTCCAGCGGGGAAAGGGGTTTGCACGACTGGCCTGCTCCCTCGCACAGCTGGGCTCACATCGGGGGAGGGGAGTCCTGGTGTGACTCTTTCAAGCTCCGCCCACAAAATAGGCCCGGCCCGGCTGCAGATGTCGAGATGAGGCACCACTCTCAGGAGATGTTCAAAGCAGGATCGGACCGGGCTGGGCCTCCCCTCTGTGGGCTCCGCTGGGCTCCCCCACTCCCCCTCCTACTGTTCACGAAGGCGTTAGCTGCTGAAACCCTCCCTTGTGGCACTTTGTCCGCCAGGCCCAGCCACCTGCGGGAGCATCTATCGGTGGAGCCCGTTGCTTATCGACCCGCAGCCTCCACCCGCTGCGCGCTGAGGTGCGAGGAAACGGGCCGGAGAGAGCTGGAGTTCTCTCCCCGTTTCTCCTCCACACTGCCCCTCCCCAGCCCTGCCCAGCAAGGCTGGAGCAGTTACGGCTTCCCCTTCTCTTCTGGGTCCCTCAGGCAGATCACAATCGAAGAGGGAGAACAGAGGGCCAAAGACCTGAGCGTCATGTTCATCGAGACCAGTGCAAAGACTGGCTACAATGTAAAACAGGTAAGGGCAGACTTGCTCCAGCCAGAATGGGAGCGCGATCCCCCAGCCCTTCGGCCAGGCGCACTGCAGCAGCGGATACGTCTCCACCGTTGGCGAAGGCTGCAGTAAGGCTGCTGAAAATCATCCCAGGATGCAGGATTGTCTCTCTGCTGGCTTAACAAGCAGGAGGCTCCCCTGCCTTCCCCTCTGCCCCGCGTTCGTTTCTCGGAGCGCGCACGCAGATTCCTCCCGGTGCCCTCTGGGGGGACCGATTGGCAAGGCGCTGGGTGCTTTTTGCAAGCAAAAAACGGGGATCACATGTGCTGGGCCCCACGCAGACTGCTGCTGGTTGCAATAGGAGTCTGAGCAGGACTTTGTTATGACTGCAGAGGGGCCCTGGCTGGAGCCGTAAGTGCTACCACCCTGCAACTAACCAATAACAAGGACCGGAGGGTGTAAATATCTCACTAGAGCAAATGAACAAACCGGGATGTGTGTCCCCGCTCGCACTCTGGGGAAGAAGCCCCAGGGGCCTCTATTTAGATCCCTGACTGAAGGATTTGAAGAGTGTAACGGACAGGGAACAGTTGAGCACAACACGAGCTGAGAGAGAAACCCAAGTACTGGCCTTGGCCTTGCAGCAAAGCAGATGTAGGTTTGCTAACTTACAGTGATGATCACAGTCCATTCTACCAGGAACCCGTCTTGGCCCTAACGTAAGAAATCCTGGAGAGGGGATATACAATTGCCTCATACCTGGGCCATGTGAGCCGCACCCCTGTAATTAATCATCTAGAGTAAATGACGCCTTAGACGTGATCTGAGAAGAAATAATAGTTTTTTTCACATAGCGAGCCAAAGGTTTGTAGCATGTGCAGCATGTTTACATACTTACCACTGTTCAGCTCTAGCTTTGAGCGATGGGGAGGACAGCTTAAATCAGACCTGGGACCCTAGGGAGAGGCCCCACGTCCTGGCTGGGATGCCTGCCACCCCCCCTTATTTTCACAGGGTTCTGGCATTTGAGCCCCCAGCTTAACGAGGTCCTCTCAGCTGAGGGTGTGCCCCTCGTTTGGGACTGGCTAAGCACAGCCTGGCTCCGCTCTATTCACACAGGAAAGACAACAATGTTGATAACCGCATTTCACTCCCCTGCATTCGGTACTAGAATGATTTGTAGCCCCACACCAGCCAGAGTCGGCTGGCTCTCTGGGCACAGCGGGGGTGTTCATGGAAATCGAGTTTCCTCCTGAAGTCTCTGCCCCTCCCAGCTAGCTGACTGGGGAGGACTCATTCAGACCCTGCTTACATTACTAAATTGCTTATTTATACTGATGCAAATCCATTGCATAGCTGTACTTAAACCAGTTTCAATCATGTTTGCATGGGGTTAGTTTAATCTCTTTATTTACTGGATTAAGATAAATTGGTATAAAGCGATTTTTAAATCCATTTAGTTACACCAGTGTGAGTTTTCTCCCATGAACAAGGCCTTGCCCATTGGCTTGGGTGGTCACCCCCATGTGGAAGGGACACATCTCTCAGCCCCCAACCTTGCCTCACCAACATTGGACTTCACGAGTGTTGCTGTTCTCAGCTGTATCAAATACAGATTGGAAAATGATGGCTATGGATCCAAACCCTGACCCTCAGTGACAGATTCCTTCTCTCTCTCGTCTCCACCCTGCGCCAGCTGTTCCGACGGGTTGCGTCTGCCCTGCCAGGCATGGAGAGCATTCAAGAGAAGAGCAAAGAAGGAAGTATCCTTTTTTTTGTAAATGAAACTGCCTAGCTCTCCTGTAGCACTGTTCAGCCACCCATCTCAAAGGTCAGTACGTTGTCCCCAGGGGAAACTGAGGCTGGTGCTCTGAAACACACCCCGGTGCAACCAGCTTCCCCTTGGCTGCAGCGAGGGCTGACAGACCACAGTACCTGGACCCCCTGGCATCTTTGCACTGCCTTGTGAGTGCAGGCTCTGAGCCTGCTGGGTGCCACATGCATGGACATGTGTGTGCCTGGAGCCTAGGTGCTCTTGAGCTGTGTGAGCTCAGGGTGTGCTCCAAGCCTATACCTCACACCCTATCCCCCATGTGACAGAGTTCTGTGCAAAGGCCCAGTGTGGGCCTCTGAGCCCATTTCTCCCACAGCCCCCACCTCACGGAGCAGGCGGGAGCCTGCAGCTGACAACACACAACTTCCTGGATGGCTCACGCTCACCACCAGCATCTCTTGTTCATTTCTGTCCCGTCCCCTGGCAGTGCGGGCTGTGAACGCCTCCCTCCCGTAGGTGGGGACTTACTCGTGCAAGGAGCCACCGTGTGTGCCAGAATGTCCTGTTCTCCCCCTCAGCTATTCGTGCAGCCGCTATCTGGTACTCGGGAGCAGGAGACGCAGTTCTCTTCCATAAACTGGGGTTTTAGTTTTCCAAGGGAGCCAGTCTCTTGAGAGGGTTCAGACGCGCCAGAGTGCAGGACTTGTATCCAACACCGTTGCATCTATGGAGGCTGTTTGGCCTCCCCTGCCCTATCTTACTGGTTTACATGATCTCTCCTGGTGTTTTTAGACAGCATCCCTGTCACAGGCAGCTCTCCCCTCTTGCGCCCCCCCGGCTGAGTGCATCTGCCCGCACTGTCTTCTATTAAAACCGCTTCAGCAACTCAGCCCTCCTGGCTGAATCGCACTCACCTTGTGTGCAGTGCAACAACCCCATTCCGCGGTACTTATCGACCACAGGCCGTCTCCGGGCCCCCTGGACGGCCCCTTTGAGGCTGTGCCCTCACTCTGAAGAGCGCGGTCCCCGCATCGGCCAGCAGTCTCGGGTTAGCTGGCCATGCAGAGCTGTCCATGGTGCTGCTGCTCTCTCCGCCAGCCAGTCACCTGGGTTACACACCTTGAGGTCCCGAGAGCTGACTGTTGCTCGGGTCCCCAACTCCTTTTATCGGGGCTTCCTGGCCCCTGAGGGGTTGCTTCCTCCACTGCCACTCGAGCCTGCGTGGAGGATTGATGGCTTCTGTGGGGTGAGGTGTGGCAGGCCCACAGGGCCTCCAGCAAGAGGCTCAGGGCCTGGTCCGCCCCCTCGCAAACCCAGTGTCACCACAAACCGAGAGAGAAGAGCAAGAAAATCCTTGAGCTGGGTCTAGTGAAGCAGCGTGACCCAGGGAGCTGAGCTGGGCGATGTGACGCTGATGCAGAGGGCGGTTGCCCAGGAGGAAGGCTGCAGCTTTCTAATGCTATCGAGCCAGGACACCAGGGCTTGCCCCTGCAGCAGGGGCGCACAACCAGGACAGCGGGGGTATGCACGGAGCACTTAGGTTTACCGGGCCTTGCCTTGGCTGAAGGGGCTAGCCTGGAGGAGCTCTCGAGGTCCCCTGCAGCCCTACATGACTTGTCCTGAGCCTTAGTGAAGTCACCAGGGGCCTTTCTAGCCAAAGCTCTTGCCGGCCCAGGGCCTACACGTGTCGCTCTCAGAAAGCTTGCAGTACAGCTCCTCTCCTCCACGCCCCAGACTGGGCTTGGGAAGGTCCCCGTGCTTTAATTGTACCAGCCCTTTAGGGAGTCGTCCCCACTAGCTCTTCCCAGCGGAGAACTAATGACAAGAGGCTCATGTGACCTGTCCCTCCCAGGAGCAGCCACGGCAGAGTCCGGGGATCAGGAAGCTTCCAGGGCCAACTGCTCTGTCCCCAGCCCGGCGTTACCCAGAAAACGCTCCCTTCCCCCAGAGCTAGGCTCTGCCAGGCCAAGCCCGTGATCCCATTCCCCAAGAAATGGGCCGTTCCTCCAGCTGGGGGGGCTAATGGTTCTGCTCCAGTGAAGATGTCTTCATGGCTGAGCCGTTCCCAGCAGCACTGACGCCCCCCTCACCCGGCCCCAGAGGAGCAGCCAATCGTTCTTCAGGGAGCTGTGCAGAGGGGGACAGTAGCTGTTGTCCCCACTGGACCTGTGGCCCCCGGCCACCAGCCCTGGCCACGCCCAGTCAATGTTTGCACAACGCTCACAGCTAGTCAGTGGTATGTAGCGTGCAGGGGGTGTTGAGTATAAAGCCATGTGAGTGCTGAGCAATCCCTGGGCACAGGGAGGGTTCAAATGGCCCCCCTATGCTGTGAATGTGAAGCCCCAAGTTCTAGGGGGCTCCCCCCCATAAAGGGGTGTTGATGTCAATGGCTTCCTGTGCAGGGGAGCTACTCCCCTTTGGGGGCTGGAGGGCCGGGTTATAGCGCTTAAGGGACCCTGAGCTCACGTCTCCCGTATCACACACAGGGCTTGTGCTCGGCTGGCACGTGGTCCCAAAGGCATTCTCAGTCTGGGGCCCCCACGAGGCGGAGAGGCTGGCCAGGCCAGAGGGAGGGGTGGTGGGTATTTCCCCAGCGCCGGGGCCGCTGTGCGGGCTGGACGTCAGCGTGCCAGCAGAGCAGTGAGGACTCCAAGATGGATGAAGATGGCTGGCGTAGCAGCAAGTCCCATGCTCAGGCTGACGGGGACGGTGGGGACGTGCTGTGCCGAGACAGGGTGGCCAGAGAGCGGAGGGGGAAGGGAGGCAACAGAGCTGCCCTGCGTGGGGCCACTGAGACCCTTTCGCCCGCCCACCCTGCCCCGCCAGGCACACTGTCCGGCCATCACGCCCGAAGCCAGGCAGGGCAGGGCCATTCCTCCTGCCGCTAGTGACTCCTGTCCCTGTTACCAGGCAGCAGACGCTGCCTCCTGGGAAGTGGCATCAGCTCCTGGGATGAGGTGTGATGCTAATTAGCATCCTGCACCCCACTCCATGCTGCCGCTGGGTGCCATGCGCCCCGGGGGGGGGGGGGGAGGGCGGGGGCGGGGGAGGCTCTTTCTGCTGCCACGTCAAGTGGGGAGGGGGTGCCCTCCTGAGCCGGGAGGGGGTGAGTTGATGGGTACAGCAGAGCTGTGTGGCTGGCACCCCCCATTCTGTGCAGCACATTTCCCCTCCCCCCCCCACCTGAGCTGTAAGACTGAGGGGGGCCACACGCCACTTCACAGTTGTGGGGCTCACTCCCCCAGGCCCACAGCTGTGAGAGGCTCTGCCTGGGTCCCTAGCCCTCCAGGCCTTGTGGCAGGGCCACTGGTGCCCACGGGCCAGGTTCTATGCCACTGGCACCATTGGGTTGGGCCGACCGGGTTAAGCCGAGCCAGAGGACATGGTGCCGCCGGAGCCCTGTCTCCACCAGTGCTAGCACTGGATGTGCACTTGGTTCCCTTGCAGCGCCACAGGGAACCAATGGGCGTTAGGCACCTAGCCGATGACAGCATGATGTGCATCTTTGGGTGCCTAAAGCCCTTTGGCAGTCGGGCCCACGGTGCCTAATGGCCAGGTTTCTGGTGTTACGCAGGTCAGTGTCTCTGGTGTGTCCCGATGCAGCTGTAAAATGGTGCCAGCGGGGAGCGAACACTGGGCAAGGTGGTGTGGGCATCATGCAGGGCAGGAGGGGCGGTTGTCCCACCCGTCTATTCCGGGAGGGGTTTGTAAAGCCCCTTCCTCTGAAGTATCAGGGCTGGCGCGATTGCCTGCCCTGCAGCCCCATGGGCCCGCCTCTGAGGCACGTAAGCGTCTAGTCTCCTGGGGCTGCAATGCGTGGGGCTTGTCTGAGCTGGTGGGTGTGGGTGTGCATGCTGGGTGGGCCTGGTGGCCTGGGAGGTGCAAGAGGTAGGGCTAGCTGAGCTGCGGGCCCTTGGGAGGGCCCAGGGAAGAAGCTCATTTAAGGCAAGATGAGCCCCCGCTGTGGGCTCGTGACCATTGACTCTCCAGCTCCTCAGCTCTGGGCAGCCAGGCTCAGCCTTGAGCCGTACCGTGCCTGTCCACTGAGCCGTGCCGCGTGCCCAGGCTAGCAGGTGCGCTGTCACAGCCAGGCACGCCCTGCGGTGTCACACGTCAGCCTGGTTCACACGTGTGCCCTGGGTGCACACGGGCAGCCCCAGCTCGTGGCACGGGCTGTGGCTCTTGGAGCAGCTCAGTGGGCGGGACAGCCTGTGACTGATTAAACCAGCCGGGCTTAGCCCGCAGCCAGCTGGCACTGCTGTGTGTGTGGCTGGAAAGCAGTGGTCGTAGGCGGGGCCGCCTGAGTTTGCACGGTTGTCACGGGGCACGAGGCCTGTAGCCCTGCCCCGGGACAGCAGGGTGGCGGATGCACAGGTTTGCTTCCCGCAACATCATCTTCCTTAACCCTCCTTTCCTCCCACAGTGGTTGACATCAAGTTGGACAAGCCCCAGGAGCCTCCAGCCAGTGAAGGCGGTTGTTCTTGCTAATACAGTGCACGGGATTGGTCAGCTCCATTTGCTACCACACGCTTGTTGTGTTGCTTCCTATTGGTTAGCTTCCTAAAGAAACACAATGCGTTGCCGAGGGGGAGGATCTTTTTGTGTGTCTGTCTCACGGGAGGGCTGGGTGGGGCTGTTCGGATCACATCACTCTTGGCAGCTGTTACTGAACCGTACTATTTTTGGGGTTGGGTGTAAGATATTGTACTTTATTAAAATTGCCAAACACAGGTTCCCCCCCCCCCCCCCCAGAAAGGGAAGTTGAATCATGCATATACAACTTTTTGCCAACTGAAATGTAGGGGCTTGGTTCTTTGGCAAGAGGGTGGGCTTTTTAGGTTTTGTAGATTTGTAAATGTGCCAAAAAGCTCCCTACACTATAACAGGCCGGCTAGTTTCCACTTCTCATGACTCCTGTAGCAAACCAGGCCCTGAGCGGTTAAACAAAATGCTACCTGTACAGTAAAAGATTTGATGGCAGACCCACAAAGCATGCTGCAAAGGCACAAAACCAGTGTGTGATGGGATGACGCTGCCTTTATCGCCATGGATAGCGTTAGAGTGAGCTGAACAGAGGGGCAATGCGGGTTTGTGGGCGCTGTAATGCCCCTCTTATCTCATGTGGTGGGGGCGCCGCCCCAGCACCCACATGGCGAGACAGGCTATGCACCCGGTAAGGCTCACGTGGGCATCTCACAATCTTAAGCCATGCCCGAGGGGAGGGGTGCAGAACTAGTGTGGTCACTGGCAATGGCTTGAAAGGGGTTTTCGCATCTAACGTTGCAGGGAATCGTTCTTGAATAATTTGCTGGCTTTTATTTTTTTTGGTCAAGGGTACAGTATAGGAGTCACACTGCTGTAATGATTATATGGGAACATTATATGACTCTCTCTCACCACGCATGACTGGCCCATGGGATTCCAATCACCGTAGTTAGCAGTGACCACGATTTTGCAGCTGCCCTTGAGGAAGAGCAAATGGCTTATTTTTAAAAAATCCCGTTCGCGTTGGGACACGCCTGTTGGAGCGCAGGCAGTACCTCAGGTGGGTTTCACGGTCCCTGGGGGCCACCCACTGGTCCCGCTCCAAAATGGTGGCCTGCGTTTGGCTGCTCCTGTCAATCACCGCAAAAGCGTACGCTGTCTTTTTCAACTGGACTGGCCAATAGCTGGTTGCGCTGTAGTAGGGACCATCTTATGTATGAGTAAAGGAGGAAAGGGGTTGCTGAATTGGAGAGAGCATGGGGAGGCTTTGTCTTCTAAAAAGGGAAGCCTCTCTTGGTAAGGAGGATGTGATTTTTGTATTGTGTACACACATTATATAGACAGCATATATTCACGCAGCCACACGCACACAGGTTAGAGTTTTCATTTCACCCATTCTTGGTTCAACAGGCTGCTGCTTTAGACAAGAGTTGTGGAAACTGAAATGTGTGGGGGCAAGATAGTCTTGTTATTGTCCAATAACTTGTGGTTTGTCAGCTCAGCAGTATCACCTAGAGGCGCATTAAGCGAGAAAGCAATGCAAAGGGAACTCACTCTACATCCACTACCACTGTGCACAGCCAGCGTTGTCAAAAGATTGCCTGTTACTTCACAGCAATTTAAACCAATTCGGGGGCACCTGGGTTGTCCGACAGTGGCTTAGTGCCAGGAACCTGGGCACTGCAGGACTGTTGTGAAGTAGCTTTCCTCATGCAATGGTCCTAGAGGAAAATGACCCTCGCACTCACACTCGCACACACAGGCTGTAGAACTATTAGCCTCTTTCTCCTGCCTCCATCAGTAGCCATAGCAACATGACAGCCGGCTTCAGTGGAGCGTTTGTCTCAGGGGGGCCTGCAGCCAGACGTGACTGTGGAGCTGTAGCTAGAATTTCCCTTACCTCCTCCCTCACCGCATTAGTAGCCCGTGCCACTTGGAGGCAGGGCCGTTTTCTGACTCCTGCTCCCCCTCCACATCGCCACTTGCACAAGTAAGGCCACTCCTAGAACGCAGACTCGAATTTTTCCCCAGCCTCATGCTGTGTTCCGTTCACTAGGCTCTCAACCAAATCTCCTCATTTGCTACATTGGCACGGCTGCCCTTTCCACACCTCTGCGTCTCCCCTGCTGTCAGGAACGTACCCCTGTTAAATTTCATTCAGAAACCTGGCCCAGGACACGACTGAGCTCGTTGTTGGTGTGATGCTGTGAAGCTACTTGGCATTTGTACGCACAAGAGCCAGTTGTGGATCTTACGGGGCAGGAGGACATGAACCCCCCATGGTACGGCAAATCCCTGGGCACAATTGATTTGAAGTTGCCAGTAAGACTCCCTCTAGTTTTACTTCTCTAGGGGCTGGCGCGGGAACACCCAGCGTACATTGCAAACGGTAAAGCCAGATGAAATGGAAAAAAGCCAAGTCAATGCTAACCAAAGCGTGTGAAAGAGCTGCCTAAATCTGATGCCCGGGGCAGCCACTCAGCTCAGCCTCAAGTGGGGAAAGCGGGCGGGCGTGGCTATGCGCTTTGACAGCTTTTTCCAGGCTCAACGGCGGGGATGAGCCCAAGCAAAAGGAGGCACCTTGGGAGAACAGGTCTTTCTGGTCAGTCTTCCTCCCAGCCATCGCATGGGAACAGAAACTGTCCGGCCACTGAGCAGGGAGGGATGGGACCTTGCTGTGACCATGAAAACCCGCGCCTGCCTTTGTCATTGCCGGCCCACTGCCCGTCTCTGGCCTTCAGCAGCCTCCCGCAGCACTGTCTGACTGGCACCAAGAGCCAGCGCGGTCACGGTGTTCCAGCTGCTGAGAAAACAGCGAGATCAGATACAGAGCCAGGCCTGGCAGCTGCCATTTCCCCAGCACTGAGCGCTGGCCACAGGCACAATGGGTGAAGAGTTAAGAGCAAAAGAAACTAGGCCCAATACACCAGCAAGGATGGCAAGAAACCAGAGCTGGGGAAGAGAGGGAGAGGACTACCGCGGAGGGGAAGGCAGGCTGCTCCAGCCGCGTGAGATGCCCTGGGTGCATTACAAATGCCAGCGAAAGCTGGTCGGAGAGGGGAGAGGTAAATGGGCAGAGGAAAAAAAAATAACGGCGCTGTTCTCAGATGCACAGACAAAGCAGCCTGCAGAGAAGAGGCAAGGCCGAGGGAAGGGGCAGGGAGGGCAGCAGGGGTCAGAGTCCACAGAAAACGCCCAGGGCTGTAGACAAGGGTGGGCATGCGAAGAGCCCCATGCCCAAAGTCAGAACCCCACTGGTACTGCATCCTGGGGCTCAGCCGGGTAACCGTGGCCCATGGCGAGCGCACAAGGCGCAGGTGAGGTCGCCATGAAAAGGGGGCTGGCCCTGCGTCCAGACAGGCTTTGATAACTACTGGAAGCCTTGCATGGAGGTTAGGCAATCTCTTACAGCACGAGGGTCTTCTCCCTCCGCACTGCGGCGCCAAACTCCAGCGTCTCCATTACCATGGCTCGATCAACCACGCCAGAGCTCAGACTCAGCCAGCCAGACATGGCAAACCCCCCATGGAAGGGCACGGGAGAACCATGAAACCCACGTGGGGGTCCCGGAACCTTGCAAACTGCAGTCAGGGCCCCAGGAAGGAAGCAGAACCAAACTCTCTGCTTTCTCAGGGAAGTCATTGGTAACAGGAGAGCACACGAAGGATGTGGGGGATATAAAGGGGGAGTGCGGAACATATTATGGGATGGTTTTCCAGGCCAGAATCCTGGTCAGTCTGTTGCCATCAATACGAGACCCTTGGCCAGCAAAACCAGCTTCCCAGAGGAGAGCGAGCTGAGAAAGCCACAGCCATGGTTCACGGCTACTGCGGCGTCGTAGGCTGCGACAGACCCCTCCTCTGAGACACTCCGAGGAGTGAAGACAGAGCCTCGCCCTAGACCTCGCTAGAGTTCTCCATTCCTCGGTGCTTTCCCCTTTCCTCCAGGAGCCTAGACTGTGCCCACTCCAGCTGCCCTTGGCGGTTCAGAAGCTGACATGCTTCCCTGACATGTATTTAGTTTGTGTTTCACCATGGGGACGGAAAGGGATGCATAAAACGTCCTATTAGCAGTGCCTCCCAACCAGCCCACTGAGCAAACGGCACCAGGATATTCTGCAGCTACTCAACATGGCAAAGAAACTAAACGCAGAGTTCTGGCCACTTACAGCTGGCAAAGAGATTCACAAATAAAGCCAAGGAATTGCTCGGGGGGGGGGGGGGAGGCTTCACAAAACAAGCCTACGAACATACAAGCATCTGGATTTAAAGCAGCTCACGACAGACGTAAGTTCCAATAACACTAAGAAAGAAATAAGACATTCACCGTAATGGCCAAATGGTGAATAAAATGAGCATAAAACCAAACAATCAAAACTAGCCCGCCTAGGGAAATGACAAATTAACGAGAGAGCAAAAAACTGGTTCTTTCCTGCGTATGTCAAAGTTATCACAAAGGAAGCCAAAGAGCCGCTGCCTCAGGTCGGGCAACAGGCTTTTAATTTCCTTCACCAACTTTTCTGGTTTGTGGGACCAAATTCTCATTGCGGGTTGTCTGTTGAGTAGCCCTTCTCCATCCCCTCTCATCTTCCCCTTCTCCTCCTCCTCACACACTGCTTGACTGGCTGCAGGCAGGTCTCCATGTGGTATTTCAGTTCCTTGCTGGCTCAGAGGGTGAAGACTTGCCATGTTAAACTTCCATAACACTGTGTATAAAAATGTAGCACGTTTGCCAGACAAACAATAAACCGACAACTTCTTCTCAGACACAGCCTCTTGCAGGGTTCATTTCAATGGCAGAACATCCTCCTTCTATGGATGGTTCTCCAGGGCTGCTTTACTAAAGCCAACCGCTACGTAACCCATTGGCCAAGTGGAGCACGGAGGATAACCACCCGCTACTGCTACCAGACAGTGGAGCCAATTCTTTAGCACAGGTTTGGGCCTTGGGTGAGTTCTGTGCTGGTCACTCATCACTCCACCACCACCTGCTGGCTGGACAGCACCAGTACGGCACTGGCAAGCCTGCAGGAGCTCAGCTAACATTTCTGTGCTCCTTCTCCTTCAGTGCAATCCCACCGCCTCGCCTGCATTATCACCCAAGAGCCGTACTCTTGCAGAGCCGCGAGGCCAAAGCAGGCCCCAGGCGCTCTGGCCCAGGGAACGGGGGGAAGGGGGGGCCCAAGGAGACATTTTGGTCTCCCCTGCCCAAGGCCCAGTTCCAGCAACTACAGTTGCCAGCAGAGGATCCCAACCATCTTCCTGGAGCTCCTCTCAGCACCCTAGAAAGGTTGGGGGGAGGGGAGAGCACAGAGGCTCTGGCCCAAAACATTGGAAATGTCTCCGCTAATCAAAGCGCACTAACGGGGCTGGGACAGCACAGCTGTGCCGAGCGCAGATCTTGGTCTGGTCCCTCCCGCACAGGAGCCAGTCCATGCACACGGGCAGGTCCCGCGAATTCAGCAGCCTGCCCCTCTGGTGACAGACGCAGCCAGGTCACCGGCCAGACCTGCGAGCCCGCCAGCCAAAGGCGCCGATGTGCACGGCCCTCAACGTGTTCACAAGCTGGGGGCCTCTTCACGGGCCCCGGCTCTTGGTCCTGTTCCCCGATGCCTCGTGGCAGTAGGTGCTGTTGGGGGCTGATTTGCTGCCATGCCCGCAGGGTGCGTTGGGCACGGGGCCCACGGGGAGAAGTATTGCAGAAGCCCAGCCAGGCTGCCCAGCGAGTCCTTTCCCCACCTTCTAACAGCGCCAGGTGGTTTTCATTCCGCTCCCCCTTCCCGGTGGCCCAGATCCACTCGCGCCCTCCCCCCTTCCAGCGGTGCAAGTTATTTACATCGGACGCTCAGGAGACACAACGTTTAGCCAAACTTCTTTATTTCAGTGACCACATGGAACGAGAATAATTTAACGGCAAGCACAGGCTCCTAGGCCCTTGGTCCTGGAGGCTGGGGCTTGGCCTGCCTCCGGCCAAGGGAGGCCCCGGTAGCAAAGGGTCACAACGCACAAGCTCTTTATGCCTTGCTGCAGCATTGCGGGCCCAGCGGCAGATCAGAGCGCGACAGGCAAGCCGGGGCTCCAGCAACACCTGAAACTGAGGAGAGCAAAAGCACTTGGCTAGTGAGTCCCCGGGCATCCCTCTGCCTGGGGCCAGGGTTCCACCCAAGCAGCCCAGGAAGGACAGCCTCCCAAAGCGGGGCTGGAAGGCCTTTGTACTCCCCACTCAGCGCAGAGGAGCGCACGTGGACGCAGGCCGTGCCCTCTGGCAAAAGCCAGGCTGTGGGGCTTCACGCGGCATGGCCAGAAGGGACCCACCCAAGAGCAGGCGAGGGAAGCAGGTGTGCCAGGCCGAACATTCACATGGGGAATTCTTCCAGCCTAGCTGAGCAGGGGCAAGGCCTCGACCGAGTGAGCTGCTGGGCCGCAGGTAACCCCAAGCCCCTCCACAGGAAACCCAGCAACGGCTCTGCTGAGCGGATACAGCACAGGGGCCGGGCTGGGGCATGGCACGACAGTGCTCGCAGGCAGAGCCCCGCTGGGAGCGGAGAAACCCACCGGAAAGGCCAGCAAGAGGGTGCACCGGCTCCTTGGCCAGCCCGATGAAACACGGCAGCATTGCAGCCAAGGAGTTTGCCACATGCACATGGCCCTTCTGCTGAGAACCCCTGCACGCTTGCTTGCGGGCTCTCCCCAGGCCAGCTCCAGCGTGTCCCAGACCCGAGCCCGAGCTCACCAGCAGGGCCTTTGCATAATGCCCAGCAAAGGCCCACCTAAGCCAGCCCTCGGCTCCATGCGGGGGACACGTGACAACTGGGAAACTCGCGCTGCTTTCCCCTTGGTCAGCAAGTACCTGCAGTGGGAAAACCTGGCTCGGAATGGCTGCTCACCCCTCCGTGGACGGGCCCCCTCCGGCCCGCAGCGGGCACCTGCTAGTCCTGCAAATCAGCGAAACGGCCTTGGAAAGCCGCCCTCACCCTCAGCCAGCTGCAGCACCAAGCCGCTCTGGGACCTGGCCGATGCCCAGCTCCGCCCGGAGGCACGTGCAGAGCCCACGCGGGAAGGGCTCTGCTCAAGCCACTAGCTCCCGCGAGAGCCGAGCAAGCCCCTCGGGCGCTTGCAGCAGGGCCTGACCCAAAGCCAGCGAGAAAGCAGGTGACCCTCGTGCCCCGATGGGTTTCGATACACACTAGCCGGGCAAGTGGGGGGAGTTCAGCCAGGATTCTAACCCCACCCCAGGCAAGGGGCAAGGGGCAGGCCCTGGCAAAGCTCCCACAGCCTTCCAAGGAACAGGATCGCGCCCTGTGCCACGGCTTGCCAGGCTGACTTCCAATTCTCAGGCTTCTCTGATCTCAGGGGTGCAAGCGCGAGGGAGCCAAGGCCCACGGGCAGCGCTAGCAAGGGGCTGCCCGGTCCAGGAACCAGCCGAGCAGAACCCGGGCCACGTCCACTCGGAGAGGCGCCTCCAAAGCGGGCTGCAGCGCTGTGAGCTGGGTTATACTCAGCACCAGGAACGTGGAGCATTGCTGCTCCAGATACTATTCCGGGTGGGAGGGTCACATGACAAACCGGGGCACTGAGGCTGAGAAGTCATGTGCCTGCATGCACGAGCGCCCCCAGCACTCTGCAGCCAGCAGAAACCAATCAGCCCAGTGACGGGACTGGAGCCAACCAGCACAGCAGCCCCATCTACACAACCATCAACCCAGGCCAGACTCTCCAGGAGTCCAGCCCCGGCAACGCATGGCTGAAAACGTGGCCCCGTGGCAGGGTGCTGCGCAGCTCTGGGGATCTGGTGGGGGCCATTCTGCGAGGAGAGGCAGGCCAGGGGAGTAACAGGCTGGCTAAGGCCCCAGGAAGGCGTGGGACGTTCTCCTGGCAGCCTGTGCACTTGGACAGCGGCGTGCAGAGCTGGCAAGGTCACGGTGCCCGAGTCACAGCAAGGACAGGACAGGGGAAGGACTCCGGCTGCGAGCAGGGCCCATGGCAGCAGGCCGAGGCGCCAAGCAAAGCAGGAGCAGCTGCAGCGTCCGATCTCGAAATCGCCCTCCACCCCACGCACCCTGCAGCTCGAGCGCTAGAGCCCGGCTCCCAGAGGGGGCAGGCGCCGGGCCGGGCTGCAGTTGTTCACAGGTGGACGAAACCCCAGCCCAGCGCAGGGAGCACCGGAAGCGCTTTTCACGGCACGGTTACCCAGCGGCGGCAGATGCCCAGTGTCTATTGCCCGTTCGCCCCTTTGCTGCCCCCGCCCCCGCTCTCAGGCCACCCTGGCCAGCCACTTCTCCACGCCCTCGAGATCAGCGCTGCTGTCCTCTGCCTTGCCCCGGGCGCTGCACTCCACCAGCTCCACTGGCATGGGCAGCTGCGAGAAGCCGAACTCCCTGCCCTTCTTCCCCAGCGGAGCGGTGCTCCCTGAGGCCGAGCCGTCCAAGGTGCTAGGCGCCGCCGAGCGGGTCACTCGCAGCGTGTTGCTGTTCCGCAGGGGAGAGAACAGAGACCACCGTGAGCGCGCGGACAAGCCTTCCGCACCCGTCGCTGCGGCCTGGGGCCAGGCACTTGGCCCCGAGCGGCCAGCAAGCCCCGGGAACAAGAAAGCCCCAGACTCGCCCACGGCAGGGATAGCGTGCACCGAGCACCAAGCTACTCCGATGCCCATGCAGCCTCCATGGACACCGGAGACCGACGGGTACCGAAAGCCAGACAAGGTGGCTACTGGCTAACCTCCTGCCCAGGCTGGCAGGGCCAAGAGCTCTCCTGGAAGAGCTGTGCAATGAAACGCTGGGCTCTGGCCAGTTCCTGGCTGTCAGGCCCCCCCGAAGCAGCAGGGAGATTTCATGGAGGGAGGAGAAGAGGGCCGATTCCCTCGCACGACTGTCACATCACACGACCCTTCCAAGACCAGTGACAAAGACGGGAAGTGAACTCAGGCTAGTGAGACGGAGGCTGTCCCATGCCAGCTGCCCCCGCGGGGATTCTGGGTGACGTTTCAATTTGCAGCGTCCCCGGTTCCTGAAATTCCCCCCCTCTCCCTGGTGGGGGCGCAGCGCAGTCTGGGTGAGGGCCCTTCTCCTGCAGGCAGCCAGAAAGCGACTGTTACCCTCCCAGGGGTGTAAAATCCCCTCTGCTTGGTGCGGCGGTGTTACCAGTTAACCGACTAAGGGAGGGAAGAGGGGCGCTCCAGCCCTCACCCAACTCTCCCTCCCTCCCCAGGACTGCAAGCTCCCCCTCCGTGTCTGCAGCCTGGGCATTCCCAGACCCAGCCAAAGAGGGGGCAGGAGGAATGGCCCCGAGGCGCTCCCCTGGCCTGGCTCGGACACGAGGATCTGTGGCCCCTTCCGGCCTTGGAGCGTGTGAAAGCACCGTGAGTGGAAAGGGGGGCGGTGAGAGCTGGTCCTCCAGCCGGGGCGCTCAGCACGAAGCCAGGCCCTAACCCGACTCCTGGGGCCTGGACTGACCGTACTGTCCAGGCTCTGCTAGAAACCAGGGGCCACCCTGCCCGCCCCAGGAAAGGCATCGGAGCAGCTGATTTAACCCTCGGCAGCCGAGCACACACAAAGAGCTTCCCTCTGCCCCTCGAACGCGGAAAGAGCTTCCCTCTGCCCCTCGAACGCGGGAAGAGCAGGTCCGGATTTATAGCCAGGAGCAGCTGCCGTTGCCGTCCTCCCTGACGTGCTCTGAGCTCGCTGGAACCCCGCAGAGCTCCAGCCATGCACTCAGGAACCTGCACACCCCCCACTTTCCGCAGCGGCGCACCCCTCCGGAAGTCACCGGCCAGCGCCCCCGTTTTCCTAGCTCAGGTATTGCTCCAGTCTGCGCCGTGCAACGGCCGCGCACACACGCATGCACAAGAGGGGGCACGAGGGGGGATCCCGGCGGCGGAACGGAGACGCCCAACTAACGCCGCCCACACTTACAGTTCTTTCTCCAGCTGCTGCTGAATCAGCTTGGCCGATTTCGCCATCGTGACATCTAGAGGGGGAAAAAGCCATTTAAAAAACTGCACTTGCAACAGCGGCATTTTCCTCCGGCGCTGTGGGGGCAGCGGCTCCGTGGGGCTGACCGCTCGGCGCAAGCCCCACTGAGCTCCCGCCAGGGCCACCTGCGGACTAAGACAGGCCGGAGCTAGAGCCGCAGCAAAGCCCCTTCGCGCTGTGGCAGCCCCCGGGAAGGCTGCAGCTGCCTGGGAAGATTCACGCCGGAAGCTCGTTCGAATGTGACAGGAAACAGACCACGCCCAGGCGCCCTGCGCAGTTCCCACACTAGAGCTCCCTTCCGGAGGGAGACAGCCCTCTGCCGCGTCGCTAGCGCTCCAAGGGCCTCGCTCCCGAGGCAACGCTGCAGCTCCCAGCAGGGACGTTAAAACCGGTAACCGGTTAAACGACAGCGCTGCAGCGAGTACGTGGCAGCCTAGGCCTCGCCGCCCAGCCGCAGCTGCGAGATGCTGGGGCTGCCCCCGCCCCAGGGCAGCTGGCCACCAGCAGACTTGGCTGGCAAGGGCAGGCTGACCGGTTAACATCCCTAGTTCACAGGGCTCCGGTCTCACGCGGCTTGCGGGCTCAGGACGCCGGCTCTGCACTCTGGCCACACGGGGCTGTCGCTCGCCACTCAGGGGACAGTACCTTGCTTGTTGCAGGCGATCAGCAGCGGCGGCGCGTTTCTCAGCACGGTGCAGTCCGTCAGGACCTGGTATAGGAACTCCGCCACGTCCTTCACCTCCCGCTGGAACGCCACGCTGTCCACGACAAACACGATCGCTCTGTGGAACAGGGAGCCCACATGCTAGCGCCCTGCAGCCGGCAGGCTCAGCCCACGCCCCGAGACCACCTCCCGGGAAGGATGGTCACATTTTGCGTTAGGAGGGACCCGCACAGGCCAAGCCTCCCCACAGAGCTCTGGTCAGGGTCACCACGGACGCTCCCCAGCTGCTGCCAGGGGGCAGGGCCTGCAGGCTGGCTGCGGGACACCAGGAGCACATTGCTTTGCCGGCAGCACCATTCAGGGTTACAATTACCAGCACGTCTCCCACCAGGACTGAGTGCCAGGGAGCGGGAGGGCGAGAACACCTTTCAGCAGGCCGAGGGGAGGGACTAGCAAGGTTCCTGGCCTGACTTCACCGGCACGATCCGCTTTAAAACGCACAAGGCGCCCCAAGGAGCAGAGACTGTGCCAGGCTGGAGTGTGGAGAGCCCCCCTAAAGCTCAGCGGTGCACGCCCCCCCCACCCTATCTCTGTGGTTCCGCTTTGCTGGTGCTGTCAGAAAGCTAGTGTCCAAACCCAGCCAAGAGCTGCTCCCGGGCTGAGTCCCCGAACTCAAAGCTGACCCCTTCCGCAGACGTCTGGAATCTGCTGAATCAAATGCAAATCTGCTAGGTCCTGCCTGCGCAACAGGGGGCACATGGTAAGCTGTGCCAGGCTGAACAGCGCCCGGGAGGCGGGGGGGACTGCAAGGAAAGGCAAGGCACTGCACTAGCCTCTGGCTGATCCAGTGCCGTAAGCAAGTTTCTGACCCCCTGCTCAGTGCGCTGGATAGGCCCCCCGCCTTGCTTGCTCATCGTATGAAGCAACCCCTGCCACGTGCAGACAGAGGTGAGTGGAAGCCTCCTTTGATTCCCTCCAGAAATACACACCGCAGTGCCAGCCTGCCCCCAGCGGGCACAGCCGAGAAGGCCCAGGCGCGGAAGGGCAAAGGAAATGAAGGACGCTGCACGTTCCTTTTTGGCCTTATTACACTTGTCTGGTGCTCCAGATTTGCTCAGTTCCCTCCCTCCTCACTCCCCAGCCCAGCCTGCATGTCAGAATTTGGCTTCTTTCCATTCGCAGACTGAAGCACCCAGACCCCGTGCCCTGTCCTTTGGCCACTTACCTGGCCGCAGCTTTGAACTTCTCCAAGAACTGAAGCCGCAAGCTCTCATGCCCTGGGAGGTCAATCAGCGTCACGCTGGAGCCCTGGACAGGAACCAGAAGCAGTAACAGACCCACCAATATGTAACCCACAAACATGCGCAGGCACGCCGGGCTGGGTAATCAAGCCATCCCGCCGTTCATAGTCTGCGGCCAGCCATGGCCTACAGAGCAAGGACTGCGCACAAGTCCTGCAGCAGCCAGGCCCAGAATCTGCCACTTATTGGACAGGCAGGCGGGCAGTTTCTATAACAGGCCCATACAAAGCGTGGGGGTCTTTTGCCACCACATTACTGTGGTCTTTAAATCTGCAGGACCCATCCTGCAGGGCGGATACAAATTAGTGATTTAATTAAATTATTTAAGCATACAACTTCCTTAATTTAAACCTTTTAAAAATTACATTTGACCTTACGGCAACCTACAGTAAGGCCTAATCGTTTAAAATAAATTCAAAAAAGTTACTCACAAGTCTGTACTTTCCAGGCTGACCCACTTTGAAGAGATGAGCCAAAAAAGCCAAAGACAAACGGATAGGAAATGAAACCTCCTTGGGTTTCTCGTACCTTCACCGCCTGCCCTTCCCTCTCAGATTTGTCCCAACCTCTCTAGGGAGAGTCTACCCAGCTCAGACTAACCAAGTGACGTTTTAGGCAAACTAGTTCCAGTTTGGGCAACGCTGGAGGAGTGACACCAAATCAGATTTACAGCTTCGGTCTAACTATGCAGAGGCCTGTGCTTCCGTATGCAAAAGCAGAGTGTAATTTGCTGTACATGCCTCAGCCACCAATTCACAACCAAGCTTGTTGTGAGTTTTATGCAGCATCTAAACCAGTACCTGCTTACCTTGTCGTTACTGACTCTGTAAACAGCAGAGCTGTCAGTTATGGAGGTCTGGGTGTTTCGGTAATTGCCCGTTAACAGCTATAAAAATAAAAACAAGGCAAACAAAAATCAATTCTATTTCCAAGCTGCAGAGAAAATGTTTTTTCTATTTAATGAAATCTAAGAGCTCAGCAAAAGGATGAACCGTCTGGTTCAGGAAATGTTAAACTGACAGGAGGTTCCTGGAAAGATAGGAGTCAAAAAAGGGCAAAAAGATGAGGCATTTGGAACAGCTGCCATATGAGGAAAGATTAAGATGACTGGGACTTTTCAGTCTGGAAAAAGAGGAGACTAAGGGGGGATATGACAGAGGGCTATAAAATCATGACTGGTGTGGAGAAAAGTTATTTATTCCTTCCCATAACATAAGAACTAAGGGGTCACCAAATGAAATGAATAGGCAGCAGGTTTAAAACAAACAAAGGACGTTTTTCTTCATGCAACAGTGTCAACCTGTGGAACTCCTTGCCAGAGGATGTTGTGAAGGTCAAGACTGTAACAGGGTTTAAAAAAAAAAAAAAAAAAAGAGCTAGATAAATTCATGGAGAATACGTCCATCAATGGCTATTAGCCAGGATGGGCAGGGACGGTGTCCCTAGCCCCTGTCTGGGGCTCAGCACATCCCAGTGCTTTCTCCCCTAGGTGCAGCCCAGGCAGCACAAGCTCTGACACCTAGACTACACCAAGCTCCCCCCACAACCTGCTGCACATGCCTCAGTCTTCTGTGCAGTCCTTTTGCACAGGCAGGTTTGCGGATCTGCAGCTAGAGAAGGTCCAATCTGCCTGCAGCTGGGGCCTTCCTCCTAAAAACCTGCCCTTAATAAATGGCACGGCACTGCCAGTAACCGAATCATCAGTGCCCAGCAAAACAGAGCTTGCACTGCAAGGTGTTAATATCCGGGGTGCCATGAAGCAGAATCTACGGTCCTTGAAAGTTTTAATGTAAAGCAAGGGCTCCCCTTCTGCAAACATGCCAAAGAGCCGTTTAAACGGCCTGAGGAGAGCCTCAGGCTCCCAGCGGCAATGCCAACACCCCCTGGACCGTACTTACTCGGACAAACAGCAGCGTTTTTCCTGAGTCACAAAGGCCTATCAGAAGCACCCCCCTCCGGCTACTCTTCCTGCCCTGGATGAATTTCCAAAGCACTGTGGAGAGAAGGGAAGTTCAAGATACAGCACACGGCCAAGTGTGAATCTGTACAAGCCAACCTTGGACCCGCAATGCCGCATCAGCAGAAGCGTTAGTCTAGTCTTCAGACACAGCTCTGATGTCTTACCCCATTTCACCTAACCCTGCTGTGGGTATTCTGGAGGCACCGCTGCAGGTAAGCTGGCTTGGAGTGCGGTACTAACCCGGTGTAATGCTACCTGGTCTAGAGGAACAATTCGCTGGAGTTTAAATGAAATACTGCTTTATTCAATTTTGCAAATCCCACCATTGTTTCCTAACTCTCTCTAGTAAAAAATAGTTCATGCTAACTTTTCTGAATTGCCATGTAGCCAAATCTCCCTGAAAACTAGGGATGTAAAATTCCATTTAATCGGATTAAACCTGCCCACACTGGTTAACTGGAACCGGTAAGGGTGATAGCTACCAGTTAACCAGTCACATCCCTACTGAAAACTCATGGATCATATCTGGAAATATTCAGCTGCAACAGAGCCATGTTGACCAGAATGAGAGGCTGTGGCAGGCAGCCTACCAGGTCCAGCGGGGCACGAGCAACCCACAGTAAGTGCCTCGCTGTAGAGTCCGCACTTGGCACCCAACCCCCTGCCCTGAGCTCCCTCCTGCACCCAAACGCCATGTCAGACAGCAGCAGCAGCACACTAGGATGGGGCGGGGCAGGGCAGACCAGGGGGTCAGGTCGGGGGGGGGGGGGTAGGCTGGGGTCCCAGGAAGCAGGCCATGGTGGGAAGCAGTCCAGGGTCCCATGGGGGGCCGGTTGGGGGCAGGTCGGGATCCCGGGGGGGGTGGGAGGAGACAGGCCGGGACCGGGGGGGGGCAGGTTGGGGTCCCATGGGGGGCCGGTTGGGGGCAGGTCGGGGTCCCGGGGGTGAGGGGGGAGACAGGCCGGGACCGGGGGGCAGGTTGGGGTCCCATGGGGGGGCCGGTTGGGGGCAGGTCGGGGTCCCGGGGGTGAGGGGGGAGACAGGCCGGGACCGGGGGGCAGGTTGGGGTCCCATGGGGGGGCCGGTTGGGGGCAGGTCGGGGTCCCGGGGGGGGGAGACAGGCCGGGACCGGGGGGCAGGTTGGGGTCCCATGGGGGGGGCCGGTTGGGGGCAGGTCGGGGTCCGGGGGGGGGAGACAGGCCGGGACCGGGGGGCAGGTTGGGGTCCCATGGGGGGGGCCGGTTGGGGGCAGGTCGGGGTCCGGGGGGGGGGAGACAGGCCGGGACCGGGGGGGCAGGTTGGGGTCCCCGGGCCCAGCGACGACTCACGCAGGCTCAGCGCCACGACCAGCAGCGCGATGAGCAGCGGGAGCGGGAGCAGGTCCGGGGCCGGGCCGGGCTCGAACCCGCCGCGCCGCTCGTCCTCCGCCGCCGCCGCCGCCATCCCCGGCCGCTCGCCCGCAGCCACGTGTCCCCGCGCCGCACCGATGCATCATGGGAAGCGCAGCTCCCCGCCCACCCCGCAAGGGCTGCTGGGAGTTGTAGTTCCTTGTGTCAGGGGGCGGGGCCAGGCCCGGGGCTGCTGGCCGGGCGCCCAGCGCTGAAGGCAGCAGCCCCCCCCCCCCGGCGGAGGTGGGCGCGGGGCGCGCGGCGCTGTTGCTGGGCAGGTGTCACGTGGCACACTCAGAAGCTTCTGGAAGGGGGGGCAGTTTTGGGGCCTGCCCCTGTTGCTGGGCAGCGGCTTCGCCAGGGACCTGCCTGGCTGCTGCCCCTCCCCCAGCCCGCGGGCCGTATGCGGCGCTGGCGCGGCGGGGCCGGGGATGCCGCCTGCCCTGCGGTCCGGCCAGCGCGGCCTCGCCACCGGCTCCGCTCGAGCGCGTCCTCGGCGCCGTGCCCCTCGGGGGGGGGGGGCCATTGTTGCGCGGTGGGGCGGAGCCATTGCTGCGGGGGGGGGGCGGAGCCATTCTTGCGCGGTGGGGCGGAGCCATTGCTGCGGGGGGGGCGGAGCCATTGCTGCGGGGGGGTGGAGCCATAGCTGCGGGGGGGGCGGAGCCATTGCTGCGGGGGGGTGGAGCCATTCTTGCGCGGTGGGGCGGAGCCATTGCTGCGGGGGGGGGGGGCGGAGCCATTGCTGCGGGGGGTGGAGCCATTGCTGCGGGGGGGGGGGGGGGGGCGGAGCCATTCTTGCGCGGTGGGGCGGAGCCATTGCTGCGGGCGGGGGGGGGCGCTCACTGCTGGTGTCCCCGTTCACCCTGCACGCTTGTGACCGAGCCGAGTGCGGGGCCACCCAGGGGTGGGCAGTGCTTTCTGGAGGGGGGGGTGCTTAACAAACGTGGGTGGGTGGTCACAGGCGGGCTCTGGGCCCTGGAGGGCAGGGCCTCAGGCAGAAGGGGTTGGGCTGGGGCGCCGGAGAGAGAGACACTGTGTGTGTAGGGTTGCCAGATCGTTTAACCAAAAATACCGAACATGCCCCCCCCCTTTAAAATAACAAAACACCAGGAAAAAATTCTGTTAAGAGAAAAAAGGGGGGAGACCAAAGTTGTTGAGCAAAAAAAAAAAAGAAATCCCGGTATTTTCGTCTCCTGACTGGGAAAAAATCAGAAAACAGGTGTCCGGTATTTAGGTGTCTGGTATTTTCTGGATTTTTTTATTGGACAGGAGGGGAAAATACTGGACTGTCATAAGAACATAACAACATAACGTAAGAACAGCCGTATTGGGTCAGACCAAAGGTCCATCTAGCCCAGTATCCTGTCTGCCGACAGTGGCCAATGCCAGGTGCCCCAGAGAGGGTGGACCGAAGACAATGATCAAGCGATTTGTCTCCTGCCATCCCTCTCCAGCCTCTGACAAACAGAGGCCAAGGACACCATTTTATCCCCTGGCTAATAGCCTTTTATGGACCTAACCTCCATGAAATTATCTAGCTTCTCTTTAAACTCTGTTATAGTCCTAGCCTTCACAGCCTTCTCTGGCAAGGAGTTCCACAGGTTGCCTACACGCTGCGTGAAGAAGAACTTTCTTTTATTAGTTTTAAACCTGCTACCCATTAACTTCATTTGGTGTCCTCTAGTTCTTCTATTTAGGGAACTAATAAATAACTTCTATTTATCGGCCCTCTCCACACCACTCATGATTTTATATACCTCTATCATATCCCCCCTCAGTCTCCTCTTTTCTAAACTGAAAAGTCCCAATCGCTTTAACCTCTCCTCATATGGGACCCGTTCCAAACCCCTAATCATTTTAGTTGCCCTTTTCTGAACCCTTTCCAAGGCCAAAATATCTTTTTGGAGGCGAGGAGACCACATCTGTACACAGTATTCAAGATGTGGGCGTACCATAGTTTTATACAGGGGCAGTAAGATATTCTGGGTCTTATTTTCTATCCGTTTCTTAATAATTCCGAGCATCCTATTTGCCTTTTTGACCGCCGCTGCACACTGTGTGGAAGTTTTCAGAGAACTGTCCATGATAACTCCAAGATCTCTTTCCTGATTTGTCGTAGCCAAATTAGCCCCCATCATACTGTACGTATAGTTGGGGTTATTTTTCCCGATGTGCATTACTTTACACTTATCCACATTACATTTCATTTGCCATTTTGTTGCCCAATCACTCAGTTTGGTGAGATCTTCTTGGAGTCCCTCACAGTCTGCTTCTGTCTTGATTATCCTAAACAGTTTGGTATCATCTGCAAACTTTACCACCTCACTGCTTACCCCTTTCTCCAGATCATTTATGAATAAGTTGAATAGGATTGGTCCTAGGACCGACCCTTGGGGGACACCACTAGTTACCCCTCTCCATTCTGAAAATTTACCATTTATTCCTACCCTTTGTTTCCTGTCTTTTAACCAGTTCTCAATCCAAGAAAGGACCTTCCCTCTTATCCCATGGCCATGTAATTTACACAAGAGCCTTTGGTGAGGGACCTTGTTAAAGGCTTTCTGAAAATCTAAGTATACTATATCTACTGGATCCCCCTTGTCCGCATGTTTGTTAACCCCTACAAAGAACTCTAATAGATTAGTAAGACAGGATTTCCCTTTACAGAAACCATGTTGACTTTTGTCCAACAAATTATGTTCTTCTACATGCTTCACTATTTTATTCTTTACTATTGTTTCGACTAATTTGCCCGGTACTGAAGTTAGACTTACCGGTCTGTAATTGCCCGGATCGCCTCTAGAGCCCTTTTTAAATATTGGTGTCACGTTGGCTACCTTCCGGTCATTAGGTACGGAAGCCGATTTAAGGGATAGGTTGCAAACCACAGATAATAGTTCAGCAATTTCTCATTTGAGTTCTTTTAGAACCCTTGGATGAATGCCATCCGGTCCCGGAGATTTGTTAACATTAAGTTTTTCTATTTGTTCCAAAACCTCCTCTAATGACACTTCAATCCGGGACAGTTCCTCAGATTCATCACCCACAAAGGACGGTGCAGATTTGGGAATCTCTCCAACATCCTCAGCCGTGAAGACTGAAGCAAAGAAATCATTTAGTTTCTCCGCAATGGCTTTATCGTCCTTGATTGCGCCTTTTATAGTTCGATCGTCTAGGGGACCCACAGGTTTTTTAGCAGGCTTCCTGCTTCTAATGTACTTAAAAAATATTTTGTTATTTCTTTTTGAGTTTTTGGCTAGCTGTTCCTCAAAATCTTTTTTTGCTTTTCTTATTACATTTTTACACTTGATTTGACAGTGTTTATGTTCCTTTCTATTTATCTCACTAGGATTGGACTTCCACTTCTTAAAAGATGCCTTTTTGTCCCTCACTGCTTCTTTTACATGGTGGTTAAGCCACGGTGACACTTTTTTAGGTCTCTTGCTATGTTTTTTAATTTGGGGTATACATTTAAGTTGGGCCTCTATTATGGTGTCTTTAAAAAGTTTCCATGCAGCTTGCAGGGATTTGGCTCTAGTCACTGTGCCTTTTAATTTCTGTTTAACGAGCCTCCTCATTTTTGTGTAATTCCCCTTTTTGAAATTAAATGCCAGGGTGCTGGACTGCTGAGGTGTTCTACCCACCACAGGAATGTTGAATGTTGTTATATTATGGTCACTATTCCCAAGTGGTCCTGTAACAGTTATTTCCTGGACCTGATCCTGCGCTCCACTCAGGACTAAATCGAGAACTGCCTCTCCCCTTGTGGGTTCCTGCACCAGCTGCTCCAAGAAGCAGTCATTTAGGCCATTGAGAAATTTTATCTCCGCTTCTCTTCCTGAGGTGACATGTACCCAGTCAATATGGGGATAATTAAAATCCCCCATTATTATAGAGTTCTTTATTCTGGTAGCCTCTCTAATCTCCCTCAGCATTTCAATGTCAGTATCACTGTCCTGGTCAGGTGGTTGGTAATATATCCCAGGTACATATGTCCAGGTCAATACCAGACACCTGGTAACCCTATTTGTGTGTGTGACAGACTTTGATGCAGATTGAGTTAGTGTGGCAGTGTGTATGTGTGACAGTGACACAGAGAGTGTGTGTGCTGGCTAACTTTCTGAGAAGTCACACCCTGTCTGTCTAAAGGAAATCTGTCCTGCTTTGATGTAGGGATATAATAGTCCAGTCAATTAATGGATAAGCAAAAGCATATTGGTTAATGCTATAGACTACACGCATTCTCCTCCCCTCTCCCCCCCCCCGCCAGTAAATTTTTTAGAAGGCAGGCTCACAGCCTGACTCAGTTCCGGGACCTACTCCTGCTGCGGCTCTGCATTTAAAATGTATTAGGAGCCAGGCAGGCAAGCATCCAGGCTCAGTTCTAGCTCACACCAGGTCCGGGAGCTCAGATCCCCCTGGACAGGGGCTGCTGCCACCACAGGGCGACAGGCAGCTGGTCCGCAAGGGGAGCTGTTTTTTAAACTGGCTTCCCTCGCAGACCAGCTCAGCTTGGCACCCCCACTGCTGCCCCTGATACAGAGGCAGCAGCGTGGAGTGGCTGGGGGCTCCTCGGGAGTGGGGCCGGAGCACACTGGCTGGTCTGTGTCTAAGATCCCTGCTCTGCAGAGTTTGGGTACAGGGGCAGGAGAACACCCTGACTGCAGCTCTGCCCTGTCCCCGCCCCCTTCAGCCCCCTTCCCTGCACAGCTAGCAGGAGAATGCAGGGAGTAGCTCAAACTGCAGGACAGAGCAAGGCGCGGTGCAGGGGCGGTTTGCACGGGCAGCTAATCAGCTGGGGAAAATGCTTAGGGGGCCGAATTCGGCCCCCAACCCTGAGTATGCCCACCCCAGTGAGCTGGCTGTCTAGCCGTGATCCATAGCGGAGGCTGCCTGGGTTCCAAGTGAGGATTCCTACAAGCAAGTGAGGGGAGATGTTTCAGATCAGCAGCTTTGGTGACCAGAGATGCTCATGGAGAATTGGATGAACTAACCCTGAGCTTTGGGGACCTCTCCGTTTCTTCTCCCTTCATTTTTTTATTTTCCCTTTATTTTTGTTTGTTGTTGCCCGGAAGAGAACATCTGTGGGTCAGAAACTACCCATGTGATACTGTAAAAATTAGATGATTAGTTTCTTCATCCTAAGATTTTATCAAGTTATTTAATTCAGTTCATTGATTTAGTTCCTTTTGGGACTTGCACCTGGGGAGGATGACCCTGTGAAATCCTTGCTGAAATGCTGGGTCTCCAGCTCCTTTTCTTGGGGAGTAGGGCTTTTCAGGCACTGGAGAAGGACAGAGAAGTCTAGCCCCTCCAAGGTTACACAGTCATTCAGCAGCCTGCAGGCAGTTGCTGCAGACAATCTGTAAAACTTTCAACAGCACCAGGGCCATGCCTACCTCCTGCTCCTACACAGGACAGCCCAGCCAGCCCTTCAGAGATGCCCACCGTACAGGGCAGAAGTTTAAAGGGCTCTTTTAAATCGCCGGCCCCTGGGGCAGCTGCCCCCATTATCCTCCCTCCCTCCCCTGCTGTCCGTGGATGGCCCTGGCTGTAAACCAGAAGCCTCATACCATTGAGTGGAGCTCTGGGAGGAAGCGTGTTGTGGAAAACCCGGAGGGGTCAGTGCCAGCCAAGGACTGTAAGGTCTCAGGAGGGGGGATGCTCAGCTGAGAATCAGCACCTCAAGAGTAGGCCTAGGGACCCCAAGACAGGGCACGGCTGAAAACACACAGGGGTTTGCTAGCTAGATCCCCACACAGCAGCCTGGGAGTAGCCAAGACAGGCACTTGGCTGGACCAGGCATTCTCAGAGGGTATGTCTACACTGCAGGAGGAGTAACAGTAGTTTGAATTAGGAGCTTTAATTCGAACGACCTAGTACCGTGCCCCGTGTAGCTGTGGGCAGGTAGGTCGAACTACCAGGCATTTAAAAATGGCAGTGCCTGGGAACATGCAAATAAAGCCCGGGATATTTAAATCCCAGGCTTCATTTGCAAGTTTGAATGCCTACATTAGCCACCGTAGTTCGAATGAGGGTGGCAGCGTAGACATACCCAGAGAGCTGATGTGTCAGTGCTTCAGAGATGGTAGCTGCTTGGAGACAGCTGGCGCTCTGGAAAAGCATGCAAGCAAGTTTCCCATGGAGTGGCCTCTGCTTCTTGGCTGCTTACGGGTGCCCAGCTCGGCCACCAGAGATGCTGCTCATGTGTCTGTAGTGGAAATTGCAGCTCAGTGTTTCTGACCGTTCCACTTGGAGTTGAACAAGGTGTCCTGGTTAGGGCTACTCTGGGTATGTATTGTTCTTTGTATTTCCATAGCATCTGTATAGACAGCCTGGGAGTGCTTCTAAAGGACTATGATAGGCACACCATACACAGGAGCGCCTGGCAAGGGGTGGGGGAGAAGGGTCCCAGTTCACTGCTCCGGGAAGGGGCAAGGCTGACGGCAGCCAGCCCAGTGTGCCCACCTCAGCCCCCAGCGCTGTCTGGAGCATGTGGCACAGCCCTCTGGTGGCAATTTAAAGGGCTCAGTGCAGGAGCAGTGGTGGCAGCTAGAAACCCCAGGCTCCTTTGAATTGCCAGGTCCCAGTGCAATTGCCCCCTTTGCACCACCGTCCCATGGGGGCAGGCCTGACCATACGCCCTGAAGAGTAAATCCATGCAGCCCTGGGAGGCCGGGCTGTGCTGTTCTGTGTGTTCAATGGCATTCGGTGGTCACCAAGATTCTGCAAGTGCCAAAGAATAGCTCAAATCACAGCATGCCTGTGGTTAGACTGAGATTTTATTTCCTGCCCCGCTGGTAGCAGGGAGTTGTAAAAGTCATGAGAACAGGCTGGACTCCTCTTTGAGGGTGAGTTAAAAGGAGAGGAAGAGGCAGCCACAGAGGGACCCGGCTAGCTAGAGTTTGGTGCAGAGAAGGCTACAAGCAATGAAGCTTCTAGGTTTTTCCTGGTGGCTCCCGCTAAGCTGAGGAGGTCAAGTCACTGAATTTGCAGACCTGGAGGAGTTCTGTAAGGGGAAGAGAACAGGCAGGTTCAGACATTGCTGGCAGCTTGTTTAACCAGAAAACAAAACACCTCACCTCCTACCAGCCCAGGTTATGCTAAAGTAACTCTCGCTCCCTGTGGAAAACATACCCTAGGTTTACATGCACAGCATGTTCCAGCTCTCCCAACCCAGCCCTAAGAGGGTTTGGTAGGGGGTGGGGCGTGCAAACTGGGGCAGTATGTTCTCCAAGGTATCGGGGCAGGCACGCTGGCTGGCTGGCGAGCTCACAGCAGTTTTCAACTCTATCCGCCACTCAGGAAATAAACCTTTTCATCATTTTAGTGGCCAGTGGACTAGACGAGTAAGAGGGACTAGAAAGGGGATTCTAGGGCACAGGTTCAAACCTGTGCCAGGTCCTTCAAGCCCCAGAGTCGCTACCATTCACTGAGCATGTCAAACTGCTGATCTCAGGCTAGATTCGTAGTGGACGCAAGTCCACATCACAGAACCCACTTTCCACTCTTGGCTTCTCCTCTGATTTGCCTTCTTGTTAACAGTCTCAGAGGAGAGGCCAAGAACCAAATAGATGGGGAAAATGAACTCGCTGTCTCTTCTCCTAAGACATAGCTTCTACAGAACAGGGCTGAGCACACTGGCAGGGCAAGGGAGGTAGCATTGCTGCTTCTGAAACTGGACCTATACTAGAGACATCTAAGAGACCCGTGGTGCCTGGCGATACCAATCCAACATTTTTACAAGAAAAAAAAAAAATTTATTCTCTTGGAGAGGTAGCTGTATTAGTCTGTATTCGCAAAAACAATGCGGATTCCAGTGGCACCGTAAGGTACATCTGCACAGTAGCGCATCCTTCGAAATAAGCTAAACTTATTCCATAGCTTATTTCTAAATTAATCGTTATTTTGCTGATTTCCTTAATCCTCATACAACGAGTTAACAGGCTTCTTAATCTGATTTCCTGTAATTTCAAATTTATTTCAAAGTAATGGGATTCTTATGTAGACCGCACATAAGGTCCATTATTCCAAAATAACGTTATTCCAAAATAACTCTGCTGCATAGATGTACCCATAAAGACCAACAGATTTATTTGGGCATAAGCTTTCATGGGCAAAAACCAGTGTTATTTTCTGGTTAAACTGGTTTTTGCCTACAAAAGTTTTGCCCAAATAAATCTGTTGGTCTTTAAAGGTACCACAGGACTCCTTGTTTTTAAAAAGGTATCTTCATAAGTCATTTCCCTCATTTTGCTTGGAAAATGGGACTGGGCAGTGACATAACTCTGAAACCCCATGATCTTCATGTCTACCAGGCAGAGATGCAGTTCATTTGTGTCTCCTCTGAAGTTTGTTACAGTTACCTGATGGTGAGCACTGACTGAGGCTAGACACAGAATCAAAATATTCTTGTCCCAGGAACTGTTTATAGTTTATTCCCTGGGAGAGTTGAATCAGGCACTTGGTGGAATCCTTGAACAAAAGGTCCTTGGTGTCAGACTGAAACATCTGGAAGATAGTTTTCTGAGTGCCATCGCTTCCATACAAGCGCTGAAATACAAGAGTAAAGGGGTAAGTGGCTATAGCAGATGAGAGCAAAGACAGCCTCGAGCAAAGTCAGATCATCAGTACAGTACAAAGCTGGAGATTGTTCTGTTGATTGGTGAGAGAACTATTTAAGACAAAAATATTTGCCTGAGCATCCAAAAGAACAGGGATGGGAGGAGAATCCACAAAAATCCAGCAGGGGTCTCACCCTGCAGTTTTACCTGGAAAGACCTCATACCATGGTGATGGGCAAGATAGAAAGCCAGGACTGCAGTCTGAAGCTGTGTCTCAGTAGATGACTGATCTTAATCAGTTTTGGACCTCTAGAAAGAGAGATCTCAAAATACATATTTCCCTCTTGCAGAGGACTGGATTCTCCAGTCTCCCTCGATTGCTTTGTGGCTCAAGTGAAGGTGGGCAGAGATGCCCACAGGGCAATTCCTCGTGTACCAGGAATCTGCCAGCACAAGAGGAAGGACCCGATCCCCCTCTGCTTTTCTTCCAGTGGCATGAAACGCTATTTGTACATTCAGCTTTCCAGGAGAGGAGACCGAATACGGAAACGAGCTGAAACTGAGTGAAAGGTTTACGTGGTCGGTTATGCCACTTGCTCCCTCTGAATGCTAAGTCAGGGCTATAAGAACAAGCAGAATCAATTTCTGCCCCTGCACTGACCTGTTGGTTTACTAGCATGCGGCGGACATCAGATGCTTTGTCTTCGCGTGTGACCACAGCATGGGAAGGAACTCGAGCCAGGTGGCAAGTCTCGTAATCAGCAGGGCGGGCACGACGCCCATTCAGGCACAGTAACTCGAACTGCCCGCTTGTCAGCTCTTTTGCCCAGTCGGCGGTATTGTGTCCTAGAAGGAGAAGGAGGTGGAGCTGTTTGCCAGCAGCAGGCTTTGCTCTGAGTGTGGTGCTGGGGGAGGGTTGGTGGGAATGGCCACATGCACATGTCTGGGAGATGGTAGTGACCAGAGCTCAGCAGGAGGAAGCTGGCATGGGGGAGACTGTCCAGGCAATCTGGAGGGTTTGTTCACACATCTCCTAGTCACATTCAACTAAAGGAAGTGTCTAAATCCCCTAGGCTGGCTTGAAGAGCCTCGCCAAGGGCTGTGGAAATGAGTATTGAATTCCCAGGCCTGCAGACAATGGCTGGCAGACTCTGGCAGGAGACAGGAGCCAAAACCCTGCATGAGGCTGTTGAGGGGAAGGTGGGATTGATCTTGTGGCCGTAGAATGAGGGACAGAGCCCTGGGACCAGCCCACCGGGGGCAGAGAGCCAGGGCTGGGGGTTGTGAAGTCCGAACCAGGAAGGGCTAAGACTGGCCTCAGACTGAGTGGGCTTTGTCCCCTCCCCGACGCCAGTGGAAGGACGAGCAGGACTTGGGCCTTAGACTGCAGTGACCAGCCCCCGGAGTGGGAAGCCAGCACTAGTGTTTGTGCCCACCCACATCTGTACGGCTGTGTCCCTGCACAGATCACAAGGCTTTGCCCTCCTGGCACCCGATCCGAAGCCCATTGAAGGGGATGGGAGATTCCCACGGACTTCAGCTGGCTTTGGCTCGGGTCCATAGAGCACAGGGGCGAGGAGGGGGGAGCAGTGCTGTGAGAACCAAGGGCTCCCTTGGCGGGGGGTTCTCCCCCACCCCACAGCCCTTTCTAGTTTGAGCTCACGGATAGATCTAGTGCAGGGCTGGGCAAGATGGGGCCCAGGGCAGGATCCAGCCTGCAGCTGTTTTCTATTTATAGCCTGCTGCCCGTGCCACCAAATTGCCAGGCAGTGGCTCAGGGAGCAGGATCCCACTTAAACAGCTCACAGTTGTGGTGTGACCTTGGTACGGGCTGGAGCTGAGAGCCTTTTAAACAGCTGCAGCAATGCAGGAGCTGTGAACCCTTTACTATGTGTTTAATTCAAAGCCTCTGGCCCCAGACGACTTGGGGGAGGCTAGTGTGGGGGTGGAGCCGGCCCGTGACCTCATAGCAAAATTCATTCAGTGCCTCTCTCCCTGCAAAAATTATGCCCTCCCCCCCCCCCCATTCTAGTGCCTAGACCTTTCCAGCCAGCCTGGCTGTGCCATAGGTCACTGATGGAGTCTGATGCCAAGGTGCGATAGCTGCGTACCATCGGTGTTCTCACTGACAGTTGTGTGCTTAACAAAGGCCACGTCCCCCTTCTCAACCAGGCACCTATCAGACACCGAGAGGGGAAGACAAGCAGGAGTTACCGGTGTTTGTAAAACGTAACCTTGTACCCGTGCAGAGCCCAGCCTGCGTTTCCCCACCACCCCTTTCTCAGGGACCAGAGAAGAGAAGCTTTGTCCAGGACATAAGGAACGTGCATGCTTTCATTGTTACTCTTTGTTTGCTTTGTTGTCACTTGACTCCATTTGCCCCCCCCCCCCCCCCCCAAGTCCAGGGGGGAGTTTCCAGGGTGAGGACCCTGGCCATATGTTTCCATAGCGTTAGCCTCTGAGAGGGGGCATGGACACCAAAACTAAGATGCACTGCGCCGTACCTCTGTGTGGTGACAGTCCCTTTACCAGCAGGGAGTGAAATACAACTGGTGGCTGAGTGGGGCCATGCCCAGCACAAGCAGCTTAGCCCTGTGTGGTTAGAGGGGTGCCAAGGCACAGGCCCTGGGGGCAGGGACTGGTTCCCTAGGTTTTCCTTTTGGGACCATACAGCAGAGTTTGGGGAAAGATCTAAAAACCACATCCCTATTCTCTTTCAAGGCAAGTTCCAGTGGCTGTGCCCTGAGGGACGTCTGAAGCCCCAGTCCCCATCTGCTGTCGCTCCTCCCCTCCTGAAGGAGCAGGACTGATGGGCTTTGCAGGCAGCTGGGAGCAGAAGGATGGTGTCTGCCCCGTGGGGCCGAGAGGGAGGAGGAAGTCAGAGTAAGGGGAAGGCAGGGATTCTCAGGTGCACTGTATTGGAGTCACCTACCGGAAGGCTCCAGTATATCCATAGTATTGCTCGTTGCTGTTGGCCACACATATGTAATTTACTGGAAAATTCTTACGGTCGCCCACACACAGCTTGCAGAGCGATGACTCCGGTGCAGACCCGGGAGCACAGCTTTCCTGGAAGTACTGATCTGCCAGGAGGAACATAGAGCAGCGGTTGTGTATTTCCTCTCTGGCGCTCGCTTTTCTCTGCCCCTCCACGAGACTCGTCACCATCAGGCCGTGAAGTAATTTAAATGGGTTGAAAAGAAAAGACCCAGGAGATATTTCCTTAGATTGAAGGATGGATCTTTTTTAAAATAGTCAGATTCTGTGCTACACATGTTCAAAGGGAGGTTACAGACAGTGAAGCTGACAGTAAGATCTCAGGCAGGGGGCAGCAAATCGTGTACGTGCACCAGGTTTTCAGCAGGAAACTCAAAGCCAATGACAGAATTATTTGTGTTGCTCTCTCCAGCCGTAGCTGGGACCAACTGCTGTGGAAAACAGCACAAGAAACCTGGCAGTAGGCAGCTATGGCCAGCTCACATGGCGATTTCTGCCCAAGCGCTTGTCGATTTCATCCTGTGGTTTGAACTCTAGATGGGCTCGTTATTGGTACGAACGACCATTGCTCGTTTCACATTGCGAGTCTTAGCCAGCCTGAAATGCCACATCCAACTGCTGCTCTGCCAGGGTAAGAAATACTCAAGTCCATCTCGGAACTGTGGCTCCTAGAAACCTTGAGCAAAGCAGCATTTCCCTCTTGCTAGGGCCCAGCCCGCCCCTGCAAGTCACCAGAGACTCAAAGGCTGGGCGAGACCATAGGATGAGGCTCTTGATCTCTAATCTCTCGTGTGTCTGTGCCAGGGACATGGACTCACACTGTGAGAAGTAGAGATACAAGCTGACTCACCAAATGTACAGTTCTTGGTTTTTTTGTTAATCAAACCCATGGGGACGTTCCAGCCGGCAGTTCTCCCTACAGCCGTATGACAGGACTTCTTCCCCTTCAGGTTCTCCCAGGTGATGGTGGGGTTGGATTTCTTCACCACAGCCACGGCATAATACGTTTCTGTCACACAGAGGAAGGAAAAGGAATTGCAGGTGGAGAGATGAACCTGAACTGGAATTGACACCGAAGGGGCTAGAATTCTTTTCGCCCCTCCCCTGCAGACAGAGGATCTACAAATTCAGGGATGCACAAGAATCCTGCACCCTCCTATTACACCTGTCACGCGAGGCCATAGAAAGGCTTTGCAGGTGTGATGCATTTGGCCCACAACCCCTCTCTGGTATTATTCTTCCCACTATTTAAACTGAGGTCTGGGGTCACTAAGTGATTTGCCCACAGTCACCCAGGAATTCTGTGTTGAGGCCAGGGATATAGCATCTGCCTCCCGATTTCCAGTTGTGCCCCTCAGCTACGAGATCAGCCTGTCTGTTTAGGGAACTATTCCTACTGACCCATTTTCTAGTGCTGCATCTCAGGCTGCCTGTCCCTGTGGGCCATCCTGGTGAACTTGTTGGCCTGTTGGTGCCCCATATAGATGGTCTCTGCCGCTCGGGGCAGCGCGATGTGGTGTGGGGCAGTCACATGGCTACACTGTGCACCCCTGTGCTAATGGTGAAGCCCCAGCTCAGACAAACACTGATGCCCCCACTCTCCATGGGCTAAACCCCCAGGTCCCCACTACAGCCTTCAGCTTCTGGTCCCTCTCAGGCCACATGCTCCCCTGGGGGAAGGCTGCAGGAACCGGCCCTGACGTGTCTGTGGTGAGGAAACCCCAGGCACGAGTCTGAGTGTGGGCTCGCCTCTTTCCAGGTGCAAAGCCTGGGGGAGGCTGTTCCTCTCCCCCTCCTTTAAGTACGAGCGGCCCATGCGCCATAAAACGACAGAGGGAAGACGGGGGGGGGGGTTTCCCTCAGAAGCCCCCCACCACATATAGTCAGTGTTGCTGAGAGGCCTGGCCAGGCTCCACGTCCCTGCATATCCCCACCGCACGAGGGCTGCTGCTGCGAATGCTTCCCTGACAGGCCCTGCGGGGACACTCCTCTCCAACTCGGGGCCTCGGGGCCGGCCCGTACGCCAGGGGGCTAGTGGGGCTGTTTGTCTCGAGGAGCTGGTCTGAACTGGGCGAGCCCATGGCCACACAGCTCAAGGACAGGCAGCAGCCGGCAGTGCCATCCGTGCTACTGGTGCAGACACTGGATCCCGTTAGCAATTCCTGGAGGTACTCAGCCCCCTCGAGGGGTTCCTGTGAGTCCCAGGGAATCCAGCCTTCTAGAGAACTTGGGGTCCTTTGGCAGATGAGGGTCCTCTAAAGATTCCACCTCCTCTGGCCAGCAGCCCAGTTTAAACCAAAGACCTTCAAGCATTAGAAGTTCGAACCTTCACCACTCGAACTACAGGACTAACCAGGCGCTGGCTCTCAGCCCCTCTGGCCCAGCCAGCGCAGGGGAGATGTGTGCCACACGCTGAACGGTGGCCAACACAAGGATTCATGTGAACACAGGAACTCCCATCCTAGCAGAGAACATCTGCTCGGTTACTGTCTGACCAAGCCTAGGGCAAGATGTGTCGGAGGAAGACACCAAAAGTTCAGCACAATCCACCTGGCCAGGTGGGCAATGTTATAGTCTCCTCCTGCCCCCATTCTTTCCATCCTTTGGGTAGTTTAACTTGTTTGCCTCAGGATGTACGCCCTTGACCTTGCTTTTCTGTTGTATTTGATGTGCAATCATGGGGTCAGATTGACTAGGTTGGGTAGATCCTTTATGGTCATTCCCTCCTTGCGTGCCTCAGTCAAGATAACTGAGGTTCATTAGCAAACTTCTCCCTTTACAACTGGATCTGTGCACCAGACCATTCCTAAATACACTAGTCCCAGCCACCACCTTTGTGGTGAACATTGCCCACTCATTCCTAACCCTGAGCATGCTGGTTCTTGACCAATTCACTGGTTGAGTTTACACTAGGTCAGGATTTTCTCTTCTACCCCTCTGTGCCCAGTAATTACCTGTGGGTACGCTTTCTTTCTGGCATCGTGTTAGGTCATCTGAAACGGGAAAGGGGGAGATTTCAGTGAGCAGGTATCCCCGGCGTGGTATATGTAGCTTGCTCTGGGAAGACTGGGGCAAGGGGGCAAGTTACTTTCTGGAGAAGCCTGAATACAGAGGGGAGAGAGCATCTGGTCCAATATCCGTCGTATCAGCAGAATGAAGCATCCCCTTCTAGGGCAACTGCTCAGTAGCTAGACTGGAGCTAGCGGCTAGGAGCCCGTGGCTTCGTGATGGTGAGGAATTGGTTGATGACAAAGGTTAAGTCTGCAGCGTTGGCTTGGCTCAGGCACGTGAAAGGCGCACACCCACACCAAGCGACCGTGCTGTAAAGCGCTAGTGTGAGCCAGGCACAAGCGCTGGGAGTTCCTCCCATGGGGGAAGCTGTTTCCCTAGAGCTCGCTCCCTGCCAGTGGTGACACCTGGCAAGTGAAGGAGGGGAGACACCAGCCCCTGCCCCTCCCCCCCTCCTTGTGCTGTCCCACCTGCCTCTTCCCAGCACTCCACAGAGCGGCGTGGCTGGGGAGCGGCTCTCGTGGGCTGGAGCCACCCAGCCTGTGCTTCCCCACCGCTGCTGCCGTGAACGGAGGAGGGGGCACAGTGCAGACTCCTCCTGCAGGCACCAGCCCTCCTGCCAGCCACTGGCCGGCCCCTCCTGCTTTGGGAGTGGGCGTCAGGGGGTGCCTGTGCTCTGCATGCGCCCCCACATGGGGCTTGTGCTCCCAGCCGTGGCCGCACATGCCGATTAAAGCAGCTGCACTCAACGCTTGAGTGTAGACAAAGCCTGAGGGTTGCCAGCTGCCATTGGCCTTTATGGGGGTCCCAGACAGCCCCCTACATCTGCATTGCTGAGCGGGAGAGGCACCGGCACTGGCCACCTGGGAACACCCTGGCGTTGAGTGGAGGTCCCCTGACAGGTCCTCTGGCACAGCCCCTAAGCTGGGTTTTGGGGGGTTTTTTTTTGGGGGGGGGAAGGGGGAAGAGGAGTGTGACTAGACTACCCTGCTCCAGCCAGTAGGGCCACTGTCTTACGCCCAGAACCACTCCTGCCCAAATTGGCCTGCAACATCCAGGGGGTGCAGTGATTTAAATCCCCTTTCCCCCCACCCCCGGCTCAAGCTACTTGTGACCAAAATTGGGGCCTCTGGTTGATCACAGTTCAAAATACGTTCACCTCCTCTGATAGCAGCTTGCACCCCACTCACCCCCGTAGTACTCTTCCATGACTGGCACTAAGCCACACACGCCAGCCGTGTAGACTTGGCCTCCGTCCAGGGTCATGGCATCCGCTTCGCCTTTCTGCAACGAAAACAACTCATCAGCTATGAAGTGAAGCTGCTTTTCACTCAGCCTGCCCGGCCAGAGCTGAGGCCCTGACAAAGGCTGCTGTCGTGGAAGAGAGGGCCACCATCACTAGCAAGCGTTCTACAGGGCAGCTCGGCTTGGACTCAGACGACGAGAATTTAGAAAATGTCCAGATGAAACGTTCAGTTGCTTTGTAAACGTTAAAAAAAAAAAAAAGTTAAGAAACTTGTCAGAACTGGCCCTTTTCTGCGCCAAGTTTCAGTTCCAGTGAACTGGCCCGTTCCAGTGAAAAATGGCTTCCTTGACACATTCCCGACTAGCGCTGCCCAAAGACAGGGAGAGGAAATGGCTCCCCGAGCTGGCAGGTGCCTGCAGCAAGCAGTGGGCACAGGAAAAGCCCATACCATTATCTTGGCAATGCAATCTTCTGTGGTGCTTTCCACGGCACAGTCCACGCTCCCGCCGCTCACAGCGCTCCATTCATCACACTTGTCTTTCTCATGCTTACTCACGGTGCACCACTTCACCTTCTTCCCGGGGAGCTCTGGAGCGTCTAGGGAAATCGCAGAGGTTGAAGGAATAAGCCAAAAGCTCGGCTAAGCCCTGGAAGCCCCCAGATAATGGATTGTGGGGACGGCAGGGCTGCTGTCAGTGTCACTGCACACACATGCTCCCTGCTGCTCGACAGACCCTGGACTTGAGGAGAAAAGGGAGGTCAATTGGCTGGCTCTGGTTCTCACTCAGCAGGGCACGGAGCAAGAGACAGACTCTGCCATTTGCCTTCGCTCCACTTTGCTTTCACTCGAGCTCTGCTCATTTAGGCCAGCTCAGAATCTGGCCCCTGGCTTCACGGGTCGCTAAGCCCAGCGTTCTCCTCAGCTCCGCCCCAGCCTCCCGGGTCGGGACTTGAATCGGGTGCAGTTTCGTAGCTGAGCAGTTGATTTGCTTTTAAAAAAATGCCGTTTTGGGGGGACAGAAAGCGTTTGTGAAGTGGGTCGAATCGGGTTTGTTACTAGCATCACCTCACGCCAAGACATAATAAAAAGCCAGAGACGTCTACACATTTTGTTTGGAATTTTTAAAAAAATACCAAGCCTGCATTTAACTTGCATGGAAACGGTTTGTCTCAGCCCAAGACGCTTTCTTTTTGGCTTGGTTTTGTTCAAGCCCCCTAGTGGATTTAGCCCCAGACGTCCAATCAAAACAGAGTGGGGATGACTGACAGCAAACATGTGGCAAATAATTGTGGGCTCCTAATAAATGTGAGAAAGCTGCCCCATGCTCCTAAACAGATTTACTCTTTGACTCTCCAAATGTTTGAGACTGATTCTTGGCCTGTCCCCAGCTCGGCAGCAGCCTGTGGGAATCAGCGCCCACAGCAGGCAGCTCACAAACAGGCCCGGGTGACCCCTCTGAATCCGAGAAGAAGGGTTCTCCCAGCTGTGGTGCAGAGGCAGGGTGCCCAGCCCCAGAGTGTCTGTCACTCTAGGGCAGCCCAGGTGAGGGAGGGGGCAGTACCAGGGTCGGAAGGGAGACCCAGTGAGGTGGGAAAGGTGACATGGCCAAAGGGCAGCAAGAGTCCTGGGAAACCCGGACACCAATGGCAGGGCTGGTAGTTAGAACAGAGTGTGTGCCCCACCCCCGTCCTCACCCCATTACTGGCGGGTCAGGGAACCCGGTGTTACATGGCACTTACGGCCCAGACCCCGTGCTACTGAGCAGCTCCCTGACCAAAGGCTGTGCTCCCGGACCCCTTGCTGGGCCACAGGCTGGGCAGCACCAGGACACGACACTGGCCGCACCCCACTGAGCTGAGCTGCCAGGGAAAGGGGTCGGGAGGTGCCTGCCCAGTCACAGCCCATAGCTGGTGAGTAGCCCCAGGACAGAAGGAAACGTGGCTCGTGGCTGGCAAGGCAGCTGCATGGCCCCTGGTGTCCGATCCCTGGGCCAAGAGAACGTCCACGAACCGGGTCTGGTGGTGGCAGCGCCCGCTCACTGAGCACGCCTGCCGTGGCCAGCTCTCGCCCGCACCCGCACGCCGCTCAGGAACCACCGGGAGAGAAGCGGAGCGAGGCCACGGCCTCCTCGTGGAGCTCCCCCACCTCAGCACGTCATGGCCACCCACCCAATCCCTGCTCACCAGGCCTGAGACTTTGAATATCAGTCCAGTAGTTGTAGCCCAGGTAGAGCTGGGCATCCATCTTCGAAGGGAGGCGGACGAGACTGGTAGCAGTGTCCTTAAAAAGCAGGTCCTTCCCGTAAGGCGAGCTGAAGAGCTTGAAGTCGTCTTCTGTGTTCTTGCCGTATCTGGCCTGTCGCAGGGGAGACTGATTAGGGCGTCCCGAGGGTGGGGGAGGGGTTAGAAAAGTGGAGAGAGCAAACCAAGGAGGGATACCAGAGAGCAGAAGAGGGAGCCCAAAAGAGAGGCTGGCCCCGAGGGGGAGGCAGAGAAGGGGAGGGAAGCCAATACCTCGGCCTGGGAGAGGAAGCTCCAGATGTCATCAGCCCGCTCAGCAGTGCTCCGAGTCACGACGGCATGAGCAGCAACTTTGCTCCAGTAACATGTGTCATACTGGTCGACCGGCTTCCGGCTGCCATCTTCACACAGCAGCTCGTAACTGTCTTTCCCACTTGGGTCATTTTCTGTGAGGAACAGGAGTGCCCAGGTTACAACAGCACCGATACTGAAAGGCGCCTGCAGGAATTCCCATTGCAGGAAACTCCCCACTGATTTTTGGCCCTGAATGAGAACCAGAAGGGTGACGACTTCTGGCACACACATTTCTCCTTCGCTGAAGGAAGGGTTGGCATCATCCCAGTTTCACAGCTGGGGAGCAGAGGCCAAGAGAGACAAAGGCCCAGATCATAAGAACATCAGAGCGGCCAGACTGGGTCAGACCAAAGGTCCATCCATCCCAGTGTCCTGTCTGCCCACAGTGGCCAGAGCCAGGTGCCCCAGAGAGAGGGATCACAACAGGGAATCCTCATGTGATCCCTCCCCTGTCACCCACTTCCAGACAAAGAGACGCTAGGGACACCATTCCTCCCCATCCTGGCTAATAGCCATTGATGGACCTAACCGCCATGAATCTAGCTAGCTCTTTTTTGAACCCTGTTCAAGTCCTAGTCTTCACCACATTCTCTGGCAAGGAGCTCCACAAGTTGACTGTGTGAAGAAAAACTTCCTTTTGTTTGTTTAACCTGCTGCCTGTTAATTTCATTTGGTGACCCCTAGTTCTTATATTGCGAGAATAAGTAAATAACTTTTCCATATTCACTTTTTTCCACACCAGTCATGATTTTATAGACCTCGATCCTCTCCCCCTAGTCTCCTCTTTTCCAAGCTGAAAAGTCCAAGTCTTTTTAATCTCTCTTCATATGGGACCCATTCCAAACCCCTATAATTTGTGTTGCCCTTTTCTGAACCTTTTCCAATGCCAATACATCTTTTTTGAGAAGAGGCAACCACATCGGTACACAGTATTCAAGATGTGGGTGTCCCATGGTTTTATACAGAGGCAATAAGAAATTTTCTGTCTTATTCTCTATCCCTTTTTAAATGATCCCTAACAGTCTGGATTGCTTTTTTGACTGTCGCTACACAATGAGATCCACAAAGGGATTTAGACCCCCTAGAAATCCACAAAGCCTGAAAGTCGTACCAGGAGGGCAGCCCAGGTATAGTGCATGGAGAGACATGGGCACTTAAGAATGGATTCCACAATGTGAGCATGCTGAGCAGGGAGCCAGCTGGAGACGCTGACAAGACTTGTGTTCCAAGCTAGCCAATGGCAGATACTGACAAGAGAGGTGTGTCCTACAACCTGCTCCTCTCCTGGAATTCGAGGCAGGTCTCCACTTTGGATCCACCACCAAGCCCCCTGGTTCTGGAGCCTTAGGCATCAAATCCACTCTTGCAAGTCCACACAAAACAGCAGGGGAGGGGAAAGGCACCCAAGACCCTTTGTGCTTATGGCACAAAACGACTTGGCTGAGTAGTCAAGGGTAAAGCTAGAAACAGAATCAAGGTCACCTGAGTTCCAGCCCAGTGCTTTACCACAAGGCTACCCTCTCTCACACTGTCATCGTGTTAGTAGATTCCTATCACAGTGTTGGTGGAGGTGGAACTCCTTCCCAAACTGAATCTCACAAAGCAGTGTGCCGGTCGAAGAAGCAACACACAAACTGGTCCCCTCACAGGGTCACCATTAGACTGAGGCTGTGTCTACACTGGGAACGTTTGGTGATAAAAGTGCTGCCGACAGGCAAAAAAGTTGCCAAAAGGGGGAGGGGGGGGGTCAAATTGTTTTTCCTACCTCCCATTGTCGACATTTCTTGGCCACATGGCTAGCACCCTGATGACAGAGCAAAGCATTGTGGGGAAGCATCCCACAGTGCAGTGGGGGAGAGGGCAGAGTGGATCCCTACACTTCTTGGGATTCCCTTGTAGCTCTGGGAGCTCCCCATGCTAAGGAATGTCAGAGCAGCACAGCTGTCTCTCCAGCCCTTCACCTCTAACAACTGCCTGCCTGCTGCTGTGTTCCTAGCAGGGCAGAACAGGAGCAGTCCAATGATTTGTTCTTTGTTTGTTCCCCGAACGGACCAGCTCGCTCAGCTGTCAGACACTTCCCGGAGCTTTGAAAGGAGAGAGGCACATGCCTGCTGGGCAGCAGAGATCACAAAACACTGAGCACAGCCACCAGGGCAGGCACTGTGGGATACTGGCGGAAGCCAGTTCGACAAAAACTGCAGAGTCCACACTGGCTTTGTCGACAATAAAGGGAGGGGAAAAGAAAAGTTTCTTGCAGGGCTGGAAGTTTGTCACCAAAAGTGGGTGTTTTCCTGACAAAAGTTGCATTGCAGTGTAAACGTGCTCACTGTTTTGTTGCCAAAAGGCAGGTTTTGGTGACAAAACGTGCCAGTGTAGACAAGCCCTAAAGGCGAAATCTAATTTCTTTGCTGATTATTTAGCAGTCAGGCCCATAGCATACAGAACATGGTCCTGCTGAGAGCCCAAGGAAAAAGAGACTCGGGATAAACCGGGAGAAAAAATGAAGGCAGGTGCAATACAGACAGAATTCAAGGACAACGTCCCAGCGAAAGTAGTGACGTGGGACCTGCCTACCTAGAACAGTTGTATGCTTGACAAAGGCGACATCTCCGGCTCCGTCTTTCAGACACCTGGAAGGAGGAAATAAAGCAGAAGGGGAAAGGAGGACAGTGAAACACTGTTCTTGCTGTTCATCTCAGGTCATCCCTGTATGTTTCAGACAGCCACCTTGGATGCAAGCCTCAGCTGCAAGAGTTTGTCTCCCCAAAAAGGAAATGCAAAGGCAGAGAAGAATTGCACAATGAAAATCATCAGGAGTAGCCCAACGGTAGTGCTCTGTGCTAGGGATGTAATAGTGGAGTCAATTAACCAATGAGCAAAAGCTTATAGGTTAATGCTACAGACTACACACATTTCCCGCCCCGGCCAGTAAATTTTTTAGCAGGCTGGCCAGCAGCCTGACTCAGTCCTGGTTTGCACTGGGTCCTGGACCTACCCCCACTCTGCATTTAAAATGTATTAGGAGCCAAGTGGGCAGGCAGCCCGGCTCAGTTCCAGCTCATGCGGGGTCTGGGAGCTCAGACCCACACCCCCCCCCCCCCCCAGACAGGGGCTGCCTGGGGACTATAGAATAGTCAACTAACCGATAAGAATTCATGAGGTTTATCAACTATTCAATTAACTGATATTTAACATCCCTGCTCTGGACTGCCATGTGTAACTTACAGCTCAATATCTGGCCACTCACTATCTGTTTGTAGGGGCTAGGAGCCCTCATAAGTTGCATGCTCAACCTGGGAGTAGGGGTGCTTCTTCCATTATGCAACAGAAACCCTGGAGGCCCCCCACTACAACTGTAGCAATGTCAGGAGACCCCCTAGTTACAGCCCAGCTGTCCCTCGACATAGTGAAAAAACAGAGGCGGGGGAAGGGGAGGGACAAATAGGACCGGAGAAAAATAGACTTTCACTCACTGAAAGGCTCCAGAATAGCCAGAATAAGGCCCAGTACGGGAACACGACCCACGGCATAAGATGCACAGATTTGGTTCATTTGCGGGGGCACCAGGGACGCAGGAGGCTGAGAAAAACTGGGCCACAGCTATGGAAAAAGACAGGTAGTCGTTACCAGCAGAATCACCCTTTGCCATACAACCCTCTCCCAGCTGTGGCGGCTTGGTGTAGGCGTGTGGGCTGTTTGGAGGGGACAGCCATGTGGCAGAGAGGATATGTGCAGACTGTCTGTAGTCTGATGACTTTGGGAGGGATGCTTTGGTTAAGGGGAGGTTGGAAAGCCAGCATCTCCCGTGGGGCAGAGTTAAGGGTCTGGCCTGTGGGCTGGGGTGTGTGGCAGCGGTGCAGGGGGGGTTGCGTGTGGAGGAGTAGAAAGGCCTTATCGTTCCACTTCCTTGGGTTTGTGTCAGGATGGCGTATGACATGGGTAGCCATTTCAACTGCTGCACAACAGCAGTTTTGGAGTTGATAAGCATAGAAGATGAATTCCAAGGCAAGGAAGCTGTCGTGGAAATGCCCTTACTGCTGGTGGAGGAGGAAGAGGAGAAACTTGGGAAGTGTGAATGGTTCTGTTGCTTTGCTAGTTTCCCCAAAAGTTCCATTGCTTGCTCCCTTCCCCCCCCCCCCCCCCAACATGACTCAGTCCCAGCTCTCCCCACAGCCGGCTTAACATTCACTTAGCTCTTCCCCGTCTCACCGTGGGTTATGGGTATTTTTCTGTCCCAGGTTAAGATCTCCTTTTTCACCAGGGTCCCAATGGGAATCACCCAGCCGGCAGACCTGTCCAGCCCTGTGTGGCAGGATTTCGTCCCTTGAAGGTCCCTTATGGTGAAGTCGGTTCCTTTCTTCACTACGGCCACACTGTAGTAGCTGGTGGTTGAATCTGTCAGGGAGAGAGGAGAAAAAGCAGCAAGCATTGGTACAACGAAACAAGCACACAGAAATGTCATCACTCAACTGGTTTCTCCCAAGTCACACAGACCCTGCCAAGCCCAACATTTTCAAACCTCTAGTAATGTAGCAAGACTCCAGACCCCTTTCTCCTGTTCAGTGTGACTCGGTCGCCATGCCGATATCAATCGGATTGTAATGGTTGGAGAGAACATACTGTTAAATGTTCTAATTATTACTACCAGTATTTCCTAAGTGCTCTCGTCTGTGCATGGCTTTGATACAGGTGGGCTGCTGTTACTACAGGCTGAACCTCTCTAATCCAGAACTCTCTGGCGTGGTCTGGCTTGGAGTTAGCCGGATGGCCACGGCCAAGTTCCCCACAGTCCCATAAAGTTTTTTTTGCAGCCGCCAGTCCTGGCTCAGTGCTCTGTGCTGTTCTTTAGCTCTAATGTACCTCTCAGAGCCCAGCAAGCAGTGGCAGTGTTGGTGATGGTGATGCTGCTAGACACTACCGACCACAATTCCTAGTTCAACACCAGTCAGATCCAGAGGGTGCCGGACTAGAGAGGTTCAGCCTGGGGCTCTTACCCTCATGATAAGCCTTTGATGGCAGGAGAGCGGCTCGCATGAGCCAAGACACCTTGGGAGAGTAAGCTTTGCAGGGCTGGACTCTAAACAGGGTCTGTTACAATTCACTCCACGGTGAATATTGCATCTGAGGCAACAGACACGCTCAACTTCGGTACCTTTACATCCTCAACCAGACCACTGAAAATCATTGTCGCGTGGCCTGCAGCCCGAACTTGACACAGCATCAAGCCAGCCTGACTTTCCAAACAGAGCCCTGTACTGAAAGCAGAGAGAGAGCTGGGAGTTTGGGTGAGGGCAGGCGGAGACAGGAATGGAGACGTACTGTAGTTTTCCTTCCAGAGCCACAGAAAAGCTGCGGAGAGTAAGAACTACAGATCTGATCACAGCTGCTGTAACATGTATCTTCTGTGTCTGTTTCTTTCCCTCTTCGCTGGGCTTCTTCAGCCGGTGCCCCATTTGTGTGCTGACTTCTGCCTGGTCCTCCAAGAAACAACTGCCCTTCAGGTTGCTAGAGCAATGGGGTGGGTGAGGCGATGTTTTTTATTGGCCCAACTTCTGCGTAGCTGGAGAGCATGTCTCTCACCAATGGAGCAAGTTGTCCAATAAAAAAGTCGCCCTCTCCCACTTTGTGTGTCTCCTATCCTGAGGCCAACCTGGCTACACCAACACTGCAGATTGTGTAGTGTTGTTGCTCTCTAACCTCTGATAGTGGTTGACTCGGAGCTTGAGGATTTGCCCCGTTGGATTAGCCCAGCTGATGGCTCCAGAGGAGCATGTGATCGACCCAAGAGGCAGGAAAACGAGGCAAAGAGCAGGACAGGCCCTTGCTGCTTTCTACCTGGCACGTTTGCATAAACTGAAAGCCTTTGAGGTTTGGTTCCCGCTGTCTTGTCTGGGGCAGATAGTCACTAAGGCACAGGAACCTTACAGAACCCTTCGAACAGGCTACTGCTCTGTCCTTTCCAGCCATGCCACGGCCCTGCAGGGAACAAAGAGAAGCTCCCTGGTTGTAATCCAGGCCTGCGGAAACTCACTACCCTAGTGATCCCCAGGGAGCATGGGTGGTCGGTGAAGGCAGGGCTGGGGGAGGCAAGCCACACCCCTTCCCTGTTCACATGCATGTTCCTCCCTTCCAACCATGGGGAGGGGAGGGGAGGGGGGGCGCACGCTCGCCACAGCCTCCCAGCCCCAGTGGAAGGCACGCTGCACGGCCCGGCCACGCCCAACCCACCCTCTGGAGCACTGGGGAGGGAGGAGCTGGGCTGGGCTCGGCCAGGCACCCTCCCCCATGCTCCAGGGCTGGAGAGGCTGGGTTGGGCTGGGCCACACGGAGCACTGGGGAGGTTGGAGGGTGCACCATGCGGCCAGGCCTGGCCTCCCCATCCCCGGAGCAGCGGGAGGGCGGGTGCTGGGGGCAGCAAGACGCCGCTCCCCACCGCACCTACAGCGGGCGCTAGGGGCGGAGCGTGGGCAGGGCCATGCAGCGCCCTCCCCCACCTTACGTACCCATCGCCCTGCCGAGAAGCCAGATTGCAGCAGCTCAATGGAACGACACGGAGGGGTGGTGTGGAGAGGGAGGAAGCTCTGGGATAGAAACGCCAGCACCACCTGCTGTAGCCTCCTCTGTCCCCTGCAGGGCTGAGCACAGCCGGGGCGGGGAGGTGAGGGAAAGTGTCTGCTCACAGCCACACCGCCGCTCCCTGGAGCTTTCCGGTCCCACTGTGAAAGGCCCTGCCAGTGCGGCTCAGCAGCAATTGCCGCCTGGTTGACTGGTGTTGTGGGGCACATGGGAAAGTGCTAGTGTCCATCTGCTCTAGCACGGCTCCAGAATCTTCCAGTAAAGTGACTCGAGCCGGCCTGGGTCACTGGGAAGGAATGAAGCAAGACCCAGACGGTTCAGAGAAGAGGAAAAAGCCCTCTGGCCAGTCAGAAAGCAGAAGGCTTAGGGAAAGCCCGTCTGGTCGTGGGGAAGGAGTTTGGTGTGAATGGAGTGATGGACCCAATGCTGATGGCTCCAGAGAAGCATGTGATGGACCCAAGAGGCAGGAAAACAAGGCAGGGAGCAGGACAGGGCCTTGCTGCTTCCCCCGGGCGTGCTGCGCTGGATTCTCAGCTTGCGCAAACTGATCACTGGCTGTGGCCTCTGCGCACAGGGAAGGCTGGCCCATGGCTGGGCCCAATTTGGAAGCAGCACAGAAGTTAGCACCTGACTTGACCAGCGTTCATGCTTCCCACTTTGCCTGAGTAGTACCAAAGTATTGCCGGCTCGCACCAGGCTACTCCAAGTGCCACCCGCTTCTGGTCAACACCAGGGCCCTCCCTGCCAACGTACCTTTTCCCGTGCCGTAGACCTCAGCCACAATCGGCTTCAGTTTGTACGGGGCGAGGTGTGCTTCAAAAATTTGCCCACCATCCAGACTAATGGCGTCTGCATTATCCTCCTGAAACACAAGAGGGTTAAACCAGGTGTGGGCACAGGCATCGGGGGCCAGAAGCCATAGGGCATTAATTAACCGAGCCTCTCTTGGGGTCCTTCCTGGCTGAGGTGCTGCCGTACCCATGGAGCCAGGCAGCGAGGGAAGGAAGTCAGAGACTGAAAGAGGAGAGTGAAGCCTTCATCCCCGAGGAGGCAAATGGACCCAACAGGACAAGTTGTCCCACCCAGCCCCGGGCCTGCTCTATTGCTGGTGACTTACCGCAATGGCACTTATGCAGTCCAGGTGACTGGCTTTCTTCACGCAGGCAAACGCCGGGGTCACGTCGGACATTTTCTCCTTCAGTTTCACACATTTATTCTGCTCTGCATCAGATATCGTGCACCATCGGACGGGGCTTTGGGCTGAGGACTCAGCAGGACAGAGCACTGTGGAGAAAGCCAAGAGGACTGAGCAGTTGTTTCACGAACCTCAGCCCTAGAGGAAAGAACCAGCATCCCTCCCTACAGACATAGGTCTCTGAGAGATGCCCTGCCCATCCCGGTAGCAGGACCCTGAGGCTCGGGGGTGCTGTGTGCTGGTTCCTTACATCTAGAGTCAAGTGGCTGCAAAGGGCTAAATTCACCCCGATGTAACCGCGGTGCCTCTTAGAGTTACCGCACGGGTGGATTTGGCCCAAAGTGTAGGGGGTTGATACTTCTGTGCACCAGCTCGTGCTAATTAGCCACTAATCCCCAGGAGATTTCTGGTAACCTCCTTGCCCCAAGCCAAATGCAGGTTTGTGCTCTTAGGGGACAATGGCTCCTCTTTCGAGATGAGGAAGAAATGGGACCAAGTGTAACCGACCTTCTGTTACCCCAGAGTTAAGTGTCCGTGGTGTGAGTGAGAGCAGGGCTTGGCCCGCAGCCCGAAAGCGGCATGGTCCAGGCACCCTGCCGTGCCGACCTTAGCAGCCCAAGTCCCTTCTGTGATGTAGTGCTGGTACCTTGCTGGTTGCTATGCTGGGCAGTGGGCTGTGAGTGACCCCCACTGGCGGCTGTTTGTAGCACGGCCCAGCAGGACAGGGGATGAGTCATTATGCAAGGGGGTCTCAACCTGTCTGACCAGTTTCTCTCCCTGGGAAGTAACAAAGGAAGGGGGCGAGGCAGGGCCTGGCAAGGGGGGCAGGGCTAGAAGAGTGGGGCAGTTTGTCTGGAATCATGGAGGAAGCAGCCTGAGCAAAGGGGCTGGGATTTAGGGGCCCAGTCTCCCCCATCCCAAGAGGGCTGAGGCATCCTAGGCCTGCCCTGTAACCAGATTACATCTGTGCTGTGCTGTATCCTGGAGAAGCAATAAACTCCCTCTATTGTACTGGCTGGCGGAGTCTGTTTGTTCCCCTACGGGGGTGCAGGAGTCGGGGGACCCCAACGCGCCACCACCTTGTCAGTCGGAGCGCTCTCCAGACGTGCATGTGCTCCTCTGCCACAGACCGCCCCCCCCCCCCCCCCACACACACACACACTTTTCCTCCCCCCCTCCCCAGGAGCCAGGCTCTGCCCTGACGTCCTAGGGCCCTCCTGCAGAGCTGCGCAGAAGGGGTGCCCCTACAGTGCAGATTTTCAAAGGCAGCTCTGCTAGCAAGGGCCTTCTGAGCTGCAGGGTGGGGCTGCTTTCCGGCCCTGGGCACTGAGGAAGTAGCCGGGAGCAGAGCGCCTGCCCTGCAGATCCCAGAGAAGCCTGCACAGTGAGAGCTCTGCTGGGAACGCCCCCACGGAAAGGCAGTGCCCGCCCAGGGCACTGTCTGACCCAGCCAAAGGGCGCTCAGCGCGGGATGGGACTGAAGAGGGAACTGGATGCCTCCTTTTCCCATCTGGCCCTGGGCTGGCCAGGGAAGGTCCATGGTGTAAGCTGGAGCAGCCCCAAGGCCTGTCCCCGCTGGCTGGGGTGGCTGGAGCTTAGACACACCCTCATTACACCCGTGTCCCCTGCCCCAGATATGAGGAGAGGCAGCAGCATCCAGGCCATCTCTGCACATCAGGAGAACACCCCGGTGGCCCTCTGCTGTGAGCGTTGCTGGAGCTGAGCTGAGCTGAGCAGCTGGAGCGAGGCCCAGGTCTGGGCAACGTCCCTGCCCCCCCCCCCCCGGCCGCTGGAGATTCGGAAACGGACTGGTAAGGTACAGCCTGCCTCCCCCTGCCGTCCCCAGTCACTCCCAGCAGCCCGCACTGCTCTTGGGAGCATGGGGAACAGGTCTGCCTAGGGCATGGTTCCGGTTCCACGGGCCAGGCAGGGTTTGTGCCAGTGGGCAGGGAGGGCAGGCTGAAGACACCGCAGTGTGCTGGATGGTCTGACGCTTCCTAAAGATGGAGTTGTTGGCAAAGCGAAGAATGCTACCACATGCAGGGTGGCTCCTGTGATGTAGTGGGGGTACCTTGCTGGTTGCTATGCTGGGCAGTGGGCTGTGGCTGACCCCCACTGGCTGCTGTCTGCAGCACGGCCAAGCAGGGCAGGGGATGAGTCATTATGCAAGGGGGCTCCGAACCTGTCGGACCAGTTACCTCCCAGGGAGCGGAGCAATAGGAAGGAGGGGAGTGGAGCCCTGGCTGGGGGCAGGGCTGGAAGTGAGTGAGTTAGTTTCTGTCTGGGATCATGGAGGAGACAGCCTAGGGAAAGGGGCTGGAATTAAGGGGCCCACTCTCCCCCATCTCAAGGGTGGGGGGGAGGGGAGGGGCCTGAGGAATCCTAGGCCCGGTTCCTGTAACCAGATGACATCTGTGCTGTATCCTGGAGAAGCAATAAACTCCCTCTATTATACTGGCTGGTGGAGTCTGTTCGTGCCACTACGGGGGTGCAGGAGTCAGGGGACCCTGACGTGCCACCACAGTGGTGTCAGAAGTGGGATGCACTGCACCCTGTGGATGGAGCTTCCAGCGGCGAGTGACAAGGCTCAGTAGAAGCAAGGGCCTTAGAGCCAGGTGTGCTGGAGACAGAGCAAAGCGGTTCCTGGGAATCATGGGGCGCAGCAGCACTAGACTGGTGAGTCTGCACCGAGGGGACCAGCGGGGAGATGGCCTACACCCAACTCCTGAAGGCAGAGCTGGTGAAGCTGTGCAGAGAGAGGGGCTTGCCTGTGTGGAGCGCAACCAAGGCCCAGCTGATTGCCCGGCTGGAAGAGAATGACCAGCCATAGGGCTGGGATCCTGTCCCAGTGGGGAGCAGCCAGACCCCCCTGGGAGCGTGTCAGGCTCTGAGGGTGGGCAGAGCACTGGAACCCACCGGAGAGACGGGACAGCCTCCCAGGGGAACCCTGCAAGCCGTAGTCCACCCAGGGGAGGGTCCAACCCAGCGGAGCTGCGGCGGCTGGAGATCCAGCTGCAGATGAAGGAATTGGAAGTCCAGGACCGCAGAGAGCAGCGACAGCATGAGCTGGCCATGGCAGAGCGGAGAAGCGTTAGGGCCCCGGCTCGCTGAGTGCGGATGGGCCCCAAGGGCCCAGGGTGGCCAGATGCTTGGAGAAGCTCGTGGTGGCCCAATTGAAGGACGTGGGCGACATAGACGGGTTCCTCAGCTCCTTTGAGAGGGCCTGTGGACTGCAACGGGTCCCTCCAGCTGACTGGCTGCAGGAGCTCATCCCCGCACTGAACCAGGAGGCTGCAGGGGTGCTCGATCAGCTGGAGGACCTACAGCCAGGGGATTATAACCGAGTCAAGGAGGCCCTGCTGCACAAGTTCGGGCTCACCCCCGAGACGTACAGGAAGAAGTTCCGGGGGGTGCAGAAGGGGCCACGGGAGACCTATGTGGATACTGGCCTCCCGCCTGGCGCAATACTGCCGCAAGTGGGTGTCTGGAGTCAGAGCCCAGAGCGCAGAGGACCTGCTCAAGCTGATCATGATGGAGCAGTTCTGTGATGCATGCACACCCAGCCTGAGGCTGTGGCTCAAGGACTGAAGTCCAGAGAACCCCCAGGAAGCTGGGAGGCTGGTAGACGAGTTCACAGAGAGCCGGTCTGGGTGTGAAGGGGAGTCCCGGAGAGAAAGGGAATTGCGCAGAGACCGGTTCTCGGCTGAGCGACAGAGAGAGGCACCTCTGAGGTGAGCCCCAGGGACCAGGACCAGTCAACGGTGCCCAGAAAACCAGCCAGGGCCCGGGCAGAGCTGACCCAAAAGAGCCCACAGAACCTAACCTGCCATCGCTGTGGGCAACGAGGCCACAAGAGAGCTCATTGCACCAGGCACAAGAACAGGCCCATGACCTGGGACTTTCCAGGGTTAACTGGCTGGGGCTGGAGGAAGGGCAGGCTGCCCCAGAGGCAGGGGCTGGCAGGCAAACCTCAGCTCAGAGTGGGGGGAAGGATGCTCAGTGCACCTCCCATGGGAGCTCTAACCCTCGGGAGGTGGATTTCTCTGTGTACCGGGTGGGGGCAGGGCGGCCCCTGCGGAGCGAGTGCCTCGTACCCCTGGAGGTGGATGGTAGGAAGGTGACGGGTTTCTGGGACATGGGGCGGAGGTGACACTGGCCCGACCCGACATAGTGGCCCCAGACCGTATGCTACCCAACACTCAGCTGACCCTGAGGGGCATAGACGGGACCCCATTTAAGGTACCCGTAGCCAGGGTGCATCTGAAATGGGAGTCCAAGGAGGGCCCCAAGGAAGTGGGGGTGCACCCACACTTGCCCACCAAGGTGCTGATGGGGGGTGACCTAGAGGAGTGGCCAGATGGACCCTACAGGACCCTGGTCACCACCCGTAGCCAGAGCCAGCGAGGGGCTGGCACCCCGGAACTCGAGGAGGTTCCCCAACAGGGGGCCCAGGGCCCCGTCCCAGCAGACATGGAGTCGGACCGAGGCAGCGGGGGGGAACACGCCCCTGTCCCAGCACCAGCTGCTGAATTCCAGGCGGAGGTGCGGGCAGATCCCTCCTTGCAGGCCCTGAGGGACCGGGCCGACCTGGGCGCAGCTCAGCCCCTGGGGGGAGATTGCCAGGAGAAGTTCCGGTGGGAGAGGGGATTTCTGTACCGGGAATGGCTTCCCCCCGGGAAGGTAGGGGAGTGGGGGCTCCAGCGGCAGCTGGTGGTCCCCCAAAGGTATCGCCACAAGCTGCTATACCTGGCCCATGACATCCCGTTCTCGGGACACCAGGGGATCCGGCGCACGCGGCTGAGGCTCCTCCAAAACTTCTACTGGCCGGGGATATTTGCGGCCGTGCAGCGGTCCTGCCGGTCCTGCGACTCCTGCCAGCGGGTGGGGAAGGCCCAAGATAGGAAGAAAGCTGCGTTGAGACCCCTGCCCATCATAGAGGAGCCTTTCCAGAAGGTGGCGATGGATATTGTGGGGCCCTTCAACAGAGCGACCCAGACGGGGAAGAAATACATCCTGGTGGTGGTGGACTTTGCCACCCGCTACCCCGAGGCCGTGGCCCTACCCTCTATTGAGGCAGACACAGTGGCAGACACACTGCTGACCATTTTCAGCAGGGTGGGGTTCCCCCAGGAGGTTCTCATGGACCAGGGATCTAACTTCATGTCGGCCCGCTCCAGTGCTTGTGGGAGAAGTGTGGGGTCCAGCACACCTGAGCCTCGGCATATCACCCCCAGACCAACGGGTTGGTGGAGAGGTTCAATGGGACTCTGTGCATAAAGGTCCTTAGCATCTGCTTCAAACACCTGCAGGACTGGGACAAGTACCTACCCCACCTGCTGTTTGCGTACAGGGAGGTGCCCCAGGAGTCCACGGGGTTCTCACCGTTCAAGCTGTTATATGGGAGGCGAGTGAGGGGCCCCCTGGACTTACTGAGAGACGAGTGGGAGGGGAAGGTCTCCCCAGAGGGGGAGCTGGTCGTGGACTACGTCCTGACGTTCCGGGAACGACTTGCCAAGCTCATGGGCCTGGCCAGAGAGAACCTGAGCAGGGCCCAGAGGAAGCAGAAGGGCTGGTACGACCGCAATGCACGGGCCCGCGCCTACGCTACCGGGGACCAGGTGATGGTCCTAATTCCCGTGCGGAAGAATAAGCTGCAAGCCGCCTGGGACGGCCCCTTCAAGGTTGTTAAGCAGCTGAACGAGGTGAACTATGTGGTGGAGCTAACGGGCCAGACGCGCGGCCAGCGGGTGTATCGTGTTAACATGATGAAGCTGTACTGGGACAGCGAGAACTTGGTGCTGGCCGTGTGTAAGCCCTGGGAGGAGCAGGGGGAGGATCCCCTGGTCGGCCTGTTCCCTGGGACCGGAGAGGACTCTTCGCTGGAGTCAATTTCCCTTTCGGACCAGCTCACCCCGGCCCAGCAGGCCGAGATCCGAGAGGTGCTGCGCTCCCGCCAGCAGCTGTTCTCCGACAAGCCTGGTCTCACCAGCCTGGCTGTCCACCGGGTGGAGACGGGCACCCACCCCCCAGTGCGCTGCTCCCCGTTCAGGATCACGGGGAAAACAGCCCAGGACCTAGAGAGAGGTCCGGGACATGTTGGCCCTGGGGGTGATCCACCCGTCCTCCAGCCCCTGGGCCTCTCCCGTGGTGCTGGTTCCCAAGAAGGACGGGTCAATCTGGTTCTGTGTGGACTACCGGAAGCTCAACGCCATCACAGTGTCGACGCCTACCCGATGCCAAGGCCCGACGAGCTCCTGGACAAGCTGGGGGGAGCTCGCTTGCTACCTCACCACCCTGGACCTCACCAAGGGCTACTGGCAGGTGCCGCTAGACCAGGAGGCCAGACTGAAATCGGCTTTCATCACCCCGCTGGGGCTCTATGAGTTCCTGGTCCTGCCCTTCGGCCTCAAAGGGGCGCCGGCCACCTTCCAGCGTCTGGTGGACCAGCTGCTGCGGGGAATGGAGAACTGTGCCCTAGCGTACATAGATGATATCTGTATCTTCAGCCAGTCCTGGGAGGACCACGTGACCCAAGTCAGCCAGGTACTGGATCGGCTCAGGGAGGCTGGGCTGACGGTAAAGGCTGGGAAGTGCAAGGTTGGAATGGCCGAAGTGTCCTACCTGGGCCATAAGGTGGGGAGCGGCTGCTTGAAGCCAGAGCCAGCCAAGGTGGAGGCCATCAGAGACTGGCCTGTACCCCAGACCAAGAAGCAGGTCCAGGCGTTCATTGGGATGGCAGGATATTACTGGAGGTTTGTGCCCAACTTCAGCTCCATCGCTGCCCCAATCACAGAGCTGTGCAGGAAGGGGAGGCCAGACAGGGTGGTCTGGACGGAGCAGTGCCAGAGGGCTCTCTGTGCACTGAAGGAAGCCCTGGTCAAGGACCCAGTGTTGGTAAACCCGGACTTTGACAAGCCCTTTATCGTGTTTACCGACGCCTCGGACACCGGGCTGGGGGTGGTGCTGATGCAGGTGGACGAGAAGGGGGAACGCCATCCCATCGTGTACCTGAGCAGGAAACTGCTGCCCCGGGAGCGGAGCTACACGACTGTAGAGAGGGAGCAGGGCAGGGGATGAGTCATTATGCAAGGGGGCTTCGAAACTCGTCCGACACGTATCTCCCATGGAGCGGAACAATGGGAAGGAGGGGAGTGGAGCCCTGGCTGGGGGGCAGGGCTGGAAGTGAGGGAGTTAGTTTCTGTCTTGGATCATGGAGGAAACAGCCTAGGGAAAGGGGCTGGAATTTAGGGGCCCAGCATCCCCCATCTCAAGGGGGGCTGAGGCATCCTAGGCCTGGTTCCTGCAACCAGATGACAAACTCCCTCTATTCTACCGGCTGGTGGAGTCTGTTCGTTCCACTCCAGGGGTGCAGGAGTCGGGGGACCCCGACACGCCGCCACAGCTCCGGCATGAGTAAGATCATGGAAGACGCGGTGCTTGTTCCATTCTCTTCCACACCTCGGTGCGGTGGAGTCTAAGGATGTTTGAAAGCCCAGGCCTCTTCTACTGACTGAATAGCTGTGTGTCAGGAACCATCGGCCCAGGCTCCCACGGCAGGGTGGGGTAATGCTCCTCTACCTCACAGAGGCATTTGCTGGTTGGGGGAGAAAGGAGCCGGATCCAGACCTCACTAAAGCCAGCGGGGAAGACTCCCTCCGACTGCACAGAGCTTCACCTTAGGCCCCAAAGAGCCTTGGACTGCTAAAATCTAAGCTTTCTGGTTTGGAAAGTGAATGCGTGCGCTCTTCCCCACGCTTTGGCTCTGTGGCCTGTTGCAGAGAAGCAGCAGTGCCTGTCCAGCCTCTCTCTTATTCCCCGGCCTGTTTGTTCGGGACGAAAAGAACAGCGATAAGAAGATAGAAGAGGAGGCAACTTAAGCCCCCGTCCCGCAGACATGTCCTTGCTTCGGTGCATTGCACGGGGGCTGGGGCTACCTGCATACGCAGGCACATATGGGCTCGCAGGCACATATGGGCTCCTCAAGAAGGGAGGCGAGACCCTTAGAAATGGCGTTGTGGAGGAGGAGGGTTAGCTAACAGCGTCTAGGGATGCAGAGCAGAAGACGCCTTGGCTGCGTCTAGACTGGCCACTTTTTCCACAAAAGCGGCTGCTTTTGTGCAAAAACTAGCCAGCTGCCTACACTGGCCGCTTGAATTTGCGCAAGAACACTGACGTTCTTATGTAAGAAATCAGTGCTTCTTGCGCAAATAGTTTGACGCTCCCGTTCGGGCAAGAGTCCTTTTGCACAAAAGGGCCAGTGTAGACAGCTCAGTTTTGTTTTGCGCAAAAGAGCCCCCATGGCTAAAATGGCGATCGGGGCTTTCTTGCACAAAAGCACGTCTAGATTGGCCATGGAGGCTTTTGCGCAAAAAAGTGCTTTTGTGCAAAAGCATCCGTGCCGATCTAGACGCTCTCTTGCACAAATACTTTTAACGGAAAAAACTTTTCCGTTAAAAGCATTTGTGCAAATTCATGCCAGTCTAGAGGCAGCCCTTGTGTAAGAGAAGAAGCATTGCGTCAGCTTACAAGCCCGGGTGGGAAAAGACCCCGGGTAGCAGGAGGAAGAGCGCACGCCCGCGGACCAGCGAAGTGTGCACAGCTTGCCTGTTCCGCACAATAGCTGCAGACGGACCGGGGCTGCCCTGTTTTACCTGGAGCGCTCTGCCTTGTTCCGTGCGCTTTTTCTGCGCGCCCCTGTTGTGTTGCGCCGGCCTCTATCCCAAACCTCCGCCTTGGCCGATCGCTCTGAAAAGGCTCGGCCTGTTTCCTTTGGAGGCTTCCATTTCTAAATGCCCCCCCGCCCCCGTTAAGTGCGAGTCCCAGGACCCGGGGAGGGGAGGGACGCGGTCAGGGCGGTGGCCTCGTTAGCGCACGGAGCGGTCGCAGCGGGGGCGAGACGGGCGGCCCCGGACGAGGAGCGAGCCCGGGAGAGGGGGGCCGCAAGGGAGCGGGGCGGGAGAGGTCCTCAGGGCGAGCCGCAGCCTCTGGACCCCGCCAGCACCAGCCGTCTGGGGAGACGGCCCGAGGCCAGGCAGGGTTCGGGGGTTCAGGGCGAGCTCGCAGGGAAGACGCGGGGCGCGGGCGAGCCGCGGGGGCGGGGCGCGGGGGGGGGGCGGAGCTGAGCCGCAGGGAAGAACGCGGGGGGGGGGGGGGGGGGGTTCAGGGCTGAGCCGCAGGGAAGAACGCGGGGCCGCGGGGGGGGGGGTCAGGCTGAGCGCAGGGAAGAACGCGGGGCCGCGGGGGGGGGGGGGGTTCAGGGCTGAGCCGCAGGGAAGAACGCGGGGCCGCGGGGGGGGGGGGGGTTCAGGGCTGAGCCGCAGGGAAGAACGCGGGGCCGCGGGGGGGGGGGGGGGGGCGGGGGCGGGGGGGGGGGGGGGGGGGGGGGTTCAGGGCTGAGCCGCAGGGAAGAACGCGGGGCCGCGGGGGGGGGGGGGGTTCAGGGCTGAGCCGCAGGGAAGAACGCGGGGCGCGGGGCGGGGGGGGGGGGGGGGTTCAGGGCTGAGCCGCAGGGAAGAACGCGGGGCCGCGGGGGGGGGGGGGGTTCAGGGCTGAGCCGCAGGGAAGAACGCGGGGCCGCGGGGGGGGGGGGGGGTTCAGAGCTGAGCCGCAGGGAAGAACGCGGGGCCGCGGGGGGGGGGCGGTGACAACAGCCGGAGCCTGCCAGCTGTTCTGTAGCTTTTGCAGAGGAGTCTTTGCTGAGCGCTATTTAAGACGGTCCCTGCGCAGGTGGGGAAGGCTTTCGGCGGCTCTCCGCGCCCAGCAGCGCTCCGCCGGGGGCAGGTACCGCCCACACCCCCGCCCCAGGAGAGCCACAGCTGCAGGGACCTGCCAGCGCAGCCTGGCCCTTGCGACTCTTTTTGGCCGGCTGCAAAGCGCACGGCGGAGCTCGGGGGCCGGCCCTTAGCGAAGCCAGGTCTGGAGGAGCGCTGGGGTGGGGGAGTTAAATGCCCCGTGGGCAGCGATCCCTGGCCCAGGGCTGGCCCAGCTGCTCTTGCCCCCCCGAGCTCGTGAGCCCGCTCCACGTTTGGCTGCTCTTCACAGTGCGAGCAGCCCGCTTGTTGTGTCTCCTTTTCCCTTCCGATTGTGCCCGCGCAGGTCAGTGGCTGGGGCGTTTGCCGGGCGCTGCGCTTCACCGGGCTGCTTCCTGCAATGGCCGGGCAGTCTCGGGCTCGTGGGGGGCTGCTGAGAATGTCGGGGACCCCCCAACCCGCGGCTCGGAAGGCACTTACCCAGTAGCGCCCAGGCCAGGGCGGTGTGGAGAGCGAACCGCATCCTTCTCTCCTGGGGTGCGCAGGCAGGGGTGGCGGGGGCGCTGCTTGGAGACGGGTCCCTCTGCGTCTGGGGGCGCCGGGCTGCTCCCTGCCTTTTATAGAGGGCCGGGGCTCGCTGCGTTAGCAGAAGCCACGACCCGGCCCTGTTTATCCTTCCTCGTTTCCCAATTGCCTCCCCCGCCCCCTGCCCCACCCCACTCAGCCTTCCGCTGGCACTGAGCGCCGCCCGCCCGGCGGGAGTGGGAGCAGCGCAGGTGCATGGCGTCCCCCCCCCGGGGTTTCAAACGGGAAAGTTCCGTGTTGTGTCATTTCAACTGCTGCTGGGCTGAACTGCGGGGGGGCAATTCCTTTGTCCCCGCGCCCCCTGCCTCGAGAATCAGAGCCAAGTTCGCCTGCTTGGCGAGTCTGCGCTCCCACTAACTCTGGCCTCTTCCCCACGTAGGAGGCCTGGCCTGTGTCCCGCGCCCTGGCCAGGGGACCGGAGTCTGGGCCCCCAGAACCCATCGTGCCACGACCGCACTGCGGGGAGAGGAGTGGGGGATAAGCCTTTGCAGCCCCACCCCAAGGAAGGAATCCAAAGGGCTTTGCTGACCTGCTGAATGACTCACTTCCATCCCTGCGCTGTCCTTGCTGCACCCCTGCCTGGCCAGGGCCACCTGCTCTGGGGCAGTGCCGGCCCTGGGCTCCCCCGCAAGCCCCTTGGGCCTTCGAAGGGCTTCAGCTCTGAAGCTGGCGTTCTGCAGGGGGAGCTGCCAGGGCATGGGGAGAACTGCCGGGAGCAGCTCTAGGAGCGAAGCGTTGGCACTAACAGTGCCCAGCCGCAGATGGTTCACCACATCCTCCCCCGGCTCCCTCTAACGACTGTTCCTTCCTGTGCCGTCTCTGGCCACCGGGTCAGCGGCTGGGATCGCTCGCTGCTTGCCCTGTCCCGAATCGCCTCTCTGGCCACCGGGTCAGCGGCTGGGATCGCTCGCTGCTTGCCCTGTCCCGAATCGCCTCTCTGGCCACCGGGTCAGCGGCTGGGATCGCTCGCTGCTTGCCCTGTCCCGAATCGCCTCTCTGGCCACCGGGTCAGCGGCTGGGATCGCTCGCTGCTTGCCCTGTCCCGAATCGCCTCTCTGGCCACCGGGTCAGCGGCTGGGATCGCTCGCTGCTTGCCCTGTCCCGAATCGCCTCTCTGGCCACCAGTTCTCACCTCTCCAAACTACACAACAAGCCACAACGAGCGTGTTCTCCCCTCCCCCCCATTGTGTGATCTCCCCCACCTTCAGTTCCCTCCCGTGGCTGCCTGGGTCTTTCCGCATTCAGGCCCTGATCTGGCACAGATCTTGGCTCTAAGGAAGCGTTTGAAACCCATTGGCGGCAGCTCGTTCGTCTCCTGGAGGTGCTGCTCCACTGCCTGGTCCCTCTGGCCCCAGACAGGTTCCAGAGGCGGGGGGCATTCCACTGAGAGCCCCCCTGCTCAGAAAGGACCTGCCAGCCTCTGCACAGTGTGACCTCCCTAGCCCCATGCCCACTTTCTCCCTCCAGATCCCGCCTGCACTCCCTTCCTTCATGACGCTCGCCCCCGTCGGTCTGCTGCCCTGTCTTCCCACCCTGATGCCAGGAAACTGCAGGCAGGGCTCCGGCACACTCTGGCTGAGGTGCTGCTGTCCGGGAGGCCGCCTAGGGCAGCCCTGGCCAGTGTCCGACTGGCCCTTGAACAATCCCACATTTCCCCATCTGTACACCAAGCAGCACTCGACCCTCAGTCGAGGGGGGGGGCGGCAGGAATTTACCCCTGTGCTGAGCCAGGCCTTGGTACAAAACCTCACCCCACTGAACCTCAGTGATGCTCATTGCTGGCCCTTGCCGGGGGGCTGGATTTCTCCCTAAAGGAATGAATAAAGGAAGTGATCGGGGCCGCTGAGAGGAAGGGCTCAGGAGTGGCCACCATCTGCAGCAACTGCTGAGCTGATACACGCTTCTCCCCAGGCCAGCCCGGTGCCCCGGTGATGGTCCACGATGCTGGTATCCCACCTACACACAAGCCAGGGGTTCCTCACAGCCCCACCGGTATCCAGCTACATCGCAGAGAATGTGGCCTCCTTCCACTCATGGGCATAGCGTGGCCTAAGGACGTGGGGTTCTCCATCACCTACCAGCACAGGAGCCTCACACCATAAGGCCTGCGCTAGCAGCCTCTTGCGGAGCTGGCACTGGCACCTAGGCTCGGGGGGTGGGTTGAGCATGTGAAGGAGGAAGGCCATGGGCTGCTGAGCAGTGGTGGAAGAGGGGCAGCCACTGCGGAGGAGTTGTTTGCCACTTGCCAGCGGAATCAAAGGGAGCTGGTGAGAAGCTCCTGTTGGAAAATAATCAAGGGCTATTGAAATCCCACAAGCAATCCAGTTTGGTGACTGGGCCAGCTCATTCCACAGTGACTGCATCATCCTGTCTCCTCGCTGGGACCTTAAATAAGAAGGGGATGGATTACCTCTACATCAGAGTTCTTGGGCTCCTCTGCTAACACAGTGGGCCAGATTTTCCAGTGTTGAAAACAGAAGTGAATGGAGCTCTGCCAATTTAGAGAAGCTGAGAATTGGGCCCCCTCCTTTTACTGCAATTGGGTATGATTCAGCGACTCTGCCAGAACCAAGATGAAATGTTATTTTACAGCGTGACTTGGTTGCATTACACCGCCTCGCTGGTAGGTGTTCAGTAAGAGGATGCAACTGCAAAATTACAGAAATCATGAAGAAATACAAATTAACAAATCTCCCTGGCCACCCACAGGCCATCAGCACAGCATAAACATGTCTGGGTCCAAAACAGGAACACTGCTTGCCCTCAGCATGAAGGAGAAGTCAGTCAACAACCTGTTTCTTCATCTGCGAGTGGGAATAGTTCATTGGCTGTGTATATATGTGGGGGGAGGGGAGTGATTATGGGGGAGGTTATTTATTATTCAAATATTGGCCCTCACTGAGCAGGAATTCATGCTGTGCAGAGAATTAGCTCAAAGCCTCTGCTTAAGTCTGTGGGCCTGTGTGAGCCAATGCTGAACAGAGGTGCCACCGGACCCCCTTGGAGCATTCATTTCAATAGAGATATTCTCGTTTGGAAATCCTTATCGAACCAAGCGGCCACATATTGTGACAGTTCCCTTGACATCAGGTGGAACACTCCTGGCCCGCCCGCGCTATCAACTTCACGAGTGCCAGCTAGAGCCAGGCGAAGATTCCTCGGCCAATTAGAAATTCAGAAAAAATGAAGCCATTTTGGGGCACCAAAACTATTCATACGTTTGTGTCACCGTCAGCAAATGCGGGAAGGGTAGAAATGGGGCAAATATATTGTGAAAAGTTGAAATATTTCACTGCTGCCTTGCCTAGCCAGAACATTTCGCCTCTCTTCGGAATGGCATTTTTGGGATGAACACCCTCTCCCATTGTAAAAGATTAAAAAAATTTTTTTTTCATCTTCTGTCAAACAAAAATATTTAAATTTGACTCCAAAGTGTTGGGGGCGGAGGGTTCATCTGACTGAACAAAACAGAACCAATCCCTTCTCGGGTTAAGCTGCGTTTCCCCAGGCTACAGTGTGGTCCGGCTCTGGCTCCGCTGGCTGCCCCAAGCAGACCAGGGCTAAGGATTTCAGTGGCACAGGTAGCTCGGTACAAAGACGAGAGAGATTACCAAACCGTGACGTTGTTCCAGGTGGCTTAATGCCACGTGCCTGCCCTGTCCTGCACTCCCGGGGGGCCTCGTGGCAGTGGGATGGAGTCCCAGCAAGGAGCCTGTCTGCCCTCCATTGTGTTCCCTGGCTCTCCGGGAAGAGGCTTGGAAAGTGCCTCCCCTCTGGCACTCAGAGCAGAAACGGTCCCTCAGGAGAGGTGGGTAGGAGGCTGGTGGCCCCAGGTCTGTGCACTGCATCAGGACTGACTTCGCTGGGCCCAGGGGCAGAGGGGCCGGGTGAGCACGGTGCCGGCCGTGGAGCTGGTTGCTCTCTCTGCACACAGGAAGGTGAGGATGTGGGGGCAGGCGCCGCACCCCTGGCCCGAGGGGAGCCCCATGCCACCTCCCTGCTCGGGGGGTGGGCCATCGCTGCACGGCCACATGGGCACTTCCCATGCACTGCGCGAGGGCCAGCGAGCGATTGGGCCCGTTCTGTGGGCCAGCGTCTCAGAGCCTTGGGGGCTGGGAACATGTCCAGAGAGGTGGTCAGGACCCCCTCTGCTTCGGTTTGGTACCGTCCCCGTGGCTCACGGGCCAGTGGAAGGAGCCGGTTCCCCAAGCTGCTCCGCAGCGCTTGGTGACAGATTACTCAAGGGTTGCGACACTGTTTGCTCCTCCGGGGCTGAGCCGAGCGGGCTGGCTGAGTGGGAGGAGCTAGTGTGCTCTGAATCAATATTTGTTGCTAAATATTGCCCAATTGATCATCTCTCCTAGCAAACAATGGGGCCTGTGTCTGAACCAGCCCTTCCTGCCCTCAGCACGAACCCCTGCTGCCCGCGGCCTTGGCTGAAGTTGCTTAACCTGCTGGATCTGCATGTTGCGGGAACTGGCCTCTGATGCTTTGGCCTGGCCCAGACCTCGGCCCCACTGTGTAGCCTGCTGCCCCTAATACAACGCTCCCGCAGCAGCTGTGGGCCACGACGCTCCCCCCGCCTTGCGAGAGGCATGCGGGGCCTTTGTAGCATGCAGCGGCAGGAGCGAGACGGCGGGGAGGGGGGGACAATTCCGGCTTTCATCTCGCTGTGCCTGGCGCGATGGCTCTGCTCCACTGCCAGCCCAGTGCTTCATTCCTGCTTGGGCACAGTGGGAGGTCTGTGGGAACCCCGCTGGATACTGAATGAGTGAAATGCCTTTTAATGAGGGATTCGGGGTTGGGTAACTAACACACAATTACAGGATATTGGGCACATTTATGTAACCCCCTAGCTAGCCCAGGAGTTCTGTATTCTCAGGGGCTAATGGATATTGCTGGAAGAGAGCAAGAAAAACTCTTTTCTGTGCTGAGGACACGCAGTTATGTACGCGGCTCACCCTGACCCCAGCTCCCGCAGAGCTACAGCTGGACTCTTTTTTGCTGCCTTCCCCAAGCACCTCTCTTTGTTTGCACAGCTGCCTGGGAGCGTGTCGGCGAGCAGCAGTTCTTCGGTGAGCACCGCTGGGCTTGCTTGTGACTAAGGAGAGCAGCCTGCCAAGCACCGGCGCACGGGCCATGCTACAGCGTGTTTGGCGCAAGGTGCTCGGGGGACAGGAGACCAGGGCTGTGCGGAAATGCCTGAGTTTCAAATGAACATTTCAGTTCTGACTCCCAATGGGCAGCAGCCCGGCAAGGGGCCGTGTCCGCCAGCCCAGGGACCCTGGCTGGTAGACCTGTATTCATCCCAGTCCATGGGGCCAGGAGCGGCCGGAGCCCAAGCTGCTGGTCCTTGGTTTCAGCAGGTCTAGACCTCGGGCTGTGAGTCTCTGATGCTGCCTCAGCCCTGCTACAGCACCGTGCCACCGCTGCACAGCCACACCCCACAGGCCAGCCCATCGGGGCTCCCTCCCCCAGCTGACACCGGGCTGGGAGCTGAGCAACTGTGCAGACTCCCAGTTAGTTCATAGGACCTCGCTCCTGCAACCACATCCAGCCCAGAGCCTGTTTCAGCCCTGCCCTCGTTCCCAGGTCCTGCCCTGCCCCTGCTCTAGGCCTGAGCCTGGCCTCCTCTTGAATTCCGGTGTTATGCCTGCACCTATCTATCAGCTACCTCTTCCAGCTCCCGCTCTGGCTCCTGGCTTGCGGCTCGGACCCCTGCCCTGGCTCCAACTCTTGCCCTGGCTCCCAACTCCAGCCCCTGCCTTGACGTCAGCTGAGACCCCTTTCTTGATTCCCAGTTCTTGCTCCCTCTCTAACCCCGTCTACTCATGGCTCTGGCTCGACTCCAGCCCTTGGCTTGCCTCCTGGCTCTAGCTTCGACACCTTTGTTTCTTGCTCTAGCCTTTCACGCTATTCCTAACCTCTGATCACCACTGCTGTGACCATTAGGCCAGGCTGCTGCCATGCTGCTGGCTGTTGTAAGCAGGGCCTGAAGGAAGGCTTCCCTGGAAGTTTGCTGGAAGGGGAGAGTCATGGAGGTGTTTATGTAAATACAGTGTGCTCCTACTTAGCCTATACATTCAGCAGATACAGCTGTGGGAGAGACCAGCTCTGGCGCAGGCTGGTACAAATCTCTCAGTACCAAATGCAGGGGAGTGACCTATGGTTCCCAGGGCTGTAGTGACTGTGGGAACACAGAACAGCAGGGCTGTACTTAGTGTGTCCCAAAGGAGGGGGAGGCATCAAAAGAACCTGGGTAAGCAAAGGGTTCGACTGGCAGAGGCCTGTGAGAGGGGAGAGTGTGTGGGCGGGGAGGGAGGGGGGAGTCTCCCCAGCCAGGAGGCTGTACATCCTCAGCAAGGGTCTTCTCTAAGGCCTTGTCTACACTGGCCCATTTTGCCACCAAAAAATGGCCCTTTGGCATTAAACAGTGAGAGGCTTTACACCGCAACGCGACAGTTGCTGAGAAAAACACCCAGTCTTGGCAACAAAAAACTTCCACCCCGGGAGAGACTTTTGTCTTTTCCTTTCCCTTTATTGTCGCCAAAGAGCAGGGTGGACTCTGCTGTTTGTTTTGCGGAGAGAACTGGCTTCCGCCCCAGGATCCCACCATGCCTGCCCTGGTGGCTGTGCTCAGTGTTTTGTGATCTCTGCTGCCCTGGAGGCCTGCACCCCTCCCCTTTCAAAGCTCCAGGATATGTAGGACAGCTGAGTGAGCTGCTCCCTTTGGGGAACAAAGAGCAAATCATTGCAATGCTCCCATTCTTCCCTGCACTAGGAGCACAGCGGTGGGCAGGCGGCTGCTGCCGGGGGAGGGCTGGAGAGGTTGCTGTGCTGCTTGGACGTTCCTCAGCCCAGAGAGCTCCCAGTGCTATGAAAGAATCCCAAGAAGTGCAGGGATCAGCTCTGCCTTCCCTCCACACTGCACTGTGGGATGCTTACCCACAATGCTTTGCTCTACCTGTCATCAGGGTGTTAGCAATGTGGCCGCCAAATGTCAACAATGGGAGGCAGGAAAAACGGTTTGACCCGTTTTCACTTGTGGCGACGTTTGCACGTCAGCAGCACTTTCCTCGTGTAGCCAAACCTTCCCCGTGTAGACAGAGCCCAAGGCTGGTTCAGCCTGTTTCTCCCCTCTCTTCCCAGACTAGCGCTATATGGACTTCATTTGGAGCCCCTCTGTGTTCCTTTGAATTGCTCAGTCAGAGCTGAAACCAACTGGGATAGGGCTGTGTTTTGGCCTGGCTGGCCCAGCCCAGGAAATCCCTGAGAGTCACAACCACCTGGGGCAGGGCTGTGTCTGCCAGCCTGGAGAGAGCTAAAATCCCTGCAGCAGGGAGTGGCTGACACTCAGCTGATGAGCAAGAGGCTGATAAGACAGAGCAGTGCAATAAGCAGCCAGCCGGGGGGGCTGGTGGAGAGGCAGGACGTGCAGCCAGCAGCAGGCGACAGAGAGGTGTGGTGAGAGCAGCCAGCAGCAGCAGGGGGGCTGGTGGAGAGGCAGGACGTGCAGCCAGCAGCATCGGGGGGCTGGCGGAGAGGCAGGACGTGCAGCCAGCAGCGGGCGACAGAGAGGTGTGGTGAGAGCAGCCAGCAGCATCGGGGGGCTGGTGGAGAGGCAGGACGTGCAGCCAGCAGCAGGCGACAGAGAGGTGTGGTGAGAGCAGCCAGCAGCATCGGGGGGCTGGTGGAGAGGCAGGACGTGCAGCCAGCAGCAGCAGGGAGCAGGTGGCCAGCAGGGGGGCTGGTGGAGAGGCGGTAGCCAAGTGCCTGAGCAGTGGAGGGAGGAAGGTGCCTCTTTACCCCCAGCCCTGAGCTCTGCGGCTGCCCTGACCAAGGGCAGCACCTGTGAGTGGGGTGCGCAGAAGGGCTGGCCTGCGGGGAGAACATTAAGGTTGCTGCACTTAAGACCCGGAGAGGAAAAGGGCGCTGCCTATCATGCGTGGGGAAGGGCTCTTGTGCATGGTTCATGGGAGGAGCCCCTGTGTGGTGCTTTCCCAAACTAATGCCAAGTTATTTCCCTCCCTTCTATTAACAGGGGGGTTCTGCGATGCTCAGACTCGGTGCTTGCCTCTCACAGATGCCCAGGGTGACGTGTAAGTTTCCCAGGTCACTGGGTGGGGGCTTGAGCCAGTTCCAGGTTGGATGGGTGGAAAGGAACCACTAGACATTGAACCTGGCCCTTGCTGCCACTGGCCCAAGGGCAGGAGACCCGAGGCCCACCTGATACCACTGCAGCGGAGAGCAAGGAATCTGGTTCTCCTGTTTATGGGCGCTGTATCATCCTACCAGGGAACAGAAACTAAGCCATATGACCGAAGTGACCAATCACAGACTTGACCAAGAAGTCAGGAGGTCTACTTGCATGAGTAAGAAACTTAATGTGATTCAAGGTCACAGACCTACCCTGGCGTGTGCTACCTAAACTCACAGCGCAACTGAAGAAATAAAGAAATAGACAAAGAAGGGAAGAGAGCCGGAGACTGAAGCAAAACAATAAGGTGGCAGGGGAACACTGGGAAAATACACTCAGGCAGCCGGCTGAGCAAAGGCGTTCAGAGAGCAGCCATCAAACGAGATAACCAGTGAGAAGGAGACTGAAAGCAAACAAGAACCGACCGCTGTACGACACTGATAGCTGAGAGTCCCAAAAGTGGGGTTGACTGAATCTAAAGCATTGCCAGGCATTTTATTTTGTTTGGGAAATGGTCATTGCTCACAATATGTACCGGACGGAGTGAGTATAAAGAACTTCCTGGTGTTTAGGGTCTGGATGTGTGTGTGAAAGGCTGATTGATACACATGCACACGCACACACACACACACACACACACACACTCACTCTACCAGTGACACTGTTCTAACAGTGACAACATCCTACCATTGTGACAAGCGACAACATACTGTGTTAGTAAAAACAACCCACATTCTGTGGGGCTCATGGATTGCCCATGGCAGATTAAGATGCACAGTTCCCCAGGGAGCAGCCTGGATCGGGGGCGGGGGGCGGGGTACAGATGTATCCCAGTTTGGCAGAGACCGTGGGAAAGGGCTCAGTTCGTGGCCCAAGCAGTGGACTTACCTGAACAAATCAGTAGCATTTAAATGATTTCAAAGCGAAAGGCCCTTGGGCCTGCTGGGGGAGCAGGAGCAGGCATTGGAGCAGCAGGGGCTGTGCCTTTCCCTTGCTGGACCAATTATCGGCATGTAGGAGGACGGACCCCGCAGAGAAAAGCTGAGCCTCTTGGCATCTGAGAAAAGGAGCTGTCAGCTATTTGGCACGGAAGCGCTACGCTGTGTCCCAGCTGTGGTCAGCAAGTTACTTGTAAGCGCTAGGCTCCCAAGGGCTTGATCTTGAATTGCATAAGGGTGGGGGAGGTTGTCCCAATCTCGCTGGTTATACACTGAATAGCAAACAGCTTCATTTCAGCCAGGGGACCTGCCTTTGCCGTCAGTCTGAGTGAGGCAGGACGACTGCCTGGCGTCTCTAGCTATTCCCCACTGGTTGTGCCATTTACAAGGCACCTTCGTCCATCCCCAAGGACTCATCTTCTCTGCAAAGTGAGCTGGGGTTACAATTGCAGTGTTGGCCTTAGCTCAGGTCCCCTTCAAACTAGGGGTGTAAGCGTAGCCATTTAAAGGGTTAGCCTGTAAGCATCAGCTCATTGGTTTGCGTTCTGATTACATGCCTGCTCCCGGGGAGCTGGCTGCCACGGTGCTTGGGGCAGGTCCAGGTTCAGCTGCCACCTGCACTCCCCAGCCAGAGTGAGGAATGCAGCAACCTGGGCACTTCCCCCTCGCTCCCTGACAAAGGAGGGAACAGCCAGCCATGGCCCTGTAGGAACTGGGGAGAAGACTTCAGCCCCCCCACCCTAGCTAAAGGACATCTAGGGGTGCAAGGCTTGGGGCCAGGGAAGTCCCATACAGGAAGGCCCCCCACTAGCCGCTTTCACCTGCCTGGTGATTCTGTCTCTTCTGTACGGTTGTATGAGACGCAATCCCGTTCCAGGCACAACCAACCCCTGCCCTTGCTTTAAGTTGCGATAAGAGGAAGCTGCAGGCGGAGTTTGGCGGTCCTAGCTCGTACTGTTTAGGAGGAGTTCTTTTTGTGTGTCCCTGTACAAATCGGGGGGGGGGGGGCGCGAGCTGCAGCATGCCTGCACCTGTACCACTAAGCCCTGACTTTGCTTTCAGCTATCAGAAGAGGAAGCTTCAGAGAGGGAGCCGAGTTAGTGTGTAACAAACACGATGAGTCCTGCAGCACCTTAGAGACGAACAAAGCATGTCGATGGGATGATGAGCTTTCGTGGGCACAGCCCGCTTCCCCAAGACCCAGCCTAAGATCAGAGCTGCCAAGAATCCTCTCCTGCACACTGGATTTGGTGGTCAGAGCTCTTACAATTAGGTAGAGTTCGTGAACCAACAGACAGACAAACTCCTACAGCAGATTGGCGTTGACACTCGGAAGCCTGGGGATCTGCCTTGGAGAAGTTAAAACCATAGACAGGACCTATGAATAGTGACTGTTTTACACCAAGGTAGGGGATGCCGAGCTAGCCCATGGCTCACTGGCCCCTTCCACCTGTCTGCACAGGCAGTCCTATCTCCTGAGTACTTGGCGCCAGGGAGTCCAAGTTACCAGTGAAACGGGCCAGTATCGGAATCGTCAGTCACTTGTAGGAAAGAATGAGAGAACCGAAGAGGACGTTTACAAAGAGAGACACGATGGGCATATGCTCAGAGTAGCGCTATAACGCAGCCATACAGGGGACAGAGAGAGGAGAAACAGTTGTCCACCCTCAGCAGACTGGTCCAAAGACTGGTACCTACTGCTAAGTTAGTGAGGTCCATTCCCTGTAACCCATAGCCAGCGTTAGCAAAAAGACCTGCCTTTGGGACAATCAAAGCACCATGCAGCTAATAACTCCTAGCTCGCTTAGGCCACCTGATCCTCCACAAAGTGCCTCTCCGAGATAGGGCTTGGAGAAGCACCGATAAATGGAGGCACTTTGACGTCCACCTGGGACGCTGACTCCTCGCGCGCTTTCTATGTTGGGTATAATCACTGCATTGATTGACTCTTCTCTTTCCACAACCTGCCAGGGGTCGTGTTGCTCCAGAGAGCCCTCTGGTGAAGGCAATCTCTGGATTCTTGCCCTGATGAATTGGGGCAAACGAGGAGGTGTCACACAGAACGCTACGGGCTCCCTTCTCAGACTCACTTCCAGGTTATCAATGACTTCAAGACATCCAATCAATGTCAAACACCCCTGGTCCTATGTAGAACCTTGCGACACCCATTTAGTAAGCGACAGTAGAACCTCAGATTTACAAACACCAGTTACAAGCTAATCAGTCAACCACATGCCTCACTTAGAACTGGAAGTAGGCAGTCAGGCAGCAGCAGAGACAAGCAAACCAATGAACAACAACAACAACAAAAGTACAGAACAGCACTGTGTTAAACAAATTACTAAAATAATAAAGGGAAAGCCACGTTTTTCTTCTGCATTGTAAAGTTTCAGAACAGTATTAATTCAATGTTCAGCTGTAAACTTTTGAAGGAACAACCATAATATTTCGGTCAGAGTTACGAACAACCTCCATTCCCAAAAAATTCCAGGTGTTACTGTATTTCTATGACAAAAAATTGGCTAGATATTGTTACTCTTTGTTTTCCATCTTTTAGCCACTTTCTGATCCATGGCAACTCTTCACCCTTCACCTCATGACTGCTTAGCTTTTTTTGTGATAAAGTCTTTCTGAAAGTTCAGATGAATTATTTCAGCTGGACTTCCTTTAGCCAGGATTTTTGTCACCCTCAAAATATTGAGAAAATAGAGTCATTCTAGCATATTAGTAGAAAATGGCCTTCCAAATACAACCAGGACTTAAGAAGTTTAAAACTGGAAACTCCAGCTCCCAGCTAAAATAATTCTGTCTCTCTAGGTTTGATATGTGTGAGTAGATTTGGCAAGTCGACCACACAACAGTTATAAAGTGTCTATTGCAGCTAAAATCTCATCTTTTGATGCATTGACACAAGAGACTAAGGCATGTCTGATTTTTGTAAGTCTTAATATTCTGTCGCTTCTGTGAATGGAGTTTACATGGCTCTGGCGCAGTCTCAAAACGAAACATTGAGGGGTGCAAATCGTTAATGTGCTTTCAAAGGAAGTGAAAATGGGACTGACGAGAACGTGCTTTGAATGCCGAGGCAGCCTTCCGAGGATCCAGACCCCACTGAGTATGCTTGATATTCTTTCCGAAGACGTTGGAGGGCTCACGAACTAAACACTGAAGTCATGCTGGATGTTTAACCATGCCAAATGCAAACAGCTCCAGGATCTACAGAACATCTGTCTTCCTTTGTTTTATACCCATGGATGAATTGTTGGGTCATGTGTGGCATTATTTAGTTGATATAAAATGCCTCAGTGCACTGAACACGCAGGGAAGAACTTTACGAAAAGGGAGTTGAGAGTTTTCCTAAGACTCTGACCTACAACAGGAATTCTGTGACTCACTGTCTAATGAAAACTGCCTACTGCCCAAGAGAACCTGAAAAACAAGACGTGCGGCAAATGCCCAGTTCTCCTTCTTATTGTTAAATCGTTACCATTCTAACTGGTTATATGAATTGGCCTGGGCAGAAACAAATTGTAGAGGGGCAGTCCATCCCTTACGTGCTTTGCAAACAGCTCAGGTATTTGTCAGCCAAAAATCTCTCCTGCGCATGCCTCTGCGGAGGTCTTCCACTCTCCCAGTGGCCTGACCCCATCACAACCCGGGAAGCCATGGCGGACAGGCGGCCGGCCTCTTTTCCAACCCATCAGTATTGCCCCATTATTGCCACTGACCGACTCAGACTCCCGACTCCTGCTTTGCAGGGAAACCGAAGACCAGAGGAGAGAGTTTGGTTTTCCTGGCGCCGTTGTGCCCGTTTCTGAATCAATGCACTAGGATATCCTGGAGCAGCGACTGGGCAGCGAGCACAGCAGTGACACCCGGCCACGGCTGTAACAGCCTTGGGCATTCGTTATATGGCCACAGGGAACGCTGGCCAGTCACCGTGGCCCCAGCATTCAGTTTGAAAGGACCGGGAGAGCTTTCCCAGCCGCTCAGCCAGCCGGGGCATGGGCAGCAGGGGAACCGGCGGTTTCAGACCTCGCCGAAGCAGGGAGGTCGCTGGTTCTGCCGTGTGCTGAGGATTCGGCCGCCCTCGCCCCCGCCGAGTTGGCCCCGTTCAGCTGCGCTCGCTTCATGTCGGACTCACCCAACGGAGAAAGGCGGCAACACAAGGCCCCGGGCAACCGAGAAACGGCAATTGCTGCCCCTTACAGACCAGCTTTTGCTGCCCCCTCCACCCTGAGCAGTGCCTCCCTCTGTGCCTGACCCCTCCCGTCTCCCACAGAGCGGAGCGCCCTGCCAAGGCAGCAGCACATCCCTTCCTCTGGCGCCGCGGCTGTCTGCAGTCCAGAAGGCTGTGACGGGATGAAGTGGGGGATGCTTAGGGACTTCACCTGCCCCACAGGAAAGGGGTGACGGCTTGACCCCACTCAGTGGGGAAATAACATGGGGCAGGGTTCACCGAGGGACTTTTTCCTGGTGCTTGGGGTGACACACAGGGGAGCGCAGCCAGGGCAACAGGAAACACCTTCCATGTGCAGGACAGCCTGTGCCACAGCACTGGCCCCAGAAAGTCCCTCACACAGACGCCAGGGCCTGAAGGGACCGTCACAATCACCTGGTCTGTCCTCCTGCCCATCCCCCTCCCCCCACTGCTGTGATAGACCCCAGACCTCTGGCAGCATCCATGGCAGCCTCACATCTTGATTTAAAGGCTGACGGTGCAGAGAATGCACCATTGACACGAATTTCAACCTGCAAGGGCCCCGGGCCCCATGCTCAGAGGAAGGCGAGAAACCTCCAGGGTCTCTGCCCATCTGAGCTGGGGGGATTCCTTCCTGACTCCACACGAAGTGACCAGCAGGCCTGGAGCAGGGGGTGAGACCCAGCAGGCGGACGGCTGGGGAGGAATTCACAGCAGGAACTCAGAGCCCTCCCTGGGTAGCCCCTTAGTGCCACAGGGGCTATTTGCTGCTGGCAGGCCCAGTCCCATCTGACCACCCCTCCCCCCTTCCAAACATTATCAAGCTCAGGCTGGTCCCCGCGCTGCTCCCCTAGGACGTCGCCCCTCTGATGGTTAGAAACGGTCGCCTAATTCCAAGCCAGACCTCGCCGACAGCCGGTCTATGGCCCTTTGCATTGGTGCTTACGGTAACGAATGCCTCTCCCTCCCGCTAGCCTCCCCTCTGAGGGATGTACGGACAGCAGCCAGAGTTTCCCCCAGCCTCCCTGTGGCGCAGCGACCCACGCCAAGCTCCTGGCATTGCCTCGCACAGGGCAGGTTTGCCATCCCTCAGCTCACCCTGTTAGCCCTTTGCTGCATCCCATGGGTGGCCCACCGGTCCATCGTCCTGGTGCACCCACCTCCCCCTCCTCTCTCACGTCCCCACGTAGCACCACTGCCTGCTGCTGGCTCCTGAATGCGCAGGGCCCTGCACTTCCAGCCCCTTTCGAACACTCCGCTTTCCGGGGGTGTCCTGGGGAGTGGGTTCCAGGTCCTGCTCTGTGCCCAGCCTGCCCCAGACCGTTCCAGCCACAGCGCCCAGCCTTTGAGCCATTCACTCCGGCGCGCCCAGGACAATCCCGGGGGTCCACACTCGGCAACGCTTGGTCTCTGGTAAATTCAGCACCAACCAATCACCATGTGGCCGCTGTGTGAAGCGAGTCCCCTGCCACTGGCACCTCGCCCGACCTGCCTAGAGTCGGGACCTGTCACGTGGCAGAGCACGGGGCCCTTTCATTGCCACCACGCCACGGGCTGGTGCTTGGGGCAGGTCTGTGTGCAAAGCCCCCCGGCACAGCGCGGACACAGCCCACCAACCGTGAGGAATTCACTTTCCCGGGCTGCCCGTCAGAGCCCGCCTGCACACGGATGCAAGAGGAAAGAAAACAAACCCCACGTTTGGCTCCCGCGGGCCCAGCTTGGCACACCTCTGCCGCGGCGGCCGGCCTGCCTGGAATGCGGCTTCTGCCTTCCAGTCACTGCTGTTTTGCAATGGAGGAAGTAAGTCTGAGCCAGCAGATAATAGGCCCGGCCCAGCACAGCCAGGAAGACCCCTGCCTGAAGGCTTTTGTTTTGCCTTATCTTTTCCATCTGCCCGACACTGGCCTCTGTAAGGAAGATGAGGCAGAGATAATAGACAAAGGGCGAGCATTGTGCCGGCCGAGCAGCGGGCAGCCCCACGTGCCAAGGTTCCCTTGGAACGTTGAAAACCACACCTCGTTCAGCCTCTCTCACCTGTGTGCTCCCAGGGCCGGGCCGGGCAGTCCCGTGGTCCCTCTGGCCAAGGAATCCGCGAATCCCTCCATTGGCCCTACTGTGGGGCAAGCACCTCATTTCCCTCCCCATGCGCTGAACCCTTGCAGCTCTGCATTACAATGACTAGAATCATCTCTCACTCTTCAGGGTGTCAGCCAGTTGCCTCCAGGGACCAGGAAGGAATTTTCCCTTCGTTATTCAATTAGCCAGATGCAGGCTGAGGTCTTTCGTGTCTTCCTGTGACGCATCAGGGATGGGCCGCAGCTGAAGCCGGGATACCACACAGCATGGACGAATGCTCTGAGGTGGTCCAGAGACGCCTCCGACCTGTTGAATTGGTGTCTCCTGTTCACATGTGAGGGTTACATTTAGGGCCAGCTTGGGGGTTAAGGAGGAATTTTCTGCAGATCTGACTGGCAGGGAGCAGGATGGGAGGGGGGGTCTACCTTGCTCTGCCATGTGGATCACCAGGCAGGATTATCTGGGGACCCCCCCCAGCAAAGGGCAGAGGCCTTGGGAGCACTCATCTGTCCTCCGTGACACCCCCTAGCCGAGCTCCCTCGGGGCTGGGCTGCTTCCCTCTCGAGGTGCTGGGCTCCTCACCGGGCAGAGGTTTAATGGCCTGTGATGCATGGAACTCAGTCCCCAAGTCCGTGACACTCCTGCGAGTGGCTTGGAGGGGCAGACGAGTGCTGGATCCACATGAGGCCAGAGGGCTGACCCAGCTCCCATGGGAGACTGGGCATGGCCGGGGCCCGCGCTCTGGGATCGCGCCTGCCCCTGCGACAAGAGCGTCAGCGGGCCGGTGAAACCTGGCGCCTAGGTGTTGTTGGGGGTTTTTGCTTCAAATGGAGCGGGCCCGGTTGTGGTCGGTTTGAAAGGGCTCGGCCTGGACTCCAAATGCATCTTGTGGCTGTTCCTCCCCCTCCCCTGCACTCGAGGTGGGAGGGACAGACACACAGACAAACAAACAACGGCATTTTCATTTGGCTCCAAGCAGCAATTTCAGCAACAATTTGAAAATGAAACAAACATTCCTTCTCCTTCTGTTTTCTTTTGCAGAAAGTGGCTGCCATTTTGGGGGGGGGGGCGGTAGCCCCCGGGCAAGTTGTGGAGATTTGTCCCATGCTCCGGAAGGGGCAGGGCTGGGGACAGTCAGCCCTCAGCACTGCCCGGAGTACCCCGCCCCTCAGGCAGCCCTTGGGACCACCCGATTCAAAGGGCCAGGGGCTCCGGGGGCCGGCACGCATTGCAACAAGGGGAGCCCCGGGGTTTTCCTCGCCGCACGAGCAGGGGGCTGGTAACATCCGGCAGGGCCTGACCCCGCTCCTGCAAACCTGCTGGGCCATGCAAATAGGGAAGGAACAACAGAGTTTTGTGCCGCAGACACCCTCGCAGACCGGCCGCCAGGGGAGAGCCCGCTGCTGTGGGCGAGGCGGGAGCAGAGCACGACACAGAGGGAACATTGTATTCCTGGGGGAGAGACGATGGCTCCGTGCCACTGGCCGTCTCACTGGACCGGCCTGGCTCCTGTTCTAGGGGCTGGCAGGGCGCCGGGGTGGTGGGTGGTGCTCTGGGAAGGCCGCGCCGGCACGGTACTACCGCTAATAGCGCCGTAGGGCCCCCCGTCTCCTCCACCTTTCCTTCGCTTGTGCCTTTTGCAACACATGTCGGGGGGTACTAGGGACTGTGCCTCTAAGGGCTGAGCTGCCTGGCCACAGGCCTGCCGCCGGGGTGGGACCGCTGCTCACACAGGCAAACTTGCGCCAGCTGGGGTACAGGAGCAGGGACTCACGCCCCAGGGGCAGAGTGGCTGGGGCAAAGGGGCACGGCTGCATCATCCCTGCAAGCCTCCGATTCAGGGTTAGGCCATGGGCAGCCTCGCGCCTGCTCGGCACAGCCCCAGGGACGGCTCCGGCAGTGGGGTGGGCTCAGACTGAAGGGCCCGGGGCCCTGACGCCCTGCAGAGCTGTGACCAAAGCGGCCCAAGCAGGGCCCAGGAGCTGCCCTGCTGAGTTCTCCTCTGTAAATAAAAGCTTGTGTCAAGAACCCTTCCTTGTGCAACAGGCTGTTGACACAGGGCAACTTCCTAGCGCAGTGTTTGCCCAGGTATTGCAAGGCCCCGGCCCGGCTGCAGACCGAGCTCAGGCTGGGAACCGAGGCAGTCTTGTGAAATCGGTGCCTGCCTTCGGCAGTCGGGCTGTGCAGAGAGGGGACACGGCGCCCTGGTTTGTGCGTGTGCAGTACACAGACTGAGTGTGTACAGCACGCGGGGCGGGGCAAGGGCCGATCCCCCTCCCGCCCCATCCCCGTGCACAGGCGCAGCGGAGCCGCCTCTCCCATGGGCACAGGGCTAGCCTGCTAGCCCATCCCAAAGGCAGCCATCAAGGAGGAGCTGAGCAGCGGGCGGCAGCCATGGCCAGCTAGCGGAATTGGCCCGCCGCGGAAGGGCGCTCAGACTGGCAGGGCTGGAGCCGCAGCTGGTGTAAAATGGGAGCTCCACTGAGGTCATTGCCGACTGCCCGGCCTCAGACCTGCAGCCCACGTCCCACTGGCCAGAGCTGCTCTGCCCCAGCCAGGAATGGCCATGCCTAGGGTTGCCAGGTGTCCAGTTTTCTACCAGACAGTCTGGTTTTTGGGCCCTCTGTCCGGTAAAAAAGTCCAGAAAATACCAGACACGTGCAATGTGCAATGTCCGGTATTTCCTGGATTTCTGGCTGGGTGCCAGATGGACGCCTGGCGGGGGGGGGGGTGGGGGCGGGGGAGGGGCTGAGAGGGGGCGCGATCGGCGCTGGGAGCCCTGGCTGCGTCTGACACCCTGGGGAGGAGGAGAAGCCCCATCCCTGCTCCTGAGCGCGTAGGGGAGCCGCAGCCGGACTCACTCGCGCTTCCCCGGACCGTGCGCTGGACTGACAGCGCCCCGGGATCTGCACATGCCTGGGTCAGTCCTGCCCCCGCCCGCTTCCCCCAACCCTTCCCAACCAGCTCCGCTGCCCCCGACCCCCTCCCAGCCACCCCTGCTTCCTGCCAGCCGGTTCTCCTCCTCCCCATCTCCCCGGGCCAGCCGCGCTGCCCCTGCCCCCCCGCCTGCCAACCCCGCCCCCCAGGCCCCCCATCTCCCCCAGCCAGCCACGCTGCCCCCGACCCATCTCCCATGGCCAGCTGCGCTGCCCCCGACCCCCCCCCCGCATCTCCTCCAGCCAGCTATGCTGCCCCGACCCCTCCCCCATCTCCCCAGGCCAGCCGCAGTGCCCCTGACCACCTCCCCCCATCTCCCCCGGCCAGCCGCGCTGCCCCGACCCACTCCCACAACTCCTTCAGCCAGCCGCGCTGCCCCCGACCCCCCGCCCACCAGCCCCACCCCCCGGACCCCCCATCTCCCCCAGCCAGCCGCACTGCCCCTGACACCCCCCCCACATCTCCTCCGGCCAGCCACGCTGCCCCCGACCCATCTCCCATGGCCAGCTGCGCTGCCCCCAACCCCCCCCCCCGCATCTCCTCCAGCCAGCTATGCTGCCCCGACCCCTCCCCCATCTCCCCAGGCCAGCCGCAGTGCCCCTGACCACCACCCCCCATCTCCCCCGGCCAGCCGCGCTGCCCCTGCCCCCCGCCTGCCAACCCCGCCCCCCAGGCCCCCCATCTCCCCCAGCCAGCCACGCTGCCCCCGACCCATCTCCCATGGCCAGCTGCGCTGCCCCCGACCCCCCCCCCGCATCTCCTCCAGCCAGCTATGCTGCCCCGACCCCTCCCCCATCTCCCCAGGCCAGCCGCAGTGCCCCTGACCGCCACCCCCCATCTCCCCCGGCCAGCCGCGCTGCCCCGACCCACTCCCACAACTCCTTCAGCCAGCCGCGCTGCCCCCGACCCCCCGCCCACCAGCCCCACCCCCCGGACCCCCCATCTCCCCCAGCCAGCCGCACTGCCCCTGACACCCCCCCCACATCTCCTCCGGCCAGCCACGCTGCCCCCAACCCCCTGCCCGCCAGCCCCGCCCCCTGCCCCCCCATCTCTCCCAGCCAGCCGCACTGCCCCCTCCCAGCCAGTCCCCCCCCAATCAAGTGTGTCTGGTATTTTTTCGAAACCTACCTGGTAACCTTAGCCGCAGCTGCCACAGCCTTCCTCACAGTGGCTGACCTGCCCAGGGGATGCCAGGAAGGTGCCCAGCTACAGGGGGAACCTCTCTAGTCGGGCCCCCCCGGGACCTAAGCAGTGCCGAGCCAGAGAATTTCCCCGACCACGGGAGGCCAGCGCTGTCTGGCAGTATCACCAGCACAGCCACTGGAGACATGGAGAGGTAAATCTGAGCTAGAGCATAGAGCCAGGGCTGGCGGCTGCCAACACACTTTATGGGACCGCAGGAAACTTGGCCACATTCCTAAGGGGACAGCCGGCGACCTCCAATCCTGCCGGGCCACAGGATGGTGCTACACCAGGCAGGGCCGGACTCAAGCCGGCGTGCTAACCCGAGGGGCGGCCCTTGCATTTTTCAGGGTTCAGCTCTCTCCGGCTCGCACAACTTTGCTGCACCCCCTGTGACGTAGTGGGGGGTACCTTGCTGGTTGCTATGCTGGGCAGTGGGCTGTGGGTGACCTCCGCTGGCTGCTGTCTGTAGCAATAAACTCCCTCTATTCTACTGGCTGGTGGAGTCTATGCGTGCCACTACGGGGGTGCAGGAACCCCCAACGCGCCGTCACACCCCCCCGAAGCTCCTCACAGGCTTCACTAGTTTTTGACCCACCTAACCATGGTTTTTACGAGTCTGGCAGCCAGGGTAAGAGGACCCTCCCTTTCTTACAGGGACAGGCCTCCTGCAGCCCGGGGCCCTGCCAGCTCTTTCCTGAGCTCCCTGCTGGCTCCTGCCACAGCGCAGCCAGCCCTTGCCGGAGCTGCACCCCGGGACCCCCACTGCCTTTCAGCTCTCCCTAGGGCAGACCTGCAGGGCACTGACCACGCAGTCCACCCGGCCCTTCGCTCTCGTGCCTGGGCCCCGCCCCAGGCCAGCCATTTGTGCAACAAGTGTCCATTAACTGCGTCTTACGAGGGACCGTATCCAAAGCCTCTGCAAGCACCTGGGTCGTTCCAGCGCTAAGTCCCACAGCAGCAGTGGGTCCAGGCACCTCGCATGGCCAGGGACAATGGGCCAAAGGAGACTCACGGTAGCCCCTGCGCCCTGCCAAAATTGTAAGTGCTCAATGGGGTCCCCCACATGCCCCTGCCCCAGCAGGCACCGGTCACCTCTGCCTCCGATCCTCTTCAGGTTCTCTCTTACCCTTCATCCACTCCAGATGTCGCCTCCTCACCCTGGTCTCTGTGCTTTCTCTCGGGCGTCACTAGCCCCGGATCCCCCTTTCGGGAGCAGCCGTGCTGGGCCGAGCTTTGCCCCCCGCCTGCCTCCTGCTTCTGCTGCTACCGGCAGGAGCCAAGGCTGGGCCTGTGCAGCGTCTTGCCCTCGCACCAGCCCTCCAGGAAGGCAGAGGAAGCCATTTCAGGGGCCACCGGACCCTTCCCAGGGCTGAGCGCCACGGTAACGCGATACCCAGAACAGGCTCCACTCAGGCCAGAGCCAGACATGAGCCCAGGAGCAGGCAGGTCTCAGAAGTGGGTAGCAGTGCCGCTGCCCTGAGGGGCCTTAGAACGTGTGGGACAGAGAGCTCATGGTCAACCCCGGTGCGAGCCCACCCCTCACCCACAGACGCTGCGGAGCCCGGGCTGGCCTGCAGCACCTTACACCCTGCAGGACACGTGCCACCATCAGCCCTGCAGGCCGGCAGGCTGGGGCAGCCAGGGACAGCCGAACCCTGTGCCATGACCTCAGCGGCAGGGCAGGTGAGCTAAGAACGTCAGAAACCTGGCTCCAGACAGGACCCGGGAGGAGAACCGGTGCTGGTGAGGCAGAGCTCGCCCCGAGTCCGTGTCCTGCCAGCGGCCTTGGGGCTAGACAGGCCAGGAGAGCTTTGTATCCCAGTGCAGGAGTCAAGGGTCAGGCGTGGGACTGCTGGGTCTAACCCACAGACTCTGGCACAGAAAGGAGAGTTGGAGGCTGAATCACTCTGCAAAGTCCCAAGAGCAAAGATCAACTGAACTGCAGGCGATTCAACCCCTCACTCTGCAAACAGCTGGCTGCCCGGCCCTGGGCTTCCCATCGCCCCAGGCACCGTGGGTAACCCGACAGGGAGGGGCAGCCGAAGCAGCAGTGCGGAGCTGCTCTTTGGGCGGGTTAGGTCAGCGGCGGGACTCGGGCGCACAGGCACCTGCAGGAGCCCCCTAGATCCAGCCGGCAGCTTTGGGCTCGGGGCAGGGGCGCCGCCGGAGGCAAGCAGACCCGCAGTAGCATGGCTATTGCAGGCCGGGGTGGCTGCTCCCGCACAGGGCCAGGGGGCTTGGCTCTACCCCGCAGGTTGTCAGCGCGCTAAGCTAGCGTGGGTCTGCCTGCTGCCGTGGGCAGGGAGCGGGGGCTCATTCACTCCAGGTGCCCCCATGGGCTGTGACCCTCGCTCCTCTAGGGAGGGCGTCCAACAGCTGCTGTTTGGGGCGGGATTTCTGAGTGGGGCTGGGACAGATTGTCAGCACCCCCTGAGATAACGTTGACTCCACGGGCCAGGCCTGGCTGCTCCACGTCCACACCCGCACTGCACCGCTGCAGCCAGGCTCTGGTTAGCTCACTCGCCCCTTCCCCCGGGAGCCTGCCCTCAGGCCCAGCCTCTCACTCGCCCTGCTCAGCGCAGACCTGCCTGTGCTCCCAGCCTGCCATCAGCACCCGAGCCAGCTGGTTAGTTCTGCTCTCCCATGCCCAAGTACCTTGGACCACAGCCACTGACCTGCCGCGCTCAGTGACTAACCCAGCCTTGGCCCCAGGTCAGTGCTGTTTGCACAGTCCTCGAGCAAACACCCCGGCCGGAGCTGGATCTGCCCTGAGCATCACACTCTGCCAAGGCTGCTGGGCAGCTACCTTGCCCAGTGCCCTGTGGATCCTGGGAGCATGCCCAGAATCTCGCCGTGTCCGGTCTTCCACCACAGGCCTGCAGTGATTCATTTGGCAGCCAGTTCTCTCTGCCTTCCCAGTGCCCTCCAGAACATCAGCTGTTAGCTCTGCTCCCCTGGGGAACCCTTCCCTCGAGGGAAAGAACAGGACAGGGAACCATCCGGTCATCCCTCCCCTGTCGCCCATTCCCAGTTTCTGACAGACAGAGGCCAGGGACACCCTCCCTGCCCAGCCTGGCTCACAGCCATCGATGGACCCAACCTCCATGAACATAGTAGCTAGCTCTTTTTTGAACCCTGTTAAAGCCCTGGCCTTCACAGCAGTTCCAGCAAGGCGTTCCACAGGTTGATTGCCCATTGCGTGAAGCATACTTCCTGGTGTTAGTTTTAAAGCTGCTACCTCTCTAGATGGTGATCATCTGGGCTCCCTAATTTAGTCCTAGTCACCTCTCTGGACTTGACTTCCACCTCAGATGTGGGAGTTTCTACCTCTATGTCCTCATTTCCATTTGTCACCCTCTGAGTTTATCCTCCTCATTAACAATCAAGGCAAAGTATTTGCATAAGTGTTGGGCCTGGCCCTGATTATCTTCAACCTCCACCCCATCCTCCATGCTTAACAGTCCCACTTCTTTCCTGATTTTCGCTTTATATATGTGGCCAAAGATACGATTACGATTGGCTTGAATCCCCTTTGCGAGGTCCAGCTCTGGGGTCATCCATTGCTTGGTAACTTTTGACAGCTGCTGTAAGGTTTTTATCCCATATGGCTTTTGGGGGGGGATCATAGTTTGGATTTGTTTGTCCTTGTTCTGTAGCTCGCAGCCCTGCAGACTTGACTGAACAGCGGCCTTTGGTCTCTGGTACCCGCTGTCCATGTACATAAAAGGGGAAGTCACTGTTCGCTAGGGCAGGCACCGCTGAGCCGTGCTGCAGCCAGGAGAAAGCTGAGCTCTTCTCTCGTATGGTTCTCCCGGAAAAGCCCTTGGGCTGAAGGCTGGTGAAAGCGGTCTGAATGTGGCGGAGCAAGGCCAGGACACGCCTGTGTGTGCCCAGGAAGAAGGGACTGTCTTGTTCTGTCCACATTAGGACTGGAGGGAGCAATTGGTATGTCCCAGAAGGGAGACCAGCTCCTCGGACAAAACGTCTCATCCTTTCCGGTGACCTTTCTGGGGCTGGAGGCAGGCGGCCTGACCCTGCCGCTCTCCAGGAGGCTGATTTAGCACTTCATGGCGCCCATGGGGGAAGGCCGTGCATGTGGCACTGTGGCACACCCGTGGGATGGTCTTGCCATCAGCTGAGGGATTGGTGCACAGCCCTGGTGGGGCAAAGTAGCATATTTCTACTGGGTGTTTGGTGAATAAACAGTCCAGAGCCACCCTGGAAGGCAGTGAGTCTCGAGTGACCCATGAGGAAGGGACTGGCTGCCGTGTGTGCCAACAGCTGAAGGCCAGTTTTGACCAGAGTCTGGGGGCTGAGCTGACCTGTGTTGGGAAGGGCCACAGCCCCGCTCAGAGGAATGTAGGATCTGGCTGTTACTGAATCCGGAGGAGCCCCTAGGAATTCTAATTTTGCACAGGGGTCGAAGTCGGTGTTCCCTGCAATCTGAGCACATGGGGGGCCACCCAGGAGAGAGTCAAATGCCGCCCAGCTGACAAGCAGGATGCCCACAGCCGGCAGCCTGTGTTTCTATTGATGGTGCCCATCTGCACACACCTGGGTGCAGGGCCAGCCCGAGCCATTTTGGCACCCCGGGCTTGGGCACGCAGCGCCGCCCCCTGGCGCACGGCGCATGCGTGGGCCCTCCCGTGGGACGCAGGACTGCCACCCCAGGGTGCGGGCCTGCCCCCGGGACACACGGCGCATGCATGGCCTGGCCACGGCCGCTGGCGCGCAGCCTGGGGCCCACCCTTGGGGCACACGGCGCATGCGCGGCCCGGCCATGGCCGCTTGCATGCAGCCCGGGGCCTGCCCCCGGGGCACATGGCGCATTCACTGCCCAGCCCGGCCCGGCCAGTGCTGCTGGCGTGCGTGCAGGGCTGTGCAGGGCCCCACAGCTGTGGGGGGAAGGGCGCTGCTGGCCGGCGCCGCGGGGCCGGTGCTGCGGGAGCCAGGCACGCAGCGCCTGATGGCAACTATAAGGGACGCCGCGCGCCCCTTACAGCTTCCCTCAGGTGCCCCCCCATCGGTTGGCACCCCGGGCAGCTGCCTGGCTCGCCCACCCCTCAGTCCGGCCCTGCCTGGGTGCACTGAACATTTATTCTGCACAGGGATGGACAAATATTAGAGGGAACCCTGGTCAAAGTGGACTTTGGACAAGTCAGCTGTCAGCCCACGTGGAAGATGAGACCTATAAACATAAGACCATCAGAACGGCCAGGCTGGGTCAGACCAAAAGTCCATCCAGCCCAGTGTCCTGTCTGCCCACAGTGGCCAATGCCAGATGCCCAGAGGGAGGGGACACAACGGAAGCCTCCCATGATCCCTCCCCAGACTCGAGCAGTTTCCCATGCTGTCAGTTCCAGGGAGGGACCTTGTGGTCGCCAATCATCCCGGTAAGGGAACGCCCCCCCACACCTCTCTTGCGGAGCCATGCACCGGTATGGACATGACTTTCCAAAAGGCTCTTGGGGCAGATGAGAAGCCAAAGTGGTGCTGAGGGTTGCCCGGCTGACCAAGGGCAGGAACCCCTTGGGAGAGGATGCATAGCAGTATGGCAACACACACCCTGAAAGTCAAGGGCTGAATTAGCACCGGGTCACGTCACGTTTATTTTTGTGCCTCGACTAAGTGTTGAGTGGCCTAAAATCTAGGCTGGGTTTCCAACCGCATTTTTTGGTACCAGGAACTAACAGGCCTAAAACGACCGTTGCTCTGTGCTACATGGACCCTGGTTCTACAGCACGGAAGCCTTGGGAAGAGGCTGTTTCTCGAGGAAGCAAGCAGAGAGGAGTCCCTTCCGAGGGGTGAAGAAGGGGCACTGGGCGATGAGAGCGTCGTAACGCGGATGGCGTCCCCTACCGTGCTAATCTGCCAACGCCACTTGTCTGTGCCGAGCGAGTCGCGAGCGGCAAAGGCTGCCATACAAGGGAGGAAGGCAGGTGAACTGGTGTAACAGGTAAGGGTGAGGATGGTCATTCAAGCTCTCGACCAGCCTATCAAAATTGCGGCTCAGAGGCAAAGGGGGTGGGGCGAACGGTTTCCATCTCTGGCATTTGTCTCTCTAGATACAGCTCGCCCGCCCCGTGAGGTCAGGAACCGGGCAGGACGGGCTCGGAACCATCTGGGACTTGCTAAACTCTCTGTTGTAGGCAGGTGCGTCAGCCCTAGGACCTCCACAGGAGCCCTGAAGTCCTTGCTGTCTGCGAGCCGTTTGGGCCCCTCAGACGGGTGAACGAAGGGCCTCGAGCAGCTGGCAAAGAGGCTCTTCACCTCCTGGGGGGGGGTCTGCAAGTCTCCCAGCCAGATCCCAGAATGGCTTAAAATGCTCCCCCAAAGCTGGAGGCAGCGAAGTGCCCACTGCTCCAGGGATGAGGAAGAGCTGCCGGGCAGAGCAGGCCCCGTGCTGGCTCCCACCGCCTGCTCCTCAAAGGCAGCCGATGAATTGCCTCAGACAGCTGGGCCTGAGGCCCCGGAAAATGGCGGGCGAGGCACCACCCACACGGTGCCGGGTGCGTGGGGCACAGGAAGGGGCAAGATGACTGCCAGCTTGTCCCACGGGTGTCCATAGGTTCAGCGTTCTGGAGAGGGGCCCCTGAAGGCTGAGGAGGGGAGCCCTGGGAACTGAGGCACGGTCTGTATTACAGCCCCTCTCGCACCCCAGGCGCACCTCGGGAAACCTGAGGTGAAACAGCCAGTACCGGGTGAGCTGCTGATGGCCTGAGTTCTGGGAGTGGCTGGGCCAGGCCCCCCCACCCCTCACAGGCCAGCACCCTGCCTCTCCGCTTCTGCACCCCTCGCTGATCCCTGGCCAGGCCGGGAGCTGCAGCCTGGCCTGGGTAAGAGTGGCCCAGGCAGCGGGTGGGAGCTGTGGACGCTCCACCTTCTCGGGGTGGAGGGGGAAAGCAGCCCCTGGCCCGAGTCCGGCTGCTGGCTTGGCCTGCTCTGCCCGGGGGAGAGCAAGGGGCCATGGAGGGGCAGGACCTTGTACCCCCCACGCCCTTAAGACGAATGTGTCGGCTCTGCTGCCAATACCCACCTGGAGCCAGAAAGGTGCTGAGCGGCTGAAGAAACGGATGAACTCAACTTCTCCCCCCCACCTGGTGAACAAGGGGCTCGGTCTTCGGAAGGGTTGTGACAGAAGCTTTGCAGCTCCCCTCAGAGGCCCGGGAGGGAAGCCGATTTGCCCGGAGCTGGTGGCTACAGCGGGGTCCCTTGGGCCAGGTCAGAAAGGGGGCGCAGCAAACACTGCGTCCGGAGGGGACCAAGCTGGATCTCTGGCTTTTCAGCTCTAGACGTCTGGGCAGCGGTCGCCCCCCGGGGCAACGCACGCCCCTCGTGTGAAGCTGGGCGGACGGCCCTGCCCTATGGACTAAGCCAGAGCTCTCTAGCAGAGGATGCAGCTACAGCGACTGGTGTTTCCTAACAGACTCCCTGAGGAAACCAGGCCACAGCTAAGGCAATCTCCAGGGGCAGCTGCCAGAGTTGCGGGCGGTTTGCCCGCGCCGCACTCGGTAATAACGGCCCGGGGCGCATGACTGGCTGGGACGCAGGCATGGGCCAAACGGACACTGGGACCAGATCTCTGCTCAAAGGCGCAGGGGGCGCGAGGGCCCTAGGGTGCCGGTCCCCTGTCCGCCAGCCACATGCTCCAGCGAAGAAACGCATCGCCACACAGGGCCCACCCGGCTGCACACAGGACACCCTGCCCCGCAGCGGGAGCAGCTGTGGGCAGGGACAGGGATGCTACCCAGCAGCCGGGAGATCCTACGTCCCTGGCAGACCCAGTGCTGGGTCAGAGTTCTCCTTCTCAGGACACCGGCTGCTGCTGCCTGGTGTCTCCTGGCATTGTAGCAGCCTGCCGAGGTTGTGATGCTGCGCTGGTGACCCCTGCAGGAAGGAGAGCTAACGAGTTGAGATGCAGTTGCCCCTCTCTGTGGAATGGAATGACTCTGGGGCCTCCATTCATACAGTAGCTGTTCGCAGGGCAGGCCGCTGGACTAGGCCAGCAAACTTCCTTCTGATTTTATCTTCTCCGTGGCACGACGGGCCGGCTCCCCCTTGAAACGCTGGTGCTGGGGTGAACGTCTGTTGTGAGCAGTGACTTGCTGTGGCTGTTTCTGTCCTAAAGGATTGTGAGTCTCATCCTTCTTGTAAAGCACGTGGAGATCCACGGATGAGAAGTGCTGCACACGAGCTAACGCAGCGTTGGTCTGAATGATTATTAGTCGTCAGGATTACTGCCCGTCTCCTTTTCCTTCTATTTCCACTGCCTGTGGCACAGCCGTTCTCACGCCGGTGGGGCTCTCGTGGCTCTGGCTTGTGCTTGGGTCTCCTTCGACTCCGATTTCTCCTCCGGCATTTACCCCTTAGTGACTCTCCATCTCTCCTGCTCCTTCTCCGGGTCCTCTGGGCTCTGTCCTTGGTCCCTTCATTGCGTCCCTCTCTGGTGGATTTCATCCTACAAAGTCCAGGCAGAGATGTCTGCGGCACCCGTCAGACACCTGCCAGCCAAACCACTAAGCTGTGAGGGACCTGTGGAAGGAGCCAGCTCTGCCGAGTTCGTCGCTCACCTGGCACTCGGACGGCACTCGCTAAATACTAATAGCGCAGGGCGACGTGAGAGCCTTCTCTGTCACAGCATGGTGGGTCAGCTGTCTGCAGCTGCGACCAGCGGAGGGCTTGGCAAACCCTCATAACCACATCCCAAAGTACTACGTGGGCAGCAGGGTGCACGTGTACCTAGGGTTCGTCGCTGGCAGCGCTTGGACTGCGATCAACACAACAGTCACATTTGAGTGTGGCTCCATGTATTGTCACTAGACACACTAGAGACTGTTCAACAGATGGACAAGGCAGCAGCCTTTTCTCTTCTGCCCGGAGGCCGATGAGCACTGTGGCTCTTACCGCTAAGGGTTAGCCAAGGTGTCTGACACCAGCCGTGGGCGCACAGCAGAGGGGCCAGTTACAAGGTAATGACGGAGATCGAGGAGGTGGTGCTGGCTCCTTGTGCTCGGGAGCCTAACCCAGCACCTCAAACCAAGCTGCAGTTTGACTAACTGCCTATACTCCTCCTCCAGCAGCTCCGGACCTCAGTATGGCTCCCTCCCCGAGGGGCTGCGCCGGGAGCCACGTGCCAAGAGATCCCGCAGCCTGCTGCTCTCCCCACACTCCCCCCTCCCGCTGCCGGGGTCTCCCTGGTGCACCTGGCACGGGCCTCCAGCCCGTGTAACACTTTCTGACTGAGCACGTTCCTGCCTCGGCTCCAGAAGCAGGGGCCAGGCTCCTGGAAGCCCTGGGGCTGGGAGAACCACAGGTGCCAGCTTGCTGGGCACAGTGCCAGCTGGAGAGGCACACAAAGGCCATTGCTTCGGTGTCCCTCAGCGCCCCGCTTTGGTAACACAGCCCTGGCTTCAGGGCCTCACCCCCACGTATTTCTCCAGCCTGCATCGTGCTTAGTGCTGGTCCCACAGATCTCACCCAGAGACCATGCAAGTCAGATCACCCTGCCCCCCAACTCAGGCAGCTCGGGCGTGATCCAGCTGGGCTCGCCGCAGTTCCAGCTGGCCCACCGTGCAGGGAAGAGGTGCTACAGCGGCCTCAGGCCAGGCTGCTGGCCACAGGTGTGTGAGGACTGTATCAGCAAGCAACTCGGGGTCCTCCCGCCCCACGGCACCCAGGAACAGGGAGCTGCCGGGAGAGGTCTTGCCCGGTTCACCAGAAATCCCGTTGGCGTTTTGCATTTACACTCATGGTCCTTGGCCTTGTGTGCTCAGTGGAGCCTTGATGGCCGCAAGCAGGCCTCTGGCCACCCAGATGTGGCTGCACGTTACAAAGGAACAAGTAGGATGGGGCGGGGGGGGGAATCTGAAGGTGCAAAGCCATGGCCCCCCACTAGGTGGTGCTGTTGTGCAGCACCTGATGTGGGGGTCCTGTGGGCAGCACCTGGATGCAGGAGCCTGGCAGTCCGTGCAGCCCCGCCCCTCGCTTTGCCCATGTGCCCCTGTCTCTGCCCCCCCCCCCACCCCACTCTCCAGCTGCTTGTCCTCGCAGCCCTCCCAGCCAATCCCCACCCTGCCTCATCTCCCGGTTGTGGCCTGAGCTCGCCCCAGCAGCCGCCACCCGGCTTGTCCTGGGGCTCCCGTCTGTCCTCTCTTCTCTTCGGCCGTCAGCCCCTTGGGCAGGGACGGGTCATGTGCTCTGCACCCCTGCAGCACCAGCGCCATGGCGTCCTGCCCATAGCGCGTGTGCGAGGCACGAGGAAAGCACCGCACATGTGCTGGGTGCGGGCTCTCGCCCCGGGAGGAGGCGGGCTGCATCGCAGCAGTCTGCATGCACCCGTGTGGCAGGGTAACCACGGCCAGCCCCTCGGTCACCGGTGGCCAGTAACGTGACCAGGTGACCTGCCTGCCGGTCAGAGATTTACTGCCCTTTGAACCGGGAGCTGTTGTAGATGGAGCCGGGCCAGCCCACAAGTTTACCCGCTCTGGGCCCAAATCAGATGTGGAGGAGAACATGCAGAGGGTTTCTGCACACGTAGAGGGGCTGGTGCCCTCCAGAGATGGAGCGTGCCGGGGGGGAGGGAGCCCCATAGGGCCCAGGGGGATTCTTGCAGCTGGAGGGGACACCGCACCATGTGTTGTGTGAGGGGAGGTGGCTGTACCCCAAACGCCCTCACCCTGGAGTGCTGACAGAATGTCTCCCAGCGGAGGAGCTGGGCCATACAATTACCACCGCACAAGGGCCACTGCTTGGGGGGCTGCCGGCTGGCCCTCGTGCATCACCGTGCCGCAGAGCAGGGACCTTCCCAGAGCACTGCACCCCTTTCTGGGCTCCGATTGGTCTTGTGCACGCCACGTTTCACTGCACTTCAGAGGGACTTGCTCACCAAGCCAGACCCAAACCGCCGCGGGGACGCAGCATCCTGGGGCCGTCCCACGGCTGGCTGCCTCCCTTGGGACAGCGCCAGGCCCCCGGCGCACAGCAGGGACTGGACACCGGCAATCCAGCTCCGTGGGAACGCCTGCCAGCCGGGGGGCCCATGTGCGCAGCTGCCCCCACCCGGGATTAGAGCGCTGCTGAGCTGTCAGGGAGCATGGAGGCTTCCCTGGTTTGCCTGTGTCCCTCAGCAGGCAGGTAGCATCTTCTGGACCCTAGCACCCACCCCATTGTCTGAGCTCCCTGAGAGCAGCACGGCCACACAGGCAGTCAAGGGACCTGCCCAAGGTGGAGACCTGCCAGCCAGAGGAGACCCACCCCACCCCCAACCTGGCCTCCAGCCTGCCATGGCCGGGGCAGGGACAACCTGAAGCCAGTCCCCCTTTCCCAGGCCCAAACAATCTCAACATTCATTCCTCTGGGGTGGCAAAAACTAGAGGGAGCTTTGGCACTCGTCGTCCATGCGCACCAGGTCCTGCCTGGGCAATTGGTGAGTGCCAGGGGGTGGGGGGGGGGGGCGGGCACCAGCCTAGAAAACAAACAGCAGATCCCACGGGTGTCACTACCGCAGCCTGGACTGGACTGGGCATTTGAATGATGCTTCATGGCTCGTTTTAAGATATCGATTGGCAGTGAAGTCCTGTTCAGGGCGGCAGAGAACACAAGAGGGAACAGTGCCGTTTGCCAACACCCAAAAGACTTTAGATGAAGTTTGTTTAATGTCAGTACATGGAGTCTGAAGGGCTGACAGTACAGCAATGTTCAATATGAGCGGGGCAAGCAGCTAAAGGTCTGTGTCTTCTCGCTATCGCCTGTGTCTTCCCCGCAGCAAACCAACACAGCTCACAGCACTGGTGCATAAACCTCATGTCACATCAGAGCTGCAGATCACACTGGCTGGAACCCTGAGCACGGGGGACTGGACGAGATGATCACTCAAGGTCCCTGCCAGCCCTGTGATTCCGGTTGTGGAGGAGCTGGTGACAGAACGACGGGCTCTGGCGAATCACGAGAGAGTAACGACCCCAACTGGCACCATCCCACAATTACTGGTTCCCCACTCAACACAAATATTACCACTCTGTCCTCTGGCAGTGGACACTGCGCGTCAGATTCAGAGCAAGACAGCCTACAATACAATGCCAGCCAATGTCATCTTCCAGCTGTTACTTCCTCCACTTCTTCAGTGGATTTTACTCCCAGTGCTTTTCTTTGCCTAGGCAAAGCTGCAGCCAGAAGGTACGTGGTGGAGAGTCCCTAACTGGGGAAACGCCTGCAGCGGGTGTGCTGTGCGCTGGGGGAGAAGCACAAGGTTGAAAGGTGAGCAGGACGGAGAAGGGTGCCGTGTTCAGCCTCAGCGAGGAGCCCTCCACTCCCTAGGAGGAAGGAGACCCGTCATTGCCGCCGCTACAGCGGCGGGGAATTCACTGAGGAAGCGTGTGCCGTGAACAAACCGGTTATTTTGGCAAATACGTTTGTCGATCAGTGTTTGATGACTTCATAATTGTTTTTGCAACATGTAATTGACACGTAGGCCTTTCCCTCCCATAGCCTTCAGACCCTCAGACCCCTAACCCGGTCCTGCCCAACCCCCAGACTCCCCAAGCTTATTAGCCCAGATGTCATTAGATTTTCCTGCCTGCACACTAAAGCCACCTGGCACCATGGGGACAGCTCTTCATTAAGGCCTGCTTGAAGTGGCTGGTAAAAATGATCTGCAGACTCATTGTTGACCATACCCTGCAATGACTGTCACAACCAGCACGAAGCAGCTGCTGATTGGCCACCCATTAACCACCTGCCAACCGTGCCAGGCCCATCAGGCGCTGGGTGAAATGCCATGGCAAAGCCTTGCTGAAGGAACCTATCGGGTTAGCCTGAGAACAAACAACACGCGGGCTTCAACGTGCAGGTGGCTGCTTCCTGGCCGAAGCGCTTCCCATCAGGCACAGGGATCAATATTTCGACTTTCCGGTGCTGGCTATGGGGACATCTTGGGTAGTTTTGGACAGCATTCAAACAGTCCAGGCGCCGGTTTGCCAGTTTCCTTTGCCAGTGTTTGTTGGTCCGTGATGCCTCCGCAGCGAACTCCCGGGAGAGTGCACCCGATTGTCCCGGGCAATGGGAGAGCGCGGCAGCACCTCCCACTGACAGAACTGCAAGAATGCGGCGATGCGTGCGGAGGAGGAGACCAGTTGAGCAAGGCACAGGACGCGTAAGAGGTGGAACCTGGGGGGGGAGAGGGGGAGAGGAGATTGTTCCCTGAAGCAACGGGGCAGAAGTTGGACTGTTTCAGTCGCCTGAAATTTAAAAAAGGCAGCTTGCACAGTAGGACAACCCTCCCTGCATGATTGTCCCCTTCTTCCGTGTCCCCGGATCCCGGCTCTCCAGTGTGCTGCTCCCACTCTTACCTGTGCTTTCCTTTCCAGTCTGCACCAGCCTCTCTCAGACCCTGCGCGCTCCCGCGGCACGCAACCAGCAACCTGCACTGTAAGCCTGGCAGAGCTGTCGTGGCATCTCGCCCTGCTCTGTGCCTAAAGGAGACAAGTGGCCCAGCAGCAAACACACCAACTTCTATGAACTCAAGGCGTGCCAAGGTGAGACGGAAAGGCGGGAGCCTGCATCTGAGACGGCCCATGCCCAGCTGTGGGGAGCAGGGTGCGGCAAGGACCCGAGGCGAGGGGGACAAAAACTCTCCCTTCCGGAGGGAGGCTTGCCCGCAGTGGGATTTCGTCTCAGGTGCAAATCCCGCCACTAGAGCAGTGGGCCACAGCTGCGTCTCTGAGGTAACTAGTGTTCAACAACAGGTGTGAGGAGATGCCAGCCTGAGGGGGCACAAGGGAACATCACCTGGCTGAGGGGCTCTTACACAATGGGGATGTGTGAGGAGCAAGGCACCCCCCTTCCACAGCTCTGGGACCCAAAACCTCCCCCCACACTCCGCTCCTGCTGAGAGTGGAAGACTCGGAGGGATCCAGCAAAGGTACCGCCCAGCCCAGGAGAGCCGGGCCCCAGCTCTGGCTCCCAGAGCGCTCCCCTGCACGATTGACCAGCTGGCTCCAGCGCCGATAGGCAGGCACACAGCGGGGCGGCACATCCCGCTGGGAACACTTCCCCACCGGCAGAAGGAGCGAGGCGGACCTGCCTCCTGAGCACACATCTCCTGCAGGCGGTAGGTGAGTTCCACTGCGAGGGGGGTGGGGAAGTTCTCCCCCAGGCTCGGTGTCCCGGCGATCCCCCCGGCTGGCGTGCTGAGAGCGCGCAGCAGGTCGCAGTGTGCCCTGCCAGCTGGCACAGAGCATGGCCGGCGGCCGCTGGGAGCCACACAGCAGTGATGTGGCCCTGGGCGTGGAGTGTGCACAGGCGCCAGCGGACCTCAGCCTGGCACCGCATCATCCCAACCCCAGCCGGTCCCACCCCGGGCAGGGAGCCATGAGTCAGTATCGAACAAAGCTCTGGGTCAGAGACCAGCCCGCCCCATGAGCAAATAACCACAGGCGGCATCGGGGGGCACCGCAGGGTGCTGCTGGGGCGGGAGGAAGGCCGAGTGTGGCCGGCAGGGCTCTCGGGCCGGGCCAAACACGGTTCTAGGGCCGGCTTCTCGGCGCTAGTCGGTACAGGCGAGGCGCGACACGGTGCCATTCCCCAAGGCGCTGTTGCGCGGCCTGGGACAGCCCCAGGCACCGCCCCAGAGGGGGCGTTCACGCTCGCCACCCGGCTGGAGAGAGAACCGGGTCCGGCCCCTGGGTTAAAGCGCGGCTTGGTGAGGAGACCTGACCCTCTCACCCAGCTGCCCCTACCCCACAGTGCAGACGGCTGGCAGGGACCAATGCCTGAGCCCTCCTGAAGCGGGCCTGGCCTGGGCCCGGAGCCATGGTGCTGGGGGGAGCCCCTCATGCCCTCCAAGGCTGGCTGCTCAGCTAGGGCCTCGCAGGCTTGTATGGAGCTGAGGGACACTCCCACAGAAGCATGTTTCTGGTGGGCGAGCTGCCTCCTCTTGGAGCCAGGGCCGGCCTTACCCTGAGGGAACTGAGGCAGCCGCCTCAGGTGCCAGACTGTGGGGGGGGGGGCACCCCGAGGACCCAGAGTGCAGAAAATTGTGGCTGCTGCTGGTGCCTACGTATTGTCTCGGCAGCACCATGAGAGCAGTGGAACAGGAAGGAGGCAGCAGCGAGACCTTTCAACGTTTTGGCCCAAGCAAGGGGCAAGGGGGCATCATGTGAGCTCCCCGCCTCAGGTGCCAAAATGTTGGGGGCCGGCCCTGCCTGGGGCTTGCAGAGTGGGGCTGAGAGGCGAGAGTCAAACGGGTGGAGAGCGTAGCACCCCGGGCGGCAGGGAGAGCGGGGCCCTGGCTGGCGGCGTAAGCCACAGCGGGCGCGTGAGCTCCTCGGAGGTGCTATCCAGTAACAGGCTGGCCTGTCCCTTGTGGGGCGCCTGGGGGCAGGGCCAGCCAGGCCTGTGCCGGGACATGGCCCCTGTATGCAAACAGGGATTCAAGGGAGCAGTGACCGACTGCCAATCTCAGACCCTGCCCTGGGCTTGCCGAGACCCATCGCCCACCGTGCGGCAGGAGGCCGGAGCCTGCCTGCTCCCATCAGACAGCTGGGGAGCCTCCCCCAGCCTTCCCCTGCCTTTCCATCCCCCCAGCACCGCACGCCCAGACCTCCACCACCAGCAGCACCGCATGCGCCCTGGCGGCGTCGCTGCCTCAGCTGTGTGTCCAGCTGCAGCCATTGGAAAGGGTGCCCGTTTCCGAGCAGCGTCCAAGTAGCTGGGCAGCAGGGCCCCTGCAGCCTGCGTACAGAGCAAAGAGGCTCGGTTCTGCCAGGCGCTAACAGCTGCCAGCCCTCGGAGAAGGTTAAACACGATCGCAGCCCCTGGGGCAGAGGCGTAAGGGCAAGAGCCGGCACCAACAGGCACTGGCACGGCGAGGCAAGCAGCCGCGTCTTGCTGATAACACGGTAAGAGCCAAACAGGACTGGGGGGGTTTCTAGCTGATTACGCCCCCACCCCTCCGTGAAGGGCACATGAAAAGTGGGTAAACAAGAGGCAGAACCTATGGCCCGCTCTAAGCTAACCTCCCCAGCAGGGCCCCAGCCGCTGCAAAATCACTGCGGTAACTCCAAGCAAACAGCAGACTTGGCTGGGGGGTTGTGGGGGGGCCCCCCCGGACGTTTTTCCAGGGGGAAAGTTCATTTTACCTGCAAAGAGTTTCTAAAATGTGCTTCAAGGGGCGTCTCTGCCCCTCCCCAGCCCTGTGAAAATCTGAGGAAACAAAAGTGGGAAAACACCACCATTTCTAAAGACCAAGTTGGAAGATTTTCTGGGTTTTGCCTCCCGAAAACTCCACGTCTGAAAATGAAATTAACCAAACATCATTTTTCTTCCCTCAGAATTTCACTTGACAAACCAGCGTTTTCCCATGAAAAAACTTGGTCAGGGGCTGTTTTAAACCAACTCTGCCTGCCTACACGGGACGAGGCAGCAAAACTTAGACCCAAGGCCCATGCCAGCTCTCCGGTCCAGTGGTCAGCTTGGGCCTCTCATTTCAAGGGGGCTCTGGTAACTCTCAGCAAGGTCCAGGGAGACCCAGCTTGTAAGGGGTAGGGTCTCGAGTGAGCAGTGAAACAGCAGACTGGCCGGAGAGGTGACTCGGCCCCTCGGCAGGTGGCGGACAGAAGCACCCTACTTAACACCCCTCTAAACACGACTGCTCGGGGCTGCAGTGCAGCCAACGCTTTGGAGGAGGGGCCAGCGCCGTGCCTAGCAGCCTTGGCAAGGCTGAGCACCACCCAGATGGGGGGCGGGGAACGGGCGGGGACCTGGCAGGGCAAGAGCGTGGCAGCTACGCTCGGCCGGGCTGGGGCCTGTGGGCGCGCTTTGCTGTCAGCACAAGAGGCACCTTTGTTGACCTTGGCTGACTGAGATGCGGATGTAGGAAGCAGGGCAGAGCCTGTTTGTCTCTCTCATGGCAGCGCCAGCGGCCCTGCCTTCGGGACATGCTTCTTGCACCCGCCCCGTCCTGGCACTCCAGTGAGCACACGTGGCCCGGAGGTGGAGGGGGGTGGACTGGGGCCTGCGCTCCAAACCCCACCAGCTGCTTGCAGGGGAGCGGTCAGCAGGGCACCGGCCCCTACCCCGAAGTACCACTGGGTGGGGGATGCCCTCGTGTGGATCAGCTCCTGGCTCCCCAGCCGCAGGCAGCACACGCACTGCCCTGCCGTGGGCACACGCCAAGCCCCATGGCCTCAGGCCCCCCCCACCATGCAGCCCCAAGCTCCCTGACACCAGCCTCCTGAAGGAGCAGGACACACCAGCTTCCTACCTGCACTTTGTGGTACCCAGCCCTCGCAGGGAAAACCAGGGCGCCTTTGGGAATACGGACGCTGGAAAGCAAAGGGCACACAGAACACAAATCCAGCCCCTGATCCTCTAGCCCGAACTATCGCCCCCAGGACATTCCCAGAGCATCGCTCGCCCCCCTCCAGCCCGGCCTTCCAGCCAGCACAGCCAGGCCAAGGGGGATCCCAGCTAACCAAGCCCACGGGTGGGCTGAAGGGTGCCAAAGCGTCTCTGCAGCCCAGAAAGACCAGGCCAGATCTTCACCGGTCACCTGAAAGCAGGTGTCCCCTCCCCACTGCCGACCTCTCCCTGGTGATTTCCTTCTGCTGCATCGCGTCAGCGGGCGCTGTGCTAGCATTTGGCTCAGTCCATGCTACTCAACTTCTCCGGTAAGATGCACTAGGCAGTGCCCCCCCCCCAGGGGAGCCAGTCTCTCCCTCCTGGACAGAGAGGTTTGGCTCAGGCATGCTGCCTTTAATGACAGGGTCTGGGCAGTGGCTCTCCACCAAGGGTATGCGTAACGCCCGGGGGACGCAGAGGTCTTCTGGGGCTACACTGACTCACCCAGATATTTGCTTCACTTTCCAGCAGGCTACATGGACAGCCCTAGAGAAGTCAGTACAAACTACTCTGTGTCCGTCTGTTGTTCAGGAACTCCTCCTAAACGTTAAGAGCTAGGACCACCCAATTCGGTCGGCAGCTTCCTCGGATCCTAACTTGAGGCAAGGGCAAGGGTTGGTTGTGCCAGGAGAACAGGATATGCCTGGAATGGGACTGTGACTGGTTCTCAGAAAACCAAATGAAAGAGAATCACCAGACAGGTGAAACAGGCTGGCTTAGGTTGCCCCCCACTATCTGGGACTGTTCCACCCCTGAGCGTCCCACCTCCCAGGCATCCTTTAGGGAGGGCCGGGGGCTGACGCTCCCTCCCCTGATTCCTACAGGGACATGGCTGGCTGTTCCCCTTCATCCGGAAGCCAGAGGAAGTGCCCAGTTTGCTGCATTCCTCACGCTGGCTGGGGAGCGCAGGGGGCAGACGAACCAGAGCAACGATTTCCAGGAAGCCTGGACATTTCCATTTTCTTTTCAAAACACAAAACCTGAGCTGAGCAACACCAGGTCAAGCTCCTCGCACGCTGGCCGCTGACTCGCTCTAGTGCTCTGCACACAACACGCTGAAACGCAAGTGCAGTAGTTACACTGTGTGGCTGAGGTGGTAACATTTCCGTACTAGTGCATGTGACACCTTCGTGAGTTCACATCCGATTTTGTGAGCAAGTAGTTTTTGAAAGAGGTGTAACTTGGGGGGAAGCAAGACAAATGGGAGTGCTGAAAGGGGTCAGTTGTGTGAACAGGCTGAGCCCCACCGGTCGGAGAAGATCATTTTCGGCATATACACATACACCCCCCCCCCCATAGCATACATACAGCTCACAACAGCTATAATGCCCAGTGTGCCTCAGGCTTTTACATCACAACCCTTTGGTGACCCCACGGGATCCCTGAACGGAACAGCATTTACAATTTGTCAGGAAAAAAGTGCTTTCCTCCCCCCACAATAGAAAACTTTTCATTCTAAAAATGTCAGCCAGCTGTTGGTAGGGTTGCCAGGTGTCTGGTTTTCTACAGTCCGGTTTTTGGGCCCTCTGTCCAGCAAAAAAATTTACACAGTACTGGACATGTGCAATGTGCAATGTCCAGTATTTTCTGGTTTTCCGGCGGGGTGCCGGACGGAAGCCGGGTGGGGCGGGGGAGTGGCTGGGAGGCGGGACACGATCGGCGCTGGGAGCCTCTGGTTGCGTCTGAGGAGGAGGGGAAGCCCCGTCCCTGCTCCTGAGCGCTGGTCAAGCGCGTGGTGGAGCCGCAGCCGGACTCGCTTCACCGGGACCATGTGTGGGACGGGCAGCGCCCTGGGATCTGCACATGCCCAGGTCAGTCCCCCAAGGTGGGGAAGGAAAACCGCACAAGCCAGTCAGACTGCCCGGAGCTCCCTGATGTTGACATGCAGGGACATCTTGTACGCAGAGCACATACCTTGTGTGTGCAGGTCTCGCTAAGGTGACCAGACGTCCTCCTTTGAGGGGCTTGTCCTCCCCAGGAATTATGTCCTCCTTTTGTCCTCCTTTGAAAAAAATTGTTCTTCTTGTCCTACTTTTCCAAAAAAATAAAGTATCATTATACTGCAATTGAACCCCTGTTAAAAGGCTTAATATACAATAAAAGTACACTTAGAGGGTATTTATGAAATGTTATTGTTTATTTTGAGCCACTTTAATTTAATGTCAATGTGATTTTTTAGTTGACACAATTAACCCTAAAAATGTCGAAGAAAAGAAAATGCCATTTCAACGAGAATTTAAAAAGGAATTTCCTTTCATCAGAATTGTGGATGAAACAAGAGATGATTCATTAGTGAAGTGTACTGTCTGTTCGGTGGAATTCAGTGTGGCAGTAGGTGGCCGATCCAGCGTAACGAAGCATGTTTCATCAAACAAACATCAAAATTCTTTAACATTGGCATCAATGTCCCAGAAAGTTACAGACTTCTTAGGAAGTACATCATTTGGAGAAGACTAAACGAATTTAGCAGCTGCCGAAGGTCTGACTGTGTACCACACTGAGATGCGCGAACCAAAGTTTTTGGAGCATGGACTGTACGTCAAAACTGAATAGAGTACTTTATAATAAAAAATTCCATTGTGCCAGAACTAAAGGAGAGGCTATTAGTCGCAACGTTTTTCAAACTTACGCACAAGAGAATTTGAAGAAAGATTTAGATGAAGCTAAATTTGTTACACTTCTTTTGGATGCTTCAAACCACAAAGATACAAAGTTGTATCCAGTGTTAGTTCGTTACTTCAGTTTTGAAAATGGTATTCAAATCAAAGTTTTGAATTTGGAAGCAATTGATGGTGAGACATCTGAAATAATATGCAATCATATCAAAAATTAGTGGATAATCATAATTTGAATGATAAAGTTATTGCGATGTGTGCTGATAACACAAATACTAATTTTGGCAGTGTAAATCACAAAGGCGATAAAAATGTTCATAAGAAAATGATGCATTTACTTGGGAAAACAATTATTGGAATCGGTTGCAATGCCCATTTTGTATCTAATGCCATCAATACCGCATCAAGCCTAATGTCCATCGATGTTGAAGTTGTGATACCTCAAATGTATTTACATGTTGAACGATTCACTGTAAGAGTTACATCATTAAAGACTTTTTGCAAAGCCTCAGTTGAATATAAAGAACTGTTGGGCTATTCGAAAACAAGATGGTTAGCTTTAATGCCAGCCATTGAACAAGTGCTGCAATTGTTCGAGCCTTTAAAATTATATTTTCTAAGTTTGGAAAAATGTCCACTAGTCTTGAAAAACTGCATTTTGTTCACAATCAAGCAACTTTGTTCCAGTCAGTTATAAAACGTATTGAAAAATAGCATGTAATTTCTACAGAAGTGGGACTGCATATTAAACAATTAAAGGGGCAACTTCAATCACATTTTGAGTCCAACTTCCTTCCATTGGTTGTAATTACTAATTTAAACAAATTACAAGAGAGCAAGCCGGGAATGAAGAAAGAATTTATGAGGGAGGTGAGGAGCTTTCATAAAAATGCTCTTGAATACCTAGAGCATTGGACTAAGCATGACGAACTAGTGTACGTGTTCGATTGGATTCTGCTGAATGAAGAAATTCAATGGAATAAAATCCCTGAAACAGTTTTATTGGTTAAAGAAAAATTTAGCATAACAATAAATGACAATTTATTGTTTGACGAAGTACGAAGAATTAACAATATAATAAACGACAATGAATGGACTGAATGCGAAATTGATAAAAATGGATCGAGATTTTTAATTTCTTAAAAGAGCGACAAATATTGATGTTTTTAATGTTATATGATTGTTTTTGTTAAGTCTGTTTGTCTTATAAGACGACTAATATCGTGAACATTTATTTATATGATTATTTATATACATATACAAGTATGGGTTTTTGTCAACTCAGTGTCCGCCTCACACATTTTCAAATTCTGGTCACCTTAAGGTCTCCTAAATGGGCTCCCCAGCCAGTGTCCAAGGCGTCTGTGACAAGGCGAGTGGACGGCACTGGTCTGGAGAATGGGAGCCCCGCACAGACCTCCACCTGGTGGGTCCTCCAGTCCAATGCAAGGAGGACGGGTGTGGGAACCATCAGCACTCTGTTCCAACAGTGGGCGGACGGGTTGTGGACTCGCGATAACCACATCTGTAGCGGATGCATGCACAGTCTGGCGTGCTGCACTACATAAGTGCAGGCAGCCATGAGGCACGTGCAAGTCTGGGCGGCGGTCACTGGAAAATTCTGGAGCGCCCTGACTGCCGTCTCTATTGTGCAAAACCGGGAGCTGGGTAGAGAGGCTCTTGCTGACAGAGAGTCCAGGCTGGCGCTTGCAAACTCTATTATTGGGGTGGGAGTTAGGGTTGATTTGTCCAGCTTTAGCAGGAGGCCTAAGTCGTCGAAGAACATGCGGACTATGGCAATGTGCGCTCCCACCTGAGTCTCCGAGTCCTCCCTAAGGAGCCAGTCGTCTAGGTAGGGGAACACCTGGACGCCCCTTTTCCTGAGCGAGGTGGCATGTTGGGTACTCCCAAATCCTGCACACCGTCTGCAGCAAGATGAGACTCCACCAGCCAGTAGTATAGAGAGGGTTTATTGCTCCTCCAGGATACAGCACAGCATAGACGAGATGTGGTTTCAGAAGTCAGGGCCAGGATGCCTCAGACCCCTTGGATTTGGGGGTCCATTGTCATCACTAGACCCTCAGCCCTCAACTAAGGCTGCTTCCTTCATGTTTCGCAGCCAGCAACTGCCCCTTCCCCCGAAACCTGGTGTTGGTCTCCGCCTCTCTCCCTTTGTCTCGCCCCCTGGGAATCCCCTGTTATCTCCTCAGGCTGAGCCTAGGTGTCTGGGTTAATCCACATGTGGGTGAGTCAGTGGGAATCACATCACAGCACAGGGGGACCCTGGGTTACAGAGCAGACAGCCCCCCCACTACGCCAGAGCCATCACTGCCAGGCATTTGGTGAAGACCCGAGGGGCCGTGGAAATACTGAAGGGGAGGGCCGTGAATTGGTAGTGGTCCAGGCCCACAGTAAATCCGAGGAACCTGCGGTGGGGGGAGGCGATGGAAATGCGGAAGTCAGAATCTTTTATGTTGAGGGCAGCGTACCAGTCTCCGGGGGCTAACAAGGGAATTATGGACGCCAATGTTACCATTTTGAATTTTGCTTTGGCCATGAAGGAGTTGAGGGCTCTGAGGTCCAGGATGGGATGGAGGCCCCCTTTGGCCTTTGGGACCAGAAAGTAATGGGAATAGAACCCCCTCCCCCAAAACTTGGGGGGAACACGCTCTACCGCCCCTATCGTAAGGAGATGTTGGACCTCCTCTTGAAGCAGAGGCTCGTGAGAAGGGTCCCTGAAAAGGGATGGGGTAGGGGGTTGGGAAGAGGGGGCGAGTGGAAAGGGATTACGTAACCCCTTCCCACTATCTCCAGCGCCCATTGGTCCGACGTAACAGACCGCCAGGCTTGGAGGAAGTGGGATAAACGGTCCCGGAAAGTTAGTGTGGAGACTGGTACAAAGCCCTTGGGGGTCCCGTCAAAACCCCTGACGGGGGCCCGAGGGTTTGTTGGGGGGCCCCTGGTTGCTGCCTGGAGCCAGGCGCAGTCGGCGCCTGTTGTTCCCGCCATTACCAATCCTGCTCCTACAACAGGAGAAGTCAGGACGTGGGGCCTGAGGGGGTGCTCTAGGAACATTCCTATTTGCAAAAGTGCACCTCTGGGTAGCAAGAGTGTGCATGCCCAAGGATTTTAGGGTAGCCCAGGTATCCTTGAGGCCATAGAGCCTCTGATCGGTCTGCTCAGAGAAGAGCAAAGGGCCTCAAACGGGAGGTCTTGGAGGGTGTTTTGGCGCTCCGGGGGAACCCCAGAACCTTGGAGCCAGGAACTACGGAGAGCCTTAAACACCGAACGGGAGTCCCTGGGGAGCAGGTCCGTGACCTTGTCCATGGACGCCCAGGTGTTATAGGCGTGGTGCGACAAGAAGATCTGCTGATTGGTGATGCGGTACTGGATACCCCCAGATGCATAGACTTTCCTTCCTAGCAGGTCAGTCTTCTTGGCCTCCCTGTTCTTCCGGGTGGCAGCGGGCTGGCCTTGTCTTTCCCTGTGGTTGACGGCTTGTACCACCAGGGAGCCCAGGGGAGGGTGAGAAAACAGGTGCTCGTTGCCCTCTTGGGGAACAAAGTACCTCCTTTCAGCTCACTTATCAGTCAGGGGGATAGATGCAGGGGTTTGTCACAAGGCCTTAGAAATTTTGGCTACAGTTTTATTAATTAGAAGAGCCACACTGGAGGGAGCATCGGTGTGTAGGATGTCTACCGTAGGATCCGAGTCTTCGGATACCTTCTCTGCCTGGACCCCCACGCTTCGGGCCAGGCAGCAGAGAAGGTCCTGGTGGGCCCTAGCATCCAAGGAGGGCATGGGTGGTGCAGAATCACCTAAGGCCTCATCTGGAGAAGAGGATGATGACCCCTTCTGGACCTCTTCCACAGGGGCATCCAAGTGCGAGGAACCCAGGGATGAGAAAGGGGGAAGTTGGCCCACCGGAGACGTGCTCCCTCTGGGGCCTGGAGACAACTGACCAGGAGGTAGCGACTGGCCCAAAGTAGGGGACCTGGCCAGAGGTGTCGCCGAAGGAGGATCTCGTGGGCCTGAGGAGACGGAACCCAGCCTGGGTGGATCTATGCCCTGGCTTCGGTGGCACGCCCAGGGTGTCCAGAACGGCTACTGGCCCGAAGGTTGTGGGGGCCACGTTGGCTGCAACATTGGGACCGGTACAGGCTGTGCCACTGTTGTTACTATAGATGAGGAGGGCTGCGGTGCCAGGAACGTGACCAAGAGCAGGAGCGGAGCCGTGAACGGGACCGGGAACCCCTTGAGGACCAAGTGGATTCCGCCTCGAAGTCGGACGAATAATCTGAGGCGGACCAAGGTGAAGTCAATGTGGATGCCAACAAAACCATCACCTGTCTGGCCATGGATTCCGGCTTGCTGCGGTGCCAAGGCAGAGGCATGGCGGCGTGGGCGTCCTGCGCCGAGGTAGATGCCGGGACCCCCTGGACTAGTAACGGTGCCGAACAGTGGTGCTGCGCCAAGTCCAGTGCTGTGTCCTGGGGTGGCAGAGAGAGTAAGGATGTCCCGGTGGCAGGTGCCGTGAGCAGTGTTGCCGGGGTCGGTAGGGGTGGGCGGTGGCCTCCAATGTCCTGCACCAGACCTTCAGGTTCCCTGGAAGGGGGCTGGTGCCGATTCTCCCCGTGCTGCCTGGAGGGTGTTGGGATGGGAGGAGGAGAGGGAGAGGAGTCAATGAGGACCCTCGCTGCCTCTAAGTCCTCCGGCGTGGAGGGCTCAGGGAAGTCCTCCACGGGACTGATCTCCCTGCGCTGGGAGGAAGGTCCGCCCGGGATCCGGACTTGTCGATGCCGTGTGACCCGCTGGAGGGTGCATGGAGGGCACATGTCTGGACGGGGACGGGCCCCTGTTAGGTCTCTTCTTTTTCTGAGGTGCCGGAGGCTGGGACTGGTGCCGGGGCCTCTGCGGTGCCGGAGAGGCGCGGTGCACAGAACTGTCCCGCACCGACGCCGGCACGCTTTGAGAGGCCAGTGCTGGGTCCAACGCTGGTGCCAGCCTGAGAGCTGCCTCCATTAGCAGGATTTTGAGGCGCGATTCCCTCTCCCGCTTAGTACGGGGTTTGAAGGCCTTACAGATCTTGCAGGCTTCTGTGATGTGAGCCTCCTTTAGATACGATGAATGGGGATTGCCACAGGGCATAGGCCTGTGACACTTTTTGCAGGGCTTGAAGCCTTGCGGACCGGGCATGCCCTGCCGTGGGCGCCCAACGCGCTGCAGCGAGGAGTAACTAAACAGAAAATGACAAAAGAGTCTTTAACTTAATTTGCAGCTACTTAGTTGGAGACTAATTGAAAGACCAAGAAGAACAATGCCGAAGACAACGATCGCAATGAAGAGCTGAGGGTCGTTCCATGGGCTGTCCCGGCGGCAAGAAGGAACTGAGGGGGCGGAGGGCCAGCAGGGGTATATATGGGCCGATATGCCGGCGCCACTCCAGGGAGCTCCCCGCTGGCCCGACGGGTACTGCTGAGGGAAAAATCTCCGACGGCGCGTGCCTGCTCAGTGCATACACCTAATGGAACACACAGGAGCCATCACTCCAAGAAGAAGGGAAGACGCCCTGGTACCGCCGGGGCGCAACCTCGCCAGCCAGCGCATCGCTCCCGTTAGAACAGCTTCCCTGGTGAGCAACCACCACCATCTATCGCCGCTGCTGGTCTCTGCGGCAACACCCGGACGAGGCTCCCACACCCTGCAGGGACAGGCAGCGCCACCATCATCTTGGGACTCTCCAGGGCCACGAAGAGCCCAGTGCTGGCCGTCCTGCTCAGCTCTGGAACCGGAGACCTGCCAGGCAGCTACTCCAGAGCTGGCTCCACCAACGGAGGAACGTGTAGAAACGCTGCGGTTGTCTCTTCCGGCATAACCTGCCCAGGGACAAGTGGAGCTTGGCTTGCGGGACACACTTGGCAGGCGGCAGGCCCGAGGGCCTGGCTGGCCTGTTGGCACATCCCTCCTCCTCCTGCTGATTCTGTCCCCTGGACCTTGCGCCCTGTGCGGGGGGCCTGGCCAGTGCCCAGCCACTGGGACGGAGCTGAGGGCATGTGGTGCTAGCCACCGCGCTGACTGCAGTGCAGACCAGGGATTTCCCTACACCGCCCCCCCTCAGTTCTGTGAACTATGGTGCCGTACTGCCCACCTTCACGGTCTCACCCCTCATCGGCCCGACACCCCCCCTGTAAATTTGAACACCCCCCTAATTTCAATTCCTGGGGAGGCTACTGGTGCAGACCGGGCAGGACGCAGCTGGAGGAGGAGAAGGCCCAGACAGCCTCCTTGGAGCTGGATGAGAAGGGGCAGGATCCCTCCCTGGGAAGCAGAGTTCTGCCACCGAGCTGCGCCAGACAAAGCCGGTGCCCACTTGTGCAGCCCTGGCAGGGAGCAGACGCTGCTGAGAGCCCCGGGAATCGGCACAGCACAGCTCCTTCTCCCATCCCCCAGCCAGTGCCGGGGCTGTAGGAGCTACATGCACAGAAAGTAAACAGCTGGCGAGCACACCGCCTGGAACAGCCCAGGCGTGGAAGGGGACCAGTGTTTGCCATCATCTGTCAGTGGAACCGCGCAGACCCCGAGGGGCGCTGGCAGCAGGAGCCGGGGGGAACCGCGCAGACCCCGAGGGGCGCTGGCAGCAGGAGCCAGGGGGGAACCGTGCAGACCCCGAGGGGCGCTGGCGGCAGGACCCAGGCGGGAACCGCGCAGACCCCGAGGGGCGCTGGCAGCAGGAGCCAGGGGGGAACCGCGCAGACCCCGAGGGGCGCTGGCAGCAGCAGCCAGGCGGTACCGTGCAGGTGTCACGCCGAGAGGCAGAACTGAACCTGGCACCACTGGAGCGTCCTGCAGGAGCCTCCAGTGGGCGAGCACGAGGCCGGCCCGACTCAGGCTGTGGAGCAGACCCTCGCTCTGTCCATGGTCTCAGCGCACTAACCGGGCCAGTTCACCACGCCCAGCAGGTGTGCAGGTCACAGGCTCTGGAATGCAGGCTCCGTGTCCGCAGAGAGCGCAGCTGGGCGGGGCTGGGAGCAGGCGAGAAGAAGGCAAAGTGTATTTGCTGTGCGCCGGTCCCAGCTCAGACAGGCAGAGATCACGTCGGAGCAGACCGGGCTGGTGCCAGCGCCCCGCTCACCATGCTCCAGCTCCAGCGGCTCCTGAGCAAGTAAGTGGCTGGTTTTCGGCCCTTGCAACGCGCCCGATACCGCGGCCTCGGCCGCCAGGGGCGGAGCTGGAATCCAGTGTCAGGAACACCGGGGATCCCAGCCCATGGCAGCACCGAGGCTGCACCGGGGGGCAGCAGGCAGCATTTCTCTAGGCTGCTGCCAGGAAGCCGCAGGCAGTCGGGCATCAGCAGACCATGGCACCAGGGCCGGCGGGCAGCAGCCTGCTCTAGAGCCACCTTGCAAGCGCAGCGCCCTGACCCCAAGTGCCTCTTGTCCCCTTCCCCTTGCGCCTGGACAGAGATGCAGTGCCAGGCGGGGCACGAGCAAGGGCGGGAGTTTGCCAGTCGTGTCTGCGGCCACGCTTTGCGCCCTCTTCTCCCATGGGGAACAACTCGGGGTCCGCTTTGGGCCGCTCCTTCAGCAACGAAGGGAAAAGGGGCGACCAGCAAGACTGCCAGGCGCACGGACGCTATAAACCTCTCCAGCTCATGGAGTCCGAACCGCCCGCAAAGAGGGCACAGGGTGAAGGGCGACAGGCCATGCTGGGAGACGCAAAGGGGGGGACGTTGGAAGGGGCGGGGTGCAGAGAGCGGGGCGACAGGCCATGCTGGGAGATGCAAAGGGGGGACGTTGGAAGGGGCGGGGCGCAGAGAAGGGGCGACAGGCCGTGCTGGGAGATGCAAAGGGGGGATGTTGGAAGGGGTTGGGCGCAGAGAGGGGTCGACAGGCCGTGCTGGGAGACGCAAAGGGGGAGGACGTTGGAAGGGGCGGGGCGCAGAGAAGGGGCGACAGGCCGTGCTGGGAGACGCAAAGGGGGGACGTTGGAAGGGGCGGGGCGCAGAGAAGGGGCGAAAGGCCGTGCAGGGAGACGCAAAGGGGGGACGTTGGAAGGGGCGGGGCGCAGAGAGGGGGCGACAGGCCGTGCTGGGAGATGCAAAGGGGGACGTTGGAAGGGGCGGGGCACAGAGAGGGGTCGACAGGCCGTGCTGGGAGACGCAAAGGGGGATGTTGGAAGGGGCGGGGCGCAGAGAAGGGGCGACAGGCCGTGCTGGGAGACGCAAAGGGGGGATGTTGGAAGGGGCGGGGCGCAGAGAAGGGGCGAAAGGCCATCCTGGGAGACGCAAACGGGGAATGTTGGAAGGGGCGGGGCGCAGAGAAGGGGCAACAGGCCGTGCTGGGAGACGCAAAGGGGGGATGTTGGAAGGGGCGGGGGCAGAGAAGGGGCAACAGGCCGTGCTGGGAGACGCAAAGGGGGGGACGTTGGAAGGGGCGGGGTGCAGAGAAGGGGCAAAAGGCCGTGCTGGGAGACGCAAAGGGGGAGGACGTTGGAAGGGGCGGGGCGCAGAGAAGGGGCGACAGGCCGTGCTGGGAGACGCAAAGGGGGGACGTTGGAAGGGGTGGGGCGCAGAGAGGGGTCGACAGGCCGTGCTGGGAGACGCAAAGGGGGAGGACGTTGGAAGGGGCGGGGCGCAGAGAGCGGGGCGGCAGGCCGTGCTGGGAGACGCAAAGGGGGAGGACGTTGGAAGGGGCGGGGCGCAGAGAGCGGGGCGACAGGCCGTGCTGGGAGACGCAAAGGGGAGGACGTTGGAAGGGGCGGGGCGCAGAGAGCGGGGCGACAGGCCGTGCTGGGAGATGCAAACGGGGGACGTTGGAAGGGGCGGGGCGCAGAGAGGGGTCGACAGGCCGTGCTGGGAGACGCAAAGGGGGGACGTTGGAAGGGGCGGGGCGCAGAGAAGGGGCGAAAGGCCGTGCAGGGAGACGCAAAGGAGGGACGTTGGAAGGGGCGGGGCGCAGAGAGGGGGCGAAAGGCCGTGCAGGGAGACGCAAAGGGGGGACGTTGGAAGGGGCGGGGCGCAGAGAGGGGTCGACAGGCCGTGCTGGGAGACGCAAAGGGGGGACGTTGGAAGGGGCGGGGCGCAGAGAGGGGTCGACAGGCCGTGCTGGGAGACGCAAAGGGGGAGGACGTTGGAAGGGGCGGGGCGCAGAGAGCGGGGCGACAGGCCGTGCTGGGAAACGCAAAGGGGGAGGACGTTGGAAGGGGCGGGGCGCAGAGAAGGGGCGACAGGCCGTGCTGGGAGACGCAAAGGGGAGGACGTTGGAAGGGGCGGGGCGCAGAGAAGGGGTCGACAGGCCGTGCAGGGAGACGCAAAGGGGGGACGTTGGAAGCGGCGGGGCACAGAGAAGGGGCGACAGGCCGTGCTGGGAGACGCAAAGGGGGAGGACGTTGGAAGGGGCAGGGCGCAGAGAAGGGGCAACAGGCCGTGCTGGGAGACCCAAAGGGGGGACGTTGGAAGGGGCGGGGCGCAGAGAAGGGGCGAAAGGCCGTCCTGGGAGACGCAAAGGGGGGACGTTGGAAGGGGCGGGGCGCAGAGAAGGGGCAACAGGCCGTGCTGGGAGACGCAAAGGGGGGACGTTGGAAGGGGCGGGGCGCAGAGAAGGGGCGACAGGCCGTGCTGGGAGACGCAAAGGGGGGACGTTGGAAGGGGCGGGGCGCAGAGAAGGGGCGACAGGCCGTGCTGGGAGACGCAAAGGGGGGACGTTGGAAGGGGCGGGGCGCAGAGATCGGGGCGAAAGGCCGTGCTGGGAGACGCAAAGGGGGAGGACGTTGGAAGGGGCGGGGCGCAGAGAAGGGGTCGAAAGGCCGTGCTGGGAGACGCAAAGGGGGGACGTTGGAAGGGGCGGGGCGCAGAGAAGGGGCGACAGGCCGTGCTGGGAGACGCAAAGGGGAGGACGTTGGAAGGGGCGGGGCGCAGAGAGCGGGGCGACAGGCCGTGCTGGGAGACGCAAAGGGGGGACGTTGGAAGGGGCGGGGCGCAGAGAAGCGGGCGACAGGCCGTGCTGGGAGACGCAAAGGGGGAGGACGTTGGAAGGGGCGGGGCGCAGAGAAGGGGCGACAGGCCGTGCTGGGAGACGCAAAGGGGGAGGACGTTGGAAGGGGCGGGCACAGAGAAGGGGCGACAGGCCGTGCTGGGAGACGCAAAGGGGGAGGACGTTGGAAGGGGCAGGGCGCAGAGAAGGGGCAACAGGCCGTGCTGGGAGACCCAAAGGGGGGACGTTGGAAGGGGCGGGGCGCAGAGAAGGGGCGACAGGCCGTGCTGGGAGACGCAAAGGGGGAGGACGTTGGAAGGGGCGGGGCGCAGAGAGCGGGGCGACAGGCCGTGCACGGAGACGCAAAGGGGGGACGTTGGAAGGGGCGGGGCGCAGAGAAGGGGCGACAGGCCGTGCTGGGAGACGCAAAGGGGGGACGTTGGAAGGGGCGGGGCGCAGAGAAGGGGCGGCAGGCCGTGCTGGGAGACGCAAAGGGGGAGGACGTTGGAAGGGGCGGGGCGCAGAGAAGGGGCGACAGGCCGTGCTGGGAGACGCAAAGGGGGGACGTTGGAAGGGGCGGGGCGCAGAGAAGGGGCGACAGGCCGTGCTGGGAGACGCAAAGGGGGGACGTTGGAAGGGGCGGGGCGCAGAGAGGGGTCGACAGGCCGTGCTGGGAGACGCAAAGGGGGGGACGTTGGAAGGGGCGGGGCGCAGAGAAGGGGCGACAGGCCGTGCTGGGAGATGCAAACGGGGGACGTTGGAAGGGGCAGGGCGCAGAGAGCGGGGCGACAGGCCGTGCTGGGAGACGCAAAGGGGGAGGACGTTGGAAGGGGCGGGGCGCAGAGAAGGGGCGACAGGCCGTGCTGGGAGACGCAAAGGGGGGACGTTGGAAGGGGCGGGGCGCAGAGAAGGGGCGACAGGCCGTGCTGGGAGACGCAAAGGGGGGACGTTGGAAGGGGCGGGGCGCAGAGAGGGGTCGACAGGCCGTGCTGGGAGACGCAAAGGGGGGACGTTGGAAGGGGCGGGGCGCAGAGAAGGGGCGACAGGCCGTGCTGGGAGATGCAAACGGGGGACGTTGGAAGGGGCAGGGCGCAGAGAACGGGGCGACAGGCCGTGCTGGGAGACGCAAAGGGGGAGGACGTTGGAAGGGGCGGGGCGCAGAGAAGGGGCGACAGGCCGTGCTGGGAGACGCAAAGGGGGAGGACGTTGGAAGGGGCGGGGTGCAGAGAAGGGGTGAAAGGCCGTGCAGGGAGACGCAAAGGGGGGACGTTGGAAGGGGCGGGGCGCAGAGAAGGGGCGACAGGCCGTGCTGGGAGATGCAAAGTGGGAGGACGTTGGAAGGGGCGGGGCGCAGAGAGCGGGGCGACAGGCCGTGCTGGGAGACGCAAAGGGGGGACGTTGGAAGGGGCGGGGCGCAGAGAAGGGGCGACAGGCCGTGCTGGGAGACGCAAAGGGGGGACGTTGGAAGGGGCGGGGCGCAGAGAGCGGGGCGACAGGCCGTGCAGGGAGACGCAAAGGGGGAGGACGTTGGAAGGGGCGGGGCGCAGAGAGGGGGCGACAGGCCGTGCTGGGAGACGCAAAGGGGGAGGACGTTGGAAGGGGCGGGGCGCAGAGAGGGGGCGACAGGCCGTGCTGGGAGACGCAAAGGGGGAGGACGTTGGAAGGGGCGGGGCGCAGAGAAGGGGTGAAAGGCCGTGCAGGGAGACGCAAAGGGGGGACGTTGGAAGGGGCGGGGCGCAGAGAGGGGGCGACAGGCCGTGCTGGGAGACGCAAAGGGGGGACGTTGGAAGGGGCGGGGTGCAGAGAGGGGGCGACAGGCCGTGCAGGGAGACGCAAAGGGGGAGGACGTTGGAAGGGGCGGGGTGCAGAGAGGGGGCGACAGGCCGTGCAGGGAGACGCAAAGGGGGAGGACGTTGGAAGGGGCGGGGTGCAGAGAGGGGGCGACAGGCCGTGCTGGGAGACACAAACGAGGGGAGGTTGGCGCTCGGTGTCCCAGGCCCTCTGGCTGACCACCCCTGGGTCGCTCTAATTGCCCTGTTCTGTCCGTTCTCTCTGGTGCCGGGCGCCGGGCTCTGTGGCCCAGTGCAGCGCCCCAGGCCGGCCGCTCGCACGCAGTGGAGGGGTGGGCTTGGCTTGGGAAGGGCACAGGGCGGGAGGGGAGGGTGCTGCTCCCACCACTGTGGGCTGGGCTTACACCCTGGGAGCAGCTCCCCTCACGAAGCGGGGAGCTTTGCCCTGTTTAGCTTGGGGCATGCCGACTCTGGTTGGAGCCCAGGGACGTTTCTGCCCTGCACAGAAGACACAATTCTGGGGGTGTAGCCCTCAGTCTAGATTCAGCCCCACACGCCTGAGGCCGAGTGTATTTCCCCAGGCTAGCCCGGTCAGGCCACCAGCCCGCCAACACACACAGGACGACCGCATGCCCCCCTGAAGCCAGCCTGAGTTCTGCTGTTGTCTGCAATGGGGCCCCGACCTCCCCGAAGGGGACGGGTCCTTCTGAAGCTCCAGGGAGGCAGCCCCGCCTCTCTGAGCTGTTGCTAATGAGGGAGAAAGCCTTTTACACGCTCTTCAAAGCACCCCGGCCCAGGAAATTAGCCCAAGTCTCATCCCCTGGAGCATATTTGTGTGCTGCCACTCACAAACCAAGCCTCTGCCACCTAGCCAAACGCTTCAGTGCAGCTTTGGCAAGCTTTTCAAGACATGGGCATGAGTCACTATGGGCCATGCTGAGGAACAGACAAGCAGCAGCGTATCAATAAATATTTGCTCATCCCATGGTTCATTTGTGTGATGTATTACCACTCCAGCAGTGTTTGGTCTATGGGGTTCAGCCAGGGAACAAAGTGACTATTTTACCTGGGCAGCCAGTGTCTCCACGCTGAAGGGCAAGGTTTGGGAGGGGTGAAGTTTAACAAGCACTGTAGGGCAAATAAAATAACACTGAGAAGGGAGCTGACAACCCCTCTATGTTAGCCATTATCTTACTATAGGTTTTAGAAACATGCATCTGTCCATCCACCTGCCAGTCTGTTCAAGCACTCCTCCCAAACGGTAGGAGCTAGGACCACCACATTCGGCAAAGTTGGGCTGTTCCAGGACAATGGGCTGTGCCTGCAATTCGACTGTTTCTCCTACAATGGAAAGGGAGGGTCTGCTCCGAGGGACAGTTACACTGTAGAATGACCCTAGGGGGGCCCGAGGCCAGCAATGCGGATCGGTGGGCAACGCTGGGTAAATCTTCTAGTACTGATAAGCAAGGAGATAACAGAATCAGGTATCAAGGCTCCTCGGGTACCTAGCCTTCTGCCACAGCGCGGCCCTGCCAGATCCGTGTCCCCCAGGCTGGGCTGGGACCAGGCTCAAGCAGGAGAGCCCTCGCCCTCGGCCACCTGGGCTCGTTGGGTCTCAGGCCTCCCCGCCTCTGAGAGTCTGCAGAGGAAATGGGGCGGTGCTGGCACCCGGGCAGCTGGTCACGGCTGGGTCGGCACGAGGGGAAACGACTGAGCCCAGCAAGCAGTTCTATGGCTCCTTTCCCAGGGCCCCCAGCGAGCTCACTGGGCCGTGTGTGCTCTGGGCCCAGGTAAGCGTGGCAAGGAGGGGAAGCCAAGTCAGTAGCTCTGCTCTGAGCACACCAGGGAACACGTCCCCCCAAGAGGGCGGGTCCATGATGTCACTTTCCAGAGCACAATCTCCTGGCAAGGGGAACCCAGAGGAGCCTGGCAAATATGATCTGGAGCGCTTAGCAGCGCTCACTGTTCAGTGAGGTACCAATGCCCCATAGCTGCATGTTCCTGCTGGCCTGCACGGCTCAGTGGCCACGGCTGACTCTGGGCAACAGGGACCCTGCTGTGTGAAGGAAAGGCCCCCGAAGGAACCCATTCCCCACTGCCTGGCCTTGCTCACTGGCTGCGGCTGGCCGCGTGTCGTACGACGCTGCCACGTGTGAGTGCCGAGATTAACCCAGGTGCCCGTTTCCCTTCAGACATTCGAAACCGACGCACAGGAGCCAGCTGAGACGACTCTGGATTTTCCTCACCCTCCTCACCATCCTGTGTGTTACTCTTCAAATAGTGGGGAACCTGCAGCCGACCAGGTAAGTTCCACACGGGATGGAAGAGATTTCACCGTAGGACTCACAAGAGTCGGACTGAGACCTGGTGCTGGCTGAAGGCTGCCACCCCCCATGCACCAAACCCAAGCTGTGCCTTCCAGTTCGTTCCGATTTCCTACCAGCCTATGCCCCCGGGAGTCCCTGTCCAAGAGTGACTCGGGCATGCTCAGCACATGGGTGGCCCTTTGCCAGATGTTGCAGAAAATCAATCATTTCAATCCCCAGTGTCTGTGCGAGAAGCTTGATTTTGAGAGGCCCCCTGATCAGCCAGGGAACAGGACCAGGCGATGTGAGTTGTGCATCCAGTGGAAACTGCTGGACTCAAGTATCAGAACCAACCACTTGTACACAAGCTACAGGCCAAGAATTTCACCTACATTGGGGGAGGATCATGATTTGGGGAGGCAATTTCCAAACAGAAAAGAAAATTAATTACACAACCCTCACCCAGCTCCGTGAACAGCATCTGCCTTCGGATCCACCTGCTGGCACCCTAGAACTTCCCAAAGGCATCGTAGCCACAGAGTCCAGCTCTCGCAATTCACTCCGCTGCTGGAACAGCCAGGTGTCTTTAGACCTCAGCCCCCTCGCAATTCCCTACTCGTTACCTGGGCACTAACACCGGGACCTGCGCACTGGCCTGCGAGGGTAGATCTTGCATGAGAGGATAAGGATGTTAAGGACTAGTCAACTATCCAATCGGCACATGCTTATCGGATAGTCCAGGTGACTAGTCACTATCAGATAGAGGCAGCAAAGATGGGGGAAAGAGGGCGTACTTCGAAGCGGCAGCACCACACGGAGCCCTTACTGGTATGGGCTCCATGCAGCACTGCCACTTTGAAACGCCGTGGTGACATCTCAAAGGGGCAGCGCCACGTGGAGCCCGGGGTCAGCTGGGGGGTCGGAGCCCGGTATCAGTGGGGGACTCTCAGTCCCCAGCTGACCACAGGCTCCAGGCAGGCACTTCCGCTTTGAAATGCTCGTGTGCATTTGAAAGTGGTGGAGCCCAGAGCCAGCAGGACGCCCCCTGGCCCGCGCTGCACACCCAGTTCCAGCTGTGAAATGCACGAGCGTCCTGCTGGGGCTCGTGTAGGTTCCAAAGGCGGAAGGCGGACGTGCCTATCGACCAGTCGATTAACGGCTAGTTCACACCCTTAGAGAATGGGGCTGTAGCCCACACACCTGCTGGGGGTGGAGCACGCAGACGGCTGACTGACAGACGGACGGAGCGGGTGCTACGGCTGTAGCTGGGTGCCCGCTGGCTGTTAGCTCAGGCTGCAGTGGCTCATGGCCCGAGCTCCAGAGGGCCCGGGCCGGTCCCGCCTGCCGGCGTTGCACCGCACATGGTTATTGCAGAGTTCAGAGATGCCAAGGCCACAAGGGGTGGTTTGAGCTCAGCGGGACCTTTCCAGCACAGGCCGTTACCTTTCACCCAGTTAGTCTGTGCTGAGGGCAGCCGCCTGGCTTGGACTAAATCACGTGAGTCCTCCAGCGCTAACCCACGTGCCCCAGGCAGCACAGAGCGCCCCAGGAGACAGCCGAGCCCTTGGCCACCCTCAGCACCGTCCCTAAGCTCCGGGGCGAGGCCCCGAGGACCGGGTGGGGGGGGACCCGGTGCTGAGGGGCCCGCGGGAGCTTGCCTGCACGTGTAGGACACTGCAACAGCTGCCACACGGGCAGGTGAGGTGCACGTGGGCTTCCCAGCTCGAGGGCTTCCGCCGGACTAAGAGAAGCGGGATCTGGGCTGGGCTGGGCTGGGGAGAAGCTCACCCCAGCATTCGAAGGTCTGACTTGCCTCCTCTTCAGCAACTGCAGGTGCGAGCAGAAACTCCAGCCAACAGCTGGCCAGGAGAACTCCCTCCAGCAGGAGACGGGGACTGACTCTGGCCACCGAGTGCCAGTGCCGTTGGAAAGTGACACCCCACACGCCAGGCAGCACACAGCCACGCCCGAGGCCCAGTTGGAGGGCAGCCCCCTGCCTGCCCCAGAACCGGGCCAGACGCCAGCCAGCTGCGTGCACAGCCCGGGCGGGGGCTGGCAGACGAGCCATGGAGACGGTGAGGACGTGCAGATCCTTCCCACGCCCACGGGACTGAAACCGCAGCCCCAGGGTGCTGAAAGGGCCCCCCCAAGGGATGCCCTGACTCGGCCCGGGACCCCCCCTCTGAGCAGGAAGCCCGTAACGACGGCAGAAGTTCCCCTCAGCCACAAGCTGGAAGCAGCTGCCGAGGAGCCAACGTCAGGGCCACCCTTCGGGCAGACTGCAGGGTCCTTCCAGAGCCGGGCGGAAACCAGGGGCTCCCCCAGCCACCCCCAGGGCAGCTCCCCCAGCCCTGCCACGCCCGCTGGCCCAGCAGCAGCCAGGGCCACGGTGGCCGAGAGGCGCCATGAAGCAGCCACAGGGAGCCCGGGCAGAGGGTCGCCTCAGGGCAGCACCTCACGCCGCAGGGCTGGGGGAACAAGAGGAGATGCGCTTCCTTCCAGCCTGCCAGCGGCCCCCCGCCCTCCCGGCCCCACAGCCTGCAAGCCCCAGACCCACGTGGTGTTCCTGAAGGTGCACAAGAGTGCCAGCAGCACCATTATGAACCTCCTGTTCCGCTTCGGGGAGACGCACAACCTCACCTTCGCCCTGCCCGCCCACGGCGCCAGCCAGCTGAGCTACCCCCGCTACTTCCTGGCTGAGTTTGTGGAGGGGTTCGGCGCCCCCGGCCACGCGCCCCACTTCGACATCATGTGCCACCACATGAGGTTCCTGCAGGCCCAGGTAAGGGGCAGGGATGGCCAGGGCGCCCCGGGCCAAGGAGCACAGCGTGAGGAGAGGGAAACTGTCGACAGGCTGCATTGCCCACTGACCAGGAGCTGGTGTCAGCAGGTGCTGTCCCGGGGGACGACGGGCTCGGGGACAGGGGGACCCGCTCCCGGCAGGCCCAGGGGCTGAGTGGGGGAGGGGTTAGGCTTGGCAGGGGCCATTGGGGGAGCGTGTCCCGCCCACCAGGAACCCCCCTTTGGCCCCTAGCAGTGGGAGGGCTCCCAGCGCAGCTGCTCTGTGGCGCGAGCGCTGGCCCCGAGGCTCTGAGCAGCAGGGGTAGGTCGTGCAGCTGTGCCCGTGCCTGTAGCTTGCCCGTGGGTTCAGGTGAGGTGTTAGCCTGGCGTTTGTGTGTTGGTCAGCCCTGCAGTACGGGCTTCCCTCACGCTCGTCCCCCCCCAGGTGCAACGGGTGATGCCAAATTCCACCTTCTACTTCTCCATCCTGCGCAACCCCGTCCACCTCATGGAGTCCTCCTTCAGCTACTACAGGGGCAGCTCCCCCTTCGCCCGCGCCCGCAGCCTGGAGGAGGTTCTCATCCAGCCAGAGAGGTTCTACAGCCCCCTGGAGCCCGACAGCCACTACGCCAAGAACCTCATGGCCTTCGACTTCGGCTTCAACCACAACGGCGCCGTCTCCGCCCAGCACACCCGGCAGATGCTGCGGCACCTCGAGCAGGCCTTCGACCTCCTCCTCCTCTCCGAGTATTTCAACGAGTCCATGGTGCTGCTGAAGGAGGCGCTGTGCTGGGACCTGGTCAGCGTCGTGTCCTTCCCGCTCAACAGCCGGGAGGGCGGCACCAGGTCCCCCCTCTCAGAGAGCACGGCGGAGAAGATCAAAAGCTGGAACAGCCTGGACTGGGCCATCTACAGACACTTCAACAGGACCTTCTGGCAGCGGGTGGAGGGGGGCCTGGGCCGGGACCGCATGCAGCGGGAGTGAGGGCGCTGCGGGCACGGCGGGCGCAGCTGGCCAAGGCCTACCTGCAGGGGGGGTGCAGCGTCCCCCCCCACGAGCTGAGGGACAAGTCGCTGGCCCCGCTGCAGTACGGCCTGGCCACCATCCTGGGCTACAATCTGAAGCCAGGGCTGGACGAGACCACGGGGCAGCTGTGCCGGCGCATGGTGACGCCCGAGCTGCAGTACAGCAGGTCCCTGTACAGCAGGCAGTTCCCAGAGAAGGCCCAGCAGATCTACAGGTCCACCCCTCCACCAGCGCAGGCCTCAGGGGGGCCAGAGCACAAGGGCCTGCCCCAAACACTGCCCCGCATCCCACCTCAGCGGGCAGAACATCACACACTTCAGCCAGCAGAGACTCCCCAGCACAGGTCTCCCCCCCCCTGCCCCTGGCCCGGCGAGGTGGGGGCAACGCCGGGTGCATCTTCACCAGGCTGAGGTGATGGCGACCAGCACCCACCCAGATGCAGATGCTTTACAGCACCCCAGCCCCACCGTCAGCTCCACGGCTTCCATTCTAGCTGGTGAAAACCTTGGGATGTGGATGGGCTCAGGGCAGTGGGTCCCAGCCACCAGGGGCCTTTCCTCCTCCCCCGGCCCCACCTCCCAGGGGCCTTTCCCCTCCTCTGGCCCCACCTCCCAGGGGCCTTTCCTCCCCCCTGGCCCCACTTCCCAGGGGCCTTTCCCCTCCTCTGGCCCCACCTCCCAGGGGTGATTTCTCTCCCAGCCCCCAGTGCTGCAGCCAAGGGCAGGGGAAGGATTTGGGCAGGGGTATTACTTACCTGGGGGGTGGCAGGCAGGATGGTGGGACCCCGGCCCCGCTGCCAGTCCCTTGGTCAGGGTGGGCAATAAAATGGCAGCAGTTCCCCAGGCTTAGCCCCTGATGGCAGCCCCCCCCCCCCACTGCCCATTTACCTGCCCCTCTGCAGGGACGGACGATCACAGCTCCCATTGGCCGGGAATGGCGACCTGTGGCCACTGGGAGCTGTGACCCCCGTACCTAGGGAGGCAGGTAAATGGGATGGGAGGGGAGGCTGCCCGGGGCTAACCCTGGAGAACTGGATCCAGCCCCCAGGCTGGTATTTGCCTGCCCTGCCCCCAGCGGCCACTCTTAGTATCGCATCCCTCTGAACATTAGCCCCTCCTTTCGCATGTTATGGAAAACTCCTTTTCCCAAGGCTTCCCGTTCTCCCGGCAGAGCCAGCCCCCCCCCCCACATGCTTTAAGGTGGGAGAAGAGGGGGCTGCAGACCAAATGGGGTGGCCCTGGCTCTCCCCGTGGAGGAGGAGCTCTTGGCCCGACTCGCAGACCAACAGATGCAGGGTGAACATGCTCTCTTGCGGTGCACCCGAGTGCTGCTGGAAGAACACTCCTGGGGAAACAGAAAGGAGAAGAGACCAGCTCAGCGGCCCCATTGTTCCGACTCATTCGTCTGCCCACAACAGAAAGCAGGGCAAGCAAAGCTACTGGGCTCAAAGAAGAAGTGACCCAAACCTCAGCCATTTATTTTTATTATAAACTTCTTGGGACTTGGTGGTTTCCCATCTTGGCCTCGTGCATCCGGGTTTTGGGCGGAAGCATCTCAGCTGCCCCAAAGCATCCTGTCGCGCTGGCTCGGCCAAAAGCAGGCAGGGCCGGACCCTCTGAAGGCGGCCGAGGCTCAAGGCAACCAACAAGGCTCCGAGAGTTTTGGCCAGGGAGCTAAACGCCTGGAGTTTTCATGGACACCATCACTGCACGTCCCCTCTGCTCGAGTCCAGCCACGTGCTGCCACATCGCGCTCCGGGAACCCCCTGTACGGTGTCCCCTCCCCCCCCGTACGGCCTGCCGCAAGTTGGCACCGAGCTCCGGGGAGCTGGTCTCGGGCTGTGCAGTTTGCCCGAATGCAGCATCGCTCCCAGGGGATCCAGTCTCTGCACTGCCAGGAGCTGGCCCGGCCCCAGCAAGGCACTTGCACAAGCTTCCCTTTAAGCAGGCCTGTCGGGTCAGCGGGGCTATCAGGTGAAAGTGGGCCGGTACTGAGTACCAGTAAGAAGTGGCTGCCAGTGCCAGCCTATGCAGTCAGTGTTAACACGGCAGCCCCATTTGTTCTGCCCCCCTACCCACAACAGCCCTACTGGTAGGGTCTGGCAGTTACGCACGGGGCGCAAAAGGGGCAGCTGCCTGGTGATTCAGCAGGGCCCGGCGGGCTCTGGGTCACAGCCAGAGCAGCAGCCAGAGCCCCGGGCAGCCCCCGCCATGCAGCGCTGAACAGCTGGCTGCAGAAGGCTGGCCTCTAGCCCGCCCCTTCCTCCCAACACCCGGCCCTTTCCGCTGGGCCTAGAACTGGGCCCCAGGCCAGTGTGATTTTTAATTGACTTTCGCCCTGGTGGCTATACTTGTACTCTCAGTTCTGAGCAGAACTGAAGCTTCCTGGCACGGATTGTCCAACAGAAAATGACTGCTGGACGTTTGCAGACAGCACGTGATCGGACAGATTGTTTAAAAATTCTCCTCCTGACAGCGGCACCCTCAGCATTCGATTTAGTAAGTCTGTACTAGACCTGCTAAATCAAATGCCAGAAGATCAATCTCTGGAGCGCTAAGGGGAGACGTGGCCTCAGACACAGGAGCTTCGGTGGTTCGGTTGTTGCATGTTTGCAAACCATGGCCCAATAAAAAAGCTGGAAATCTGCTTCCAGGTAGCACATCAATCATTGCTCTTCCCAAGCGCCTGACTTTGGGTAATTAACACAATGGTGTCTATTCAGAGACTGAATTTCTTTTTCTGCCTGACTCTTAAAAAGCCTGTGCACCCCCAGGCACATATGTAAATAATTTAGTCTTTGGTGTAAAACAAGCAGCAAGACGATTGACTTATGGCTGGTCATAAGCTGTGAGATTTGTGCTTTCAGAAACGTGGCGTTGGGCTCGTGCTGTACAAGTGGTCATTTTGAATGAGAATTCTCACTGTGGAAGATACGGAACTGTCGCTCAGTGGCTAGTAGTAAATCCATGGTGCAAATATTTAGCAGGGAGGGCAGGAAAGCATTGAAAAAGCTTCCTGAGGGATGGGGGAAATCCGTCCTCATGTGGCATCTCACCAGGCATGGCTGTCTTTCCAAAAGCCGTGCTCCCGTTCAGTCGCAAATGACTGGATGCAGAACAAGACTCTGTGGCTGGAATCCTATGGCAAGTCTTATGCAGCCTAGACAATCAGCATAATCCCTTCCTGTTTCTACAGGTTGTACCTTACCCCGGGGAACCCTCTTGGCCTGGATTAACGAAGAAGGGCAACATTTTCTGCCTTATAGAGTCCTAGAACACTAGACCTCGAGAGGTCATCGAGTACAGTCACACTGTTTACTCATATTTAGTTTGTGGTCCACTATAACCCCTAGATCCCTTTCTGCCGTACTCCTCCCTAGATAGTCGCTTCCCATTCTGTGAGAGAGAAACTGATTGTTCCTAAGCAGAGCACTTTGCATTTGTCCTTATTAAACTTCATCCTGTTTACCTCAGACCATTCTCCAATTTGTCCAGATCATTTTGAATTATGACCCTATCCTCCAAAGCAGTTGCAACCCCTCCCAGCTTCGTATCACCTGCAAACTTAATAAGCGTCCTCTCTATGCCAATATTGAATTGGTTGATGAAGATATTGAACAGAACTGGTCCCAAAACAGACCCCTGCAGAACCCCACTTATGCCCTTCCAGCAGGACGATGAACCGTTAACCACTCTCTGAGAACCGTTATCCAACCAGTTCTGCACCTGCCTTGTAGTAGCCCCATCTAAGTTGAATTTGCCGAGTTTACTGATAAGAAGATCATATGAGACCGTGTCAAGTGCTTTACTAAAGTCCAGGTATCCCACATCCACCGCTTCCCCCTTCTCCACCAGACTTGCTATCCTATCACAGGAAGCTCTCGGGTTGGTCTGACGTGGTTTGTCCTGTACACACCTCTGCCTTGTCCTGTTAGACCTGTCTAAGGATTCTGAGATTAGGTTCTGATCCACACTCCACTCAACTCAGTTGCAAGAACTAAGCGGGGGAGGCTTTTTGGTTTCGGTTTTTATTTCTTCCATGTTTTGCAGTGGGGCTGTATTGCACTCAGGGTATCAGACAAGGTGAAGGAGGTGGTATCAGCAGTCAGCCCAATATGAGAGATTACCTCCCCTACCTTATAGCTCCAACAGCAACTGTCTTTGCCCCACAGACTGGGGAGCAGCAGAACTCAGCAACAACACAGCCTAACTTGCACATCCAGTTTGCCTTCCCCTGGAGCTTCCAGAGCAAAATGTCTTGGCCACAGTCCATGCAAGAAGCTGCCGTGAGCCTTGTGGTGGTTCCACGGGTGGGAATGAGTTTGTCACAAATTACAAGCTGTACTTGAGATGGAGAGTTTTAATTTTATTGCAATTGCACGTTGGAGCCTCCTGCCCACAGCCCCCGCGTGCTAACATGTGAGGCCTTTTGCATCCCCAGCAGCATGAGGGACAGTGGCAGGCTGCATTTCCCCAGTAAAATGCGCAGCAGTTGGGGGTGGCGGAGACTTGCTTCCCCCTAATCCACAATATTCCGTGTTTAGAGGTTTTTTTCCCACCACCGCAGGAGATTTACTCCCATCGATGGGTAAGGGGCAGTTACTGGAAGCTGCACGTCCCCTGTCTCCATGGGCGGTGGGCAAACCTAGGCCGGGGGAGGCAAGTGCCCCCCCAGCTGCAGGCGGACGTGACTCCCCAGCAGGCAGAACAGTGGGTTTAGTGGCTCGCCACTTGCCAGCACAGGAAGCAGGAGCAGTCAGGACACTCCGTCTGGGGGAGGGGGGCTGACAGCCCAGGGCCCTGCCTCCCTTCCCTGCAGACGGCGCCGACCAGAGCCCCTCACACCCCCACAGCAGCCTCCCGGGCAACAGGTGTCACTGGGTGTAGCCAGACATGAACCCCATCTTGTTTCCCCCCCCCCCCCAAGAGAGCAAGAGAAAGGCAGTCAGCCTTTGATGCCCTGGGAACGCAGGGGTGCTGCTTGTCCCTGACTCTAATAAACAAAAACCAGACAGTAAATGGGCTAGCTGACAACCAGGGGACCTCCTGCCGCCCTGATGGCTAGCACCAGTAATTGACACGCCTGCACTGTCCCAGGAGAGGAATCTTCGCCCATCACATACTAGAAGTGCCCATTGTCTGCATTTTCCCAGGTGTGAATTATGCTTTGCACCCTTCGTGGGAAACTTGGCATTCAAAGCCATTTTTCCTAATTGGCCACTTGAGATCAGGAAGAAGCCTACGTGACCCAAGGGGTATAAAGAGGGGTTTAGTAGCCCACCCCATTTGAGCTCCAATCATCTATACCTGCTGGCAGGTATTGGTTGCCTCCCGAGGTCTGTGGGACGCCCAACCTCGCCCTACTTCTGCCCGAGGGATTGAGAGAAAGACGCTGGCCACGCCAAGTCTGGAACGCAGGGGTGAGAATATATACCTGCTACGTGTCTATTTTGCATGCATTTAATAAGAGCTCAGAGAACCAAAGGGTTTCATGGTACCTGTAAGTGACTTATTAGTGTAATTTCTGTCCTGTCCTTTGTAGTGGCTGTGTTAAATGCTACTACTGTGTTACAGATAACAGCTAAGTTTACCCTGTAACAATAAAATAGTAACTGTTTAAGCTGTGACCTGACTCCTTCAGTTGCTGTAACAGAACCAAGCACAATTTTAAAAAGAACTCCAGCCGGTCATAAGGGACAGATATAGGGAGAGCTTGAGCGTTGGATCGTGTCGCTTCCAGGGGACAGATCCGTTGGGGCATCTCTCAGCCTCCCCAGGCTGCCCGCTGCGAAGGGATCGTGTATCCTAGCAGTCAAAATCTGAGGTGTAATAAGCTCTCCCTGTAAACTCTGGGGCGTCTGTCGGCCTGTTGGCTGCCCGCCGCGAAAGGATCCCAATCCTAGCGGTAAAGACACGGACGTTAAACTCCTCGGGGCGCCCATCAGTCTCACCTAGACTGCCCACTGCGACGGGGCCTTGTGTCTCAGCAGTTGAAGACTTGGGTGTAACATACACACATGCACTGCTCTGAGCATCGGCTGACAGAATTGGCGTAGTCGGCAGGATTGTGTTATAGGTTTAAATATAGCAACATGAAGCTAGTCATGGTAAATACTGATTTCAGTAAAGTAGAAAAGAATTTTTGCCCAGGAAGGTTGGGGCAACCCAAATGGAACAGAGAAATGTTAGAAAAGGATTGGGGAAATCCTGAGGAGTTGTGGGTGCAGTTCTGTAAGTATAGAACCGCTTGCAAGTTAAAGAATGGGACAGAGCCTGAGTCTGTGGAAAAGAGTCACTTTCCATTTAGCAAGGAAAACAGGATCAGGCCCAGACAAGCAGGCAGGTAACAGATAGATTGAAGGCCTTGTGGTACAACTGAGGAAAAGGCAGTTAGTACATGTACTGGAAATCTAAATCCTTAAAACAATACTTACAAGAGTAATATCTGAAACAAGGCCAGGTTTTTTTTTTTTTTTTTTAGAGATAAGAAAGTGTTTTAAGAAAAAGAAAAACTCTACAGAGAATGGAGAGAATTGAGCAGTTGTGCAAATGCTAAAATGGTGTAGATAGAAAATTGTGGTTTCTTTGCAGCCATTCTGAAGGAAAAATGGGCCCTTTTTCCAAAGGAATGTCTGTAAATAATCCAGGCAAAATTGACTCAAATCCGTACATTTGATTATAGATACTGCTAAAAGAACTCTAAAGGGAGGGGGTTCTATTGGAACTTAACTACCCCAATGAATAAAAAGGGAATGTAATTGTTGTACAGCTATGTAGAAATAGTGTAAGAAAGATTCACAGATGTATGTGTATCTGTGTGTATATAATATATAGAGTGTAAATAAGTGAGGTTTTCAAGGTCCAGTAATCTTGTCTTGTAGGTTTAAAACAAATTGGTTTGGTTTACTTTTAGTAAGACCATTTCAGTCCAAGTTGTTTAATGAAAGTACAGGAAAACTAAGCATAAAGAAAGAGTTACACCCTGTGCAAAGTTTAATGTGGCTAAGTAGTGTTGTAAACAAAGACTGCACATTTTCCTGTGACATGCCATGTATATTGTAGAAGGGGTAAAAACTGCAAACAAATTAAAATGCTGTGGAGGCTCCAGGAGCCACAACAGGTTGTAATTTCCTTTGTGATGCAAATGCCCTAGCTGGCAGCACAAAGAAGCTTTGCAGGTAATGGCTAAGTTTGATCAGCAAACTACCTGAGATCAGAAAGTTCAAACTGTAGCCCTCCAGAAAGTCAAACATAAAAATGAGAATCTAAAAGGATTTATGTTTGCACAGTGCTAAATGTGAGAACAGATACAAAAGGGGGAGCAACCTTTGGTAACAACAAGATGAAGTGTGCTTGTGGGTGTGTGAGAGTACATGAGTGTAACGTATCATATGCATATGATAAGTATTGATTGATCTATGTATGTTCAATAAATGTGGTGTGTTGCCTTATCCCCTGAAAGAAAAAAAAAAGGAGATATTGGTGTTGCTATTTTAGTCCCAATAGGAGGTTGGGTATACTAGAAAATGTTTAAATGTAAGCAGTCTTTTTAAGAAGGCTCCCAGAGAGAGGAGACTGAGAAATTGGCATTTGTAAAAGATGTTACCCCTTTTGAACAAAATCTTGTAAAGGTTCGGGCATAGCCCTTGGTCTGATCAGGTGTTAGCTGCTGTCCATACAATTTCAGACCTAGAAGACAAATTGGCTAACTACTTGTGGATATGTAAACCGTTGCCCCCAGTGAAGGGGGAAGCAGCTGCAGCTTGACTTCTATGGAAAACCTGTAATGAGGTGTTCTTCAAATTGACTGAATATAAGAATGTAAATATGAAACTGCAAAAATTTAAAGGCCTCTGCTGCAGAAGTGGAGAGGTAGAAATGCATGTCCCTCAGTACCCAGACAGAGCTAGATTCCCTTAAGGATGGGTACTGAGAGTTAAAGCAACTCTCAGATTTTTCAGGAATATGCTTAAGAAAAGGACCAGGAGGTATGAGGCTTAGTGAACAAGGCCACCCTTCTTGCTAAAACTGGTAATAGGCAAACTGGCAAATTGATTACATTGGCCCATTACCCTCCACCAGACAGAGAAGGAAATATGTTTTGATTGGAGTAGAGATTGTCTCGGGAATTGGCTTTGCCTACCTGACCCGATTAGCAATGGGGTTGTCAACCATCATGGGACTAAACCACTTAACAGCACTTGTCCCAACACCCCAAGTAATACAATCAGATAAGGACTCCAAATATGCCCCTGGGGATACTGTTGTAGTCAAACACCCCAGCCTGGGCACACATACCTGTGTACTTCAGTCTTATAAAGACAAGGGCTTTGGATTATTGCAAACCCCGACAAGATGCCAATAACTATAACTATGGCTTGGATTGTATCCAAGACCGGTTGACTTTGTGCTTTCTTTTAGAATCAGACTTGGTTGTGTGGCAGACCCCTATCTGAGCGACAGCATGATGTTTGGACTCGTTGTAACGTTCCTTGTGGCCATAGCAGCCTCCGCCGTTCCCAGACACCCTTTCCAGAATGCCATCCAAACGGACTGTTGGACGTGTACACTGCTGAACTTTTCCGCAGGACTAGGGATTGAATTTGTTCCTCTAAACTTGAACAGCTAGTGGAACAAGAGCGACATCCTCAGATGGGGACCAGCCTGGTTCAACGACAGTGACCCCGACCACCAGGATCTTTGGAATGGCTCTGGGAAAGGAACTTGGGGGTGGCATGGACAATGGCAACCTACCCTATGGGGTCAACCTCTGGAGTATGTAACAGGAAGCTCCAGGGAAGTGTACCCCATCTGCTTTGAGAACAAAAAGTACTGGACCCCACCTCGGGTGGTTAGGGGACCAGCAGTGTACCCACATTGTAAGTTTTAATGAGAAATTAAAAGTCTGGGATGTCTATCCCAGTGCAACCCACCAAAAACCCTTAAGGTGTTGGGGATATAACATCTCCCAAGGTGGCACACCACTATCTAGCAATGTTACCATTATTCCCCTAAACTTCAGCCAATACCCGGAAGGAAAAGCCTGGTACAATCAGTCATTATTCATTATTCCTAACACCGGTCAAATATACAACCCCACACTGGTAACCAGTAACACCCTATTCCCAAACCAGTGTGCTAGGGCAGAGCTTTTTGCAGTGGATCAGGTCCTACAGGACTTGCTGCTTGCCCTGCATTGCACAGCCGCTAATGATAGTTACTGTGCTACCCACCATACCCCAAAGAAAGGACCCACTGGAACAGGGTGGTATAAGGGACCCTACTCCCCTATTCTAAAGGAAGAGCCAGGACTCTTTTTCATTTGCAGACAGAAAGCCAACAAGTATCTGCCACTGAATTAAATAGGGTGCTGCTCACTGGGGCACGCTGCCCCGGGGGGGGGGGGGGGGGACTCACTGTACACCCCCACATTATGGCTCCTGGTCTCACTAACCTTGGAAGTTTCCTGCACTGGATGCCAAGAAGATTCACCCCGAACCCCCTATAGAACGCTCTACAGATTTTTCACCAGTTCACCTGTGCATTTCTGCCCTGGCTTGGAGTAGCTGAGCTGGAGAAGGCATTAGTGAATAGCCTTAGATGCAGTTTTAGCCCAGCAGGGGGGAGTATGTGCAGTAATTAACCAATCTTGCTGCTTCTATGTAAATAAATCAGGACAAATTGAACAAGATATACTCGTTATAAAGGGCACTGTTAAGGTGCTACACCCTGTAACTGAGGAGGGAAAAGCCTCATGGCTAGATTGGCTAGCCCAACACTTAGGATTTTCATTAACTCCATTCCTTCACTCTATTGTAAATACTATATTAACCATTTTCCTTGTTGTAATTGCTTGTTGTATGCTTCTATGTATTGTTAAGCGTTTGGTGTACACTGCTACCTCCTCTGCACAAGTCCGGTATATGGCATTGGGGAGCGATCCTAATCAATCCCTTGATCCGAAATTATCTGATCAGACCCTGCCGATAGGGCGATTTTAGCTTCCTCCAAGGAGGGCAAAAAGGTGCTGGCATCACCGCCATCTTGCGTTCTGGGACACAGTGAGGCATGTCAAGGGGGTGGAATGTAGCCAGACATGAACCCCATCTTGTTTTCCCCCCCCCAGAGAGCAAGAGAAAGGCAGTCAGCCTTTGATGCCCTGGGAACGCAGGGGTGCTGCCTGTCCCTGACTCTAATAAACAAAAACCAGACAGTAAATGGGCTAGCTGACAACCAGGGGACCTCCTGCTGCCCTGATGGCTAGCACCAGGAATTGACACGCCTGCACTGTCCCAGGAGAGGAATCTTCGCCCATCACATACCAGAGGTGCCCATTGTCTGCATTTTCCCAGGTGTGAATTATGCTTTGCACCCTTCGTGGGAAACTTGGCATTCAAAGCCATTTTTCCTAATTGGCCACTTGAGACCAGGAAGAAGCCTACGTGACCCAAGGGGTATAAAGAGGGGTTTAGTAGCTCACCCCATTTGAGCTCCAATCATCTATACCTGCTGGCAGGTATTGGTTGCCTCCCGAGGTCTGTGGGACGCCCAGCCTCGCCCTACTTCTTCCCGAGGGATTGAGAGAAAGACGCTGGCCACGCCAAGTCTGGAACGCGGGGGTGAGAATATATACCTGCTACGTGTCTATTTTGCATGCATTTAATAAGAGCTCAGAGAACCAAAAGGGTTTCATGGTACCTGTAAGTGACTTATTAGTGTAATTTCTGTCCTGTCCGTTGTAGTGGCTGTTATCTGTAACACAGTAGTAGCATTTAACAGCTAAGTTTACCCTGTAACAATAAAATAGTAACTGTTTAAGCTGTGACCTGACTCCTTCAGTTGCTGTAACAGAACCAAGCACAATTTTAAAAAGAACTCCAGCCGGTCATAAGGGACAGATATAGGGAGAGCTTGAGCGTTGGATCGTGTCGCTTCCAGGGGACAGATCCGTTGGGGCATCTCTCAGCCTCCCCAGGCTGCCCGCTGCGAAGGGATCGTGTATCCTAGCAGTCAAAATCTGAGGTGTAATAAGCTCTCCCTGTAAACTCTGGGGCGTCTGTCGGCCTGTTGGCTGCCCGCCGCGAAAGGATCCCGATCCTAGCGGTAAAGACACGGACGTTAAACTCCTCGGGGCACCCGTCAGTCTCACCTAGACTGCCCACTGCGACGGGGCCTTGTGTCTCAGCAGTTGAAGACTTGGGTGTAACATGCACTGCCCTGAGCATCGGCTGACACTGGGTCAGCTCAGGGTACAGAGCACCAGCCGCTGTGTGCGTGCTGGGCTGGGGCAGCCTCCCTCAGGGAGAGTCACACCTGAAATCTCCACCCCATCCAGGGAAACCGAGGCACAGAGTAACCAGGGGACAGGAGACCTCACGTGAAACGTCACCAGCAAACACAATCCCACTTCGCCACACTGGTGTGCGCTGGAGGAACTCTGCCCAGGCGAGTGCCACCCCCTCCCGAACCGCTGCCTGGCGGGCCGCAGGGCCCACTCGCCCGCATGCCGCAGGGCTCGGCTGCACCCTCAAGGCACGGCTGCTCCCAGCTGGCTTTGCCCCACAGCAGGGGCTCTCCCCGGAAGGGGCAGGTACTTGCAGAACAATGCAGGCTGTCCCCCATTGTTCTAGGGGTGCTGATCACAGGGCCTCACGGGCTCCCTTGGCAGCTGCTGGGCTCTGCGCGCAGGCCAAACTAGAGCAGGGCCCTCGGATTAGCCTGACTTGCACGGCCCTCGGCGCTGCCCTAGGAGCGAGGCTGGCTGCCGCAGACGGCAAAACCCACAGCCGCAGGCGGGCCAGAAGCCAGCCGGCGGGGTCAGCCAACGAGCTGCAGTTACCATCGGAACCTCAGCCGTAAAAAATCGTTTTCATTAAAGCCCCTCCCCGGGCCACTGATCAGCACCCCAGGGACGTGGCTGGAGCGGAGGGACGGTGACAGAGCAGCAAGTCCAGCTGGGGGCTTGGATGGGCTCAGGGCCTTTGTCTGGGTGTCTCCTCTTGGAGCGTAGCCTGCTAGCCAGGGGAGGCCACTGAAGCCGGCTCTAAGCCCGGGCCAAGGAGAAGTTCCAGCCCCTGCCTGGCTGGGCTGACCCTGGAGCCTGCCCAGAGACTGAGGCTGGAGAGGGGAACGTGGGGACGCCCGAGCCCGGTGCGGCCGGCTGCAAAGAGGCCCCGGGCACTTGAGAGCAGGGGCGGGGCACAGAGCCCTCGTGGCTTTGCCTCCTTCGTCCCCTGGAGCATCCCTGTGGGCCACACCAGGCCGCTGCCTCGCTCCACGGGAGAGGGGACCCGCCCGCAGTAGGGCAGCGACAGGAGGGTTTCAGCCACGGCGGAGCGTGGGCAGCCAAGGGGGGAGCAGGGGGGCTGCGATTCCCTGCCCCTTGGGGGGACGCTGGGGAGCGGAACTGGTTGCAGTGCTGGAGCCTGGGACCCTGCCCCTCTGCCCCGGGCGTGGGGCTCTCCCAGCCAGGCCTCCCGTGTGGCCAAAGCGGCTGGTGCACTCGAGGGGCACGAGAAGCCCGCGGCCTCTCCCCGCAGCCCAGGCCTGCCCGGTGGCTTTGGGCCCGGCTCTGCCAGGCCGGCCATGGAGGGGCCCCGCGTGCGGGAGAGTTGGGCAGCAGCTGAGGGACCCGCTAGTGCCCGTCACGCTGCTCTGGCGCTGGCTGGCAGCTGCCTCCCGCCTGCGGCCGGCCCTGCCCTTCGGGCTGCGGTACTTGCTCCGCTGACTGTACAGCAGGTTTTTCTGGAAGAGCCTGGGGATGTGGCCCTGGTACAGGAGCAGGGCTGCGAGCATCCCTGGAAGCAGAAACAGGGATTAGGCCTCATCACTGACCATTTGCCCCTCCCCCCCCGCCCCACCCAGCCTCCCCTTGCCAGGGGCCAGACGGCACCTTCAGGCTTCGGCCACAGGACTGCCCCAGCCGGACCCTACGCCCAGCCCCGGGCGCCGCCCGTGCGGTGAAAGCGCCGCAGTGCGGTCACCCCGAGGCTGCAGGCACCTGCCACGGCCTAGCCCCAGGAGGTGCGACCCCCCCCCCCCGCCTCAGGCTTTGCCAGTGTCCCGCCGAGGCCAGGGTGTGGCTAGCGACGTCGTGTGGCTCCGACTGGGTGAGGCAGAGCTGCGGCCGCCTGAGGGGGAAGGGCAGGGAGCACCAGGCCTCCCCCCATAATAAATAAGAGCCCCCCAAAGTTGCCGCTTAGCAGCAGGAGTTGCCAGTTTCCATGCTCGACACGTCCCTTCCCTGCAGACTGATGGACACGGCCGACATGCTAGGAAGGCTTCACCCCAGCCACAGCCTCTGCCCCCGTCTTGGCCATGGCCCAGCCTGGCCAGCCAACAATAGCTCCTGCACCGAGCGCTCCCCTGGACACAGCTCACCTGCCAGGGGCCCCAAGCAGTAAACCTGGACGTACTCAGGCAGGAGGCTCCCGGAGCAGCGGAAAGTGGCCGTGGAGGCCAGGCTGGGATTGAAAAAGGCTCCCGTGAGCGGCCCGGCTACGAAAGAGGAAAACAAAGAGCTTGACAGGCCATGTGTCTGACGGGGATCGGACGCCGGGTGTTGGGCAGCCAGCGGGACAAGGGAAGTCCTTTGGCAGAATTTGGCGTGTGAAGGCTCTGAGAAAGCAGAGTCCAGTGAGAGTGCTTGTAACTCAACCAGCACATGCTGGCTTCCACGCCAGACACCTGGCCCACCACCTCCCCGCTATGCCCTGTTGGTGACCTCTGAGACCAACATAGCTCAGCCACAGCCCTGCTGGGACAGCTGGACCCTCATGCCCCCGGTGGCTAGTACAGCAGGACAGATGTGACCGAGGCAGGGGCCAACAGGCAGCGAGTGAGTAGCGAAGGGCTGACCTGGCTGTAACACACAGCTGCTTAGCACAGGAAGGTGAAATGATGGTATTCCAGGTGTGCTAATCCTACTGTCTCGTCAAGGGAACGCGTAGGTTCAGGTATCGCGTACCGCCGGCCTAGTCGGGCTGAGAGAGGGAGATGGTGAAGAGGTGACTCGGGGACAGTCTACAAGAAGTGCTGTGGGGAAGAGGTTTCTGACAGGAAACAGTTTTCAGTTGATGGGGCATACGGCGGACCAATGCTGGGAACTGAAACCAGGCCCATTTGGACCAGAAGTACAGGGCTTTTGAGAAACTGCTCTGCAGGCAAAAGCCACTGGCACGGACTTGCCTAGAGACGCGGTGGATTCTCTGGGACTTGGAACGTTTGGTTATTTCTCGCCATGGGACAGACACAGAACTCCTGAGCAAAATCCTTTGGCAGTATCGCACAGGTCTGGCTAAATGGTTACAGCGGGCCCTGCTGGCCTCAACATCTACAAGCCCCTGAATTACCAGCCCTGTAGATGTAGCGTGTATAGACAGGGCTGAATTTGGGCTGGGACTTGCCAGGGCTAAGCCCTGGTGCCTCCGGGCGGACACATCTGTTACTGAAGTAAAAAACCTGCTTGAACCCAGCCCCTCTTTCACTGAGAGTTACGCTCTGCATCAGCAAATTACCAGGGTCTGGGGAGGAGAGCGGGATCAAGATTAATCACAGAATCCTAGAAACCCAGGGCTGGCAGAGACCGCAGGAGTCATCCAGTCCAGCCCCCTGCCCAAGGCAGGACCAACCCCAACTAAATCAACCCAGCCAGGGCTTTGTCCAGCCGGGACTTAAACACCTCTAGGGCTGGAGATTCCCCGCCCCCTCCCCTGCCCAGGGAACCCAGCCCAGTGCTGCCCCCCTCCCAGGGAAATAGTTTTTCTTAATATCCAACCTAGACCTCCCCCACTGCCACTTGAGCCCATTGCTCCTCATTCTGCCATCCACCCCCACTGAGAACAGCCTCTCTGGAACCCCCCTTGCTCTCCAATCCCTATGACTCACTGGAGTGGGTTGGTGTGGCCACCCACTGACCCCAAGGCTCTCCCGGTGGGCAGCACCTGACATAAATGAGGCACCTGGGAAGGAGACTGGGGGCCTCTAACTGTTTACTGATTGCAGCGCCCTTGCCCTGTGTTAAGGGCCAGGCTATTGACTGGTTAATTGAGGCAGCCTGCCTTCTGTCTGGGCTCCTTGTTAACTGGCTGCCTACTGCAGCCTTCGCCCTGCGCAAGGGCTGGGGGTTCTAGACTGCTAGGGGAATAGCTCCCCCTTGAACCAGCCTGGGACAGAGTAGTGGGTTGGTGTGGCCACCCACTGACCCCAAAGGGGACACTCCTCATCCCCCAGGGTGCTCCCCACTGGGCTACCCCCACCATACCTCAGGGGTGTGCTCTGTAACACCACGTTCCTCCCTCTGTAGAGCCCTGACCTTACACAGGCAGCAGGCCCCGTGAGGTATCGGGGAAAGGTTATGAACTGCTGAAACCCACGGTCCTCTCGGTGTCTGCCATCGCTGCCTGTGGAGCTCTGAGATTGTGCCGTGCGGTTGTCATTAAAACGTGCGGTAAGGTGGGGAATCAGTCAGACATCAGCTCCCCACAGACAGCAGCAAGAAGAGTAACCAAGGCCAGGGCAGGCAGAGTATGAACCAGAACAGCACTGGCTCGGAGCTAACCCCACGTAGCTAGAGGCTCCTGGAGCCAGAAAGATTCATGAGCTCCCCCTGGGTTCCACAGGCGGCTGTTACAGGCAGAAAGAGGGAGAAATCTGACCTGTGTGCACCAGGGCGGTCACAATACCAGCCAGGACGGGCACTCGGTACAGAGGGTGGCTGTGCTGGAACTTGAGCCCCGCCAGATGGAAGAAGAAAGAGCAGAGGCCTTCCACAAAGATGCCGTGGCGCACAGAGGTGTGGAGAGAGGAGCTGCAGTCCTGGGCCATGAGGTTCTGGATGAGGTGGAAGTCAGTCAGCTCCCAGGACCAGTAGTGTGCGGTGAGAATCCCAGCAGCCTCCATTCCCACAAACTGGGCCAGAAGCTTGACAGCAGTAGCCACCAAGGAGGAATCCATGAGCAGGAATTCTTGGAGACACACAGTGGGGTTAGCAGAAGCGCCATCAAAAGATACACCATGAGCCACGTAGAGAAGGAAGAGGAGGGTCAAGGTCACATCTGGGCCAAAGCCACCACCCCAAGGACCAATCTCCATCAGCATCCTCAGCTCAAGGCAGCAAGCACACATCTGCAATGAGCTGACAAGTTCTCTGACAAGACCACGGTACACGCCGAGAGGCAGAAGTCTCTTGGAAACCTGCCTGACCACCTCACAAATAGCCACAATGGAGAGCAGGAAAGCAATGGAAACATTCAAACCTGCCATAACTACAGAGACGGCAACAGCATGAGTGTCGCCAGCCAAGGACCGGCTCAACCTTCTCCTCCTCCTTATAAAGGCACCTTTAAGCCAACGTGGCCCAGCCTGACAGGCCCACAGCCAGCAGGGTCAAGGGAGTCCTTGGGAAACTCCACACATGCAGCTACGCAAGCCATCATGGAGCTGACAGCGGTCCCCTCCCTACCGTAGCAGCAGCAGCCAGTGCTAACGTAGGCTGCTCTCCTGCACGGCCGGCAGGGTGGCTCCCCACGTGCCCTGCTCCTGCCCCAGCATTAGGGTCTGAGAGGCTCTGTCAGCACCTTTGGTTGGTTTCTCCCGGCCCTGCAGAGCGCAGCAGGCCGGTCTTTGCTTGGGTAGGCAGAGTATTTGGGCCACTTCTCTGTTTCCACCTGAGGGGTTGGTTATCACTAAGCACCTTGCTGGTTTTAGGCTGTAGCTACAGGGAGCTGGTAGCGATGGCTCTGTGCAGCAAACAAGGCGGGGATGGCTCAGACAGGCAACACTGAGATCCAGTAGTGTTTGGGGGCTCGGACAGCCATCTCTCCCTAGCCGGGGCAGGCCAGGTGAACTACATGAGGGCCGGACGAGCTCCCTTCCTCTGGGGCTCCACCATACAACCACTCTGCAGGTCTGAGGAGCGAGGGTTCGCCTCTGAGAGCCAGAGTGGCACATTCATCAGGGCAGGACACTAGAGCCTGTTCACCTTTCACTGCCCTCGTGCCACAGTGGGGGGGCCAAGCACCTGGGTTTCGACTGGAACCTCCCGTTGAAAGGGGACGCTGTCAGCCCATGGCTGCCATGACCTGCAGGCCCTGCGTGGCTCCCAGAAGCAGGGGCCTGTCCTGCCAGCTCCGAGGTGCGGGGCAGTGAGGGAGCTCCGAGCACTGCTGTCCCGCTCCCCAGGGAGGGATACATTGCAGGATACAAGCTCCCAGGCATGTCTCCAGCTCGCTACCCCAGGTGCCGGCTGTATTGGAATCTCATCTCTAGGGCAGCAGTGCAGACATCATGCTTAGCCAAGTACCCTGTCCCTCAACCAGACACTCCCCCTTCTTCGCAAGGTCTCATGGCGCATGCCACAGCTCCACGTACCAAGAAAGCTCCCCCCGCTGTGGTACTCGTTCATTTTTATTCCCCCTTCGAACAACCGAGACAAAACCAGCCCCAGGGAAGAGAGGTTCTGAACAAACTTGGTGCTGCCGTGTAGGTGCTTTACACAGCTCAAATGGCTCCCGGCACTTGGCCTGCTTGCGGAGCGCTCCAGACCACGAAGACAGCGTAGGTACATATGAAGCCAGTCACAGAACCCTTCCACCCTGCCGCTCAAGTGTGTGTTCACGCACGGAGAGGAAAGACTGGTTCTGTTCAGCGAAGGCACAAGTTCATGGGGACAACACAAACAATCCCCCGGGGTTTCCTCCCCACACGTGTTTGTGGACAGGCCTATGTCCCTAGTTCCACCTTTGCTGCGGAAATGAGCACACGTTCTACCAGCCACTCCTCCTCACGTCTGTTAAATACTCGGGCACCCGTCATGGCAGCAGCACTGGGCTCTGGCACTGGAAATTCTTATGTTCCAGCAGCGCGATCTGGGATGAGAGAGTGAAGATTTCTGAGCAGGAAAAACTGAATTGTCTGAGAGGGGGGGTCTCTGTTCATTTGCAGATTTTTTTCATCTTAAAGCATTAATGCTCTTTTTGTTTGTTTCAAGCTCACAAAGCTGCAGCCTGGCAGATCTCCAGCTGACCGGTTAAAAGGCCCCCGAGGTGGCATGAAAGCCTGAGTCAGGGCAGGGGGCAGCTCAGGCTGGAGTAACGCACCACACGTAAACCTCACAGGTCTAATTCAGGGAAAACTCCTTTTGGGAGTCAGCAGGTGCTCGCCATGAGCGAGGGCAGCAGAGGATCCGGGCTTCCCCACACAGGGCAGGTAGCGGAGATTGAAAGAGTTTGGACAGACACGTAATAGCTTGGTCCTTGGCTCAGAGAGATGCTGGTGACTGCACTACTGATTCAGCCCATTGAGAGCAGACAATTCCTGAGCGCAGAATAATTCACATCCCCTGAACAAATGCTCCCCACCACCACCAGGCAGGGCAAAGCCACGCTTCTCCTACAGACTCAGCAGCTAGTGACCCCCAAACCTGCCCTGGCCAATTAACTCAACTTCTTTGCTGCCCAATGGCCACTTCAAGAGCAGGAGGCCATGGGGCAGATGTGGGTTCCGCGACGACAGGCTGGGCTTCCTGCTCCTGACATACAGGCTGTGTGCAGGCTAGAGAACTTTACCATTCCAAGAACCCCTTGATCGTGCTGACAGACCCCTGGTGCCCCCCCCACAGGAGTGTTTCCGCCTGGAATACACCTGTATTGCTCAGCAACCAGACCCCGCTCAGCCTACACCAGGCACTGCGGAGCTCAGACTGGACCAGGATTATGTGTGGCAGAACTCCTGGTAAGGGCCTAGAGCTCAGGCTAATGCAGTCCGGTGTCTTCTGGCTACAGCCGCTCAGCTCAAAGAGCACAACGCCCAAAGCATTCAAAGCAAACGGCTCTGTTGCACCGGGTCCACATTCCAGTGTAGGTCTGGCCGTAGGGGTCATTTGTGCAGGTCAGACTGATGTCAGTGAGCCTTAAAAACTACAACTTTTAACCACGGTTACAACAGGCAACAGGCTACCCAACTCCCTCCTCACTTCCGAGCTGACAGCAGTAAGAATGCTTTTTTCAGTGGAATAATAAGGGAGGATGATTCATGGCAAAGACAGAGAGTAAAAGTCCAAACACCTGCTCCTTTGAAAACAAACCCTTCTCATTCATGTCCACGTCATGCATTTTAAGAGTAAAACTATATTGGAGCACACTTTAACAGCCAGACTTAGGAAATCGTATCCAGAGACCTTCAAAGCGATGTCCTGCTGTACTGAAACTGCAGTAATACAGCTGCAGGATATGCTATGTGCATGATACTGAACTTGGGCTCCAGAAAGGACCTGGAAATACAATGTTACTAAGAAACGTAATGAGCGTAATTACCAAGTCATGTCAGTTGGTTTCCCCTCTCACATTAATGCACAGGAAACACACCAACCAGATACACAGCCTGCTTGAGTGCACTGAAATACCAAGGCAAAGCCATCCGAGGCGCACCCCAGGAGAGCTCTTGTTCAAGTATCACTGCTGAGGACCTGGGAAATATGACCCTGCTCCTCTTTTTGCTGAGTCAGCATTTGTGTTGTTATTGCTCTGATGAGAGCAGTAAGTCAAAGGCTCCTGGGAAGTTGCACTGGAAACCAGTAGCCAGTGGGAACTTTCATCAGCCAGATTCCCACTTTCACAATCCTCGCTGGATACCAACACTCAGTGACAGATGAGTCACTTGTTTTTCAGCCTTTCCCAAACAGCCACAGCTTTGGATTTTCACTGGCCTTTCCCGGCTCCCAAACACAGTCCAGCTTCTCCCCTGCACTGAATCTAGCAGTAGGGCTGTCAAAATTTGCAATAATTATTTTTAAATACTTATTTTAGGCAGGCATATGACCAAATTGCAGGTGAGGTAGTAGCATTACATGGAAATGCCACTCATGCTTCCATGAAAAGCAGAAGATGCTTTGAGCAACCTGAAAAGTTAAAAAAAACAAAAAAAACCACCTTTCCTCTAACATCTCAGCCAACGTTTGGGCAATGAAAGCTGATCCAGATCAACCCTATAGCAAACCGCTTCCAGCTAACCCGCTGCAACTAAGTGGGAACTCAATTTCCCCTGAATCTGATGGCTTCTCTGCACGCAGGGTTTCACCAGTTTAACTTAATATGACATTTTAAATCAGTTTAGTTACACAGATGCAAAGGGCTCTGTGGATGTCACTGTTTCAGATTTAGACCAAGCTTATTTTGGTTTACCCAGTCAAATAAGGAATAGGTTTACGGAGGACTTACACTGAAGAGCAGGTTTATATGCAGGCAAGACCTAGCTCTCCTTAATGAACTCTAAAGTCCACATGGATTATAAAGATAATATTAAGCAGTTTCTCTTCCCAATTAAAAAACCCTAAAATTAAACTCAAGAACTATCTAATGCAGCAGTATGAATGTGAATTCAAATGGGCATGTGTTCTTACATAAGGCTACCATGATAAGGCAAATAAAGCATCTGAGTAGGCCAAGTACTGCACAATGCAACTCCCAGTGTTGTGAGGCTGTAAGCATTTTGGGAAGACTACTTGCTTTCACACTTCTCTTGATGACTGGCTGTTTGAGAAAGGGGAGGAGTTATTTCCTTAGGTGCGTAGGAAGAAGGGAATAATGGATATATGCGTGATGCATCCTTGAAGTTACATCAGAAAAATTAACAATGACAACGCCTTCCAGATTACACCCAAACTAACCCGGGTCCCTAAAATGATTCACGTCGTCCTTTTCTTTAGTGACAGGCTTGAGTGCTGATAAACAATTATTAAAGAGAACCCTGATTATCAACCAACAGGCTTTGATCCAATCCCAAAGCCCGGGTAGGCATTCACTGCTGGCATAAAGCTGACCCAAGAAGCTTGTAGCTGTCTGCTCCTTGCACCCTATTCTGTGGAACACTTAACACGTGGCATTTGAGGAAATTTTTAATAAACAATATTGCGGCCTTGTTAGAAAGTTTTACTGGAGCGTCATGTGGCCAGCAGCTTGATCAATTCCAAATCCTGTCACTAACCCCCTACTCCACAGTGCTGTGGCCTGGGACCATGCAGAGCAGGCAGTCCAGTCAGGGGGCTCCATTAGCAGCAGGCTCCTGGAAAGACCCTGCTAGCTGTCTGCTCCGTTAGGAGAAGGGAGAACAATGCAGCTCTGCTCTCCTGGCTTCACATCATCAGGACTGGTTACTGGAGGCAGGACTGACTTGCAAATGGAGGTGAGCAGCAAGAAAGGCCTGCACTTGTCTCTGGTGTTACTGTTGTCACTGCTTAGGAAGATTCTGAGGAAAAAAATATACACTCAGGAAAGGAAAAAACAAACCTTTTAAAAGTTTATTTCTAGCCCTGAAAGAACAAAGTTAATAAACGAAGTAATCAAAGTACAGTAGTTAATATTGCAGAAACAATTAAATAACAGAATAAGATTAAATTAAACCAAGGCAACATTAAAATCTGGGTACAATAATAAAAAACAAAGCTTGCCCCTACGTCCATTTCCATCTGGCAAAGTGAAGGAGAGAGAGAAAGCAGACCAGAGAGATGGTTCAATTCCAGCTACCAAGACCTGCAGCAGTGTCCTTGAGCTGCCCATCCTTCCCTGACAAGCTCTGAGCTGCTCCTCAGCACATCTCTGGCAGCCCCTTGGCACAGAGTGAACACTCAGGTGGGACTCTGGGACCAAGCATGTCTGCTTGGTGAGAAGTCAGGTTTATTCCATGTTTTATTCAAAAATCCTGGGCGTCAAACGTTGCCTGCTCACTTGCTTTCAAAGGAGTACGCTGCCCCTCCACTCCCAAGTCTACCTCCCACGTGGTGTGTCTGCAGTATTCAGTCGTATGCATTTCTGTGACTGTGCCTGTCACCTGAGGACTGCTAGAGATCTGGGAATCCTGGCATGTTCCGAAGCCATACTTTGCTTCCATCACCCACTTGAACGCTAGTCTCTCCTCACTGTACTAGTTATTCAACGGGGCTGGGCAGAACAAATGAACTGGTCTCAGTTCCAACCTGACCCCACGTGGGAGAAATGGACACTTGGAAGACATATGCAACATGTGGCGTGTCTGGTGAGGAGACAGATGGCCACCCTAGAGACATGCAAAACACGCAAGTGTTACACAACGAAGCACATCACAACAACTTCCCTATTACTTCTCTTTGTCAGCTTCTGACGCCACTTAACTCTTTGCCCTCCCTTTGCGGCAGAAATTAAATATTCCCACTAATCCTACTCTCCCTGGACCTCTCTCTGTCCCGAACACCTTCCGGCAGGAGGAGCAAAAAGAACCTTACTGCAGAGTCATATACATCCCTGCACACTTTGTAACTGCAGCTTAGTCCTCTAGGCCACAGGAGAAGCACTAGGATGCATTTTGAGAACTCCTGGATGAGATTTATTTTTTTAAAAGAATTAAACGTTTAGAAATCATCTCTTAAAGAGACAGATACAGATACAGATCTGGACAGATTTGCTACTTGAAGATCAGAAGGAAGTTTTCTTGATTCATAAGACTGAACCAGTAAGTTAAAATTACTCACCGATTTTAAGGTTCCGTGCTAATTTAAGAACAACATTATAAGTATACAATAGACTAGGGTTTGCTACTGCGGGGGTGACGGAGCCAGGTTATACTCCTGGACCAGGAGTCAATCTCTGAAAGCCCATTGCCAGCAATGGGCAGACAGGGAGCTACTGAGGAAAGGAGATGAAATCCAGCCCCCGAGACCTTGCTTTTCCCTATGGACAGGAAGATCCTGAGTCACATGCATCCAAATCAGGCCCTTGCCATTCTCCTGTTCATGGTATCAATGGCTTTCAGTGTATACACAGTCTGTATGACAGGAAGCACCTCTAGAGAACTCAAACCAAGACATGACACTCCTAGGAAAGAAGCCATCTAATGCTTTAAGGCTAACAAGTTGTGTGTTCTTCTCATGTTACCTTCTTGTTAGAGCAATTACAAGAACTCAAACTGAAGTGGGGGGGGGGGGTTCCTTACTTCCTGCGTGAAGAAGGTATCTTGTTGGTGCAAAACAATTTGCTAGTGCAATCTGTTGAAGGACAAGAAGTTAGGAGAGAACGACACATCACGACATAGAGGCTCAGGAAAGAGATGCTCTTTTGTTCAAGTGCTCCAGGCACAGCCGCATCTTAGCTGCCAAAACCCAGAGTAGACACTTCCATCTGCAAACAAACACTGACATTATACTGACACAGAAGAGCCTTCCCACAATCAAAAGAACACACGTAAAACTCCGGTTACACAATTCGTCAGACACCAGACAGAATCTTCTTGCCCCAGGACTTCAACTCTCTCTGCTTGACATGCACTGCCAGTTGGGAATGCAACGTAACTGCTTAGCACCAAATTAGTGGCTATTCTTTCATGCGCTTCATTTGGCACATTAGAGCTATAAACAGCGCCTTATGAAAATAATCTATAGGTATAAATGCAGCAATTTCAGTGGCTGAAATCAGGGACCAGAGATACTTCTATGGTTGCTACTGTTGTCACCTCAGTTGGCACCATCTCAAGAACTCAACCCAAGCTATTCGCTCGCTCTTACGGGAAGGCACTTTTTCTTGCACTAAATGCTGTCTTCTGCCAACCTCGCTGGTCAAAAGTCTTTAGTTAGAAGGGGCCATCAAGACATGATGACTCTCTCCAGTCATCAGCCATCCACTCAGGTAAGTCTCTCATGTCTGATGGAACTATTCACCCTCCTCAGACTGTCTTCACAGAGCAGCATTTGGGCATCTCTAGCTATTCATAAGCTTTTGTTAGAATTATAATAAAAGTCTTGGATCTTCATTTTTCCTCAGATCTGATGAATTATTTGTTCTTTTGATTTTGTTAGTAGAAATGGAGCACACAAAAATGAAAAAAATAGTTCTAATACTTAAATCTTGGCAACTGCAAAGTTGTTGCATTATTTGCTTTTGGGAATAAAAATTACAACATATACAAAAATGTATTTGATACAAAGGAGGGAAATGTAAAAAAAGTCAAAGGCACCAGCATAAATCCCAAAGCCCAATAGATACACTTGGTTTTAAGACCACCTACTACATCACACAAGACATCCCTTCTGCCTTGGCCAACAAGTCTAGGGAAGGGGGACAGGGAAATGGAAACCGAAAGGAAGATAATGGGGGTCTTCTCAAACATATGCTTCCTTTTCATGTGACCTCCAAAAGCCTGACCCACCACAACTTGCTTCACTGAAATTTGTCTCTTAAGCAGTCACAGATCAGAAAGACAGCTGAACTCAACTCTTCCCTCTCTCCCCATATGCTACTGAAAAGTAGATTTCATTGCAAAATTAGACACAGCTAAATTGTACGGACAGGGGTAGGGGTAAGATGTACCTTTCACATTTCTATCACACTTGCTGTTAATCTAGTCATACAGGAGATGGCCAAAGCAGGAAAAGGGGAGAAGAAGAAAGAGATCAGCACATAAAATTAACGCTTCTCTCCAAAAGCTTGAATCTGTCATTCAAGTATTGAAAGTACCCAAGAGGGCACAATGAATGGGAACGGCTATAGCAAAGTCTTCAAAAAACTTAAAACCCCAAGCACGGGAAGCAGGGTTCCTGGGCTGTCTGCAAAAGAGGTGAAAGGCCAGTGATTCAGTCCACAATTCCTTTTGGACCCTAAAAGGGTTTATCTAAAAGTCAGCACATTTCATTTCAGGTGACTTCTAGGCGAGCGTTTTTCCCTTTTGCAGACTTTTTTCAACCCCCCCAAAAAGAGTAACAATTTTCATATATTATAAAGATTTTTAAAAAGACGAAGGCCGTGACAATCTTAGCGGTTACTCTTCATTGCTTCTTTGGCTGCCAGAATCAATGGCGTCAAGCTAGACAGAGGTTTGGCCAGTTTCAGGAAGGTATGCTGCCAGGAACAGAGAAACACAGGAAGTTAGTAGGAGTCAAATTTCAAATACAAACTACTGTATTTGCACAGCATTTCCCATCCAAGTTGAGAAAGCAATTCACAAAGGTGCCCGCTGGCAGCCCCTCACGGAGACACACCCAATGAATGGTCCACAGGAGCAGAGATTTGCTCACCACCTTTCCTCTACATCGCAATATCCAATATCCCTGGCTAGCCCCCGCCCTCCTTTTTCCAACAACCTCCCTCATACAGAAATATTCTGGTTTTGATGCTTTCCCCATACCCTTCCTGATCTGTGTTCAATGTGCTGGCTACAGCAGCCTCTTTACTTAGCTAAGCTGTAATGTCCTGAAGAATCACCAGTAGCAGAAAGCTGATAGTAGTTGCTGCAGTACAAGAATCGCCTACATTTCCATTGCAAACTTTTGATTCCTGTGGTCCCCTCCCACTACTCTCCACTAAATGGTCCTTTAATAGGAAGACAAAGATAAGCTGATATCAGCACTTAGCAATCTCTGCATTTCAACCTTACGGGGAGACTTCAGTATACACACACTAACCTGTAATAGTTCTTTGGCTGATCCTCTTTTCTCCACATCCATCTCCAAACAACGATTTAGAAAATCCCGAAATATTGGGGACAGTTTCTCTGGATTCTGCAGCTCTGGTGTGCCATTAGTTGCTATTAAATACAAAGCCTGCAAACCGAGAGAAATTGTTGCACCCAAATCTGTTAAAATTCTAAAACATGTGTTTTATTAGAGAATCTATTAGAGTTCTTTGAAGGGGTTAACAAACATTCGGACAAGGGGGATCCAGTAGATATAGTATACTTAGATTTTCAGAAAGCCTTTGACAAGGTCCCTCACCAAAGGCTCTTGTGTAAATTACATGGCCATGGGATAAGAGGAAAGGTCCTTTCTTGGATTGAGAACTGGTTAAAAGACAGGAAACAAAGGGTAGGAATAAATGGTAAATTTTCAGAATGGAGAGGGGTAACTAGTGGTGTCCCCCAAGGGTCAGTCCTAGGACCAATCCTATCAACTTATTCATAAATGATCTGGAGAAAGGGGCAAGCAGTGAGGTAGTAAAGTTTGCGGATGATACCAAACTGTTCAAGGTAGTCAAGACAGAAGCAGACTGTGAAGAACTTCAAAAAGATCTCACCAAACTGAGTGATTGGGCAACAAAATGGCAAATGAAGTTTAATGTGGATAAGTGTAAAGTAATGCACGTTGGAAAAAATAACCCCAACTATACGTACAGTATGATGGGGGCTAATTTGGCTATGACAAATCAGGAAAGAGATCTTGGAGTTATCGTGGACAGTTCTCTGAAAACTTCCACACAGTGTGCAGCGGCGGTCAAAAAGGCAAATAGGATGCTAGGAATTAAGAAAGGGATAGAAAATAAGACCCAGAATATCTTACTGCCCCTGTATAAAACTATGGTACGCCCACATCTTGAGTACTGTGAACAGATGTGGTCTCCTCACCTCAAAAAAGATATTTTGGCCTTGGAAAGGGTTCAGAAAAGAGCAACTAAAATGATTAAGGGTTTGGAACGGGTCCCATATGAAGAGAGGCTAAAGCGACTGGGACTTTTCAGTTTGGAAAAGAGGAGACTGAGGGGGGATATGATAGAGGTATATAAAATCATAAGTGGTGTGGAGAGGGTGACTAAAGAAAAGTTATTAATTAGTTCCCATAATATAAGGACTAGAGGACATCAAATGAAATTAATGGGTAGCAGGTTTAAAACTAATAAGCGAAAGTTCTTCTTCACACAACACATAGTCAACCTGTGGAACTCCTTGCCAGAGGAGGCTGTGAAGGCTAGGACTATAACAGAGTTTAAAGAGAAGGTAGATAAATTCATGGAGGTTAGGTCCATAAAAGGCTATTAGCCAAGGGGTAGGAATGGTGTCCCTGGCCTCTGTCAGAGGCTGGAGAGGGATGGCAGGAGACAAATTGCTTGATCATTGTCTTCAGTGCACCCCCTCCGGGGCACTTGGTGGTGACCACTGTCGGCAGACAGGCTACTGGGCTAGATGGACCTTTGGTCTGACCCAGTACAGCCATTCTTATGTTCTGCACCTTATTCATATTTCAAGTTAGAAGAAGCATATAGCAAAGCACAGCTGAGACGAGGAGGAGACAGACAGCAAACACTAGCATATGACACTTAAGATTCCTTGCTGAATCTTCAACTTGGGTGCCAGCCATAATGGAGACCTGACGTAGGTACTGAAAGGTCATTTTTCTTTGTTTTCTATTTTGATCCTGGTTGTTTTATATGGTTCGTACAACGTTCTGCATGAAAATGACAAACATGAATGCGCATGATGGACCAAGGCAGGGTACCTTGTCTGAGCCCTGGAATACTTTGTACCCATTATTCACCACTGATCAAGCTCCTAGAGATAAATACCAGGCAGGTTTCGTTCTGCAAACAGTGTCTATGAGCAGCTTTGGAATCAGAGCAGCCCAAAGAGTTTCCTACCACAAGAACGAGAGGGGGGTGCTCTGTACAACAAACCGGGGACAGATGAACAGCACATGCACCTGATTTGCTTAAACAGTTGGGCACAACTTCTGTTGGAGGCAACACAGGAGGCCTGGTCTACACTAAGTTAGGTTGGCACAGCTCATTCTGTGGGCACTGTAGCTTTTCTGATCTAACACCACAGTATAAACACCTAGGTCAACAGATGAATGCTTCTGTCACCCAGGGAGGTGTCCCTACAGTGATGGGAGAACTGTTTCCACTCCAGGGTACCACAGCAGCCTAACTGCCCCTGTGGCGCCCACGGAGGGAACATGGCCCGAGTCTTCAAGGACAGAAGGCAACTTGCTTCTCCTCACATTGGTCGAAGCATATAAGAATGGCACAGCGCCGCTTTGGCAGCTGTTACTTGCTCTTTAGTAACAAGTGACTACAGGTACTTCAGTATGCAGGGTAGTGGCCATTATCAAACCTATCTACATACGCATGGAGAGAGCATAAGTCTATTGGCATGTGCTTTGCACTTCATTTAACTGACTTTACTGTCCTGAGCCTGGGGAAATGTATTGCTGACACAAGGGATGAATCCTACTATTTAACTAAAACAGGGATTGTCAATATGCCTCAGACATGTCGTGGAGAGACATCACGCTCGGTGAGAGGGCAAGATCATCCTCCATGTCTATTAGACCATCATCCTTCAATCTTGGGAACCACCTGCACTAGTTACCTGGGTTTTTCATGTAGATTCCTATCCATTAGGAACTGCCCTTACTGTAATAAATGGCCATCAGCTGATAACGACTGAAACCCTTCTTAGCAGGTTTGGATTCAAGCCCATAAACGGAGCAGTTAAAGATCACAAATCTTTTCCCCACATTTCTGAGTCACTGTTTCACATGCACACTAACGGATGAAATATCTTACCCTCAGAGGGTTTTCATTGAGGTATGGGGGCTCTCCTTCCACCATTTCAATAGCCATGATACCCAGAGACCAGATATCCACTTTAGGGCCATAGGCTTTCCGCGTGACCACCTCCGGAGCCATCCAGTAGGGAGTTCCTACCATGGTGCTGCGCTTGCTCTGCTCTGGGGTGATCTGAGCACAGAAACCGAAGTCGGCTGCGTGATAATAAAGGAATTAGTTAATAACCGTGAATTCAATGCACCCATCTCAAAGCCTCAATTGCTAACAAGTTTTTCTATTACTATAGAAACATCTTTTGCATCTGTATCTGCAATTTCCAAGTTCTCTATACTTTCCGCGTCACAGCAGAAGTCCAACCAAACACGGAAGACTATAGCCTACTTAAAATAAAATCCTACTTCAAGAATTAGGTTCTTTTTATAAAGGCAATTTGTGGTCTACCATAAAAGACTGATGTTTTGTCTAACCCCTCTTCAAGCCCCCTAGAACGTCCGCAAGGGACCAAAAACAACATGTGGGAATCTGTTGTGCACTGGTGCAGACTTCACACAACAAAGTACAATTTAATGGTCCTGAAACGGAAAGGATGAGACCAGAAAACCCACCAGCACCAGTACAAAAATAGGGTTACCATACATCCAGGTTTCCCTGGGCAGAGCCTCTTTTTTTGTCCTAGGCAGGGTTTTCAATTAACTGCAAATGTCCACGTTTTTGTACAGCAAAACAGCGGCAACTCAGAAAGACTCCCACTTGATCCACTTGCCAATTGGTCCCTACCCTGAATCCTCAGCCAACTGGTCCATTCCCCAGGAACCAACAGCTGCCAGATCCCACCCACCCACCTCTCAGCTCTTGCGAAGGGCTCCCACAGAGAGGTGCTGACTAATGGCTGTCACCTCATCCTGGGCTCACACCAGCTGCCCTGCCCCCATGACAGGAACAACACTCCCCCCACCTCCAGTGGGTACCTCCCCTGCCCCCAGGCAGTGCCTTCTGATGGGGAACCTGAAGTATGGTGACCCTACAAATATGATTTCGGTATTTATTTCTGTGCTTACCAACGTCAGTATTTTACAAAGGGTTTAGCTATGGAATCACTGGCCTATATAAAACAAAGGTCTAGAAGTAAAGCTTTAGATAGAGGACGTGACCGTGAAGTATATTCAATAGGAACAAGCTGAGAGGAACAAAGTCATCACGTAGACAAGGACACAACAACTGCTTGGCTACATTATAAGTGTTGCCAAATGCACCATGTAAAACTGAAAACAAAAAATACTTCCCTGATCTCTAATGTTATTTTTACCTTTATAGTTACTTTTAACACTAGGGTTTTTTTTTTTTTTTTTTTTTTTTAATCAGAGGAATGCTATGTCCAGCCCAATAGGACCATATCTGGTTTGCAGCCTTTAGGCAGTACTGAGATATAAATATACAATTTTCATCCTGTCAATTAAATGGGCAGTGAAAAAGCATTTGGAGCAAGTTCTGACAATCTGAAAGAAGCCAAGAAGACAGCTCCCATTAGTGCCAGCTCCCATCACTGCAATGCTTGCATCTTTCTCTCATTTTATATTGCACAGCTGCTCACATTTACAGGCACAGCCATGTGGTAACAAGTTACTTCCACATCTTCCCCTCTTACACACCCCAACTCAGTAACTTTCAGATGCTCAGAATTACAAAACCAACTATAGAAGGTAAAATTCCTTTTGCAAAGCGGAATGAATTCTATTGCTGATTTTTTTTAAATTCCTCCCACACACCTGTGGGAACTGTGCACTTACAAACATATTATTCATTTCAAAATATACTGAAAAGCAGCAGGAGGTTGAAACAATTGGCACTCACTGAGTTTAACTGATCCGTCCATTCCTAAGAGCACATTGTCACTCTTGATATCTCTGTGGATTACCTGGTTGGCATGTAGGAACTCTAGTGCTTGCAAACACTGTGCAGGGCAGACGGAAAAGAAAAAAAGCCAATACAGTTTGTGTATAGAGAATCCAAAAGCAAAGTTTATGTGCACATAACACAGTATGTAAAACGGTAGCAGGTTTTAAATAAACAGCAGAGAGCAAGTTTTTTTGTGATGAGAAACAAGACTATTGTCATCCAAAGTTCACTAAGGCCAAAATGTGCTTCTTTAACCACAGAGACTACACTATTTCCTGCTCACTACAGACTTGCAAAATGAACGAAAATGCTCACCAGCCAGGCATCATCCAAGATTCCCCAAAGATCCCAAGCACTTTCATTTTGCTATATGTTATTTTTACAGCTTTCCTGGGGTGGGGATTCCTGACCCACTTCTGAGATCAGTTTCTTTGGGTCGAGTGTCACTAGAAGGAGAATGCTTCACAAATACAAAATCTGTGTGTTTACATAATTCTAGCACCCTCAATTAATTACTTAGGCTGAAATGTTCCATGTGAGATTCAATTTTCTTATAAGTCATTATTTGAAGAAAATCTCTCTAGCTGTTTGTGTTCAGCAATGGTGAAACACTTCATTTTTCCTCATTGTAAAAATATATAAATCCACTTTTAAAAGGCTACATACAACCCGATTAGCTGGATTTGAAACGTGCCACAAATTAATCCCTACTGAGAATTAATACACATTTAGTTTAGAAAAATGGTTTTGATTTGCCAGTCATGAGTATTTGGAATTTATATCCTGGACAGTAGAATTATTGGTTAAATCAAATGTCATGCAGAGTTTTAAGTAAATTTTAATTTTAAACTCATTCATGGGGAGCTAATTAAATGCAGAGTTTTTAAGTTTCCATTTATTGTAGCAACTGGAGACAACTGAACTTTTTATTCGGTATCTAGACAGATATTTTAAAACCACTGTTTTCTTCCAACTTGGCTTGTTTTTAAGACTCTTAATAAGACATAGAAATGAAGCCAAATTTGAAGTCAGCAGCTAAAAGTTTTTGCTCACTTTTCTCTTTTAGATTTATTCAAAATCAAAAGCAGTTAAGAATAATGCCAGGCTCTGAAAAGCTCTAGCTTAGGTGAGTTCAGCAAGATCCCAATGTTGCTGATTTAACACATTCCTAATCTTAAAATTTGACTTGATCTTACTTCTCAAAATCTACAAATGTTTCCTGAACTTACATGACTTTTAGAGATTGACTTAAATATTGCCCTTTCCCTGAAGAATGAGTTTCTTAATACTTCACCCAGTGACTAGCCTCCAGCTCCTTTGATAGGCCCTCAAATGTCCCCATTTATTATATTTTGGACTTTTTAATTTGTTTGCTTTTAATTTAAGTTAATTTAAATCATTAAAAATTCTTAAAGCATCTGAAATTATATAAAATTTTAGATTACTTTAAGATGATGATGGCAAACCAGAGTGCTTTAGAATTAATTTTGGTTTAAGTTACCGGTATGATTTTAATGCCACCCCTAGAGATTTGAGTTGTTAAAACAAAAAATGAATTCCACCTTGGAAGTTTGCATTGAAAGCGTTTTATATACTGCAACTGGAAAAGAAAACTGGGTTTTATTTTGAAATGGCCTTTCTGAAAATTCTCAGGTGAAATCAGGGAAGTGTGCTTTGGAGCATGGGTTATTTCTTTCTAAATATTTGTCCATCTCCAGTCATGGACAGACTCTCTAGGTACTGCAGCAGTATGATCATCATAAAGAAACTGGAGAGGCCAAAAAAATTGAAGAGAAACTAATTAGGCCAAAAGATTCCTGGAAATTAAAATGCAATAGTTAAAAAGCAGATGGCCAACTGGAAATATCCAAGCAGGAATGTAACTTATTTTCATGAAGACTGTATAGTCTATATTTTTGTTCACAACTGATCTTAGGGTAAATAGTTACTTTTATTCCTCTATTGCAGGGCTACACAACACATGGGCCGCGGCCTGTTTGTTTGTGGCCCGTGGGTGGGAGCCAAAACAAAAAAAGTAATGGTCTTCTGTTGATGTGTGTTTTAGTAGTTAAATTCCTGGACTGTCACTGCTCATTCAAAGTGCTGGCATATGGGTGGAAATCGGGTAAATATTACATTTTATTAATATCAGCCGAACTGACTTAAATGGGCCTGTGTGTTGTGTAATCTTGTCTTAATCTCTTGTATTCATACCCATCAGTGTGAAAGAAACTATTTGCATATATATTTGCATGTATGTGCAACCACACTTAAGTTGTGGCCCGCGGCATGTGCTGTATCATTGTGGCCCCCAGGGCTTCCAAAGCTGAATAGCCTTGCTCTATTGTATATGAGACACCTCTGGTTTCCTCAGGAAATAATTATCTCCTCAGGTGTTGAGCTATGAGGCTGCTTCCCAGCCCACCCCTTGCAGATATCCAGCTGATGCACCTTAACAGGCTTTTAAACACTTCCTGTGCTGGACTCCGGCACCACGACTCATGGAAATAACAGCGGGGATGTGGCACCAGCTAGATTTTTAACTCGCCTGGTTTGCTAGGACACAACTAGAGATCATCCCAGCTACACTTTTGTAACTTTTTTTTTTTTTTTTTAATATCTGAAGAAGGAGAATGCTTGTCATTCCATAGCTTCCTGCCTGAATGGGCCACGGAACGAGTTAGAGAGGGGGAACAAGCACACTCAGCCATCCAGCCCACTGCCATGCCAATGCAGCTCTTATCGCCACGTTACACTGCGAACACATCTCATTTGCTTTCCGTTCTCATCTGTCGCCAGCTCTTTCCATCACTGGTTTTCCCTCCCACTGACTCACCTGCTCTGGATTGTTACTCTAAGCTGCATTGTTGTCTTACGCATTTTGTTGTATTTCTGCACATCTCATTGTATAGTATTTTCCTTCCATCACTAGCGCCAGCAGAACTCTCTCTGCTTAAAGATCCCCTTCAAACTGAGTTGGAATGCTGCTTCATTCCCGTTTCAGATTGCTAGTGAGGATGTGAAATGCAGCCTGGACATCACGCTAATGGGTGCAGTGCCCATGTAATGTATCTCAAGAAATGTGGAGAGGAGAAGACCGCCCTCTCCCCCTCCCTACAGAAATGTAACACCAACCTCTCTGCAAACAGCAGCAATCTGGGCCTCATCCATGCATGTTTCTGTGACCACGTCCGTGAGCGAACCTCCAGCAAGGTACTCCATCACAACAAACAATTCGTCGCCCACCAGATAACTGAAGCCAGAAAAGACAGAAATAAGCTTATTTGCCAGCAGTCCAAGTCAGGACTGAAAATGACTGAGTGTATTGCAGCAACTGTTCAAGGGAACACTTCAGAATAAGCCTGACAAAACTCACCTGAGGGTATTTAGAAAAGCAGCTGAAGCAATCATGGACACATTAGCAATAAATGAATTCATGGAGGGACTGGAGAAGGGCAAAAATAGCACCTCTCTTTACAAAGGGGAACAAAGACGACCTGGGAAATTCTAAACCAGTCAGCTTCTGACCGTTCCAAACGACAGTCTCTTAAGCAAACCAGAGAAACGCTGTCTATCAAATCATTACGGCGCGGGGTGTTTGAAAGACTCTACTTGGTCACTATCAACAGTTCACTGTCAAGTTGGGAGGATGTATCTCATGGGGTCGGACTCCCCGTGTGCGCAAGCTTCGCGGACCTGCCTGCCTCGCCCTTGCTGCCTACTGCCTATCACAGGCAGTAGTGAGGGCACGGAGGCTCCTCCAGCATCCCACGGAGTAGCTTCCATCCGTAGCAAGCCGGGGCCCCCCCCCCAGACAGAGGCTGCTCTGCAGCAGGGGGCCTGAGCTCCCCACAGACAGAGGCTGCTCCGTGTCCCACAGAGCAGCCTCTATCCCCAGCGAGCCTGAGCCTGCCGCAGACAGTCTGCTCCGCAGCAGCAGTCCCTGTGTGCGGGGGGCTCGGTCAGCGTGTGGACAGGGGCTGCTGCCACCCCATGCTACTGTCTAACAGAGGCAGCAGTGCAGGGTGGCAGCATGGAGCTGGTCCGCGCAGGGAGCTGGTTTTAAACCAACTCCCGCCTGCCACCCCCTGCTGCGGCCTCTGATAGGAAGGGGGCCGCAGGGGGTGACAGGTGGCTCCCCAGGAGTGGGACCAGGAGCACACGGGTTGCTGGCCCCACCTCCAGGGACTACTGAATAGTTGTGTAATCGCTAACATTTCATGTGGTTCCACTATTCAATTACACGCTACGTAGCATTCCTAGTGGAGAAAATCCACAAAAGAGTAACAAAAGGGGTCAGATATTGAGAAAATCTAACCTATGAAGAAAGGCAAAAAATGGGGCATGTTTAATCTTGAGAAAACAGGACTGAAGGGGGAACCTGATAACAGTGTTCAAATGAGGGATGGGCCGAGTGCCGGTTAACTGGTTACCCTGGTAAGCATGCCGGTAAGGCAGTGCTTACCGGGTAACCAGTTACCCCCTTCGCATCCTGACTTCAGCTGTTAAGGCTATAATAAAGCCTTGTTCTCCATGTCCAGTGAAAGTAGGACAAGCAGCAATGGACTTAACCTACAACCAGGGAGATTTAGGTTAGATATTAGGAAAGCATTCTAGCTCTAAGGACAGTAAACACTGCAATAGGTTTCTAAGGGAGATGGTGTAATTCCCATAGTTGGAGATTTTTAAGAACAGTTTAAACACGTCAAGTATGGTGTACTTGGTCCTGCCTCAGTACAGGGAGACAGACTACATGAGGTCCCTTTCAGCCCTATATTTCTAGGAGTTTAGATTAATTAGGAAAAAAGTATTTAGGGAGCCAGACTAGATTTAAAAGTTAGGGCCAAGCTTCTTTTATGAAAATGCCAGAAGGTCTTTGTTGTTATCCTGCCTCGTTAGTCAATTTCACATCCAAAGCAGCCCCTCCAGCAGCATAGGGCTCCCAAGCTACCCAATCAGAAAGAATGCTACTTACTGACTCACCAGCATTACAGCCAGCAACATATCTGGCTGTGTCTTGGTGATGTCTTAACCCAAATACTCACTGTACTGTCTGAGTGCATGCTCCACAGGGCCCGGGGGGTTGGCAGCCAAGGGGCTAGCTCAACCTGCCGCCCATGCTACTCACCATGCACTATTTGTAGAATGCTGTCTGTCTACCCCAGCTGGGAAGTGTGCTCCAAGCTGCAGTGCAGACACCCACTGTGATGCCAGCTTAGAATCCTGGCTCCTGGGAGAAGGAAGATTAACTGTTTATCTCCATTTACCTGTCTAAGAAGTTGACTATGTTGGGATTCTTTAACTCTTTCATTACCAGGATCTCATTAATAATCAACTCCTTCTTGGGCTGCTTCTGCAGGTTTATCTGTTTGATAGCAACCTGAGAACCAGGGAAAGAGTAAAATACAAGATGAAGCATTAGTCACACAAATCTGAGTGCCAAACCACTGCCATGCTAAAAGCCATTTATAATATCGCAGTAAAAGTTAAGTGGGTGATTAGGACAGAGGAAAAACAACGAGGAGTCCTGTGGCATAAGCTTTCGTTGACAAGGCATCTGATGAAGTGAGTCTTCTTCCAGGAAAGCTTATGCCCAAATAAACCCGTTAAGTCTTTGAAGTGCCCGAGGACTCCTTGTTTTTGCAGATTCAGATTAACATGGCTTGCCTCTGATACTTAGGACAAAGGACTGGGCGAGGCATGTGGGTTAGTAACAGCAAAGGATGCTCTGTCAAACTGGCTGTAGGCTATGTACAAGGTGGGACTGGAGCTGTAGTTTTTTTAAAATATAGGGAGTCAATAAGATGGCAGTACGACTGTTCCAGAGAGTGAGCCAGGTTTAGACAAATGCTCTAAATTATACACCAGAAAGTCAATGCTGGCACAGGCAGGAGTAGCATGTTGCATCAGGGAAGCAAAGGAGAGGCTTATGGCAAGAAAAGAACAGGTAACTATGAGATGATGGGAGAGACACAGGAGACCTGTGTTATCTTACATCTTCTTACATCCTCCTGTTAATTGCATTTTCTGCTGTTCATTCCCCTCCCATCATCAGTTACCCCAAATTACAAATATGCCATTTACACCACTGTTAACGTTACCCCCTCACAGCCTATGATGTGCAGTGCCAGCAAGACAGTCACTGCCAATACTGTGCAGACCAGGAGAGAGAGAAGTAGAGGAAGGATCAGAGTCAAGAGAGATGCCATTAACAGGCTTAAAGAGAAGTGATTTTGTAGTGAACAGAAGCGACAGCCAGTGTAGGGTTTTCAGGACAAGGCAACAGAATTGTTTCTATCTGTTTTGTTCTGAACAGACTAGCATTTGGATCAAAGCGTGTTGGTGAGGCAAAAGGAGCTGCAAAAGGAACGGAAGAGTTTCAATAAAGCGAGTGATGAAGGAAAGGCAGACACATTGTTAAACAGGCGAGAGATTAACTTTTACAGCATTATGGCCAGAGAGTCTGAAAAGAAGATCAGGACTGAGAAAAGGAGAGGAATGAGTTGGACCATAAACAACCATGGGATTCTCCTGGCCAAGAAGAACCATGTCCACCTCTGAGTTGGCCGTGGATTAATTAAGACATCGCCCCCAGAGCTAAAAGAAGATGGAAGCAGCCTATTGTCTAAAGCATTCAAAGGACACCATACCCCACAGTGTGAAATGTGCAGGGAGGCAAAAGGAGCAACGAGGAAGCCACATGAAAGATGGCTTCCCTGCTGGAGGGAGGAATGAGACCGGAAGCAAACACGTGTTGAATCAATGAGGTTGGACACAATGAATGTTCAGACACTGGTGCTTTTGTGGGAACTCCGCAGAGGATCAGTAGTGAGTGTTATTGGAAAGGGCAGGGAAAGTTAACAAAGTGGAAGTAGCAGCAAGTGGGTGAGGGACTAAATCGGCAACATTAGAGAGTGACTCTGGAGATTATAGAATAGCAACAGTGTCAATTTCATTTCTATTTTATTCACAATGAAATATAACAATGTTGCATACTTTGGTGCACCAGAATGTGTGTATACTTTAAGGATTTGAGCTATTCTTGTCCCATGAGTTCCTAAGACACAGGCAATGGAAATCGCTTTGATAGGGTAGGTTGGTTGGGAGATGTACAGCAAGGTAGCTGTCTTGAACAGGAAGCAAAGAAGGGCTAGAAAAACAGAGTGTAGGTATGGGATTCTTTTATAGATGGATGAGCACAAAGTGCTTAGTGAATGACAGGTCAAGGAAAGTACAGGGAAAACATTGCTTATTGCATCCCGGGCGTGGCTACTCTGATGCAGAAGAGGTAGAAAAGAGGAAGAAGCTAATAGCTATGAAGGTGAGAACATTTCAGCTATTATCAAAATGAAATTCAGTGCCCAAGGAGGTGGTGGCAGGAGAGCCTCATTAAGCTAATGGATAAAGTAATTAAAGAAAAGATGGCTTTAGAAAGCAGCTGACAATTGTGAATGTTAGATGTAGAGGACCCGTGGAGTAACAGATGTTCAAAGGAAAACACCAAAGCAAGCAGGATGGTGAATGCTCAATGAACAATATGTAGATGACAATGAAGCCACCACATCTTCACGATTGTCTGAATGTAATCAATGGGAAGAGCCTGGCAGCCGGATATGGAGAAGGTCGCTGAATTAAAACACATGGAAATTGCTTCTCATCAAACAATTCCTTATGGGCGAGACTATTACGGTCACAGATGAAGCTATGTAGAAGGCACAGACATAAAAGTTAGAAACTGTAGTGAGCTAAAAGAGGTCTAATGATGGCTAAATGCAAAATTACTGGTGAAAATTCCAGACAGTATTGCCTGTCACACGTAAAGGTTAAACGGTTCACAAACCCCTCTAGGGACATTAAATATCGGTTAATTGAACAGTTGGGCAAACTCATGAGTTCTTATCGGTTAGTCGACTAGTCTGTCATCCCCAGGGGCAGGCCCAGCAGCCAGCGTGCTCCGGCCCCACTCCCGAGGAGGCCCCTGACACTTTGTGCTGCTGCCTCTGGATCAGGGATAGCAGCACAAGGTGGCATATGGGAGCTGGACTGCGAGGGGAGCCAGTTTTAAAACCAGCTCCCCTCACTGACTGGCTGCCTCTCGCCCTGTGCTGCTACCTCTGATAAAGAGACAGCGAGACAGCAGCCCCTGTCTGGGGGGTGATCGGAGCTCCTGGACCTGATGTGAGCTGGAATTGAGCCAAGCTACCTGCTCACCTGGGCCCTCATACACTTTCAATGCAGAGCAACAGCAGGGGTAGGTCCTGGACCCATCGTGAGCCACAACTGAGCTGGGCTACTGACCAGCCTACTAAAAAATGTACTGGTGGGTGGGGGGAGGGAAATACGTGTAGTCTATAGCATTAACCTATAAGCTTTTGCTTATTAGTTAATTGGTTAATCGACTGTACTATTACATCCCTAAATCCCACAACTCCAATTCAAAGGGATATGTTCATTTGAAAAACAAAACCCTATTTTTAGTGTTGATCATCTGGCTGCTACAAAACAAGGAATGCATGGTTAGAAATGGCTACGACAATTGCCCTGAGATGGAAGCCACTGGCCAAAACCTATGCAGTTCACTTCCATCACCCTTCAGAGCAGATTAAAATGGAAAATATTCCCTCAGAGCACACAGATCCTACCTCCTGTCCTGTTGCCACGTCAATGGCTGTGAAAACTGTACCTGAAGCCCTGTGAATACAAGGCATGTGATCAGCAACAAGATTTCAAATCTAACAAGCACACACATGCACAGGCAGAACACAGAGGCAGATTTTTTTTTTTTTTTAAGTTTTGCACACCTAAAAGAATGGTCAAAACCTGTGCACTGATAAAGAAAACTGACATTTTGATTGTCTAAAAGCTGCTACCTAATAATTTCATCAGCAGGCCCCTGGCTTTTGTCTTTCGTGAAAGGGTAAACACACACTTCTCAAGGCACATTCTCCACATCATTCATCATGAGATTACAGGCCTTTGTCCTTATATCCATGAATATCTCCTCTGCCCTTCTCTGAACCCCTTTCAGTTCCACCATATTTCTTTCTGGCAACCAGAACCGGATGCAGCATTCAAGGTGGAGGCACAACACTGTGGATTTATACAGTGATATTCTGATATATTCCTCTTTCCTAATTGTTCCCTATGTGGCTAGCCTTTTTGACAGTCACTGTACATTGAGCAGAAATCTTCAGAGTTTTAGCCATGGTGACTGCAAGAGCTCTTTCTTAGGGGGTAACAGCTAATTTAGACTTCATCCTGTATGTAAAATATGTACACACACGCATAGCTGAGATTATTTTTTTCTCCACATGACAACTTGTTGTCCGGTCATCCAGTTTTAAGAGATTCCCTCTAACTCAGGGGCCTCAAACTCATTGACCATCTGGCCCACAGTCCCTACAGCCCAGGTGTGTGTATCCATCTCCATCCTTATCCCCAAAGCCCTGCCTCTTCCAGCTCCTCTTCACCACAGATCCTGCCACCCAGCACACAACTAACCTATGGAACTCACTGCCATGGCAATGTTGGAATGGCCAAAAGTATAACTAGGTAAACCAATGAACTGTGTTAGGTGCACAGAGGGTAAGGCTATCATTGCCTATCAGCCAAAATGGTCAGGAGTGCCCTAACCCTCTGGCCACCAGAAGCTGGGGGTGGAAGGGAGAGACAGGAGATCACTCCATAATTGCCCTGTTCTGCACTCTTCCCCTGAAGTTCTGGAATAAGTAACTGTTGGCAACAAAATACTGAGCAAGATGGACTGTGGCCAGACCCAGTGCGGCAGCTCTTATGTTCTTAAGCAAGAAGGGCATTCAAGGAGAACTCGCACAAGGAAATACAAGTACCAGCAAGCTCTGAAACAGCCCACTAGTTACCACAGGCCCACCCCCTTCCACAGTAAGAGGAAAGCTACTTCTCTTACGCGTCTGTGTGCAAAGCCCTGTATCTTCTGCTATTCCCAAAGACGAGATAAATTAAACAAACAATTGTAACGGGGATTCTATTCCACCCCTCAACATCTTACAGAAAAAAATCAAAATATTGTTAGAAGGGATGAAGACACAGTAAGAAAAACATTTAGATTACACTGACATGATTCATGGAAATGCCTAGAGCAAGTTACAGTAGACTGATAGCACCTTGTCTAGGTTAGGAAAGACTTGCATTCTCTCACCCTCAGCTTGTCACAAGCCATACATAACATTCAAAGAACAGATAAGTTTATCAAATAAGGGGAAAGAGCAGAAAAGAGACAAGAGTTCACTTAAATGAATACTTTTTCACTCCCATCCAATCTCACCAGAATGTGTTCTGATTTGAACAGATTCAAAACTTCCATCACTGTTTGAAGTCTACTGCATGTGATTATTACTGCTTATAAGCTGACATTTCTGCTTTAAAAAACAGTGACTGAATGACAAAAGAACATCATACCTTTAATACTGATTTATTCACTGAAAAAAATTGGACAGATTTACAAATACTCACCCTTGCCCAATTTTTTCATATTTGGTATATTTTTTCTTGGGATCTCCTATGCTCACGATAGTCCCTAAAAAGAAATTCCATACAAAATAGAAAAATCAACATGTGATATAGGGAGCATTCTTTGCTTTTTCATTAGAATACGAGTACCTTTTTCTTTTGATTCTTATAGTCATAAAACAGAGCTTTTAAAACTGAACTGAACTTCATTTAAATCAGTGTTTCTCAGCCAGTGGTACAAGTACCCTTAGGGGTACTTGAGAGAAGTCTGGGGGATATGTCAACACAACTGAAATTTGGAGAAACCTGGATTTTTGTTTTAAGTTTTACAGAGCTTTATTGTTTTTGTACTTTTTACACCCAAAAATTTCATCGCCCACCCGGCTACAATTAAGTTGTTTAAACAAATGTGTTGCAATGGTAGAAAAAAATGTTGTGTGCCTGAAAACTGTAGGTACTGGGGGTATTTTTTATATATATATATATATATCACACACACACACACACACACACACACACACTCTTTTAAAAAGGGTACTTTATAAAAAAGGTTGAGAAACACTGACTGAAATGGTATTCTTCTGTATGACTTTTGAATCTGTAACACCTTTGTAGGATGAATCAGTAATAAATCCAGCAATCATGCTGCCTATTCTAAACTAAGCATTACCTGCCCTGTGGTAGACAACAGCATTGGTTTGGTGTAAGACTGCTCCTATGAAGACTATGAAATGAGAATCAGGAATTCTGCACAGCACTGAAAGGAATACTCCATAGAACCTGATCACCATGCCATAACTGCCACATTGACCTTAAAACGCTTCAGACATGGAAATTGTTAATTACCATTCTTCAAGAAGAATCCAGATGCCTGAAAACAGTTCCCCTCAATGAGCATATGACAAAAAATAACCAAGTCCTTGGGTTAAATCACCCTTATATGGAAAATGGGGATAATGGCATCAAAGACTTCACTGTTTCCATTTTCTGGCAAAGAGAAACTACAACCAAGCATCTGTGCAGACTGTTTTGTGATCGCTTCTGAGCATTCTGCATGCTGGTTGGAGATTTGCAGGCTTTTCGGTAAGACTCCACCATGCAATATCAGCTCAAAGCAATGTGCTCGTCAGAGCTGCACATACCCCACCCACAGAAATTAGGTAATCATCAACCAAAAGCATCAATCCTGGAGTCTGTACTTTTAAAAATACAACTCACGTAGCTTTTCCATGATATCTTCATCTGACATTTTGGTCTTCTTTTTCTGCTTGTCAAGCGACCTGGCAGCATTATCAACACCATCACCAACTGGTGCAGGGATGGGATCAATTACAGAGCGTGTGTAAATCTGTGGGGAAAGAACGAACACCGTTAGAACTGAGAAGCCTGTTTACAACTAGAGGCTCAAGACCACTATAAATTCTTATCTGACCACTAGCACTGTGTCACTGGAAACTTTTGGAACCAGGAGAAAAGTGCTGGTTCTTGACTAGCAGCCAACATGGCTGCAACACTGCTTGTTTCTAAAAGCGTGACCTGGAGACTTGCTGGACAACACAGATGGGCTGGGGTCCATTTGCTGAGAGAAGAGATAGCTTACGTCTGCCATGTTCTTAGCTTCTATAATTTCTACTATAGAATCATAGAACACTGGAACTGGAAGGGATCTCGGGAAGTCATCGAGTCCAGTCCCCTGCCCCCACAGCAGGACCCAGTACCATCTAGACCATCCCTGACAGGTGTCTGTCCAACCTACTCTTCAATATCTCTGGGGATGGAGATTCCACAACATCCTTAGGCAACTTATTCCAGTGTTTCACCACCCTGACAGGTAGGAGCTTTTTCCTAATGTCCAACCTAAACCTCCCTTGCTACAATTTAAGCCAATTGCTTTTTGTCCGATCCTCAGAGACTAAGGAGAACAATTTCTCCTCCCTCCTTGTGACACCCTTTTAGATACCTAAAGACTGCTATCATGTCCCCTCTCAGTCTTCTCCTTTCCAAACTAAACAAGCCCAATTCTTTCAGCCTTCCTTCATAGGTCATGATCTCTAGACCTTTAATCATTCTTGTTGCTCTTCTCTGGACCTTCTCCAATTTCTCCACATCTTTCTTGAACTGTGGTACCCAGAACTGGAGACACTACTCCAATTGAGGCCTAATCAGCACAGAGTAGAGCGGAAGAATGACTTCTCATGTCTTGCTCACAACACTCATGTTAATGCATCCCAGAATCATGTTTGCTTTCTTTGCAACAGCATCACACTGTTGACTCATGTAGCTTGTGGTCCACTATGACCCCTAGATCCCTTTCTGCAGTACTCCTTCCTAGAGAGTTGCTTACTACACTGTGTATGTGTGAGACTAACTGTTCCTTCCTAAGTGGAGTATTTTGCATTTGTCCTTATTAAACTTCATCCTGTTTACCTCAGACCATTTCTCCAGTTTGTCCAGATCATTTTGAATTATGACCCTATATTTCAAAGCAGTTGCAAACCCTCCCAGCTTCGTATCACCTGCAAACTTAATAAGCGTACTCTCTATGCCAATATCTAAATCGTTGATGAAGATATTGAACAGAACTGGTCCCCAAACAGACCCCTGCGGAACCCCACTTGTTATGCCCTTCTAGCAGGCTTGTGAACTGTTAATAACTACTCTCTGAGAACGGTTATCCAGCCAGTTATGCATCCACCTTGTAAGTAGCCCCATCTAAGTCGTATTTGCCTTGTTTATTGATAAGATGATCATGGGAGACCAAATCAAATGCCTTACTAAAATCCAGATATACTAAGTCCACAGCTTCTCCCTTATCCACAAGACTCGTTATCCTATCAAAGAAAGCTATCACATTGGTTTGACATGATTTGTTCTTTACAATCCATGCTAGCTATTACTTATCACCTTATTATCTTCCAGGTGTTTGCAGATGAATTCCTTAATTACTTGCTCCATTATCTTTCCTGGCACAGAAGTTAAACTGAATGGTCTGTAGTTTCCTGGGTTGTTCTTATTTCACTTTTTATAGATGGGCACTATATTACCTTTTTCCAGTCTTTTGGAATCTCTCCTGTCTTCCATGATTTTTCAAAGATGATCACAAACAGTTCAGATACCTCCTCGAGTATTCTAGGATGCATTTCATCAGGCCCTGGTGACTTGCAGACATCTAACTTTTCTAAGTGATTTTTAAATTGTTCTTTTTTTAAATTATATCTTCTAAACCTACCCCTTTCCCACTAGCATTCATTATGTTAGGCATTCCCTCATCAATCTTTTTGGTGATGACCGAAACAAAGAAGTCATTAAGCACCTCTGACATTTCCAAGTTTCTTGTTACTGTTTCACCCTCCTCACTGAGCTGTGGGCCTACCTTGTCCTTGGTCTTCCTCTTGCTTCTAATATATTTATAGAATGTCTTGTTTCCCTTTAGGTCTGTAGCTAGTTTGAGCTCGTTTTGTGCCTTTGCCTTTCTAATCTTGTCCCTGTACTGTTTGCTTATATTCATCCTTTGGAATTTGTCCTAGTTTCCACTTTTTATATGACTCCTTTTTTATTTTTAGATCACGCAAGATCTCCTGGTTAAGCCATGGTGGCCTTTTGCCATACTTTCTATCTTTCCTGCGCAGTGGAATAGTTTGCTTTTGGGCCCTTAATAATGTCCCTTTGAAAAACTGCCAACTCTCTTCAGTTGTTTTTCCCCCTTAGTCTTGCTTCCTATGGGACCTTACCTACCAGCTCTCTGAGCTTACCAAAATCTGCCTTCCTGAAATCCAATGTCTCTATTTTGCTGTTCTCCCTTCTACCATTCCTTAGAATCATGAACTCTATGGTTTCATGATCACTTTCACCCAAGCTGTCTTCCACTTTCAAATTCTTCCCCCCAAGTAGCTTTTTCAACCTTCTGAAATAAAAAGTTGTCTTCAATGCAGTCCAAGAACTTATTGGATAGTCTGTGCCCTGCTGTGTTAGTTTCCCAACATATATCTGGATAGCTGAAGTCCCCCATCACCATCAAATCTTGCGCTTTGGATGATTTTGTTAGTTGTTTAAAAAAAAAAGCCTCATCCACCTAGGTAGGTGGCCTGTACTAGACCCCTAGCATGACAACACCCTTGTTTTTTACCCCTTTTAGCCTAACCCAGAGACTCTCAACACATCGGTCTCCTATATCCATGTAAGTGTTTTACTCATTGCAAAAACTGCTTTATACTGTAATTTGTACATCACCGCTTTGTTCTACCAGACTGGGTGGAAATCTTTCCACACTGTGGAAGCATGAACTACAGAGTTTGGTACTCACCTCCATGAACTGCTAATTTGAAAGCTTGGTTGGAAATGCAGACATTATTAAGCACAGTAATTTAACCTCCACATTTTGGGGAGGTTGGGTGGAAGGCTTTCTACCCACTTGTTCTCTAATTAGACCTTTTTATTACACTACAAGCTGGAACAGAGGGTAATTTTTAAGTCCCCCTTCACCCTTCATCTTTTCACATTACATGATGCCCACCCATCAGCCAAGAGGATAGAAACTGCTCTTTATTAACAAATCATCTGAAAGGAGGTGATGTGAAGAAGGAAGCTATATTAAAATAAGATGCAGCAGATACCTTTTTACAGCCCAGTGTTTTCGACTTGGGGAGAAGACAATTCATATTTGTGCATGGATCTTTCCTAAACTACCTAATTGTTCATTTGAAAAGTTGCATAAACTGACAGTTACACTAGCTAATGTGTCACTACTTAGAGCTGTAGACATGTATTGTTCCACCTATAGCCTTACTTAACTTCCATGTAACCCATTCCATAAAGCAATGCTCTGCCAGCATTTTACATATTCCATACCTATCTTTCAGACAGAGCAAGGCAATAATGTCAGAAAGGGGAAAACAAGATGACATTTGGCCTTTATAGGAGCAAAGGGAGGGCTTCAAGGGAGGTTGGGGTGGGAGAGTTAAAGACGGTGTTACAACTTACCTAAGAATGTAAGCGTTTATGTTCTCATGTATAAAATTTAGTACCAAGAATATTCTTCTTGGTGCAATAAATTCCCAGACTTAAAACTAGGGAAGGGTTTTTCTGTGATGGGATAACAGTTAATAGAAAAAAAATCAGGAGCACATCATGTGAGTGAAAGTTTTTAAAAAAAAAAAAAAAACTCAAGTTAGCAAATGCCAGAAATTGTGGGTAAGTGCATTGGTAAATTTTTCAAATGATCCTTATGATGCAAATTAGAGGATGAGGAAATAATTTGGGATTTTTTTTACTGTAACCCTGTAAAATATAGCAGTGCTAAGTTGGATAGGGCTAACTGGTACCTATAGCCAAGTCTCAGGTAGGACAAAACAGACTTACTAAAATAAAACTAATACAAACAAAGTGTCATTTTGCCAATAACAATAATAATAAGCTTCCCCAATTTGTTGTGAGCAGGGCCACGGGAAGAGGCTTGCAATACACAGAAAAGAAAATAATTTAAAAAAAGCAAAAATACCAGAGTAAAGTTTAAAAAATACACTCACTGATTTTGTGTGATCTGGTCGAGGGGCAATAACTGGAGGAGGAGCCTCTTCATCGTCGTCCTCATCATCTGCTACTGCTGTTGAGGGCTCTGACCCTTTCGCACTGGGCTATGTATTTGTTATTGAATGGAAGAAATGAGAAATTAAATACATGCAAGTTAGAAGCAAAGTTGTTGTTTTTCCCAAAAGCATAAACAGCTTATGGAGTTAAGGGACTTTTCAAATGAGGATCCAGGAATTCTTAGCAATTTAGAACGTGCTGAGACACAGAAGAGTTTCCTTACATTTTATTACAATATTTAGTTTACTATATTTCATTGATATAGGATATATTCATGATTTTAAACAATACTTTTATCAAATAAGAAATATCTTAATAATTAAATTATCTCTTCCACTAGTCTAAGTGCTAGAAGCATGTGTTAAGTATTACTCACCATTCTTTAAATAATAGACAGACAGACATGGAAAGCTTTTAGCAGACAGAAGACTTGATAAAACATCCTTAAAACTAAACCACCTACTGGGCAACTTATTTCCTGTGGGAAATGTTGTTTAAATAAAATTCAATAAAATATTACTAATTTTATTATGAAGTATATAATACGTGATTCAATTTAATTATGAAGAACTGAAATGGAGCAGGCCTGGAAAGGCACAAGCAATAGTAAATACACTTACCGTTGGTGTTCCATCTTTTTCTAAAGAGCAAAAAGAGAAGAAGGCGAATATATACAATTAGTAGAATAAGCAGTAATAATAAAGTGGACTTTACAGAAAGCATGAGCAGCACATCAAGAATATGGACAGAATATCTAACTGTGGATGTTAAGAAGCAGGTAACTGGCTAATAGTGTAGTCGATACAATTTGTATCGATTACACAATTAGTCGATAAGGGGAGGCCCTCTGTCGCGGTTCCCACCAGGTCCAGGAGCTACCCCTGCTTCGGCTCTGAAGTTTAAATGTAGCAGGAGCCAGGTGCACAGGCAGCCTGGCTCCAACTACATTGAAACTGCAGGGCCACAGTGGGGGTAGCTCCTGGAGCCGGCACAAACTGGAACTGAGCAATCCCGGCTTGCGCCAGCTCTGGGACTGCTGCAGCTCTGCGTGTGAAATGCAGTAAGAGTTGCTGGGCTCTCATTACATTTAAAATGCAGAGCCGCAGCACCGAGAGCTGCTGGAGCCGGCACGAGCCAAGACTGAACAGTCCTGGCTTGCGCCCGGTCCGGGGCTGCTGTGGCTCTGCTTCCCCTGCCTCCCCGCTGCGTACTGTGCAGACGGTGCTAGGGGAACCGGCTTATAAGCCAGCTCCCCCCAGCACCGGCTCCCCTCCACCCTTGCTGCCTCTCATACAGAAGCATCACGGGAAGTAGGGAAGCAAGTAGTCAACTACTCACCTAGTCACTTACATCCCTACTTCCAACCAGATGAATTTTCATGGTTGATGAAAGAGGAAACATCTCTTTAGATGCAGACATAGTAAAATCTCAAATCCTGACTTGCTACATGACTGGATCTCCCCTGGGTGGAGACTGTGTCAAATTGTGTATTAGTTTTGATGTGTATACAAGAGAGATTATGACCAAATTAATAATACATAGATGTGACAAATCCCTAGCACCAAACTATTTTTAGAAAGGAAATCTTTCTGATAGAACCAGCCAAAAGGAATTGCACACACTGGAAAAATACAACCAAGTGTTTCCCCAGCCAGACACCCACCCACACTTGTCTACAACCTGCATCAGAAGTGACAAGCTACTTTGGTCTTAGCATTTGGGAAAGGTGAGCCGAAGCAAGTTACTGCACAGCACTTCTCCAAAAGCATGCTGTCCCTGGAAATAAGACAAGTGACCATCCTTACATGGTGTAACCAGTTAATCACAATCCCGTAGTTCAAGTTTCACAAAGACAGGTCACTAATTATTTTAGTTGACTGGTACTGCCATTTTGAATTATCCTGTTCCACTTATTCTCTTACACATCTCAAACAGGAGATTGACTGGACAAAGCTTTAGCGGCACCTCCACCCATTAGAGCCTAACTTCCCAATTCCAAGTCATGGCACATAGGGCAGAGCAGACTGGTCTGTAAGAACCAACCTCTTCCTCTGAGTGCCTCGTATGTACTCGCGTCTCACCTGCAGCAGAGAAGCTCAGATACTTCTGTTTTGCTGTGTCTTTGGAGTCATAGAATTTCAGCACATCTAGTACAGCCTGAGGATTCTTCTTCTGCTCTAGCTTGGTAATATTTGAGGTCTGTAGTAAGCGAGCCCATTGCTCTGGCATTCCCTGGAACAGGAGACAACCTTAATATTTTCTATTTTTAAGATGTTTTAAAAAAAAAATCAGGATGGATTTTCTTTCCACGTGTAAGTGTTCATCTGTGGCTATGGGGAGGGCTTCAGTTACTGACTTGAACATGTGTATGTGGCACAAGATAAATCAAGCCTTCAGCTAAGCCAGCACAAAATTCAGCGGCTCTATCAGTTCTTTTGACCTTCTGGGGCACAGTAGGAAGAAGTTGTGGATCCCCCCAACCCCTTGGTCCTAGACACCTCCTCCCCGATCAAGTACATTAAATCAGTGTTCTCCATTCATCAATACGGTCGGATTTTCTATGTACATATCTGTTGTAAATGGAAGTGAACTAACCAAAGTGGGAACTTCATTTTTCTACAGTTACCCTATAGGCTACCAGAAACTCTCACTAAAGGTTCTCCCACGTGGTATAAAGCAAAGCATCAGGAGCCTAGTGACTAGTAAACATTTATACTGCAACACCACCAGAGGCCAATCATGTGTACTAAGCATTGTAAATGATTTGTGATGGAGATGAGCAGATATATTTTAATTTTATTCCTAAGTGAAACATTCTCTACACTTCAGTTAGGAACCCTACGGCTTTCTAATCAGCTCGGGACAGGTGTACTTACAGTGAATTCTCCAGTCACCGCATCAAAGCCAACATGGATGGTGTGTTCGAAGTCTGATGGAGGAGATATTTCTGGCCTTTCCTTTTCCTTTTTCTTGCTTCCTAAAAGGAGACATTGAAAACCATCCACTTACAATTCCGAGAAGGTTCGGTCACAAGACAGAAGATCCCCATTGTCCCTGCTTAATACAATGGTACCCTTTGAGAATTAATATACCCTTTGTATTTATTCTGAAATTTGAACACGAACATTTCTTTACAAGTTTCCAAACAAAATAAGCTTTTTGGTGAAGGTGACATGCTATACGTTTCAATGGAGTTTTAAAATAGACACTGCAGCTCAAATTATACTTTGTTTTAAAATCACCTTAAGACTGAGGACTATGTCAAATTTCAAACCAGGAAAAAAAAGTTAATAAGCAACTCAAGTAGCACCACCTCAACTTGGACTGTAATGTGACTAAGGAGATGCAGAAATATGGGGAAAAGCACGTGCTACTTTTGAGCAAAGTGGGCCCAGCAATAGTTAATAAAAATACTACTTTCTCCACTGGGGCTGCACAGTTGGATATTCACTCAAACATGCAGTCATCTGAGGATTTGTTTCTAATTACTCACTTTTACTGTATTTCCAACTGCACAGACCCTCACACCAGCACGAAAGGAAAGAGGGACTTAAAGACTATACTTATACGGGATTATAAAGCCATGTGGCCTGCCTAGAGCTGAACAATGCCTTGGGAAGACATTGCTGTTATAAACAGGATATCTTTAATATGGCTGCACAGGTCTGGGAGCCAAAACTAAATAGATTGTCAAATGCATTTATAAAAATACTTCAACTACAGGGTTAGGAAAACCTGTTTATCTCTTTATATGAAAGCCTTCATGCATCACTCTTTGCCCAACCTTTTGCTGCTAACTATGTGGAAAGAAAATGACTATGTTCTCAGGAAGACTCCAGGTCTGAAGCACCTGATGACTTACAGAGAACATAATTTGGGGGTTAAAATCCCTAGGCATGTGCTACACCAATAAACCCTTCTCCTTTCAATCCAACAAACACTGTATTAGTACACTGGGCAAAGATTCTAAGACCCATTGCTCCGCCCACAGGAATAACAGGTCAGACACACACTTTAAACAAATTCAGGCAGTAGAACTGAGCCAAGAGGCTGATCAGTGAGTCATACGTTGGCAGCAGGTACTTGAGGCTCCATTAAGGCCATTGGGAGGCCACAGTATTTCTGAACTTCTGATTATAGCTGCGTTCCAGTTCTGTACTTAAAAGCGAGTCCCTTCACACAGTACGGGGTGACTCTTTTGTTCAAGAGTTATGATACAGTCCCTTATTCTCAGAGCTAACAGCAGCTTCAAGTGTTGCAGAAGTAGCAGTGCTCAGCCTCTGGGGAGAAGGGAGCACCTCAGGCCATTTCCCAATTACCCTCCTGGCTGATAGGGCTCCACCAGGAGACATGTACACAGCACTGCTCAGATGGAGGTTAAAATGTGGGATCTTTCATGGTGGTGTTAATGAGGAGCAAAACAAGCAGAAATGTAAAATCCTGGAGGAAACTATAACCTCTGGCTATAAAATATCAAAAAAGCACTAAAAAAATGCCCCAAATTACACGGAAGGAATCTTAATTCAATCACTAATAAATATTCCACTCATGAAAACAAATACATTAAAATATACACCAGTGAGACCAAATGTCTGGAGCCAAAGCATAAGATGCTTATTCTCCTACTGTAAGATTTTAACACTATATACAAAGCTATATACAGCAAAAGAACTGCAGCTGGTTTTGGCTCTCATGAAAACATGACACAGTACATGGTTGTCCTGACTTATTCCAAGGACGAACATTTAAAAAAGCCATGAGCAGAACACTTGGCAGAGTGAACACAGCATATATACTTATTTTGTTAGAACCACACTAGAGGTGTCATAGTTCTAGTGGAGTGCTGGAATTAAGGTTGGGACTCATCTACTCTTTAAAAGAAAACTAATTCTAAATCCTCACACTGACTTGGATTGTCTTGAAATCTGCAGTCCCTCATTGAGGTAAGGGATAGGGTCAGTGTTCCTAATCTGTTACACATCTCTCAAAACACCAGACATTTTATAAAATCTCTTGGTTCTCCTCATTTGTTTTGTACGCACCTCAAAGGCTCGGCTCTCCACAAACTGATCTCAATAGCTCAGGATTTACCTCAGCTAGTGCATGGCAGCAATTGGCAGGAGAGGATTGCAGTGAAGAAGTTATATAGGAGGGCCCTTCTTATTTGCCAACTTTAATGATGCTTCAGTCCAATTACACTTTGTAATTTACTGAGGCTCTTTCACTATTCAATGCCAATCCAAACACCAAGGGCCTTCCCTCACTGTATTTCCTTACAATCTTGTTTGAAGGAGGAGGGTCGCAAGTATTCTGACGACGGCATACGCACAAATGGCAGATAAGTCAGGTCATGCCTACACTACCTACTGGATCGAAGGGCAGTGATCAATCCAGAGGCGGCCAATTTATCAGGTCTAGTACAGAGGTGTTAAATGAACCGCTGAGTGCTCTCCCATCAACGCCAGTACTCCCCCAGAACAAGGGTAGGCAGTCGACAGGACAGTGTCTGCCACTGACTCACCGTGGTGTTTTCACTGCAGTAAGTACACCTACGTATGTCCACTTCAGCTATGTTATTCGAGTAGCTGAGGATGTGTCACTTAGACCAATGGCCCGTGGTAGTGAAGAGTAGGCCTATCAGCAGTGCCCTTGCTGCTAGTCTTGAGATGAGGAAGGAGGCTATTCTACTCAGGTTTCTGTTGTGACCTTCACAAGAGTACCTGGCACACGCTGCTATTACTGCCATCATAATGGTAAATACTGGTTTCTGTAGTGACAGTGGATGAAGCTGGAGCCTGCAGCAGACAAGAGTCACTGAACCCAGCGCTCACAATGAAAAAAGACTCATTCCTTAAAAGTTTTGGAAGGTTGCATGTGTCTCGTTGGAAATGAACACCATGCCCCCATCTTCCCTGTGCAGTATTCAGGGCTCACTCTTCTCCCTCACCTCACTTAACCATCCAATGGGTAGCTGGAAGGTCTGTTCCTGTCACATCAACATGGAGGTTTTGGGTCTCACACCATCCATCACCCATGATCAGCAGCAGAAGTTTGTCACAGACTTGTCTCTTCAGACTTACCTCACTAACAGATGGGCTTATCTACACAGGGAAACTGACCAGCACAGCCACTGGATTACTCACTTATCTGGACACTATTCCAGAATAAAAGTGACTTCAGCTAAGCCAGTCAATGCTTGTTATCCATTGTACAGAAACTCCAGAATACCAAAAGCCATCTTATGAATATGCATGATTCTGACTCAGGGGTTTCTTCTAAGAGGTAAAGAAAGCATAGTCGAAGTGACAGCTACTGGGACAGACAGAGGAGTGAGAAATAAGAAATGCATTAGGGGAAAGACTCAATATGGTGAATAAATAATTAGAGGAACAAAGTCTCTCAAAGCAAAGTGATGAAACCCGTGTCAGCATGGCTGAAACAATCCTGCTGGGTACATCAGTCAAACAGCAGCAGGGTGGGGAACAGTAGAGCCTGGAGGCATTAGGAAGAAATATATTAAAAGGAAGTAAAAACAGTGAGGCTAAAAGTGGTTTCCTAGTAATGTAAGATAGTAACATGTTACTCTAGTCCATCGCCCACAAAATCTAACCACTCTGATGCCAATACATTTAAAATAGCTCTATGTTTAAAGCCTAAATATTTGCTCTTCTACAGCGACAATTTCTAGTTCTCAGACATTTATACATGCTTTAATACTTTTAAACACATAATTAGCAAATATAGTAATATTCTCCAAAGGAGAATACTCATACAAAAAAAAATCAATTACATTTTAAAAGGTCTAACAATTTATTAGGTCCAAAAGAGACACAGATTACATAGTGCAATGGGATGTACTTGGTATATATTCTGGTCGGAAAAAAATAAAGTCATAAAATTAAATTGCTACAGTTCTGAAACGCAGGGAAATTTAACTAAAACCAACTTCCAGGGTTATAGCTTATTAAACTTTGGGAGGATCTCTCTCAAATATAATTTTATAAAGGGTATGCATGTGGAAGAGGGAAGGCGAGGTTTTTTTTTTTTTTTTATTTCTATTGCAGTGGCACACTCCAGAAGGAGATCTAGGATCAGGAACACACTGCCCTATGCATGCACATAACAAAAAAGGCTTATAACCCAAGTGTAGAACAAGAGATAAAAAGCAGACACTATGAAGAGTAAGGGGAGCAGAAGGTAGAAGGGTTTTTATGAAGGATGATTTAAGATGGTAGAAGGGAATTTCATTTGGAGGGTTTTTTTCTACCAGCTACTAATTTAGGGTTAGTATCAGGGGGTGGCCGTGGTAGTCCGAATCTGCAAAAGCGACAAGGAGTCCTGTGGTACCTTCTAGACTAACAGATTTATTGGAGCATAAGATGCATCTGACGAAGTGGGTCTTTGCCCACGAAAGCTTATGCTCCAATACATCTGTTAGTCTATAAGGTGTCACAGGACTCCTCGTCAATTTAGGTTTAGCCTCTCTCCCACCAATGTTCCAGGTTCAAGGACCTACAGTTACAATGGAAAGCTTCCTCTTACCCAATAAAACATGCATCCTGAACAGCAGCACCTCCTTAGATGAGGTACTATATGCAGCTGGAAAGACTAAAATAATGACACCTAAAAAATGTTAATCTTCACATCATGGACTTGAATGCTTACAGCACTCCCACAACCAAATAAAAGGCCAAAAGGAAACATTCAGTACTCAGGGAAAGTTTTGTTGACAGCGCTGAAGTATTTTACCTTTTTCAGTAGAAAAGATGGAAATGATTTTGTTCCTAGGTTTTCTCTCTTCTGGTACAGAGGGCAGGGGTTTCAAGCTGTGGTTGGTAGACAGCTGGTCTTTGCCCCCTGAACTGAAGATGGTACTGCTCATTCGGACGGGAGGGGCTGGTGGCTTATCTTCCAGTTCTCCGTTATCAGACATGGCTCTAAATGGCTAGCCAAGGCCCTGAAATGGAAAATAGGAAACCAATATAAACGTGACTGGCAAAAGTAACAAAGCACTAGAAACAAATGCCGGATTGCTTCCAAAATGCCAGAAAAGCTCACTACAAAGGAAGGAGGATGCATTTCCATTGGAAGGTGTACTTGGCATATTAACTAAGCTAACACCCATCATCTAACTCTCCAAGTTCTTTCTTATCCTTTCTATAAACAGGCTTGGTAGGATATTTTTACCTGGAAATGTCAATTTCACTGTACAAACTGACATTTTCATCAATAAAAAATTACAGATATGCAAAGAAAAAATGATGCTTGAATACTTAGTTTGATTTAACGATATTTACTTTGTTTATTCTGAAACGTGGCGTTTGTGTTTCAGCTGTTATCGGTAAAGATTTAACCTGTTGAATCTCAGCATCTACTGTTAAATAATAGTCTGAACCCATTATAAGTTTCCTGCAACAGTGAAAATTTAAATCAATAAAAATGCTTTAAACCAAACATCATCATCCATTGAAATTTTAAAAAAAGATAAGTCTGTCAAAGCTATTTATAATCCAAGTTCTTCGTGGCAGGGACAGCATTTAGGTCTCACATAGTGACAAGCACTTTTGGGTTAACAAAGTAGATATTTAGTGAAAATAATGCTCCTCCACATTTGCTATTACCTACTTTTACGTGTGCTGACTAGAGACCACCCTTCTTGGTACCTCAGACTGCAAGGATCAGAAATAAACCAAATCAAAAAGTCAAACTAAACAAGATCACAGAAGACAGATAAGGAAAAGACCAATTACAATAATTCCAACAGCCACAAATTACAAATGATACAAATACAAGGAGTTTTTATATTCTTCCTCTAATACAAATCCTTTACACAAACATAATACTCCTATTAAATGGAAAAGGAAGGAAAGAAAGAAAACCTAGCCAGAAAACATACCCTGTGCCCTTCCAGCAAAAGACATTCAACATGACAGAACTCTACCTCAAAAGCATGCAAGGACTCAAAAACAATCCTTCAGCTGTCTGACGGATGCAGCGGAAGTGACTTAATATACATCAGTAATAAATGGCATCCGGAACCAGCAAGTTCCAAGACTGGGAGTCTGTTTCCATTTCCCAGTCTGTCAAATGGATCTTTTCACCTCTGGGAAATGCTTTAAGATTCTTGAATGAAAGGTGCTCTTTCAGCAAAAAGTAACTGACTCAGACTGAAGAGCAGCTATGATTACTGAAGCACACCAATACCAAAACATACCTCAGTTAAGAAAATACTCAACTTGGGAGCATTCTGAAACCATTTTTTTTAATTCTTCAGCAGGATATTTGCATGATAGGAGTTCTACACATAGTGATAACCTTTCATTTGTATAGTGCCTTTCGTCTAGCTGGATCCCAAAAGGCTTTATTGCTGGAACTGATTGTAAAACATACACATTTTATTTAAAACAAACAAAAAAAAGCATTAATGCTTTAAGAGGAAAAAATCTGCAAACACACACAGACCCCCCCTCTCAGACAATTCAATTTTTCCTGCTCAGAAATCTTCACTCTCTCATCCCAGAGTTACATTACACATTCTAATTTAATATAGCCTAAAATTTGCAAAAGTATATTCACAATTACTAAGAAGTTGTTTGAAATGGATTTTTTTTAATAAATGAGATTTGATAATCTAATTCGTTAATCTCTGAATCTGACATATGCGAATAAACATTTTGCACATTTAAAAATGAGTAGTCCTGTGGCACCTTATAGACGAACACAAATATAGATAGTATCATGAGCTGTGTAGAAAAATGCTTACTAATTGCATCTGGAGATACCAAAGAAGTAAATGGCTCCCCCTTGTGATTCCTGGTATTGTCTGAATTAAGAACACCGTATCAAACACCTCTCATCTCCCTCTCCAAAACAGTGTGGAAAGAGGTGTCCTACTAGTCTTCACCCAGTTCAGCAAACTTGTTAGTAAACTTTACTACAATGGTGGGGAACTTGACTGACCCTAGGCACACCAGTAGGTCAGCCATTTTGAATGTAACTGAAAGGAGTCCGGGTAAAACGTGTATCAATGCATCTTATTTTCATAACTGTACTGCATTGTCGTAGGTTGACATGTTCTTGGCAAAGAAACTATAAACCGACTGCCTCCATCTAGCAGCTCATAGATGAGTGGTATAAGATGCCAGTTCCTAACTACTCAACAAAGCAGGGTAGTGCCTAGTGCCTCCCTTCAAAGACCCTTATTTCACGTAGTCTGGTTGCCATAAGCATCTAAGTAACATAGCTTCTCTGAAAATATCTTTATGATGCCAGGTAGTACTATGCAAGAGTCCAGCAGCTTTATGGTAAACGGGCAGTTGCTAGTTGTCCGTCAATTGACAAACTGCTGTGGGACAAATGCCAGTGCTGTATGTCTAAAGGGGATTTTACATCCCTAGTAACTAGTTAACTGGATAAACATGTTAAGCAGTTAACCGATTAAACAGGGTGGGGGCAAGGGGAGGAATAGATGTGGTTACAATATCTGAATACAGATTCAGGTGACTCTCTCAAGCCTAAAGGTTTGTGGATTTTATCCATGCTTTAAATGATTCTAGCTTTAGGCAGGACTCTTATTTCAAAACACCCACATTCTGAGGCAACAAATTCAAAATTTAATTATTTCCAGGCAGGGATGGTGAGTGTACACAGAGATTTTCGTGGGAGCTACTGGTTCTAGCAAAATGGAAGATGTTTGAACTGCAAGAATCCCTATCTTAAGGACAGGGCAGAGCAGGAGAAAAAATTGTATGAAGGCCTCTTGATAGTGCCAGATCTTATGTGCTGGAAATAAATGACATAAGTGGAAATCAAGAGGCCTGTTCTGTATGGCTGGCCTCACAAAAACTTGGATAAAGATGTAGACAGCTAGAAGGGATGAGATTAGTTAATACATAACTCCATGGCCACTGCGAATCTGTAGACGTGGGGCTATATGGACTTGCAATCCTAGTGCTACTGATTTGAGGACACCCATTAAGCAGAATACCGATTTTATTTTAAACCCCTATTTAGACAAAATTTAACACTTCACAGATGTCTGTGTGGAATGTTGTTAGAATAAAAGTGATACATCAATTTGCACAGGCCTAATTGGTAAAGTATTGTCAACAACAACTGAAGATATGCCAAACACAGCTAAATGAAAAATTTTTGTTGGAATGATTTTCTGACAAATGCTTTTTTTTGCAGAACCAAAGTTTGTAAGGGAAAATTTTAGCTTTGCCAAGAAACTGAAATTTCTGCTGGAAAAACTGACAGCTCCCTGCCAACAAGGCACTTGTCAATTTCACTCCTCTCACCCTCCTCCCCCCCCCCCCCTCCCCAAGTAAACTGACAAAAAAAATCTTTCCTGGGAGGCCTGGATCCTGATTCTTTTACCTCCTGTGTCCCCTCTGTCATCCCCCCCACCCCACCCCCCAGTGTGCCTCTGAGGTTTTGCCTGGGAGTGAAAACATCAAGAGCCATCCTGGCAAGCAGCCAGGAAGGCAAAAATTTGTTTCAGTTCTCCTGGAAAGTGGATTTTTCTTGAAAATCCTTTCCATAAAAATTGCATTTTTGATGTTTCGTTCAAAATTGACAACAGCCCTCTAAGCAGAGCTTTCAAGAGAGGCAGAGACCCCAACAACTCCATATTCCCTCTCCACTCCAGGATTGGAGAAGCACTGGATGCTGTTGCAAAAAAAAGCATACATGATTCTGGGATGCATTAACACGTGTGTTGTGAGCAAGACACGAGAAGTCATTCTTCCGCTCTACTCTGCGCTAGTTAGACCTCAGTTGGAGTATTGTGTCCAGTTCTGGGCAGCACATTTCAAGAAGGATGTGGAGAAATTGGAGAGGGTCCAGAGAAGAGAAACAAGAATGATTAAAGATCTAGAGAACATGACGTATGAAGGAAGGCTGAAAGAATTGGGTTTGTTTAGTTTAGAAGAGAGAAGATTGAGGGGGGACATGATAGCAGTTTTCAGGTATCTAAAAGGGTGTCATAAGGAGGAGGGAGAAAACTTGTTCATCTTGTCCTCTGAGGATAGAACAAGAAGCAATGGGCTTAAACTGCAGCAAGGGAGGTTTAGGTTGGACATTAGGAAAAAGTTCCTAACCGTCAGGGTGGTTAAACACCGGAATAAATTGCCCAGGGAGGTTGTGGAATCTCCATCTGTGGAGATATTTAAGAGCAGGTTAGAGAAATGTCCATCAGGGATGGTCTAGACAGTATTTGGTCCTGCCATGACGGCAGGGGACTGGACTCGATGACCTCTCGAGGTCCCTTCCAGTCCTAGTATTCTATGATTCTATAACCTCTGTGACTAACAGATAGCAGTGACCAACCAAAGCTTCAAAGAGGTCACTTATTGATTTTCTCCTTGATAGGCTCCTCCCATACTTGCTTTGAAAGCAATTTATTCCAGGGGGTTTTCTTCAAATATTCTATCTGGTACAGGAAGAAAGGCCAGAGGGAGGGGAACAAAATTCCTTTTTGTAAAGGAGTTGTATGTACCATCTGTCATTGTGTGTTATTTTTGTACTGTTTACACCCAAAAATTTCATTGCCCGCCCAGCTACAATTGTTTAAACAAATGTGTTGCAATGGTAGAAAAAAATTGTGTACATTTGAAAACTGTAGGTACTGGGAGTACTTTTTTTTTTTTTTTTTAAAGAGGTACTTTATAAAAAAAAAAAGGTTGAGAAACACTGGACTAGATCATCATGATGGTGCCTTCTGGTCTTAAAGTCTGAGTCTTTAACATAATAATAATGTAACAGCAACCATTGTTCCCTGCAAGCTGTGCGCTTGGGTGGCCACCCAGGAGAGATTCAAATGCCACCCAGCTGATTAGCAGAGAGCCCACAATTGGCAGCATGTGTTTCTACTGGTGGTATACATCCGCACATGCCTTGTTGCACAAAATTTATTCTATACATGGATTGAAAAATTAGAGGGAACATTGACAGCAACTACTAGTTTTTTTACTTAGAGAAAGTAGCAGAAATACAAGTGCCAGCTTTGTCTTTTATATTAACCATTTTTTGATCCAAGTTTAGAACATTTCTTGGTCCCACATGCCTCTCTTTGGAACTCCTTGTAACTACACTTCACCTCCCGCTGCCAGTGAACAATTGCCCTGTGTTTTGTTCATGAGTGGTTTTGATTATTAGCTCCCCAGAGCACATTGTTTATTGTTTTATTCCTTTTGGGACATTTGGATATGAAGTTATATAGATAAATTAACGACATCATATTTGTGGGATTAAGAGTAATTCAAGTGAAATATCAAATCATTTAAAAGTCATATGTAAAACATTTTTCTACTATTCTTGTGCAAGCCTAAAATTCTTCAGATTTTTTTGAGCTGTATGAACAGCCTTGAGCCAACTCAAACTTACCTTACACTGTATTAAAATATTTAGCCAAGACTATTTGTTTCTTTTTTGTGTCAGGGTTGGGGACTAAAGCAGCTAATTGGGTTAGGAGACTAGAGCACTGGGAAATCCCCAAGGCCATCCATTTCAACAAGAAAAAAAGCACTTTAAAAAATGGCAGAACAGCAGCTGTGCAAATTCCTTAGACCTCCACTTCTGAGGTCTGGCTGATCAGCTGTTGAGGTGTGTTGTGGTGTGTGTGGGGTGTGTTGTGTTTTTTTTTTTGTTTTTTTTTTTAAACAGAGTGCTTGAAACCACCCAAGCCCTGCCCTTGAATGAGGGACCTGAAGCATTCAGGAGGAAAATGATCTTGAGAACATGGTGGGGAGCGGCTCAGGGAGCAGCAAACGTGACCAAGGCAGAATGGAATGACAGAAGGAATGCTGCACTGTATGAAATTAACTACCCAGGGTTAGCTTCTTGTGATGCTAGCTCAAGTTTTATGAACATGACTTTTTTCCCCACAAAAATGTTTAATTTTATTAAATGAATTTTTATCAAAACCTTTGGAAGTTACAAAAATGTTTAAACAAAAATGGGTCCATTTTAAACCTGCAAAATGGAAACCACTTTGAGCTTGTTATTTTTAAAAACGTTCCACTAGCTCCACTCACCACACAGCTCATTGTATGATGCATGTAAAAGTCTGATCCCTTCAGGGATTTTTATTAATGGTTAACATTCACACTAACTCAGGTTTACATGCCAAGGGTTGGGGCGTGGACTCTCCTTCCCTATTCAATGTGCAGGGAAACAGTTTGCACAGAGGCAGGAAGTGCTTTTGAAACCACTGCAGAGAGGCTGGCACTCTGTACAAGGGCTGGAGTGAAAACAGTAGCGTGCACGCAAGACCTGCCCCTCACCACTACAGAAGGGAAAAGGTGTCTCACTTGACATAGCTGTTCTTGCATCACCTCACACTGGCTGCCCTGTTGAAACATAGCTTTATGGGTATGACTGTAACAAGTATGAAAACTGCAAGTCTGACACTTGCAAGTAATTCTTGAATACTGGCGAAGCAGGAGCCTAATCCACATTTTTATGTAACTTTTATCCGGATGGCCTGAAGATACTTCAGCGAGGTGCATGAGAAATTCACGTTCATTAGACTTGTTCACTGGCTTCCCAAAATCTCAGACAAGTGGGCACGTAAGGGCTGGTGAACAGATGACTGAAAGGAGATAAAGCTTAGTATAAATATGTAAAGGGATGTTATAAGTGGAAACAGATCAATCATTCACATTAGTCATCAGAGACAAAGCAAGCAGTAATGCAGGGCTACTCAACTTTGGAAGCCCCAGGGGCCACAATGATACTCACAGCACATGCCGACGGCCGCAACTTAAGTGTGGTAGCATGTACATACAAATATATATGCAAATGATTTTTTTCACATTGATGGGCATGAATGCGATTGAGGCAAGACTACACAACACACAGGCCCCATTTAAGTCAGTTCTGCTATTAATAAAATGCAATATTTACCCGATTTCAACCCACATGACAGCACTTTGAATGAGCACTTTTAAAAAGAAAATTGTATACCAGTGTTTTGGGTATTTAGCTTGAAGCTTCAGGTTGTGCGTTTCTTGGGGTGGTTTTACTCAGAAAAAATTGCCAAGCCAGAGCACTCCAACCTGTGGCGGGCAGGGAGCTGGGTGAGTCAGGCCGGACACGAGAAGCAAAAAAGCACAGGTGCCCGGGAGCCCCACCCTGGATTCCCAGCAGGGCTGACGTCCCCACGCGGGAGTCCGTTGCTGCATGTGGGATGGAGGCAGGGTTGCCCAGCCACACCTAGCTATTAATCAGAAAGCTAGCTACCAATTCTGCCGCTCTGCCTACCCTGAAACACAGCAGTAGTCAGCTTTGCAGAAATATGTTTCATTTCTGCACAGTGAACTGTACTAGACGTTTTTCCTCAGAGAGAAAGGGGATCTGAGAACCTGTTGTGTAAACCAGTTCACACAAGAGGCAAATAGAAAAGCCTGAGAAGAATTTGGCAGCACTCTCAGAAGTGTTACTCTGATATCAAGGAGGATCTCAAATAGTGTACTGTTGCAGCAAACTAGTCTGAACACTCTCACCTTGACATACTTTCCTCTTTTCCATGAATGTGAAGTGGGTGGTTCCCTGGGAAACTTGTTAGGTATAGCTCTTAATTGCGTTGGCCCTGGAATCTTTTGAGACTGGCTAGATTGTGGTCTGAGCTCACATGCTATCCTTTTATGGTTTCCTCCTTTGCATCTAAAGAGGGCTGTCAAAACGTGTTTGTTACTGAGCTAGATCCTAGGATATAGAACTTTCTCCACTCTAGACATCTCATTTGGTTCCTCCCCACTTATAAAAGGCAGTTTTTAAAGCTATTTCTTCCTAAGGTATTTTCAGAATAACTGTTCATAGTGCTATATTTACCTCATTCCCCTGCAATCCTTTTTGCTCATTTGTTAAATTGGCCAATCTGACAACTGTTTTGGACTGTTTGAACATAAACCTCACTAAAGGTTTAAAATATACTGCATTATGTTTTATCCTGTTGTATAGCATCCAAGGACATGGCCAGTGGTGGAGAGGGGAAGTATTTATGTATAATAATTTCAGAGAAGGAAAGAATTTGAAATACTAAAGCTTTCAAATTACAAGCAAAAAGTTGTTAAACAAGGTCCTTTTTTAATTTATGTTTTTCAACAATTCCATTAAACTAATGTTTAAAGGATTCTATTTACCATGTATCAATGATCAGAAAAGTTAATTGGAAAAGTAAATGGTTTGAGCAGAAATTTGGCTAAACAAAGTAGATATTTTATCAGACAGCAGTAAGTTTGAGAAGTATGTAAGCTTTCCTTTTTAGTACAAAAATATTTTGTCTTCACTAACTAATCAGTGAGAATAAGCTCTTATTTCAGCAATCAGAAAACAATTAGCATTGCTGATGTAAAATAAACTCATCTTTCCAGAGATGATCACAGGAAAGGAAAACAGATGCCCCACCAGATAGATTTACCATGAAACAAATGGTGCTGTGGCACAGCTCCCAACAATGGGGGGGGGAGGGGGAGCGCCCCACACTAGAGCAGCAAAGCAAAAAAAAAGCAAAGCATAGGCCTCATTTGTTTGCTGTTGTAGTCATGCCCACAAGGTATTTTGCCAGCACATGAGGGAAAGGGACAAGTCAATTGTGAAGCTGAAGAGCCCGTTAAGGAATGCTAAGTTCACAGGAAAAACTTAAACAAATATCTGGTAGCACTTTTAAAGACTAACAAAACAAGTAGATGGTATCATGAGCTTTCGTGGGCACAGCCCACTTCTTCAGATGACCGGACACAATTAGGGATGTAAAGGGATAACCAGTTAATGGGTAACTTGGTTAACAGTGTCTTACTGGCATGCTTACTGGGGTAACCAGTTAACTAGCACCCAGATGGGGGCCTGCTCCAGCTGGGCTGGACCCACCAAAACGCAGCAGGCCAGTTAACTGGTTAAACATATAATTTAACTGGTTAACATTTTAAACAGGATTATACATCCTTACTCACAATAGACCCTGGAAAACACCTGGCCCGTCTACACTTGACTTAATGAACTTTTCCTCACACAAAAAAGGAAAGGGTGGGGCAGAGAAGCCCGAGGAAACAAAAAGAATAGCCAACCAGAGTGGGATGGTCAGTAGAGGGGAGAGAAGGAGGGTTCGGCAGTTCAGCCCAGACGGGGACTGCCCCTTTTTGGGGCTCATCTCCAATGTCCCCAAGTCCAGGTGCTGCTAAGAATGCTGGTTCCTTTCAGCCAGTGACTCAGTGCCTGCCCAGGAGAGCCCCCACCCCAAACCTCCCACTTGCTTCTGACACTTCAAGGGTGGCAGCAGTGGAAATTTCATTCCTGCTGCACCAAGGACTCACCTTCAATCTTCACTATCTAGTCTTTAGTCAAGATGAGACTGGCTTCCTACTGGGCCCACAAAGGGAAGAGGCAGAAAGGGGTGGGCTATGCGGGGAGAGGGGGATGAGTTAGATGTGGTACAGAGACTCCTCTAGCATCCTTGATTGCTGATTTCTCTCTTGCATCGGATGCCTGCAGACTCTCTCCCATGAGTCAGCAGCCTTGATACCTGTGGTATAAACACAGCTCTTGCTCAGGTGGTTTTGTTCTTTCCTCTCCAAATTACCATGCCTGTTCCCAGTGAACTCAAAAGCAAACCTTTCCTTTTCAATGGTAACAGGCTTTGGGCCCCAAGAAGGAGTCAGACAATGTGATTTTGATCAATTGCGCATCTGTCCCGAGACAGTTCTCCTGCCAGGCTGATTTTGATTTCCCTCAGCCTGAGACGCAGGCGGGGCAATAATAAAACAACTGATGCACATGACACACACAGCAGCAAAATATTTGTGGTTTTTTAAGGGGGGAGGCTCTTTGACTTAAATATGCACTACAGTAAGAAATTAAATGAATTCTCCCAAGGGGACAGACATTCATCTTTTTGAAGAGGAAGTGAAACATTTCATTATTTTAATAAAAAATGATGAGCTCTGTGCTTCAATATCACCAGGTAACTTGCATAGATTTATACAGGACAGTTTGCAGGCAACCTTTCCAAATGCAGACACGATTCTGGAAACATTTTTAACGGTACCTTTTATGAATGTAAAAGTGTAACCGTGTACAGAGTTAATCGATGAGCTGGGCTCATTGGTTAACGTTCACGGTTACGTGCAGGCTCACGGTACACATGGGGAAAAGCCTGTCCTCTCCACGCTGCTGCCTCTATCAGAGGCAGCAGTGCCGGGGGGCGGGGAGGGGAGAGGGCGGGCAGGAGCAGATACGCACAGGGAGACAGCTTAAAAGCCAGCTGTCCACGCACACCGGCTCCTCAGGAGCCAACTGCCGATCCACATGTAACCGTGCAACCTCTGAAATTTTCAGTGGTTACAGTTAGTTAAAAGCATTTAAACATCCCTAATACCTATCACAAATGCTACTGGTGAACATTCTTTTGTTTTAAAATGAATTAAGTTTGTCAATACTGACAAATGAAAATGCCTCTTTACAAAATACAGTAAAACTCCAATTGTCTGGCATCCAGTGGTCCGGCACTCCCAATAGTCCAGTACCAACTGGAACCCGGAAGTGCTCCGGCCAGCCGGACAATTGGAACTGCTCCGCGCTGCTTCCCCAAGTCCGCTGCTGCCGCTGCTGAAACTGACCAGTGGCGGACTTGGGGAAGCGGCACAGAGCAGAGCAGCTGGGGTGCTGCCTGGTTGGTCCCGCAGCGCCGCCCCTCACCTCCCTGCTCGGGGCCCGGCAGCACCCCAGCTGCTCTGCTCCGCGCTGCTTCCCCAAGTCCGCTGCTGCCGCTGCTGAAACTGACCAGTGGCGGACTTGGGGAAGCGGCACAGAGCAGAGCAGCTGGGGTGCTGCCTGGTTGGTCCCGCAGCGCCGCCCCTCACCTCCCTGCTCGGGGCCCGGCAGCACCCCAGCTGCTCTGCTCCACGCTGCTTCCCCAAGTCCACTGCTGCCGCTGCTGAAACTGACCAGTGGCGGACTTGGGGAAGCCACAGGCAGAGCAGCTGGGGTGCTGCCAGGTTGGTCCCGCAGCACCGCTCAGGTGAGGAGCTGCGCTGCGGGACCAACCCAGCAGCACCCCAGCTACTCTGCCCTGCCGCTTCCCCAAGTCACCACTGCCGCTTGCAGCCCCAGCTGGCCTGTCGCCGGCAGCTGTGTGGGGCTTCCCCCGCCTCCCTGCAAAATAGCGGAGGGTTCGCCCCATGCCACGCCGTTCCCCGCTGACCCCGCCCCGCCCAGCCAGACCCCTCACAGCCCCCCTTCCAGAGTACCTCCTGATACTCCGGGCATATCCGATAATCCAGCACCCCCTGGGTCCCAAAGGTGCTGGATTATCGGAAGTTTACTGTATTACTAACAATAACTTGACATTTGTAAAGAAAACGTATAGAAAAAAGCTATCTGAATAATTTTTTTTTCCACATTGAGTAAATTTCTTCAGAAGAAGTTAACTTAATTTTCCATTCATGTGTCATCTATACTTTATTTTTACAGATTTTTCACATTAGCGTAATGCAAGTACAAGCTTTCATCCAGAGCAGAAGTTCTCAAACTGTGGTCCAAGAACTCCATTCAAGTGGACTACGAAAGTTAAGATTTTTTTTTCTCTAAAGCACTCTTATCCAAAGCACTTTCCAATAGTTAGCTAATGATGCAAGCAACATTTGGAAAGATCATTAGGTGGTCTGCTGAGACTCTCAGCAATTTTCAGGTGGTCTGTGAAAAAAGTTAACTACCAAAAAGTCAAGGTCCCTCATTTATTTTCATTTAACTTCCTATTACTTATAATATAGGAGGATAAAGAAAAACCATGAAAAATGGGGGTGGGGGAAGATGAGAAAATGTTCTTTCTGATGACTTGGTGGGGGGGGGGGGGGGAGAGAAAAATGAAGCTGAGCACAAGGCCCCACTAACTCTAAATCCGCCACTGTGCCCCACAAATGCATCTCACAAACTATGGAATAATCAATAAAAGCAACTAGGTCAGAGATCAGGCTGAGATCATGTGACAATAGGTAGTAAGCAAGACTGGAGGAAATTACTTGTAAGGATTGGTGTAGCCAAGTGATTTAGCACTTGGTGAGAATCAGAATGCACATCACATTACAGTAAACACTTATTCTAAGTTCTGGTGAGGTGCTCCAATTATTCTAAGCGCTCCAATCCATGACTCTGATTGCCACCTCCTCCATTCTCCTCTGTTTATTAATTTGAGGCACAATCTTCTAAAAAAAGTTTCTTGAATGAGACAAGGTCTGCTTTTTTTTTTTGTTTTGTTTAATTTTTGTGTATTTTTTCCAGAAGGGAGGGGAGAAAAGGTAAATTTGATGACAGACATTCAATAAGCAAGTACAGTTGCTGTGTGATAGATGCTTCCAAACTTCATTTTGGGGCCACTGGTTTTATGAGTTTGAGATCTTCATTCACCAAACAGTTTTTCAGTCTAAGGCAAAATGCGGCACGTGTATGCGCATACATATTATTAAAGGCTCCCATTTCGCAATACGTTTCCTGCAATTAGTTCACTGAGTACTGATCACAGCTCACTTCCTCCCCAGGATTAGCTCAAAGCAGTTTTCTGACTAGTTTTTATTTCAGCCTGTGCTACCTAGCCACAGCTCACTTCCTGCCACATCACCAGCAAGCACAGTGGCTAATCAATTTAAAAGTATTTACTCACTATAGAGTAATTCTAATCTGGTTTCAGACACAACCAATAGGTCTCAGATTGCTTCATACCAAAAGCAACACACAAAAAGCAACTATTAAAAACTGAAAAAGCCAAGTACATAAGATTCCTTTAGCTTGATCAGTAGAGACTCCAAAAACTATACTAAGAGGTCAACTTCAAGTATTTTCAAGCTATTTCTGCCTGTTAGCTAATCAGAAAATATATGGAAAAATACTAGTTGTACACATAAAATTGCCTGTATCCAGACTTTGGCAAGTTCCACTGCCAATTCCTCATCTGCCAAAGTGGAGCTTGTGAGAAGAAAGAACAAGAATAATTTTGACAACTGTGGTAAGAAGTCAAAATGGTAACCCACTCCACTTATAGTCATTGTACCACTTACTTAGCTTCTATGTACAAATAGACCAAAGTCAAACACCTCACACCAGGCAAGGCAGACACAATCTTAATAGAGTTTGTTGCCACAAATCTCACCAGGTTTATATAATTTCAGATAAGCTAATGCACATGCCAAACTACATAGCTATAAACAGACAAAAGATGGAAGTTTATGAAACACTGATATTCGCTGGGGGAAGGATACAAACCTTACTATAATCCCTTCCAACCAAGTGAAGAATGTTAACACTTCATCAATGTATTTGGTTTGACTAACAGCTATTGCTTGCATCAGAAAAAGACTAGCTTCAAAAGTTTAAGAACCAGTGTTAGGATAAAAGTTCAGAGGAAGTCTAGTAACTTCACAATTCATACAAAGGAAATAACTTATTAAATTTACTCGCAGGAGAGCCTTTTTCACTGATGAAGCAGAGAACTCACTTGAATCTTTTTTGTCACATTTCCACAGCACACACATCACTTCATGCCTGGAAATGTTCAGGACAGAGACAGTCTCTCACTCACATATCTGTTCCCAGACTACACGCTTCAATAAATCTTAATCTGCAAGGGACAAAGAAGAAGTTCAGAGTACTACCTTGCAAAATTATAACTAGCGAACAAAACAAGCAATGCAGGCAAATTCTTTTCATTCTATCTTTTTCAGGCTCCCACTCCTCCCTATCTTTTTGCTAGCACACTCAGAAGTAAAGGAGCAAACCTAGGAAAAATAAACATAGCTGGAATTTACGTATCAACTGGACAATGCAAAAAAAGTAGTGTAATAACAAATACCACATAATAGCAAAGGAAAAAAGCTAGTGTCATCATTAATCATGGAGAAGGGACTTTTCTAGCCCCTTTCACCTGCCTGGTGATTGTCTCTTTTCTATATGGTTTTATGAGAAGCAATCCCATTCCAAGCACATCCAGTTTTCCCGGCAGAAACAAACCCTAACTTAGCTTTAAGTTAAGATATGAGGAAGCTGTATACCAAATTTGGTGGTGCTAGCTCTTACCATTTAGGAGGAGTTCTTGAATATCTGCAGACAAACTCTCCCAAATCTATAGTAGGAAACAGGGATGTTAAAATGCGTTTATTTTTGTAAATGTGTAACTGGGTACACACTTACATCCCTAATAGATAATGGGGTGTTTTGAAAGTGTTGCAAATGTTTGGGTACCTCTTTCTAAATAAGGCAGAACATAACTACAAATCCACAGACAAGGAACACCCAGAAATAAAATACTTCCCTCTTAAGGCCATTTCTGTGCAAAATATTACTCTGTGCTAAAATGCTGTTTATTATCTTAAGCCAAGGATCTTTAAGTTTTAATGGCTGCCATAAGCGACTCTCATTTTGAGATGGCCGGTGCACTGCAATAGCACCAATGTACAGTAACCTTCCCCTCCCTCAGTGCTAGCACACCAAGGCATGGTTTTTGTGTAATGATTAATAAGAAAAAATATACGAAGTAGTGCTCTTAAAGCTCTTGGTAGATTGCCACAGCAGCCCTCAGCTTCATAAAGTCTACACATCCAGTTAGAACAACAAGCCAAACAATGGTTCGTGGTGTGGACAAAAAACCCCAAAGGGCTACAGACTCAAATCTGGAGAGAAATCACTTCCTACTACACTACTCTCAAGCATTAACAGATCTTCCATTAGAAAAGATACGCTCTGTTTTTCCACTGTTAATGATGGCATAGGCAAAAGCCTCAGTACCCAAACAAACTTTTTGGTATTGTCTCCCAAGACTAAGCTACATCAAATTCCAAGAAATGTAGTTACAATTTCTGCTAATTCAAATATACATTTGGCACATAGATAGTGCTATAGCTGATGTGTGTTACTGAATATGAGTGAATTATAAGTGAACAAATCATGACTATATCTGTTCTATATCTTTGCTCTGTATTTCCCAAATGTCAACCCATTAATCAGATTTGCTTCATAAGTAATTTACACTCTAGATAGGCCTGAAAATTGATTATCTGCCTAAAGTTTGTCTTTGTTTCACACTTCCTTGAACATGGAAAGACTGAGTCTGCAAAAAAATGAGGTTGTAACATTGTTAATTGCAACTGATGAAGTAGGAGCAAAGAAAAACAAACCAGACTGGATTATTTGTAAGGACAGCAGATGTGTGGCACAAATACATACTGCTGTGCTCCTACCATATGAACCTGCAGAGAACCAAAACAAAGGAAATGGCCAGCAATTTATGGTCTGTACAGGCTCCCAAGAACAAGGGAGAAGGAGGAGGGGCAAGGGAGGAGAGCATGCAGTGTGTGTTGACATCACCAGCACATCTGTGATCCCAACAAATGCAGAGATCTGGGCTGTTTGCACTTGCTCATGCTTCAATAGCTGGCAGCAACACATTTTCAAGCCCTTATTTGCACAAGCTGAATTTTTCCAAGCCCAAGGGGAAACGTGATTTTTTGCCAAGTTTAAAAGTAGGGAAAACTCAAATTACTACTAATTGTTTGTAATACCACAGGAATTTGGGCCACTAGTCTGTGCCTGTCATCCCTGACAACGTGCCTTAATGAAAACAATTATTCTAAATGTGACATCCAAACATTGAGTGAACAAGCCAGTCTAGAGCATCACATTTTGGACAGAGGGTGTCAAATCATATACAGATAATCACCTTGATCATTTGTGTACAATCCCAGTCTTATGTGAAACTATTTACCCCGGAGACATTTTTACCACTGTCCCATCAGAGGGTCACGAGAAGAACTATTAGAATTGGGAAGAACTGAGCTTTTGGTGTCCATCAGAGTGCTGTGGTCATGACTCCACAACCCCTGCACGTTAGAAGTAATGGCAGAAACAGTGGCAAGGATGGAGAGAGACAGACAGACTCCAAAAAAGCCATTTAACCCTCTTTTTCCCACTCTGGGGTGAGACAGGGATAGGCAAAAGGGCCTCCGCAGGCTGAATCCGGCCCGCCAAGAGGGTTGATCCAGCCTTTGGACGCCCTGCTGCTCCCAGGCCAATTAGGGCTTGGGAGAGGAAGCGCAGGAAGTTTCCTCCGCCCTGCAAGCACCATGTGCTCCTTATTTTACTCCCACAGTAAAGAACTGAGACTCCTATTGTTTAACCTACTGCATTCAGTGGGACTCACGCATCGATGAGTCACAGCTAACCTTCTGGTAATCAATTTTCATTTTTCTAGGTATCAGAGGGACAACTCATGATCTGCAATTTATTCTTTGTTTACTACGTGAAAAGTAATTTTTCACAGGTTCCAACAAGACAATTAAAACAATGAGTAGGCTAAAAATGAAAAACTATGAATGTACCTTCATACATATTAGGTGCTCTCTGCATTAACTGTTTGTATTAAATGCCATGTATTAAAGCACACCTATATCAAGTTTTTGAAAAGATGACTCTCATAACTTGTTCCCTGATCAGAGAGATGCAAGTTTAAAAACATAATGAAGAGTAAAATAGCCATAGATATTTTCACTAGCTCAGTGTGAATGCCCACAGATATGTTCACCCCCTAGACTGTTGTATGTAGATAAAGCAGGCAGTCATGTCACAAAGGCAGGAAAACTGAACTAACCTCTGAGCTCCACACAAGAGTCTTTCATAATCAAATACACAGGTTAAAGAATTAACAGTCTTGAATATATAAGTGCTGTGAAAACTACAATAAAAACCATGCACTGTGTTTATTTTGGGAATGATCCCCTTTCACAAAGTCAGAACAATATTTTAACAACAAAAAATGGGTGACATTTTGGGAATCTGAAATATAAAAAAACTATTGCTGATATGAATGCAGAAAGGGGAGTTTAACATAAGGGTAGCCCATAATAGGAACGTTAAATTTAGATTAATTCACTAATCAAATAGTCAACAGGATTTCTATCAATTATTCCATTAGTCAATGAGGGCGCCTCCGCCCCTGGTGGGCTCTTGCTACAGTTGAAAAGCGGAAGCCCAGCAGGGAGTGTGGGGCCAGTAGGGGACTCCCGGGGCTCTTGCACATTTCCATAGCAGAATCGGTACAACTTCAGTCCCCACTCGCGCCGTTTCCCACTGTGCCTCTATCTCCCCTGCCCCTGTGAAGATGGTGCCGGAGGGAATTGGCTTTTAAGCTAGCGCCCCCAACACCAGTTCCTGCTCCCCCCCCCCCCCCTTGCTGCCTCTCTCTGACAGAGGAAGCAAGGGGGGAAGTGACTAGTCGCATCGCTTATCGGATAGTTGACTAATCGCTTACATCCCTAGCCCATAATTAGAAATGATAAGAGTCTCAGCAATTCCACAAGACAATTTCTGGGCCTTTCTTTTAAAAACCTAGGAAACTTTTCAAAAAGGTGTTAAAATACCATTAAGGGTACCGACTTCACCACTCAAAAGTTAAGACACGTGAGAATTAAGATCGCTGAGGAACCTTGTGTTGCCTGTATTATGCTAGTCTTTAGTTACATGATATCAGACTATTTCTACATGACCCCGTCCTATTCAGTGCACAGCATAGACCTGCTCTGGGCATGAATCAGGGTTACATAATGCAGAAGGCTGCTGTCTAATGGACCTTGCCTTATTTATGAGAGGTCTGAAGTCACGTGGTGAATGAAGCAGCAGACTGAAGGGTAAGAAAGGATGGTGTCATGGTTAAAGCTGCAGAATGGCACCATGGAGAACAAGAGTCTATAAGGGATGTGAAAGATTAACTGGTTAACCAGTAAGTGGTAGGGGCTAGAGCAGCTCCCCACCTGAACCAGGGGCAGCCCAGCCCAGCCCTATAGGTTAAGGGCTGCTCTCATCCAGATATGATCTCTTCGAATCTGATACAGAGTGAAGTAAAAAATCCTAAAAAGGAGCATGTTGGTTCTTTCAGTCATTTGTGGAAGAAACGTGATACGGGGGCTGTATTTCTGTTACATATCATGTTCATGGCCTAAATGATAATGCAGCATAGAAAAGATTACTAGTGCTAGTCTCCAATTCTGCCTTGCTGTCTTACCTCCACTAAGTGTTGTACTAGGTTTATCTACCATGCACGGAACATGATGCAAGAAGAGAATGGTCACGGGTTTTATCACATCCTGAACAATAAATAGACTTTCTTCCAGTGAGTTCCCCTCACATTCACACGAGAGTTACTTACTCTGATCTGCTGGAAGAGAAGAGACTGATACTTATTTTCAATTACTGGGAGGCACTCCCATTCCATTGTGAGGGATACATTACATGAGTCTATGCAGAATAAACAGATGTAATAATGACAGCCTTTAAACAAATGCTAAAGCTGACATCTTGAGTGCTAAGCAATAAACAAGCAAAAGCATAAGACCTATATGTCTGAACTACCTGAGTGCTACTCCTATCCCTCCCATCTTAAGTACTGCTGAATGATGCTCAGTTTTATATATCTAAACCAGAGCTTAAAATCGAACCTCATTTTTGTTTTGATCTTTCAGGCTCTCCATTTAATTGTGTTGATCATGGAATTTACAATTGACATGTGTTTATAATATTCTCCCCTCATTTTCCACGTTAACTATAAATTTTACACAGTGTCTTATTTCAATATTAGTATACCACTAAAAATGGCCTTTTAAAAAGCTTGTTCCTTATTTTAAGGGGAAATCCTCTTATGTACTTGAATTTTGTTAAAAACAGGAAATGAATTATAGTAAGCCATTTCAAAACAGTTATATACACTCAAAATCTGTTTTAAACATTGCAGCACTGGAAAAAGTCCTTAAAATACCAGCTTTAGCAGGTACCTACAACCAGTATTTTTTCTAGCTTGCATCATACCTCCCAAATTGCTAAGCATGGCACAAAAGAAACACCCTGAGCAATAGAAAACCAATTAGCAACAGCCAAAACCAGCATTTTCATAATGCCAAAGCACTTTACACTTGGAGCCTACTGCAAGGGAAATTAGGATTGTATGACCATCATCTGGAAACTTGATCTCTGTAAATCACTTGACGTAGAAAACTGATCACAGTCAAGGTTCCTCTTTACTGCTTGCTACATGTATAGAGCACTATTGCTCATCCTACATAGCATAAAAAGAAAAAAAACAGGTGTGGGGGGAAAGGTTAAGGAAAACAATCCACATTTTCCCTCCCAAGCATTTTGCAGGACTCTAAAGGTTAGGGAAGAGTGACATTTTGATGGCCTAAGAAATTTGTTCACTCCTGCTAAGTGAGAAATGTTTTCTACTAGATGAACAGCTGAAACTACATTCATCTCTAGCCTTGAGAAAAATTCCAGGAGACAAGCAGATTAACTTCTGCAAATTACAAAACCTAATCCCTTGGCTCCATGTTTCTTCAAGTTGGGAGTACTGAAGAGGCAAAACGCTCCACCAGTTACTTCTCTAAATAAGAGATGACAGACATGGTCCCCATTACAAGTGTTTGCTCAGGTGGGACAGGAGACCATAAGTCACTTCTCAATTGTAATGGGGCAAAAGTAAATATGCTAGTAATAAATACTAGAAAATGTGTCCAGACATGAGCCAATATCAAAAGTAACAAAGGACTGAGAATCTTGATGTAGCACATTTCAAAGTCAGAAAGTAACTTGTAATTCAAGGGAAATAAAACTAGGTTAGGAAAATGTATTATCTTAAGGCTGTCTTTTCTTGGTTTTTCATTCTCCTTCCTTTTAATCCCTTCAATCTTTCCTTGGGAAATTTAAAAATTAGATCAAAAAATTAGAACAAAACATAGTAAATGTGGTTCTGAGAGCTCTGGGAAGTTCCACAATTCCATCTAGTGACAACGTGACTGTATCTGATGTCTCACCAATTTCACCTACAGTATTAACAACCCAGAGTTTACCAAGCATGCGTCTGGTTCCAGCATACACAAGGTAAGACTTGAGGTTTATTCCAACCACAAACTTCCAAAGGAGCCTGCAGCTATGAAAGCTTTTGAGAGCGAGACACATGAAGGATTCTGAAGGAGGGGTACAATCAACCTGTAACCAATCAGGACCCCCATGAGTTTGCTACCCAATGTGTTGAGACCCCACCGAGCCAGTTTTCCCTGCCAGCTTGGGTCTCCAATGCTCTGTCTTCTTGACTCAGACATGCTAGCCTACAGCAACACAGACACAGGGTGCAGGCTATGCCCCCAAAGCTTCAGCCCTTAACTGAAAACAGTTCAGCAAGATACCCGTCTCCAGCACTCAGATACCCAGCCCTGCTGGGAGCTGAACCCTAGATAAATATGTCCTATGCTGACAGAGATCTGTATGAATTTAAAACAGCAGAGAATAGTCCTGCAGCACCTTAGAGACTAACAAAAAATGTAGATGGTATCATGAGCTTTCGTGAGCACAACCCACTTCAGATGAAACTGAAGAATGAACGAACTGAAGAGATCTGTATGGTGTAAGTTCATGAAATTCGCCTTCTTTCCCAATGTAGAGATGCACAGACTCCGTGCCTCCCCAGGTAACAATTACTGACACTGGGCTTATCAAACAAAACTGATGTATCAAATATAAAAAGTTAGGATGTAAGCAGCCATAAGAAATAGCACACAGAACAACACAGGATACTAAAATTAAAACAGAACACGTAAGCAAAGCCAAATACTCTAAAGAAACCAGTTACATGTAAAAGCGATGAGGAGTCCTGTGGCACCTTATAGACTAACAGATTTATTGGAGCATAAGCTTTCGTGGGCAAAGACCCACTTCATCAGATGCATCTGACGAAGTGGGTCTTTGCCCACGAAAGCTTATGCTCCAATAAATCTGTTCGTCTATAAGGTGCCACAGGACTCCTCGTGGCTTTTGCAGATTCAGACTAACATGGCTACCCCTCTGATACAGTTACATGTAATATCTCAAACTCAAAGTTGTTCTAATAAGCTTCTTTCACAGAGTGGAAAGCCTTCTAGCCTGGGCTGAATCCTTCCCCTAGTTCAGTCTTAGATGTTTCCTGCAGTCCTCTTGGGTGGGATATTCAGAGAGAACTGACAATGCAGATTACCTCACTCTTAAATAAGTTTTGCATAAGGCAGGAATCCTCTGTGTTCAGTATAAACTACCCCTCTGTCGTGTGGAATAATACAGCATTCCAAAACGGATGCCAGCATCAGATGACATGGCCACATCTCTTGGTAGGAGCCACCGTAGTTGGAGTTAGCAAGGGATGTGATGAACAAAAAGGGCTTCCCTGGGTATTTCAGAAAAAATGTGTGACCCTTCCTGAATGGGGGAGGCAACCCAGTGATAATGTGGAAAAAGCTGAAGTACTCAATGCTTTTTTTGCCTTGGTCTGTGAAGACAAGGTCAGCTCCCAGGCTGTTGTACTGGGCAGCACAATATGAGAAGAAGGTAAGCAGCTGACGGTGGTGAAAACACATTAAGGACTGTTTAGGAAAGCTAAATTTACACAAGTCAATCAAACCAGATACAATACATCCGATGGTACTGAGGGAATTGGCTGATGCCATTGCAGAGCCATTGGCGATTGTCTTTGAAGACTCGTGGCAATCGGGGATGGTCCTAGACTACTAGAAAAAAGGCAAATATAGTACCCATCTTTAACAAAGGGAAGGAGGGGAATCTGGAAAACTACAGACTTGTCGGCCTCTCCTCAATTCGCAGATATATCATGAAGCAGAGCCTCAAGGAATCCATTTTGAAACACACAGAGGAGAGGAAGGTGCTCAGAACAGTCAACAAGGATTCACCATGCCTGACTTTCTGAGTGCCTTCTATGTTGAGATAACTGGCTCTGTGGATATGAGGAAAGCAGTGGACATGATGTACCTTGGCTTTAGCAAAGTTTTTCATATGGTCTCCCATAATACTCTTACCAGCAAATTAAAAAGGTATAGATTGAATTAAGGGACTACAGAGTGGATAGAAAGCTGTTTAGATCATCTAGCTCAGTGAACAGTGATCAACAGCTTGAGGTCTACTTGACACCTGCTATCAAGAGGAGTGCCCCAGGGGTCGGTCCTGGGACCAACTGTGTTCAACATCTTCATGAATTGTCTGGATGATGGGACAGATTGCACCCTTAGTGAGTTTTCCGGTGACACTATGCTGGGGGGAGAGGTAGATGCACTGGAGAGTAGAGATAGGGTCCTACAGTGGCATAGACAAATTGGGCCAAAAGAAATCTTATAACATTCATCAAGAACAAGCGAAGAGTCCTACACTTAGAACAAAAGAATCACACTGATACAGGGTAAGGACCGACTAAGCGGCAGCTCTGCAGAAAAGAATCTGGGGATTACAGTGGATGAGAAGCTGGATATAATTCAACAGTGTTGTCCGTGTTGCCAAGAAGACTAATGGCATCTTGGGCTGCATTAGTAGGAGCATTGCCAGCAGATCAAGGAAAGTGATTACACCTCTCTATTTAGTATTGGTGAAGCCACATCTGAAGTACTGCCTCCAGTTCTGGGGCCCCCACTACAGAAAAGGTGTGGCCATACTGGAGAGAGTCCAGTGAAAGGCAACAAAAATGATTAGGGGGCTGGGGCACATGACTTATGAGGAGCAGCTGAGGGAAACGAGCTTATGTAGTCTGCAGAAAAGTGAGAGGGGACTTGAGGGTAGTCTTCACCTACCTGTAAGGGGGGGCTCCAAAGATGATGGAGCTAGGCTGTTCTCTGTAGTGGCAGATGACAGAAGAAGCAGCAATGATCTCAAGTTACAATGGGGGAGGTCTAGGCTGGATATCAGGAAAAACAATTTCATAAGGAGAGTGGTGAGGCACTGAAATGATTTAACTAGAGAGGTGATGGAATGTCCATTCTTAAAGGTTTGTAAGGCCAGGCTTGCCAAATCCCAGACTGGAATGATTTAGTTGGGGTCTGTCATGCTTGGATCAGTTGGACAAGATGGACTCCTGAACTCTCTTCCAATCCTAATTTTCTATGATTCAGTCACAGAAACAAGAAGTTGGCAGCATTGCCTTGAGACAGCAGTTAAATTAAATGCTGGCACAAGCTTCCACCCCACAGACCTCAATCCTAACCATGCCATTCCAGTCCCAAGTCTCTATGGAACACACATTCTGACAAACAAGCCAATTTATTTCAAATAGCATGGTGATTTTGAGACAGAACAAGGAGTAATAACCCAGATATGGTAATTTGGGAATGCATTTGATCTTCCATCTCCAGAGATGCATTCAACTCCTCACCTCTGAGCACAACACACATCTTATCCAGGTGCAGGGCAATCTGGGATTTGGTTTGGTTTTTTTAAATGGTGATGCAGATTACTTATCCTGTCTCCAAAGCTGTTCTACAAGTCTGCAGGATCCTGGCCTGCAACATAAAACAGTTTAATATATACTTGCGGGAGGGGACAGTTAAATCACGTTTAGTTTTCAATACAGTTGCATTAATAATAGAGTAGCATTACCTAACGTCAATTTGTATTTTGATGTTAATTAAGATCTTGCCATCCCCTTCTTCACTCCTGTGTTATATAAGAGTTCAGACTCTATTTTAATTTGATCAACTATTTACCAATTAGATAGGGCCTGCTCTGCCCAGGCTGGAGAAACCCGCACCCTCAGTTAACTGGTTAACTATTCACATTGCTACTAGATAAGCACAGTGGCTCCTTCTGGCCTTGGAATCTATTAAACTATGTCAGTAATCAGTTGTAACTCAGTGCTGTAGTCTGATAAATTCTTGAGAATCCTGCACCTGAGTCATATGTTGGCATGGAGAAGAGGAGAGTACAACATACTTTTCTTCACTTTATTTCCATACTCAGTATTTTTATTTTAAAAGCTGGGCAAGTACTACGGCAGAAATTTATAACAATGTGTTTTTTGTTACTATGAGTGTCACTCAATGCTATTTCACATGGTAGAAGAGTGGGCCTCTCTCAAGGTAATGAATCATTTAGTATAAACAGGTACTTATTTCCTATGTAAAGGACTACCATGGGAAAAAGTAGTAATATTTTGAAGTGAATTACAACTGTTAATATCCGTTTATTTTGCATTTATTCTACTAACAGAAATATTTCCAACTCAATTCAGAAGAACTGAGCTGAAACTGGCCAGAAGTTTATACCTCTTCACTATGAAATGGACCTGTACTGAAATTAACCGCTCCTCCATTTTCAAATCAAGGTGCTTAAATTAGGCATCTAAAAACATTAAGAAATCTAAATAAAATTGCTATCATTTTCACACGTGCCGAGTGACACAGACAAACGAATTCAATGGAAGCTGCAAGTGGTAAGCAGCTTTGAAAATCAAGTACCTATGATGTCTAAATGCTTGAATTCCTAATTTTAACTGCGCCACTTTCAAAATTATAACCTATCACTTCAGTATCTGTAACTGGATATAGTGATTCTGCTTCAACACATTTCCTGATAGATTAATCTAATCCACTCCCTTAAGGAACCTGGGATGTTATCATTTTAGGGCATTCGATTGTTCTTTAGCAAGGGTAGAATATCCTCTAAAATTTCTCTTTTCCTTTCGAATTCCACCTCCCAATTTTCTCACCAAAAAGACTGTTTTGATGTAACCCAGCCAGCATAGGAAAGTCCCTCCACAGCTAATCAGCATCTCACCTTGTGCACCACAGAAAAGAGATCACTTAAAGACTTAAACTCCAATCCCCTGCTTTTCCAGACCACCTGAGAGTCAGGAAGAGACAACTCTTTCTCCCATCAGCTAGACCAGTGGTTCTCAACTCGTTTCAGTCCACGGACCACCAGGCCAATCAAAAAATTTTTGTGGACCACCTCCAGCACATGTAGCATAGGACGAACAACACAGCAACTGCTCAGCACGACGGCGGCAGCTACACTGATGTTCAGAGCCTCAGATGGAAGTTACTGGCAACACAACGCGGTTGCGTCCTAAGTGACGCTATGGATGACGCGCCGCGTGCTTGTGAACACGGCGTGAAACAGCCTAACGGCAGCGCCTGCTCACGCCGTGTGACTTTGGACAATGTTTCTGTGGACCACCGAAAAAGTCACCATGGACCACCAGTGGTCCATGGCCCACCAGTGGTCAATGGCCCACCAGTTGAGAACCACAGAGCTGGACGAATGTGTTACTTCAAATACAAACACCACAAACCAGAAGCGAACAAAAAAAATTAAAAAGAGAAAGTTCAAGCACAGATCAGGGACAGCACTCATAAAAAACCCCAGTACCTTCCTCTTTGTGGGCAAGCAAATAGGAGGGCCTGAAGCATTGCCTCTTCACTTCACCTGTGGTTGCCTTCCTCTCCAACATTAGTTAACCCCCCCCCTCCCCCCGCAGCTACTAGGTTTTGATCTCCTGCTAGTAAGCCTCTGGCAAAGTACTCAAGACTTTGGGATGTATTTGCAGATGGCAAGCATATTAATCATGCTGGCAAGTAGGCTCACTCATCAGCCTAATATATATTAAATAGATTTTTCAAGCTCTGAACATAATGAATGCCCATATATAATTATAACCAATAAAACATTTGAAATAACAGTGTTTTAGCACTCCCTCTAATCTGCTAATCCAGATTAGCTGTCAGAAGTAGGAAATACTGAGGAAACATGCTCAACTCAGATGAGGAACAATGTTCTAGTTCCTACTACTTCAGGGGGGGAGCTCACTATGACCCAGTCTGGCAGAAGAATAAAAGGGAACAAATGAAGTGACTGCTGGCTATCTGAATTCCCAGCCTCACTTTAAAAAAAAAGGTCACCCAGAGTTTCACTTTCATTTCAGGCCTCTGCCCTGAAGCTGGAAAGGATGGAATCCACTGCCTTGATTGTATCTGGGAACCTGTCCTGGTGCAGGAAGCTAGTGTTTCAGTGGAGTACAGGGCAATCACAGTGACACTTAGAACCTAAGTGGGGACCTAGTTACCCAAAAGTACGGACTTCACTGAGAAAGGGCTGTCATTAGCCATTCCCTCTGATATCGATACAGCATAAAGCTCCTTGATGCAGAAGAGCTACCTGTGACCATCAAGCACTTAGTATATTACAGTCAGGCTGCTAACAATCCAAAGAGCAAGAGGATATCTTCACTGCAGGTAACCTGGGCTCTTACCCAGGTTTAGCCCAACCCTCCCATCATCAACAAAATACAACCTGTGAGCCATGTTTGGCAGAACTTTATGTGCGGGCTGGGTTACTGAGTTTAGCATTGAGCTGGGGGGGAAGGGATAGAATCGGAGATCTGCTCTAACATGAGTTGGAACCTGCCCACTTTGCTATAAGGATGCAGACAAAAGGCTAACGCATTTCAATAACTGGTCCTCCAGCATCCTGCCCACAATTCTCCCTGCAGAACACATACTCTTTGGCAACTGACAATGTCTCAGCAAAAAAAGCCATGGAACATGCCCCAACACACAGGAACATGCAGAAACAGTGGAGACCTAGTAATAGGTGGGACTTTGCCATAGTGATGCTTATACCCATACAAGGCTAACCTAGGTGCCAATCACTGGGTTATCTGTGCTGTGAAGCCATTCCCCAACTACCTTTTATTGATAAGGTCACTATCCACTATGAATCTGAGGTACTGCTTGTGACTGCCCAGGGAGAGGAAATGCTCTCTAACGTAGGGTTTGCATGAGTGGCATTTACTACCCAGGTTTGAAATACCCACTGCGGACAATACTTGACCCTGTGGAATGTCAGTAAAAGAGGTACAGGTATGCCCACAAGAGCCTTCACCTCTTCCTTGGAGGCTTCCTAGAAAGAGGAGAGGGGGTTGGTTAAAGCACTTTGAACAAGTCGTCTCTTTGAAATAGGACTAGATCAAAGTACATGAACAAACTTAACATGTCAGCAGGATGCATACCGATAGCTAGCCTGCTGCGGGCTAGTGTGGGGTAGAGTCCCACCCCAGCTCACCACTGCCCAATTCAGGGGTGGGGAACCTAAGGCCCAGGGGCTGAATGCAGCCCCCAACTTGCTTGGATCCAGCCACCAAGGCTCAGGGCTCCCACTCAGCACTGGGGAGCCCACATTGGTTCTCCAAGTCCCCCTCCCCACTGTCCTCCCATGGGGCTGGCGCACACAAAATCTACTAGCCTGGGCCTGCCTAGGCTCTGATGTGTGAGAGGAATGTGGGGAATGTCTTTCTCCTTCTCAGTCACATCACTGAGGGTGGGGATTTTTTTTCCCTTTTGCTTCTCACTTGTGTGTAGTCCCCAAATGATTTTTCTGTGGGTCACTGGCCCCCAACCCAAAAAAGGTCCCCACCCCAGCCTAATTGTTGGTATGGACAAGCCAAAGAGACTGACAAAGGAGCTGGGGTGCCAAAAGGCCAAAGGTGCACACAGCAGCCAGATGGAAAAAAATCTGACAGATTTCAACTTGGGAGTTATCCAAACTGAAAACGGAAGCAAAATTACATTCGTAGCCCCAAAGTAGATGCAGAACTGCAGAATAATGGCAGGAAACCTGCTTTTTCAGTTGAGAGGTTCACAGCACTGAAATCAGATCCACCTCCCACTGGATCAAGGGCTCAAAGTGCTATAGGAAGGCAGTTTTCAAAAAAATCTTGCCTGAATCAATAATCCAACAGATCCCAAGGTACTACAGTTGGGGGTTCACCACTGATGACTGCTCTGAGTGCTCTAACATCCACTTCTGCCAGGCCTTCAAAGGGTGTTGACTCTTGGTGTTTTATCCAGTCACAACCAAATGGCATCCCAAGGCTGACAACTGAGGTTGCCAGCCCAAACCAGAGGCGGCCCATTCTTTTCAGGACCCTTAAGATCCAGGAAGTCCAACCTTACTGGGTTCCAGCTAGAGCTGACATCAGGATCCTTGTAAAAAAAAAAAAAAAAAACCCTCTCCTACCATATGGCACCACCAAACTGCCAGACCACCAGATACGCTACTTGCAGCATCTGAAGAACTCTGACTTTAAATCAGTGGAATACCATCTGGCAGTTCCTCACAGGGCATCTTTAATAGAGGATGGTATTTCAACCTAGAATTCTGCATCAGGCATCATGGACGGCAGAGTCTCCTTTCTGTAATTCTGAGATTGATCAACTACCTCATAAGAGTTGGTTTTTGAGGAGAAAACAGTTGGGGCGGGGTAGTGAAATGCATTATTCCATAAAGAGCCCATTTTCAGTCTCACTAAAATGTATTGCCTTTTGAAAAAGTTATTCAGGTTTTTAGAAAGCAAGAGACAGCAGGGAAGGGGCAAACATGCCCTAAGATAAAAAATACTGATGAGGTGATGTCCCTGGAATAAATTTATGAAATAAGCCATGATATACTGTACCAAAAAGCTGAATTGCATTAAAGAAGCTCTGAAAGCACTGTGACAGTTGTGAGCTTTTGTGGGTATGTGATGAGTCAGAGGTGAAGTAACTACCTTCAGTTGACAGGAAGGAGAACATTTCAGAGAAGCAGCCAGAAGCTGCATAATAAAGGCCTTGTTAGACCAGTCACATCTCCTGCCCTCAAGCACCTGCCAGCTGCCCTCATTCTTGCTCACACAAATGTTCAGTACAAAAGAGAGGATGCATATGCCAATCTCCACTATGAAAAGAATTTATCACATTTTAAGTTATATTTAAACCACTCATAACTACTTACTGGCTGCCTACTTTCAGCTGCATTTCTTCAGTGTGACGCAGATAAACTTTACAGATATTGTTCTCAATTGATCATGCAATAAAATTTTAAGTATGCCTGCATCTGCTTGTTACTATGCTTAGATACTACAGCAATGGAAGCTATGGAAAACCTTAAGATAAATAACTGTCTAGCATTAACATGACATTGTTTTTAATCAACTTCAGCTCACAGGTCACAACTAAAACTGTACCAAACCACTCAGCAAACATCAAACATCAAATCTGAAGACTGAACACCCCATTCGCAGAGTAGGAAACTTAACTTACATTTTCTGACTTGTTGCAGATACTTTTAGTTAACCCTATTCTCTTTCCAGAGGGATTGAGAGAGTATTTATCCTCTGGTCTCCTATTTAATTTTGTCACCAATGGCAGAATTACCCTAATACAAATGATAACATAACACAGAATGACAACCAAGACCAGGGTTCATTGTGCTAGGCACAGTTCAAACACATAGTAACCTTTAGGCCCCAAAAGCTTATCATCACGGAGACAAGACTGCAGTGAGAAGGGAAACAGAGGCAGGGAGATGCCCAGTGTCATACAACCAACCTGTGGTAGAGCCAGGAATCCTGAGTACTATCCAGTCAGTACAGTGGCTTTCATAAAACTCAAGATCATTTTTAGGTCAACTGCCATCATTAATAATTCAGATCTGCATTAAAACTATTATTCTACACTCTAAGGCCTTGTCTATACTGAGAGATAAGGATGATTTTCTGGAACCCAATTTTGTAACTGTGTGCAAGAATTCAATGTAGCGTGTCCTCCGTCAGGTGGCTGTCAACTTCTAGATGCACCATGGATAGCTCTCTATCAGTTCCTGCCACCCCTTTGCATTCTGGGTTATGCTCCCAGAGCCCGATGGGACCAAAATTGTGCAGTGGGTGGTTCCGGATACATATCATCAGCTTCTCATAATGCACTTTTCTCCTCCCTTACCTTCCGCTTGAAAGCAACAATAAACAGTCTTTTCATGTCCTTTTCCCCCAGCTATCTGTGCAGATGCCATGGCAGGGTAAGCATGGAACCCTTCAGGGAACAGCAAAGTATTGTGTCTCCACGTTTCAAGCACATCTCCTTCAGCAGCATTTTCCTCCACTGGCTTAATGGCTCTCTGTCCACGTGGGCAGATTGCATTTGTTCCTTGAACATCTCAGCCCTAGTCCATTTTCCCCTTTGGATACGTGCTAGTTGAACAGTTGGTGAAGCAGGAGGAATGTGCACTCGCTGCTGCACCCGCTGTAATGAAAAGCGAAGGGCAGACTTTATAGGAGATCCACTGTCAAGCATAAAACCTCATCTCTTAGCATAGACGACAATAGAGATGTGTTCTGTACAAGGCCACAGTTACGCTTTTAAGCGCCCACTATACAGCAGGCACACTACAGGAATCTTAGGGGAGCAGCTGGACTCCATTTGGTGGCAGGCATGGCAAGGAACAGGCTCAGGCTAGAGCCTGCAAGGGGAAGGTAGTCTGACCTTGGCAGCAGGGCACGGCAGGGCTCATGCACCGACCAGATGTTTGGCACCCCATTTACCGGGAAAGCGCAACTTTCCCTTCCTGCAGGAACATGTGGATGGGTGGGAAGGAGTGAGGAATCCGGGCACTGCACCAGGACAGGGGCTCAAGCCATGCTTCACTGGGTATGGGCAAATGGAGGTTTACTGCAGAGGCATCAGTTAATAACTTCTCCTCCTTCATCCAGGTTGCCATGCGCGATATCAGTCTTCTCCGAATCACAGAGTGATAGGGAGCTGATGCTGACAACGGACCTTATGCTGCAATGATGCAAGACCACTTACTGCTGGCTAGGCATGGAAAAGCCAAATACCCTATTCTATACTGTGAAGGATGGAATAAGGCAGGCCTCCCCAGAAATCTTGTGAGAAGGATTAAAGAGTTCCTTATGCGAGTTTTATGGAGATGTGCAGGAGAGGATTCCTGCTCCTTCTCCAGACATGTCAACAAGCTATTCCAGGCAGCCCCCACTGCGTAGGCACAGTGGCTGCAATAGATCACATCCAACTGCTTTAACCCACCTGTAGACAGATAAAAAATATGAACTCACCAGAAGCACCCCCCTCCCCCGACATCAGGGACTGGCTGTGAGATGTCCTTGGATGTGGGAAACAGTCTCCAAGGTTATAAAAAGGTCCTGGCTATCAGTGAGATCAGCTGCCCCACTCACCTGCTGACCATTCTCCTCCTCATCTATGCTGCTCTCCAGGCTGCCAGAAGTGTCTCTTAGGAGGAATCCGCAGACTGGCTAGGGAAGCTGGTCAGGTTCCCCTGAAGATCACACGCACCTGCTCATAAAAGCGGCATGTTTGCAAATGATGATCCATACTGTCCATTTGTCTCCTTGGTCTTTGGATACAACTGCTTCACCTCCTTTATTTTCATGTCTCACTTCTGGGCATCCCTGGCTTATCCTTTCTCCTCCGTGCCCTTTGCCATCTTGGCATAGCTATCTGCATCTCTCTTGCTGGTTTGTAGCTCTACGAAAACAGTTTCCTCTTCTCACACAGCAATGAGGTCCAAGATCTCCTGCATGCTCCGTGCTGGTGCTCATGTGTGACCCTGGGCATTCGTGGTCAGGTGTGCTGCTGACTCTGAGGTCTGCTCGTCTTGCTGGCCACACAGGACATGAAATTCAACTATTCCCAGGGCTTTTCCTGGGCACCTGGACAGCAGCAGAGTTGAAAGTCCTGGCCAGACCCGTCACAGCAGGGCACTGTGGGACACCTCCTGGAGGCCAAGAACATCGACTTACATAGCACTGCGTCTGCACTACCCTAAAGCCAACCATGCAAGGTTGAATTTAGCATCACTCCTGAAAAGCAGGAGTATGGAAACTGACTAACAACCCTTGAAGTCAGCAGAATGGGCTTGGTCGTGTGGACTCACTGTTTAGAAAATCAGCTAAAAGCGGCTAAGTTCCACTAAATTCCCAGTGTAGACTGGGACCAATACACCAGATGATTCCCAACCCCTGGACTGGTATTAAATTAAGACATTCAAAAAATTACAGAAGAAGAAGGTTGGACACACCAGTAAATGCAGGGAAAGATAACTACCACCTTCATTAGCTCAGAGATGGAACTACTGTGTTACAAGATTCAAATATAGCAGCTGTTTAATGACAAGAGGTAACAGCTAATTTCCCAGAACAAATAATGCAGTAAGAAGTGAAGAAGCAACCCTGGGCCATTCTGAGTTGGAAGTGTTTGTATCTCAGTCAATCAGAAGCTATCAAAAATCTTCTGGGATGGAGGTCCATCTCCCATTCAAGCCTTTACTTATACAGGAAATCCCCAACTTACAAACAAGTTGTGTTCCAAAAATGTGTAAGTCATTTAGGAACTCAGAACGCATTTTAGCACAGAAACAATGTTATAAATGGCAGCTATGATCCCAGGCTAGCCCACAAAAGCCTATTTAACCCATAACATGCTATATATCTGTGATGAAAAGTAGCAGAAATCGTTTTTATTTAACCTCAAATGCTGGTCCTTGAGGAAAGGCAGATTTAATGAGAGGAGAATGAGAAGGTAGGTGGAGATTCTGAAGGGGATTTCTGGGCATCCCCCGGCTACCCACACTCCTACAGGTTCTGAGCTGGCTCCTGCGGCCAGCCCCATCCTCCAGCCATCTCCCTCTCCCCACAGGCTACCCACAGTGAGCAGGGGCTGGAGGACTCCAGAGGAGCAGGATGCAGCCTTACAGCCGCAGGCTAGAGAGAAGCACTGGTTTCCTTTTCAAAGCACCACTTCTCTCCAGCCACTGGCTACATGACCGCCCCCTGCTCCTCCAGCATCATCTGGCCAACACTTCCTCTGTTTGCTTGGCTGCTCCAGAGGCTGCAGGTGAGCTTTTGATAGTATGTGCAGATGTTCGTACCTCAGATGTTTGTAACTCAGGGAGTGCCTGTACTACCAATCTAGACCAGCATGCCCTAAACAGCACTGAAAGTTTATGACAAGGAAAAATAACTGAGGATTGCCAAACTACTATCGTCTCTTCACTCAAATCCATATTAAAGGCATGAGTCTAACGTTGCTCACAAAGAGTAAGTCAACCATTCTTTAAAAACTGAGCATCTAGATAGGCTCCTGATTAAACTAAGTGTTCAGCTGTTACCTATGTTATTTTTCTTCTCTATTTGCTATCCTCAACCTATTGTGTCATCACAGATGTGAGTTAAATCTTTGGGGAAAGGCCTGTCTTTCTAGTTGTTCTGTAAAGCACCTAGTGAGAATTTTTTGTCTGAAAATTACACAAAATTTCTCTCCAAACAAGGCAAGTTAGTTAAAACTAGGGATGTAAAACCCAGTTAATCAGTTAACAGGTTAACCAATTAAGTGGGATCCCTCACAAGGGGGCCAGCAGCCCCAAGCACCCACTCCCACTTGGGGCTGCCGGCAAGAGACCTGCTCCTGCCCTTCCACCCCACATGCAGAAGGGCAGGCTCCTACTCTCACCCCTCCTCCCCCCCCGCACACAGAGGGACCAGCTTCTGCCCTTCCTTCCCATGTATTGTTTTCCTGAGTCTGCAGCCAGCCAGCTCCAGTACTGCTACTGTCAATGGCATATCCAAGGAGCAGTGGAGTGAAATTTACAACACTCTGATGAAATTTACTGCAGTTAAGAAGCCAGAGGGCAGCTGTAGAACTGTTAATCATATCTATTACTGTTTAAGAACGCAAGCATTGCAGCTTGTCATAGTGGAAGAGGAACCAAGCAGAACGTTGACAGGGGAAGGATTGGTGAAAACCTTACACCTCCCCCTGCACCCACAGAGCCTCTGCATTGAAGGGTATAGATGCAGAAACCCACATGCAACAGCCAGGATGCTCTGGAGGTGGCGAAGAGACAGGAAGCATCTTCCTCAACAGCGAGAGTGGGAGGAGCTTCACATTTATCTGATAACTACTTGCAAGAAGCGGATACAAAATATGACATCCCAATTAGACTCCAGGAAAAAGACACAATAACTTCTCCCTTTCCAATAGCTGGGAATGACAGCTAGACTTTGCTGAGGGCTTCACTGACCTTCACAGCTAACTCTGGTTAGCATGTATGAAATTTTGAAGGCCTGATCCCTCATACTGCAGTTGGGAAAACACGAAGGAAGTGTCTTGTCTAAGGATGCACAGCTGGAGATGGTATTGGGAGTTTGGAGATGTTAGTTCTAAGGTCTACACTCTAGACTAGCGAACTTGAATGCAGACCGTAAAATGCAGGCCAATACCAAATTAAGTTACCATAATTGACTTTCTATGAAATCTTGCTTGAAGATTTCAATCTTGTTCAACGGAAAGCCTTGAAGAAGTACAAAGTTAGCTCATTCTACTTACAACATGATCCAAGTCCTAAAAATTGCCAGTTCACTATTTGAACATTTTAATTCCAATATATTTAACACATCATACTTTCATGAAAATGCATAATGCAAATATTAAACAGTTTCTTTTCATCGTACACTACGATACAAAAAACACCAACCCTAGACAGAAAAGCATCTTAAGAATCCTTAGTCCGACTAACGCATGCTCTAGTGATGTTCAATTTTAATTTATGCATAATTCTTATTTATGGCATGGTAATATCTTCCAGACACCACTGGACAATTGCAGACTTATATTTGCGAGTCACTTACAATATTTTCAAGAAACCACTACCTAGTTAACATGAGAGATTCAAAGGAATATACTGAAAGCTTGTATTCTTTTAACCTTCTTACTGCTCCAACTAGTGTCTGCTTTCATAAAGAGGTAAAAAGAGCAATGAAACTGATCACTGTAGTTAAGGTTTTGGAATGATCTCTTTGATGGAAAGCTTTACAATTGTCTCTATGAGGATTTGGATTTAGCCTGCTTGAACTGCCAACAATATTCTTAATTAAAGTTACATTTATATTGCCTTGTACAAGTCACAAATACTTGTAGCTCTTTGATTTTATACCTTGAGGAGTTATAATATAGCTTGGAAGGAGAGCGATCATCTGACTGGACGAAGTTAGTTCCAATCCTACAAACTATAAATCATCTTCCTGTTCAACCACTACTGCTTAAAACATGTACGTCATTTTACAAAATGGCACTGGTAAAACTGCTTTAGATTACTTTCAATCAGCGATGGACAACCTAGGCTAGTGAGTGGGCCACATGATTGCCATAACCAAGACAGTCTCCTGGGATAGGGTAGTTTTGCTAACTGCACTTGCCTACCTTAGAATTTGCAGGATGTGCCTACTGGACAGTAACAGTACTTTGATTGGATGTAGAGAGAGCACATGGCTCTCGCAGTCAATGCTGTGTGAAATTTCAGCTCATGTGCACTTACTTTAGGTGCGTATCACTTTAGCAATACCGGTAGGAAAAAACTACATGGGCGCGCCTGGGCAACGGTAAACAGAATCTCTCACGGGCCACACACAGAACCCAGAAGGACCGCCTGCTGCCTTGCATATTGCCCACCAGTGCTTTAAATCCTTAACTATAAATTACTTAAATAGGACTTCCCAGCCCACCACATGTCAGCGCTATTAAGTGGACAGAGGGGATCTAAGGCAAATAATTTTTAGTAGCCCAATGCCTCCATAATCTAAATCAATTGCTTCCACTTCCATGCCTCTGCTACCCTCCTCCTTTTCTCCCCACCTGTGCATTTTGATCAGACATGTCAGTATACAAAGTGATGCTTAGGTCCTAGTCCAAGACTCCAGCATTAGCATTTTCATTCACGCCACTATTTGGCGAGACCCTTTGACATTGGTGTGGTTGAACCGCGACATCCAAATAAACCATTTGGGTTTGGTTTTGTTTTTTAAAATAAGCCCTTTAAAATATTGCTGCTGTAACAGTTAGGATACTTGTTCCAAAAACCATGATTTATCTTCGTTGGGGCCACAGCAGAGGCATCAATTAATGACCTGTTAATCTGAAGGAAAAACATACTGGCTCTGGAAGCTCAGTCCAGCTCTCAGACAATACTTGAGCACTGAAATTCCAACCGAAAAAAGAATTTGGGAAGAGTGAAAACATAAAAAAGGGCAGGAGAGGGTAAGTACTGGACTAAAAGTAGTTCTCTCGATGGTATAAGTTAGAGACCCAGTTAGACACACACACACCCTCTCATATGTACATCCAAATTCCATCTTAGACATGTGGCTGGCATATCTTGCTCACATGCTCAGGTCTAATCGATCAGATATACATAAGGAGGTCCTCCAAGGTCAGATCTGCAGGGACTCTAAGGTATTTTCCCCTTCCTCCTCATTATGGGATACACAGGGCCTGCTGGGATCATGTAGGCACATCTCACACCTAGTCAGTTTCCTGCCACTGCAAGGACTTACACAGCACCCATCTCTCCTGTGCTGTGCCTGCAACACAATGGTTTAGTCCCCTAAGGACTAAATGCTTTATTTACCAGAAGTAACTGGTCTCACAAGTGGGGTATTTGGGTGAAATGTAATGGCCTGAAATGAGCAAGAGGTCAGACTAGATGATCTAATAGTCCCTTCTGGCCTTAAGAGCTATAGATTTTCTTGTGAGGAGGGCTGGGGGAGCAGATAGAACACACACATAATGAACAAAAGTAGAAAAATAAAGAGAAGTCAGAAAACAGGAAAGTGACTTCAATAAACAAAAAAAAAAAGCCAGACCGTGACAACTACAGTGAGACAAAGTATAAATGAACCACAAAGGGGTACTGATCCACAAAGGAATTTTCCAACAAAAATACACACTAACGGAATGCTGCAATATTTGGGTTGCTTACACTACCAGGGAATGTTACAGAAAAAGAAATCCAGTAAACCCACATATTTACCAAAAATATTTCTGTTACAAAAGTAAATACAAAATGTAAGTGTAGGCAAAACTTGACAATTCCATTAATTCTTTTTGTACAATTACACCAAGAGGCTAACGGCACCATCAACTCCCAAAACGGGGAGGACCCTCGTTTTGGAATGCACCAATAAAATGAAACAACACACACACCACCCCCACAAAAACGTGTTACCTGTTGATGAGAATTCAAGACAAACAGGATAAGGAGAAAAACACAGATCGCACTTAGTTTCAGGCGTAAATTTTCACGTCTATTTACAGAAATAAAATTCGGCATACATCAGCAACATGATGATAGGTGTGCCTTTTTTTAAAAGGCACAGCCCCCCCCACACACACACCCCCCAACGAGCCTACCGAAACCACTCCTAAGGAAACAGCTATACACCATTGAAAAAGCCCCAGCACGTGTCTCCAGAAAGGCAGATAACGCGGTTCCCGACTCGGCTCTGGTGAACGGCAAGGCACTCGGTGTGGGGAGGGTCACAGCGCTGAAGCGGCGCGGCCGGGCTCGTTTCAGCCCACGCCTCTCGCTCTTGCCCCAGCCCTGCGGCTGGGGGGCACGAGGCTGCTGGGAGCGGGACGCTGCCTGCACCCGGAGCCGAGCCCCACAGCTCAGAGCGGCCCCGGAGCCCCGCGCCAAGCGGGCGGAGGCGCCGCGGCCTGGGGTCCCGCCGGCAGGTGGGCGCGCCCGGCGCGGGAGGGAACGAACGAACGAACGAACGGCCGGCGACCGCCCCCCCCCGCTCGCGGCCCCTCAGCGCGGCACTCACCGGCAGGCGGGCGGGACCTCTGGCTCGCGCGGCGCCTCCTGCGATGGCGGCAGCGGGACCCAGGGAGGCGGCGGCGGCGGCGGCGGCCGGAGGGGGAAGCGGAACCGCCGCGCGTGGCCACAGCCCGGGAGGGGGAGGAGAGGGGGCGGGGCCGCCCTCCGCGCATGTTCGCGCGCCGGCTGCGGAGACTACAGCTCCCGTGATGCAGCGGGCGCGGGGCGGGGCAAAGGGGGAGGTGCCGGCGCGCGCGGGGCCCGCTGGGAAGCGGAGTCCTGGGCCCCTCACACCTGCGGGGCGCGGGCGGAAGCGGGGCTCGCAGCCGCCGAGCCGTGTCCCCGCCCCCGCCCCCGTTCCCGCCTCCTCACCCTGAGCGGGGGCTGCCTGCCGGTTGCCATGGGAGACAGGACACACGGGGGTGTCCTCGGGCGCCCCTCCTGGCGGACTGACCACCCCGGCCGCGCTTGTCCTTGCCCTGCCGTCCAAACGCAGGGGCGGGGGGCGAACTGGCGGCGCCCACTGTCATCACCCCGCTGTTCCCCGGTGGGAGCCGCAGCACGAGCATCACTGGCAGCTCTTGGGGTAGGCTTGGGTGGTCCTGCCCGCCGCCAAAGGCCCCGCTCCTCCGCCTGTCGGGAGAGCTGTGGCCCCAGACATCACGGCTAGGTCTACGCTAGTGCTTCTTGCGCAAGAGCACGTCCACCCCTCAAAGCACATGGCAAAAGCCATGCGCCCTTGCGCAAGAGAGCATCCACACACAACGGGCATCGGCGCACCGGTGCTTTTACCATGCGGGTTTCTTGCGCAAGAAACCTATCTGAAACGTCCACACGTGCCTTTTTGCGCACTAGCTGTAGCCATAAAAGGAGTTACGCCTCATAAAAGGAGGTTTACCTCTGCCGGAAAAAGCCCTCTCGTCTGCCGTTTTACTGTTGATTTACTTGCACAAAAGCGCATTTAAGGTGTAGACACTCCACAGGTTTTAACCTTGCAGTGCAGACATAGCGCAACTGAACACCAACAACACATGAACAGGAGCGAGGATCACATTCAAAATCAGGGATCCAGAGGGGGACACCAAGCAGAGGTCCCTGGACAGTGCTGATAGTACCCACTGCTCCTCCCTGGCTTCCTGGACACCTGTGGGCACTGCCCAGAGAAACTCTGCCCCCATATAGGGCTTAAGGGAGGATGTGAAGCCAACCCCCAAGTTGCGGAGCACTCTCTTACCACCAGCTTTCGAAGTCATCCAATACTTCTTGCACAATATGCCGGTCCTTCTCCATATTGGTAATATCTCCCTCATTTGTCATGTGCAAAACTCATTAGTGCACTCTCACTTTTTGTGCCAAGGTCGGTAATGATAATGGAAACTAAGATTGGTCCCAAGACCAGTCATTGAAGAACTGCACTAGTAACCTCCCTCCACTCTAACAGTTCACTGTTCAGCATGACCTGTTACAGTCTCCTCTTTAACTAGTTCCTTACCAAGCTTTTGATTCTCATATTAATCCCTGTCCTCTCCAATTTAACTAATAATTTCCATTGTATAACTATATAATGCTTTATTGAAATCCAGTCAGAGTAAATCCTCTCCACTTCCTTTGAAGAAAATCCATTATCTTCTCAAAGAAGATATGATAGAGGTTTATAAAATCATGAGTGGTGTGGAGAAAGTGAATAAGGAAAAGTTATTTACTTGTTCCCATAATATAAGAACTAGGGGGCCACCAAATGAAACAAATGGGCAGCAGGTTTTAAACTAATAAAAGGAAGTTCTTCTTCACACAGTGCATAGTCAATCTGTGGGAACTTCTTGCCTGAGGAGGTTGTGAAGGCTAGAACTATAACAGGGTTTAAAAGAGAACTAGATACCTTCATGGAGGTTAAGTCCATCAATGGCTATTAGCCAGTATGGGTAAGGAATGGTGTCCCTAGCCTCTGTTTGTCAGACGGTGGAGATGGATGGTAGGAGAGAGATCGCTTGATCATTACCTGTTCAATTCACTCCCTCTAGGACACCTGGCATTGGCCGCTGTCAGCAGACAGGGTACTGGGCTGGATGGACCCTTGGTCTGACCCAGTATGGCCATTCTTATATTCTTATAATCTACCTTTTGTAAAATGATTATGTATTTTATTCTAATTGCCATTTATCTTTATGTCCTTAATTACTTTCTCTTTCAACATTTGTTTTACAACTTTGCATACAAACCAAACCAAAGGAGCCTGTAATTTCTCACATCACTTTTTTAACCTCTTACAGAACAGTCTCGATTTTCTGACCTTCACTTATCCAACATACCATTTTATCCAATGTGCCACCTGCCATCACGTGCCACCCGCCGACATGACAAACTGATGAATAAGACTGCAGCATGTACAATAGCCAATCACAATCGGCGCCATGCGCCCACACCGTGCAAGAGTGCAGTCGTGCTTTTGTTTGATGTTTATTTTTTCATTAGAATTAGTGATACATATTTATACCCATGTTTTTTATTAGTATTCTGTATTATCTGACATTTGCAGTATCCGACCATCCTCTGGTCCTGTTTAGGTCAGATAATTGAGAGTCTACTGTATATTTAAAAGTACTGCATTTGCAATTCGGTAGTCATAGGCTATGACCCCTGAGTTTATGGATGTATTAAAAATCATTGTTCTGAGGTTTGCAATTTCATGTGCCAGTTTTTTTAATATTCTTGGATGGAGATTATCCCCATACCGCATCCTGGTTTTTAAACATAAAAATAAGTTTAACTTTCATCTCAGATGTGGTCATTTCAACTTTCATATCCTTGTTCCTAGCGGCCATCCTGCGCTGTCCCCAAGATTCTAATTATTCTTTTTGTAAGATGAGGCAAAATATTCATTTAGGTGTTTGACCATGCCTAGATTATCTTTAAATTCCACACCATCCACACTGATTTGCAAGCCCTTTTCTTCTTTCCTTGTTTTTTGTATCGCTAAAGATTTTTTTTGCCAGTGGGTTTACTTTTCTTTCATCTAGTCCAATTTCCTGCCCACTAAACTCAATAACCAAAGTCAGGCCTGGGTATGACAGCCCACAGGAGACTAAAGTATATGCCATAAAAAGAGAAAAGAAGAGATGAGGTGCACCAGGACCCAAGGGAAGGGAGAGACACAAATGACTCTGGCAAACGACCTGCATCCATGCTGTAGAGGAAAACACATGTTTAAAAAAAAAAAACACCAAGGCCACTGGCAATCTGACCTGGGGGGAAAGTCCATCAGAACCCCACATAGCATGATCAATTGGAACCTGGGCATGTGAGCAAGAACCAATCAGACAAGCATCTGGGAAAAGAGATTACTTGGTACCACCTCAGAGCTCTGGCCCATTCTGTCCTGTGATCCGTCTCCACCAGTGGCCTTTCTAATGCTTTAGAAGAAGATTTAAAAAAAAAAAATCACAGAATACTTATTTTGGAGGGGGGAGGGAAATCCCTCTGACACTAGCAAACCAGGTCAGATCAAGGCCAAGGGCCAATTCACCTGTGTGTTAGTACAGATCAAAAGCAAGTGTTAGATGTAAGAGTGTATTCACGCCAATTTACTTGCTATTAAGACAGATCAAACTAATTGTAAGGATGTGAATGACTAAGCATATGCTTATCAGATAGTCGACACGCTAGTCGACTAGTCACTTCCCCCACCCTTGTTGCTTCTATCAGAAGGAGGTAGCAAGTGGGAGGGGGGTGAAGAGCAGGGGTCGCTTCAAGGCGGCAGCGCTGTATAGAGCCCAGAGTCAGACCCTGGGCTCTGCGCAGAGCTGCCACTTTGAAACACCACATGCAGCCCGGGGCAGCTGGGGACTCCCAGCTGGCCCTGGGCTGCATGTGGCATTTCACAGCAGCAGTGACATGTGGAGCCTGGGGTCAGCTGAGGACCGCTGACCCTGGGCTCCATGCAGCGCTGCCACTTTGAAACACCACCGGGAGCATGGGGCCAGCAGGGGTCTGCTTGAGTCGCCCACTGGCCCTGTGCTTGCCCTGTGGCTGTTGCCACACTTCAAAGGTAGAGGTGCCCTTATCGACTAATTGAATAGTCGATGCAAACTGCATCGACTATTCAATTAGCAATTAACTGAACTTTAATATCCCTAATTGCTGAATGTATAAGAGCATACACAGCACAGATCTTTAAACTTCATGAAAACTAATGGGTCCTTACTTTTATTGTTCTTGTTTATCTATCCTTGTTATAATATAGCAGCAAACATTTACATTTGTTTCTAGCCCTGGAATTAAATTACCCATCAAAGAACTTTATGAAATGCTAATGAAGTGTTTAAGGACTTACTTAGAAAGTAGCATTTTCTGTTAAAGTGATCATTGTGGGTGATATTCAAGGTCAAGGACCCTGAGTCCATTCCTCACTATCTGTAATCAAAAGAAAAGCCGATAGTTAAGAGAGACTGTCAGCTTGTCTTCTGAGAGAAGATATAAATGTGGATTCAAAGAAAGAACGTCTATCTCTGGACTGTTTGGATTCTAACAGGGCACAATAACTGAATGTGAAGACAGAGATCCAAAAGGACTTTTGGGAAACGCAGTTCATTACATCATTGCCACCATTTGGAATTACAAACTGTGATTTACCTGTTATATTTACCTGCTTTCACATCTCAGTAACTCATTCTTTTTTTCTTAGTTAATAAACTTAGTTTACTGTAGAACTGGCTGCCAACATCATTTTTGATAAAAGATCTGTAGAACCAATTGATTCAGGTACAACCAATTGCCTCTATACCCCCCTCATACAATGCCAACGAATTTGTCAGGCTCGGTCTCAAAACTAAGTACGTTGTTTGCCCCCGCCCACACACACTCACTCACTCTTCCTATTGGAAAGCTGTTCCAGATCCTCATATCTCTGATGGTTAGAAATCATCTAATTCCCAGCTTGAATTTGTTCAAGACCAGTTTATACCCCTTTAATCTTGTACCAATACTGTCCTATACTTGCACTAGCTCTCCCTGGTTTTCTTTCACCTTGCTGCATTCAGATCACAATCGTGCTCTTAGTCTTCTTTTTGCTAAGCCTTTCCAGGCTCCTCTCATTAAACAGGCTATCCATTCCTCTGATCATCTTCCCCCTGACTCCATATGCTCAGCGTAACCTGTTGGCCTCTTTCTTTCCCCCCTCCCCCAACTATTTTTCCTTCTCTCCTTCCTTCCCTCATATTTCACCACTTTCTCAAATGCCTTCTTATTTATTGATGTAGTTTTGTGCTCTGACTACTATAAGTAACTTCCCTCAACCACACCAAACACTACTACACTGCCCTCTCTTCCCAGCTCCAAAATCCCCAGCCACTCTTAACAAACAGATTCCCCACTGCCCTTCCACACTTACCAGGAGTCCAAGATATGACTGACACCTAGATAACAGAATAGCTGGCACATTAGACCTTTATGTAGGCGGACACTGCATTCAGAAACAATAGGTAAGAAGATCAGTGTGTTTGCAAAAGGAATAAAAGGGGACATTTAACTTGGAGTCTGAATGCCACCATTATTAGTGTTGTCCTGGCCATAAAGCTCAGGTAAAGCTTCTGAAGATTAAGCTTTCCAGTCCCAAATTGCTAATACTGTAATCAAATTTCTACCTCTACCAGAAATTCAGTAATAGATGTCATTACAACTGATTAGAACAGATTATTTCTTTCAAATTAACTCGAAATAAACAAACATCAATGTAGATCATTAAAATACTCAGCAATTTATACTGCCCTGTTCTATATTTGCACTGCAATGACCAGGTACAAACAAACTAATCAGTGCTCTGACACTATCCTCACTAGTAGGCACAATCAGACCTAATTTCTACCGCAAACTCTTTCATTAGGACCAACAGCATATTTGCCTCTGTGCAATTAATACAGATACAGACCATTTCTCTTACTCCAGTTTACCGTTGTGGATTTTTTTTTCCATTCTTACAGTCACCTTTGCAAATTTCTCAGGCACTCATTCATTAAGTTTCACCACTAGCAGTATTTTCCTCATGTGTCCCATGGAAATTCACAGTTTTCTTTCACTAGGCAATGATATCAGATAGGGTAATCACTTTAAACAGTTCATACTAAACTTTATCACACTGTCTTCAAAATTAATATAATCTTGAGCAAGAGGAGGAATGTCAAAGGAGAACCATCTTCCACAGAAAGGGGGCCCACAGTATAAAGGGTTAGCCTTCAGTATAAAGCACATGTCTGGCCAGGAGACAACACAAAAAAAAAACTAACTCAAATTTGGAAAATAAAACAAAAAAAAAAAACCCCAGGGACAAGTTAAACAATAGAAGCTCACAGCTGATAACACCATGGCACAGCTGCTCAGACATGGTTAAATAAGTAACAAAGTCTATTTCAGGTTTTTTAACGTTTCCCTTCCCCCAAACGGATGTAGAGGACTCATGAACTGAGGCAATGGATGAAATACTAGTGAGCTACCTCATTCAGCACTTTGTCAAGGGAAACAAGAGACCAGTGTCAGATCACTTTCCAACCTGCAGCCGAAGTCACGAGACAAGTTCTTTATTGCGTGTCAGAAGGAGAGGAGGAAAGATGCCCAGGAATTCCAGGAGCTATAGCTGTGGAGGAAGAGGAAAGGCCAATCCTGCTGACAGAGGAAGGATTAGGCTGCACAACTACAGGCCACACATGGATATATGAATAGAATTTGAAAGCCAGGACTTCTGCTTTTTATTGCATCTGTAGTTTAATAACAGAACCACCTATATTCCTCTAAGTATATGGAAACAAAGCAAAATCTGCCCTATGAGTTATCTTAAACTCATAATGCCCCCTACTGACAAACAACAGAAACAAGATACAGTTAGGATGACAAATGTAAGAACCTTTGAGGCAGCTCAGTTTTTCCATTAATGAAGCAATTTCCTCTGTTTCCTTGTATTTCTTAACAGCACTGATGATTACCTCCAGTCTTCCAAGTCCTCTATTCCAGCTTATCATCATTTCATAGATACCAAGGCCAGAAGGGACCACTGTGGTCATTTGGTCTGACTTCCTGCATAACACATGCCTTAAATTTCCTCAAAATAATTCCTGTTCAGATGAGGCTCTATTATTTCCTCTGAAACATCCAAGATACTAGTCCTGCTTCTGATTTACCCAGTAAACATCTGGAAGTTTCTTCCAAATTCTTAGGGCCTCTTTAAAATCACATAAATCTGGCTGCCTCCTACAGGTCACTGTTAATAAAACAGGGACCATTGTTATCTTTACAATGCTTAGAAATCCTTTCCTGTTCCAGGTAAATATGCAGCTCACAAAACAAATTCAAATACAATAGAGTTGGATTATGTTTCAGTTTGTAATTCAAAGGTATAGAGACCAGGGAACCTGTTTCTCTGATTATAATAATCAGTCTATCAAGTCAGCTAGTTTTAAATCCTGGAAGAATAATATGTAATGAGAGGCACAGTGGTCTTGCACATAGGGAATACAAGATTAGGAGTCAGGAGACCTGAGTTCTGTTCCCAGCTCTGCCAAATGACCTTGGGCAGATCACCTCATCTGTACGTCTTAGTTCTCCCTCCCATTCTTTGTTCATCTATATTTGTTGTTAGTCTCTAAGGTGCTGCAAGACTATTCATTATTTTTGAAGTTTTTTCAGTTACAGACTAACATGGCTACCCCTCTGAAACTTTTGTCTGCTTTGTCTATTTAGAATGCACATTCTTGAATACAGGGATGGTCTCTTATTAGGTGTTTGTACAGTGCCTGGCACAAGAGGATCATGATCTCAGATGGGTCCTCTAGGCATTACTGTAGTAAAGGTGATAAACAAATGGCATTCCATTCATGGAACCCTATATAGAACAGACTCAATTTGCATGGTATTCATTACTGTTTCCGACTGACTCCAGCTACGATGTCTTGTTCAGTTTTATTCTGAGCAGTGCACCAAAGAAGAGGGTCCATGTTTGCATACAGCTGCAAGAACTAAACAGGAACACAGGACTGTGGTAAGAAGAGTGCCCGCACATACCAAGGCACCATGTTGTTTGAGCCCCACTGGCACTAGCAGTATCACTTCCTTATTTACCTGTGAAGAGAGAGTTGAATGTTAAACCTGAGTAAAAATACACACTTGAGCTATTATTCCATTCTCAATAGCTTTTGTTTCTCCTTTAGACATAGGAATTAAGAAAGCATCACAGAATAGTCTATTTAATGTTAGGGAACAGCCCTCAACAACCTTAACCTCTCTAGTTGCTCAGGCTTTCTCCATTCATTCAAAGGATTTATCCTTTCATGCAGTATTGGATTCAAAAGTCAAAGCTGGGGGAGAGACATTTCCATTTAGCCTATCTGCCCATCCTGACAGCTGACTTATTGAAATGCTAGGGCATTTATCAGATTAACAGTACCTGAGGCACTGAACTGTGCCTTTATTTTTCTCTACAGATTTGTTCTTATATTAGCTTTGACATTAGGGACATCATGCAACTTCTGCACACTGTAAGACTGGAGGAATAAACTTATGGAACAAATACCTAAAGAAATCTCTCTCACATAATAGTAGCCTGCAAAGTCAAAAAAAAAAAAAGGCCTCAAGTCCTTTTATGCTCCTTATAATTCATTAAGTCCTAAAAAAAGTTTTGTCAAGAACAAGAAATAAGAAGTCCTCCAGCAAAGGCAGGCGACCAGACATGATATCCCTGATACTTCCATAGGAAAAAACAGGATATCCCTCTTCCTGATACTTCCACAGGGAAAAAATAGGTAAAAAGACTTAAACAAAACAAAAACCAACAAAAAACCTCGATCCTAAGCTTCCATGCCTGGGAAGCATTACCTGGGTCCTTCAGGTGGTCGGGTGCAGGACTCAGGGCAGGGCCTTGGGTATGTGTGGGTAGAAGTAGAGGAGGGTGCAAGAGTGAGGGTAGGGGGGGTAAGGAGGGCGATTCCATTCGGCATGGGCCTTTTCTCTTCCCCAACCCCCATGGCCACCAGGGGCCCTTTTCTCCCCACCCTCCACCCCCCACAACTCCTCCAAGCTGCGAGAGGCCCTTTTCTCCTCCCTCCCCACCCCCCAGAGCTGCAGCCAAGGGCCAGGAGGGGGGGAAGAGTTTGGGGCAGGAGGGCTATTTACTTGCTGCACTGGTAGGGAAGATGGTGGAGGCCCAGCCCTGCTGGCCACTCCCTTGGTGGCATGGCTGCCCCCAGCGGCAACTCTGAAAGATAGCTCTCCCCTACAGGAGATGGGGCCGGCAGCGGGGGGGAGCAGCATAAGGGGAAAAAGGGAGCAAAAGTGAAAATCAAGTAAAACCATGAAGGATGAATATTAAAAAGCAACACATGTAGAAACAAAATTAGAAAAGCCAAGGCACAAACGAGATTAAGCTAGCTACAGATGTAAAGGGTAACAAGAAGATATTTTACAAAAGCGTTAGAAGCAAAAGACAGACCAAGGACAGAGTAAACCCTCTACTTCATGAGAAAAGAAAGACAATAATAGAAAATGCAGCAATGGCAGAAGTGCCAAGTAACTTTTTTGTTTCAATTTTCAACAAAGAAAGTTAACAATCATTAGACAACGAAATATAATGTTTATCAATGTAAATGGGGTAGGATCTGAGGCTCAGATAGGAAAAACATAAGTTAAGAATAGACAAGTTAGTGGTCTTCAAGTCTGCAGGGCCTGATGAAATACATTCTAGACCACACGGAGTTGGCTGAAGACATCTCTGGGTCATTAGTGATTAACTTTACAAACTCACAAAACACAAGAGAGATGCCGGAGACCTAGAAAAGAGTAGCCCGTGTATAAAAAAGGGAATAAGGACAACCCAGGGAATTACAGACCAGTCAGTTTTTGTAAGGGGGTATGCAAGAAAAATCCTTTAACGGAAGGAGAGCATGAATTGAGTTCCACTACTTTTCCCACTCCCCACCAAAATATGCTAGACATTGGGAGGAGTAGTTACAGGCAGATATAATTAAAGAATAATCAAGAAACTGTGTCTCATTTAAGATTCAAAACATAGGAGGGAGAGAAAGACCTGGGTGCATGAGTTGATTATGAGCCACCAATGTGATGTGGCCATAAAAAAAGGCAATGCAATCCTACGATGTATCAGGCAACGTATTTCAAGTAGACTTTGGGAAGTACTAAGGCCACTGTACAAAGTACTGGTCAGACTTCACTGGGAATACCGTGTACAATGTACTTTTCTGTTCCCCCATGTTCAGGAAAGATGGATTCAAATGTGAACAAATACAGAAATGACTGCCGAAAATAGAGCCTATCTTACAGGAAGAGATTAAAAAATCTTTGCTTGTTTATCTTAGCAAAACAAAGGCTGAGAGGTAATATAATTGCTCTCTATAAATACAACAGGTGGTTAAACATCAGGAAGGGAGAAGAAAAGGACGACATTGGCAAAAGACCAAATATGGATAAAATGGCTAGGAACAAATTTAAGCTGGGAGTTAGGTTTCTAACCTTCAGAAGCAGTGATGTTCTGGAACAGTCTCCCAATAGAAGTAGTGAGGGCAAAAAACCTAAATAGTTTTAAAATGGAACCTGATACTATGATAGAGGATCAACTAATATGTATCCCTCAAATTAAAAAATATCGCAAGAGAACCAAAAAAAAGTACCACCGGGGCTAAACAACAAAACAGAAGAAGCAGAGAGAGACATAAGGGCTTCCTCTAAAATGTGTAAGTTAAATCCTAGTGAGGAAAACAGAAAGGAGCATAAACTCTAACAAGTGAAGTGTAAAAATGTAATTAGAAGGGGCAAAATAGAAGTTGAAGAACAACTAACCAAAGACTCAAAAAGTAAGAGCAAATTTAAAAAAAAAAATACATTAGAAGCAGGAACCCTGCTAAACAACCAGTGGGGCCACAAGACAATCAAGATACTAAAGGAGCACTCAAGCATGGTAAGGCAATTGCGGAGAAACTAAATGAATTCTTTGATCAGTCTTCACAGCTGATGATGTGAGGGGGATTCTCAAACCTGAGCAACCCTTCCAGTCTGAAATAGGTACTTACAGGTTTGTATGTCACATTGCTCCAATGACAGGTATGCCCATTTCTCACTGAACATGGAGCTTCCACTTCAGAATATTTCCAACATTCAAGCGATGGGAAACCTAGGAAAAGCCAAAAGAATCAGACCAGGATGAGAAAACATATACAATGCAAAAGTATTTCAATATTTCAAATACAGGTTGTACCTCTATAAACCAGGACTGTCTGGTCCGGCAACATCCATGGTTTAGCAGGACCATGGATGTTCCAGGATCAGAGTGTTCTGGCACACTGCAGGGGGGTGAGAAGTAAGCCCAACGCATAGCTCAGCAGGATTGTGGAGGGAGCCAGGGAGTATTGCAGGGCAGCAGGGAAAGGGATGGGGCCGGCAGCAGATGGGCCGGAAATGACCTCTTCTGGTCTGGCAAAATCCTTATCCCACCACATACCATAATAAACTATTTTAACATTTCTCCTTTTGCCTGTTGTATCTCTGTAATGCTTTTTTTTTAAAATTTGGTCTCTTACTAATAACTGTAGATCCCCGCCATTAAAGCTGACTATCAGTGGCTTGGAGACAAGGGAAGGCAGAGTTTTGAGATTCCATTATCCAAATATACAGAGCCCCGCTATAGTTTCAAAGATGTAAAAATGAAAATAGGCCATCAAATAATGCCTGCACAAAGCTAGAAAAGGTGAGAAAGTATTTTCATATCTGGTTTGGAGACGAGGAAGAGTCTGTCTCTTGAAAAGAAACACATTTGTAGTAGGAGTGGGGACTTGATTGTTTACAAGGATTAAATGATCCATTATTAGTAGATACTAGATATTTTTTAACAAAGTCTCAGGCTCCTACCATTCCATCCCTCATAAAGTCAAGAGTCTCTAACAAAGATTCTCCTACTTCCATATTGTGCAGGCTGGAAAGCAGGGCCGGCCCACAACATTTTGGCACCTGAGACAGGGAGCTCAAATGGCACCCCCATGTCCCCTCGCTGCACCAGCAGCAGATACAATTTTCTACCCTCTGGGTCCTAGTGGCACCCCCCACACATAGTCTGGCACCTGAGGCGGCCGCCTCAGTTCGCCTCATAGTAAGGCCAGCCCTGCTGGAAAGCACCAGAATACTGTTGTTTGATACAGTTCAGCTTTCCTTTCTATAGGCTACACCATGAACTGCATGAATTGCCATGCAGAATCCAGTGGAAACACGTGGGCCATACAGACCTTCATCAGTTCACATTCTACAGGAATTCTCAGGAGCAAACCAAATGTCAACACTCGCATCTTAAAGACTCACATTAGGGGACATAATGCTCCTTCTGTGGGATGGGGATGTTACTTAGAGAATAAAATGCATACTGGGATTGTCCAGGAAGCTTAACAGCAACTAGACCGAAATTAGCCCTTTGTCAGAATAAAGCAGCATTGGTCCAAATATATGTAAAAAAGAAAAGAAAATTCTTTGCCCTTCTTTTGCAATCACTATTTTCCCCATTTTTAAATGACTATCCAGACACCTCTCTCCACCACGATTTTCCCCAAAGTCTGGATTTCAAACTCTGTAGAGTACATAATTATTTCTCTAATCCCTCCCTCTTTCACATAGCAAAGTGTATTTCTCACTTTTATGGCACTGGATCAGTATTTCTGGATTCTTTAGAACAGCAAGTGCTTCACCATCATCCTTGGATGGCCGGTGATACCGGCAGTGCACGGGCAACATGGCTTTAAAACAGCGATCACTCTGAGGGTCAGGTTTCATGTAAACAAGAATGGCAAGGTCTGTGGCTAAATACTCAGGAGATTCCACATCAATAGTATCTGCAATCATCAGAGCCTGTGGAAAACAGACAAAAGCAATACAGATGAATGAATGTCATGAAAAACACACGGATATTGTTATAGAGGAAATACAGGATAAAAATGACTAAAACTGTCAACCTGGCAAAGTAACCTATTACAATGTCATGAGGGAGACAGCAGTTTAATTCCCAGACTAAAGATCTTCTTCCTCAAGATGACAAAGACCAACATTCATTCTCTGTCTCTGTTCTATTCATACAGTGCCCATCACTGTTATGCTACTGAGGTCAATGGCAGTACGTTAGTTACATGAGGCTTACATTTGGTCCAGCATTTAACATCTTTATTACAGTAATGCCTAAAGCTCCAACCTAGTTTGGGGTCCCACTGTGTTTGGTACTAAATCTACACATAGCAAGAAACAGGCTTTACAACCTAAAGAGAGAAAACAGACAAAGGGTGGGATAAAGAGACTGTCAACTCCACTTTACACAGGAAGAATGGAGGCACACATCTTAAGGGACTTGTCTGAGATCACACATATTTTTGTGACAGAGTCAGGAACCTGGCACAAGTCTTTCACATCTCAATATAGCACCTTAAACACCACACCATCCTTCCTCACAAAGTTACTTTAATTCCCAAGGATCCCAAAGTGCTGTAACTACTCCTCTTCATGCATTTGTTGAACTCTCCTGTTTCCCACCATGTCTTCTGTTAAGAACCTGGAGCATTTTGAAGAAAGGCTTCAGAGGAGCCCCGTAAACTTTTTCTAAGCTAAATGGATAAATTTAGCTTCCAGGACCTCTTTCCTATAGTTCCTCAGGCCACTGGTGTCAGCATAAACTATAATACCATCATACTCCCCCACATTCTGTACAAATCTATATTGCTTATGAGAGTCAATGTATTCACACCCAGTGGTCTGAAACACACTACCTATATAACTAATAAGAGAATCCTATAGAAATACCCTGTGTGTCTTCCAACTGTACTAGAACCACAACTTCTGAGGCAGTTCCTCAGAGCCTCAGGAATGATTGTCTTCCCTAACAACTCTTACAATGTGACTTTAATGGGATGCAAGCTGTTTCCTCTTCATTCTGGTTTCCATCCATGACTGTGTGCCTACCCAGCAGAAAACTCTGTCATGAGAAGGAAGGGTAACATCAGAATGGCAGATGAAAGTTCATCTCCATGCTAATGTTTCAAATTATAGGCACTGGATATTTACTCATAAGTATTCAAATAATTGTTTCTCTTGTGTGAACTATTTCCACACAAAGCAGCATGACTATTTGGACATCGTACCTCAGTTAGGTTGTGCTGCTGCAGTGATGCCAGCTCATAGGGATCCACATATAGTCCTGCTGGGAGGTGTTCTTTTATTGCCACAGTGCAGCTTCCTATGGCCTCCTCCCCTGCACCAAGTTCTACTCTTGTTAGCAGCTCTCTTAAAAAGAAAAGAAACCGTTAGCACATATTTCAAATAACTGCACAAAAATTATAAACAGATCACTTCAAATATTAGATGTAGCTCTCTACTATGCCCTGAGAATATAGAAAATAATATGTATCTGTCTAGAGTTTTTCCTTTCCCTTTTAGGAAACACAATATTTCAAGTACCTTAAAGGTTGTTAACAAGGAGGAGGGAGAAAAATTATTCTCCTTATCCACTGATGATGGGACAAAACCAATGGGCTCAGATTGCAACAAAGGAGGTTTAGGTTGGACACTAGGATAAACTTCCCATCAGGTGGTTAAACACTGGAATAAACTGGAAGATTGTGAAATCTCCAACATTTGCAAACTTCCGTCACAGATGGTCTAGAATAGATGGTGCTTGACCCTGCAGGAGACCAAGCACTTGATTACCTCTCAAAGTTCCTTCCAGTTCTATGATCCTATGAATATATTATATTTCCAGCTCTGTTATAACCAACATGTCTCTTTTTTGTTAATTCTCCACTTATGAACAAATATTACCAAAATTACTCAGAAATACATTTGCATGTTTTCTTCATGTTCGTGCCATGATATAGCTGACTGCTGGCCACTAAATATTTAAGTAATGATCCTGCCAGCATCTACATATATGCTTAAATTTACTGAATAATTCCATTGAATATCATGCTGTATGTTTGGTAATTATGTATAAGTTCAGTGGAGCTACTCACACACATATATTTAAGTAGTTGCATGTTTGCAGAACAGGGCTCAGAGAGGCACACAAGGAACTGATGCATTGCCCAAGTAGGCTGTCATCAACCCACCTGTGAAATCCTTCTTTCAGAAGCTGCTGAGTCACAGTGATATCAGGACAAGTGGCCTGGGCAGCTGAAAATACCACAAAATAAACTTTTACAGTATTTATAATATTGTCTACATTGCCAGTACTAACACTGATGAGTGGCTACTTTAACCAGCTACAGCAAATTCTGACTTGACTTCTTGTCTGGAAGAAATGACTGTAGACTCAATCATGATAAAGAAGAGACAGGTCTCAGATATGATCAGTACAAAAGGAATTTTAAATCACTGGACACAGAACCATGTCATTCACTTTGGCCCTCCAGCTGTCAGATTTAAATCCCAGACCTACAAATAAATACAAGCTTAAAGTTAAGCATGTGTGTAAGTATTTGCAGGACTGGGTCCTAAGTGACCACAGATTATATTATTTAATGTCAACACAGAGGGTCTCCAGATGTTTGGAGCCTAGACTAAGCAGTTATGGCAAGATCAGCTGAACTCACCAGTAAGCAATTAAAAAAAAAAAGACTAAAGCACTTGATCAATTACAATATTTCTGTGTACACAAATCCGGTTAATTCTAGTCATCTAATGACTATTAATACCTAGTCCCACACTGAGTCAGTTTTTAACTGAAAAAAATACATTTGCTCACTGCACAAGGTAATATTACTTTTCTGCACCTCAAAAAAGTTCACTGGATTTAACGTCATCTTGATTTTTGTAATCACTTGCAGTAATGAGCATAAAAAAGATTCAAGGAACCATGCCTATAGGACACACTGCTTTTGGTTATACTAACATTTCAATGACTGATGTTTTATTAAACCTACAAATCTTTTCAGTGAGGAGGGTAAGGAAATGTTGAAAACACCAGGAAAAAAATCAATATTTACAAAACAGAAAACTATTGATTCTTGTTCAGGTGATTTAGCTTTTTCTAATATAAAACTTTAAAAACTGTAAATACATATATTTGTTTTATATGTTCCCTTTTGAGTTGTGACACCTTTAAAAACTATAATCTTGTAAATTTTACCCTTTCTTTTAATATTGCCTATTACATAAACAGCATTCTAGGATTAATAGTACTGTACAACCACAAAAAACTCTCTATTTCCACATTGTTTAATCACAGATCAAATTCACTGCTAATGTAAACAGGAGCAACTTCAATAACTGTAACAAATGTGTTAGTCTTTAAGGTGCTACCAAGCACCTTGTTGTTTTTGCCGAAACAGACTAACATGGCTACCCCTCTGAAACCCATAAGGAAGTTGCAGCTGTTTACATCAATAATTATTGTGGTCCCATCTCATGTATGTTCATTTTTCCTTGAAATGTTTGTTTGCATATTACCTGAAACTAATAATTTCTACAATGAAAAATTTAGTAATGTCTCCCACTCTTATTATTTCCCATCCCTTCTCATTTTATAGTATGCAAGGAACTCACAGATTATCTCTGAGCAGTTTCAGTTATCAGTTGCTTAGAAAGATTATTTGGCAGATTGCTAAGCGAAAGTTTAAATATTTTAATTTGTTTAACTTACACAAGCTTCTTGCTGTGCAAACAAGCAAGGCTACTCTGAAGGTGAGAATACCTTGCCAAGGAAACAATCTCTCCATCCACTGCCTCTGCATTTCCAAATCCAACTGCAAAAAAAAAAAAAAAAAAAAATCACAGCTCCTATAAACATGGGATATTTCATCAGCAGATTCTCAATACAAATCAGAAGTTCAAACCCCCTCTGTGTGTATCAGTGAGTAATTATGCCCACCAATGAAACATCCCATGCCACAAAGCTTGTCAGTGTCCTTTGTCCCTAGCTGTCTATGTGGGCTGACAGCAATGTCTGCATGTTGGTATCTATGTTAGCATCAAGACCTGTGTACGGGCACATCTGCACTGCAGCTAGGAGGCATTCAGGGCTGAAGTAGACACACACATACTAGCTCTGAATGCAACTGTAAAGTTAGCAGCCTGGCTGCAGGGGTGGCTGGCTAGCCACCTAAGTATGTGTTTAGTATTTCAGACTGTATGAGAGTGGCTGAGCAAAGCCATACAGCCTGCCCACACTACTATTTCCAGTGTGTTAGCACAACCACAACTAGCCCAGGACTGTCTAGCCAGCTTGGAACTAACACCTTGCAGCTGCAGTGTAGCTGTGTCCCTGTCAAGTCCACTCACACACAGGCTATGACACATGGATAGGAGTGGTCATGCACACACACACTGGTATCTGACTTTCTGACACACACATACACAGGTATCTCTCTGACTGACAAACCCACAGGTATCTCTCTCACACACACAGGTGTCTCTGACTGACACACACACACAGGTGTCTCTGACATGCACAGGCATCTCTCTCTCTCTCTCTCTCTCTCTCTCTCTCACACACACACAGGTGTTTGACTGACACACACAGGTGTCTCACACACACACACAGGTGTTTGACTGACACACAGGTGTTTGACTGACACACAGGTGTCACACACAGGTGTTTGATTGACACACAGGTGTCTCTCTCACACACACAGAGGTGTTTGACTGACACACACAGGTGTCACACACACAGAGGTGTTTGACTGACACACACAGGTCGGTCTCTCACACACACACACACACACACAGAGAGGTGTTTGACTGACACACACAGGTGTCACACACACACACACACACACACACACACAGAGGTGTTTGACTGACACACAGGTCGGTCTCTCTCTCACACACACACACACACACACACACACACACACACACACACAGAGGTGTTTGACTGACACACACAGGTCGGTCTCTCTCTCTCACACACACACACACACACACACACACACACAGAGGTGTTTGACTGACACACACAGGTCGGTCTCACACACACACACACACACACACACACACAGAGGTGTTTGACTGACACACACAGGTGTCACACACACACACACACACACACACACACACACACACAGGTGTTTGACTGACACACACAGGTGTCTCACACACACACACACACACAGAGGTGTTTGACTGACACACACAGGTGTCTCACACACACACACACACACAGAGGTGTTTGACTGACACACACAGGTGTCTCACACACACACACACACACACACACACACACACACACACAGAGGTGTTTGACTGACACACAGGTCGGTCTCTCTCTCTCTCACACACACACACACACACACACACACACAGAGGTGTTTGACTGACACACACAGGTCGGTCTCTCTCTCACACACACACACACAGAGGTGTTTGACTGACACACACAGGTCGGTCTCTCTCTCACACACACACACACAGAGGTGTTTGACTGACACACACAGGTCGGTCTCTCTCACACACACACACACACACACACACACACACACACAGAGGTGTTTGACTGACACACACAGGTCGGTCTCTCTCTCTCACACACACACACACACACACACACACAGAGGTGTTTGACTGACACACACAGGTCGGTCTCTCACACACACACACACACACACACACACACACAGAGGTGTTTGACTGACACACACAGGTGTCACACACACACACACACACAGAGGTGTTTGACTGACACACAGGTCGGTCTCTCTCTCTCACACACACACACACACACACACACACACACAGAGGTGTTTGACTGACACACACAGGTCGGTCTCTCTCTCACACACACACACACACACACACACACACAGAGGTGTTTGACTGACACACAGGTCGGTCTCTCTCTCTCACACACACACACAGAGGTGTTTGACTGACACACAGGTCGGTCTCTCTCTCTCCACACACACACACACAGAGGTGTTTGACTGACACACACAGGTCGGTCTCTCTCTCTCACACACACACACACACACACACAGAGGTGTTTGACTGACACACACAGGTCGGTCTCTCTCTCTCACACACACACACACACACAGAGGTGTTTGACTGACACACACAGGTCGGTCTCTCTCTCTCACACACACACACACACACACACACAGATGTGTTTGACTGACACACACAGGTCGGTCTCTCTCTCACACACACACACACACAGAGGTGTTTGACTGACACACACAGGTCGGTCTCTCTCTCACACACACACACACACAGAGGTGTTTGACTGACACACACAGGTCGGTCTCTCTCTCACACACACACACACACACAGAGGTGTTTGACTGACACACACAGGTCGGTCTCTCTCTCACACACACACACACACAGAGGTGTTTGACTGACACACACAGGTCGGTCTCTCTCTCTCACACACACACACACACACACACACACACACACACAGAGGTGTTTGACTGACACACAGGTCGGTCTCTCACACACACACACACACACACACAGAGGTGTTTGACTGACACACACAGGTCGGTCTCACACACACACACACACACAGAGGTGTTTGACTGACACACACAGGTCGGTCTCTCACACACACACACAGAGGTGTTTGACTGACACACACAGGTCGGTCTCTCACACACACACACAGAGGTGTTTGACTGACACACACAGGTCGGTCTCTCACACACACACACACACACACAGAGGTGTTTGACTGACACACACAGGTCGGTCTCTCTCTCACACACACACACACACACACACACACAGAGGTGTTTGACTGACACACACAGGTCGGTCTCTCTCTCTCACACACACACACACACACACACACAGAGGTGTTTGACTGACACACACAGGTCGGTCGGTCTCTCTCACACACACACACACACACACACACACACACACACAGAGGTGTTTGACTGACACACACAGGTCGGTCGGTCTCTCTCTCACACACACACACACACACACACACACACACACACACAGAGGCCGGATTAAGACTGCCGCCAACGTGCCAGCCCAGCTCTGAGCCGGGGCCCCGGCCAGGCCGCGGCCACAAGCTCCCGGGAGCGGCGGCCCGGTCACGACACGGGGGGGGGGCGCTGTGGGCTCAGACGCACGGGCAGGCCCTGGCGCCATCCAGCGCACGGGGCGGGTATCTGGGCCCGGCACTTCTGCCCCTCCCCCAGGCCCCGCCGCGCGCCGCGCACCGCGCACCGGCCTGGCTCCGCCGCGCCTGCTGCTGCCGACGGGCCGCGCCCGCGCGCGGCTCCTCCCTCCGCTCCCGGCAGCCCCTGCGCCCGCGCGCTTGCGCTGCGGCTGCCATGGCAACCGGGCTGCGGCGACAGGTCAGTGTGTGCGAGCACGGGCCGCGGCCCCGCCTGCCCCCTATGGGCTATAGCTCCCCCCCCCGCCTGCCCCTTTACCCCCCCCCAGGGCTATAGTTCCCCTCCCCGCCTGCCCCTTTACCCCCCCCCGGGCTATAGCCCCGCCCGCCTGCCCCTTTACCCCCCCCCCAGGGCTATAGCTCCCCCTGCCTGTCTCCTTACCCTTACCCCGGGGCTATAGGTCTCCCACCACTGCCTCCCCCCCACCCCCCGGGGGTACAGCTACCCTCCCCTCTCCCTGGGGCTGCTCACCTCCCTGCCCCGGGACTATAGACCCCCCAGTCTGCCTCCTCACCCTCCTACCCTCTCTTCCCCCCTTCCTGCTCACTGCTCTGTCTCTCAGGCTTTTTATTTGCATAAAAAATTATTCTACCAGGTTTTTTATCTTTTATTTACATTCTGTGTAATTCAACTAATTTCATATATCATGGAATAACCATGAAAATAATGCAGGGTTAAATATAATTTTATATTGTTAAAGAAATACCCTCAACTTAAAAAATATTTACATCTTGAAATCTTTTTACATATTCTTCTATAGCTACATTACAAATAAACTTAAAATTATTATAATTGAAAGAAAATAGAGGAAAAAAAGGTTTTTGTCTATTTTTCAACTTTTTTTACCTTTTATGGTGCATCTGTACACCACCATAAACTCAAAATAAAGATACACAATTTGCGCTACACAAATTGTGTAACTTATTTAGAGTCTATTTAGAAATATAGTATTTCGAAATTTGGTGCTGTCTACACAGCACCAAATTTTGAAATAAAGTGCTATTTCAAGCCATCCCTTACTCCTCCTACAATGAGGTTTACAGGAATGGTGAAATAGCGCATCCAGTATATTTCAGAATAGCCAACACATTCAAAAGACATGGGGTAGCTATTTCAGGATACCTCTGGTATCCTGAAATAACTTTGATGTGTAAACATACCCTTAGAATCCAACAACAAATGGTCTGGTATCACTTTACAGACTAACAAAACATGTGGGTGATATCATGAGCTTTCATGGGCACAGCCCACTTCTTCAGATGATCGGAGTTTTATTAGAATCTAGTTGAGGGATCAGTTTCATTGTTTCCCTACTTAGGCCATGATTCTGCAGAAGGATGCTCCTGGGCAAATCTGATTGTAGGATTAGGACTATAGGGAGTATTTGGGTAGTCCCGTTTTCTCAGTTGGACCTACTCCTATGTTTAAATCTAACACATGCAGAAATGTTTACAGAATCAGATCCTGAGTCAGTTTCCCCCACTGGTATTGTGGATCAAGTAAGGGGAAAAAAATTAAATTGGAAAATGTTTGTAAAACCACAAAATGAAAGGAGGATTCAGAGACAGGTGTAGTACCTAAAACTGCAATTATTAATTTAGACTTGATTTCACATTTGCAGTGTCCTTTTTAACAGTGGACAGTACTTCACTATTAGCTCTAGTAGCAAGAGAACTCTTACAATATCTGAGTTGTATCCCTGGTGTCACCATGAAGATCTGAATGGCCATGGATTTCTTACAAAACTTTGGTTTTGTTTTGTCTTTTTTGCCATCTTAAAGACAGTCATGTGTTCTATTGGTGATTTCAGTTCTTCAAAAGCTTGTAGTAGTCATTTATACTTTGAAAAAACAGTTCACTTTTGAGCAACAAATAGTGAAATAACAAATATGCTAACTTGAACTTTTCATCCAGAACAGAATAATTATAAAAAAGTATGGTAGGTAATTCTTGTGGCAAATTTTGAAAATGTTACTTAAATTAGAAATCTTCCCATGTAATTTTCATAAGGAATGATGATTCACCTTTAAATTCAGCCTTCTTCAGAGTGGAATTTAAATGCTGGAGTGGCCTGTTGTTTTCTTTCTTACTGTATTGGTTTTTTTGAATCCACCTTGGTTTTACCACCTTTCTTGTTTTGAGCTTCTGTAATCTATAGGGATGGCTAGGAAAGGAAATAGGCCAGGGGCTTAGCATCTTTTCACATTTTTAAACTAAAAGGGAAGTAGAATCTGCATCTATTAGGTTGTATTCTATGATAGGAGTGTGATCTGCACCAGAGGTTTGTTTGATCTTTAAGTCTCCATTAGTATTCTACTCAATGGAAATGGGAACTGTGAATGTAGTTGGATACTCAGGCATGGGAAGGCATTTGGAAGAGTGCACCATCAGCCAGTAGGGCAGCTTACGGACAGAGGAACTGCCAAATCTGACTGACAAACTGTGTAGTCTGGTAGCCTGTATTTGACAAAAGCCAATAGCAAATGCTTCAAAGGAAAAACAAGGAATAGTGTGTATTTTGGAGCACTTTACAATGAAGGTCAGTTTCACTATCTCCATGTTACAAATGGGGAAACTGAGGAACCGTGAGGCAAAGTGACTTAAAAAGAAATGTTGTCGTGGGTAATTATGGAATAACCTGCTTATAAGAGATGTTCCTTCCCAACTTCACTCGGGTAGTGGCTGTCTTATGCCCAGATGCATGAGGGTTTATATCCCTTCTGAATAAATATCTCATCCAATGTAAATGTGGATGTTCTTGTTATTTGTATACACGTCTACTCATTTTTAAAACCTACTAAGTTCTTAACCTCTTTGAATATCTTGTAGCAATAAATTCTGCAAGTGTAAAAGAAACATTTTAATTTTCCACTTTAAGATTTTCCACCATTCAATTTAATTGAGTTTCTTTGTTTTTGTATGACAAGAAAAGATAAATAAGTGGCCCAATACATTTGCTCCATCTAGCATTGATTATTTTTATACTTCAGTTGGTGTGCAGGAAGCGCTGGGAGGGAAGGAGAGGAGTTAATCAGCAGGGCCACGAGTGGGTGGGAGGTGCTGTGGGGAGGAGGAGAGTTTGTTTGCTGCTAATTTTTTCCGTGGGTGCTCCAGCTCTGAAGAACCGATGGAGAGAGAAGTTAGTGCCTTCTCTCTAAACCAAGGGTGGGAACCTTCTTTGGGTCAGCGGCCATGCACAAGTGAGAAACAAACAAAAACCCTCCTTCACTTGCACGGCCCCTGACTGAGAAGTAGAAAGACATTTCCCACATTTTCCTAGTACACCAGAGCCTAGGGGAGCCCAGGCTGGTAGATTTAGTGTGCTGTAGTCCTGCAGGGAGGGGCCCTGGAGTGCCAGCACAAACTCCCCAATGCTGGGGGAAAGCCCTGAGCCTCAGGGGCTGGATCCGGCCCATGGACCTGAGGTTCCCCATCCCTGCACTAAACAGTCCCAGTCTTTTCAGTCTCTTCTCATATAGAAGTCTTCTGCTGCCTCTGTTGAATTTTTGTTCCCCATCTCTGAGTTTTCCTCTCCTCCATGAATTATTTATAATCTGCTATGTAGCTATGACCCTCAAAATGTTGGCAGGTTTCTTAAGAGGAGGATCTAATCTATTCTGGAAATACAAAACAAAAAAAATCTTGGGCACTCAGTTTCATGGATGTTGGAGTTTTGTGTTCAAAATTCTTGTTAAATATGTGGAATAGAGAACACTGATGTTGTCCCTGGTTTTAGGACAGAAAGGAAGACAAAAGAATTGATTGAATAACTAGGACAGTCTGAACTGTGGCTATCAATTTTATTTTTTTCCACAATTTATACCATAAAATTCCTCCTTTGTGATTGTTTGATTTTACAGATACGTGGTCATGCTTTTATTTCTCAGGAAGAGTTTCATCGTACTTTTAGTTTTCTGACTGTTCTACATTTATTTACCGCAGATTTATTTAAAATCCATACAAACAAACATACACCAACATTATGATTTAGTCCCAAAGCAGATAAGTTGCCTCTTCCCCTTAATTTAAACCTTGTGCCTTGGTCACAAATAGTAAGAAATTAAAATAGTTGGTGAAAAAAAGTTTTTAAATCATTAAATAACTATGAGCTTTTCCAGATCAGTGGTTGTAATTTGTGGCAGAATATTAATAGAAATGTAGCCATGTTAGTCTGGTCTAGCTGAAACAAAAAACAGGACTATGTAGCACTTTAAAGACTAACAAGATGATTTATTAGGTGATGAGCTTTTGTGGAAGTGGGTCTGGCCCACGAAAGCTCATTACCTAATAAACCATCTTGTTAGTCTTTAAAGTGCTACATAGTCCTGTTTTTTGTTCTGGCAGAATATTGTGTATCAAACAGTCTAACACACCGATACATTGTATGATGTTTTCCATTTTTTAAGTTAAAGAATGTTTGGGTCTCCATTTGGCTATGTGGTACCCTTATGCCGCCTGTAGCATAAAAACTGTAAAATGTATACCTCAGCCCAACAACCCAACCTCAGAAGTAGATCTAACAAATCCTGAAATGAAGTTGAATGTCATTGTACCTCCCAAAGACATTGATTCAGCAAAAGATTTAAGCAGATATTCAAGTCCCATTGAAGTCATTGAGACTTACCGAGAGAGTTAAGTGCAATTCTGAGTCAGAACTGCTAACCCTGATCAGAAACTATTTCTAAAATAAAGAGCAGCATCAGTTTCATTCATGTTTTCCCGTCTCTTTTGCAGTGAACATTGAAGCGTCCACCTAGCACAGCTCTGAATGGTTTCATGTTGTTCAGCCAGTAGCATGATCTGGGATGACGTATGTTGCAAAGAAGTGTGGCATTCGCTTTCAGCCTCCATCCATTGTCCTGATCTACGAAGACGAAAACAAGAATAGAGCACGCCAGCGCATCATGCCTGTCCGAAACTTCTCCAAGTTCTCAGGTACAGTCTGTTCAATTTTGGCATCCCACAGCCTCCTCAGCAAAACTGCAATGGGGCAGGAGGGGGAGAGATAGCAACTGAGCACTGGTAGGTTTCTTCTCACAAGCTCTGCATGGGAGGTTGAATCGTAGGACTTCTCTCTGGAGGTGGGATACCTAGAGTTCTTCAGCCTTGGAAGTCAAGCCAGGAAGCTCCCAAATCTGACCTGTCTAGTTCAGCGGTTCCCAACTTTTTCCAAATGGGGACCCATTTTGATAATTCAGGAAGACTAGGTGACCCAAGGCAATTCAAAAATGGGGGAGGAAGAGAGGCAGAGCCACCTGGGGAGACACTTAGCAACCCTTTTGAAATGTAATGGGAACCCATATTTGGGTCCCGACCCATAGGTTGGGAAACCCTGCTCTAGTTTAAAATTGAGTAGTGGCCCACCTAGGGCAGCAACTTACCCCAAAGAACCTTTGGGGAAAGAGTATTTATTTGAGAATTGTGTGCCTGAGGCTGTAATTTGAGGGCTCTTTTTTCCAGACTGTAGCAGGGCTGCAGAACAGCTGAAGAATAACCCTCGGCACAAGGCTTACCTAAAAGGAGTCTCACTGCAGCAACTGCAGAAATTATACAGTTTGCTGAAGGGCCACCTACAAGGACAGAGCTTGGCACAGAGCTTGAAGCAGATTCAGCAGGAAGAGACCATTGACCCAGAGGAGGACCTGAACAAACTAGATGACAAGGAGCTGGCAAAAAGGAAGAGTATCATGGATGAGCTGTTTGAGAAGAACAGGAAGAAGAAGGACGACCCAGACTTCACCTACAATGTTGAGGTTGAGTTTCCACGAGATGAGCAGCTGGAATCCTGTGGCTGGGATACCGAGTCGGACAATGAGTTCTGATAATGGATGACACTTCCTAGACAATCGGTATGGCGAGAGAGCCCATATTTTCATTCCACAGAGAGCGCAGTTACATCTGCAGAGCTTGACTGACACTGTTTACAAGCCATACAATGGATGCATTGTACATTGGTAAATAAGAGGTCAGTGCCTATGGGGGTTTTTTCAGTTTGGGGTGTAGACAAGCTATTTTTAAAAGTCTTACATGAAGCTTGATAAAAGTGACATGAGGATATTGAACATTATTTTTCAATGCTTAGATTTGTAGCTGTTTTTTTAACTGAAATCATTTTAAATCTCTGTCTTTCAACATTTGTTGTTTACATTGATTTTTGGCAAGGAAACTAGAGAGGTTATTTTTGTTTCTATTCGATTTTATTTTAGTCTTTAAAATAGTGTTAAAGTTGCAAATCTTTGCATTTAACTCAGGAGAAGGAAACATTCAAACATGCAGTATTTTGTTATTAGGTTGTTATAAGTGTTTTAATCTATAGTCTGTAGACTGGTGAGCAATAATTTTTGATGGGAGAGGGCCACTCTAAGATTTTGGTAAGTGGTCAAGGGCTGCACTTTTCTGTGGAGGGTCTGGGATGGAGGGTGGGTGCAGAAAGGAGCTTGGGGTAGAGGACTAGGGTGCAGAAGAGGGTGTGGAGTCTGACAGGAAACTTGGATGAAGAAAAGGGTTGTGACTTCGGGCAAGAGATTGGGGTGCAGAGCCTGGGAGGGGGCAAGGGTGCATGAGTGGATTTTGACTTGGGAGTGGAGGGGTACAGAGGGTTTGGGTGATGACCTGTGGCAGGGGATTGGGATGCAGGGTTGCGGAGGGGATGAGAGTCCAGGAGTGGATTCTGGCCTGGGGGAGGGGCGTAGAAAGGGATGCAGGATCTGGGAGGGAGTTGTGACCTGGAGTGGAGGGGTACAGAGGGTTTGGGTGGTGACTTAAGGCAGGGAGTTGGGGAGCAGCAGGAGGTGGGGGGCCAGAGGCAGGCTGTGGCCCAGAGATATTTACCTTAGGTGGCTCCTGGCCAGCAGCCCAATAGGGACCCTGTCAGCCGATGGTCAGGGCAGTGCATGTGTGTATGTTACACCCGAGTCTTCAACTGCTGAGACACAAGGCCCCGTTGCAGTGGGCAGTCTAGGTGAGACTGACGGGTGCCCCGAGGAGTTTAACGTCCGTGTCTTTACCGCTAGGATCGGGATCCTTTCGCGGCGGGCAGCCAACAGGCCGACAGACGCCCCAGAGTTTACAGGGAGAGCTTATTACACCTCAGATTTTGACTGCTAGGATACACGATCCCTTCGCAGCGGGCAGCCTGGGGAGGCTGAGAGATGCCCCAACGGATCTGTCCCCTGGAAGCGACACGATCCAACGCTCAAGCTCTCCCTATATCTGTCCCTTATGACCGGCTGGAGTTCTTTTTAAAATTGTGCTTGGTTCTGTTACAGCAACTGAAGGAGTCAGGTCACAGCTTAAACAGTTACTATTTTATTGTTACAGGGTAAACTTAGCTGTTAAATGCTACTACTGTGTCACAGATAACACAGCCACTACAAAGGACAGGACAGAAATTACACTAATAAGTCACTTACAGGTACCATGAAACCCCTTTTGATTCTCTGAGCTCTTATTAAATGCATGCAAAATAGACACGTAGCAGGTATATATTCTCACCCCCGCGTTCCAGACTTGGCGTGGCCAGCGTCTTTCTCTCAATCCCTCGGGAAGAAGTAGGGTGAGGTTGGGCGTCCCACAGACCTCAGGAGACCACCAATACCTGCCAGCAGGTATAGATGATTGGAGCTCAAATGGGGTGGGTTACTAAACCCCTCTTTATACCCCTTGGGTCACGTAGGCTCCTTCCTGGTCTCAAGTCGCCAATTAGGAAAAATGGCTTTGAATGCCAAGTTTCCCATGAAGGGTGCAAAGCATAATTCACACCTGGGAAAATGCAGACAATGGGCACTTCTAGTATGTGATGGGCGAAGATTCCTCTCCTGGGACAGTGCAGGCGTGTCAATTACTGGTGCTAGCCATCAGGGCAGCAGGAGGTCCCCTGGTTGTCAGCTAGCCCATTTACTGTCTGGTTTCTGTTTATTAGAGTCAGGGACAGGCAGCACACCTGTGTTCCCAGGGCATCAAAGGCTGACTGCCTTTCTCTTGCTCTCGGGGGGGGGGGAACAAGATGGGGTTCATGTCTGGCTACAGACCCTGAGGCAGGTTCTCTGTTTGCCGCTGCCCCAGGCTGCTCAAAACAGCTGGAGGCTCCCTCCATGTGCCACATGCCCCTAGCAGGGTTGGGGAGACTTCAAAGGCTGCCCGTGCCCCCAGGCCAATCATTGCAGCTCCCATTGGCTCAAAAAGAGGAGAAAAGTGTGAGTGGTCAGAGACTTCCTTCTAGAGGGGATCGAGTTATCCATCTGCTGCCCACACCAGGAAAAATGAACCCTAACCCTACCTCTGGTGCAAATGCAGCCATTCCAGAGGGAGGAGAGGAGGGGTGTGGGAAACGGTCACACCTGGTGACTCCAAACCACCCGTTGGGTTGAGGATGCTGCACAGCTACTGGATGGCTCTTCATCTCAAGCTGCTGTAACAGGAGAGCTTTGCAGATTCCACACTGCTGACCCCAAGGGCATGGAATGGATAAAATGGGTGATGCCTCCTTAAGCCCTTTTTGAACTAATTCTATCTTTACTGTACGATTTGTGCATCCCCTAATAACATCTTGTAACATGGCCCCTCTGCTGTGCGCCCACGTCTGGTGTCAGACACCTTGGCTAACCCTTAGCGGTAAGAGCCACAGTGCTCATCGGCCTCCGGGCAGAAGAGAAAAGGCTGCTGCCTTGTCCATCCGTTGAACAGTCTCTAGTGTGTCTAGTGACAATACATGGAGCCACACTCAAATGTGACTGTTGTGTTGATCGCAGTCCAAGCGCTGCCAGCGACGAACCCTAGGTACACGTGCACTCTGCTGCCCACGTAGTACTTTGGGATGTGGTTATGAGGGTTTGCCAAGCCCTCCGCTGGTCGCAGCTGCAGACAGCTGACCCACCATGCTGTGACAGAGAAGGCTCTCACGTCGCCCTGCGCTATTAGTATTTAGCGAGTGCCGTCCGAGTGCCAGGTGAGCGACGAACTCGGCAGAGCTGGCTCCTTCCACAGGTCCCTCACAGCTTAGTGGTTTGGCTGGCAGGTGTCTGACGGGTGCCGCAGACATCTCTGCCTGGACTTTGTAGGATGAAATCCACCAGAGAGGGACGCAATGAAGGGACCAAGGACAGAGCCCAGAGGACCCGGAGGAGGAGCAGGAGAGATGGAGAGTCACTAAGGGGGAAATGCCGGAGGAGAAATCGGAGTCGAAGGAGACCCAAGCACAAGCCAGAGCCACGAGAGCCCCACCGGCGTGAGAATGGCTGTGCCACAGGCAGTGGAAATAGAAGGAAAAGGAGACGGGCAGTAATCCTGACGACTAATAATCATTCAGACCAACGCTGCGTTAGCTCGTGTGCAGCACTTCTCATCCGTGGATCTCCACGTGCTTTACAAGAAGGATGAGACTCACAATCCTTTAGGACAGAAACAGCCACAGCAAGTCACTGCTCACAACAGACGTTCACCCCAGCACCAGCGTTTCAAGGGGGAGCCGGCCCGTCGTGCCACAGAGAAGATAAAATCAGAAGGAAGTTTGCTGGCCTAGTCCAGCGGCCTGCCCTGCGAACAGCTACTGTATGAATGGAGGCCCCAGAGTCATTCCATTCCACAGAGAGGGGCAACTGCATCTCAACTCGTTAGCTCTCCTTCCTGCAGGGGTCACCAGCGCAGCATCACAACCTCGGCAGGCTGCTACAATGCCAGGAGACACCAGGCAGCAGCAGCCGGTGTCCTGAGAAGGAGAACTCTGACCCAGCACTGGGTCTGCCAGGGACGTAGGATCTCCCGGCTGCTGGGTAGCATCCCTGTCCCTGCCCACAGCTGCTCCCGCTGCGGGGCAGGGTGTCCTGTGTAGCACTGGTTGGGAAATTTCCAACTTCGCATTTTTAATCAGAAAATGCAGATTTGTTGCAACTGGGACGATTGTGGGAAAGGGCTGGCATGCATGATTTGTTTTTTCTACTCAGAATTTGTGGGAAGTTTAGAATTTGTTGTAATGTTTTGTTCCTGCACTTTCTAAACAGAAAGTTCTGGGTCTCTGGTTCAAATCGATTTTTGGTTTAGAAAACTATGCAAAATTATAATTAAAAAAAGTAAAATAAACAAGCGTGGTTGAAATTAAAACAATATTTAGATTGGTCTAAGCAACAATTATTTTGAATTTTGTTTGCGAAAATGTTCTAGATTTTTATCCTCCCCACCCCTGCTTTGGGGATGGGAAAACCAGTTGCCATCCAGATCTAGTCCTGGAAGCCAGCAGAGGAGCTAAAGTCACTCGAGATGTGTCCATTGCTCCCTCAAGTTTTAATGCACACAGAGCATATCCCCTCCTCCTGTCCCTGCCTTGCTCCTCCTATGTTGAGACCTCCTTAACCAACCTTCTGTCCCAAAAGAGAAGGATTTTCCAGGTGAACCTTCCAGAAGAAGAGCTCAGCTCAAAGCCCAAATTTCCCTACCTACAGCTCAGCGATCACTGCCGTAGCGAGCGTCACTCCACTTCTTATGTACGTGGATGGAAGGGAGCGTAGACCAGTCTTCTGTTTGGTCAGGCCTGCAGCATTGGGGACCTGCATATTACAGAACAAGAACAAACAAAACCAAAACAGAACTCCTAAGGGAGGAAAGGCTCAAACCAGTTGTCACATGTTGTCCATACAACCATTTGTTAGGTGACCTCAAGCACTAAACCAAACCTAAGGGTGACTTCAAGGTGAGGGCCAGAATCTAGGACATGCAGTCCATTGTGGTTCTGGGGATGGACACTGATGGCACTGTTTACCCAAGAGCCTCATCTGCACTCCAGGACAGCAGTGTGGAGCAGTGCAAGTCACAGTGGTCCACAGCACCCACACTAGCCATTCTGTGCCCACTCCTTGCAATTGTTGCGTGGCCTCTGTACTATTGCAACTCTCCCACTTGACCTGTTACAGCTCCCTGGATTTTCCCCGCAGCAGACAGATTGTCAGCAGTAGGGATGTAAACGTGTACACACAACTCCCATTGTGCTTGCTTTGTAAAAGTATGTCACAAGATGCAGTTTGTCACCAAAAGCCTTACAGCCTTTCCTGCAAAGCCAGAGCAGCTAGAGCACCAAAGAGAAGGCAGCATCTGTAGGCTGAAGCAAAGGTGTTCAATCCTCTCACCCATTTCGAATCATCATAGAGCTGGAAGTGACCTCAGGAGGTCATCGAGTCCAGCCCCCTGCCCAAGGCAGCACCAATCCCAACTAAATCAACCCAGGCAGGGCTTTGTCAAGCTGAGACTTAAACACCTCTAGGGATGGAGATTCCACCCCCTCCCTAGGGAACCCAGCCCAGTGCTTCCCCACCCTCCTAGTGAAATCGTTTTTCCTAACATCCAACTTGGACCTCTCCCACTGTAATTTGAGACTATTGCTCCTTGTTCTGCCATCCATCACTACTGAGAACAGCCTCTCTCCATCCTCTTTGGAACCTCCCTTCAGGAAGTTGAAGGCTGCTATCAAATCCCCCCTCACTCTTCTCTTCTGCAGACAAAACAGACCCAACTCCCTCAGCCTCTCCTCATAGGTCATATGCTCCAGCCCCCTAATCATTTTGGTTGCCCTCCGCTGGACCCTCTCCAATGCATCCACATCCTTTCTATAGTGGGGAGGCCCAGAACTGGACACAATACACAATAAAGGAGAATAATCACTTCTCTAGATCTGCTGGCAATGCTCCTCCTAATGCACCCTAATATGCCATTAGCCTTCTTGGCTACAAGGGCACCCTCTTGACTCTCATCCACTGGAATCCCCAGGTCCTTTTCTGCAGAACTGCTACTTAGCCAGTCGGTCCCCAGCCTGTAACAATGGTGTATGATCAAGCTCAAGTTGCTTATCAAGATCTACTTGTACCTGAGCAGTAAAAGGTCTTCAAATTGTCTTCCTGCTTGTGACAGGGCACTTGCCCTGCACTGGCACTGGGGGAAAAACCCCACCCAGGGGCAGGGGCTAGGAGCAAAGCCCCAGCTGAGGCAGTTCTAGCTGATGAGGGCCCAGCTGGGAGCTATATAAGGGGAACTGACAGCTGCTCAAGAGAGAGAGCAGTGAGGGCCTGGCTGCTAGGGAAGCAGGAGGCTCCCTGGAGCTAGAGCAGTGCTGGCGGGGCAAGGCAAGGCAAGGCAAGGCAAGGCAAGCTCTGGCCAGACAAGCTCCGGCCAGACAAGCTCCCAGGCTTTAGCTCTTAAGGAGGAGTCCAGGGTGCTCTGTGAAAGAGAGGACCCTGGGGCGTAAGCAGAGTGGATAACAACTACCCCCATAAGGGGGGCTCGGACACTGGGATGGGCACTGCTGGAGGGCAGTGTCTGGAAGAGGATGCCGTGCCCCAAGGAGAAACATGGGGCGACACCACCTAGAGAAAGGCATCCAGCAGCGCCAGAAGAGCTAACTCCTAGGACCGCTGGCTGGTGGCGCCGTGGCAGTGAGTCAACCCCTCACACTGCTGCTTACGGCTAAGCCTGCTGGTCTCTGTCCAAAGTTATTTCTCTGTAAATCTGAGAAGTTTTTCAGACTTTGCAGCTGCAATTCTTGTGACTTCCTGGCTTTTGCCATTCAGAGAGAGTAGTCAGTGCGTCCATTACCGGGCATAGTCTGTGCTCACATCACATCTGCAGATGGTGCCTTCCCCTTCCAATCACTTGGAAGTGCAGTTTCCTAGCTTACATTAAGTGGCTGTAAAGATCACAGTAACAGTTCATGAGGAGGCCAGACACAAATGGCGGAGGATCCAACAGTAGATGGAGAGTGGGGGTCTCTCGGATACATTTCTGTATTAACTTACATTCACTTCAACACATGAATGACGTCATGCTAGACACACCACAGCTCCGACATGGCATCCTCTTCATTCTGGCTGAGATTGACCCCCCCAGGCAGAGGGCCAGTGCACAAGGTCTGCACCACACTTAGCTCTTATTCTGGGACAAAAGGGACTTGGGCTAGTCCTTTGTGCAGGTGTGACTTGCCCCTCTAGGCATTATTTGGTGAGTTTCCTTCATCGTATTTGAATACGAGCCTGCCTGCCTATATCACCCACATCTTTTGTTGAGTGGCTTATCAGATAGTCACATGTAAATCTTCCCACTGCAGGACATAATGTAGAGTTTTAATTAGCTAGGCCAGTTGGTCAGTAACGGATTAGTGTTCCAAAGAGGACTGCCTTTATATGGTATCTCCAAGGACTTTCTGCGAGCAAGGTCATTGCAGTGGGGTTGTGAGTGCAAACATGGGAATTCCTGTCCAGTCACCTCCCAGAATTATGGTGTTACTGCCTCTGCAGAACCTTTTTTCTAGCTCTTGCACTGCGCAGCTGTCAGAGCTAATTGCACTCCTGTGAAAAATCTTTCCTGACTGCCAGCTTTACTGTGTTTTCCCCCTTACATTTCTATGTTCTTATTGCTCACCAGGGGTTTCTCAGGTCTGGCACACATTCCCATATCTGTGTGACTAGCATCTGTGCTTTCATGCGTTTGTGCTCCATAAACATCTAGTGAGCCTCCTCTGGAAGCAAACACTCTTCTAGGATGGAAATGCAAGGGGTACGTGCCCAGTAAATACATTACATTTTAGGTTCGAGAAGAGCAGTGCACGGGAAGAATTTAGGGTTTATCTGTACATTTGCCCGTTTGGGCATGTGAGCTGAAATGCAGAGATCTGATCAGTGGAATGCCTCTGACAGACTGCAAATCAGGACCCATAGCTCTAATGCTTTGTATTGCCCAGGCAAGTCTCCAGCTTCCCTACCCCCTGGAGTTAGAGAGGGGAGAAGCATTTAGATACAACCAAGTTGCCATCATGGCCCAGTTCACACAACTCCTGGAGGGTCATGGCATTGGTACTGCGACCAAAGTGAAACACGCTGCTGCTTTTCCCACGCAGGGTTCCAGCCACCAGCACGCTATTTTATTTCTTAAAAACAGGTTTTCAGCTTTCATTTTTAAAAATAAACCTCTCTGAGGCAAGCACTTGCCTATCCGTGTAACCTCTCAATCCTCACAGTGGTCCCCTGAAGAAAATAGAAATGCGACCGCACTAAAAAGCTACAATCCTGTGGTGAAAAGAAAATGCAGCACTAGAACGAGGCAGAAAAGAAAAACCACTGAGAGAGAGCACAAAGCACCTTTGAGGGAACAGGCAGTCAGACCCAGCCCACTGAGGTTAGCCAGATGCAACAAGCTCTGCTCATTAAAGAGGTGCTCCAGAAGGCCTGAGCAAAGGTTCACCCCCTTATTGAGGGAACTGCTCTGGCTAGAGCCATAGATATCTGAGGTGAAACAAGAGCCAGAAAGTGCAGCCACGTTCCAGGAGCTCGGCTTTGAGGTAGAAGCCGCTTCTGCGCCTGCCTACTCACGCACTAACACAAGCAAAGGTCGAAAGCCTCTGGTTTCAATTCTGCCAAAACTTCAGTGCAGCCGGAAACACCCCCACGCTGAAGGCTTCTGCGGTTAACAGGGCAGCGTAGGTTGCTGCAGCTCTAACCCGGTCAGAGGCAGAAGGGGAGGAAGGTTGAATCCAGCCCTCCCATAAATTCTGAAAGCCAAATACCTGTGCTGATGGCGCCTGGGGCAGCGTGGCATAGTGAGCGTTCCCAAGCCATCTAGGTCAATGCCACCCCTTACGATCAGTGCTGTGCCAGCTACCTATCACGCAGCCCCCCAAACCACACAGGCTGCTTCCCCCTCCCTTCCACCTCCCGCTAAAGATACTAACCCAGTCCCCATGTAACAGTGCTGACCCAGTCACCCCAGCCATTCTGGCTGGGGGGGGCCACTCAGTTCCTTCCCAAAGAACAACCCTCCTCACCCACTCCAGCAACCAACCACTTCCTCTTAAGAGCCTCGTCATGTACCAGCCCAAGTCCTGACCCCCTTCTAGATGTGGAAAGTCCCTTCCTTATCTACCCAGCTCCCACCCCTTCCGCCTGCCAGCCACCCAACCAAGGAAACACCTCACGGACCTCCCTAGGACCAGCAGAATCCCACCCGGCCCCAAGGAACCCACCCCAGCTCCGCCCAGGCCTTCCACATGCGGCCAGTCCTAGGCCCACATGGTAGTTCAGCCGGGGTGATTGCTGGGAGAGTCACGCTGGAAGCTCCAGCTGGACACCACTTGCACCTAGTTGCCTTCACTCCTCGGCCTCTAACTCACGTGCATTTCTCTCTGCACTAGTCTCAGTCCCTGAGGTCCCTGCTCAGTCCCACTCCATTCCACCCGCTCCCTGCTGGGCACTGCCAGGCGCTCACCCTTCTGCTCTCCTACGGAGCTGAGGCTGCCTCCCCGCACCCCTCCAGAAAGGAGAAGCAACGTCAGCTTCATCGCTGCTGAGCACGGTGGAGGAAGCGAACACATCCGCCCTGGGAGGTGGAATCTGCACACTCATTTCTCACAAGAGCACTAGAGGCAAACCAGATCTCCTGTCCCGCCCCAGCTGCTGGGGGGGGTGGGGGGCAGCCGAAGGGCCACGAGAGCAGGCACTGGTCAGCCCCCATGTGTGGGCCCTGGCATAGCAGGCCAGAGCCATTCAGGCAGTGGCACAGCTGACAGGAAAGGTAAAATGGTCTTTAACATCACCTTTGCACCCTCTGGATTCTGGGCTACAGCGGGGACCTAAATCCATGTTCTGGTCTAAGTTAGAGCAGCCCCCCGCAGTCTCCCCTGCCACAAAAGGCTGCACAGCAACCAAGAAGCCCTGCAGCACTCAACCCTAGGGGAACACACAGCTTGATCAGCCTTCCCCCCCCATGCCCTCTGACACTGGGGCCTGTAAGTGGGGGCAGCACAGCGCCACTGATGTCAGCCCCAGTCTGCTCCTGCCCCGGGGGATTGTTCCCCAGGCCTGATGGTACCTGGACATCACCAGGGGCTGGAATGGGAGCCAGACTCCGCCCTGGCCCTGCGGGGAGCAGGGACACTCGCAGCATGAACACACAGCTGGGAGCTAATGGAGCCGGCGTGGCGCTGGCTACGACCCTTGCAGAGACTCATGTTAGTCACCTCAGTCCAGCTGGGGACCCCCGAATAAAGGGAGGCGTGTGAGCCTCCACAACTCAGCTCCCTTTCTGGGGGCAGCTGCCTCAGGTTAGGCGGCTCGCTCACGCGCCAAGGGTGGGAACATTGGCCCAAGAGCTTCTGAGCCTGAGCTCGGTGAAATAGGGAGACTTCCAGCCAGCTTGTCCAGGCCTGGAGAGACGCACACACTGATCGCCCCGCTGCGTCGATCCCCTGGAACCCAAGGCACTGCATTGCCATACACCAGCCAGAGACCCAACTTAGCGTGGGCAAAGTGCCGCGAAATCCTCAGGCAGACAGTGCAGCCAAGCCCTGGGGCAAGAGGCCCCGTCTCACTGAGGTTTCAGCCCTGGGACCTGCTGGGAGAGTCCTGGAGACAGCAGCTGAGAGACCAGCTCATGCGGCTCACAGCTGGGAGCTGCTTGCACTGGGCGTTTTTCCATTCCGCAAACCACCAGCGGAGCCACCGCTCGCCGAAGTGTTGGCCAGCTCCCGTCCGGCTCCCCACAGCCACACAACTCCCACGGGCAGGGCTGCGAGAGCCATTGTCTTGCGGGGGGCTGAGCGCCATCCAACCAAACTAGCTCCTACATCTCCAGCACTGCCGCCCTGGGGGCACTGGCCCCGCATGGGGTCACTCAGTGCCAGGAGCCTGGCCACGGGGTCAGTGCCAGCAGGAGGCTGAGAGGCTGGGGAGAGGAGCGGTGCACACACCAGAGAACGGAGCCCAGCCTCAGCGTGCGGTTTCCTGCCTGTAAACCTCCACCACAGGGAGGCCTCAAGCAGTGAGCAAAGCGCGGTGTCACTCCAGGCTTACAGCCTGGCCCGGGGCCAACTAGCTCCCAAATTCTGTGCAGGTAGCGCTGCTCGCAGGGCCCGAGCCTGCACCTCGCAAGCCACCAGGAGCTTGGCCCGACTCAGCAGATTTAGGATTCAGCTCCTCCTGGGTTAAATCTAAAGTGATGGTTCCCAATTGCACTCAGCTGCAAATAAACCTGTAACACTGGGCAGAGGCTAAGGGACAGAATTCTGGTCCCCTAGGCAGGCCTGCAGCCAGGCCTTCCCCTGCAAGGCCCTGACCCCGCCCTCTGTCAGCCAGCCCATTGTGAGCATGGAGCAGTGGCAGCCTGCCCCAGGCACCGGAACCTCTTTGGAGATCTCCCGAGTGGCTCTTAGATCTTATCAGTTCAGCTGTCCATTGTTCCTTCCCCATGACAGCTGCACCCATCACAGGCCCATGGCTCAGCAGCTGCACACAGACACCGCCCCTGCGTGGCTGCTATTCCCATCCCGACGACCCAGGAATAAAGGGATGGGGAAAATACAGGGCTCCCAAAGAAACAGGGGCTAGCTAGCACCAGCGACCAGTGCTTGGGTAGCAACACAGTGTCAGCAGTGTGCATCTATTTATAGCCTAACGCCATCTCGCGTCTATCCTGGCGCTCTGGGTTTGTGTCATTAGAGAACTGTTTACGGGCAAAAGAATAACTGAAATTGCTCTAGGGTTTCCCCAGCCCAGGACTTACCTTGCTCACAGTTATTTCTGTCTAAACTATAAATAGCCACAAGCTTTTCTCCAAGTCCTTGTTCCCCCTGTAGGGAGAGCGTCTCCTGGCTGTGGCGCAACTCCGACGCCCGTGGAAATGGAGCTGTTCATGCTCTACCCGGCGCGCGGCCCAGGCTCCCATGCCGAGAGCAGAGCACAGATGCATGCCAGCGGAAGAGTTAACCAGAGCCAAGCAACTGAAGTGACACCTTGTCCCAAGGTACCACCCGGCTGTGTGGCTCCTCGGCACTTCTGGGCTTCCCTCCACAGGGCCAGACCCACAAAGGTCTGAGCCAAAGGGAGCTGCAAAAGCTGAGCACCTCTCAGGCCCAGGCCCAGAGCTAGCACAAGGCACACCCACACCCCTTTACTGTTACCTTGTATGTCAATTGCACCTTTCAATGGAAGAGTCCAGAGTCTCCCGGCTGCAGAATTCAGCCCCCGGCAGAGCCAAGGGGCAGCATCCGCTCGTGCAGAGGGGTCAATCAAGGCACGAGTGGGTACATGACTCTTCCAGTGTCCGAGTCTCAGTGTCAAGGGCAGGCACAGAACCCGTCCTGGCTCCCTGCTCCCTCTGCCAGAGCGGCACAGGCTGGCCCTTCCCCCTATGGAAGCCACTCCAGCAACGCAAGTCAGAACAGGAGCAGTCCCATTGGCCTCGGTAAGACTGGTCACAAGCCAAGGCACTTTGCTGGAGCGGCACCAGGCCTCATTAGGGACCAACCAGTCGACCCCCGCAAGGTGTTTATTCCACCCTCCCGTTTGCTCCTCCGGCTTTTTCATGCCGTGCTTCGGTGGACACCTGCACCTTGCATCGTAACCGGTACGACTAGGGACAGAGCTTTCCCCAGCTCAGTGGCTAGTGCCATTCCCAGCAGCTTCTCCCTGCACAGCCTCCGGCGCATGCAGAGCACGACTCTCCCCCGCCTCACAGGGCAGCCACCTGATCGCGCCTGCCATCAGCCCGGGTCCCTCCGTGTGGTCCCAGAGCCAGGACTTGAAGGTTAGCTAGGATCAAAGCCATGTGCGGGTCACAGCCCAGCTCCATCAGTGATCACTTCTCCATTCAGCAGCTTTTGGTACAGTGCAAGGGACAAAATCAAGGCCAAGTCCATGAGAGCTAGCCCACAGCTGTGGGTGATCCCCTCTCAGCACGGCTGAGGCGGGAGGGCCAGGAACAAGGTGGCTCCAAGCCAATGTTGGGGCCAGCTGGGTTCTTTTCTACCCCCAGAACCAGGCAGAGCAGCACTAAATTGGGCCCTCGGCAACAGCATCTGTGGAGCTGACCTGGCCGACGTTCAACTGAGGCCACACTAAGAGCCAAATATTTCGGCGTGTCAGTGGAGCGGGGGGTCAGGGAACGTGATGAAGCCCTGGAGGCATCTGATCTCAGGAACTTCCTTTCTCAGATAGCTCTCCTGGCCAGGAATGCTCTCGCCGCATCCTGCTCCCACTCCGGTCCCTGTAGGGCTCCACACCGCTAAGCAGCTTCAGGCTCTGAGGACACCCCAGTGCAGGGGCCGACCACCAGGCCAGTCTTTGTGCAGCTCCCTGACCAGGAAACATGGCCTCAGGGAACTGGTGGGTGTTCAGACACTGGCCATGAGCAGCTAGCCAGAGTCACACTGTGTGACTAGAGAAACAGGACTGTTTCCCCCCGGTGCACTCTGTATCTCAAAACCACCCCTGGAGCCCCAGGCAACCCTGGCCACGCGTGCGGTCATCCGGAGCTGCTGAGCCAGCGTTCTGTCCACACGAGGATACCCTTAGTGTGTAGGGAGCTAGTCCCAAAATACATTGCACATCAGAGTCTCTAATGCCCTTCTCCAGGGACAGCGACCAAGGGGGTGACCCACACCCCGGCAGGCATTGAACAAACATCGCCAGCCACTGACTAGCCCAGGAAGAGCAAACAAGGCGTCAGGCCAGTGACAGTCGCACACGACACACCGGGGGACTGCTCACTCTGGACTAGCGTCTCCCAGGCTCATGGACTGAGGCTCTAACAGAAGGGACAGGGGCATCCTGCTTTGGCCTTTCTCCTTCCCACGGGGGCTGGAAGCAACCAGTGTGCACGAAGGACAAAGATTTCAACAGCGGACACTAGTCCTGGGCTTGAGAGAAGCCTGGGTGTTGGCATCCAGCGGGGTGAGATCCAAATAGTATCTAGGGTAATACGGGGTAAGACTGAAACCAAGCTCTCCTCTCTTACACCTGCCACTTCTAATCACTCGCCACCGCTCTTCCCGTAGTTAACGAATCTGGTTCCTGCTTTACCCAACGCTGGCTTTCGCCGACGTGCTTGGCAAATCCCAGCCCGGCTTGCAAAGGCTGGGGCATGTGCGCTGGCCACTGAAGGCGGGGTAATACATTACTCTGGTCAGGCTTCTGGGACGAGACAGGACCACTCGGGGGCGCAAGGCTGGGGCGCGGGGGGAACTGGCTGGTGCTTCTCTGACTCATGAGTGGTTCGGGGAGCATTCCTGCAGCCTGGGGGGGCTGGGGAGCGCCCTGCTCTTGTGTGGAGTGATGACAATGCCCGGAGGGGCTTGCTGCTTGTCACTAGCAACCCGTGCGAGCGCCCCGCCCCAGGCTGGAGAGTTCATTCCCACAAGGCACCTGGGCTCCTTGCGCCCACCCACATCAGCTCTCTGGGTAAATGAGGCTTTAGCTAAACCCTGCATGTGTTATGTAACCACTCTGGCAATCAAACCAGAAGCAGGGGCTGGCTGGGAGTACAGTAGCCCGCAGACAGCACTCTGGCACCTACCACACTCTGTGCCGGTGTCAGCATGACTTTTTCACAGCTTCCCATACACATGGTAAGGGAGAGGGGTTGGGAGCCCACTTAATTTATTTGGTCACCTTTTTATCTAGTGTTTTAATACAGAAGTTGCCAAATAAAAATTTACAGAAGAAAAATCTTAATAAAAATAAAGTGAATATAATTTATTCTTGTATCTTGCATACAATATTTTACATTATTCCCCACCTGTTCTTTTAAATCACCTTTTCTTTCATTGGGGTAGTTAAGTAAACATAATTACCACCACCACATTGGATAGCCTAGAAATGTTCACTTGTATTGTTCTACACATCTTATCAAACACACATATACAACTGATGATTACAAGTCAAGAACAGCTGCCAATTCCAAGAAGTTGTCACATGCTTCTTCTAGAGCCTGGTATGTAAATATCACAGAGGAGTTGTCTCACGGCTGGTATTGTTGCTGTGGATATGGGTTCCAGTTTCAAGTCTCTTTTCACCTTTTTTTTAAGTGGTTTGTCACTGTGAAAATTTGCAGCAATCACAGACTGAAATGTGACATATTAAGTCACATTCCAGGGACAAACATTTCTGGGTATGATTCTTTAAATAAAGCCTCACCCTCAAAAAAACATGAATTAAAAGCATGGATACCAGAGTTGAATCATTAAGGCGATGGGCACTGTTTTACATTATACAGCTCAAAATGAGTTGATTAAAAAAAGTTTAGCAAGGGAACCGTCCATGCACTTCAACTGTGATCATTTACAAAGACAACCAAAATGACTTTAACTGGGCTCCGTATTTAACTCTGAAAAACTGATTGAGCAACAACCACATTGCAATAATGAGGGTTTTCACTGTCACACATGACACACGTGATATTCTCATTTGCTCCACTGAGAATTAATTAATCCTTATGCAAGTCAACCCCCCTTCTGCCAATCAGCATTCAGGTGTAAAGCAGCAAAGCAAACCTGTGATGATGACATGTAGCATGTCTGAGTGTGACAGTGGGCAGGAAAACAACTGTACATTCTGGGACTCTGATAGGCCACGACTGTTCAATTTCATTGTAAGTTCAAGTAACTGACATAAATGGGAATTGATGTTTCCAATCTGGAGAAAATAGATCCCTGGAGGCCTTACCTCAGGACTGCAGCTTCACTGAGCTGTGTTCCTAGTGTCCTCTCTACATCTGCACGCTTGCTTTCCATTTCACGGGACCAGCGTATCCTGAACTCCCTTCCTCAGCCACCAGGGAAGTGTCCTCGAGCAAGCAGCTCTCACTGCCTGGCATCTGAGGAGCTCTGCAGCTACCTCGCTAGTCTCTCTCAATATTTGCCCTTCCTCATTTCTCACTCAGCTCGTTCTCAGCGTGAGCCTCTCCTGTCCCCTCTGACTTCCTCTCCCATTTACTCGTTTTCCCTTTTCGTTCCACCAATCGCTAGTTCTCTAGGATCTCGCCTTCGGACTGCGTGGAGCCCTCTGCTCCCTGAGCTGAACGCCATCTGCCTCTGTGGGGCTGCCTGGCAGAAGGCCCTGCCCAGATCAGTAGGTGAACACGCCCTCAAAATGCAGCAATGAGACCACGAGAGAGCCAGGACCCCGGCACTCCCTTGGCTCTCGCCCTTCGCAGGGTTACTGCTCTGCTTGCTTCCGTGTGCCAGTGGCCCGCTCCTGCCCCCATGCAGATCAGTAAGGGCTCGACACTCTGTACTGGCTTTTCACCAGTTGGAGCAGCTTGTGCTTGAAGGTGAGGAAGATGACAGCCAGGGCAACTAGCAGGGTCAGGCAGGCCGGCAAAGTGAGCACCAGGTATAACAAGGCCATATTCACGGTCTTCCACCTGCACCTCTGGAGGCCAGAGGCAGGCAGGTGCTCGGCACCAATAAGGGTGGAGGAGGAGTTGCAGGTGACTTGCCCCCTGTCCGCCACGCGCACGGTCCGGAGCTGGTGAAGGAAGTCCCACCACTCCAGCATGCAGCAGTCAAAGGGGTTCTGGCTGAGGTAGAGCACGCTCAGACACCGCCCAAGTTGCTTCTGCAGTGCGTGCAGTGGAAGAGAGGGAAGGCGGTTTCCCCGGAGGTCCAGGGTCTGCAGGCTCAGACCACTCAAGGACTCCGGGAAGCTGGTCAGGGAGTTGTCCGACAGGTCCAGACTCAGCAAATTCTGAAAGCCAGAGAAGTCGATGTCTTCCCCGCTGGGAGGCAGGCCGGTGTTCCTGAGAGACAAAACCTGCAGCATTAGTGCAATGGCTTGGAGAGGCTGCAGGCCCCTGGCCAGGGCTCCCTGATTGTTGGACAGATCCAGGTGCGTTAGTGGGGTCCCACTGAAAGCCCTGCTGGGCACCACTTCCAGGCCACACCCAGCCAAGCCAAGTCTCCGGAGGGATGCTATGTTGCGCAAGTCCATGCAGACAGGATCCTCGGCCCCATGCGCACTAGCTTGCTGGGGACAGAGCTGTATGGGGTTGTGACTGAGGTCAACTGTAGTGATCCGCGTGTGGGCGAGAGTGCGGGGCGGCACGCTCCGCAGCCTGTTGGCACTCAGATTTAATGAGCGAAGGCTTGGCAGGGTGCCTAGACCCAGCTGCAGGTCCCAGAGCCGATTGTGGCTGAGATCGAGGTCCGTGAGCTCACCCAGGGGCTCTCTGTCCTGGATGTGAAGGGTCTCTAAGCAGTTCTGGTTAAGCTTCAGGTGGGAGAGGGAAGTCATCCTGCCCAGGAAGCCAGCAGGGAGGTACCACAGCTGGTTCTGGCTCATATCCAGGAAGCTCAAGGAGGAGAGATTGCTCAAGCTGACCTCCTCCCAGAGACTGAGGGTTGTGACGTTCGTGGTGTTGCCCTCTGTGACAAGGAACTGCACCGTGATGTCCAGGAGGTCCGTAGCATTGGGCAGGTGGCGATAGAAGCTCACCTCATTGTCCCTCAGCAGCAAGGTGCGCAGCTTGCTCTGCCGGGGCAGCAGCGGGAAGAACAGGAGCTTGTTGTGGGAGAGATCCAGCGTCTCCAGCTCGAAGACAGCCTCGCCCTCTGCAGCCAGGAACCACTCCAGGACATTGTTGCTGGCATTCAGCATCTTCAGCTGGGTCAGGCCAAACTCCACGATGCAGGGGATGTAATTGTAGGCCAGGTTCAGCCTCCGCAGGCCCAGCAAGCCTTCAAAGGTGCCTCCCTCGATCTCATAGATATAGTTTTTCTCCAGGTTCAGCTCCTGCAGCTGGCCCAGGCGTTCGAAGACAGAGGAGTCCAAGCGCATTATGATGTTCCTGGCCACCGACAAGGACTCCAAAGCGGACAGGTTGTGGAGCATGGCAGCCACCATGTCCTCAGTCAGATGGTTCCCAGACAGGTCCAACTTCCTCAAGGCCGGTAAGGAGCCAAGAGCAGCCGCCGTCACAGAGTAATTTGCATAGAGGGCGTTGTCTGCCAAGGAGAGATTTCGGAGGTCTCTGCTGCTAAGGAAGGCCCCGGGCTCAATGAGCTCTAGCCTGTTCTCACGCAGGCTCAGCGTCTCCAGGTGGGGGTACTGCAGCAGCGAGGCGTTGGTAAGGCTCCGGATAGTGTTGTGATCCAGGGAGAGCTCCTTTGTGTCAGCTGGTAGGTCTGCTGGGACGGTGCCTTGCCATCTCCCCGTGCAATCCACAGCCCTGTACACCTGCAGCAAGACACACAGACACAGATCTGTGGAATAGACAAACAGCAAAACGGGGGGGGGGGGGCGAGGGCTTAGCATTCAGTGGGCCGCTGGAAGCAGAGGGTAACTGCCCTCCAAAAAAACACCTTAGAAACCCAAGTGGTCCTGTAGCACTGGACCTTAGAGACTGAAAAATCACATACTGTATCATGAGCTTTCGTGGGCACAGTCCAAAGACAGACGAGATCAGACCAGCTGACACTGACGTTACAGCAGGGTCTGGCTCCCAGCAGAACAGCTGTGTCCCCGGCCACCTTTGGCGCTCTGCTGAGACGCGCTGGAAAGCAGAGCCCTCCTATGGGAGTAAGCCAGGGCAGGACGTGACCCTCCTCCAGGATTTGGATGGGCACGCCCTGGCTCGCTGCCAGCCCTGTTGGACTAGCACCAGCCCTCCGGCTCTGGGAGGCTGCGTCGCTCACTGGCACCCTGCATGGGTCCGTGGGCAACGCACGGGGAGAGGGGAGTTCCAGCTCCCACTGTGGAGGAGGATTGAGAACTTGCGGGGGGCGGTAGCATTGAGCAGACGAGAAAGGATTGCCAAGGACACAGCAAGCCAGGGACCCAAGAGGAAAGCCAGGGGATCCTTCCCCCGAGGAGCCGAGAAGAGCCAGTCAAGAAGAAATGCTGCAGAGAAGGGGCTCGGGGATACAGGAGGAGATGGGGAAATTGAGGGCACCAAGCACAAAGGAGAGCAAGGTTGATCTTGTGGTTAAGACACTGGCCTGGGACTCAAATTCTGGGTGCAGCTCCCCAGAGTCTGAGAGAGCTTGGGTAAGACACAATCTCCCGGTGCCTCGGCCCCTCGTCTGTAACCACGATCAGCAGCACTTCCTCTCCTGGCTTCTCTCCAGAGACTCTGAAAATTGGGGAAGGGGTGTCCCTTAGCACCACTTCCAGCGCCAGGGGTCCCTGCTGGGTCTCGTCACGCAGTGCAGCAAAGCGAGGTGCAAACAGGGCGAGAGGAGGAAAGAACAAAAGAGGAACTGGAGAACCACCACCCCCGTTTCTAATCAGTGCCTCCATCGGGCGGAAGCTGCCTGAAGCAGCAGGGAAGGGCTGAAATCACCTCGCTTGGCCCAAAGGAAAAGGCTACGCCAGGGCGAAAAGAAGGGAGGGGAAGCTTTGCATGCCAGACCAGACCCTCCCAAGGGCTGAGCAGAGTTCCAGGCTCAGGTCTCTTTACCTAAGCGGCCAGACACTGGCCAGTACATTGGATGCCACGGGGCTCCAGTGCACATCTGGCCCCATCTGCAAGTGTCTGGGCACTTGAAATCTCTCCTTTAGCTCCTGGGGCGCCTTCCTCTGCTTCCCATAGAGCCTGGTCTGCAAACAAGCCGCATTTCCAGACAGAGAGCTGCAGTCAGTCTCAGAATCCTAGAACCCCAGAACTAGAAGAGACCGTGAGAGGTCATCGGTCCAGTCCCCTGCCCTCACGGCAGGGCTGAGCACCGTCTAGCCCATCCCTGATAGACGTCCCTCTAACCTGCTCTTAAATATCTCCGGAGATGGAGATTCCACAACCCCCCAGGCAATTGATTCCAGTGTTTAACCACCCTGACAGGCAGGACGTTTTTCCTCATGTCCAGCCTAAACCTCCCTTGTTGCAGTTTCAGCCCACTGCTTCTTGTCCTCTCATCAGAGGCCAAGGGGAACAATTTGTCTCCCTCCTCCTTGTGACACCCTTTGAGACAGGGCCCATCCTTACAATTTATGGGGCCCTATGTGAAGTTTCTTGAGGGTGCCTGCCTCCCCCCCGCCCCCCCCCCACACCATCTACCAGGGCTTGGAGCTTCCCTTATGACCCCCAGGGCTTGCTCCTGTGTGTGGCTCCAGAGACTGGGGCTCCTCTCTGCCCCCTGTGTGGTTGGAAGGAGGCCTCAGCGCAGTAGCTGGCAAGCTGATCCAGCACGCGGGCGGGAGGGAGGTGGGGGCAGGGCGAATGCAGCCCTGCTGCTGGTGGCCAAGAGAGCAGCCGGGGTTGGGGAGGGTGTGGGCCAGAGAGGAGCCAGCGGTTGGTGGTCAGGGCCATCCCTTGGCTCACAAGCACACACGGCTACGTAGGAGCACCCAAACATTTGAGGCCCCACATTTTCAGGCCCCCTCCGCAGCTGCGTATGGCTAAGGACGGCTCTGCTTTTAGATACTTGAAAGCTGCTATTGTGTCCGCTCTTGGCCTTCTCTTCTCCAGACTCCACAAGCCCAGCGTTCAGTCTTCCCTCAGAGGCCGTGGTTTCTAGACCTTTCCTCATTCGTGTGGCTCTTCTCTGGACCCTCTCCAATTTCTCCACAGCTTTCCTGAAATGCGGTGCCCAGACCTGGACACAACACTCCAGCTGAGCCTGACCAGCGCAGAGTGGAGCGGAGGAACGCCTTCTCGTGCCTGCGAGAGCCTCCCAGAATCAGGTTGCTGGTTTTGCAGCAGCCTCTCCCCGACCCACATGTAGCCTGTGGTCCACTCTGACCCCTAGATCCCGTGGCTCAGCACCTCTGAAAATCAGGCCCAAGGTGCCAGATGTTACCCGAAGACTGAGGCAGCTCGAAATCAGGGGCCACTCTTGAGAGCGCCCACGAACTCCCCCACCCCCTGCTCGTGAACACAACCTCTAGCCTGCCCAGCCTCCCCCCTCCCCCACCTCACTTCTGTATTGCTCTTCATTTCTAAAACACGGCGAAGCGCGCCGTTCCCATGGCGATATGTATCTAGACGCTGCCCGCGCTCCCGGGGACCCCTGCTTCGTCCCTGCACACCGCGCGCCCTGCCGCCTTCAGACATGGCAACGCAGGCAGCCCATCCCAGACACCAGCAGCTCTGGGCAGGGTCAAGCCTGGAGAGCTGCAGCCTGAGGGGGAGTGACAGGCTGGGAGGAGAACCGGGGGACGGGATGGAAATGCCCCCAGGGCCTCGCTTGAGCAGTCCCTGCCAGTGCTGGGGGGGCGTGCTCAGAGCAGACCCTGCTCTCTGCCGGCGCCGCACTGCCTGAAGTGAGCGGTCACCAAGGGCAAGGACTGACAGAGAGACTCACTTGTTTGCAGGGCCCATGGTGTGTTGCCAGGGCCATTCCAGTGGGTCCCCATCCTGCTACGAGAAAGGCGAGACTCAGGGAGAGCCCGAGAGACACTGACTCCATCTCAGCAGCCAGGGTCCTGCAAAGACACAAGGCAGAGGTGAGACGTCGGGAAGTGCCACGCCGCTCTGCTCCCCTCACTCGTGGTTACTTTTGGACCTCAGAGACGTGAGGCGAGACTGTCTCTGCCTCTCAAACCGTCTCCCACAGAACCGGGACAGGAGCCTCTCTCCCCAAGGCTCCAACCGCTTGCTTGGCAGCACTTGCCTCATATTGTGGCATCAGATGAGGGCTGGAAGAGACCTCAGGAGGCCATCCAGTCCAGCCCCCTGCTCAAAGCAGGACCAGCCCCAACTCAATCAACCCAGCCAGGGCTTGTTGGGACAGAGATTCCACCCCCTCCCAGGGAACCCATCTCAGTGCTCCCCCACCCTCCTAGTGAAAGAGTTTTTCCTAATATCCAACCTAGACTTCCCCCACTGCAACTTGAGACCATTGCTCCTTGTTCTGCCATCTGCCACCCTGAGAACAGCCTTTCTCCATCCCCTTTGGAACCCCCCTGCAGGGAATTGCAGGCTGCTATCAAATCCCCCCTCACTCTGCTCTTCTGCAGACTAAACAAGCCCAAATCCCTCAGCCTCTCCTCGTAAGTCCCCTAATCATTTTTGTTGCCCTCCGCTGGACTTTCCCCAATTGTTGCCCTCCGCTGGCCCTGGTCCCCTGGTGTTTGAGTCCTATACAAGGAAATGGCCCTGGAGACATCTTCTGGCCCCTCCTTTGTTAATCACCCTGAGGTTATTGCAATAAGATGGTCATCGCACAGCTCCGGCCCTGGGGTAAGAACAGGGCAGGTTACCGTTGTGGTTCTGACCTCCACTCTCGCGAGTGGCGCAGACGCGCTCTAATGCTCCCGCCCATCTACACAGAGAGACAGCGCCTAGGGAACTCTCTTTGGCCGCAGGGCCTGTGACCTGGGCAAGTCACTGGACTACTCTGCACCTGTGTCCTTTCTCCCTCCCCCTGTGTGTACTCAATGGTATTTCGGCTCCTAGCTCCCACTGACCTCAACTGAGGTAAGGAACCCAAAGGCCTTCGAGGCGCTGCGGCTGCTGTCTTTGGGGCAGGGAGCATTTCTCATGGCGTGGCGTGGCCCGGTGCCGGCTGAGTCCGAGCAGAGGCGTGACGGTGTGTGTGGAGCTGGGCTACATTTTGATGTGAAAATCCTTTTAAAGGCACATGGGCAGCTGTTTGCCCCCCTCCATCGACAGATCGGTCTCCCACTAGACGACAAGCTGCAGAATTCCACACCCCCATGGTCTCCTGTGGGGACCCAAGCGCCCACAGCTCCAGCAGAAGCCAGGCCCTGACCTGCCCTGCCACGGAGACCACGGGGAACACACTGCTTTCCAAGAGCGAAATCAGCAAAGGGCAATTGGCCACCCCAGCCATTGCACTCCGAAGAACGAGCACCCCGGGGCAAACAGGCCCCTCGCCTCGCCTCCTGGTTCGCACACCACGAGCAGAGCTCTCAGCTCCGGAGACTAAAGAAAGGGAAGTGTCTCTGGCAGCCCAAGAGGCTCACTCTAGAGTCTTCCCCACAGGGGCAGATTTTTTATTTTTGTTTTTACCACCAGCCAAACCACCATTAAATCACAGATTCAAACAGCATCAAGCCAGGGCCTTCTCACAGCGCTCGCTCACTGTGTCTCCCTGTGGCCCCCCGTCGGGTCTACGTTTCCTCCTGGACAGAGTCGGAACTGGCCTAGCTCCACCGAAGCAGGGAGGGTCTGGCCCCCGTAGCTCCAGCGGGGCTGAGATGCTGCCAGAACAGCAACGGGGACAAACTGAAGCCCAAAGGCCCTCGCTGCACCTTTGTTTCAGCCTTTTCCAGTGCCCTTGTCTCTATCTCACTGGCTACTCCATCCACTTTCGCCCGTTTCATTGAACATGTCACCGCATTTGAAGCGCCAGCCCTTTTCCTGGGCAGCAGGTTCTCTCTCTTCGGAGCTGGCCTCTCCCAAGCTCTGCTGTCCACCCACCACTGGCTGCCTTCCCTCCAGCAGCAGCCTCCTTCCCTCTCTCCCCGGGCTCCCTCTGCTGCGGGGGGAGGCTACGAGAGCCTGAACGTGCGGGCGTTGCCGCTGGTCCTCACAGAGCGGGGGAAGGAGCTGTGCTCGGGAAGGCGTTTTCTGCCCCCTGCCCCACACGCCGCAAGCCCAGACACCCCCCGAGGGGAAAGCCGCCATGCCATGGCTGTCCCAACCCCACCATCGCCCTGCCCTGCAGCCAGCTTCAGGCCCACCGCCGAGCCCCGGAGGGGGTTACTCACTGCGCGGGGCAGCGTGCCCGGGGCGCGGGCACTCATGCTGCACAGAGCCGCCCGCCTGCGCTTGCAGCTGCTTCACAAAAGGCAGCGTTAGCAGCAGCCTTTCTTTTCTCCTCTTACTGAGTAGCAGGTTAACTCAGAGCTTGCGGAAGGAACTAACGGAAACTGCAGTCACATGGACTGCAGAGCGAGCCACCCTGCGCACTGAGAGCGGCACTTACCCCAGGGTCAGGCACACGCAAGGCGACTCAAAAGAAGGAACATGGAGCAAGGGGGAGGGGAGGAACCAGCCCAGGTCTAGGTTGTGAAACCAGTCGCCGGACTCGTGTCAATTGCTCTGGGACTTGCCTGGGGCCAGACTGGCCGAGGGGTCCGCTCTGCCTTTGTATCAGGGCTCCTCTCTTTGGCCAAGGGAGCCAGGGCGTCACCGTTCCCATCTGATCAGACAAACGGGCCCCTTTTAAAGCTCTTCCAGTACAAAACCCAGCAGGCTGTATCCAGAGTTACACCAGCCCTCCCAGACCAGGAAGTGCTCCGAGGGAACCCCCCACCTGATTCCCACGGAACTTGCCTTGAGCGTTGTGCTGACCCTCGTTTTGGCCAGGAATATTCTCCACAGAGCTGATGCGTAGCGTTCCTCAGGCAGGCTAACTCCAGCTATGGGGAACTGTCCCTTCCTGCGGGACCTGCTCCAACCTCCGCTGGAACACAAAGGTCTTTTTCCGTTCGTTCCAACAGGCTCCAAACCAGTCCTCCAAAAGTCCCAGCCTTCCAGGAGCAAGAGACCAGGGACCTAGAATCCAATCTGCGTCTCCTGCAGGGTCACCCCGGGTGGCTCAGAGCCTGAGAGAGAGATCTAAACGCAACTCCTAGGAATTCCGGTGCAAAGACGAGCCCGCATGCTCTGTAGCGCGCGGGCCTCCATGGACCCAGGTTTCCATAGCGCTGAGCATGGCAGCCGGAAATCCTGTGGCAGCTTCACTGAGAATTTGTAAGAAGAAATTTTTACAGATTTCAGGACAAACCTGCTAATTCCGTCGGTTCAGTGTGTCACTTTCTTCTGTGTTTTAAGCCACGCTCACATTTTCCATTTCCCACGTTCCGCAGAGCTTAGTGTTGCTTTCTAACAGCAGTGAGAGGCTGTTGTTGGGCAGAGATGGGGGATTGGGCTGCAGCATAAAGGAAAACTGGGGCTTTGGTCAGAGGCAGCCATGTGAGATTGTGAGATGTGCACATGAGCAATGTGCTTTCTGCCAAAGAAATCAGCACAGAAAAAAGTCTCCATGCTCACGGTTACCTGGGCATCATGAGGTTTCAGAGCCAACAGTCCAGCGGGGCAACGGGAAAGTGCACACCCTCACTGTTAGCTTCAGGCTGGCTGCAGAATCTGGAGGCCAGTACTGCAGTGGGGACAGCTGGCTCAGGTTTTTAAGGCTCTCTGCAACCATTAGGGTTAGAAACAATTCGCTTAAAAGTTAAAAAGGAGATTCTGGAGCCGAATTCTGGAGCCAGGGGTGTAACGTGTGTTGTCATGGAACAAATGGGGCCCTTGTTACAAATATCTACAGAAGGATAATGGTGAAGGCACTCCAGCTTGTTTCTCTCAGAGCACAAATGGAAGACTTATTAACTACATTCTCTGCCGTGCATGGTTCATCCTGCTCTGTACTGCAAAGAGCACAAAGCAAATCTCTAGCCATTCAGGACATAAAGCCGAGAAAGAAAAGAAACTTTCCTGCTCCCTTTCGTCTTACTCCCCTCTTCCATCCCAGGTACCGAGACAGACTATCCTGCGGGATTCACGCCCTGACACCACTGTAATCATGTGTGCATCAGGCATGTTTTACAAAATATCATTTAAAAACTCATAACTTGCTGATCAGTAGTATCCTGGCAAAATGCACGTAGCAATGTTAGTTAGAGGCCAAGTTATAAACGAGCTGAAATCACGACTATGGCTCTGTCGACACTACAGACTGTACAGTGGCACCACTCTCCTGCTGGAAAGGTCTCCCACGTTGCCACTCTATGCCAGCAGGAGAGCTCTGCCATTGGCACAACTGACCAACTCCCAACAAGCAGCAGTAGCTGGGCTGGTGGGAAACCCTCTCTTGCTGACATAGCACTGTCCACACTGGCGCTTTTGTTGATGACACATTGGCCAGAGGGGTGTTTTTTTCACACCCCGACCAACAGAAGTTTTAAGTGCTGGACATGGCCTAAAATAGGCTCTTTCCGGAGAAGCCTTGGGCATTGCCAAACCAGTTGCTCAGAGGCCAAAGGCAAGCTGAGGCCTCAACCAAGCATCCACAAGACTGACGGATCATTAGTCGCTAAGCTGCCATTCTCTGGCAGGAAAGGAGGCGGGGCAAACAGATCTACATCTTCAGAAAGAAACAGCAGGGAGAGTTCTTTCCCTTCCTCCCACGCTGCCTGTCGACTAAGAAGCAGCTCCGGCTGGGTGCGAAGTGGGGCAGGACCAAGAAGGGGCAAACACCCCCTATTTCTTTGCCCATTGAATTCACCGTACTTGAAGCAACAAAGGCAGCACCCATCAGACTCTGAGAAGGGGTCCTGGCCTAAGATTGGTCAGCGGGACAGCTGAAAGTACGCGAGGAGAAAACTTTGCTTTGTGTATTACACCATGTGTTAAGTTAGACCCTAAGTCATCGTTCGAGTTTTATTTCTCTTGTAATCATTTGTGATTTGGATGCCTTATTATTTGTACTCACTGAAAAGCTCTCTTTGTAATTAATGAACTCATTGGCCTGTTTTACCTAATCCCATAGTATTTAAATAACTATTTGAAATAATCAATTGGTATATCATTCCTTTTAAAGAAGTTACAGGCCTAATATAACCTACTGCGCCCAGGAGAGGGCTGGGCGATATAGGACATGTGTCTGGGGGTGCGTTGGGGTCACACTGCAGTGTAACCCAGGCTGTAGCTGGCAGGCTGCAGTTACACAGAGACACTCCAGGTGTGGCTTGCATGCCACCAGGCTGTTTGTGAGCAGCCCAGGTAGGAGCATGGTAAGGCATCCAAGGTTGTAGGGCCGGGGTGACAGCTGGCCTGGATTGTATCCTGGATCTGTCACAACTCCTGCCAATGGGCTTCAGTCAGAGCATGAGTCTAATTTGGGGAAGAGGGCTTGTTTGATTGCCTTCACTCGGAATTTTGTTTCTTTTTTATATAAGGCCCCTTCTGTCACTTTAGCACAATGTTCTGTGGTTTCGTTTCCTTCATTTTCAAGAAAGTTTAAGACCAGAAACCAAGAAGAGAGAGAGGCACACATTTGTTGTCTAAGTTCCAGAGGCTGTGACAGAGGTTTTCATGCTGGGCTGCTCTGCATTACACAAGGACTGCGTTACACAAGCTAGTTACAGTTTGCTTTTGGTGTGTTCCCCACTCGGTTCTTTAGGGCTTTCACATCTTCTAAGCAACAAGAATTCTAGCTTGAAACAGATCAGGAAACCACAACCCCGAGAGAGAATGGCATTTGAATTTCCTGGCATACATCCCAGTGATCACACTGGGGTGAGGTACCCATCAAGACCACTGAGTAGGAGGCAGATAGGCTGGTAAAACGGCAATAGAAAGTGGCTGGCTGAGAAGCAGCCCCTTGTCTGCTGATTAGCAAGGTTCAGGGTGTTATTTTCTTTCCTGTATGGAACATGATTTCTTCTAAAGTGGAACCTCTCGGAGTCAGGGTCACCCATAGTTCATGCAACTGCTGCAAAAATGCAGATGAGTGTCAGCCATACAAGACAGACCTAAATGCCCAGAAACGCTGATCAGCGGAAGCCACATGGACTCGCATGCGGAGTTCAGCACTGAGAGCAGCGTGTGATCCATGAGCAGTCCAACAGAACAGGGTGGGGCAAAGCATTATGGGCAAGCTTTTGGGTGGAGTGAGCAACTGGTACTTCACCAGCTACCCACGGGCTGTGGCTAGAGTCCATTGGCAGAACAGAGCTGAAGGGGTAAGAACTGGAGATCCTGGAGCAGTTCAGAGACACAGAGAAAGCTCATTAGGCTCGAGAGAGTTACTGGACATGCAGTACCTGTTGTAGGCCCCTGCTTTCATATTTGATCCCAGCTCAAAGACTGATGTCAGGTGGGATCTGGTTGACCCACCCAATATTTTGCATTGGGGCCACCTATGTTGTGGCCTAGAGTTCCAGCTTTCCTTTTAAAATAGCATGTTTCTAGTCCTGATGTTTGTAAAGAAAACCATCAGTATCTGATCCACCTGTTACCTGGTGCAGTGAGAGCTGCTGGAGTCTGTCGACAGCCTCGAGCAATTCTCTGAAAATCTGACACCTTCACTTACCTCAGTTGGATGCTCACTCAGAGACCCAACATGGATCATGCTAATATCAGTATTACTAACTGACTTACTACCGAAAGCCAAGCCTGCAAGAAAGAGGAACAATTATTATGAAGATCCGCACATTTACCGTATCATCTTATCTCAGCATCATGAGAGGGCAAGTCTGTGACGTAGACAGAGCTTGGGAAACTACCATCACCAATTCCTTCCAGTCTTAATTCTGATCCAAAATAAATCCAACCAAAAGTTGGCAATTTTGAGTTACTGTACAGGGAGAGAGAGCTTTTCCTGTCCAAAAAAGCCCACCCTATATGATATATATTCACCAGCATTTGCATGTTTTGAAACATCCAAATGAAAAAGTAAATCAAAAGTTAGTCTCCAACTAACTTAACTACATCACATTTTTATTTACTGCCGACTGACGTATGCTGTACAGGCAATGTAAGCAAATAAATGTTATTGTAATTAAGCTATGTATTTAACTTTTTCTATCTTGAGCTGACTATCAGAGGAAAAATAGCATAACTGTTCTTACTATGCAGAGTAACTCTTACTATGCACTTTACATTTCACAAGTAAGCCTCTCTTGGGGTGCAAAATTGCTGCCCTTACCAATAAGCAAAGGAGATTACTTATCTAATACTTCTACTCATGATAAAATACCAGCACCGTTTTAGGGGTGATATAATCAGCAATACTATGAAGAGATGTATCTTTATTTAAAAGAAGCCAACATTCCACCATTTTCCCAAAGCTGGAAATACTTCGTCACAGGTGCCAGATCCATGATTAATTTTCAAATGTGTTTAAATATCCATTCTCTAAATCATATTCCCCTACAAACAAATGTAACCAGAAGTTGTTCATTAGCTAGGTAAGAGAAAACACTTCAAACTAGATCTCAATAATGGTTTGCTTTTAAGCTAGAGTTCTGGTGCTGTTCTCCCTTCTAGCTCAATGTCTCAGGACCCTTATTCGCTACCTTGTTCTTTTTTAATCTTGTCAGTTTGTCTTGTCGGGTAAATGGGCGCCCAAGTCTCCAAAATTAAAGAGTTAAGTCCCTGACCCTGAAGAGGGTTCTGTGTACGCAGTTAGGCAAGTGTCTAAGTCTTTGCAAGAGCAGGGGCTTGTCACTTTACCTGGAGCTTAATAAAGAACAGGATCACAGTACCTTAATTCCCTCTGCAAGAAAAACTTATTTTATTGATCTAGCCAGAGCGCTAGAAATGCTGGCAGCTTCCCAGTGTCTTTTTTCCCTTGGCTGCAGCCAGAATTCTTGCTGTGATCATAGATCCAAGAGTGCTTCCTCCTTGCGCCAAACCTCCTTGCCGAACATGCGCTAATACTCCAATGCCTACCTAGAGTGGAACTCTGTGCTACCGATAGCTCCAGTTCTAGAACTTCCACGGATTTACATCTATGACCAGTTTTAAGGACCTGCTTCACCAATGCAGCCTTACGGAGGACCTCTGGCAGGGGCCATCTTGTACTGTGACTGCATTTCTGTTCACATGCGGCTAGACTGACCCCGTGTGACCTTTCTTAGGGTCCTTGTTTTTCCCTCGTTCACACAGTAAATCTTGGTGTTGACAGGAGAAAGTGCTCCAGGGTCCAGCTTTGCTTCTGGAGTTTCCAACAATTCATGGATCAATAGTTCTGTCTTCTGAGGTGTTTGCCATTGGGAAAAGCTACAGTCCAAAGGAGCAGGAGGCTGTGCTTTGAAGAAGTCATTAATTCTTTACATCCCAATTTAAAGTGCATTTCTTTTCTGAAAAGTGTTTTTGCTGTAACACCGACAGGTGGCATTGAACCTAGGGCCTAGGGGTCCTCCCCCGTGTGAGCTAAGAGCCACCTGCCCCTTAGCTGAGGCCATAGCACAGACTTTTCTCCCCCTCGTTCAGTGGTCTCAGTGCCTCTGGGTTACACTTGTGGCGCCCCTAACCAAATGAGCGATCACCTGTAAATCATTGAACAACAACATGCTGCTTTTCACTCTCCTCAGCCTGGCAAACCCAGCACCCGAGAGCACAAAACGGGCTCTCTCTTCTCTTGTGCATCGTTAGAGCAATTTACTTCCTTTCCACAGTAACCTGCCACAGGCACTGGGAACGCATGGGCAGTCACTGATGGCATTTTACCTACACAACTGTTTAAAATTGATTGACAGTGTACAAGCAGCAAGAGATCCAAGAAGAGTTAGCAGGGTTTGCAGTGGGGGAAAAAACATGGTTGGAAACAAGCAAATGATCCCCCAGAGGCCCACTCCATCAGTTTACAGTCACTTTTCAGACTAGATTCACCCTTTACCCCATCAGCCTTACCATACAAAAGCAGCAGAGTCCCACGAGGTGGTCAGATGGAAGTCAGATTTAGGCCTTAGTAGAAAGCAAAACCAAGCTTTTAGGAGCACAGCTGCACTGGGGTGTGTGCTGGTCAGTGGCTTAGCCACATCTGCTTTACCAATTGATGTGAAAAGGCTAGGTGTGCCACTTTGCGGGGCCCAGCCTCTCTGTGGATCCTGCCCTGCCTGGAAGCCCCAGAAGAGGGGAGTGCTACCTCAGAGGGATTTCCTTCCTTTTCCCAAGAACACACATTGAAATGTAAAAATGAGGAGGAAGTGGGTCAGGGAGGGGATAGCCACAGAAGTGACATCATTTCCCTCCCTGTGAAAACACCCCACCCATGTGAAACTTCTGCAAGGCAGATACAGCTGCCTCTAATGTTCACCTACCCGCCATCTCCCCACCACACTGTTGGTAAGGAAGCTTTGGGGCCAGCAGTCAGCAGGACAGCCCTTATCCCAGCAAGGCAGCCAAAGGCTGGAAGGAGGAAGAGTCGGGGTCCACAATCAGTGCAGAGACACAAGGAATCCTCTGGTTCTGCTGGATGAAACTTCCACTTTTCTAAGAATGGCAAATCCCACACCCTGAACACATGAAAGTGACAAGCTGGGGAGCTGCATTTCCCGCTCCATTTGTTAGACTAGTGCATGTAACAGCCCAGAATTTCCAACACTGAACACATGAACAGTACCGTACGTTCCTGTATTAACTGAAAGCTAGGTATTCGCACTTCCTTACAACCTGTGAACCAGCTTCAAGTTTACGGAAAGTTTTGATGTTCTGCTGTTAATTCCTTTTATACGGATACATACGTTTTTAAAGGTACATGATAGAAAAGAATACCTGGCCTACCCAGAGCTGAGGAAAACTTCCTTGGAAAACTGCTGCATCCTGCATGTTGGACTCTGGTTGCATCTACACTAGAAAAATGGGAATCATTTTTCCAGCAGTGGTGAAAGTGCTAACACAGACAGAGCTCAGGCGCTTACGGCTGTACTCTAAAACCACGTTGCCAGGAGTTCACAGCAGTGGTGAAAACGCCGGAGCCCTGTTTATGCTAGCACACACCGTTAACATTTCTGATGAAAAACTTGCAAGGCTCTGGATAGTAAAATGTTGTTACACTTTGAGCCTTGCTAAGTCGCTGTTACGGACACCCGTCAGCAACACGAGTGTGGCAAACCACCCTCCCTTCTGCAGAGTTGCATGCACCTCTTTTCTGCACCTACAGCTTGTCTACCTGGAGAACTGACTAGACTAGTTCTTGCAGCATCGCTCGCCGTGTGGAGACACTTATTCCAAAATAAGAGTGCCCTTTCCAGCTTGGCTTAATTCATGAAGCGGAATAGCTTATTCTGGTCATCTTCCCCACATACACCAGCCCTTTGCTCTCACTTCTCGTTAGAAGAAGAGTCATGAATGTTAAGGGAAGTGAAAGTATTATACCGAGTCCTCCCACAGACCAATATCAATCCCAAGCAACCTTTCCACACTGGCCAAGATGGCCAACCCTGTGCTACACTGGGTCAGACAAACAGGATTTTACGGTGGATTAAAAATCAAGGTAATAGAATAAGTTGGGAAAGTAAGTTAGATGGACTCACGCTCTAACGCTCACCCTTCCCCCTTTGGCAGACAGCACCCCACCTCTCATGCGCTGCTTTGAAACCCACTGCCACAAAGGCAAGAGAAGCCAATCTCCTGTATTTTAAAAGGAGACGTGTTGACATGGTCCATTCTGTATCCCAACAAAACCAGCCAGGAATACCAGCTCTCCTGTAGGCTTTGGCAGCTCTACCCTCTTCTGTTTTTAAAGCAGCATGACCTGGCCCCTGTAGTGCCTGGGAGAGCCAGCCACCGGCCTCATGCTGGAAAGCTCAAAACAAAGCGGTTACTTGGTCTGGTTCTAGTATCTAGTTGTCACTTAGTGCCAGAGTAATGAATAATTAACATATGCACGAGACAGAGAGGAAGGAGAGAGCGCTCAGACAAACACCCCAATCAAACACCCCCCAAAAAAGAGATGATGTGATCTGCTGTGTAGCACACAGTTAGAATTGCAGCAGCCTAATCTGTCAGTCAATAGACCTCACCTCCCAGGAACCCATGTTCAGAAGTGAAGGTAAAGCAAGAGCCAGGATGCAGAATAGCTTTACATTTAACAGGCAACCACTCCCCCACTTCAGATTTCATAGTACCCTGATTCTCTTGAGTTAATATTTCATCTGCCTCTGCATTGGGAATTATGACTTGTATTAATTTTTCCTGGTGTAAAACAAAATTAAACCCTCCACCAAAAGAAAGCTATAACTTAGCAGGCTACAAAGCCCCATAATTTAGCTCTAACCTCCACTCTCATGCTACATTCATCTAAAAGTATGTAACCTACCAGGATGTCAAGTTATCATTCTCTGCGACCCAGAGTGTAAAAGGAAGAAAAAAAAGTCATTGTGGAGAAGGAACAAGTGTAGCGGTACATGCCACATTACACTGGTTTTGCTTTGAGGTTGGTTTTGGTGAATGCTTCATGGTTTCTTCCTCCCTTCCCCCAGCTCTGGCTTCTTAGCATTCTCTGATGTTTAGTAACTTGCCGCCCTCTGCTGTTCGAACTGAACTCAAATGGGTTTGATGAGTACAGTGTTCCACGCCTAATAAAAAACACCTCCTAGTCACTATTAATGTGGGCAGATGCATTTGTGTGTAGCGCTTTTTTTTTTTTAATGAAAAATCAAATACATTCGTTTTTGAAGGGGGAGATTTTAAGCTTTGGTTTCATAAGCAGCCATATGCCATTTGCTTCGTTTAGGCAGGAAATGTTCTTCACTCGTCTCTGAAAGTGCAGCTCTACAAGCGCCCTAATATTTCAGTCCATTTGGGTGTGTCCCAGCAGACCTGCAAGCTGAGACATGACCAAATGGGTACCAGACAGAATACACCAAGTACACTTACTCTGCGCTGTAAATCCTGATGCCACTCACTTTACCGCCACGTGCAGCACACACACAACTGTGCTCTCAAGATGCCCAAGGGGTTTTTGGGCAGTGAAATACATGCTCTCCCATTCGGGTCCAAAATACATCCTTGCTCCACCCCCACCCCCCCCTTGCACCGAGCAGTGCTATTTTGTGTAAATAAGCCTACTCAATTAATTTTGGGACCAGTAAGCTACTGTAACTCAGGGACTTCTCAGTGCCACCTGGCAACGGCCACAGAGGGGCTGCATAGGGGTTCCAGGGATCTCCTGAGTCTGGTCCATATATTTGAGTTTGCCAAAAATGTCCAATAGAGTCACACTGGTCACCAGTACCTTGGCAAAAGGAGGCTGCATAAGGAATTACGTGCCGCACTAGGAATGAGGGTTAGGGATCTGTCACCAGCAAAGGGGGAGAGGCAGGTTTTGTGGCAAACAACAAATGTTTATTTCGATGGCTATTTAAGAAGAAAATTCAGTATTGCATGGCTCACCACAGGTCTCCTCTCATCTGTCTGAACTGAATGCTAAATGAAGAATTGGGAAACTTTTTTTCTCTGTGAATCGAACAGGAAAAGTGAGCGAGAGGATGGGGCCACATCAAAGGCTGGCTCAGGCACATGTGTGTGGGGCGGCGGAGTGGGGGGGGGGGGGCAAAGATACGCTGACATCCTCCACCTGGGGAGTAAAAGGACAGTGAGTTTACTTCATGGAAGAAGAGCGAGCATTTCCTTTCCACAAGAGTATGATTTGCTGTTCAGTCTCTACAAAGCAAGTTACCACTGTGCTTTGTGTTATCGTTTGTTTTCAGTTTTCTTACCATCGCCTGAGTCTCTGTTCTTTGATGACAGAGATATTTATAGTGAAAAGAAGAAGTAGTTTAAGTGCTGCGGTGTTAAGCAAAGAGATGATCCTGCGCTAGATGTACAAGCTTGTGTACAGTTCCTTAGGGAACAGCAGGCCTGGTAATTGCATGGATAACATTGCAAGGACTTGGAGCTGGCGTGTGCCTTTCACTAACCCGTATAGAGACAGAGGCCTGGAGGGTGGTGCTTGTATTCCCAAAGGCTGGTAGCGTCAGGAAGCTGATCCGCAGATGCACAGACAAGCCTTCTTCATGACAAGGGCAAGTGGAGGGGAGGCGCCTCATAACCCCGGGTATCCCTGGAGCACAACGCCTGTAACTAACAGAGGTTAGACTATTTTAACCAGCTAAGAATGGCTTCTTTCAGCAGGTTTTCAAAAGGAGGCTGGAGAGTCGCCTGTCTTGGGTTGTTTTGCCACAACACATCTTGCATCTTGGCAGAGAGTTAAACTAGATGACCCTTGCAATGCCTTCTACCCCTCTGACTCCAAGAGCATGGAAACAGCACTGAGTCCCAAGATCACTTACCCTGCCCCTACTTCCAGCTCGACAAAAGCTTTCCAACACTCAGGCAGTATTTAGTCGGGATGTTAACCAGTTAACATCTTGCTGGTGAACTTCGGCAGTGGCCAACCACACCAAGCCAGAGTAGCCCCAGCCATGGAGGGGCCACCGGGCGACAGGACCCCACAGCCATGGAGGAACCTAGGTTAAAACGGTTAACCAGTTAAGCACTAGCGTTTAACAGACTGACTGTATCAACAACCCTAGTATTCAGAAAAGCTCACATTTCAGTTCAAATGATCTCAGAGGATTTCCCAAAACTGTGGCAAAAGAAAATGATAAATCCTTGTCCAACAATATTTGGAAAGAAATTATTTACTCTAGGATAGAAACTAAAAAAGAACAGTTGTAATTATTGTGAGCCAGCATTTTCAATGTCATCTGAGATAATGTGTTCCATATTTATGAAAAGCTTATTAGAATTCATACATCCAAGAAAGTAAAAGAGGGGAAAGAAATAAGATTTGATTTGAGCTAACCCATTGGAATTAAAACACACGGATTTGGGGATCACATCCAAGGCTAAGTCAGACGAATCAGGAACAGAAAAGAAGAAAGTTTTAGGAGCAGTTTTGAGACAAAATTGTTATAATTCATCCCTGCTGCCAGCATCACATTTCCCCCACACACAACAGAAATTGTATTTTAAAAAAGTTAGGACTTTCTTTTTCTGCTGCCACTGCATTTTAACTGTAATAAACATAAAAACCCATTTCTAATTAATGCACTTGCAATTAAATCCATCGTCCAGGATAAGAACGGAAAGGAAATGAGAACATAAGAAGGGTGATAAATCTCTATAGCAAACGCCCCCTTGATGATTGCTCCTCTGGCACAAAATAAGGCACAAATTCTTGCTACACAATTACACTATTCAGCAGAAAAGGGTAACTGATTTTCTTAACTTTGAGCGATGAGCTAAAGGTGGCAAAAATGCCTAAAAAACTCTCTGTTCGGCTGTTGTAATACTAACAACAAAACCACCATTCACTCAACAGCAGCACTTCTCAGACTGCAGCTCCCAAGCCACAAAGCGGCCAATGAGGCTATTCTAGGGGCCCATAGACCTCCTCTTTTGTCCTCTTTTACTGGTCATCTCAAAGTAGGATTACCAGGCATCCAGGTTTCCCTCTTTTCTGGCCCTCTGATCGCCATCAAGATAGATTTTGAAATACGAACCTATGTTCATGACTTGGTGCTGCCACCTTTATTTCTGCACTGCCTTCGTAACAGGAGGCCAGAGAGCAGAGGCTGCTGCCCCTGCCAGTTCTTAAGGCAGTGCCACCGCCAACAGCAGTGCAGAAGTAAGGGTGGCATGACATGGTATTGTCACCCTTAAGTCTGTTGCTGTTGGCAACAGTGCTGCCTATTGGGTGGCTGGAGACCAATAGCTGCTTTATCCCCCAGCTCACCCCGTACCCCAGCAGTATCCTCTATTTGGGAATTTGAAAGATGGTAACTGTGGGGGAATATCACAGCCTGAAATACTTTCAAAAGGAGCCACAGCAAAAAAGTTTGAGGGCCCCTGCTCTGAGTCCCCTTACTAAGAGGGGAAGCATTATTCAACCTCCCCTAAAGATACCCAAGATGTTTCACACCAAGAGCCACAGTGGCAGAAAGAACCCTCTGTGCAGCACCGCAATGCAGTTTTAGCAATGAGTATCAACTCAGCTCCTGGTATGAAACTTGAACCAATATCTTGCTGGCTCTTAGGGACAGTGTTCCCAACTGAGTCAAATTCACCCATGAGATCCCCGTGTTTCAAAAAATATACAAGCACATATGCATAGAGTTACAAACTCTTCACAATCATAAGTTCTCTCTCTCTCTTGAAAATGACCACACTGCAAATCCAACAGCAGAAATCAGTCACAAGAGCCCTCACCTTTTTGGCCAGTTGAACTTAATGAAATTTCTCCAATTCTACACTCTCAAAGCTGCTACTTCAACTCCTCCCACCAGCCCCCCCGAATGCAATTATAGTACACAAACATTGTTTTTTATGTTGTAGCACAGTTTATTTTAATATCTTGTACAACGAGCATTGGTCTCCAGTAATAAGTTATAAGTTTACACAAGCAAGATGCTCCCCAACCCCACCCCCACGAAAGAAATGTTTAGCTTCCATCATTTCTAATGTATAGGGGAAAAGGGCATGACATTACCTGAAAATCAAAAGGAAAACCTAATTCACGAACAACATTTTCTGGAACAGATCTTGGGATTAGCTCGGTCTACTTGGATTCCATCAATACATGCAGAGGCCAAGATTCATTTAAAGAGCACACTAATCTAACTGAAGTTTTTCCTTCATTTTAAAGCGTTTTTTTTAATGCTCTGCTGTATTGCTATACTGTGTACAGTCTTGTACAAACAGTAAATGTTTGTAACAATTAGGTTCTCCTAAAAGCTATTCAAATCCACTCATCTCACTTCATTCAACTGTTTCATGTTTGAGCTCCATGTTTTAAAAGCTGTTTCATTTCATAATGTGCATTTTGTTTTCAAATAAACAGGATAAGCAAACCTCAACATATATTCCCTTTAAGTAACATACTATACATAAAACAAATAAATATTTTAAAACCCTTCAAGGGCAACAACATAAAGAGTCTGTTTCAGGGCAGAACTCTGTTATGTAAAAAGTTTTCCAAACTTAGTTTTAAGGAGCACTCTAATTATTCCAGACAGCTACCTGTACCATTTCCCCTGGCTTAATCAGAATACAGGAAAAAATTAAATCAATAAGTTAAGAATTTCCTCTCAGGCCCAAACACAGAGAACTAAAAAATATGTCTGAGATTAAATGATTCAGCTTCTTTAGGAGACAAATGAAGGGTTTGTACAAATGTTTCCCTTCTCCCTCCATTGAAGCATTTGCCAGCAGTCCTGAAACTGTTAAGATAGCTCTGTGTAGCTTGGAGAAACCAAAAAATAAGAAATAAAATTTCAGCACCAAGAGAGGGCCTCAAGGCTTAGAGATTAAGATATTACTGCCAGGTTGAAGACTAACTTTGCATTTTTCATCATATAGGCTGGCAGTTTTCTAGATCACTGCTTAGCTTTCAGCCTTTGTGGAAAGCAGCTGGCAAAGCACCGACATGTTCTTCTTGGGACACAAGTAATTGGTCTCGCAGCCTTCTCAGATTCCATGAGTACTATAATTCTGACAAGTTTGTGAAAAGTAGTTTTTAGAAAAATGGAAACGGTGAAAACGCCACACACTAGACCTGATCCAGAATTCCTGTCAGAGGCAGGTGAGAGTTTTACTATTCTTGGCTGTAGGTGGACAGATCATGCATCTGGATATTTGGGCCATTATTAAAAAACAAAACAAACCCAAACCCAAGCCAAGTCAAAGGAACCCTTGAATCCTTAAAACATTTTAACAGGAAAATAAAATCTAGAGCCATGACTTGCAACCCTGTTTTTCATATTACTTTGAAAGACTCATTTTACAATATTATACATTTTATGACTTGTAAGAGATGAATTGGTTTTTCTGTGTCAAGAGGAAGATGCAAATGGGTTTGCATTCCTTTGTCAACAAGGAATCAGAATTTATGGCAAAATATAACTCATGGGGGGCTTCTTTTTATCACAGAAAAACAATTGCTCTAACCAGGGAAACTTTGTATCACATCCAAATGAGCCTATGAAGCACCTTCTTCCACAAAAGCACCTCAAGACGCTTTACAACACTTGCAAGTATGCTGCCTATCTCCCAACAGAGGATGTTCTGATGCCACGTAGTGGTTTCTCCTTTAAGAAATTATATCCCAGTTTAGAACAAATTCAACCTTATTTAACAGGATGTTTTTACATGTTCTATATATACAAGCTTTAAAATACATTTAAAAATAGCTGCACACATTTTATATCTCATTGTATAAGAGAAGTGCAGTCCAGGCAGACCATGCTTCTCAGTATGTTAAAAAATATAAATAAAACTCAGCCAGTCCTTCTCCTCTGGTAGCCACACCGGCCAACCAGGAAGGAAGGCAGGCAGGCAGGAAGGAACACAGTTTTAAAATGGGAGTCTTTCACAAAAAACGCTACCTACAAATTTCAGGTTAATTTCCTCAAGCACGTCTATAAAACCTTTCCTTAGTAACTGAAATCTCATACAGCCATTTTAGCAATGAAATCTGTTGCAACATGCATGTGTGAACTGCCCACTCAACCAACTCCAACCCTGAGGATTTTTCTGGCTTGATAGAAAAAGGAAATATAACAATTTCTGCAGTATGGCTGGTTCTCCAAATCACAATTCTTTGTTTTCCAGGATGTTTCATGAATACACACCCACGCTTCATTTCAGGTTCATGTTTCTCTCTAGTCAACATGCAGATTGCTTCTCCAGATCTTCCACATCTTGATGTCCCAATGAAACAATGTCATCCATCCAGAGGTTTTCCCAAATAGACCAAAGTCACCTCTGTGTTGCCATACACAGCAGACACTGCTGGATATAGGCAGGCCTTTGGCAATCCTCTGAAAGCAACTCCCAAGAACTCATAACCCCGCTCAAATGCTAATGTCTTGTCTTCCATGTCCAAGATGACTCGAATTCTCTCACCTATCTGCAAACAGAGATAGGAAGAAGAAAGAGTCAGGAAATACTCAAAGGGAGAACAATTAAAAGGAAAGAAAACAAAAATAGCACAGACAGTAGAAGAGGAGACCCTAAAAGAAGGGCATTTTTTCTGTTTCTCAATATAAATGAATTAATTTTTCTGGGGGAGTGTCAGTTTCAATGATGCACATTAAGTATCTCTATAGCTACACAGAAAATATCAGATTAACAGTGTTTTCCTGTAACCATCACAATGCTACATGCACCACGCATGGGCCCTTCACACGTGACTGTTCCGTTAATAACAATTATTACACTGCATTGCATCTACTTCAGTGTTCTGCAGCATGTGGCAATCTTGTAATAATCTCCACCCTGTATTTCCCATGACTCTGAAGATAGCTTTTATTATGATAAATACGCAAAGCCTTCACACAGAGATTTCAAAGCCACAGAACTGGTTTTAAGAAGCAGGGGCTGTATGCCAGGTGCACTAAAAAACTTCTTTGGCCAAGTGTGCACTCTGAGCATCGGCATTACACTTTTATTTACCAGTAGAGCAGGAAATTTCAAAACTACGCGTAGGCTTTTCCCATTTGCGCCCCCCCTCCTCCCCCCCAAAAAAAGACATTTCTAGAGTAGTGAACACTGAATGCGCTGAGAATCACAGATCAGCAAATAAACATTATATTGCATGCCAGCTCATTTACCTAGAGCATGATTTGAAATTTAAATAAGTCACAGCTCCCAAGAGCAAGCAGTACCATGACACTGCACAAGCTTCTATATTGTGGAAGCATCAATCCATCCTCAAACGGAGTCACCTTGAACCTCAAAAATGGCACTTAAGAATGTATACTTTTTAGTCTTTATTTTATAAAAGGAAAGATCAAGTTACATGCTTTACTCAATCTGAGCATTCTTTAAAGAGATATCAACTTGAAATCAAGTCCGTTTAAAAGTTAATGTCAAAGCAGTTTTGTCTACACCATATCTTTGAGTCTCCATGACAGTTCTGTGGTTTCAAGTTCTTCCCACCCTCCTTTCACATTACAAGTTTGAAAGATCCAAACAAGGGAAACAGATCCCAAAAAATATCAATCCGTAGAGTGACTACACACAATGCTGTCAAATGTACAAACTCAGCTATAGGAAAACAGTCTCTCTGATCTCTAAATTACAATAATCTTATGTCTGCTCATAAAAACCATAAGTTAATATTTCAGAGAAAAGTGCAATTTTTAAAAAGTAAGTACCATTACACAGATAATGTTTGCTACACCACCTGGACAGCGAACTTTAGAGTGGGGATTTAGGAATACAGCCGGTCCCCGACTTACAAACAAGTTACGTACTAAACACTAGGTCGTAACTCGATCTGTTCGTAAGTCGGATTACATTCACTGACGTACCACCGCGCTGTTTGTAAGTGCAGATTTTGTTTGTTACTCAGGGACCAGCTGTATTGTATACATTAAACCAGGAACGAGGAAACTTTTTTGAGTCGGGGCCACTGATCCACAGAAAAATCAGTTGGGAGCTGCATGCAAGTGAGAAGCAAAACCACAAAACACACAAAAAACCCAAACCCTCACTTATGTGGCTCCCAACTGAGAAGGAGAAAGACACTTCCCTACATTCCCCTCGCACTCCAAAGCTTAGGGGAGCCCAGGCTATTACATTTTGTGTGCTCAAGCCTCACAGGAAGGTAGGGAGGCTGGAGCACCAGTGCAGGCTCCCCAATGCTGGGGGGGCCCTGAGCCTCAGGGGCCGGATCCAGGCAAGCCAGGGGCCGCATCTGGTCCCTGGGTTTTAGGTTCTCCACCCCTGCATTAAACAATGTTCACCCACTGAAATGCAGCCACATCTGAAGTGGATCACACAAAAACTCTACATAACAGTGTAAGTCAGGAAGTACAAGTGTATTCAATTGAAGCTGTGCTGCCAAAAAATCTAGTAGGCAGAATATAGTTGTCCAAAAGTGGAATTTGGCCAAAGCGAAACAACTGATTTGGAGGGGGGAAAAAGCCAAGCACCCTTTAATTAAGGCACGTTATCTGAACTTTAATGCTATGTTTAATCCAAAAGATGTCACCTCTAAGAATACCAATTATTGAATAAACATCATGTCAACACCACTCAGAATTTCCTTGGAGAATTTCTACCCGATTATCAACTAGACCCAACACACTTACAATATGATGCCCCAAAAAGACATAATGCTTATCAAACAGCCCTGATATTGAGGGACAAATCCTTGTTTAAAACATACAGAATGCTCTGGTACTTATTATTTAAAAAAAAAAAAAGAAGAGGTAGCTGCATGAATGTAGGATAACTTCACATAAGATTTGAAATTATAAGAATGGTACATGATTATTTTTATTCTAACTGGAGGAGACAATGCTGGAACCTGAATCTGTACACCAAACAGGAACGTAATCTAAAAAGCTAGTAAATCAGAAAAAAAGTAAGAAGGTAAATTTTACCCCTCAAAAGGTAAGCATTGTATACATAGCTATGTAAGGCAGGTTTAGGAAACAGACATGTTTACAACAGAAAAGGGCCATATTAAAGAACAGTTAAGTGTTAAGACTTATTGGGCAATGAAGTTTAGTTCTAGTCCCACAATTCTTGTAGGACAGCGGTCCACAGATGCAGTAGAACCTCTAGCCGGTGCTTAATCTCACTCACCTGATATTTTGGTGCATTATTGCACTGCGGGAAGCTCCCATTTACTTCTCCATTATGTAGCAAATTATTGTCCACCAAATTCCATCCCCAACTCTGGTCGTCACTGCCCAGAAGTGCTACATAGCCTTGGCACTGCATGGGAGCCCGTTTTGTGGCAATTCCAATTACAGCCACTGTGCCAAGAGGGCCCTCCCACCAAACTTCCCAGGCATGACGACCCTCGCTGAAACCAATCTTCGTCCTTGCCCCATCTGTGCTCTGAGCAATGGGGTTCCGGTGCAATGTAAATCCATTCTTCTTGATGTACACATTCCTGGAGCAGTCATTGGTGCTGAAGGCATGTTGAAAGGCCCGTACCTAAAACCACAGGAAGGGAGAAGGGAATAATCATGAAATGAATTAATTAATTAGTTAACATCTTACAACTCGTTCCCACCAAATTTCAAACGGTTTTAAAAAGCCCAGTGTCGGAGGAGAGGCAAAGAGCAGGAAGGACAGCAGGGTTGCTGGCTCAAGACTCGAGAGAGCCCTAGGCAGAGCGGCAGTAGAGGACCCAAGGGAGTAAGAGCAGGTTAGATAAATGTCTGCCAGGGATGGCCTGGGCAGTGCTGGGTCCTGCACGAGGGCAGGGGACCGGAGGCGAGGAGCCCTCGAGGTCCCTGCCAGCCCGAGTGTTCTAGGATTCCGTGCATGGCAAGAGGCAGGGGCTGCCTGTAAGACAAGCAGCCACGAGTCCCGCCTACACTGGGGCCACTTCTCACTTGGGCAGCTCTACAAGCCGGAGCCAGCGAGGCAGCCCCGGCTACACCCCGGCGGGCCCTGCTCCCCGGGGCTGGGCGCTGGCTCGGGGGCGATGCCCAGGCGCCGGGGCCCGGCGGGGGGTGCACCGCGGCGCGCGCAGCGCCACGATTCCGCCCCCGGGCGCGCTCACCTTGCCCTTGTAGGTGGGCACGTTGCAGAGGATGTCGGTGCGCAGCGCCTCCTCGGCCAGGCTGCGCGCGGCCAGGCTGCGCCACACCTCGCTGTTCTCGTCGCCGTGCAGGACGCGGTGCCACAGGCGGCAGACGAGCGCGCAGCTCCGCAGCTCGCGCAGCTCCAGGTAGGAGAAGACCAGCTCCAGCACGCGCCCGGGCAGCCGCCAGCCCGCCATCGCCCCGCCGCCCGGCCGGCCGGCCCAGCGCCGCCAGAGCCCTGAGGCGGCGCGCGCGAACCGGCGGCGCAGGGGGCGGCGCGAGCCCTGCGCCCTCCCCCGGCGGGCGACAGGTGCGGGCGGAAGCGAGCGCGGCGCTCGGGCAGCAGGGGCCCCGCGGGCAGCGCCGGGCGCCGCCCCTCAGCCCAGCAGCGGAGCGCCGCGCCTCGCCCCCCGCGGCCGGCCCGCGCCCCCCGCAGCGGCTGTGGCGGCCGCTCCGCGCGGGGAGGGGGGAGGGGGCAGAAACGGAAGGGCCGCCATCTTGGTGAAGGGCAGAGCCCTGCGGGCCCTCGCAAGCGCATGCGCGACAGCGCGCGCAACCTCGGCCGCGGGCGGAGGGGCCCGAGCAGCGCGCTGAGATGACGTCATCGTGACGCGCCGGAACAGGCGGCGGAAGGGACGGTGGGGGTTTGGTGCGGTTGGAGGTAACGCGGCCTGCGCCCGTCCTGTCCCCTCCCCCATCGCTCCGAGCACCTCCCTCTCTGCCCCCCCCCCCCGGGCCTTCCCTCCAGCCCCGCCCGGGCACCTCCCTCCCCGTTCTCCAGCCCCCCCCCCGGGTATCTTCCTCTCCACACCCCCCCCCCCCGGGCCTTCCCTCCCCGTTCTCCAGCCCCCCCCCCGGGTATCTTCCTCTCCACACACACCCCCCCCGGGCCTTCGCTCCCCGTTCTCCAGCCCCCCCCCCGGGTATCTTCCTCTCCACACACACCCCCCCCCGGGCCTTCCCTCCAGCCCCGCCCGGGCACCTCCCTCCCCGTTCTCCAGCCCCCCCCCCCCGGGTATCTTCCTCTCCACACATCCCCCCCCCGGGCCTTCCCTCCAGACCCCCCCCCCGGGCCTTCCCTCCAGCCACCTGGCACATCTCTCCCGCCCAGACCTTCCCTTTAGCTAGCCCCTGTTCTCTCTCCTGCCCTCCCACCCCTTCGCTTGGGCCTTTTTTCCAGACATCTCCCCTGCCCACCCCTTCTCCTCCCAGACTTGTCCCCAGATACCTCCCTCCTCGGCCCTCCTCTCACACACTCTGGGCCCTTCCTGGGCCCCTCTACATCCCCACTACAGTGCCACCCTCACTTTCTTTTGCCTACAGCTACTTCCATGCACTCCTGCTCTCACTCATCCCATGGGGAGGAGGAAGCTTTGCTTCCATTGCCCCTTATTTCTCTTGCTCATCTCCTTCTCCCCATCAGGCTTTGCCTATGGCTGCAGATCTGGATGTGGCTATCTACTGCTCGTTTTTGCTGATATGGATGTGAATACAAATTTTGTATCCATGCAGGGCTGTGCATACAAGGAGCTTTGTCAAATGTGCTCCACCACAAAATTTGAGCAATTCATGTTTGGCTTAAAAGCTTAATATATTTGTGTTTCAACCATGGCACGTAAAACTGCTTACAAAGCACTTTTAAGCTCCAGCCTACAATATGACTTATATAAGTGCCAGGGTGTTTCTAGGTGGATCCATTTGCAGGAGCAGAGCTATAGGCATGTTTGCTGATGACTCCCGACTAATAAGGGTAAACGTGATCATCAAGCACATTTAAAGTTAGCTGAAGTTCAGGCTCGGGGAAGTCTGAACCAGCCACCAATTAGCGATGTAAACTGTCATTTAAAAAGTTAACTGGTTCAACACTATGTTTGTGTGGGGGTAGCCCCACTGCTTGCAGTGCAGCAGGTCTAGCTGGGCTGGAGCAGCCACCTCAATCTTTTCTCATTCAGTTCTTTTGCACCACAGATTACTTCTCCAAGCTCATATTTAAACCTTGTTCAGCTCCTCTCTCAACTCCACTAATTTACGTCATTCTGTCTTCATGGACAGTCCTTTGTGACTTTTCATTTTTTCCGTATACCATCTTTGTATGTTGTTTCCTTTCTGTTGTGTGGGTAGTGCTGTGTATAGCTAAACTATTTCCTTCAGTGTGCAGTGATGTTACTTCATGCAAATTCTACCATAAGCATCAAAATAAGCTTATTGTTTAGGAAGAATAGAACTTTGTCTTATACAGTTTTCTTACTCAGTGTAGACAAGTCCCAAGACTTCTTTTCCTGCTGCTCTTTTCATAAGTGCATTAGAAACTTTTAACTTGCATGTTGTGATGGCACCTAGAGACACCAGTCAGAGAGTGGAACCCCATTGTATTGAGCACTTTGCACATAATGAAAAGACAGTCCCTGCTGCAGGGGTTATGGCTGAAGTACCTTCCATCTGGACAGCTACTCAAGATTAGCAGACAGTGCTTTAGTATAGTTCATGAACCAGACGCAGCACTTCTCACAGTGAAGCAGCAAAGAGGGATGATACAAAATGTCAGTACTGTTTGAGCCCACGTCCCAGTTCATGGGTTTACCTTTACAGGTGTCTGTTTTACCTTAGGGACACTAACATCTCATACAGGACATGTTACTGTGTCAGCCAAGCACACGTGCATTCTTCATGCATCAATTTGTTTTCATTCACAGACTCCCCTGAAGAATCATGGCAGTCAAGTGGCGGGATGGACATTCCTCTTCTGTACTGTGCTTGAATGTAAACAAAGACGGTCTGGTGGCTTCTGGAGCAGAGAGAGGAGAACTCTCAATCTGGAATGAGGCAGGGATTCATTTAGAACAGATACAGCTCCCAAGGGCGGATGATGTCACCTGTGTTGTGTTCTCTCCCACCTGCCCCAGCAGGCTGTACACCTCCCACGGTGAAACCATTAGCGTGCTGGATGTCAGATTCCTTAAAGGGCCAGTTGAATGCTTCCATCTGAATGAGGAAGAGATCAATTGCCTCTCAGTGAATGAGACCGACAGTGTCCTGGCTGCTGCAGATGACTCTGGGGCGATAAAAATTATGGACTTGGAAAACAGGAAAGTCAGTCGGTCCTTGAGGAGGCATTCAAACATCTGCTCCTCTGTTGCCTTTCGGCCTCAGCGCCCTCAAAGTCTTGTGTCTTGTGGACTGGACATGAAGGTGATTTTTATAGTAGAGGTGGATGATGGCTAGAAAACTTAAATATCTACTAGATATGAGTTATTAGATGATATTTGCTGTGCTTCTCCATTCTGGGATTGTTAACATGGCACTCCAACACTCCTAATGTGGCCCCAGCATAATAGCCAGAGGTTTGGATTCTCCTGAACTGTTAGTATGTTATCCTGAAATTGGTTCATAATTACATAGTATTTAAATATGTTCAGCATTATCTCCTACAAAGTCATCAACCTTTTCCCCCCCCCCCACTACCCCCCATGAAGTAGGTGTTCTTCCCATTTTATAGATCAGGAAATGAGATGGGTCCCCAAAGGCTGCAGAGAGAGTATCTGATTCTCAGCGCTGTTCTCATTCCCAGTTACATCGGTGTGTTTTCAGTTACATAGCTACAATTGTCAGTTTGTCATGGCTCCCTCTGCCCTGATGCCTCCAAACATTCAGGGTGGTCTCTTCACCACTTCCACCTTCTCAAGGGTTAAGTCTTAGCTATTCTAAGGAGGGCCGTTTCCGCAAATGTAGTTCTAATGATTTGTATGGTTTGATTTAAAGGTTATGTTGTGGAACCTGCAGAAAGCTCGCCCACTATGGACCATGACCCTGCAAGAGACCGAAGCAGAGGAAGTGGGACAGCAATCAGCTGGCCAGTTCTTTAACCCTCCCCTCGCCCATTCTCTGTCTGTTGCAGCATGCGGTAATGTCTTTAGTTGTGGAGCTGAAGATGGTAAAATCAGGATCTTCCGAGTAACAGGGGTCAAATTTGAACAGGAGTTGGGGTTTAAGGCTCACACGCTGGGCGTGTCCCAGGTCCTCTTTTTGCCGGATGTATATTGGCTCCTTTCTGGAGGAAATGATGGAAGGGTGTTACTGTGGGATGTCGGCAGTGAAGCCAGGAAGCAATCGAAGAGTCCTGTGAAATCCATCCACAGGAGGAAGGCCAGAACACCAACTTCCCCCAAGAGAGGTGGAGAGCCCAACACCACGGTTACAAATGAACATGCCAGAGTTTTACCAAAACTAAGCATAGAACATGGAGAGAAGGTGAACTGGATTTCATACACAGTGATCAAAGGCTTGAGGAGGGTATTAGTTGCCGACCAGAGCAGCTGTATATCTGTATACCCTCTGAATGCAACCTAGACACACACTGTTTAAGGAAGTCTTGGCAAGCAGCTAGTGTTTTTTTTAATTTTTGCAAGTTGGCCTCTCTGGTTCCTTACAGAACACTCTTCTCTTCGTTCCCATGGAGAGTAAACTTTCTGTTGCTTAAATAATCCCCAACTCTTCTGCACGTTTAGAAGTGGCCTGGAATTTGCTGTGGCACGATATGCACATAAATAACATCACTCCCTATTTCAGTAGTGGAGCTTCTTCACTGTCATTATCTCCTTGTGGGATTGGAAGAAGGTGCATTTTGAATATAGATGTGACTTTGGAAATGGATCGAGAGGACTTGCAGACACTGAGGCAGCCTCATGCTACAGGTTGTAACATTTTATGTTTCAGTCTGCAAACATTGTAAGAAAGATGGTATTCAGTCTGGAAGAAAATAAATCAGTGGGCATGGTAAGCTTTGCTGAAGGCACAATTGGCTGGAGTCCTCCAAACTCCCTGTACTAGAACAACATAACTTATTTTCCTGCTTTGCTTCGTTACCTCTCTTAATTCTTTGCTTTCCCCATTTCAAACTTTCTGGCAGTTTAGGCCTAAGTGGGACATAATCTGTTATCTGAGATGCAGCACCTGAAAATGTGGGGTGCAAGCATGTTTGAACTATTTCTAATTTAATATAATGAATATAACTGAAGTGAGTTAAATAGATTTAAAGTTCATCAAAGTGGGATTTTCAGACAAACAAAATGGTGGGACATTTATTTATTTGGCTTGTCCTTCTTTGATTTCATGTGTCACAGAGGCAAAAATGTCTTTTTAAATCCATCTCAACAAAACCTTTCTGTCTCCCTGCACTCCTGCTAGCTCTTGTATGGCTACCCTATTGAACCCTACATGCAAAAGTACGAAGTTGAGCATTTTCAAACTTCAGTGCAGAGTGTAATAAAATTAGAGGGCCAGGTGCTGCTCTCTTCCTTACAAAAAAGTCTGACTGATGTCCAGGGCTCCTTGCATGAATATGACAAGCAGGCTTCCACCCTAAATGGACTGTTAGCTTACTTGTGCAGGGCGATGTGACCAAATGTGAATACCATGCCTTTGAAGTTATTTCACAAACTTCACACTCTTATGGGATGTACACATAATTCAGAGAGCTTATTTCCCCAGGATGTCTTAAATCACTCATGTGCTGAAAGTGCAGTTCTTTAGTTTGGAAATCAGTCGGGCCAATTCGATTATTTTTGTCTCATTGATTATACATGCAAAGGAGTGATCTCTGCCCAGACCTCTGAACTTTCTGATATTACTAAAATAAGGTTAATTCATGTTTGTCAGAAGCTTTTTTCTTTTTTTTTGGGGGGGGGGGGAGGCACGGAAGCAAGTGGTGAGATAAGGGGAGAGATGGAATGTTCTATTGGAAAAAAAGAGCAAACCTATAGTTAAAATACTTGTCATTCCCCTTTGCCTCCCTGAGTAACCCACTGTGCGTCTTGTGCATCACTAAAGATTAAAAAATTCCTTTAGAATTGTATATGCTTGATCTTGTTTTCTTACCCTCTGCTTTTGAATATTTAACACTTAGACATTTTGAGGATGACAAAGAAATGCCCTCTGTCAGAATGTATCAAGGTCTAGGGGTATCCACTCTATGGCAGTGGGAATCTGTGTGCTGCTCTTATCTTTGTGACCCTCTTATCCTGAACAAAAGGTTAGTAAACACACTTCTAGAATTAATTTTAACAATTAGGACGTCTCCTTCACCACTTCACAAGATAGAGTTAAAGTCCCTCACAGCAATGCAGGAAGCTATGGGAATAGGGTGAGGCTAAGAAAGTGGTTTGAAGAGATCCAAGAGGGGCAGGCATGGTAGGGCCCAGCCTCCGATTTGAGAATGAAAAGGAGTCGGAGATTAATAAATGATAAAAAGCCACACTTGTCTAATTTTTCAGATCTAGCCATGCTAGTCTGTTGGCGCGCACGTGTCTGTTGTATCCAGAGTAGCACAGATAACCATGTTGGCTATCAGCTCAAATGAGTGTAGCAACAAAGCTTTGAGTTTTCTGATGTCAAATTTCACTAGCTATCCAGTCATCGATTTTCCAGCATGGGGAGTACGTGCATTTTTTTGATGTAAAGCCACTCAGTTTGTGAATACATTTGATGCCATCATTATACACCCATCCCCAGCTGGCCAGTGATGCCAGCTTCTGTTGCACATTTCTCATTTTTTTTCTAAACAAGCTCCTTCAGGCTTTCTCCTCCACTACGCCTCCCCCAATAAACATCCACAAAGCTCTCTCTCCTCCTCCTCTGTGTTTGTGTCAGACTTCCCTTTGTTATGGGAGCCTACAGAAAATGTGACGACAGTTGGTGCTGAGACACCGCCTATTGTCTGACTCGTAGATTTTTGGGGGGCAGTGTAGTCTAGTGGATACAGCCCTAGACTGGGACCCAGGGAACCTGAGCACTATTTCTGGCACTGCTGCTGGCCTGCTAGGTGACCTTGAGGGACATTGCTCTGTGCCTCAGTTTCCCCAAAGCACTTGGAGCTACAGCTGAAAAGCACCATATAAAAGCTATTTGCAGTGTTGTAGCCATGTTGATCCCAGGATATTAGACAAGTGGGTGAGGTCATATTTTTGGATCAATTTTGGTTAGCAAAAGAGACAAGCTTGTCTTTTGCCAACAAAACCTGGTTCAATAAAAGTTACCTCATCCATCTTGTGTCTCTATAAAAACTGGGTATGTTTGTTCTGTGTTTGTACATCAGCTAGCACAGTGTACTCCTTGTCCATAAATCCTATAGGAATACAAATAATACGTCAAGTACAAGCTGAACAGGGCAAGTCATCTTTAAGTAATTTGTGTAAAAGACAACTGGGATGTTTGTTGTATTGGAGGAGCTGCTCCAGATTCATAATTAAGTAACATGTTTGTAGACATGTTTGTGTGTTTCCAAACTATATTTGGATGTACTAGCTATAAAAAGACCTCTGTGCAATATGACCTTTACCCAGAGTCGGATCTTCTGTCCAAGCTGCTGCTGACTGCCCACAAGAGAGAAGATCAAGCCAGGATTCAAGCCTGTTGAATTTGCATTTCTTCTCTTCTTGTGCCCCGTGAAGATGACCAAAGAGACTATATCTCTGCACTCCCTGAACAAGACATTAAACAGGTCACAAAGGGTTGTGTGTGTTAGTACTACAAGGAGGAACAGGGCAAGGCTCCTTTGTGCTGGGAAAGGGCTATAGGAAGATGGGGTGAGGGAAGAGACGAACAGCTACTGGAGTGGTGGGTCTGCATGATAGATGAGTCTACTTGTTTCTTAATTCTTTATGGGAAATAGAGGGGGGATCAAAATGAATGTAGGGGGTGATGGGTCTCAGATCACAAGGAGTCTCCGAGCTTCTCCTTTCTCTCAAAACAACCAACCACCTGTTTTGTGAACAACCCTTTGCACGGTTCGCAGCCATTTACCCCTCTTCCCAGATGCACGAGTGCTTTGCCATCAGCCTGAATGCAGCTGCTTGATCCCCAGTCGTAAACTAACTCTTTTTTTAAAAGTTTGAGAATGGGCCAGCTGGGAATTCTAATCTATCCATGTTGAACATGTTCGTGTTGTGATATGGTCCAGTTCTGAGCAAGTGTTTTTACGTGAGCCCAGGACTGGTAAAGAGCTCAGAACCCAGTGAATGTAAATGAGAAGGAAGGGAGTGAGGGAGTCCACAGAAGAAACTTAACTTCATATTGTGTGTCTTACCTATTGCTGGGTCATACATAATCATCTTATTTAAGACTGTTTAATTGAAATAGTTCATATTGCAATTAGAAGGGAAGGAAAAACATGGTTGAAAATGCTGCTCTAGTTACTCAAGATGGAGAATACATAGCCCCTTTTCACTGAAAAGCACATATATGGGAGTTCCAGGTCTGACAATTGTGCAAACGTTATCTAACAGGAGAGACTTGAATATGTATAAAGTTGGTGTCTGCTTAAATAAATGTTATTGTAGTAAAAGTGGCTGCTGTAAAGCAAATATATTACTGCTGCTGGGATGTACTCACTAGCTGGAAGAGAGAGCAATTCTAAAATAGCCTTTTTGTGCTGGAGCTGCTTGGTTCTGCCATATTTAAAGAACCACCTCTAGACTTGCACTAAGGTGGCAGGAGCATTGGGAGCCATTGAATGACGCTGCAAACCCTGCATATGATAGTACCCATGTTAAGCCAGCGTGTGTAGTGGTAGTGCAGCCCAAGCACTAGCACCTAGAGGGGGAGTTTGTAGGGACTGGGAAGTCACCAGGCACAGTGCTGAGGGAGGAAAGGAAGAGGCTGCGTTTAAGTATTGTAGTACTACTAGAAGATTCGCCTTGCATTGCTTGGGCTCTTAACTCAATTTTTGTGTGGCAGAAAATAAAATGAAAATGTCCATGCTTCATTGAAATCATTGGGCTGGGGAGGAGGGGTTCAGGGTGCTGGCTGTCCCAGGAAGAGAGGCTGACCCTCGCCTTTTCTCACTGCAGCAACTTGGGGCCAGGTGAGAAGCGCCTCTCCATGGCTGCTGTAGCTCCAACAGGCAGAGCGGGGAGAGGGGTAAATGTCTCCTGGCTGGAGCAGGTCTGGGTTCATTGGCCTGGACCTGCCCCAGCGAGTGCACTTTCCTCTGGCTCCCTGCAATGTTCCGATACAAATGGGCTACGTCTAGACTGGCATGATTTTCCGCAAATGCTTTTAACGGAAAAGTTTTTCCGTTAAAAGCATTTGCGGAAAAGAGCGTCTAGATCGGCACGGACGCTTTTGCGCAAAAGCACTTTTTGCAGAAAGATGTCTGTGCCAATCTAGACGCGGTTTTGCGCAAGAAAGCCCCGATCACCATTTTCGCCATCGGGGCTTTTTTGCGCAAAACGGTTCTCAGTTGTCTACACTGGCCCCCTTGTGCAAAAGCATTTGCGCAAGAGGGCTTTTTCCCGAACGGGAGAGTCGTTGTATTTGTGCAAGAACACTGACGATCATACATTAGATCGTCAGTGTTCTTGCACAAATTCAAGTGGCCAATGTAGACAGCTGGCAAGTTTTTCTGCAAAAGCAGCTGCTTTTGCGGAAAAACTTGCCAGTCTAGATGCAGCCAAGGGGTGGGAGCTTCAGCCTCCCACCCTCTTTAAAGGATGCATGAGGGGTGGGAGGCTCAGGGCTGGTGCAGTCCCAGGCAAAGGGGCATCCCCAGTCAACCCCTTTCACCTGCCTGGTGATTGTCTCTCTTCTGAAGGGGTTTATGAGAAGCAGTCCCAGTCCAGGCACGTCCCATTTTTCTGGCACAACTCCTGCCCTTGCTTTAAGTTATGATAAGAGGAAGCTGCGTACCGAATGTGATGGGCCTAACTCTTGCCATTTAGGAGTTCTTGAACAGACAGGCAGACACACATATAGGCCAACTCAATATATAGAAGATTTAAATATTAAGTAGTGGTAGATTTTATACAGTGCTGACTTAAGTGTCATGTAGGATTAATTTGGGTCCTCAAATGAAACCCTCAAGATTAGACTGTACTTGATAGGTCATGAATAGCAGGTATATAAGCTCTCCTAGTAAGAATTAGGGTGTCTGATGCATTAATTCTGATAGCCTCCTTCACAGGTTGTCAAGGCTATGTGATGGCTTCTAAAGGTGCCCAGACTACATCTAGCTACTGAAGCTCAACTGGCAAATAATTGCAAAAGGAGTCAGGAGGACTTCTAAGTAAAATGGAGAAATCTTAAACTTGATCTCAAGTTAGTCATAATGCAGCAGACGTGGAGCCTTCTTTCTGTGCAGAAGTTGAGATACGTTGATTCTAATAATATGAGTGGTTCTTATATTCCACAGGGTGGAAAACAGGCTGCAGACCTTGGAGTCTCAGTTCAAAGAGCTGAACTCCTCCATGGAGAAACTGACCCAAAAGCTGCAGTTTCAGGGTGAAACCCTGGAGAAGCAGGTGGATCAGGATGAGATGTGGACATCCTTGCTGGAGGACAGGTATGCCACAGAAGAAAAAGAATCAGCTTAGTTTTCACTATGCATCAGTTGGGAGACTAGAGAATTGAGAAATCTGTAACATTCTACACATGCCAGTGACAGTGAATGAATCTATATTACACGTCTACATTGCATCCCTCTTGTGCAAAAGCCTATGCAAATGAAGTGCAGATTAGCATATTGCTGTGCTTCATTTGCATAATTAATTAGGGGCCGTTTTTGAACAAGAGGCTTTTATACAAAAAGGAGTCATGTACACAGCTCCTTTTTGCACAAACCGCCCCCCCTTGCGCAAGAGCCATTCTTCCTGAAAGAACAGCTCTTGCACGAGAGGGTTTTTGTGCAAAAACGGCCCCTAATTAATTATGCAAATGAAGCACAGCAATATACTAATCTGCACTTCATTTGCATAGGCTTTTGCGCAAGAGGGATGCAATGTAGACGTAGCCTGAGTAAAATGAACATAACTTTTTGTATATCTAACATGTGGCTTTGAATTGCCTGTTAATGCAAGAGAATAGTTTGTTGATATTGGCAAGACAAATTCCATTCCAAGTGCAAAAACATCTAAAAACACTTCAAATATGCACATAATATTATTGTATCTTAAAAAACCCATACCATTTCTAAGAATATCAGAGACACCATATGCTCTTTCAAAACCTCTCAGATAACTGTGTCCCAGTGTAAGCAGTAACAGTCAGAATCTCATTAATGCCCTGGTTTTTGTTCTGCTGGTGAATAAGGACAAAATTCATATTTTGGTGCTTGAAATTAAGGCTCCCATACTTATATTTAGATGTCTAAATAACTGGCTTTTCATTTAAAAAAAAAAAGTACCGAGAAACCCCTGGACAGCAATGGTAGCTGCAGAAGTAGGACTGAGTGGACTTTTATGTTCTGAAGTTTTATATTGTTGTATTTTTGAATACAGCTAATTTTTGTATATAATCCTATATTTGTAAGTTCAACTATTATGATAAAGACATTGCACCATAGTACTTAGGTTAATTGAAAAATACAATTTCTTTGGTTTGTACAGTGTTAAGTATTTGTAATAAAAATAGTGAGCACTGTACATTTTGTATTCTGTCAATTATGAAATCAACGTATTAAAAACATAGAAAACACCCAACATTATTTAAATAGTGTTCTATTGTTTAACAGCATGATTAAATGCATGATTGTGATTAATTTTTAATGGTGTGATTAATTTTTTAATTGCTTGACAGTAATTGCTAGGGCTTTTAGAGACCACCGGAATTCTTCACTTATTACCTAAAGGGGAATGAACTGAAGTCTCTGGGAAGTATTGTCTGAGGAGTGGTTTATATGTCTCCATCTCCCTGGCAGGTTCACTTCTGTGGAGATAAATCTTTTCTACAGCATTGTCAGTGAAACGCTTTGCGACTTGCATTCCCATGTGCGAGTGAAGCTGCCAGATCTGGCGGGAGGCCTCCCCACCTTAGCCTCTGTCATGAGGCGCAAAGACAAGAACCAGAGAATTAGGCTGGTGTGGGAAGCGGTGCTGGAGAGGCTAGGGCTGCAAGACGAGGATGTGCTAGCTCTGTGCACCTTTTTCGTCATACACTGCTCTGAAGCGCAGTACTACCCAGCTAACCAGAGACAAGAGTACACAAGTGATATCAGCACAACGATAACCAAAGCGGCGAAGAACCAGCTCCTCCGGGAGAGCCTGCTGCGTGCTGCCCAGGTGGCGGGGGATGGCAGAGCACCGCGGGATCCAGGAAGGACAGCAAGCCTTGTCCAGAGATAACCTCGGGGCAGACTTTTCAAAGGCCCGTTTGCCCGCGAAGGACAGACGAGCTCACCGCTTAACTCGCTTCCTACTCGAGGTGCACGCAGCTGCTCTCGTGTCTCCGCACACGTGCACGCGCGCTCAGCCCCCCCCCCCCAGTGACGCGTGCGGGGGCCGGGGGCCGGGGGCGCGCCACGGAGGGGGTGTTGCCAGCGGCATTTGCCGACACCGGCCCAGGGTCGTGAGCTGTGGGGCCGCACAGCCCGCCCGCAGCTCTCGCCCTCGTCAGTCACCCCCCGCTTCGGGGCCTGGGCCGGCTGCTGCCTGGCCGCGCTACCGCCTCAGCGAGCCGGGGCGGCGGGGCTGCACAAGGGGCGCGGACACCCAGCGGCCCCCCCGCCAGCCTGCGCTCTGCGAAGAGCGAATCCAGCCCCGAGCCTCGGTGCCCCGCCCCCGCGCCGCTACGGGGCCCTGGCAGCGGCCCGCTAGGGGGCGGCGCGGCGGGAGCTGGACCACCCGGAAGCGCGGGCCGCGCGCGCTTGACGTGACGTCACCCCGCCGTGGCGGGAGGGCGGGTGTGGAGGCCGTTGGGCTCGCGCGGCGGGGCCAGGCCGAGGCGGACGGTGAGTGTCCGGCCGGAGCTAGCGCCGCGGGCGGGGCCGCGTCACCCCTCGGGGAGCCCCCGCAGCCTGCACCGCCCCGCTCCCTCCGTGCCCCTATCCCCGCACCCCCTTCCTCAGCACCGTCACAGCCCTGCACCCCCAATCCCCCCGTACCCCCATCCCCGCACCCCCTTCCTCAGCACCGTCACAGCCCTGCACCCCCAATCCCCCCGCACCCCCATCCCCGCACCCCCTTCCTCAGCCCAGCGCCCCCGCACCCCCATCCCCGCACCCCCTTCCTCAGCCCAGCGCCCCCGCACCCCTAATCCCCGCACCCCCCTTCCTCAGCACCGTCACAGCCCCGCACCCCCAATCCCCCCGCACCCCCTTCCTCAGCCCAGTGCCCCCCGCACCCCTAATCCCCGCACCCCCTTCCTCAGCACCGTCACAGCCCCGCACCCCCAATCCCCCCGCACCCCCTTCCTCAGCCCAGTGCCCCCCGCACCCCTAATCCCCGCACCCCCTTCCTCAGCACCGTCACAGCCCTGCACCCCCAATCCCCCCGCACCCCCTTCCTCAGCCCAGCGTCCCCGCACCCCCATCCCCGCACCCCCTTCCTCAGCACCGTCACAGCCCTGCACCCCCAATCCCCCCGCACCCCCATCCCCGCACCCCCTTCCTCAGCCCAGCGCCCCCGCACCCCTAATCCCCACACCCCCCTTCCTCAGCACCCTCACAGCCCTGCACCCCCAATCCCCCCGTACCCCCAATCCCCGCACCCCCTTCCTCAGCACCTTCACAGCCCTGCACCCCCAGTCCCCCTGTACCCCCATCCCTGCACCCCCTTCCTCAGCACCCTCACAGCCCTGCACCCCCCCCGCTCCCTCCGTGCCCCCTTCCTCAGCCCAGCGTCCCTGCACCCCCATCCCCGCACCCCCCTTCCTCAGCACCGTCATAGCCCCACACCCCCAATCCCCCCGTACCCCCCATCCCCGCACCCCCCTTCCTCAGCACCCTCACAGCCCTGCACCCCCAATCCCCCCGTACCTCCTATCCCCGCACCCCCTTCGTCAGCCCAGCGCCCCCGCACCCCTATCCCCGCACCCCCCTTCCTCAGCACCCTCACAGCCCCGCACCCCCAATCCCCCCGCATCCCCTATCCCCGCACCCCCTTCCTCAGCACCCTCACAGCCCTGCACCCCCAATCCCCCCGTACCCCCTATCCCCGCACCCCCTTCCTCAGCACCCTCACAGCCCTGCACCCCCCCCGCTCCCTCCGTGCCCCCTTCCTCAGCCCAGCGTCCCCTGCACCCCCATCCCCGCACCCCCCTTCCTCAGCACCCTCACAGCCCTGCACCCCCAATCCCCCCGTACCCCCTATCCCCACACCCCCTTCCTCAGCACCCTCACAGCCCTGCACCCCCAATCCCCCCGTACCCCCAATCCCCGCACCCCCTTCCTCAGCACCCTCACAGCCCTGCACCCCCAATCCCCCCGTACCCCCAATCCCCGCACCCCCTTCCTCAGCACCCTCACAGCCCTGCACCCCCAATCCCCCGTACCCCCTATCCCCGCACCCCCTTCCTCAGCACCCTCACAGCCCTGCACCCCCAGTCCCCCTGTACCCCCATCCCTGCACCCCCTTCCTCAGCACCCTCACAGCCCTGCACCCCCCCGCTCCCTCCGTGCCCCCTTCCTCAGCCCAGCGTCCCCTGCACCCCCATCCCCGCACCCCCCTTCCTCAGCACCCTCACAGCCCTGCACCCCCAATCCCCCCGTACCTCCTATCCCCGCACCCCCTTCGTCAGCCCAGCACCCCCGCACCCCTATCCCCGCACCCCCTTTCTCAGCACCCTCACAGCCCCGCACCCCAATCCCCCCGTACCCCCTATCCCCGCACCCCTTCCTCAGCACCCTCACAGCCCTGCACCCCCAATCCCCCCGTACCCCCTATCCCCGCACCCCCTTCCTCAGCACCCTCACAGCCCTGCACCCCCCCCGCTCCCTCCGTGCCCCCTTCCTCAGCCCAGCGTCCCCTGCACCCCCATCCCCGCACCCCCCTTCCTCAGCACCCTCACAGCCCTGCACCCCCAATCCCCCCCGTACCCCCTATCCCCGCACCCCCTTCCTCAGCACCCTCACAGCCCTGCACCCCACCGCTCCCTCCGTGGCCCTTTCCTCAGCCCAGCGTCCCCTGCACCCCCATCCCCGCACCCCCTTCCTCAGCACCCTCACAGCCCTGCACCCCCCCGCTCCCTCCGTGCCCCCTTCCTCAGCCCAGCGTCCCCTGCACCCCCATCCCCGCACCCCCCTTCCTCAGCACCGTCATAGCCCCGCACCCCCAATCCCCCCGTACCACCTATCCCCGCACCCCCTTCGTCAGCCCAGCGCCCCCGCACCCCTATCCCCACACCCCCCTTCCTCAGCACCGTCATAGCCCTGCACCCCCAATCCCCCCGTACCTCCTATCCCCGCACCCCCTTCCTCAGCACCCTCACAGCCCTGCACCCCCCGCTCCCTCCGTGCCCCCTTCCTCAGCCCAGCGTCCCCTGCACCCCCATCCCCGCACTCCCTTCCTCAGCACCCTCACAGCCCTGCACCCCCAATCCCCCCGTACCCCCAATCCCCGCACCCCCTTCCTCAGCACCCTCACAGCCCTGCACCCCCCCGCTCCCTCCGTGCCCCCTTCCTCAGCCCAGCGTCCCCTGCACCCCCATCCCCGCACCCCCTTCCTTAGCACCCTCACAGCCCTGCACCCCCAATCCCCCCGTACCCCATATCCCCGCACCCCCTTCCTCAGCCCAGCGCCCCCGCACCCCTATCCCCACACCCCCAATCCCCTTGCACCCCCATCCCCGCACCCCCCTTCCTCAGCACCCTCACAGCCCTGCACCCCCAATCCCCCCGTACCCCCTATCCCCGCACCCCCCCCGTCCTCAGCACCGTCACAGCCCTGCACCCTCACAGCTCTGCACCTCCAATCCCCTCGCACCCCCATCCCCGCACCCCCTTCCTCAGCCCAGCGCCCCCGCACCCCTAATCCCCACACCACCCTTCCTCAGCACCCTCACAGCCCTGCACCCCCCCGCTCCCTCCGTGCCCCCTTCCTCAGCCCAGCATCCCCTGCACCCCCTATCCCTGCACCCCAATCTCCTTGCACCCCCATCCCCGCACCCTCACACCGCCCCCAATCCCCTTGCGCCCCCAATCCCCTTGCGCCCCCATCCCCGCACCCTCACACCGCCCCCAATCCCCTTGCACCCCCTATCCCCGCACCCCCCTTCCTCAGCACCCTCACAGCCCCGCACCCTCACAGCCCCGCACCCCCAATCCCCTTGCACCCCCATTCCCGCACCCTCACAGCCCTGCACCCCCAATCCCTCGCACCCCCATCCCCGCACCCCCTTCCTCAGCACCCTCACAGCCCCGCACCCTCACAGCCCTGCACCCCCAATCCCCCCGCACCCCGTTCCTCAGCCCAGCGCCCCCCGCACCCTTAATCCCCACACCCCCCTTCCTCAGCACCCTCACAGCCCTGCACCCCCAATCCCCCCACACCCCCTATCCCCGCACCCCCTTCCTCAGCCCAGCACCCCCTGCACCCTTAATCCCCACACCCCCCTTCCTCAGCACCCTCACAGCCCTGCACCCCCCCGCTCCCTCCGTGCCCCCTTCCTCAGCCCAGCGTCCCCTGCACCCCCCATCCCCGCCCCCAATCCCCCCGCGCCCCCAATCCCCCCCGCGCCCCCAATCCCCCCGCACCCCCTTCCTCAGCCCAGTGCCCCCCGCACCCCTAATCCCCACACCCCCTTCCTCAGCACCCTCACAGCCCTGCACCCCCAATCCCCTCGCACCCCCATCCCCACACCCCCTTCCTCAGCCCAGCGCCCCCGCACCCCTATCCCCGCACCCCCTTCCTCAGCCCAGTGCCCCCCGCACCCCCAATCCCCACACCCCCTTTCTCAGCACCCTCACAGCCCTGCACTCCCCCCACACCCCAATCCCCCCACACCCCCTTCCTCAGCACCCTCACAGCCCTGCACCCCCAATCCCCCCGCACCCCTATCCCCGCACCCCCTTCCTCAGCCCAGCACCCCCCGCACCCTTAATCCCCACACCCCCTTCCTCAGCACCCTCACAGCCCTGCACTCCCAATCCCCCCGCACCCCCTTCCTCAGCCCAGTGCCCCCCAGTCCCCACACCCCCTTCCTCAGCCCAGTGCCCCCCGCACCCCTAATCCCACACCCCCCTTCCTCAGCACCCTCACAGCCCTGCACTCCCCCCACACCCCCATCCCCCCACACCCCCTTCCTCAGCACCCTCACAGCCCTGCACTCCCCCCACACCCCCTTCCTCAGCACCCTCACAGCCCTGCATTCCCTCACACCGCCCGCAATCCCCCCGCACCCCCTATCCCCGCACCCCGTTCCTCAGCCCAGTGCCCCCTGCACCCCCAATCCTTGCACCCCCCTTCTTCAGCCCAGTGCACCCTCTATCCCTGCACCCCTTTCTCAGCCCAGCGCCCCCTGCACCCTCTATCCCTGCACCCCCTTCTTCAGCCCAGCACCCCCTGCACCCTCTATCCCTGCACCCCCTTCTTCAGCCCAGCATCCCCTGCACCTCCTATCCCCGCACCCCCCCTTCCTCAGCCCAGCGCCCCCTGCACCCCCCTTCCTCAGCCCAGCGGCCCCCTGTGACGTAGTGGGGGGACCTTGCTGGTTGCTATGCTGGGCAGTGGGCTGTGGCTGACCCCCACTGGCTGCTGTCTGCAGCACGGCCCAGCAGGGCAGGGGATGAGTCATTATGCAAGGGGGCTCCGAACCTGTCGGACCAGTTACCTCCCAGGGAGCGGAGCAATAGGAAGAAGGCGGAGTGGAGCCCTGGTTGGGGGGCAGGGCTGGAAGTGAGAGGGGTAGTTTCTGTCTGGAATCATGGAGGAAGCAGCCTGAGCAAAGGGGGCTGGGATTTAGGGGCCCAGTCTCCCCCGTCTCAAGGGGGGCTGAGGCATCCTAGGCCTGCCCTGTAACCAGATTACATCTATGCTGTGCTGTATCCTGGAGAAGCAATAAACTCCCTCTATTGTACTGTCTGGTGGAGTCTGTTCGTTCCCCTACGGGGGTGCAGGAGTCGGGGGACCCCAACGCGCCACCACACCCCCCGACCCCAATCTCTGCACCCCCTTTCCTCAGGCCCGCGCCCCAATCCCTTCACCCCCTTCCTCAGCCTAGTGCCCCCTACACTCCAATCCCTGCACCCCTTTCCTCAGCCCAGTGCCCCCAATCCCTGCACCCCTCTTCCTCAGCCCAGCATCCCCCACACTCCCCTTCCTCAGCCCAGCGCCACCTGCACCCCCCAAACCCACAACCCCTTTCCTCAGCCCAGTGCCCCCCAATCCCTGCACCCCCCTTCCTCAGCCCAGTGCCCCCTGTACCCTCTTCCTAAGCCCAGCGCCCCCTGTGCCCCAACCCTGCACCCCCTTCATCTCCGCACCCCCTTCCTCAGCACCCTCACAGCCCTGCACTCCCTCACACCACCCCCTAATCTCCTCGCACCTCCATTCCTGCACCCCCCCCATCCTCATGCCAGCCCAGTGCCCCCCTGCACCCCATTGCCCTCCCAGCCTGGCGCCCCCTCACACCTCTTCCTGCACCCCAACCCTCCCAGCATCCTCTTGCACTCCAACATCCTCCTGCACCCCAATGCCCTCCCAGTACCCCCTCACAAATCTTCCTGCATCCTAATGCCCTCCCATTCCTGTGCCCCTTTCTGCACCCAATGCTATCCTAGAACTGGCATCCTGCATCTCTGATTCGGCTCTGAGCTTCTTTCTGCATGCCACCTCTGCCCCAGCCCAGATCCCCTTCCCACACCCTGGACCTCTCATTTCTGGCCCCACCCTGGAACCGTAGAGCTGCTTTTCCTTGCTGAACTGCATCAGCTAGCTTTGAAAGTGTAGCTTTAGGTACTGTCTCCCACAGTCTTCTTGCCAGCAAGTTGGAGATGTATGGTTTGACTGAATGGACTATGAGGTGGCTAGAAAGCTGGCTAGATCATCAGGGTATAGATAGTGATTAACGGCTTGATGTATGGTTAGCAGCCAGTATTGAGTGGCGTGCCCCAGGGGTCAGTCCTGGGTCGGGTTTTGTTCAACATCTTCATTAATGATCTGGGTGAGGGGATGGATTACACCCTCAGCAAGTTTGTGGATGACATTAAACTGGGGGGAGAGGTAGAGACGCTGGAGAGGAGGGATAGGGTCAAGAGTGACTTAAATGAATTGGAGCATTTGGGCCAAAATAAATCTCCCTTTCAGCAAGTGCACAGTACTACAGTTAGGACAGAAGAATCCCATGGACTGCTACAGGCTGGGGACTTACTGGCTAATGGTGTAGTAGGAGCCTTGCCAGCAGATTGAGGAAAGTGATTATTCCCCTCTATTGAGCACTGGTGAGGCCACATCTGGAGTATCCCCCCCACTACAGAAAGAGTGTGGACAAATTGGAGAGAGTTCAACAGAGGGTAGTGGCAGATGACCAATCAAGGAGCAATGGTCTCAAGTTGCAGTGGGGGTGGTCTAGGTTGGATATTAAGAAAAACTCTTTCACTAGGAGGGTGGGGAAGCCCTGGGATGGGTTCCCTAGGGAGGTGGTGGACTCTCCATTTTTATAGGTTTTTAAGTCCAGACAAAGCCTTGGCTGGGGTGATTTAGTTGGGATTGGTTCTGCTTTGAACAGGGGGTTGGACTAGCTGGCCTCCTAAGGTTTTCTGAAAATGCAAGTAAATATATCCACTACATCATCTTTGACGAAATGCTTGGTGACCCCCAAAAAGAATTCAAGTAGATTGGTTAGGCATGATTTCTCATATAAAAAATCATGTTGACTCTGTGTGTGACAGTTCTGATTTTTACTATAGTTTCAGCCAGTTTGCCTGGTACTGAAGTTACCTTACTGGCCTATAATTGCTGGTAGGGATGTTAGATACCGTGTAATTGAATAATTGTTTAACCGCACAAAATATTACATAAGAACATAAGAATGGCCGTACTGGGTCAGACCAAAGGTCCGTCTAGCCCAGTAGCCTGTCTACCGACAGTGGCCAGTGCCAGGTGCCCCAGGGGGGTGGACCGAAGTCAATGATCAAGCGATTTGTCTCGTGCCATCCATCTCCAGCCTCTGACAAACAGAGGCCAGGGACACCATTTCTGTCCCCGTTACATAATTATTATCAGTTACACAATAGTCCCCGGGGGCGGGGCTGGCAGCCATTGTGCTCCTGGCCCCACTCCCAGGGAGCCCCCTGCCACCGCATGCTGCTGCCTCTGTATCCAGCAGCAGCATAGGGTAAGAGGCTAGAACCGGTTCTTGAGCCATCCCACCTGCTGCCCTGCACTGCTGCCTCTGATACAGAGACTGTGCTGACATCCCGTGGATCAGCCTCTGTCCGCAACAAGCCTGGGCCTACGGCAGCAGCCCCTGTCTGGGGGTGGGGCCTGAGCTCCCCGCGCAGTAGCCTCTGTCCATGGTGGATCCGGGCTCGGATTAACCAATAAACCCAGGCTTATTGGTTAATCCAGGGGTTCTCAAACTTCTGGATACCGTGACCCCCCGGGACCCACAGTTTGAGAAACGCAGACTCTATGCTAACATCCCTACTCAGTACCTTTTCCATTTCTAAAATATATTTTTTTTAGATGAGGCAACTAGAATGCATGCAGTATCCAAGGTGTAGATGTACCATGGGTTTATACAATGGCATTAGGATTAGGGATGTATGTGGGTAGTCGAGTCGAGTTCTCGACTACTCACTCTTCCCCTTGCTGCCTCTTAAAAGCCGGTCCCCCCCAGCACTCTCTCCACAGTGCCGCCTGCCCCCTCCCACTGCCTCTATCAGAGGTAGTTGGGTGGGGTAGGGGAGGCTGCTCTGGCAGTGGCCCCTGTCCATGGGGGTCCCACTGGGGATCTGGACCCCCCCCCACGAACAGGGGCTGCTTCCATGAAGCAGCCTCTGTCTGGGGCAGCCCAGGCTGGCCGTGGGCAGGGGCTGCCCCAGCAGCAGCCCCTGTACACAGCCAGCCTGGGCTGCCACAAACAGGGGCTGCACACCTGGACCAAGCAGTCCCAGCTTGCGCCAGTCTGGGACTGCAACACCTCTGCATTTTAAATGTCGTAAGAGCCGCTGGCCTCTTGGCAGCTCCGGGAACTACCCCTGCTGTAGCTCTGCAGAGCGGTTCCCCTTATTGACTACTTGTGTAGTTGATACGAATTGTAATACCTTGTAATGCCACTTGTGGGATGAGGAGTATGCTTAACATGTATGTGAGAAGTCAAGCCCATTCTCCCTATTTCCTTTCCCCATCCCCTCAGGGAAGGTATTGGGATTTTTACCATGATGATTTTCCTTCATTAAATAGCAGGTGAAATTCATTGTTGATAAATGCAAAGTAAACCACATTGGAAAACATAATACCAACTCTATGTACAAAACCATAGGAACTAAATTAGTTATTGCTGTGGCCCCTAGAAATTCACAGGTATGAAAAAAGCTTCATGGACAGTGAAATATGATCTTCCCTGTGAAATAAAGATCCCAGACGGCAGCTCCTATCCAGCTGCTAATCTCCACCAGTGACTGAAACTTCCTATTCCCCTACAAGGGCCTCGCACAGGGAAGGTCAGACCCACCTCTGAGATCTCCTTGACTGCAGAAAGCACCATCACTCCAGCTGTCACACCCCTCTTAACTACCCTGGGGGCTGCAGCTTTAGCTGTCATATGCACACCACACCTGGGATAGCTGCAGTTTGAGCTGTCACCCCCTATGTGGACGGACTGCAGTTCCAGCTGTCAGCTGCCCACTGGGGCAGGAAGCTGCCAGAACCAGACCTATGGTAACTGATCAGTCCTCCCTTCTGGGCTGCTAGTGGCTTTAAGAAATGAGTGCCCAGCCAGTAGTCTTCCTCTCTGGCTGCCCAGTTGTGAAGGCAATGCCCCTGCCAGCAGCAAGTCCCCCTACAATACCCTTGAAACCCTCCATCCTGACCGCCTTTTGGTTTGGGACCCACATGGTTACAACACTCTGAAATTTCAGATATAAACATTGGAAAAAAGTGAAATTAATTTTATCATCCCATCCCAGGCCAAAATGAATCATGAATTGACGGGGGGAGGAGGGGAAAGGGTGTGATGGGAAAGGTTTTTTCATCCCACCTAGTGGATACATGTAAATTTTCAAGCCCTGTGTGAATTTTTTTCATATTTTGGAAGATTATAATAGAGCATTCAGCATTTGTGCAAAACTTCGCAGTTCATTTCCAAGCATTGTGTAACATGGGTTGCTGATGTTGTCTTAGTTATTTTGGGATGATAAATGACTTTGAGAAGGATTTCCAGTTTACTCTGCAAATCTGGAATCTTGGTGGTGATGAACAAAAATAACCGATCAAGCACACATTTTAATAGCTCAAGACTTTTAATACATTTTTCAGCAAACATTTAAACTCTGTTTTAAATTGTATTCTTGATAGTACCAAGTAAGAAATGTGTTGGGGTTTTTTTTAATTATAGCTGCAGATACTGATGTATCTTTCCTTCCTTTACTTAGATTCAAAATGTCGAAGAAGTCTGAGGCTCCACTTTCCTTAACTGACTGTCTTTGCCAAATCTGCATGGAAATTTTTGTGGAGCCAGTGACCCTGCCATGCAACCACAGTCTCTGTAATTCTTGTTTCCAATCAACAGTGGAGAAGGCAAGTCTGTACTGCCCCTTTTGCCGCCGGCGGGTCTCTTCTTGGGCACGATATAATGCCCGCAAAAATACTCTTATCAATTGGGAACTGTGGGAAAGGATTCAAAAGAATTACCCAGAAGAATGCCAACGCAGAGTTAATGGACAGGATCTGGAAGAGGACCGTAAGTAAAATATTTGTCTTGTATCTGTTTGTGTCATAGCAAAGTAATTGGTATTAATGAGTTTGGATGTCATGAAGTGAGATCATAAAGTATTTGCTTGCCTTTGCCAGTCCCCGTTTCTGGCCCTGCTTCCTCTCTGACTCCTTCCCATCTCACAGATCCTTTCCTCAGTTTGGCACTTGTAGAAGGGAATGGGCTGCATCTTCTCCCCTTCACCTCTCTACCTCCCGCATTCCCTGGGGTTGTGTCCCCTCTGGTGATGGTTTCCATTCTCTGACTTGTTTCCCTCTTGTAGATCCCCTGATCCCCTCTCCCCTTTGGCTCGTCCAGTCACCCAATTCCTTTTCCCATCTCTCTCCCCCGGCTTGTAACCAGATAAATAGGGGTCAATACAGGATTTACCAGGCTCGAGCCAGTCTCTGACAAATGGCTGAACAGGACACTGGGCAGCACCTCGTGCTTCCTGGCAGGATGAAAAGGCTTCTCTGGAGCAACGCATCAGATCCTAGGATCATCCAGCAAAGCACCGAGCCTGGGAAGTGAGACCTGCTGTGATCAGGGGACGTTCACTGTGCCCCTATGCAGAGAGAAGATGCTGCTGGGGCCCACTCACCCAGCAGCTTTCTCTGTCTGCAGACGCTCCCCTCCCCTTGCAATGTCCTCCTGCTGCCACAGGGAGCAGCAGCTGCTCTCTCTTCAGTTCCTGGCCTTGCCAAAGGCCACTCAGGGAGCAGTAAGGGGCTAAAACACAGCTTCCCTGCTGCCTTTGTGTAAGTCAGAAGTGTGGTAGCCTCTTAACGCCCCCAAGCCCTCCTGTAATCAAGTACTGCTTGTGCTCCCAGTTGCATACATATGATCACTCTGGGCTTCCAGTTGAACTCCTTCAAAGACAATATGGCAGGAAACAAGCTTAGCAAACAATTTTGTTGTTCATAGTAACTTGTAGTCTTAAAGCTCTTGAGCATTACAGGTCTTTGAAAATAACAAAAATCCTGAGAGGCACTCTTCCCAAGTCTGAGTTCCCCCTTCTTGTGAGTCTATTCATTCCTCAGCATTGCAGGCTGGGCAGAGTGCTTCCTGCTATCTCTCCTGTAAGTCTGCCATATGCGATAGCTTCCCACACAGAGCAGAACCCAGCTCTTAAATAAGGCCTGTCTGTGCGCCATGTGCTCAAAATCACAAATACCAGATCTAAGTGTCATGTTTGGAACCACACTTGCAGACCTCTGTGTGGAGACCATTGTTCTATAGCATTCCTTCTGACACTCCCCCGCTGACCCTGGGCTCCATGCTGCACTGCCACTTTGAAATGCCAGGTGGAGCCTGGGGTCAGCTGGGGACTCCCAGCTGACCCTGGGCTCCAGCTGGGATTAGCTGGGGACTCCCCAGGTGACCCCGGGCTCCACGCACTGCACGCAGTGCCTCTCAGTTGATCCCAGCAGGGCTCTTGCTACATTTCAAAGGCGGAGGCAGTCTTATTGACTAATCAAATAGTTGATGCAAATTACATCGACTATTGGATTAGCTGATTAATCTAATTTAACATCTTTATAGTTCTGATCACTGTGGGAACCTTCAGAGCCTAATTTTACGAAATTTCAAACAAGTATTCAAGGTATCATATCCTTCTTGAAGAAGGAAGATGTGCCTAATTCTGCTGCTTTGAAAATAGTATTCTTACAGGAATCTCACTTGTCCATTCATTGCCATCAGAGCTTGAGTGGCTTACCTGTACAGCTGTGAATTGATACATTTCTTCTGGTTTTTTGTTTTTTTTGTTTTTGTTCTTGTTTTTTTTTTCCAAAAAAGAAACTGAAATCTGAGGACACCATTGAGCAGTATTGAATGAGAATGTTCCTGCTGTTGATATGTGGGGTGAAGCCCCGAAGTATTTTAGCTTTGACATTTCTATCCAGTCAAGAGCTTTTATCCTGTGAAACAGCTTTAAAGCAACACGACACACAAAAGAGGGCACTTTTTTCCCTTTGAAGGTCAACTTTAAGATCTCAACATTTCATATTGCACTATCCTGCAATGTAAGGAAGCCTGGCCATTTTCCTCATAAAGGGTGAGGGAAACTGGAAGTGATTAAGGGAAGTGCATTTGCTTTTTCAGTGAACTGGAACATGCTGCATGTTCCCATGAGGTGGACATAATTGAATTAAGGTGCAGTATTGGCTATTGCTGTGTTCTGCATGTTTTAGGTTTAAGTTAAACTAGGATAATATGAAATTGTAATGGGCTATGGTATAAAAAGAATCTATGCAAATTTGAGCTATCTAAAGTGATTATTTTGTTTTTCCTACACTCCTCTTTTTCTCTGGATTAGTTTGTATATCCCAACCACTGCATCAGCTAAGCAAGCCTGGGGAATTGAGACAGGAATATGAGGCAGAGATTAGCAAGGTAAGTCTAGAAAATCCTGTTTAAAGTGGTAACTGCCTTGAGTATTGAGCTATTTCAATCTTGTATGTCTAGGATGACTCCAGTATTTGACATTTTAATTAGAGTAACTTTCCTCTTAATTCTTTTAAAATGGAAGGTAAGTATAGTGTTGTGGGGGAAAATTGAAGAAGACAGACCTACGAAAATGGTTTGAGGTTTGAAAATGCACCTTACAGTGATAGGCTTGAGTTCAGCTTTTCTTAGTGAAGAGCAGGTTAGGAGATCACTTAGAATCATAGAGCTGGAAGAGACCTCAGGAGGTCATCAAGTCCAGCCCCCTGCCCAAGGCAGGACCAATCCCAACTAAATCAACCCAGCCAGGGCTTTGTCAAGCCAAGACTTAAAAACCTCTAGGGATGGAGATTCCACCACCTCCCTAGGTAGCCCATTCCAGGGCTTCCGCACCCTCCTAGTGAAAGAGTTTTTCCTAATATCCAATCTAGACCTCTCCCACTGTAACTTGAGACCTTTGCTCCTTGTTCTGCCATCCGTCACCACTGTGAACAGCCTTTCTCCGTCCTCTTTGGAATCTCCCTTCAGGAAGTTGAAGGCTGCTATCAAATCTTCTCTTCTGCAAACTAAACAAACCCTCACTCTTCTCTTCTGCAAACTAAACAAACCCAAATCCCTCAGTCTTTCCTCATAGGTCATGCGCTCCAGCCCCCTAATCATTTTGGTTGCCCTCCGCTGGACCCTCTCCAATGCGTCCACATCCTTTCTATAGTGGGGGGCCCAGAACTGGACACAGTACTCCAGATGTGGCCTCACCAAAGCCAAATAAAGGGGAATAATCACTTCTCTGGATCTGCTGGCAATGCTACTCCTAATGCACCCTAATATGCCATTAGCCCTTTTGGCTACAAGGGCACACTGTTGACTCATATCCAGCTTCTCATCCACTGTAATCCCCAGGTCCTTTTCTGCTGAACTGCTGCTTAGCTATTCACTCCCCAGTCTGTAACAGTGCTTGGGATTCTTCTGCCCCAAGTGCAGGACTCTACACTTGTCCTTGTTGACCTCATCAGATTTCTTTTGGCCCAGTCCTCTAATCTGTCCAGGTCACTCTGGACCCTATCCCTGCCCTCCAGCATATTTACCGCTCCCCCTAGCTTAGTGTCATCTGTAAACTTGCTGAGGGTGCAATCCATCCCCTCATCCAGGTCATTAATAAAGATGTTGAACAAAACTGGTCCTACAACAGATCCTTGGGGCACTCAGCTAGAAACTGACCGCCAACCTGACATCGAGCCATTGATCACTACCCGTTGGGCCCAACAGTCTAGCCAGCTTTCTATCCATCTTACAGTCCATATTCCCTTAACTTGCTGGCAAGAATATTGTGGGAAACCATATCCAAAGTTTTGCTAAAGTCCAGGTATATCACATCCACTGACTTTCCCATATCTACACAGCCAGTTACTTCATCATAGAAGCTAATCAATTTGGTCAGGCACAACTTGCCCTTTGTGAATCCATGTTGAATATTCCTGATCACTTTCCCCTCTTCCAAGTGCTTCAAAATGGATTCCTTGAGGATCCCCTCCATGATTTTTCCAGGGACTGAGGTAAGGCTGACCAATCTGTAGTTCCCTGGATCGTTCTTCTTCCCTTTTTTAAAGATGGGCACTCCATTTTGCCTTTTTCCAACCATCTGGGATCTCTCCCGATCTCCATGAGTTTTCAAAGATAATGGCCAAAGGCTCCACAATGACATTTGCCAACTCCCTCAGGGTATGTCTAACTAGCCCCCTAGTTCGAACTAGGGAGGCTAATATAGGCATTCGAAGTTGCAAATCAAGCCCGGGATTTAAATATCCTGTGCTTGATTTGCATCTTCCGGGACGGTCGCCCTTTTTTTTTTTTTAAATTTACAAGTCCGGACTAACTGCCCACATCTACATGCAGCAGGGACCTGGTAGTTCGAAATAAAGCCCTAGTTCGAACTACCTGTTATTCCTCCTGGAATGAGGTTTAACGGGTAGTTCGATTTAGGGCTTTATTTCGAACTACCAGGTCCCTGCCGCGTGTAGACGCGGGCAGTTAGTCCAGACTTGTAAATTTCAAAAAATGGCGACCGGCCGGGAAGATGCAAATCAAGCGCAGGATAGTTAAATCCCGGGCTTGATTTGCAACTTCAAATGCCTACATTAGCCTCCCTAGTTCGAACTAGGGGGCTAGTGTAGACATACGTCAGTACTCTCGGATGCATTAAATCCGGGCCCATGGATTTGTGTATGTTTAGCTTTTCTAAATCGTTCCTAACTTGTTCTTTCCCCACCAAGGGCTGTCCACCTCCTTCCCATACTGCGTTGCCTAGTGCATTTGTCTGGGAGCTGACCTTGTCCGTAAAGACAGAGGCAAAGAAAGCATTGAATACTTCAGCTTTTCCCACATCATCTGTCACTAGGTTACCTCCCTCATCCAGTAAGGGCCCCACACCCTCTCTGATCACCCTCTTATTGCTAACATGCCTGTAGAAACCTTTCTTGTTATCCTTCACATCCCTTGCTAGCTGCAATTCCAATTGCGCTTTTGCCTTCCTGATAACTCCCCTGCATTCTTGAGCAATATATATTCCTTCCTAGTCATCCGTCCAAGTTTTCACTTCTTGTAAGCTTCTTTTTTGTGTTTAAGCTCACCAAGGATGTCCCCGGTAAGCCAATCTGGTCGCCTACCATATTTGCTTTTCTTGCTGTGCATCGGGATGGTTCCTTCCTGTGCCTTTAATAAGGCTTCTTTAAAATACTGCCAGCTCTCCTGGACTCCTTTCCCCTTCATGTAAGCATCCCAGGGAATCCTGCCCATCAGTTCTCTGACTTGATCATGATGTACAAGAAGCTACCCAGGGAAAAGGCCTTTGACACTACTGGACTCTTTAATCTAACATACAAGGGCATAACAAAATCAAACTGGACAGTCCCTACGTAAAAGACTAAACGGACACAAATCAGATCTCAGGAATGGCAATACACAAAAACCTGTAGGAGAACACTTCAGTCTTCCTGGACACACAGTAGCAGATTTAAAAGTAGCCATCCTGCAACAAAAAAACTTCAAGAACAGACTTCAAAGAGAAACTGCAGAGCTACAATTCATCTGCAAATTTGATACTATCAGTTTAGGATTAAACAAAGACTGTGAATGGCTAGCTAACTACAAAATCAGTTTCTCTTCTCTTGGTATTCACACCTCCACATCAGCTGCTAGAAGTGGGCCTCATCCTCCATGACTGAATTAACCTTGTTATCACTAGCCTTACTCTTGATTGGAACTCTTTTCTTATGCCTGTATATTTATACCTGCCTCTGGAGTTTCCACTACATCAGGGGTTCCCAAACTTTTTGACACCAAGGACCAGTAAATCCATTTATGAGCTTTCGGAGGACTGGTAACATTTCTTTGCATATTTGCATATTCATTAAGCAAATGATGAATATGCAAATAATTTTTCTGGTCCTCCCAAATCCCCCAGTGCCAACTTTAGCAAAGCTTTTGATACGGTCTCCCACAATATTCTTGCCAGCAATTAAGGGAATATGGATTGGATAAATGGACTGTAAGATGGATAGAAAGCTGGCTAGACCAGGGTTTCCCAAACTTTTTACTTTAGTTGGAACCCGTTTTTTTCCATTATTTTCAGCCCAAAAATATAAACGCATATTAAAAAAAAGAAAAATGAAAATTGTCACTGTGTATTATTTATTCACAATAATAATAGTACATAATATACATCTTGATATAAAATACTGCCTAACTTATTGTTATTACCTTAATTACAATTTAACCACTAGAATTTTAAGTTGTCAAGTTTATTTATAATTTAATGAGTTGAATATAAGTCATTTATTATGTGTGCACTTTATAGCTTTTAAATAACTAAAAAGAGAACTAATGGGAAGGGTGATGTTGTTTTGCATCACATAGCAACTTTGTCAGGAGCAAAAGAAGCAAGTTTTATCCTCAAATCTGGTTCGACATTCAATCTATTTCTATATTTATTTTTGAAGAAAACCAAAGACGAGAAACTAGTTTCACGCTTATACGTCGTGACGAAAGGCATTGAGAATTTGACTGCTTTCTCAGATAAATGTGAATATGCATTTCTACAGCTCAACCAAAAATCAGTCAAGGAGAGTTTATCAAAGTTCTTTTTTAAGGAAGAGTCACAGGAAAGTTCAATTAATGAATCCACTTCTGATGCATTCAGTTGTAATATTTCTTCATTTTTGGTGTCAACAGTAAATGGGTTCTTAATCCACATTTTACTGGTGTCAATTGGAGGAAAATATTCATTTAAGCTTGATGTTAGTCCCAAGACATGTTCTTGGATTGCTGCAGAAATCACATCTGAGATATTAGTTTCAGCATATTTTTCTTGTAATTCAGTTAAAGTACAAAAAGATTTAAAGTTTCTCTTGTTAACTCGCTGTGCCCATAAACGAAGTTTTTTAATTGTTGCCTCAGCTTTTTTGTGAACTTTGAAAATATTAGTTTTAGTGCCTTGTAAATTCGGACTTAAGTCATTTAAAAGACAAAATATGTCACATAAGTAAGCCACCATTGTTAACCAATCAAATTCATGAAACCTGTCTTTTAATGTAAATATAACATCTTTTGCCGATGGAGGGTATCGCTCCAAGAACAATAAAACTTTATCCTTCATTTCAAAGAGTCGTTTCAAAATGTTTCCTTTCAATAGCCATCGAACCTCACAGTGTAGTAAGAGATGCTCATGTTCACTTCCTAATCCGTTGCACAAAGCAATAAAAATTCTGGAATTCAAAGGACGAGATTTTATATAATTTATAAACTTTACACATTCTTGAAGAGTGGAACTCAAAAGTGATGGCATAGTTTTCACAGCTGGTGCCTCTCTGTGAATACTACAGTGCACCCATGGACAGTCTGGCGCTACAGCTCGAATCTGCGGGACAAGCCCAGTGCGAGACCGGGCCATTGCTCGAGCTCTGTCACTGCTCAGTCCAACACACTTTTTCCAGTCAATATCAGTTTGAATAATAAAATCATCCATTAGCTTAAAAATTTCGGCAGCCGTTGTTCTTGTTGGAAGTGGTTTACAAAATAAGAGAACTTCTTGACTGGAGCTTTCATAATCATATCTAACAAAACACATCAAATTGGCAGTGTCAGCTATATCGGTGCTTTCATCCACTTGTAATGCAAAAAACTGACTATTCTGTATTCGATGTACGAGAGTTTCTTCAATATTTTTCGCCATATCTTCAATTCTACGTTTCACTGTATTGTTGGATAAAAACAGCGAACCCAACCGATTTCCTTTTTTTCCTCCATAAATACGGGATGTAATTATGCAGTGAAGGAAGTATTAACTTTTCGCCAACAGTATGTGGATAACCTGTCTCAGCTATTAGTTTTGAAACTTCATATGAAGCCAACACAAAGATTTCATTTGAAGAGCACATAGAAAGTGCACTTCTCATGCTTTTTTTTAGCAGAAGATAATTCATTTCTCTTAATTATGAAAAAATCTGTGGGCTTACTTGCGTATTCTGGATGTTTGCATTCCAAATGGCGTTTCAGTTTTGATGGTTTCATGCACTCATTGGGTAGTTCTGTGTGACAGATTATACATAATGGCAAGTGATTATCACTACCAACACTTATAAAACCAAATTTCAAATACTCGTCTGAATAATTGCGGGTCCAAGAAGTTTTTATCTTCTTAGTTTCACTTGTATTAGGCTGCACATCGTTCGAACATTTGTTAGTTGTATTTCCAATCATAGTCTTCAGCCATTTATTTATATTGAAGATGAAAACGAGAGGGTATTTGATTGAAAATGAACGAAGAAAACTTAAGCAGTTAACCTAAGAAGACATACACGTTGTTGCACTGTGCAGAAACAAACCGAGACTGCTGTGTCACGTGACAGGAAAACTAATGACACAGGCTCGGCCGCATGAAAACGTGCGTGCATCGGGGAGACGAAGCCCTTTCCCCGGGGCCTACTGCTGCTCTTGCCAAGTGGCCTGCGCTCCCCCGGCAGTGCCCAAGCGGTGTGCTGCCCATGCAGAGAGCCCGCCCCCAGACACGGGCTGGCAGCTCTCAGCCCCTGCCCCCTTCGCTCTGGAGGAGCCGGCGGGCGGGCGGCAGGGCGCTAGGACCAGGCAAAACTCGCTCACCCACCCACCGAGGAAGTAAGCGCTGTCTGGGATCCTGCTCGTTATTCCGAGCCCCAGCGGGGAGATGCACGGGGACCGCTGCCACCCAGCAACCCCGGCTTCATCCTCCGCCCAGCCCAGGGCTTGGGTGACCCGGTGCCGCACGGGCAATCTGGGAGCCCGGAACACCCCAGCAGAGCTAACCTGGGCTCCCTCCCACCCTGCTGGTGATCGTTTGCTGAGGACCGGTATTTTTTTTCCACGGACCAGTACCGGGCTGCGGACCACAGTTTGGGAAACACTGTTCTAAAGGATTAGAAAGCAATTGAAAGGGGTGAGGACTATGCCATCTTCTATCTTGCTCCACTAAATGATTGGCTGTATAAGAGTGAACACTTGGTAGTCACTGCGGTATGGATGGCTTCCAGTCTGCTGTGTCATGCACATGTTTCTCTCAAGAGTCTCTGTATCTAATATATAAAGGAGAATGTTTGTTTGTTTGTGCTCTAATAACTTGGACACTGTAAGAGCTACCGCAACCAAACTTTGCATGGGATAACCTTTCCTCCAGGAGAAGGTTTTAAGGTACTGTGGGAGGGTGTGACGGGGGGCCTCCAAACCCCCTCGCATGAGCTCCGCTGGGGGCAATGTGCTCCCAGGCCGCCGCTGTTCTGGGCCTGTGGCGCTTGTGCAGAGGCGGCATGCGGAGGACGGCGCAGGCGCGCCTCAGCCGGCGTGCAAACCGGTGGGCAGGTAGACCCAGGGAGAGCAGGGGTGCTGGCAGGGATGCCTGCGTGGAAAAGGGTGCTGATGGTTAAAACCGGCGCCGGGCCAGACACAAGCTGGGGAGAGAGAAGGAGGAAGGGGGAGCGGGGTCGGCTCTTTTGCACGCTGCCACCCCCCTTCTCCGCCGCCTCCCTAACTTCCGGCCTGTGCCCCACACAGACAGCGCCCCACTCCTCCCCACCCTTCCCCCGCTACCTCCTTAAATGTCACCCTCTGCCCCACATAGACAGCGCCCCGCTTCTCCCCACCCCTCCCCCCCACCTCCCAAACTGCCGGCCTGTGCCCCATACAGACAGCGCCCCGCTCCGCCCCACCCTTTCCCCGCAACCTCCTTAAATGTCACCCTGTGCCCCACATAGATAGCACATGGGATAACCTTTCATCCAGGAGAAGGTTTTAAGGTACTTTTGGACCCGATCAGGGCCCCATCCTGCCCCCCGCAGCAGCTGCGTGTAGTCTCCCAGAACTCGCCCCCTCCTGCCCGCGATGTTACATAACCAACCCTCTTCCCCCCCCCCCACCCCACCAGCACACAGTGCCCCCACCCTCATGCGCACAACGGCTCGGGCACCTGCCCTGCCCCCCGTGGCACCTACAGCCCCGGGCGCGAGCTGGGGCGCCCCTCCCACGTGTAACCTCCCCTCCATCCGGGGTCGCTCCCCACCTGCCACCCCCCCTCCGGAAACCAAAACCAAAGCCGGCCAGCCTTTCTGCTCAGCTCGCTGGGCTTATCCGAGCAGAAGGAATCCGTGTGCCTGCTGCAGCGCAGGGCGGAGGGGCCTGGTTAAACCCTCGCTGCGTTACACTGCTGTGAAGCCAGCTGGCTGCTGTTCGTACTGTGAGTGGGGCTCTTCTGGGTCTGGTTCCAGCCATCAGGGGGAGATGTGAGCTCTGAGCTTTTGCTTGCCAAGGCAGGGCAGGTGGATCCCTGAACCAACCTTGCAAAGAGAAGTCCCCTTGCTACTGGCCGCATGACTGTGTACTGTTCTCCTGGGGGCTGGCTGCTCAGTCCTGGGGGGAAGAGGGTCCTGCTGCTCTCACGGGCAGGTGTGGGCCAGGAGCCATCAGCCCCCAGGGTCTGTGGCTCTGGGGGTCCCCTGGCTCAGGGTCCCCTCCTTTCCTAAATTTTCTAAATTTTGTTCCTCCGGTTCCCAAGAAACGCTGGGTAAGTCGAGCTAGTACACACATAGCTGGAAAATTCTGTCTCTGCAGGCAGTTAATTTTTTCACACTGACTGGGAGACCCTTTGCAAATCACTAAATCTTATAAATTAGCAAGTTTACAAATGCAGTTTTCTAAGAATCAAGTGGTAGCTCATTAGTGTACTCAATTCTTTTGATTACCGAAGCTTTAATTAGTGAAGTGTAAATAGTGAAGTTTCACAGCACTCTATTAAATATTTGCTGAGAACCATGAGTGCTTTTTTTTGAATTATGGGATGTTAGTATTAATGAAGTACAAGTTAGAGAGGTTCTATCTAACGTAATGTGTTGTCTGCAGGTTCACTTGAAATTTAATTTCAGATCTTTTAAAAACATCTTTCAGGTGGAGGCAGAGAGGCGGGCACATGAACAAGAGGAGAGCAAAGTAAGTGAGGAGTACATTCAAAGACTATTAGCAGAAGAGGAAGAAGAACACAGGCTTGCAGAAGAAAGGCAAAGAGAGTTGGAGGAACAGCTTAAACAAGATGAAGTGATGGCGTGGGAGCTGTCTCTCAGGCTGGTGAGTTGGGCTGTAGGGGCATTAGAGCAGTGTGCTTCTCAAAGCTAGTGATCTTTGTATCTTCCACAGCATATGTAAAAATCCTTAGGAAGAATTTCCAAAAAAAGTTTTGAATTTTTCAAATTTTAAATTAGAACTCAACATTCAGGGCTTAAATGACTTAATGGATGAGTGTTAAGTTTTAAAATCCAACAAAAGAGGAGAAAATAAAATTTTCCACTTTCAAAATACACTTGAAGCACTTACCAGTGATTGATTTAAAATCTCCCCCATAGCAACCACCACCTTGAATACCAGGAGCGCCTCTCTTCTCCCTTCATTGTAAACATGCTGGTTTGGGAGAAGTTAATGTCTGTGCCTATGCTCAAGAGTGGAAAATGCAATGTTTGAGAAAGTAACAAAGAATCATAACTATTGAACTCTATATGGATGTGGGATGTACATGGCTCAATTATATTTGATGTAACCTTCCATTTTGTGGGAATATGAATGAAAAGCAGTGGATTGATCATGAATGAAAAACCCCTCCTGCTATGGCTTCCTTCAGATACATTTAATGCATGTTGAGTGCAGTTCCCTCCCAGAGCCGTAACAAGGGTGGGGCAAGTGGGGCACTCGCCCCAGGTGCAGTACATTTGGGGCACAAAATTAAAAATTAGAAAGTTAAAATATTATTTCATTTATATCTTTACTATCATCTACTTGCAATCTCAATATATGTGCAATTAACAACATGTGCAATGAATAACATTAATACAAAAAATTAAGAATTTTATCTTTTTTGGGGGGGGTTGGCGGGGCACAGTTCAGTAGCTTGCCCCAGGCGCAGAAAACTTTAGTTTCGGCTCTGTTCCCTCCCAGTACTTATTGTTAGTGCCAAAGATTTCATACATACAACTCATTCAGTATTCAGAAGCACATTTAATTTCAATTTTGTATAACTTCTGTATGTTTTCTGTCATTAAAGAACAAGTCTACCGATGAACACATGTTCAGCACTCCTTTACGTGCAGACAGTCCTGCGTCTCGCCCATCTCCAGTTAATTCATGCAAGACAAAGAGCAAATCAAGCAATTCTGGAGACATCCAGAAGTAAGTAATCCAGACTTCAGTCCAAGAGTGGTTGGCACACTTCCACAATGTACCCAGCATGTACAAGCTGAAATATGGGTTTTACTTTACAAAGAACTAAATGTGGATAAACTTTGAAAAGTACCACTGTAAAATAGCTCACTGGCAACCGGTGTTGATTCTCTCACCTACTTTCTTATTGAACTTGCTCAAATAACAGGTATAAAGATGGACTTTCTAATTGTCTGTAATGCAAATTCAACCTAGAATCTGAAAGTCAAGGTGTATCCTTCCTCTGTGATGACATAGCAATAGAGATTCTGCAGTTGGAGCTCAGTTAGTATTTCTGTTGGTCTGACTAACATAAGAACAGTCACATAGGTCAGAGCAAAGGTCCATCTAGCCCAGTGTCCTGTCTGCCAACATACTCAATGACAGGTGCCCCAGAGGGACTGAGCAGAACAGGGAACCATCAAATGATCCATTCCCTGTCGTCCATTCCCACACTGACAAACAGAGGCTAGAGACACCGTCCCTGCCTACCCTGGCTAATAGTTATTGATGGACTTAAGCTCCATGAATTTATCAACTCTTTTTTGAACCCTGTTAAAGTCCTGCCTGAGGGGGAATTCCACAGGTTGAATAGAATCACTCTTGTTCTACTGTAGAAAATGTCAGTAAACGGATAAGATTTCACATGTATAGGTAGATTTATTGAATAACAAGCACCGTCTTTGCATAGTTCACTCTTTTGACTAGGAATGTTAAAATGTGTTTAACTGCATCACCACTGAAAATTTCAGCGGTTACTTGCGAGCGGCAGTCGGCCTGCGGGGAGCTGGCTTTTAAGCTGGCTCTCCATGCATGCAAGCTCCTGCCTGCTACCTCTGATACAGAGGCAGCAGCGGAGGGGAGGGGGCAAGCAGCTTCCAGGGAGCCGGCTTTTAAGCTGGTACCCCAAGTGTACCAGGAGCCTGTGTGTAACTGTGAAGGTTAACCAATGAGCCCAGGCTCATCAGATAATCATGTGCCTGGTTACTCTTTCACATCCCTACTTTCGACTGTAACCTCACTTTAAGATCATTGTGTTCTGCCTCTGTATCCTGCTGTTGTCTCATTGACCTATTTAGGCTGAACTTAATCTGTGATGAGAGATTCTTTTAACTTCATCACTGTGGCTCCTGTTGTTCTGTTCCTGACAGATCACTTTTTGCTAATGCTTTCTTTAAGTATACTTTTTTGGAGAAGTGTTTTTCAGTCCTTATGTACTTGTATGTCATCCAGTCAGGATCAGAGAACTTGACCCTTTATGGTCCTCCAGCTGTGCCTGGGAGCCACACTGGCTAATGAGTGTTGCCTTTTAAAGTAAATATGAGCCATTTCATGGAAAGCATAATGCCAAACATTTGTTTCTTGTTAATGTGAAAATGATTTATTGCATCAATATAGGTAAATTATTTCTCATTTGGATTCTAGTGGTGAACTGATTTACTTTTTTGGAATAACATTTTTTTTTTTGGCAATCTGTGGTAACTGGAAGCTACTGAATGTTACAATATTTTACCACAGGATAACGTGGAAGATAATAGTGGGATACTTCCCTGCACTGATTTGATGGTTAAGAGAAATGTGGACTCTAATTTGATGCTTGTTTTGTTTTAACATATGCCTTTTTTTCCTTTAAGGTATCTATCTCCAAAGCCATCTCGTGTCTTGGTACCAGTGTCGCTCTCTAAAAAAGCAGAGAAAGACAGGAATAGCTCCTGTTCTATGGTAATCAATGTCTCCATATGAAGTTATATATAGCAGAATGTATTAGTAGTTGCAAGTTCTTTTCTTTTTGTTGAGGCTATATAGACTAGAAGTGTATATTTAGCCACAAAAATGAACACGCTGTTATCTTAAAAAGGTAAAGTTTGTATTTGAAGAGAATTTCAGAAATGGCCTTACAAAGCATTTCTTCCAGGCTGAATCTGTATCGCTGATGAAGCAAAATATATTTTTGTTACTTTGTGAAACTGCAAGATCTGAATATGAATTCTGATTCTCTGACATCAAGTATTGGGGCCAGAAAAGTCACTGTTAAGATCTTCTAAACAGGAGTCATTTCTCCTTAAGTATGAGACTTCTGCTTTTCTGATCAAAATATATATTCTTACTGCAAACTCAGCATGGCATCTGGAAAGCAAGCTTATACTCCTTTTGACTTGTATTGTACACTGATACTTGGGTAATAATTCTGTTGGTGCATAGGCCAGAAAAAAATAAAACTTAACACCCTCTAACTTTCAAAACTAATGCAGCCAACAGAAATGAAACCTGTGTTTTATTTTATCACATTTTCTATTTATATAAAAGCTTATCAGAAGACAAACATTTCTGAACAGAAATAAAAGTTTATGGGAGATTAACTTTTCACCATGCTGTATTTAATATATCATGAGCTTTCGTAGGTACTGAAGAAGTGGGTTGTACCCACAAAAGCTCATGATACCATCTACATGTTTTGTTAGTCTCTAAGGTGCTGCAGGACTGTTCATTGTTTTTCCAGTTACAGACTAACTCAGCTACCCCTCTGAAGCTTTATTTAATAGGGTTTTTTTCAGTTTTGTCTTATCTTTTCTGTAGGAAAATAATAGCACTGAAGAGGATATCTTAATGTGGCAAAAAAAGGATAGCGAGGAAATGCCAACACTATCTCCACAAACCACCTGCGCTGTTCAACATAGAAATGTGAATGATTCGTTTTTAGAATCATGTCTGACTTATTTAAATACCTCTCCTCCAGTGAAGTCTCCTTCAACTAATTGGGAAGGTCTTCCAGGACCAAATTATCAGGTAGATAAAATTACAAATGCACTTCACAATATCACAAAGCAGGGAAGGCCTGATCCTGGACTTCCTTGTTCCAGTGGAGAGGTAGCCAGAAGTGCCTTGGACAATGACAACTCTACATGTACAGCAAACAGAGACTCTGAAAAGTGTGCAGAAGTGAGCTCTTCTCTTCGGGAAGCAGCTGTTTCTGCAGTGTCTGGCAAAATAGAGAACAGAGATGCAACCCGTAATTTCATGGAAGTGGCTGCAAACTGCTCAATTGAAGGAAGGGAACAAAATGTGTTACAGAGCAATAAGGAGGCTCCAAAAAGGAAGTCTCAAGAATCTCCAACTGAAGCAGCAGTTGATTCATGCTTGATGGATAAAAGGAGAAAAACGTCTCCAGAAACTTACGAAGATCAAGAGGAGAAGGTAAATGATCTTAATATGCAAGTACACATAGATTTGGAGAAGCAGCTTTATGAGAGGCTTAAGCAAGAGGAGCAAGACAGGCTCCTGGCTCTGCAGCTTCAGAGAGAGATAAACAAGGAGCAAAAGATGTTAAACCGAAAGAAAGGTTCTCCAGATGAGTACCTTCTGCGCCCTAAATCATCTCCATCTCCGGAGGAATCTCCCACTGCGAAAGGCAGTCAGAAGACGGCAAGTGATTCGACATCTCCCAAGAACCAGACTGAAATGAGTCGTAGGAAACTGCGAAGAAGCTCCCATAACGAGAACAGGCAGCCTTCCAGCAAGCTCCAGATGAAATCACCCAGTGTTAGAGGAAAGGTGTTGAACTGTGTCAACAGCTGTGACTCCAAGGATATCCAATCGCTGTTGACCAAGAATAAGCAAAATACAATCCTTCAGATGTTCAAGCGGCCTGTTTCAAAGTAAAGTATCTATAAGGCTATGAAGGCACAGTGGGAAATACAGCAGTGCCTTTCCCTATATCAGATAAAGCTGCTTGTAAGCAGTTACTTTTAAGTTGATTGTATTAAGGGAGGATCATTTTGGACCATAAATGCACTCAGAATTGTACAGTGTTGTTGAGCCAAGGAGCCTCTAATGCTTTCCTTTACTCCAGACCTTATCAGCTTTAATTGATTTCTTAACTAAATACACAATGAGTCTGAGCAAATAATTAAGGATATAATGCAGGGATACATCACTACAGGCTTCCTTAGTGTGGCTGCTGTGCAGTACAGTACATTAAAGGGTTGGACTGGAACTTCGCTATGCCTGATTAGGGTTAGCTGGTGAAGATATGACAGCTAGCCATGTCTGTTGTACTTTTTTCCTCTTGCAGTTCTGTAATTAGATTCCTATAGAAAATATTGGCCAATTTAGCATTACTTAATTTTCTACAACAATTTGCTGAATTTCATCAGAAGTGTATAACATACAGAATCACCGGACCGGGAAGGGAACGCAGGAGGAGAAAGGGTCTGGATAACAAACTATAAAGTAAGATACAATAAATTAATCAAAAAGTGTGGGTAAGGACTAGGTTTATTCCCAGCTTTGAGCTAGTTTCTTTGACTGGTTATAAGATTACTCTTTCATTGTGTCATGTTTATTGAATATTATCCCTTTATGTAAGTAGCCATTTTCCTCCTCCTTTGCCTTTTTCCTAGTATTAAATGTTTTTATCAAATAAGCAATTAATATCAGAGTTTTATCATTCTGATGAATTGCTGTTTGTCTAAAATATGAGAAACCTCAGGCTTGCAAGAACTTATAGGCTATAGACTGGGTTTTCATTTGCTCACATTGCTTCCTCCTTGTTACTTCTCTGAAACTTCCAGTTTACTATTTGTTTGCATTGTAAGAACAAAAATCAGCTATTTTGTTTTCTTTGGACTTTCCGGTCTTATAAAAAACCTAAATATTCATCTACTGTAATGCAATGCTTATTAAGATGTTCTATATATTCGCAGTTTTAGCGAATGTTTTACAATAATGTTTGGATCCTATTTTGATCCATACATTTATTTGAACAGCAGTTAGTTTGGGTGTAGTTGGAATGGAAAAATTCCAAAACAAAAACTAAAAACTGTGTTTTAACACTGAGTCTTTATGGTCAAGCACTTTTCATGATTCCAGTGTAAGATGTTTCCAGGTCACAATGCGGCTGCTGTTTCTTCTTCTGACTTACCATCCATTAAAATGGCTTTCAACACTATGCCACTTGAATTAATTATTTTGCCATTCTTTTCCTAGGGAAGATTAAAAATACTTGTGTTTAGATTTTGGATGTAAACAACATTTTGAAATAATTTCTGGAAAGCATAGGAATGGGACAATCAAAAAACATGTGCATGACTTTTGTCTTCAGATATTTATAACAATAATAATTGCAGCATGATATTATTAAGTGCATAACTGATACTTTCCTAGAAGAACTTTCCAGTCCAACAAAGGGAATAGGTGAGATGATACCTTAAACAAACAATCCCAAAACAAAACCATTCTTTTGCCCGTGTTGTACAGAAGCCTTCACTATATTTTTCTTTATAACATACTGTAACTTACATTCTACCCGTCTAGTCCTTACTTTTTCTTTTCAATTTTTATACTTATTAAACATGTATTTACACTATTACTAATCTTACCTATTTGCCCCAAACTGTTAATCCTTTCCTATATTAAAATGTCTCTAAAATTGACTGGATTCCTGCTTTCCCTACATGTACAAGCCATAATTCCTCTAGCTTCCAAAAGATTTTTTTTCCTCTTGGAGACACTGGTAGTTCAGTTCCCATTAAAGGCTAACAGTACATATTTTAATACCTTCTGCTGTGTTTTGTTTCAGTTCCTTCTGACTTTGCTCAGAAAAAAAATTCCCCATCTAACTGGTCACCACCTCTGCAAATTTTGTATCCAGTTTTGATGGAATTTCTGCAAGTTTATTGTTCCCTTGTTCTCTTTTGGTTACAGCATTATGTCTCCATTGGTGTTTTTTAGCTTTGCAGATGAAATAAGCCTGATCTGCACTCAAATTTATACCAGCATGAATATGTTGTTGAGTGATGCAGAAAAACCACACCCCCTAGCGATATAGCTATGCTGATAAAATCCCCAGTGTGGGCGGCCAATGGAAGAGAGCTTTTGTCAGCAGAGCTAGCATTTGGAGAAGTGATGCGCCTATATCGGCAGAAATGCCACTTCTGTCAGGGCACCTAAACTGAAGGGTTATGTCAGCAGCCTCTGTAGTGTAGACGCAGCCATAGTCTGTCATCAGTGCTGCTTGAGGCAAGGAGGGATTTTTGGCTGTTGCCATTTGTGGGTGGATAACTTTAGCTATGTCTGTACTGGCACTTTTGTCAGGTGGGGTTGAAAAAAACCATATCCCTGACTGACACAAGTTTCAGTGACAGAAGTGCTGGTGCACAGTGCTCTGTCTGCAGGAGATGCTCTCCCGCTGCCACAGCTTGCACCACTCATTGGGAGCGGTTTAGTTACACTGGCAGGAGAGCCACAATGGTGACCTTACCGTAGCACAGCTGCAGCGATTCTGTGAAGGTCTGAGAGCCTTTTGGCTCTTCTGCCCCACAACTGCTTTGGATCATCAGCAGAGTCAAAACCTAGGATAGTTCTGTGCTGTAGCAGACCTCTACTACTTACACTACAAAAGTAAATATATTACCTGTTAGTGTCAGGTGGCCCCATTTTGCAGATAACGTACCTGACCACCCAGCTTTGGCAGATTCTTTGAGAGGCAATACAGTATGATTTGGGGCTGCCGTGTAAGAGAGATGAGTTCTACTAAAGCTTTCCGCCAGCAGCAATTCTGTGAAGGTCTGAGACCTTATTCAATGTTAATGATTGTGGATTGGGAAGCACTAACACTTGTGAGTCTAAAACTCCTCATCTCCTGGTTCGTGGGCCAGTTTGCTTTTCCTTAAGCCAAAGGCTGCCATGGCAACAGAAAAATGATTGTACCTTATCTGGAGGTTCAAGTTTATGTAGCTGCTTCAAAATGTCAAGGCATTGGTGAAGTTGAGACTTATGCACAGTTCAGATGGAAATTTTTCCTTAGCTAAGTGTTTCAAGATCATGAAATCTCTGCTCCTGGGGCTTCAGCTACCTCTTTTATATAAAAATTAACCAAAAATCTACTACTTGACTCTGTCTCTTCCCTTCTACTTCCCATTCAAATTGTCTTTGTGAAACTGATCTTTCACTCTAATCCCCTCTCATCTAAAGGTTGGAGGAAGACCATGCAATATCAGGGTTAGTTAGAGGTAGCGGATGGAGCAGTTGTAGGAACTGGAGGAGAAGTAGGGAAGGCTGGAGTAATATTCTGGTTGAATTACAGGGTGTCCCCGCTATAAGTCGCCCCGGTATACATCCGTTCCGCACCAAAGTTGTTGACGCTTGTAGGAACTGATGCGTTATAAGTCCTCCCATTCCCCACCTTTCAGTTGCGCAGAAAAACCCCAATTTGTGCAAATGGAAGTCAGCTGTGGGGAAAAAGTTCCCCGCTTTAAGTTGTTTTGCTATAAATCCAAGTTTTTGGAATGTATTTTGGACTTATAGTGAGGATGGCCTGTATATCCTGAGATACTTTTGTTACAGAAAACAGCAAACTTCTGTGCAGAGAGGATGGGGAAGGTTGTGCTGGGAAGAAGGTCTAGGTGGTGGGGATTTTTCAGTGGGATCTAAGTTAGGTAAGCACTTTTGAAAAATCCCATCTCTAAGGAGAGAGGATCATAGGTAGAGAAGGAAAAATAAACTAGCTGAGAAAGAAAGGAAGAGCGCAGAATTGAGAGAACAACAAAGGAAAGCAAAGCAGAGCACTTGTAGACCTTTCTTTAAGTGCTCATTGATAAAAGAACAGAAACAGAGCTCTAAGCAACCTTGTTCTTTTGAAACTGTCCATCTAAAGGGTTCAAGAAGAGACTGTGCTAATTTTATATTTTAAGTCTCACAGTATTTGAAATTTTCATTTTTAAAGATGGTTTTGTGGGCTCATGAGAGAGTGAGAATCTCAACTTACTTTTTTTTTTTAATTAATGAAATCTTCTAACCCTTATGGGTTGCAAAGGAAGGCTTGAAAATATGACTCTGAAAATGGCAAAAACCCACTTCACTCTCTTGTGTTATTTTCAAGTCAAGCATGACTTTTTGAGGTGCCTGGCTTCATGCCTTTTAAAAACTTGGTTGGTGATGTTGCTACCTCACTTTAGTTCACTGGATTAAAACCCTGTATTGAAGAAATTGTGCTGGTGATGCTCTTGTCCCTCCACCTATCAGATTATATCCTACAAAGATTATTGTGACTTCCTGAAATAGTGGATACCTCTAAGGCTACTGGCTCATTTTCTTTAGGTACCTTCAACAGATACAAGACTGATACTTTGTTTCATCTGATGCATTATTTAAGGAGGAGGCACAAGATTTTGAAGAATGCCTACACAGGCCATCCTCACTGTAAGTCCAAGATACATTTAAAAAAACTTGGGCTTACAGTGAAACAACTAAAAGCGGGGAATTTTTTTCCCACGGCTGACTCCCATTTGTGCAAATTGGGGGGTTTTGTGCAACTTATGAGTCCTCCCATTCCCTGCTCTGAACACATCAGTTTGTACAAGTTAATGATTTTAATGCAGAATGGGTGTATATTGGGTCAACTTATAGTGGGGACGCCCTGTACCTCAATAAATAGCCTAATATTTCAAAAGTCCTTTTCCTATCAAGGTTAATAGCAAAAGAGAGAACCTATAGTTCTAGTTGTGTTAAAAGCAAACCTATGCAAATGGCAAACATTGGATCTGGATCTCATTCCCAGCATATACCAGTAGGGTATATGGAGTCAGGGTTTATATTTGGTCTATTTTACCTGGGCCTTTGTGCCTATAAAGATAAGAATTATCTTCAGAATTCTGCACTGGCTTGGCCTTTAGATACCTACCCCAAAATCAGTGTGGCTCTGATTTTATAATTAAATTCCTCCTCTGTGTCCTCTGCTTTTAATTTTAAATTCTGCCATTTTGCATGCTTCCCACACTATTTATTCTGTGTGGGGTCTGAGTGAGAGGGGGGAACTGGTAAATCTTCCCAGCTGTTGCTGAATTATGATAGAAATGTGAAAGTGTATTTATTCTATTTTCAAGAATGCTTTCCCCCATCGTATAAATGCATCTCTAGCCATAGCACCTGCATTTATTGATTAAAAACACTTCAGAAGTCACCTTTAAATGACAGTACTCAAATGCCACTATATATGGCATTTTTTACCCTGAAGGCCTCGTGGGTTAAAAGATTAATCTGAGTGTGACTCTAAATTAATGTTCTAATGAAAATAAAACTCACAAGACAAAACTATTTGCTTGTTTTACATGTGTGTTTCTAAAACTGGTGCACATATGGGTTATTTAATATGAAGATCTTTCTGTCTCAGGGCTAATCTGGAGCTGATTCTACATAAAAAAGGCATCTCCACTAATGCTGAAGGATTTGTGCTCAGAGCTGTCTGGGAAACAAGCTGGCTGTTCAGTTCTAACTCTCTGAGTGGCCTGCTGACAAATTGTGTTAAAAGACAACTAAAACACAAGTACTTTCCAATTGTTACTGCTCAAAGTAAATAATTACAGGAGTTGGCATAGGGCTCTTATAAGATTGTATATGAAAAGTGGGGGTGTCCGTGAGAGAATTGCTGCAATGAGATATAGTCCTTAGTGAAAAGTTTAAAAGCTCTTATAATGAAGGGAGGTCGCATGACAAAGGGAACTGCCTCCTTTGGTTCCGTGGGGAGAGGACATATTTCACTACTGTTTCTCTAGTTTAGTTGTCACTTTTAAAGATACAAAACCTTCAGTCAAGCTGTTCACAGCACCAGCTGCTACTGAAGTCCCTGCCACTCATGGCATCACCTGATTCACCCACAGGCACTGCACTACTACCGTCTGCTTCATCCACGGTGTAGGCGCTGCTTGCTGTCCCTCCAGCACTTTCCAGCTCAATGCTGCTCAGCATCTATGGCCCCTACACTACCCGCTGTATTCATAGTGCCCCTGCCTCGTAACCTTGACTAGAAGGTGTAGGCCTGCTGAGGTGTGGTGGTTCTGAGGACTCCCCACCGAGCCCAACATAGACATGTGGTGAGACAGGTCTATGCTTGAGGACTCTCAGCTTCATTGTGCTAGGACCTCCAAGGGTTAGATACTTGCCTAAAGCCCTAGTTCCTGGAGTGCTGTGATAAATCTCAAGTTGCATTAAAGAAAAACATGAGTCTAGATTTCATGGTGGGTTAAAAACTACTTTTAAATCATGACCCAAACATCCTTTATGCATCCTTTATGCCAGAGTCTGCAGGCAGCCTTGAGCACCAGTTCTCAGAGGTATGAACTGGTCTGAGAATAGCCAACATAAGAATCATAGAATACTGAAACTGGAACCTTTTTCTTTCCCATCTTTTAACCAATTACTGACTCGAGATGACTTGCCCTCTTATCCCACGACTGCTTACTTTGCTTAAGAGCCTTTGCTGTGGGACCTTGCCAAAAGCTTTCAGAAAAAGTCCAAGTACTTTATATCAGCATGTGATCATCCTTGTCCATATGCTTGTTAACCCTGTCAAATAATTCTAATGGATTAGCGATGGATGATTTCCCTTTTACAAAAGTGTTGTAGACTCTTCTCCAATACACCTAGGGAAATTGTGGAATCCCCTTCTTTTGAAGTTTTTAAGAACAAGTTAGGCAAACATCTGTCAGAGATGGTCTAGTTAAACTTGGTCCTTCCTCATCATAGGGAGATAGGTAAGATTACCTCCCACGTCCCTTTCATCCCTCCATTTATATAGTATCATGCTCATCTACGTGTTTGATCATTTTATTCTGGTTTCAACCAGTTTACCTGGTACTGAAGTAAGGCTTACAGGCCTGTGACTGCTGGGAGCCTTCTTTAAAAGTCAGTGTTTGTTAGCCATCCAGCACAGAGGTTGGGGCAAGCAATAGGATACAGACCACAGTTAGTAGTTCCACAATTTCTTATTTGAGTTCCTTCTGAACTCTCTTGGATTAATACTATGTGGTCCTGCTTTTTCTTAGTTAGTTACAAAACCTCCTCTGTTGACACCTCAAATATGACAGTCCCTAAGATTTGTCTCATAAACAGAAGGGCTCACGTGGGAATCTCCCTTTTGTCGTCTGCAGTGAAGACTCGTGCAAAGAATTAATTTAGCTTGTCTGCAACAGCTTTGTCTTCCGTAAGTGCTCCTTGAGTACCTTGGTCAGCTAGTGGATCCATTGATTGTCTGGTAGGCTTCCCACTTCAGCCTCAGCAGGATTTGACTTTGTTTTAAAAGGAGGCCTGTTTGCCTTTAACTACCTCTTTTAGTCTGCTATTGAACCAGAGTGGCAATTTTTTGGTTCTCTTTTTTATTATTATTACTTACCCAGCGTTGCCTGGGTCCAGCCTGGGACAGGGGGCTGCTGACTTCTTACCGGATCAGCCCGGTGCAGGGGGGAGAGATGCTGTGTATCCTGGCTGCCAGTTTCTTCCCAGAGCTGACTGGGGAGGGGTGTACACCCTGGCTACCAGCTTTGCCATGGCAGGCCGGGGTGTTGGCTGCAGCTGGCCAGTGTCTTTCTGCTGGGGCACTTGCTTCCCCCCTGTGGTCATTCCACTGTATAAGTCCTTCCTGCCAGATTCCTCCCTTTCCATTTTATGAGAAACAATCAAATTCCAGGCACAATCCAACCCTCACCTGGCACAATCCAACCCTCACCTTGCTTTAAATTAGGATAAGAGGAAGCTGCAGATTGAATTTGGTGGTCCAAGCTCTTATAGTTTAGGAGTTCTTGAACAAAGGGACTTACAGACAAATAGAAGCACATTTCTAAAATAGATAGATTGGGGTGCATATTTAGCTTGAACCTCTGTTATGACCTATGTTCATTTCAACTTGCAGACATTTCATTTTTGTAACTGTTCTTTTTTAATTTGCATTTAACTGGCTTCATCATTTCTGTGTAAGTCCTCTCCTGTTAGTTAAAAATGCTCCCGTTGTGGGTTCCTTTGTTATATTTTCCCCTACAACTGTATTAAATTTAATTACAAGTTGAACCTCTCTAGTCTGGTCTCCTCGGGACTTGAGCGGTGCCTCAACAGAGAATTGTGCTGAACAACAGGAGGTCAATATTGTGTAGCAGCATTACCAACACTTCCACTGCTTACTGGGCTCATAGGAGACATTGAGGGGTATAGCTGAGCTACAGAACAGTGAGAGCCAGGACTGGTGATTGTAAACAAACTTTATGGGACTAAAGGAAACTTGGCCGCGCCGGTGAGACGTGGACATCAGGGATCTGAAATCATGCTGGACCGTGGAAGTTGCTGGACCAGCGTGTGCCGGCCTAGAGAGGTTCAAGCTGTACGTGGGGGTTGCTGTGTCCACGGGAAGCAGGTGAGACGTTTGAATTACCCCACGCGCCTGCCTCCTGTGGTCCGAACGCTGGTGGGCACTGGCGTCCTGCCCCCACCAGCGCAGCCACCGCCTAGGCAGCGCCTCAGCTGGCTCCGCGCTCTGCACAAAGCCCCGGCTCCCGGAGTCACGGGGCCTGAGCAGCAGGCTGCCAGCCTGGGGGGCCTGGCTTCCCACGGGCTGCCAGGAACCGGCTCTGGCCCCGAGCCCCGCCCAGCGCCGGGGGCGGGGGGGGGGTGAGGAGCAGCGGCGGTCAGCCCCGGAGGGGGCGGGGAAGTAGGCGGAGCAGCCCGCCCAGAGGCTCCGCCCCCTGGCCGCGGCCCGGCCCCAATAAAGCTTGACATTGAAATTGAAAGCGCCTCCCTAGCGGCGAGTGGGGCAGAGGGGCGCGGGCAGCCCGGCGCATGCGCACAGCGGCCGGGCAGGTGTTGTGCGGCGGCGGCGGCAAGATGGCGGCGCCCGGGGGCTCCGCGGCCTCCTCGGCGCTGAAGGGGTTAATCCAGCAGTTCACCGCCATCACGGGTGAGGCGCGCGGCGGCCGGGTCCCGCGGGGCTGCCCGCGGCGGGCCGGGGAGCTGCCGGCGCCCGGGGCTTTGGCTGCCGCGGGGGCGCCGGACCGGGCCTTTGTGGGGGGCTGGCGCGCGGCGGCGGCGGGGGCGGCGGGAGGACGGGGCGGCGGCCTGGCGCTCCCTGGCTCGCGGGGCTGGTCGGGCGCGCGCGGCCTGTGCTGGAACCCGCAGCCCCGGGGACTCAGCGGCCCCGTCGCTGGGCTGCTGCGGCCGTCGGGCTGCTGGAGGCCCCCGGGGCTCCGGTCGGTGAGCGCGGGGCATGCTGCGTCCGCCAGTTCTTGGTCAGTCCCCAGCACGGGCTGAGCCTCTCTCGTCCGGCGCCCTCCGGACCTGAGCCGTGCCGGACCAGGGAGGTCAGTGATTTCTAGCAGCATTACCAGCTCGGCCACTGCTCCCGGGGCTCTTGGAGGACATTTGGGGTCAATTAGGGCTAAATAACAGCACAGAGCGCTGAGAGCCAGGACTGGTGGCTGTAAACAAACATTAGGGACAGCAGGAAACTTGGCCACACCCATAGCAAGTGGACATCCGGTTAACTAAAATGATGTTGGGCCACAGATGTTGCCGCACTAGGGAGTGCCACACTAGAGAGGTTTAACCCATAGTCCTTTTTATCCTCTCACAGAGAGTCAAATATTTTATTGTGCTGGTAGGTCTCCACTGGTGCAGCCCCTCCCTGAGGTGGGCAGGGGGCTTGGGGGGGCACTCTGGGTGAATGGTGGTACAGAGTGGCCCTCCACTCGTACCCCCTTTAATCAGTTATAAAACATTTAACCAGTTAGTTCACCAACTAAATGAGATTTTACATCCCTACTTATCACCAGTCCAAAAGCTACCCCCAAGGTTGAGTCAACTGAATTCTGCTTCTGTAACTAACTGGCTTCATCTACTGTGACCAGAAGAAGAGTTCCTTGTAATCTTGAGAGCTTCTCTCTTTGTCCAATAAATATTATTACCTCATTCACATTGTGTCTCTAATATTCTGGGACCTAAACAACTACGACACAACTTTCTGTGGGATCGAGAACTCATGCTTGGGTTCTGATAGATAGACAGAGAATATACATTTCACAGGTGAGAGTGTGTCTGTGGCCTGTTTAACCAGGGGATATTCATCCAGGAGGGGAAATATTTTTTTGATGTAGAGAAGGAGATGGTGCTGGAGTCTTTGTTACTCAGGTATCCATTACCATTCACATATATGGTAAGACACTGAGACGCTGAGCCATTTTAATAAATGGACATGTATCAACATGCAAACAAGCCTTCCCCCAGTCCTCTCTTCTGCCAGTCGTAATGTTCATCTTCTCTGGGTTGAGTATCTGCTAGTTCACTTTTGCTCACTCTCTATCTTGGTCAGATGCTGATAAAATAGGGAGCACGGCCTGTTCATCATGCACTGGCTAAAACCATTATACTCCTTGCTGATTTAAAATGGAGCTGTCCATAAGGTGCTGAGAAGTTGGTACTTAATTTTGTGTAAAACCCAACAACTTGCGGGATCATGTTTTGAATTTTGTGTTTGGCAAAGGTTTGAAAGCTGTTAAAAAAACAAAAATGATTAAATGGATTCCGCTAAACTACTTGGGTTTTTTTTAAAGAAAGAAGGTCAACTGTGGCCCTTTTTCCTTACCCTGGACTAGATGTGTGTATTAAGGCTTTTTCTGGTGGTTCCTGAAGTATAAATGCAAAGCAAATGACAGCCAGATAAGTTGTGCATTCTTACTGGTTCTTAGAAAGAATAATCTTTCCTGTCAGCTGTTCCCAGCACTTCTTTGATCAGGGTCTTGAAACTTTTCTGAGGCCTTTTTTTTCCCCCCCATAGGTGCCAGTGAAAGTGTGGGGCAACATATGCTTGAAGCATGCAACAATAATCTAGAAATGGCTGTCACTATGTTTCTGGATGGTGGAGGCATAGCAGAGGAGCCCAGCACCAGTTCAGCGGCAGTATCAAATGTTCGACCGCACACTGAGTATGTGCCTGTGTGAATGTATCCATGTGAATGAATAACCTGTGTTGAATAGTGGTAGGATGGAAAGGTGGGATAGTTATGGCATCAAGGCATTTTGCTGCTTCATTGTTCATTTCTCTCCTAACCTGCTATCACTTACTGTTACTATGTAATCCTTCAATGATCTTGTCTACTTTTCCACCCCTCTGATAGGGCCAGTCTAGTAAAAAAGTTTTCTGGTAGTAAGAATGGTCCTGTGGCTGAAACATAGGACTGGGTTTTAAGAAATCCGCAGTTTGTTTCTCACTCAACTTTGGAAAATGACCTGTTCTCACTGCTGATATTACAATAGTGCCTAGAGTTTAGCACCTCGTCGGTGAGGTACAAACATGTAGCAGAGAGATGGTCCTTGGCCTGAAAATTATACTGTGACTCCATTTCTTCACCTATAAGTTTTGGGTAACATTTGCCCACCAACCAGGGATAGAGGTGATAAGCCATGCTACCTAAACACTGCTTTCAGAGGACATAGAAGCTGGACCTTGCAATGTGGATGTGTAAGTGGTAGTAATGATATTTTTTTCACCTCTGTCATGCTTTGAACTTGGTCTGCATTGGATTAGTTGTGACTTTTTGGTCTCCAAGAAATGAGCTGGTGGTCTCTGTCCAGTTCCTAGGAGGCTGAAGTCTACAGCAAAATTTGACATTATTTGGTGCCCATGTTGTGCATGAAAGGCCAGTGTTTGAATAATGAGAAGCAGAACATCCTTTCATGTATGGTCACTGAAAGGCATGGGTGAGTTGCATTTGGGCATTGTAGAAAAGCCTTCTCCCTTTGTTCTGCCTGTTCTGTGATAGAGAACTTGGACTGTGAAAATAATCTTACTAAACTTTGTCTAAATTCAGGTTAATTATAAAGGTGAAAGTGCCAGGAAAGGGTGTGTTTGAGGTTAAAACATCTGGAATGGTGCCATCAGTACTAACTGATGCTCAATTCAGTAACTTTCTGCCAGTTACCTTTGATCAAACTGAAAGTCGGTATTCGTCAGCATGGAGGCCTTGTTTCTAGTACGGATCTAAAAATGTAACAGTTTAAACGCTCTACAGATAAGCATCAGCTTCTTGGTTTCTATGACAGTTACATGCCAGCCCCTTGGGAGTGGGGCTGGCAGGGGCTGCTGGCCTAGCTCTTGGGGAGCTGGCTGTGCTTTGGACTGTGCGGTGTAACTTTTATGCTGCAGAGCCCACAGCATGTGTAACCACTAGGATTTCTAGCGGTTACATGGCTCCCTTTTTAAACAGTTTTTTACATCCCGAGTTTCTGTGCAGATTCTTTGTGATGTTTATACCACTATAAAATACAACTTGTAAGGGTTTTTACTGGAATAAATTTGGTACCTTGGTTCCATTCAAGAGCCAGCTAGTCCATCTCCTGTACTTCACAGTGCCTAGAAGACTGAAGGAATTGGTAAAACTACTAAAGCATTTCACTCTGCATTATTTAGGGGTTGTAGCCTCTGATCTGCAATGACTTCCAAGCATGAAACCTCTTCTGTGTCAAAGAACCTGTGTCAGTTCAAGTCTTTTAAACATTCATTTCCTCTGTGGAGCCTTTGAGCCGCTCGAAGTGATGAAATAATTAAAAATTGGCACGTACTTATTTCTTGGCGTAAGCACCATGAAGTTGTACTATGGTATCTGTATCATTTAAGAGGCAAATTCCTTGGGGCATGAACTGATGTTCTTTGTTTATACAGTGCTCTACGTACCCATCAGTAAACAAGTCGTTTTTTCCCCTCTGGCAGGGAGGAAGTACGAGCACCAATTCCACAAAAGCAGGAAATTTTGGTAGAGCCAGAACCCTTGTTTGGAGGTAAGATTGTTTTGTTGGTGGTTTTGTTTATGTTGCTTCCAACCTTTGTGGGTGACAAAAGAAAAATCATAACTGGCTGAGGGATTGTTATCTTACACGAGGCAGCTGCATCACTGTAGGTACGTCACCTGCCTGAAGGGCTGTGGCTGTGATGATGGGAGAAGGCTCCCCCCCCCCATACTTCCCCCAGTTCAGTGCATCACTCTCTGCTGCAGAAGTGGTCAGTATAAATGCGTTGAGTAATGTAGTTATACCCACGGAAGTCTGAAGTATAGACCAAGCCTGAGAAATTGAATGCTGTCACTACCTCTCGCCGCTGTTCTCTCTAGTAACTCTCGCTGTCTTACAGACAAGTAAGAAAGAACAGTCTGTGTCCTAGAGAACTCAGTCTAGGTATGAGGGATATTTGGTTTGAATGTTCCATGCAACAAACAACCAGACATCTAAATAATGGTTTGAAATAGAAGATAACAGCAATCCATTGCTGACTATTTAATTATATTCCAAAGAAACACAAATATAGCACTTCTCAGACTTGCATGCCTAATATCAGGTTCCTAAAGCCATATATAAGTACCTAACTACAAGCAGGTGATTGTTACAAATGTTGAACACTTGTAGCAGCCATTACTTTGTGTGAGGTTTATGGGTACTCTGTACTTAATTCCAAAGTTCATATAGAAGCCCCCAAGTCTGAACAATTTTGATATTATATAATGTACAAAGCAGATCATTTGGAGTCAGAAAAATACACTTTTTTCATAATTTATTAGTGATAGAAATTACTTCTGGGGGAATTGTGCGCTGCTGCATGTGTGCAGAATTCATGTCCCCCGCAGATTTCTTTGCTTCCCCGCAGAAAATGACGGGGAAGCAAAGGGAAACCACAAGAGCGGTCATGCAACCCTCTCCAGCAGTGTGGGCACATCGTTTTGGGCGCCCGGAGCAGCCAGCAGAGAGGTAAATCACTGTGGAGGAGATGACCCAGCCAGTGGCTCCTACCCTGTGCCAGTCTTAGCTGCTAGTCCTGGCAGGGTGGGGGGTGGGGAGGGGGAGATGATGGGACCTTCTCTTTCCCTCCACAGAGCATCTGGGTCAAACCCTCCCCCAGGAGCCTCCTAGGCTGTAGAGAGTTCTGGACTCTCCCAGACCCCTCCTTTGTCACCCCATTGCTCCTTAGCCACAGGGAGAGGGGTCATTGTGCAGAGATCTGCTACTCTCTTGTCTTCCTGCTCCCACTAAGCCCCTCCCCCTGCACCCAGGCCACCCAGACATCTTCAGTATCTGAATTTACTTTGAAAATACTGTCTGACCTGTTTTGTTCCTATCTTGTTGAAGATAGGAGGAAAATTTGTAATGAATCTCTCTCTGAAGTCTTGCCATGGCCCCATCAGGAATACTTTAAATCAGCTGTAGATAGTGATGCCAGGTGACTTCAGTCCAGCTCTTTATCCTGGTATTACAGAGGTCTGTGTGAGTTAAGTGCCCAGACAGAATTAGAGTAGTATCTTTGCCCCTCCTTTTGTGCCTGTAGGCTACAGCATGGAGCTTACTTAATTGCAAGATTCCTCCTTTTGAATCCAGGCAGTGCCCTACTCCACCAACAGCCAGGAGGATGATGGGGGAGGGGCCTGACAGAACTGAATTGGAGAACCCTGAGAAGAGCTACCTTCCAAGGGGTTTTTCCATTCTCACCTATCTGACAGATACAGTTTTTTTTTTTCCAGAGTGGGTCCCTATTTTATATTTGGGTTCAGTATGAAAAAAATTATTTCATTAAATACTGTACTGCATTTTTGCCCTGCAGCCCAGTCAGCATGGGTATGTACAGCTATAGCAGTGGCAAGCCTAGCATTTTACCTGCTTTCAGCAACAACCTGTAATTCCTTTGAGGAAAGACTTGCTCTTTGGGGGATATCCTAAAGTAAAATGTGGTGGTACTTGACCTGTTATTCCTTCGCATACGTATGGTTGGGGTCTTCAATCTTTTGCATCACAAACTTGTGGTATGCCCTCATTCAAGAGTAATTCTGTGGCAATTTAGCTTTGAAATTACATCTGTAATATCTATCTTTTTTTACAGTTCCTAAACGACGCAGACCTGCTCGGTCAATATTTGATGGTTTTCGAGATTTTCAAACAGAAACCAGTAAGTATCTGTGGTCCTTTATGGTAGGATTTCTTCTGGCATCACTCAAAGGGTCCCAGTCAGACTTCAGTAATATCCTATTCACAATGACACTACTTTTAAATAACCAGTACTCTGTTGTACAGCCACGTGTTTTGACTTTGCTTGGTCTCAGTGTGCTTTGAAGTAACTGACCAAAGGTATACAAATCGAGGAATCTGTGTTGAAATTTAGTAATGTGCTAGGAAGTGATGGACTAAACTAAATACGGTAGCATTTAGTATTCCATTGTTCTGTTTCTCCAAAGGAAGATGTTCCAAAATGTATGTTGGTCACATGAACAATGGCTCATGTTGGTGCATAAAAAGTGGACTCTATGGCTCCATGGTCACCAGCATGGCTGAAATAAGGGGAACAAATGACCTTTTCTCTGTTACTGTGGAGTGGGTTACTAAAAGTGATTAATATTGCAGGAAGTGTTCACTCTTTCCTGGCACTGGACTAAATGCCTGAGAATCTGGACACATTTCACCCTGTCAATAGTAGCCCTCGAACAAGGATATGTGATCCACGGCATTCCAAGCATCGGCACTGCACAGAGCAGCTGACCCCAGGCTCTGTGCAGCGCTGCCGCTTTTAAGTACCTCCGTCTTTTCCCTTCCCCTTGCTGCCTCTTATAGAGGCAGCAAGGCGGGGGGAGCAACTAGTTGACTATCGGATAAGCATTTGCTTATTGGATAGTCGACTAGTCCTTTACATCCCTACACGAGAGACACTCAAAGTGTGATGTGCACCACAGGGAGAGTCTGAGACCCTCTGACATATAAGAAGTTTCAATAATTAAGTTTATCAGTGACAGGATTTAGCATTAAATGTGAGTTTCAGAGGAACTTCTTCATAGAAATAAAGACGTATCTGACTGTCCAAAGGGTGCTTTGTTTATGAAGGTCAAACTGAGGGAACAAGTCAGACTAGAAATATTTTTGGATGTAGATCAGTATTTGAAAAATAGGAGCCTGAAGTTAGACAACTGAATCCATATCTGGGCACCAGAATAAGTGGCCTGATATTTTTTTTTTTTTTTTTTTTTTTTTCCCCCAGAAGCACGGAGTGTATAGCACACCCCACTCATGTGCGTTTTACTGCCAAGATACGTTTAAATCAATGAGTGTGGAGTGCTGAGCACTTCAGAAGATCAGAGCAGTTAGTTGCCATGTCATGGATTTAAGACCTCATCCGTAGGGTCCTGTGTTTTTTAAAAAAAAAAACCAAAAAAACCCCACAACAACCTTAGCCTGTGGCCTTTATAACCTTGTAAAATGAGGTCAGGCAGGTGAATTTGTATGTAGGGAATGGGGATGTGATGTAATGCACCATTGTGAGTGTTTTGTCTAATTCAACGCCTGTTCCTCTCTGGACTGTGTAGTTCGACAGGAACAGGAACTGCGGAATGGAGGTGCAATAGATAAGAAACTCACTACTCTCGCAGACCTCTTCAGGCCTCCCATCGATCTGATGCACAAAGGCAGCTTTGAAACAGTAAGTTCCAAATTACAAGAAAACAAATAGTCTGCTTCTAAATATTGGCAGCTAGTACCTTGCATGTTGGTGATTGAATGAGTTGTACAGGACTGATCTCCTTAGCAACTGGAGCCTGAGTTCTAAAAAGGGTGGGCGTGTTCTCCACCACTCTTTTCCCAGAACTGCTTGCTTTTCCTTTCTCTTGTTACGTTTTAGACGTGAAGTTGAGCAGCTGCTGCTGCTGAGAGATTTCAGTGCAGGAGTGAAATGATTAGACTGGAAACATCCTAGTCCCTTACATTTGGCTGTGGCTAAAGGTTTTCTGTACAGCCACGCTGGGTAGAGGATTTCTGCGCAGACGTGTGGTGCTGAGGTCAAGTATCATCACCATAAATATCCACCTTCCTCTTCCCCCTCTTGAGCACTCAAATTGCTGGTGCTCCTGTCTCTCACTTTCATCATCAGTGCTCTGCTCTTCTCCCTGGGTGCACTGAACCCTTGAGAGTGGATGAGGTAGCAGAAGACTGCTTCTGAGTCTGTGCCTTGACTCGTGACCCCTGCCTCTTTGTTCATTTTTACAAATGTGACTGCATCTGACATCTCACCCCGGTGTCCCAACTGCTCATGTGTAATGTGGCAAAGATGAGATGGGAAGCTTAGTGGGGCAGGAACCATCTCTTATATTCTGTTTGCACAGCCTGGGGAGTCCTGATGCATGGCCGGGGAGTCCTGATGCATGGCCAGGGATCTTAGAGGAACCCATCTTTCCCCATCCCCAATGTTCTCCTGTCCATCAGTTAACCACTGTCTTTGCTTCCATGTTCTTTGTCCTCTTCACTCTTTGATGCTACTCCCAGCCTGGAACAGCCTCCATCCTTTTGTGTACCTAGTGACCACACAGCTTCCAGACCCTCCTCAAAAGTCACTTCTAGTTAACTGCAACTCAGGCACACCTAGCTTACCCCCTCCATGCACCTTACTAGGTAATACATTTATGAAATCTAGTAAAGCTAATGTGGCTATTATAATGGTCATAAGCTAAAGTTTTTGCCTCCAGAAGTATCTGAGAACAAATGTTTGGCTGCTTGTGCCTTTGGGTCTTGGTATTTTCTTATTTAAATATATATTTAGATCATTTGGTCCTGTATTAGTTTCTAAATTCTTCACGGGAGAAGCCATAACTAGTTTTATAGAGAAGTCCTGTGAATTTTACACAGATGATAGCAGGAGTGACAGTGTCTACTCCAGAGAAGGTTGCATGTGCCTTTCTGTTCATATTCAGTCTCATGTTTTCAATGCTTCAGGTTTTTGTAGCTCATCTCTTTGGGCTGAAATTTTCTAGTTTTCATCTGAAACTTAAATTAACTCACTACTTAATTTTTTTTTGAGATTTTTCTGTCACAACTAGTTGTCATTTTCAGCTGTTAAAAAAATAAATACAATTAAATCCCAACTTTTTGCACCAGCCATTCCCCCACCTCTGGTCTAAAGAGTTTAGAAAAATTTTGGCATAGGAAGTAGCTTTTGTTGCGGGGGGTGGGGAAAGGCCTCCAGTGAGCATTGACGTGTTTGATCAAGTGGTGACCTGCTCTTTGCTCAGTACACTTCACGTAGGGTTTGTTGCTATCTGCACATGGCTAACTTGGGTGTATGTAGGTTGAGGCGAGGATTCTAGAAGAACCCCAATTTAGTCCCATAGACCAGTGGTTCTCATCCAAGGTTTTGCATCCTTCTGGGGATATGCAGAGATCTTTCAGGAAGCACATGAACTTACCCTGATTTTTGTAACAGCCTACATAAGAGCATTAGTGAAGTCAGTGCAATCTAAAATTTCAAACATGACTTGTTTTTTACTGCTGTGTATGCTATGCACTGAAATGTAAGTACAATACTTGTATTCCATTTGATTTATTTTATAATGATATGGTTAAAATGAGAAGGTAAGCAGTGTTTCAGTATTAATGTGCTGTGACATGTTTGTATTTTTCTATGAGTTTTGTAAGCAAATAGTTAAGTCAGGTCTAACTTAAAATCATAGAAAGCTAGAACTGGAAGGGACTATGAGAGGTCATAGAGTCCAGTCCCCTGTCCTCACGGCAGGACCAAGCATTGTTTAGATCACCATCTAGTAACTTGGGGGCACGCAAGACCAGTCAGTCTCCTGAAAGGGGTACAGTTATCTGGAAAGGCTGAGAACCACTGCTGTGGAACTTTTAACGCTATACTGGGAGCTACTGTATACAAATACCCAAAGGTTTGCAGGAAAGGGCTCCCTGCAGCTTCTCGTGTTTCTGGAGAAGGGCTCCTCAGTACTTCAGCCAATGGGAGAGGCGAGGCTCCGTGCCTATGGATGCTTAGATAAACAAAGCGCCTTGCAGCCCGCCAGCAGCTCATTGAGTTTTTGCCTCCAGAAGTATCTGAGAACAAATGTTTGGCTGCTTGTGCCTTTGGGTCTTGGTATTTTCTTATTTAAATATATATTTAGATCATTTGGTCCTGTATTAGTTTCTAAATTCTTCACGGGAGAAGCCATAACTAGTTTTATAGAGAAGTCCTGTGAAAAGCGCCACAACCCAAAGCGCCACAACCCAACTTTGAAAACCCTTGCTGTAGATTGCTTGAAGGTGAGGGAAATATGCATGAAGAGAGTATGAAGATGAGAATTGGGAGGTTTGGGGACAGGCTGATGGGGTTAGTCATGGTTTAAAGCAGCATAGAGTTTTGCTGGATAGCTCTTGAGAAGATTATTCATAAACACTTGGTTTTATCCTACTTCCAGAAACACTTTTGTATGTCCTGGGCCTGTCCTCTTCACCACCTCCCAAAGCATTGTAGGCATAATTAGCAGTATCTGCTCAGGACACACGTGGAGCTGGCATAGCTAGGAATTAGGGATGGGAACAGGTAAACTGGTACTCAGTGGGTATTGGTTAACTCTTACTCAGGAGCAGCACTGCGGGCTTAATACAAACATTTTTTTATCAAGTGCAAACAGCAGGATTTAAGTGGCTGCAAGTGAAAACAGACAGCTCAAAGTAAGTTACTAAATTAAAATGAAAATGCAGAGTTAGGTCTAATCTATCTGGCCCACTGTAAATAATTGTTACTTGTGGGGAATGACTAGCATGCAGATCTCTCTTTCAAGGGCAGACATCCTTATGAGCTTTCCCGATGTAAAACGTTACACAGAGAGCGATGGATTTGTTTGGGGTTTTGATCCCTGTGGCGGGTTGGTTTCCTGGGTGCTGTGCCCTAAAACAGAGCTGAGGAAGTTCAGTGTCTGCATAGCTCTTCAGGGGGGTGGTAACCCCAACTTTGTGCCTGGTCTGGGGGAGTCCAGAGGATCTGGCCCAGCAGGCCAGGGTTATAGGGAGCCCCAGAGAGCAAGAAGGTGGGTGTCAGTAGCATGATCAGCACAGCGGGAACAGTCCGAAGGTGTCTTCTGTGACTGCACCCCAGCACATGCTGCATGGTTTTTTATTCACAAACTTTAAAGGGGAAAGTGGCTGTATTTGAGTGGGAGGGGAGTGAAACTGACTACACAAAATACTGCCCCATGCACATAAAAGTAGAAAAATTAGACTCTCCCATTCTGGATTTTTTACAGTAATTTAGACATTGTGATGAGAAAAATAGGGAAACAGACAGGATGGACTTAGCTGGTGTCCTTGGAATCCAGGAGAGTTGGGGTCAGGGTGCAGGACAGGGACTGGAGCTCTTGAGTCTCAATATGTATTCAAGGATAGATTTCCCCCGCCCGGTAGGCAAGTCTTTGTTCCAAAAATTAGGCATGCAAATCTCTATTTAGGTTCTTAAATAAAAAGCTTGTCTCCTTTGGAACTGGTGACCATATTGAAAAATCCAGCCACTTACTTAAATTCCCTTTCTGTTTAAATAACTGCCCAAGGAATGTTGTGAGAATTAACTAATGAATTAGAAGCTTTTTTAAAAATGGTGGAAGTGATTATGCAAAAGTACTGGCATATGCTAATGGCACCTAATTCCTGACTACTATCCTTTTAAGTGAATGGAAATTAGGCCACAGTTGATGTCTCACCTGGCCATACAGAAATCTGATTACCTAGATATTTCATCTGAGGTCCTGTGTACAGTAAGTAAAGTTGAACCAGCTTTCTTTAACATATACAGGGCCTAACTGAATTATCAATTAAATGTGGAGTATTATCATTGGAATGGTAATACTAAGGCTTTAAATGTAAAATTCATGGACATGAGTCGGTTGAGTACAGGAAACTTCATTCTAAAAGTTAAAGCTTAGGTTCTGACAAAACCAGAACAAAATCTGGTGAAATACCCTAAACCCTTGAATTTACTATTTTTCCCTCCTTGTGAGTAATGCAATTAGTGCAAACTCATGTGAGTAAATCTCCTTTTGAGGAAAGTTCATCCCTCTTTCCAACTTATCCTGGAGATATGAGCATTCCTACTTTTGATAAAGCCCTCTTTTTTTCAACAGGTATGACAATTCAACGATCAGAATTACATTCTTGATCAAACTCCTACCATTAACTTGCAACAGCCAATCAGACAATGCCAGCTTTGTGACTCAAACCAGTAAGATCTCTTCCTGTGACTTCAAACCCTCCGAGCGGCCCCTCCCCAACACTTGCAGTCTGAATGAGCATCAGAAAAGGATTTGTCCATCAGACCACAATTAAGTTTAATACAAAATCTAAAAAAGGAACAGTGAAAAAGGGGACTGTGGTATATTTATAAGTCCCCAGTCAGTAGCTTGAGCCTGTTGATACAGAAAATAGGGTTCACAAATTTTCCTTTTGAGTAACCAGGTCCTTCTCAAATGCGACTCACTGCACTCTTGTTTTCTGTGCACAAATACTTCAGAATTTCTCTACTTTCAGTCTTTTGCTTCTCATATTGCTTCCAGTCCCTGCTCTTTTGGGCTTGCCTTGTTGAACTCAGTTAATCAAATGTAATTTAAAAAAATTAGCCAACTTGAATTGCAGTTAAAGCAAGTCTTTTAGCCCTGCCCTCTGTCTGTCATGTGTTAAGGATGAGTCCTAGTGCTAGTCCTACTCATCCTTTCTACAGTGAAGAGGTTTTGGTGAAGCCTGGTGTACCAATAGAACCTATCATTGCTGGCATTGTTTCTGTCTCATCTTTTATTGTTTAAGTAATGTATATTTTCCCTTCTGCTTCCAGGCCAAAGAGTGTGGTCAGATGCAGAATAAATGGCTCATGATTAACATCCAGAACGTGCAGGACTTCGCATGTCAGTGTCTCAACCGTGATGTCTGGAGCAATGAGGCTGTGAAGAACATTATCCGTGAGCATTTCATTTTTTGGCAGGTGAGTGGCTAATAGAAGTAAGTTTCTATTACAGGGAAAATAAAACAAACCTTTGTAGTTTATAAACAAAACTCAGTGCTTCCAAGAAATGCCAAGAAAGATTGAACTGCTGATTTTATCTTGGATTACTGAAATGAGTGTGTATTAAAACTGTCATTTAAAAAGCCATGTGTAAAGTTCAAAGCTAGTGTTTTTTTAAATCCACGACCTTTCTGTGCTAACAAAATCCACGTACTAATGTTTGGAGAATTAATGGGAACTGTGTTCATACAAAGTGTAGCATATATGGTAAAATAAAGCCACATTTTGTTCAGTTTGAAGCATCAATTTTTTTCTAATGTGATATTCTGTAGGTATACCATGACAGTGAGGAAGGACAGAGATACATACAATTTTACAAACTGGCGGATTTTCCTTATGTTTCCATTCTGGACCCAAGGACAGGTAAGCTAAAGGACAATACATACAGACTCATTAACTAAACATTCCAGACTACAATCCTATAGGTTGAAATATGTAAATTCCTTGTAACATTCTAAGTGTCTGTGTACACACAGCAGCGTATTCTGAGAGTCACCAAAGTTCAAGATTATGACCTAAGAATCGATCAAAAGAACAAAAATCCAAGTTGTGCACAAATTCTGTGTAATGACACTTGATTTCAGTTTAGCTTGCTAAATTTCTGTGAACTTGAAAAATAAAATTGGTAGCATGTTGTGGCCAAATCATGAATTGGCTTTGAGGTACCCTTTAAGGGCCATTTGAAACTGTTAGTAAACATTTCTTTACTTGTAGTACTGAAAACACCTTAAACCATTAAAGGTGAAATAATTATAAATCTTTGTTCACTCACTAGTGGTGCTTTTTGTCTACTATTTTCATTTCTCTGCTTGAACAATGCAAATCTAAAGTCAGTTTTTGGCTTTAGGGTCTTAATCTGCAAACTGACCTGAAGAAGAACTCTGTGTAGCTTAAAAGCTTGCAAATGTCACCGACAGAATTTGGTCCAATGAAAAAATACTCTTATGCCCCTTGTGTCTCTCTCGTCCTGAGACCAACACGCCAAAAGTCCTGAAAATCAAAAGTTCATGTCATAGTAGCATGTTAGTCACCACCAGGAGGCTCAAAATGATTATTTTAGTCACAACTTAATCTTCAGATATCACTGCAGGCTTTTGTATAATTGACTGCTCCTGGCTTTGACCTTTTCTGGCATGCTGGACAAAACTTACTGTGTTGGGTTTTTGCAAGGTCCCCAAAGAATCTTCTGTTCCTCTTCCCTGCCTCAAAACCATTATTGATCTTCAGCTTCCTCATATTGAATTGTTGGTTTTGGTAATGAGTGCTGGCTTGAGATTTCTTAAGAATGTCTGCATTATTGGCACTCGTGCTGGGATAATCCTTCTGACTTCTTCTTCTAAGGTTACAACAATACCTTCTCCCTTTTGGAAGATTCAATAGAATTGAATTGCAACTCACTTCAGAGTCTTTGTTCTAAGCCCATTGAGAATTCAGACCTCACTGTTCTGTTTAGAACCAGTCGCTTAGTATGTGGCTGTAGTAAAACCAGGTTCTGAAATCTACTTTCCTTTCCTTTGCTGGGCTTTTCATTGCAAGCTTAAGAAAGACCTTGCAGTTGTAATAGGCTTGTTCCATTTAACCTGCTGTTGTATGAAATGAAGCCTTAGTTACTTCTGCTTCTCCCGCTTTTGTAGTCTTCCCTTTTATTCCTTTTTTATTTATTATTTTTAGGTATAAAACAAACTTGCATTGTAGTGTGTGAGACTTCTTTCCATAAACTTAACTGGTGGGGATGTCAGATCCATCCAGGCAACAGACTGAATTATGCAGCCTGAAGAAATGATAGCTAGGACTGTGTTTTCTCAACTTGAATTTTGCTGTTCCAGTCACTGTGTGTAGCCTGCACACGGCCTTGCATACAGGAGAGAAGGCATTACTTCTGTGGTGCTGAGTGCTTTCACTGGAGACAGGCTTGTATCTCTAGCTTGGTAGGGCCTTGAAGGAGGCTCTCTAGAGGTGAAGACTTTGGCAATAAGGAAACAGCTTACCTTTAATGTATAAAAAACTAGCAAACTTACTCGGCATTGCCTAGGTGCTTCAGGACAGGGGGCTCGGCTTTGTGGGGCATGCTGGACTCAGGGCAGGGCCTTGGGGATGTGGGGGTCAGTGCAGGGGAATGGGGGGTGCGAGAGTGAGGGTTGGGGTGAGGGGTTCAATTCACCAGGAGTGTATTCTCTCCCTGGGGTCCTCTCTTCTGTGTCCCCCCCCCCCCCTCCAGTCCATCAGAGGCCTTTTTTCTTCGCCCGTCCCCAGCGTGCTGGCAGGCAAGATGGCTGAAGCCCCCTTGGTAGTATGGCTTCCCTGTCCTCAGTGACAATTCTGCAGAATAGCTCTCCCCAACAGGCTCATTGCTCCCAGTGGCCACTGCTATATCACATCCCTCCAAACAGCAGCCCCTGCCTGTGCATGTTATGGAAAACAGTCCCTTTCCCGGGACTTCCGGTTCTCCTGGCACAACCAACCCCTGACCTTGCTTCCAGTGAGAAGAGGAAGCTGCATGGCAAATTTGGTGGGCCTAGCTCTTGCCACAGTCAGACAGATGCACTCTAAAATAAGGTCCTCTATAAATCTGTATTTACCTCCTCAACACCTCATCAGTTGTGCAGAGCCAAACCTGGCCTTTTACAAACTAGGTGTTACGTGGTTTAAGCTACATTTGTTTCATGCTCCTAGTGGCTCAGCAAAAATCCCTTGAGGGTCTCCCTCATGTTCCTATCTGTTCCATAGGCCAGAAATTAGTCGAGTGGCACCAACTGGATGTAACTTCTTTCTTGGACCAAGTGACTGGTTTCCTGGGTGAGCATGGGCAACTGGATGGACATTCTACCAGCCCTCCCCAAAAATGTTCCCGCTCTGTAAGTATAAGGCCTTGTAGGTAGCAGGAGGGAAAGAGGAAAATTCAGCACACTTGTGTCTGGTCCAGTAGAACCTCTTACCCCACTGCATGGGAAATATAAATAGACTTGTATGAACTAGCAAGTGAGTAAATTGCAGAGAAAATACTTTTCTCTCCTTTTAATCTGTAGTTTGCTTTGATGCTATATAATCTGTAGTGTGTGTTACAGATGTAACACCATGGTAATGTGAGCTGTCTGTATGAATTGCTGGGTAAAAATGAGAGGTTTGTTGGATGTGAATTATGTGGTGTAAAGATTAGAACAGGTGCACTATAATCAACAGAACATTGCCCCTTTCAAGATGATGATGCTTCTGTCGCTCTTTAAGCAATTGTTTTCCTACTCATTGTACCCCAAACCTGGCTGCTTAGAGTTTCCAGAGCTTTTTGTGAGCAGCTACCTTAAAACCCAACCCCCTGGCTGTACCTTGTGCACAGCTTTGTATGCGTCTTTTCAGTGATTCTTCAGTATAAGATAATGTGGGATCAAATTTGCTAAAAACAAATATAAGGAGCTGCAAGCAGAGGACAGACCCAAATTACTGAGTGACCTGGAAGGACTGGGTTGGCAGCTAAAGAAAATTTGGGACTTGAAATGTCAACTTGTACCCTGGGAGAGGCAGAGATTAATCCAGCTGCTGCACAGGTCACATTAAAAGAGGGTCCCCAAACTGTGTGGCATAGTCCCTTAGTGGGGTGGAGAGGAACATTGAGGGGTGCAGTGAGACCCAGGCCAGCCTCCATGCGGAGTGTGAAGGGAGCACCAGCTAGGCCCTCTCCCCCGGGTGATCAGCTACTGGCTGCAGCTCCAGCTCCAGCCTCTGCCCCCTTACCCTGTCTTCTCCCACCCCCGGAACACTCACCTTAGCTCCTGACTCTGGCTTCTGGGCGATGGAAAGCAGCAGGGTAAGGTGGATGTGATGTGGAAAATGTGGGTGCTTATTAGAACTTGCCTCTTTATTATAGATCTCAGTATTTTTCCATGCAGGCAAATACTGTAGCTGCCACATGGGAATCAAGTCTGTCCAGTTGGAAGAGAGCAGGTGATCCACCAAATCATAGAGGTTTGGGAATTAGTAGACGCACAGCTCTGCATGGTCAGTGCTGCTTCGGAGAATACAGTGGCATGGGGGGAAGGGCAAAATGTCAGTTGTGGCGGATTTATGTATTTCTCAGAGGAGAAGTACTGAAGGGCTTTACAATTGTCCAACAGTTGGCTGCCACGCCACTTAATCATTACATACCCATCCGATGCCACCAGAGCCCCTGTGGGTACACCCCATAATCCCTGGATATGCACTCGTCAAATACTTGGCTTACTTATGTGTCTTTCTTTCACCTCTGATACGGTCACACCAAACAGGAGAGCCTCATTGATGCTAGTGAGGATAGCCAGATGGAAGCTGCCATCAGGGCCTCCCTGCAGGAGACGCATTTTGATTCCTCCCAGGTCAAACAGGACAGCCGATCAGATGAGGAGTCTGAATCGGAGCTTTTTTCTGGAAGTGAGGAATTTATTTCTGTTTGTGGCTCTGATGAGGAAGAGGAGTCAGAGAACCCTGCCAAGTCTAGGAAGTCTCCGCACAAAGACATAGGATACAGGAAAGAGGAGAGCCGGAGGCCTCTACCTGAGCCCCCCTCAAGGACTGAGCCTGGAACAACATCAAACCATCGCGTGGTATCCTGCGTCGAAGCTGGGCTAGTGGAGGAATCGGCTGACAAGCCTGGCAGTGCAGTGGAGGGACTGGATGTGAACGGTGAGCTTTTCCCCCCAGGGTAACTTGCAGTTAATAGGAAAAGGCAAAGCTTTTTGTTTTCCTAACAAGTATGTTTAAGTCCTAATTGTAAGAACACCTCTGTCTTAATCCTTCCTTAAACTTTGCCATTTGGATGCGTCCCTCTGCTGTCAGCAGCTTTTTCTGTGAAATGCCATCTCAGATCCCAGACCCTGGTGATCCGTGTTTCTGCTCCTCTGAGGTCTGTCTAGTAGGGAAATAGGCATTTGTGGCATGTAGATGTGCTTGGTTAGGCTCGCCCTAGTGAGGCGTGCTGCACCATGCACTGATGCAGCATCTCTGCACTGGAGTAGTTGAACAGATGCAGGTTTTCTTAGTGTAGACAGACCTGAAAAGGTGTTTCCTTCCCTCCCAGGCTTTCTGTGCTCTGGGCAGTGGCACAGCAGGCTTCCGCAAGACCCCAGTCTGACATGCAGATAACTATGGTGTCAGCAGGGGGCTGCATCTTCAGTTCCTTGGCTGGGGTTTCCCTCTGGAGATGGGGCTGGGTAAGAGTCACTGGCTTTAACTGAATCAAAATCCTTGTCTTCATGACTTTAAGAATAACCGAAGTTCCTCTTCATGGGTCAGGCTTTTCAACTCACCTTTAAGACTGCTTATGTTAACTTCTGCTCAGCGATCCTCTTTCCCCATATAGTGAAGTACACCCTCAAAATCTGCACAAGAGCTCCATGCAATGCCCTACTGTTAACCTGTAGCAACTTGTTTTACACTAGGACCAAAAGCACAGCTGATGCTAAGGTATCCAGATGGAAAGAGGGAACAAATTTCATTACCTGAACAAGCTAAACTTCTGGTAAGTGAAGCCAGTTGAGTGGAGGAGCTGAAATTTGCGAATACTTTTTTTGTATAAAACAATGAAATGAATGTGGTCAAATATGTAAGTGATTGATATGCATGTGGAGGGGCTTGTGCTACCAGCTGGGTGGCTTCTTCCCTGCTATAGAACTATCTTCCCACATGCAAACACTGCTCGTTCTTCCTTCCTGCTGCCTTTTCCATTCCGTACCCAGGCTCCTCAGCACCTTCCCTGCTCTGAATGCTGTTGGCTGCTTTCGCCTAAGAACCCTTTCTAATGCAATACCTTCCATCTGAGCAACTCAAAGCACTTTGCAAACATTACGTCCCATCACACTTCAGTGTTTTCGGTGTTCCTGGTGCGTGTCTGAACCGTTCCTCAGAACTGCTTGCTCACAACTGCCTGTAGGAAGGCAGTCCTCTGACAGCAACGTAACATCCCAGAGGAAGGCTTACTGTGCTAAGCCATTATACTTCTACTGGTCAGGCTTGCTCATGAGGTGGGCATCACCGGCAGTGATCCTGCCAACTCAGGAGACAGAAAAGCCCTTTCTGGAATTCTCCGATGTCCTTTTTCTACAATCGCAACTGCAGATGGAGTTTGCTCAGCACTAGGGAGAGGTGGAGAAGGGTTGCTGTTATCACGTATCTGCTCACTGATGCACTGTATGCTTTTCATAGAGGAGCAAGGCATGGAGCTTGCCTTTGTCCATTCAACACAGGTGGGAGTGCTCCCCGCATGCAACTGGCCAGAAGACGTCTCTTAGCAGTGCCCACAGAAGGAGCCGGCTCAGGCCCCCTCTTTCTCGCCTGTTGAAAAGTGACCTTCGTTTTCCTACTATCCTTTCCCCTGCCCTATTTGTTTGCCGTGTTGTTGCTTGCTTCTTGCACCCCTTTTAATTACCTCCTGTATTCCTTTCTCTCCAGTCTGCTTTTCCTTGGCTCTGCATGTGGTGTTCCCTTCCCCTCCTCTCCTGACATGGGCAGGCACCCTTCCCGACACAGCCATTGCTGTTCGGGCTTCCTTACAAATGTTTTCCCTTTTCCCTCCCCCTCCTCCAAAGCCTCCACAACGTTGCCATTCTAGGGAGAGAAGTGAAGAAGCTCAGAAGAGCAGCTGACAAATATTTATTTTGAGAACAATCAGAAAATTAAATTGTAGGTTTAAAAATATGATGAACTTAATATGGTCCTGTTCAAGTAACCTAGCAAAGTCGTCACTTTCAAAGAGAATCACTTAACTCTATTTCTAGTGGTGACTGCCAATAAACAACTAAGGAGTTATTTGAATATTTTAGGACTTCCTTGCAGGTGCCATTTTACTGTCTTAATGTGGAGTCCCAAATCCACCATGCTTGTATTAATTTGCTGAGATCCATTTCTCTTCTGTTTTAAAGTTTTCATTAATTAGGGACCCTTTAGTTTAGTGGCACCCAGCATTTCAGTCCTGGGAGCTATAGAAGTGTGTGGGTGAGACAATAATACAACTAACTCCTTTATTACTGAACATCTCACTCCATTTCTTTTGTCCACCATGGCAAATTTTAATATTTCAAAGGGGAAGTTGTCTCTGCACTTGATTCTGATATGAATCAGCCCTTTCTTACCTTTTTCTGTAGGCTCTCGTGAAGCACGTCCAGTCTAAAGGCTACCCTAATGAACGTTTTGAACTTCTCACCAACTTCCCTCGAAGGAAGCTTTCTCATCTGGACTATGACATCACATTGCAAGAGGCTGGCTTGTGCCCGCAAGAGACCGTCTTTGTGCAGGAAAGGAATTAGCACCATGGCCTGAGCTCTCCCAGCTGCCTTCCCACCTCCTCTTTGCCTGTGACACCAACTCAGGAAGTATGTAGTTGGTCTCATGGGATTGCTGAGCTGGTATCGGGCAGACAGACATTTGCCCCACCTCCCTCTTCCTCCTTGTCTTGTGACCAAATGAAAATGCTGAGAGGCGAGCTTTCCCAGCTTTGGCCTTGGGAAAATCATGCTCTAACTGGAGAGGAACATGCCTCTCGCAATTGCACATCCCTTTCTTGGAACAAAAGGGGAGTCTGCATACAACATGCTGGGGTTAGGGGTGGCCATAACACACACACACACACACACACACACGTTTCACTGCTACCCCCAAAAAAATCTATTTTGTTAATATATTTTATTTTTGAGAAATACCAAGTGGCTAGGCACTGAGTCGTTTCCCTGCAGAGAGAAGTTGTAATTTGCAGTGTTGTTTTCTCTTTTTGGTTTTCTACACAAAAGGTCTCCATTAACCTTGTGACGGTCCTTGTCATGTCCTCGGCAGAATGCTGAGTGGCTAAGAGGGTGTGGCATGAGCTGTGTGTAGCAGTTCAGGCTGGTGCAGCTTGGTAGATGACATTTGCATGTTTCCCCTTTTTTCCTGCTGACAAGGTGACATCTTGTGTTAAGTGCGGGTTGACCTGCCAGTGAATTTGGCAGATATCTAGCATGCCCCACGTGGGAATTGGATGCTTGGCCTGGAGCTGAAACCTCCTGTTCGTGCAGTTAGAACTCACTCCCCAGAAGCTATTCTCTTACTCCAGAATGTGGTCAGGACTTTACTGGTGGTGAGAGATTGTATGAATCCCTCATTTGCTTTAACGCTTTTGCCATTGTACAACTTAAAAACTAATTTGATTCTCTATTTCCTAGGCAATTCCCTTTCCAGGGGCAATAGGGCATTCACAAAGCAGGCAGGTTATAAGGAAAGTCGGTTCTAGTGCCAGGGTTTCCTTTATTATAAACTGTAAAAGAAAGGTCACTTTTACTGGGTCACATGATCTGAGGGACTTCAACTCTCCTGGCAATTTGAGCCTGCTGTCCCACTGCCCAATTGGAATGGAAATGAAGTAGATGGATTTGTGTCAGTGACAAGTTGTAAGAGTTGTGTGATCCGGGTTTTATATCTCCCAAAGCGCAAGCCGTGCACATGCTATGGGTAAGGTACCTGTTAACCAAGCATAGAATGCAGCATGTAGAACAGGGCAGCCCCAGTACTTGTTGCCCTATGTAATCTTTCTGAACACATAAGTCTGAGCCACCAGTCAGTCAGTGTTCAAGGACTTACAGTAGCCTGCAGTGCGCCAGTCCATTTCACGGCTGACTTATCCTTTTGCAGACACTAGTACTGATGCAGGCTGTTCTTTTGTAACTGATCGTTTGTGCTAGCGTATTCTGCATTGGTGGTGGAAAACAAGCTTCTTCACAAGGGACATAAAATACAGGTAGGTGCACCTGTGAATCAGCCAAAACAGTTTTTATGGAATGAAAGATTAACACCTCCCCCCTCCCACCAGTGGACTTCATTGTTTGTGTCAGAAAACTGTGTCTCCTGGCATCAGTGTCAAAGAAAAGAATGAATGCTGGCAATAATGCTTCCCAAGCCAAAAAAACTCTCCCCGTGGATGGCTAGGAATAGAATGGGGGATAAAACTTTCCCAGATATTTTGCCTTTAATTTCCCTCCAGGTTGCATTCCTATGTTAAAGGATGTTACCTGGGAAATCAGTGATTGCCCGCTTTAGTCCTTGTGGGTCTTTGCAAGCTAACTGTCCTCTTGTCCTTAAGGCTGTGAGTTCTTATGTGTAATTCTATAATTGTATACATATTTATAAGTATATTTATATAAGGCTTTATGAACAATAATTTGACTAAACGCATTCACATCAAGGCCACTTTGAGTTCTGCTCCAGGATACAAAAGCCTGTTCTGATCTCTTGTCCCTGTCCAGTAGCCGAGTCACACCAGAGGTGATGTTGGGATTCCAAGGTGATAACCAATCATTGTCTGCATTGTTCTCAGAGGAGACTGTACCAACAGCACTGGCCAGAGAAGAGCTGCAACAATCCAGAGGGGGGAGTGCATGGGTGGTTGTGGGAGAAAGGGAGATGGTAAATCTGGAATGGAGGCTACCCGGAACCACAAACTACACACTTCCAACTTGGCTGCTCAGGAGAGGTGCAGTGGTAACCAGTTTCATGCAGTTCTAAATGCTTTCCTGGGCTGGGATGTTTAAGAGCCCCAAGACTTACTATGTAGCCTGTATGCCTGGGCTGTTCCTTGTCCACTACATTGATCAAGGCTCCAAGTTTCCATGGCTCTTCCTGATGACCCCTTAGGTACAGGGAAGTGGGGCCTTGGCAGTTCCACTAACTCCTGTGTTAAATTGCTAGTTGGGGGATGTGATTGTTCAGAGCAATATTCAGACTGGCTCTCTGGCCCTTTCTGACATCATCTGTTCACGTTTCTATTGTCTCTTCCCAAGCCCCATTCTTCATTAAATTTTGACTCGAGCTGCAAGGCAGTCAGAAGCCTTATCTTCTCTCCCTGCTCAGTTTCAAGGAGCAGGACTTTTACACTGGCTGTCTGCATTAACAAGCTGAATTTGAGTCCTGAGCCATCTTCTAATTCAGCCTTAAGTTGTTTAAAAACTGCCCGCCCACCTTTCAAGCAGTCTGGTCTGGCAGAGAAGTAACAGTTGTGCTAGGAAGAGAAGCCCTTCATGCTTTTCAGTGGTCGAGGTACAGAAAGGAAATCTGCCTCTTACCCAGTCTGGCCATGGTGCTCCGCCCTAGAGTTAACATAATGTGATGTACGCTGGGAGCCTGCAGCTAGCTCCCAGTTCATGCGTTTTTAAGCAAATGACCATTTTTAAACAAGCCCAGTTTGCCGGCGGGGGGGGGGGGCGGGAAGGGAGGAGTGAGGGATTTCAGTTGTCAACTGCATTTTCCTTCTACTCCATCCCTTTGCCCAACGGTACTTTAACCAGTGGGTGGTGAAAGTGTATCGACATTCCTGTTCCTTCGGGGATCGCTGAACTGCCACTTGCTCTCCCAAATTTATTTAATGATTTAAGCAAGTTGAAAGTAGCCTTTGGTGATGGAAGCAAGCTGAACTTCCTGGGCTGGGGATCTGAGACTACCAGATCTCAGAGCTCCAGGGAGCCTGAAAGGAAGAAGTATAAGTGTAAATACATGCCTGGCATGCTACTCTCTCTGCTGCTGGGAACAATAGTAGCCAAGCATTTGATGGATTAAATGCTACTGCCCAATGAAACTGGCTTCTAATGGGGTTTAATTGGCACTTTTTTGAGGACACTTAAAATGAAGGACCCATGGCACTGTGAGCGGGAGTAGCTGCGGTGGTCACTTGTGCCAGCGCACACCCACTCTGAATGTTGCCTCTTATGAAAGTGAGCTAGCCGCCTGCACACACAGAAGGTTCAAAGATGTGAAACGCTCTCCTGCATGATGGCTGTTTCCATTTACACGATGATTAGGTGCTTCCAGGTAGGGGCTGAATGGTTGAGTGGTCGTGGAATAAACCCTGATCTTTGTGCCAGGCCTGCTAGCATCTCTCTTCCCAAGAAGCGGTTAGTGCCTCTTCTAGTTGGGTCCTTTTATCTTTGTTTATCCTGTCATTGTAAGACCCATATTGCAACCATCAGCTACATGGCATGGCTAAACATTCTAGTGGAGACTAGAGATGTAAGCGACTAGTTGACTATCCAGTAAGCTTATGCTTAGCGGATAGTCAAGTAGTGACCCAACCAGTCGCTTCCCCCCCACCTTTGCTGCCTCTGATAGAGGCTTAAAAGCCAGTTCCCCCCCAGCACTCATCTCTGTGTGGGGCAGGGGAGGCAGAGGTGTAGTGAGGGACCAGGTGTGAGCTGGGAATCAGCTGATTCCCAGCTTGTGCCCAGTCCCAGATGCCATGCCTCTGCTTTTTAAGTGTATTAAGAGCTGCCATACATCTAAAAAGCAGAAGGTCAGCTGGGGGGCGGGGGGAGAGACCTGGAGCAAGCTGGGAATCAGCTGTCCCGGCTTGCGCCTGGTCCCCTCCCCCGCTGCACTTCAGCCTTTTAAATGATTAAGAGCCTGATGGCTCTTAATACATTTAAAAGCCAGAGCCACAGCAGGGTTAGCTCCTGGGGCCGGGAGGTAACCCTGCTGCAGCGCTGCAGTTTTCCCCCTCATCGAGTAGTCAATGGAATTCCCATTGACTAGTCAATTAGTTGATTAAACACAATTAAGCATCCCTTGTTGGGACTCCCAAGAGTGTCAGTCCTGTTTAATTGGCTTGAGGGGCTCCAGTGAAGAGAGATCTTCTCTTCCCAGCCTGAACCTTAATGCATTGCCTCTGACAGCCCTAGTGTTTGAAGGAGATGGGAGTGAGGTTGGGAATCTAATGTGGGATCCACAGAGGACAGAGCATTGACTGGCAGGAACGTATGCTAGCCTGCTGGGGGCAAGGCAGAGTTGCCACTGAAGGTGCCCTTAAACAAAAATTGCCCAGCTGCAGAGGCTGAGATGTCCGTTGCTTTGGTCTCATGTTTGCAAAGGGAAGGTGGCAGTTTAAGATCTAGCAAAACGTGGTTTCAAAGTGGACTTGCTGTGTAGCTTCACAGGGACTTTGACCTAAATGACTGGGTTGTTTGGTCTCACTGATTGGTGCCACTTTGTGGGTCTGTCGTGAGGTGCACTCGGGAGTAGAGGGGCATGTCTAGAATGGGAGTGGATATCCATGGCAGATAAGGGAGGGAGTAGCCATCTCCACCTCCATTCTTTCAAGTGACTCACATTTCAGACTCTTGCGCTTTGAGCTGTAGCTCCTTGAAGTAGCAGTCTGACTCGCATGTTCCATTTGTCTTGTTTTGCTTTCTAACATTGTTAATTCCTTCAGAATTAACCACGCGTATTGCAGCTACTCATGACTAGGAGTAGACCTACAGGAGCTTCATAAACGTCAAGAGCCCATCGGTTTAAAGGAAGGAGATGTTGGGCCATCCCTACTGAGGAGGAATTTGAGATGTGCAACTCCCAGAATACTGGGAGTCCTGGCTGCCTTACAGTAGTCTCCTCCCCTCTCCTGTAAAGCAGGAGGTCATTATGGTGCTCGATTTCCACACAGTGAAGGAAGCTGGCCAAAAGCTTCAACCTTGCAACCCCCTCTGGTGGCCAGCAAAGGCGGTGAGGGCCTAGCAAAAGCCACCGCATGACTTTCAGGGATCTGTGAATTGGGATTTGCCTTGTCCACTCACAGCTGAAGGTTTGCTCTTGGAAGCACATTGCACTGCCCGGTAAACAACCAGACGGGTTGGTCTCTCTCCAGTTACGTGGAACAGCCTTGTAATAAGAGGCTTTTAAAGTCTTGTTTTTAGAACGTTGGTAAATCGTAATGACACAGGGTGTCAGACTGATCAGGAGCTGTTTAAACAGAATTTCCTTAGCTGTGCTGCATCGCGGCTTTTCAGAGAACCAAATCTACTAGTCCGTTAGTACAGGCGAGTGGAAAAACTTGGGGTGGGGATGCAATCCATTGCTAACCAGTGTAGATAGTTGTGTAGAAATGTAGGTCCCTGTGATGTGTTGGTGCTGTAAATACTCTGTTGCATACAGTTCTGCATTTGTCATCTGATACAATGCGCATACACCTCTACTTCTGCTCTCATGGCGTATGCGATTGCTAGAAACCCTTAATGAAATTCAGCCCTGCCCACGTTTAAAAGCTAGCAGGTGTCTCAAAACCCTCACTGTCTCTCTTCAGTACGTTTATCCATCGTTGCGCAGACTGCAGTTAAAATGGGATTTATAGACACATATAGCCCATCTCAGCTTTCCTTACTCTCCTTGTAGAAATGTAGTACGGGGGGGTAACATTATCCACAAGTTTGAATGAGCTACACGACTGACAGCATGCAGGACTCGGTCTGCTCAGTGTACAGTTTTGCTTTAAGAGTATAATTGACAAACCACCTGGAATCCTAGCAACAACAAGCGATCCAGTTTGCCCTTCAGTAGACACATTGGCCTCATGTCTCAATGCAGAATTCATTTTTATCAAACCAAACCGATTAAATATGCTGAGAGGATGCCAGTACAGTATCACTAACTGTAATTACCTATCCCCGTTTCTGCTCTGGGCAATCTGTAGCCTCAAACAGGACTGCGTCTGTAGCAACATGGTACAGCCCAGGGGTGTCTGAGCATCCCTCGGGGCAGTACCTCAGTCACGACTGAGTGACACTGATGATTAGAATGGAACCTTTGGAATAGAAAGTCTTTGTCCGTTTGTTACATTGGCTCTTGACAAGCGGAATGCTGGGTCCACCAGCACTGAAGGACTATAACGATTTGAGCTTCAAGTCCCTTCGTAATAAGGCGCCATGTGGAATATGCAGACCAGAGTTCTCAAGTGCCCAAAAGTGTACGAATGAATACGAATGGCCACGTGATTAATGCTGTTCATGCATTGAGGTTAACTGGGGATTGGCTAGATGTTTCTGGGTGAAATGGGATGTGTCCTTAGAGACGTTGGCCGTTTTGGCAGTTACCTTTGTAGTGGTTTTGTGGGCAAGAGACTAGCTGGGATTCCCCCACTCTTCTTGCTGAATTCAGCAATTTGGCTCAATCAGTTTGCAGGCATTTCTTAGTTTTTACATCCTTTCTTTTACCAAGCTAGTCGTTGGGGTCCAGGCATGGAGATGTGTGGACATGCTTTGACTATATTAAGTATAAATGCTAACAGCCTCCAGCCCCATGCCTTTGTCATGCTGTGTAAACATTTCTGATTGCTTTTAAAAAAAATAGCATCCTCTTCCGCTGTTTTTCTGTAAAGGCTAGGGTCATCTAGTTAATGAAATAACTCAAAATTGTGTAACATTGACCCGTATAAATGTGCCAGATGCCTTCCCGAGCTGGAGTTCTCGTTAATCTCCAGATTTTAACTAGTTCCTCTTCAGATTAATCTGAACAAATTTCAACAACTGGCGGTTGAAATCTGGATACATTACTGCTACAGTCATTCTGAAAGAATGATCTTACAAAGATTTTCCCTTGTATGCCAGGAAAGTGCACGGTTTTATTGCAGGTCAGTTATGAGCTGTTTGCTTCTTGAACCTGTGAGGTTAATGGGCGCAGTTTTGTGTCATACAAGAGTAATTTTATTCAGATCTCTTAATTAGCTGTGAAAACTCTATAGTGTCCATCCACTCCTAATAGAAATGGCTGTACTGGCTTTGCATTGGAGAATGCAGCACTTAGTGTCACTGTCTTATGCCTTAAATTGCTTCAGTTTGCTGCCTACCATTCTGGAAAAATACATTACTAGTAATTATAGAAATTCTGGACTTGGTCATGTCAGTTGTCCTTTCCACCAGTACACGTTCAGGATGGAGGAGGGGAATCCTGTATCTTATCATTATGTAAAGGGGTAGGAACTTTTGAGTCCTAAAAGGATACAGCATAAATGTAGATGGAGTGGGGGTGAGGCACTGTTTTATAGAACAGCTTTAATTGACAATAATCTGAGTCAAACTCAGCAAAGTCTGAGAGTGGGGTCTTAACAAGGCATACTGTGCACGCCACTACAATACGGTATTTGATTACGGGATTGGCTCTTCCAGTTGATAAACGTAGTTTAACTGCAAAATCGTGGCTTCTTGCCTGTCATTTGGTACAGCAGTCCTTTTTGTTAATTATGATGCAACTAAGTGTAGGAGGAGAAGTCTTTGAAAGATTTCAGCTCACTGTGCTTGGAGGGACCAAACTCAAGGAAACCTCTCTGATCTATACAAACAACTGCTGCATTTTTATAAATATGTGTAAATGTCCTATTGTAATATTTGACCCTGGAAATAAAACAAACTGTTTTCAATAACTTCATCTTTTGGTTTTGTGTTCAGTGGGAACTGTCATGACCCCAAGCCATGTCTGGCGCGCCTGTGTTTTCATCAGTTGACAGTATTTTGTCACTGAATACATGTACCCAGCAATAAAAGATCTGTAGCATCACATCTTGGAGCTTGGGTCAGGTGACATAGGCCATCTAGACCACATTTTCCTTTTGACAGTCCTACATGACACACCTTATTACAATCACAATTGATCATGTGTATGGATTCCACCCCTCCCCTATTGTTGTAACTGTCAGAGGGGAATCTAGTGGCTGGACATGATTTGTTCTGGCCACATCCGTGCTGACTATTCCTTTTTCCCCTCTAAGGATATGCCTACACTACAGCGTTATTTCGAAATAGCTTATTTCAAAATAGTTAATTTGAAATAAGCTGTTTTGAAATAACGTGTCTACACATAAAATGCATTTCAAAATAGCGTGTCCACACTGAGTGGACACTGAATCGCATTTAAGGCCGGCTGGAAGCAGCTCAGGCAGGGCATCAGGTCAGGAGTGCCTTTGTGTGGCTGCTGTCTGAGGCTTGTGCTTAAAGGGACGCGCACGCACACGCACACGCACGCACACACACACACACATCCCCAGGCAGTGGGTTCTCAGGTTTCCCTGTCTACCTCACTGAGGGACATCAAAGCGTTTGGTCTCTGCGTGCTCTGGTTGCCCTCACTCGGGACACCACAGCACTCTGCAGCATGGAGCCAGAGCTGCTGCTGGGCACTCTGGTGCTTCTCACGGATGCGTTGCTACGAGCCTGGCTGCACTTTCCGCAGGCTGCCATCGGGCGCTGTCAGTATCCAGGAGGCCCTGTGGGAGAGCTTCCACCTTGAGGAGCACTAAGAGCCTCCCTGGTCTGCCCCACTGGGGGCTTGTACCTCATTCTTCCCTCATGTCCTTCCACTTACCCTACCCCCCCTCATCCCCTTTCCTAATGTAAAATAAACACGTTTTTTCATAAATACAAACTCTCTTTATTTAACAAAACTAGGGGGGCTGAAACTCTGGGGCGACTGGGGAAAGGAGGTGGGAGAGGAGAGAGGTGGGAGAGGGGAGGGAGAAACCTGGGAGGAGGGAGCTGGAAGGGGGAAGCAAGGGGAAGAAGGGGGAGGGGAAACTCAGGGGTGGGGGTTTTGCTGGGCCAACTGTCTCCCAGCATAGCGGATGCAGGGGCCTCGGCATCCCCGGGGGGATGGGGAGGAGGGAGAGGCGAGAGGGGGAGGAGGAGTGGGAGGAGGAGCGGTAGCTGGGGGGGCAGCATGCTCTGTGCCAGGGTCTGTAGGTGTTGGCAGATGGCATGGCCCTGGGCAAGTTGCTCCTGCTGGAGCTGCAGGTGGTCTTGCACCCAGTTCTGGAGGGTCTGGTGCAGGGCTCACCGTGCCCCCAGGTGCTGCTGTCAGTACCCCTGCACTGTTCAGGTGGTCCTGCAGAGCCCTCGGGTGTGGGAGGATGTCCCGGGCGGGGTGGTGCGCCCTGCACACGCAGCTGGTGCGGCTATGGAGAAACAAGAGAAGTGGTCAGTTATCCCTGGGGACGCAGTGGGTGAAGCCCAGCACCCTCTGCGAGATGAGGATGACCGTTCCCTGCACCGTCAGAGCTGCTGTGCTTGCACAGAGGCCATGGTGGGAATGTCTGGCTACCCCCGGGAGTGGGAGCTGCCCCGAGACCGCACCCGTGCCCCTGTGCTGTGTATAGTGTGGCTGGGGCGGGGGGAGATGTCCACTGCCTCTGTGTAGAATGGCCTCGTGGAGGGAGGGTGTCCTGCTGGGTCCCGCCCCGGGCTCAGGAGCATGTCATGTCTCTTCACACACGTGTGTGGCTAACAGGCCCATGTCCCTGTGTGGCAGCCAGCTGGAGCCACCTGCCCAGGGCTGGCACAGCATGTGCTCGCACGTGCACAGGTTGCTGCGTGATCTGTGGTAAGCACGCGCATCGTCCCTAGTCTCCCTCCCCACCCCCCCAGTAAGGGGACAGTGATGACACTCACATGTTGCCTCCCCAGATGACCCTGGTGACTTGGCTGCTGGGACAGCTTGGGGGTCCTGGCGGTGTGGCATGCTCCTGCGACTCCTGGCGGTCCTCTTCCATGCCTTGGTCAGGGCCCTCTCCTCCTGGATTGCTGCCCCCTGGGGTGGCACAGACCATCCCGCCCCCCTACAGGATGCAGTCCAGGGCATCAAAATAGGGGCAAGTGTCTGCCCCTGTTGGGGAGCTGCCCCGTGTGACCCTGGCATACACCTGCCGTAGTTCTTTTATTTTCATGTGCACTTCCTTCTGGGTGCACATGTGGCCTTTTGTGGCCATGCTGGTAGCTATCCGGCCGTAGACGGCCACGTTCCTCAGTCTAGTGCAGAGATCATGGACATTGGAGGCCTCCTCCCAAACCTCAGTAAGGTCCATGATCTCCGCACTAGTCCAGGAAGGCACCCACCTTCTCCGGCCCCTGGCTGGCTCCAGAGTGCTGGGCAACTAGGCAGTGGATGGCTGGCTGGCACTGGCTGCCCGGCTCATTGTGGGACCGCTGGCTCAGGGCAGCGACTGCTGGCAGGCCTGGAGCTGGCATGTGCACTGTGGCCACAGTCTACCCCTTTAAGGGCTCCAGGGTTGGGGGAGAGGAGATGAGTTTTCCTGGTTTGGCCCAGAGCGGCCACCAGGGCACCCTGGGAAGGGCTGGAGGCCCCCTATTTTGAAATAAGCATCTACACAGCACTTATTTCGAATTAGCTATTTCGAATTTGGCGTTATTCCTCGTAGAATGAGCTTTACCAAATTTGAAATAAGCGCCCTGCTATTTCGAATTAACTTTGATGTGTAAACATACCCTAAGTGATTGCAATGAATAACTTATTCCAGTATCTTTCCTATCTCCTGTTCCCTTTGTTCCCCTTTGGAAAGAGAAGTTCTGCGTTTGCCCTTACCCACTCCGCACGGACCCCCCCACCTATCCTCTGCGAGCTCTTGAAGAGAATTGCTAATGCTTCCAAGATTGCTTCAGCTTGTTTCTGGAGTATCCTAGGGCAAATCCATCAAGCCATAGCAACTTGAATCCATCTCCTTATTCTTTAACCTATTCAGTCCCTCCTTTGGCTTGTTCCTGATCGCTTGTTTTCAGTGTCTGGCCACCCAGCCCTTCTGTGCATACTGAAGCAAATTAACCAGTCAAGGTTGCAGTCTCCTTGGTGTTACGTCTTCCACCAAGTAGAAGGCCGAGACTTTCTTTGGCTTTCTCTTGTGCCTCTTTCTATTGACTTGGTTCCCTGGCTAACTGTCATTCATTTCGGTTTGGGGGCACAAGGCCTTGAGGCTGGGCTGTGACACAGCAACACGGAGGTGTCTTGAGACCAAAGGGGGGCCATGGCGCGTGGCTTCCGTCACTGCGCTGGTGCTGTACCAACCGGTGTCAAAAGGCGTGCAGCTTCCTAGGTCACGTGACTGCCAGCTGTTGCGCAGCACTCAAGCTGTGTTCACAACGAGGGGCAAAAATGAACAGAAACATCTTGTCAGATGTGAGCCATTGGTGCAGGGCCAGCCCAGGACCAGGCCTTGCCACCAGTGACGGGTATTGAGCTGTTCGCCCAGCCCTGATTACATGGCTGCTCCAGTTCCTCCTTACGATTTTTGGTGCCCTCCGTCCCCTGCAGGGAGGGACAGCCACTCCATGGGGTGGGGCTGCGCTCAGGGCTGTGGGGGCAGGAGGAGGGGAAGGAAGCACACTGAGTGATGCAGGCAGAGCGGGGGCCAAGGGGCGGGGAGACCAGGGGCTGGGATGAGAGGTGGAGCAGGGCGGCAGGGGAGTGGGGTGAACGGGGCTGGGAGGTGGAGCAGGGGGCAGGAAGACCAGGGGGTGGGGGGCCAGGAGGCGGGGCAGGGGACAAGAGATTGGATCCATTGGGGCTGGGCGGTGGAGCAGGGGATCGGAGCTGATGAGGCCGGTGCTGCAGGTGGCCAGTGGTGGCCCCAGGCTTGTGGAAAATAGGGCACCACTGGTGCCGCAAATGCTACGCAGCTGCATATTCCACAGGACGGCCCTGGAACTGGCGTGGAAGGTGTCACCTCTTAGTCACAAAGAGGTTGCCCTCCCATCGAATTCTAAAAATACTTTGCTGCGGACCCATGTGAGGACTAAGAATGCTGCAAGCTTGTCGGGAAAGCTGTTCCTGATGCTTCACGCTGCGTGGCTTTGAGCCATCAGTGTAGCAAGGCGGGCGGCTCATGCGGGTTTGACGCATCAAGGACACAAGATGAAGTTGCAACATTTTGCCACTGGAAAAAAACGCTTCCTCTTGTAGCTCTCCTCTGTCAGCTGCTTCAGCACCATCAATTTCTTCAGCTGACGTTTCTTTGCTGCTGCCACTTGCCTCCTCAGGGTAAAGTGACCACTAGCTTGAGCTAAGTCACACTAGACCAAGCTAAATGGGAATTTCCTTGGCCGGGGACGTGGATTATGTTTTGAAGCATGTTAGCAAACACTCCTCAGTGCTGATTTGCATCTGGTGCAGACAAGGCCAAGCCATTTTAAAAGTTCCCGGGAGTGACACCCAATTCTAGGCTTGCCCATTGCCTGCATTGTCAGGGGCCTGCTGCCTCGGGTCACATTCGTGAGGTCCCAGCCGAGGGAGCGGTCTTCTCCCTCAGCGCAGCTCCGATTCCGAAACCCGATTTCACACCGGCCGCTGCATCTCCGCCTTCCCACACATGCCAGCAGAGGGCCTCATCTTCCGGGGAAGAGGAAAATCTGCTCCTTCCACTCGTTCAGTCCCAGCCTTTTCTGACAGGTTGACAGGGTCCCGTGAGTTGGCTACACGTGTTCAAGCCCAGCCCGGAGCAGTCTCACTCACCTTTTGCCCGCTGTGAGTGCCTGCTCCCTGGGCTGGCCTGGGCCAGACATTCACTCCTGGGACAGAGAGACAATCTCCTGCTGCCCTGAATTCGGTGAGGGCCTTTTCCTACCCACTGCGCCCCTTCCCTCAAGCCCCCTCCCCTGAGGGCGGCAGCAGGGGTCAGGTTCCCCCATGCTGCAGCAGAGGGAGCTGCCAAAGAGCATCGTGCCACCGGAAGCAGAGCGCTCGGCCCGGTGCGGGCTGGCGTGGGAGATGGTGCCAGAGCGGAGCAGGCTGCTCTGTAGCACCACTTCCCCGCAGCGCGCGCCGCCTGCTGCCGGGGTTCTGCCCAGTGCCAGCAGGTAGGGCTGGGGGATGCACGGGGGGGGCCACGGGGGGCAGGGCGACGCACAGGGAGGGGAATGTGGCGAACACAAACCCCCCCCCCACACACGCACCCCCGAGCCCTGCCAGGGGAGTGCCTGCTGGCCCACTAGGGCTGGCCCCGGCCCTGACGTAAATGGTGTTGGAGACCCACCCGCTCGGCCGTCTCTGACCTGGCTCTGTCCGAGTGCGGCAGGTTCCAGCTGCCGTTTGGGGTAAGTCCAGCTGGTTTTAGGCGGGAGGGCCGCTTTTCCCTGGGAAACTTGTCTCCTGGCAGAAGCCTGGTTCCCCAGACTTCACATGCTGCTTCTCTGGCCGGGAGGCTCTGCCCAGTGGGCCAGCAGCAGGTCTGCCGGAAAGGCTGCTTTTGGGTGCAGGCCTGCTGGCCCGGGCTAGGACGTACGGGAGAGAAAGCTCAGAGCAGTAGCACCCCCCACAGCTACTCAGGAGAGCTGCAGCCCTCGTGCGGCTGGGCCGGCACCCATCTCGCACCATGGCAGCTCTGGGCTACTCCCCCAAGACAGGGCAGCCTGTGCAGCCAGCTCCACAAAACACAGGTCCCAGTGGAGTCCCTGGTCTCTGAGGCCAAGGACGACTCCTCCCCCCGTCCCAGGCCTGCGAAGCCCCGGCGCTCCGAGGAGAGGCTCCTGTACCCTCCGCCGTGCAGCACCGCGGGCATGGAGCACCCCGGAGTTCAGCCCCTGCAGCAGCACGGAGCAGCCCCCACCTTGTTGGTGCTGTCACCTCTCACGGCCAGCGGCCCCCGTGCGCCTCGCTCAGCCCAAGGGACCTGCCCAAGCCAGGGCCCAGCAAGGAGAGAGGTGGGGCCGGCAGGAGCCAGACAACGCTGGGGCCACTGCTTCCGGCCCGGTCATGGGACCCTTTCTGTGCCGCGGGCGTTCTTCCGCCCCAGGGACCAGCCAGGCGAACCGGCCTCTGTCACTATCGGGCGCTGAGCATGTCTCGGCATCAGAGCCGTCGCTCTCCGAGGGGGCCTCTCCATGGCACAGGCTTCTCGGGCCTCACGGGCTGCCCTCCCTTGGGAGGACGGGGAGGAAGAAACGAGGCCTCCCTGTTGGGCTCCTTGACGTCTATTCGGGGCTTGCCTTTGAATCCACCTTGCCGCAGCCCAGCGAGGGTGGTGGGAGCCACCCTACTGCCACATGGACCCCCGCAATGGCTGCCCTGGGAGCCCAGGCTGCTGGCCAGGTGCTGTGCCCTGGGGGAGGTGGGTTTTCACACCCTCCCTCTGCCCGACCAAGGCAGGGAGAGACATTTGAGGAGCAGGAGGCCAGTCACCTCTGAGACTCCCCTCCCTTCCCGTTTCTCGCCATCCCAGGGCCGCCTCAGCAGGGCAGGGGCACGGGCACGTCACGTGGAGGAAGGTCCCGGAGGAGCTGAGGCCCAAAAGCGAATAGGCCCCTTTGGATGAAAGTCTCACTCGTGGCCAGGCCCCCAGTCCCTCGCGGAGAACGATCTGGCCATTGTAATGCAGCCCTGCCCGCGGTCGTCAGTTTTCCAGCCTGTTGGTACAGGCCCACCGCTCCCCGGAGGTGGGAATGGGGGGGGGGGGGTCCTTCGGTGGGTGCCGCTTGCCAGGGATCCCAGGTGGCTGGTGCCCACTGAGACACGCGCTAGGGGAGGCCGGGAGACTTTCCAATTACGGAGCTTACTTGGTGGAATGCCAGAACGTGCCTCGGTTGATGTAAAAGTCTGGTTTCCACGGCCATTAACGGTGCATTGACAAGCAGTTTGGAAAGCATCTATAAGCAACCAATAGCGGGTGGGTCACATGGGCAGCCCTCCTCCATCTCAGGGGGCCACAGCAGCACACAATCCATTGGGGTGCCACCTGCAGCCCTCTCCCTGTCTGTCCCCCTCCCCCATGCACCTCTCTTGCACTGGGGCACCAGAGCCTTGCACTTAGCTACTCCTCCCCCACCCTCCCAGCACTTGGGCGCAGCATGAATCAGCTGAATTGCAGCAGTTCCAGCTCTGGGAGGGTGGAGGAGAAGCAGGGATGAGCGCGAATCAGCCGCTTCATGGTGCTGTGAAAGTGTGGGGCGGGGGAGGAATGTGGGGCCCAGGGCAAGGGAGGCGCATGAGGGAGGGGGGCAGCTGGGCGGGGGGCAGGTTGCCCACCGCTGTCATGAAGGGTTAGTACACGAGAAGCGTTTTGACAAACGGTTCTTATCAGTTGATAGGTGTTAAGGCCACCAGGACACGGTGCTTGTACTCCTGGCCCGTAAACTTCTGCCCTACGCTACCATAGCCTGCCCTAATTCATACCCGTTAATGGCTGAGCCCCTGACCAGCATTTGCCTACTAGGGACTCTGGCTACCAGGCTCTGAACGCGTTTCCCATCTGGCGAAATTCTCACGCAACCCAGCTCTGCTAAACCTGGCGGTGTGACCTTCTGGGAAATCGATTTCTCCCCACGGGGGCCACGGAGCTTTTCCAGCAGCCTGGGGTGTTCTGGCCCTTTGGAGGAGTTGGCTCCCTGGAGTGTAGGCTCTTTGGGGTAGGGGCTGACTCTTCCTATGTGTGCACACAGCTCTCCGCACCCTCAACCGAGCACCAGACCCGCCTGGAATAAACATCCAGCGACCGACGCGTTGCCCTTCAGTGACAGGCACCCGCGTCACGTCGCCGTGTTACCCGTACGGGCTCATGTGCTTGGCATTCCTCCCACCTGCCGTTCTCGCACGTGCTGTGCTGGTAGACGCAGGTGTGCGTGCATGGCCTCTGGAGGAGAGGCTGGGCTTCCTTGCATGTTGGCAAAAGCAAAACCTACCGCACACGAGTGTGCGTCCGAGAGCTTCCCGTCCATGGCACTGCCACGTGAGTGGGGTTACACACCTGCCTAAGGGCACAGCCCGTTCCGAGAGCGTGGCCCTCTGCCGCTTCCAGAGGCTGGACCACAGCCATGAGCGGTGGGTGGAGGCACGCCCTCCCCCCCCCAGCACCATGAGGAGGGAAGGGTGTGCACAGCCCTGGCCTTGGAGCACCAGGAGGGCGGGTGGCGTGTGGCCCCCAGGCTCCCCGTCCCCGGAGCACCAGGAGGGCGGGCGCTGGGGGCAGCAACCTACAGTGCAGAGCCGTCCCCTGCCTTATGTACCCGCCACCCAGGACCACGGCGCGGACGTCAGGTCTGCTGCGGTCTCTGATGTAACGGCCTCTGGCTCCAGCAGGAAGAGTCCTGCCTTGTCCACCGATGGCCTCAGCAGGGCCGGGTCACCAGTGCTGGCAGGATCAGGGCCTGAGGGTCAGGGACTCACGTTAGCTGGGTTAATCCACATGCCGGGGGCTCAGAGGGAAGGGCCTTGCCTGGACAGTCAGCCCCAGCCACGCTGCCTGGCTCCCCGCGGCCCACACCGCGCCAGGCAGCCGCGCACCCTCCGCCCCCCCCCCCCAGCTCCTCCAGGAAGCCGCTCTCTTGCTCAGCAGCGAGTCTCGCTTCCTTCCCTGGGGTGAGGTCGGGTCATCGCAGCCGCAGCATTGCCCGTCATGTGGAGGAGATGAGGTGTCGGACGGGTGGGTGGCTGAGGGATGAGCAGACGTTCAGCCCATCTATGGGAATAACGAGTCCGTCCGCTGCGGGCAATGGGTGTATAAAGGGCCGAGGCTCGTCCCCTTTCCTTGGGACGGGAACAAGTCACATCAGGAACCAGCTCCCGGCGAAGCTGCCCTGCCCAAGCGTCGCCTGGCTTCCCCGCTCGGGTGAGTGGCAGACAAGGCCTTCTCTGGGCGGGGCGGGGGCGGGGCCGAGTGCCCCTGCTCTCGGTGGGGGTGATTGGTGTCTGTGCCCATCGGGGCGAGGCCTGATGGCAGGGGCCGGCGAGCGGGAGAGGAGAGTTTCTTTTGGGCATCGGTGCCTGTCGGTGGGGGCCGGCGGGCGTAGGGTCTCTCCCCCGTTCCAGCGCCTGCGGTGATCCGGCCAGGGCTGGAGGCAACCCACTGGCACAGAGCCTGTTTGCAGGGAGGGGGGACGACAAACCCTCTGCTGGGAAAGGTGCGGGGAGTCCCAAAGTGCCCCGGTGCCCTTCCCCCTGTGGGGGAGGCTGTGGCGCTGCTGCCGGTGCGGGATGTGCTTGGTCCAGTCCCCAGCAGGGGGTGCCCACATCCCGGGGGGAGAGCGGCGCCTTTGGAAAGCCCAGCGCGGGGCGGCGCTGCCGTAGGGCCTGGAGGCTCCAGCGGGGCGCGGACCCCGTTGTGCTAGTGCTGTACCCCCAAGAGCTCCTCTTCGACCCACACGAGCCAGTGGGAGGGACGTGAAGTCCCAAGGGGGTACCGCAGATCAGCCTCCCTCCCTCTCTGACTAGCGCCCGCTCCAAGCCCATCCTGTGCGCGAACGTGCATTAGCAGAGGGCTGGAGCAGGGCACTGCGAGGAAGGGCGCACGCAGCGTGTCGGGCAAGTCAGACTTACCCGCGGGTCGGATTAGCTTCTCGCTAGTAGGGATGTTGCAGCCAAGGTTTACTTGCTTAGCTGACTAAGTGGAAACCCACGAGCACAGGGGCGCCAGCAGGAGCCAGCAGCCCCACACACGGGGGGGCGGGCTCCTGCCCCCTGCAGGGCTGCTCCTGGTGCCGGTTAGCCGGTAAGTCTACCAGCTCACATCCCCAGTCGCGAGTCAGTTGCCCTGGCTGGCTGGATTGTGCACGGCCCGGGCTTCTGAGCTCCCGCTTCCTTGCAATGTGCTCTAGCTCCGGGCAGAGACCTCTCGGGGCCTGGCAGCGTGGTGGGTGCCACATGCAGCTCTGGCAGGGCGAATTGTGCCAGCCCCTCCCGCCCTTGTGTCCTGCTCTGATGCAGAGGGGTGGCAGAGGAGCAGCAGAAGGGAGCAAGACTTGTTGGGTAACGGTTTCAACTTTCACTTCACCACTTCCAGTTCTATTTTTGGAAACAAAATCCTGCCTGTGATTGCCCAAGAAATGGCACAGAACCCAGGGTCACCGCAGGAAGGAGTTACACAGTGACAGCAGCGACACTGGCCAAGCACGAGCTGGAAGTGTGTGGCACCCAACCAGGCGTGTGCTGCCGGGAGTTAGCCGAATTTCACTTGCTGCAGCTGTTGTACGCAAAATTGCCGGCCACAGTTCAACCGCTGCAGGTTTCATATACACTGCCACTTTATTTGCCAGGAAGTTCACTTTCTCTGACAGCAGCCAGAAAACTTGGGGTGTTGCATTGCCCCATATCATTTGTATGGCCTTGTTCTACAAAGGAAAGTGAATCCAGATCCATATTACCCAGCAATGCTGCACCATGATGCTAGCTACGCTACTCTTCCTAGACGCTGCCTCACCGTTTGCTAACCGAGACGTTCCCAGAGATGCTAGATGTTTGGGAAGAGTTTACCTGAGATCCCGACCTACCCTCACGATGGCTGACAGACAGGAGTGCTCCATTTCTACGGGGGTCGGCGGGTCTACCAGGACCAAGGAGAGGAACTCTGTTGAACTGAACGGTTGTTTCAAAGGGGGCCTGGTGTGGCAGAGTGGAGTTTGGCCTGAGCACGTTAGGTGAAGATGTGGCCAGGAGAGGACTTTGTGGGAAATGATGCACCCAATGCGTATGCACTAAATACCCTGTGAACGGGGCCCAAGGAGAGAAGCTGGAAAACCTTTGACTTGGCCGAAATCTCCCGTTCAGACGGGTGCTGGTGTGAGAGCTTGTCCCTTAGACTAAATCTGGGCCCTGCGTTCAAAGTGCTCAGTAAAGTCCCTGCCCACGGTTCTAAGTGCGATCCAGGGCTCTGTTGCCGGCAGTAAGATGATGGATTCATCCTAGTGCACGTGAGACGACAATGGTCTCTGCTACTTTGCAAATGATTTTCCAGGTGCAGGTGTGAAGAGCGAGCTGCAGCAGCATTGAGGGGATCTGGTCACAGGCAGTGCGAACAGCTGGCCTAGATTTGCCCCTTTGGTTTTCATATTGACCAAGAACAAATCGTGATTTTTTTCGTAGTTCGATTTTGTCTGAGCAGATTTGAACCTGGTTGCTATGACCAGCTGCCCAACAACTTCCTTGGCGTGTCCAGCCAGAATTCACTGTTTGGCTCATGAAGTGGGAGGTTTCATTTCTGGTCTGTGGCTGGAGACCCCACTCGTTATAAGCAAGGGGCGGGGGTGGGGATAACTGGTAGAAATTGCTCTGGAGAAGACTGGTTGGTTGGACCAAGACAGGGAGAACGATGATCTCATGGACTACAAGGCCCAAAGGGACCGTCATGATCATCTAGTCTGACCTGCCGTCGCAGGCCACGGCCCTCAGCCTCTCCTGTGACAGAGCCTGGACCCGTGGTGTAGCCACCTTGACGTGCTCACATCTCGACTGAAAGCCATCGGACGACAGAGCCGCCACCACTGACACATGTTTAAATTGAACCTGCGAGTGGCCCAGGCCCATGCTCAGAGAGAGGCAAAGTCCCTGGGGCAGGCCCCAGCAGGAGGCGTGCCCCAGCCTGGTAGGCGCTACAAGACGGCCCCTGCCCGGAGGCCTGGCATAGACAGCGGGTTCCTTTCCCAGCCCCCCTGCTCTGTTCTTGAGCTGGGGAGCCAGACGAGACGCTGACCACTGGGTCGCTGGGACCCCATTTGAAATCCCGGTTTGAGGCGTTTCTCGCTCCAGCGGTTTGTTGCTTTCTCTGCCTGGGCCCGAGTCTCAAGGGGGGATGATTTCAGTCTGAGCGGGTCCCACGCTGGTGGGGCTTTGTGGCTGGGACATCACTGGAGTCGCAACACGAGTGCAGTAGATGGGTGTGACGAGGTCTGCACAATAGCGCCTGCTAGAGACACAGATTTGCTCTGCTGCCTTCATGGCTGGCACAATGTCCCGGCCACGGGAGCCCAAGAATCCCCCAGACCAACAGGAAAGAGCCTCCTGCCATTCCCAGAGCTGCCGGGCCACTTCCTTCGCTTGCTGGAATGGAAGCCACTTCACCCCAGTGCTGAAAAGAGGAACTGAGGCCCGGGGGCACGAGGTATTTCTCCCGGCTTCCATTGGCTCCTGGCAGCCACCGCACCGGTCTCCGCCTGCATCCTCCTCGGTGACACGGGGCTGATGCGAAACGTGCTGAGCGCTCTGGTGGCAGCGTGCCCGGGGAGAGCGAGGTGCTGGTCAGTAACCGTCTGGGCGGGCTGGCTTCTGGCTGTTCTCGGGCAGAGGCGGCCGGAGATTGACTACATGCCCCTGTGGGTCACCCTCACCTCGCTGGGCGGGTTGCTGAGGTGAGTTCTGGATCGCGTGTGTCCAGGGGGAGAGGCTCGGTTTTACGGACACGTTTGGTGCGGCAGGTCAGAGCCGGTGGAGGGATGGATTGTGTCCTCTCCTGGAATCTAACGGCTGCAGTCTCTTGGCGGGTAACTTGGGCTGGGCCCTGTGAGCGCTCTGCCATTGTCACGGCAATGTCCCAGGCCCAGTGAGAGGGCAGGTGGGAGCAAGCGAAGAGGCAAGTTCCTAGGGTTGCCAGGTGTCCAGTTTTTGCCTGGACAGTCTGGTAATTGTGTCTTCTGTTGGATGGAAGGCTGGCAGAGACATTTTTCCCCTGCTGCGTTGGGCAGGGGCGGCGGGTGCGGGGGAATTTAAAGGTGCAGGTGGTTTTTTTTTTTGCTCAACCAATTCCACCTCCCCTCCCCCCATGTTCGGGATTTTTTTGTGAAAATATCTGGCAACCCTACGAGTTCCTGGGGCATAGGGTGGCACCGTGCAGCCCCCTGGCCTCAGCAGACAGCTGCAGCTCTCTAGTGCTGCCTGAGGTGGGAATGCCATCCTTCCTTTCCCCTCCCCATGCAGGCTCCCGGCTCGCCGACCATGTGCGTTGGGAAGTGCACTCGGATTCTGGGCCCCTGCCTCATTGCCTTGGGAGTGCTGTCCATCGCTGCCAGCACGTTGCTGCTCTTCCCCAGCGGGACGGGGCGCTACCTGAAGGAGGGCCGCATCACCAAGCAGGCCATGCAAGTGCCAGGCGTGTGGGGAGGAGGCGTAATTGTAAGTGGCATGACTCCAATCCCTTCCCCTGCCATGTGCGTGTCTCGGACAGAGCTCTCTGCTAGGCAGTCATGGGAGCAAGCCAGTAGGCAGGGCATCAGAGCCCTGGCCTGCTGGGTGAAGCCCCGTCCTGGCCCCGTGCCTCAGTTTCCCCACCTGTAGAATGGGGACGTTGGTAAGCAGTGGACGTGCCGGCTCCATGCGGTACCCCCTGGCTGACATTCGCTGGGCTGGGCAGGACGACCCCCTACCGCTGATCAAATGCCAGTACGCCCCCTTTCTCCTCACTGGTGGCTGAAGCGAACGTGTGCCTCCCACCTATGTACTGTGCAGGCCCGACCTGGCGTCAGCCCAAAGACTTGCAGCCGCTTGAACGGGCTTTGGCTCAGACCCCGAGTGTCGCAGGTAGAAAATCACACACGTACAAACCGCTTGGCACAACGAACAGCCGAACGTGATTGATCCTTCCCCCGCATGCCCTTAGCTGGAATCAGGGCCTTCTGTGTCGCCCTGGTGCCAGGAACCTCTCGCTGCGCTAATTGAACCGTCTCCCGCTGCCTGCCAGGGAGGCCATTTTAGGCCTTGCCAGGTTCATGGGGACACCTCCAGGGCACTGAGGGACACGATTATTCTCCTCCAATTAGCGATGCCAGTGGGTAACTGGTATCACCCTTACTGGGTGATGCTTACAGGTAACCAGTGAACCAGTGCCTGGCCTGGCCAGAGTTTATCTGTAGGACGGTGGCTCCCATGAGCCCTAGCTACAGCCCAGAGCCAGGTGCAGAGCTCAGTGCCAAACTGAATCCAGAGATGGTGCTGAATGACTGTGTCTAAATGCTGCTCTTTCTGGCGTTTCAGACGTTCCACAGGCAGCAAACCAGGGTGGATTTGATTTAAATCACTAGTCAGGAAGACTCCATGTAATCATGGTTTTCTACATAAAAGTGCAGCCTTGTCGGTTGCCATAACCTTCGTACACTGGCTTCACAACTCAAAGCTCGATGTTGCGTTCCTTTTCAGAGGGTTACACACTAGACATTTTCCACGAGTGATTTATTTTGGAAACGTTTCAGATTAGCTTTACAGCTATATCAGAAAATGAACAATGGATTGGTTATTTCATTTACCAAAGGTATTTCTGAAGCCATTGGGAGGTGAGTGATCTCCAATTCAACAGATTAATCACTAATATTTGGAGGATTTTCTTCCATGACGTATTAGAAAGACAACATCACCAGACAGACATTTAAATTGTTTTAGTTAACTAAAGCAACAACATTATGTCTTCTGCATTTTTTCTTTAACAGCAAACATATAATATTTTAACAAAACAAGCAGATGGATTTTTGAATTTAGTTACACATTCAAGTTTTTAAAAATCACGTTTGTTTTTATTTTTACCTAAAATAGTTACATGAAACATTTTTTAAACAAAAATTAAATTGATTGTGAGCCAGGTCCACATGAGGGACTTAAAATATTGGCTTCAGTTCATTGAACTTTTAGAACCTTTGCACTTTTAGAGCGAGGTAAGGGATTGACTCTGTGTCCACACATGTTCAGAACGCCAATAGGGTTGAGGTCTGTTATTTCTAAAGTATCTAAAAGGGTGTCACAAGGAGGAGGGAGGAAAATTGTTCCCCTTGGCCTCTGAGGACAGGACAAGCAGCAAGGGGCTTAAACTGCAGCAAGGGAGGTTTAGGTTGGACATTAGGAAAAACTTCTTAACTGTCAGGGGGGTTAAACACTGGAAGAAATTGCCTGGGGAGGTTGTGGAATCTCCATCCCTGGGGATATTCAAGAGCAGGTTAGACAGGCATCTGTCAGGGATTGTCTAGACGGTGCTGGGTCCTGCTGTGAGGGCAGGGGACTGGACTCGACCTCTCACGGTCCCTCCCAGTTCTAGGATTCTCACCTCTGTGTGTATATATATTTATTTATTTAATAACATTTCTGCTGTTAACAAGCATGTTATCTCTGGAGACACAAATACACAGTCTGAGAACTGCAAAAGCATCTCTGATGGTATCTTCTACACCGAGCACCACGTCCAAGTGGGTAGATAAAAGATTAACCTAAATCATCTATACTGAAGCCTCTGGAACCCCATAAATGTGGATCCCTAATCTATGAATGATTGGAACTCACTCACAAAACTTCTCCTACAGGAACTAGAATTTATAATCTCTGTTCCATGAGGAGACATCTTTGAGCTATGATGTAGCTTAATTAAAACTGTCTTTACATAGTTTTTTTCCTCAAAAAGCATTTTACCAAGAAAATCCAATTAAAATTTTAAAAGTTTGATTTTAAAAAACATTTTAAAAAAACCATTGATTTTTATCCACCCTGCAGCAAACATTTGCTTTGAAAGCCAAGCCACCCGGATGCGGTTCACAGATAGATGCCGTATGGCCTATTGCCTGGATTCTCACCTTTGCCCCAATCCCTCGAGGAGCTGGGCACCCTCTTTCTACTCCCCCAAAACCAACCCCCTTTTCCCTGACCCCACCTCGCCCCTTCCTTTGCGGTCGCCCCTTCTCCGAGGCCCTGCCCCCACTCCCTCCATCCCCCCCTCCCAATGCTTGCTCTCGCCACCCTCGCTCACTCCGGACTGAGGAAGGAGGTTGGGGTGTGGGGGCTCTGGCTGGGAGGGCAGACTCGGGTGGGCTGGAGAGGAGAGGCTTGGGGTGCAGGAGGGGGCAGGGGGCTAGGGCCCCGGAGCGGGTTGGGCGTGCAGGCTCCAGGCAGCTCCCAGCCAATGAATGAGGGACTTGGCGGGGCCCGGCGTAGCGTGGGGGCTGCCCACCGGGTCCTCGCAGGACACGGACTCGTCATGCCAGCGGCAGGGGTAGTTCGTGGACGTTACCTGCGGCCGAGGGGCGAGGACTCCCCGCGGCCGGGTCGTCCTGCTCACCCGGCGTCATTTCCTGCTCTTCCAGGTCCTTCTGGCCGCAGCGCAGATCTCGGCCGTGGGGTGGTGCAGCGACCGGTCCTCCCACCGTGGAACGTGCCGGAACGTAAGGCCACGACTCATTGCCCTTGTGGAAAATGTTCTTGGCCGAGCTGCGCGCCAGCCCCCCGGCTCCGGAGCGAGCTGCCCGGCTCCGCATGGCCGGGCTCTGGAGTCAACAGGGCTGTGCTAGCGTAGCCCCGGGCAGGAACGAGCCGTTCTGCAGACCCACAGGAAGAAACCTTCCTTGGCCTCTGTTCCAAACCGGCCACTGTTTCAACCGGGGAGGGGGGGGCCCAATGAGCAGCAGTTACATAGCAGAGAGGAAGGGTAGTCCAGTGGTTAGAGCACCAACCTGGCACTCTGGAGACCTGGGTTGAGCTGCTTGCTCCGTTTGGGGCTCTGGACGCCATGTTTGCTGGGGCTCCAACCTCGCCTATTTCACCCCCAATTACAGACACTTTGGGGAGTCCCCTTGGTCCACTTCGGTGCAGCTTGTGGGGCGCCGCCGCTCCCGGAATGGGGCAGATGGGAGCCCAGGGAGTGAGCATGCATCTGGCCGGGCCCAGGGCTTTTTGGGCCCCCCTCGTGCACAGGGGTGTGCATTGCACGCCTCCACAGACGTGCAGCCGGGGTGTTTGCACAGGGTGGGTCCACACGCCAGCGATTCCCGGTCTGCTGGCAGCCCTGCCCACGTGTGGGGCTGACCCAGGAGTGACTCTGCGCGGCAGCTGAGCCCTCGTTTCGCACGTCCCGTTACCTGTGGGGTTAGGGTACGGGGTCTCGAATGGTAGAAACAGAGCGTCCGTCTCTAGGGCGGTTGGGGGAGGCCACCCCACGCCCCACACTTTGGGGGCCCAGGGCAGTCGCCTCAACCGTCACATTGGCGGGGCCCAGGGTGGCCCGGGGGCTTAGCTGAGGGAGGGGCCTGGTGCATTGCCCCTCCCCACTCCCCATGGATCCAGCAGCTTGCTCTGCTCCACCCCACTGCCCATCTCCTGGCCCTGGCGCCCGCCACCACAGTGAGAGGGGGAGGGGCCGACGCCTGCTGCCACCCCCCCACACCCCCCGCAAGGCCAGGCCCAGCCCCCGAATAACCCCCTGGCTTACATTGCTTGTAGGAGTGGCCTTTGGGCAAGGAGGCGGAGCAGGGGGCGTGGCTTGGAAAGGGTGGGGCAGAGGAGGGTGGGCGGGGCCTGCAGCAGGCAGGATGGCTTTGGCCCCACCACCCTTATACCGATGTAGAGCTGAATGTGATTTTCACAAGAGCTTGTGCAACGCCAGGGCCTGCGTCCCCGCTCGCGGCTCCCTCCCCGGCTCTCCCAGAGAATCCAGCCTGAAGCAGGCTGCCGGGGCGGCATAGGCTCCAGACTCATCTGTGCCCGGGCCAGGGGCTCCTGTGGGGGGGCGCTAAGAGCACAGGGCCTCCTGCAGCACAGAGCACGGCTCCAGCAGCTGGCGCTGCACACGAGGCCGGTCGAGACCCTCTCGGGGCCTGGCGCCCGCTCTGCCGAGGGGAGCCCGGCCCGGCGGGGAGAGACGACCGGCCTGTGAGGGCAGAGCCGTGGCCCTGGACTGACGAGCTCCGTTCTGTGCCTTCCCCCAGATGTTCCTTTCCATCGTCCTGTCGGGGCTGGCGCTGCTGGGCTCCGCCGCCTGCTTTATCATGTCGGGCGTGGGCCTGACCAACGGACCCCTCTGCCTGCACAACCAGACTGGAGACCCGCACTGGGATTACCCCTTCGCCAGCATGGAGGCCCAGGCCTTCCCCACCAGGTAGCACGAGCGCGGCACGGCCGGGCAGCAGCAGGGCTAGCAGCCCCCAGCACCGCACAGTCTGAGGGGGGGCGCTAGTGACCGGCGCCACACAGCCCGAGGGGGGCGCTAGTGACCGGCGCCACACAGCCCGAGGGGGGCGCTAGTGACCGGCGCCACACAGCCCGAGGGGGCGCTAGTGACCGGCGCTGCAGAGCCCGAGGGGGGCGCTAGTGACCGGCGCCACACAGCCCGAGGGGGCGCTAGTGACCGGCGCCACACAGCCCGAGGGGGCGCTAGTGACCAGCGCCGCACAGCCTGAGAGGGGGCGCTAGTGACCGGCGCCGCACAGCCCGAGGGGGGCGCTAGTGACCGGCGCCGCAGAGCCAGTCGCCCAGGGGAAGCTCTCCCCAGCGATCCGCCAAGCTGGCCTGGGGGGCCCGGGCGCGGGGCAGTCCAAGCTGAGTGGCTGCTAAAGCTAACCTGCAAGTGGGGATCTGGTGCGGGGTTATTGCCCCTTACGCTCTCAAGCTACACAGACAGGTCTGGGCGGGGGCGGGGGCGGAGGGGAGGGTTTTCCTGCTTGTTTCTTCCATTGGAGACCCTGTCTAGCCGGGGGGTCCCGGGGGGCTGGAAACCATGAAATTCGTACACTGCCGAGCGCCAAGGGCGCAGGCTGCTTTGGGGGCTGGGCGAAGACAGGCCCTAAGTGTGTCCCGTCTAAGAGGAAGGAAGGCTTTGCTGGCGTTTGCAAGGCAGGCCCAATAGCGCCCAGCGCAGGCAGCTGAGGGCTCCCAGGGCCTTCAGAAAAGCCAAGGAAGAGCAGAGCAGATGTTACTGCCCCCCACCCCCAGCCTTTGTCCCAGCGCTGTTCCATTGGGGTCTCTCATCAGGGTGCAGAACTACCTGTATGACCAGTCGCTCTGGACCTCGGTCTGCATCGAGCCCCCGAACGTCGTCACCTGGAACGTCTCCTTCTTCTCCGCTCTGCTGCTCTTCAGCGCGGCCGAGATGGTCCTGGCTTCTCTTCAGATCCTCAACAGCTTCTTTGGCTGCCTCTGCGGTCTGTGCGAAGGCAAATAGGTAACTTCTCTCCCTTGGAGCCCCTGCCCCGCTGTGCTCCCCTTCCCTCCCTCCCTGTGCACACGGGCCCAGGCAAAAACTCTCGCCGGCTTTCCCCTGTGCCCTGCGCACCATCCCAGCGCCAAAGGGCCTTCTGCTCCAGCCGGCTCGCTCCGGCGCAGCGGGGCAGGGAGCTCTGGAAACGTCACGACAGCGCAGGAGGTGCAGGACACCCTGGAGCTTGGCTGCCTGGCCCCGAGTTGCCCCTTCGACTGGCCTGGAGTGACGGGCTGGGTGTCGAGAGCAGCTGCGGGTGCGCAGGGAGACGTCGAAGGGTTCAGTCGGTGTTGGTAACAGTTGATTTCACCATGCGCACACTCGCCCCCTCATGCACCAACCCCCGCATGCACACCCACTCCTGTGCACACCCGCCCCCCGCATACACCCTCGCAAGCATACCCACATTGTGCACACACCCACACTGCATACACACCACCCCCGCATACATACAACCCCCGCATGCACCCCCGTGTGCATACCCACACTGCACTCACACCCACTCCCTGTGCACACACCCCGCCGCACGTACCCGCCCCCCGCATACACACAACCCCCGCACGCACACCCACGCCCGTGAACACCCACCCCCCCCACATACCCCCCCGTGTGCATACCCACACTGCACTCACACCCACTCCCTGTGCACACACCGCGCCGCACGTACCCACCCCCCGCATACACACAACCCCCGCACGCACACCCACGCCCGTGCACACCCACCCCCCACATACACCCCCGTGTGCATACCCACACTGCGCTCACACCTGCCCCCGCACGCACACCCACACTGCATGCGCACACACCCTTCACACACAGGTGTGTGCACGCATACACTGCACACATGCACACCCATCGTTGCGCACCTGCGTGCACTAACCCGATGGTGCTGCACCCGAGGGCCCCGCACTGCCAGTTGACTCGCTAGCAGCAACGTGGGAGTGTGAACTGGCCACACTGGAAATGCCCCTTTGCTCTGCCAACCCACTGCGTGTCCCGGGCACGCCCGGCAGGAGGCGCGAAAGCGGGAGACCCGGGTGCGGCTGTGAAGCACCCTTGTCCCATCCCCTCGGGTGGCCTGCGCTCCGCGGCCCCTGCCTGGCCCTGCGAGCTCCCTGATCACGTGGTATCTGGACAGGCGGGGCCATGCTGAGCGCGCCCTCTGCTCCCCGCAGGTGCAGCCCCAGGAGGAAGCGGCGCGAGCGTGGGCGAGCCAGGCACCGTCGGCCGGGTTCTCTGCACACGCCGGCGCCTTCTCGGGGAAGCCTGGAACGAGTGGCAGCGCGAGACCCGCCAGGGCTGCTGTGAGGCAGGAAGGAATCCCGAGTCCCTGCAGTTTTGTCTGGGCTGCGGCCAGCCCTCTCGATGGAGGCGTGAGACTGGCCCGTGGAGGGCGGCTGATTCGCCGCGGGGCAGAGCGGCGCGGGAGGGCCCAGGCGAGCCGCGAGCCGGTGATTGTGTGAGGGACGGGGAGCTGGATGGGGGCCCGGGCTGGGACCAGCCCCCCCTTCTGGCCTTTCTGAGGACAAAGCCAAAGCGCCCTCCGCCCCCCGTTGCTGTTTGCACAGCCCCTGTGGCTCGGCATTTGCCCACCCCGCCCTTGATTTCATTATTATCTCCTCTGCGAGTGGACGGACTGATCTGGAGCCTTCCGGCTGCTCCCATTGGGTGTGACCGTGGAGGGGAAAGTCACCGCTTCCGGGGCCGTGGGCCCGCACGGAGGGCTGCTCTCTCCCGGGGCAGAGTGAATTCAATGGTTCCTCTCCCGTCGCATGGGGCAATGCCATTGGCCACTTGGGTGGCCCCCGCGCGTGGTCTGGCCGAGATGGTCCTGGCTTCTCTTCAGATCCTCAACAGCTTCTTTGGCTGCCTCTGCCGTCTGTGCGAAGGCAAACAGGTAACTTCCCTCCCTTGGAGCCCCTGCCCTGCTGTGCTCCCCTTCCCTCCCTCCCTGTGCACACGGGCCCAGGCAAAAACTCTCGCCGGCTTTCCCCTGTGCCCTGCGCACCACCCCAGCGCCAAAGGGCCTTCTGCTCCGGCCGGCTCGCTCCGGCGCAGCGGGGCAGGGAGCTCTGGAAACGTCACGACAGCGCAGGAGGTGCAGGACACCCTGGAGCTTGGCTGCCTGGCCCCGAGTTGCCCCTTCGACTGGCCTGGAGTGACGGGCTGGGTGTCGAGAGCAGCCGCAGGTGCGCAGGGAGACGTCGAAGGGTTCAGTCGGTGGGAGCCCAGCCCAGTCCCGCTGATGTCGGCCGGGTCCCTGAACGGGCACTGGAGAGCGGCCCAGAGCAGGGGAGGGGCGACAGAGCTGCTGGGGCTCACAGCTGCTGCCGTCCAGGGGCATCGGCCCGCTGCCCTGCTGCTCCGCTGGCCCAGGCCCGATAGCTGCTCCGGCCCTGGCCCAGAAGGCCGGGCGGTCCTGGGAGGCCAGGGAACCAGAGAATGCAGATCGCGCGGGCGCCGTCGGCCAGCGCTAAACCCACGGCACTGCCAAGCGGCCTGGCTGCGCTCCCCACCCTGGCAGGCACGGGCCGGCGCCTGCCGTTGCCACTTGCGCCTCCGGCTTGGCTGGGAAAGCAGCTCGCACGGCCGCGTCTGACCGCTTTGCGGGAGGACGTCAAGGCTCGGGTGGCTTGCCCTGGCCCGGGGGCGATGTCTTCGCCTGCAGCCAGAGTGGGCCGGAGCGGCCAGGGCAGGATCTCCACAGACGCCGCACCTTCTACCGCACACTCCTGTTTGCTAGAGGCAGAGAGAGGCTTTGCCTGTTCCTTTGCTTAACGCCAACGGGGATTTTACCTTCCTCGTTCCTGCCCAGCGGCACTGGAGGGGCAGAGCTGGGTGGCAGGTCCCTCTAGCACAGGCATGTCAAACTGGAACCCTACTGAGGGCCGCACAAACAAAAACTGCTAGCTTTCGGGGCTACCTAGGGTTCCCAGATGGTTTGTCAAGCAAAAAAAAAAAGCATTTTAGGTGCCAGGCAGAAGGTACCAATACCGGACACCTGGCACCCCTAGGGCCACCAAAGATGATGTACTTTGTCGGAATGTTGTCGTTATTTATTATTATAGATTATGTTTTAGGTATATTTTATAATATTACAATAATTTGTGTACAATTATTTGCTCATAAATAATTTTTAAATTAATTTTACATATTTTTTATTTAAATATAAATTTAAGGTACTTTTAAATTTTGTATATGATACATAACTTATTTTGTTGAACTAAAAACAAGTATAGGCCATGGTTAATCAAATAGAACAGGCTTCTGTGAAAATTTCAGGTCCTCTGTAAGTTTGAGATTTTGCATAAATATATAATTATTCATGCAAGTGCAAAAAAAATTGCCATATTAATTGATATAAAATTAATATCCATTTAGCGATTTTATTTGCGAATAAATAAATAAAAAACAAAATGTTAACAAAATAACCCCTCCCTGTCCCCCAGAGCCAGGCCCCCCCCCAACCTAATGCTTCCCCCACCCCCAGAGCCAGGCCCCCCCCAACCTAATGCCTCCCCCTCCCCCAGAGCCAGGCTTTCCCAGGCCCCCCCCAATCTAATACCTGGGTCCTGGAGTCAACGCTGCCACCTGAGGTGCTGGGGCAGCGTGAGCACAGCGGCCAGCTGCGAGTGCCTGCTGGAGAGCCCAATGCAGAGCGACCCGGGCCGCCGTGAGCAGTTGCTGTGGCGCAGAGCGGCCCGGCCGGCCACGAGCAGTTGTTGTGGCGCACAGCGGCCCGGCCGGCCACGAGCAGTTGTTGTGGCGCACAGCGGCCCGGCCGGCCACGAGCAGTTGTTGTGGCGCACAGCGGCCCGGCCGGCCACGAGCAGTTGTTGTGGCGCACAGCGGCCCGGCCGGCCACGAGCAGTTGCTGTGGCGCACAGCGGCCCGGCCGGCCACGAGCAGTTGCTGTGGCGCACAGCGGCCCGGCCGGCCACGAGCAGTTGTTGTGGCGCAGAGCGGCCCGGCCGGCCACGAGCAGTTGCTGTGGCGCACAGCGGCCCGGCCGGCCACGAGCAGTTGTTGTGGCGCACAGCGGCCCGGCCGGCCACGAGCAGTTGCTGTGGCGCACAGCGGCCCGGCCGGCCACGAGCAGTTGTTGTGGCGCAGAGCGGCCCGGCCGGCCACGAGCAGTTGCTGTGGCGCAGAGCGGCCCGGCCGGCCACGAGCAGTTGCTGTGGCGCACAGCGGCCCGGCTGGCTGTGATCTGCACTCAGCCGCGTGCTCCGAGCAGCCAGCGGGCCGCACTTTATTCTTTTATAAAACTGTTCTGGGGAGCCGCAAAAAAAAATGGGACCACATGCGACCCCCCCCAAATGCGCTTGCCATGCCTGTTTTAGCACATCCAGCCGTGCCCTGGGCTGGAGCCTGCCTTGTCCCACTGATGAGCTATGGGGCTGGGGGGGGTCCGTGGCTGGGGTCTTGGGGGTGGCTGCTGTGCTCATCTTGAGGAAGTGGGGAGGGTCAGCACCTTGGTGAGGGTGGGGCCTGGCTGTGCTGAGGCAGAAGGACCCAGCCAGCTCTGTCTGAATACACATAATTAGGCTCCTTCATCCTCCTACGTCCCGTCCCCCTTCCAGCCCCTGAGGCCTGTGCAGCTGGAGCTCTAGGAGGGGATGCAGCCCCGCCCCCCCTTGCTCGTCGCCGAGCGGGGTGGCAGGGCTGGCGCTGCGGCTTTTAGGGGGATGTTCTGGAGCACCTCGTACAGCGTGAACATGCTGAAGGAGATCTGCTCGTAGGGGGACCTGGCGCCATTTTCGTACAGGCAAGCAAAGGCCGTGGGCGGGATGCCGGTGGCGGGGAACTCCCAGTAGGGCAGTTCCACGCAGGCCAGGTCGGAGTAGGCACTGGGGCCTTCGTAAATGACCCAGGGCTCAGTCCAGCTGTCAGCGTCCCTGGGAAAGGTGCTGAGATAGACGCCCAGGTTGACGCGAGAGCTGGTGCTCGTTGGGTGGGAATAGAGCACCCATGTTGGGGTCTGGAAGAGGGATGTGGGTTTGGCCGCAGCACCTGGTTCCGGCTGTCCCTGGCTGCCACGTGGCGCCACTGCGGCCCTGGAGCCAGGGGTCTCGTGATGGCTGCTGGAAGGACGGGGCACATCAGCGCCTGCCAGCTGCTGGCGGCCCCACAGCTGGCTGCCCAAGGACACGGCGACTGGGTTTCCAAGGGCCATAGCGCACAGAGGGAGACAACGGTGCCTAGTGGTTTGTCCACACAGCAGGGGGCAGTTCGGGCCGTTGGGAGCCCACCGCGCACTCAGCTGTGCTGGGGGGCTGCTCGGGGCATAGAAGAGAGGGGCTGGGAAGCCAATGATGCTGCCATGGCAGCCGTGGGGGGGCTCCACTAGCCGCTGAACAAGCTGGCCCGAGTGGAAAACGGCTCCGTCGTCAGCGCTGAGGGCCTGGATTCGGCAGCCCAAGGGGCTCCTAGCATTGCAGTAGAGGACGTTGCCACCATCCTCCTCGTCCACGGAGACCAGCTGGCACTCCACAGTGGGCAGGCTGGGGACGGGCTCGCCGAAGCGCCAGCTGTGGCCGTGGTCGTCGCTGTAGAAGGCGAAGGCATGCGGGGTGGTCTGGCAGAGCTTCCCGAAGCACTCCTTGCAGTCGATGTGGTAGGCGTAGGCCGGGACCAGCAGGCGGCCAGACTTGAGCTGAATCCCGTGGCCGGGGCCTAGCGCGAACGTGGCCCAGTCTGCGCAGAACAGGCAGCGTCAGGGCCCCTCCCTTCTCCCCCGGCCTTGCCCTCGGGAACACGCCCAGTGCCAGAGCAGGGGCCTCCTCGTCTCCCTGCCCCCTCGCTCCCGCTCGTTCACGGCCCTGGGCAAGCGTGGCTGCGTCCGCCTCGCTGACTCCCCCACGGCTCACCCCACGCCCAGCGCTTGGGGCCTTTACCTGCGATGGCCCGGCCAACCACCTGCTGGGTCAGGTCGGTCGCCTGGCTCCAGCTGAGCCCCTGGTCGGCGCTGGCCACGTAGCACAGGCGGGCCGCGTTCCGGCCCGTGATGATCTGGTAGGCCTCGGGCGTCGTGCCCAGCACGGCGATGAAGAAGAGGAAGACGATGCCGGTGAACTCGTCGTAGACCGGACAGGGGTTCATGGAGCGATGGTGCTTCAAGGCGGCAGTCTGCAGCGCTCTCATGGCTTCCCACTGGCAGGAGAGGGCGGCTCGGGGTTAGGGGCTCCCCTTGCCTGGCTCCCCGCACCGCCTCCCCGCCCTGCGGCCTTCGCTCCCGCACACACAGCTCACCTCAGCCACTGCCCCCCCCCCCCCGCTTGTGCTCCCAGCTGGAAGCATCGGTGCCCTATGGACACAGCAGCACTGCAGCCTCCCGGCAGCCAGGACACGCTGCTGTGCCCGAGCAGCCCCCGTGAGCAGGAGCGAGATGAGTTCACGCTGCCGTTATCCCTCCTCGGGGCTGCTCTAAGCTACTCCATGGGCCACGGGGATTGTCTGCACGAGGTGTGCTGGCCCCTCGCTGGGGGCCAGAACAGCCAGCTGCAGGGACCCCCCAGCTCTGGCCCTAGCTACTTGGTTGTTGCAGGCAGCTGCCCCCTTCGCTGGGACCCACGGCGGCCTCGCCCCTCACCTCCACATAGCCCCGGATAAGGTCCCTCGCCTCAGCACCAGCAGGTTGGCCTGGGCATCGTCCACGCTCAGCCGCTCCTCGGCAAAGGCCAGCAGCATCGCCATGCAGGGGAGGTGGAGCAGGGCCGGGACGCGGTACGTCACGCCGCTCGGCTCCCTCTCGAACAGCACCGTGCGTGCCGGGAACTGGCGAGAGCCCATCGCCCTGCAGCCAGGGACAGACACCCAGGCGGTGAGCAAATCCAGGCGCAGCGACCCGGCGGCTGTGACAGCCACGTCCTGTATGGCCGCGCCCCCGCTCTGCCTGGGCTGCTCCCGCAGCGCCGGGCCCCATGGCCCACGCCCCGCCAGCGGCGGTTTTGGGGGGGGGCGTAGCCTGCGGTAGCCCCGGCCTGCTGCACGGAGCATGGCCGCCTCTCCGCGGGCTGGGAGCAGGGCCCGGCTGGCGTCGCCCACGCGGCAGCCACCATGCGTCTCGCAGGACCCCTCCTCCACTCACAGCTCTGCGGCCCTGCGGCCGGTCTTCTGCAGCCGTCACCCACTGGCCTGGGGCTGCCGCGCCGAGTGGCGCCTCCAGCCCGTGCGTCTGCGCCAGCGGCCCACCCCGCCCTCTGACCGCCAGCCACACCAGAGCGCTGGGCTGGCCTTTGGGGACACGGCGCCTGTGGCAATTTGCATGTCGGGGCCCCGACCTGTTGCTGTGGTGCCCCCCCAAACCCCAGTCTCCCATGGGTGCCCCTCCCACCCTTGCCCCCAACCCCTCCTGTGTCCCAACCCCGGCACTTGCCCCCAACCCCCATGCCCCTAATGTCTGCCCCTCTCTCCTATGCCCCCTTCATCCTCCTCACCCTCCCATGCCCCCTTCGCTCCTACCCCTGCCCCTCCCTCCTGTGCCCCCTTCACTCCTACCCTGCCCCTTCATCCTCCTCACCCTCCCATGCCCCCTTTGCTCCTAGCCCACCCCATCCCTCTCCTGTGCCCCCTTCACTCCTGCCCCTACACCTTGCATCTCCCCTCCTGCACCCATGTGGCTGCGCAAAAGCAGCTGGCCTTGCTGCTCACCCCCAGCAGCCCAGAGGTGCCCGAGGGGGAGGGGCGCCTGGCTGGGGCAGCGACCCGGGTGCCCGGGGCTGCGGGGACAATCAGGCCTGCGTTGCCGCACGCTGGCTCAGGGCCAGGAGCCTGCAGGCTTGTGGCAGACTCGAGCCCCCCCAGAGCCTCTCCTGCCCAGCAAGGCAGCAGCGCACACAGAGCCCCCAGCCCATCTCCCCAGCTCTGAGGGGTGGGAGAGGGGCATCACCCCCACAGCAGCCAGGAGGGCCCCGGGGGGCAGGACCAGCAGCGTCTGCACACATGGGGGGGGGGGCGCCATGTTCAGAGGGCTGGTTGTCCAGCTGCCCCCCCTCTTGGCAGGGCAGGTGGGACTGCAAAGCCTGCTCACGGTGTCCCTCCCCCCCAAAGGCCAGCCCTGCACAAGGGGGTTTCCTCGGCGGGGGGGGGAGGACTGATGCTGGGGTAACACGGCACATGCAGAATCAATGTCCCCTGCAGGAAAGTTCATTCCCCCGGGGGGCAGGGGGAGGGGCGTGTGTGGCAGAGGAACCAGGACTTCCTCCTGCCCCAGGCCCGGGCTGGGTCAGACCCTGGCCGCAGGACGCTCCACACACACCTGCCCCCCCACCCCCCGCTGGGGGGGGTCATTGTTCAGTCAGCCCCTCCTCCGCACCCAACCCCTCCTGCCAAGGCCCCCCCCCTTGCATCTGGACACCCCCCTCCCGTGCACCCAGACTTCTGCTCTCGAACACCCCCCCAGCACCCGGCCCCCCTCCTGCACCATCCCATACAGCCCCCCACCCTGACCCCCATCCCACTGACTCCCAACCAGCTGCATCCACACCCCCACCCCTCCAAGCCCACACCCCAGCACCTGGACTCTTCCCGCCACGCCACCCAGAACCCCCTGCCAAGCCCCATCCTCCCACAGGCTCCCCCCGCACTGAGCCCCAACCATCTTCACCTGGACCCCCCCCCCGACCCTATGCTCAGAGCCCTTGGGGCCCCCGTGCACTCACGTCCTCCCAGCCAGCCACGTGCGGCCAGGGTGCCCCACGCAGAACCCAGCCCTGCCCCCCAAGGCCCCATTTGGATCCTGCCAGGACAGAGCCTGCGGGCCTGGCCCTGGGCTGGCCGAGTGCTGGAGAGTCAGTCCTTCCGGCTCCCCACGAGGACTTGCGTTGCCAGACGCCTGCCCCGGCGCGTTCGGGTGCCGTGCTGCAGGCCGACGGGTCTGGGACCAAGGGCCGGGAAACGGCACGCATGCTCAGCGCCAAGACAGCCAAGAACACAAGCATCACGTTAAACTCTGCTGCGCAGATTTTGCGCTGCCTTGGGGAGGCCTCCCCAGGAGGGGCCCTGCAGGGCGGCCGGGAGCGCTGGCTGGGAGACTAGAAAAGTGGGTGAGGGAGCTGTGTGGGGCTGGAGCTGCCAAACCTGCCAGGCGGCCGGAGAGAGACGAAGAGATTGATTCAGGCATTGGCGTGCCTGGGTAAAAGCCACTTCCCAGCGCTTTGCTGCACTGCGCCACCTCGGCCACCCGCACAGGGACGTAGCCGACAAGCTGCTGGCTCCACTAGCTGCTGCCCAGCCGCCTGGCTCTTCTCACGGCTTGGTCCCCTTCGAGCCGCTTCCATTCCTGCACCGAGCACGGCCTCCTCATGGCCTTACCGGCACACACGCCAGCCAGGGAAAAGCGCCATGGCCCAGCGTCCAGCGGCTCCGAGTGCCGGCCTGGGCCTCCGGGGACTTGGCGGGAGCAGGCAGGAAATGGCCGGGTGTGCCCAAGGGCTGGGCCGGACAAGGGTGGGAATTAGCCGTTTGCTGGTAGACTCTGCTACTGCGCAAACAGGGCTTTGATGGCAGCTTCCACAGCGCCGAAAGGGCAACAGGCGCCGGGAGACACCGAACGTCAGAGCAGGTCCCTCGCCCTCACAGGCGAGTGGCAAGGGAGGTACCTCACCTGAGCCGCGCTTGGCTGGTTCTCGCTGCCTGGCTCGCCTCGTCCTCCCGAGCGCTGGCTGTGACCCGGTGTCACTGCTCCCCCAGCCAGTCCTCCGCGCTCTGGCGTTTCTAGGGTGCAGCTCATTCAGTTTGGTCTCTCGCTAGACCCAGCACCCCAGCCTGGCCCCTGGCTGGCTGACAGCCGAGCGCTCCGGTGAGCTGGAAAAAGCCCCGAGTCAGCTGCATGAGGCCAACAAAGGCCTGATTGTCGGAGCACCGCACACTAGCGTGTTCAGGGCCCAGCCACTCGTGTGCAGCTTCTTTCTGAGGGCAGGCAGGGCAGGGCAGGGTGGAGCTTCTCTGGGGCCTGCCTGCTGCCTCCCTTCCTCAGCTCTGGGGCTCTGTGCGAGAGGCCCCCAGGCCAAGACTCTCCCTCTACCTTCTACAACGGGCAATGCCTGGAGTCGCGGGGCTGACGCTGCGGTCACGTCGCCTTTGCCAGCTGGCAGTTCCACCGGCCCCAGGCGCTCCTCCTGCTTCACAAGAACCGGGCCCATGTTTTTGAGTCTCCAGCGGGAGCGCAAGGTAGAGCCAGATGGCGCTCGGCGGCTGAGAACGGTGAAACGGTCCAGGATACAGGCAGGACCCAGTGTCTGAACTTGGCGGGGAAGAAGATGAGCCCGCGGAGGGTAGGCAGTAGAAAACCAGCCAGCAGCGGTGGTTCAAATTCCTGCCCCCCCTCCCCCCCCCACCCCTGGATCTGTATTGGAAGTAGGGTTGCCAGATGGTTTCAACAAAAATACCGGACACACTTGATGTTACATCACAATCGACATTCCAGCTGAGTTAGAAAATATCGGCCATTTCTATTTTCTCTATTTGTTTCCCGGACAGAAAGCTCAAATACTGGACTGTCCGGTTCAAAACCGGACACCTGGCAACCCTAGTTGGAGGAGGCAATTCCTCCATTAGCTGCAGCTGAAAACAGGCCATGGCCAAACATGGGTGGATTGGCTCCGGGTTGCTCTGAGGAGGCATTGGCATTTGGCAATGCGATGAAGGCGCTGGCCAGAACTTGCGCTGGTCCCGGGGGGCGGAGGGGGGGGAAAGCGCTATGAGGGATCGTGACACGGAGCCACTCAAGAGAGCGCTGGCAGGTGGGGCCTGTGAGGGACTCGCTTGTACAGAGTTGGCGACGGGGTTTAGTGCAGGGGTAGGTTCCTGGCTCAGAATTTGCAAATCCTTTCCAACAGCCACAAATCACACCTCAGACACACTCACCCAGGAACCTCCCCCTGCAAGAAACCCCGGTGCCAGCTCTGCCCACACATCTACCCAGGCGAGCCCCTCCCCAGACCTCACCTCTCGGGGCTCATGCAGCGATCTGTGCCATCACGGGCCAGCTCTGCCCCTTGGCCACATGCCTGGGCCAAGCTGGACAGTCTCTGCGCCAAAGGATAACCGCACACCCCTCAGGACTGGGAACACCCCCCCCTCCCCCCCAGGGGAGCGGTGGAACCTGCCTGGGCACTCAGTAGTGGGTTTGAATGTGGCCATCCCGCTGCAAAAGCCCCTTCCCGGGGGCCACAGCTGGCCTGGGGTCATTTGCAACTTCGGCACCATCAGCTTGGGGCTGACTGCCCATGAGATCAATGCGGCGCCTGTTCCCATGGCACCGAAAGCAGCTAGTCTTTGGCTGCATGGGCCGGCAAAACTGCAGCTGCAGAACGGTTTCACTTTGGACATTGCTGGCTGATTTGCTCTGCCATTAGCCCCGAGAGTCGGTCACGTGTGGCGCAAACAAGCAGCCAACAATTCCACGTGTCCCGGGGCTACCAGGATGCCTGTGCGCACATGACACGAACGTGGGAGCAGCTCCCTGCTGTGACTAAGCCGTGGGCTCCTTACGTGGCTGGTTCCCAGGAGAAGTGTCAATGCTGCCCTAAGCGCCCTGGGGGAGTGGAGAAAGGGGGGGATGGAGCACAGCTGGGAGAGAGAGAGAGAGCTGAACACTTGGGTACTAGCTGGGGGCAGGAGGGTGATACGCGCAGTGAACAGAGTAGAACTCGTAGGCACCCTCCCGAAGCCAGCAGACGAGCATTAGGTCAGGCGCTGCGAGTTTGCTCAGGGTTTTATTTGTTTGTAGACCCTTGTGGTCCCTGATGAAAACCATTCACCACGGGGCCCGGGACACGACGTGGCGGTCCAGAGCCTACGGGAGGCAGCAACGGGTGCACCAGCCTCAGCACATCTGGCCCAGCCCCAGCTCTCTCCTGAACAGTACCACGCAGCTGGGAGCCCCCGAGCACCGTGGCCACAGGAGACCTGGGCCTGTTGCTTCCGGGAGCCACAGGCTAACACCGGGGGAGTCCATTCTCCCCAGGACCCGGGCTTCCAAGGGCAGTGGGAATAAAGGGCAGGAGAGGCACCGCTCACGCCCCCAGGAAGCCAATCCTGCCAGGACAGACTTGGGATGCCCAGTAAGGGGCCGTTGTTTGGCTAAACGGCCCCAAACCGCTGGCCGGCCGGCAGCGACACCCTCACGGCTCCCGTGCGTCAGTACTGGAGGGGGAACAGCAATGTCCTGTGCCCATGGCCCTGCAGGACAAATGGCCTGTAACCCTTCTGCCGGGTAGTGCCGGCAGCAGCCAGGGCTGGGTTTGATATCTAGGGCTATGTCTACACTGGCAGGTTCTTGCGCAAGAACCCGCAGAGCGTCCACACGGCCCGCCCGCTCTTGAGCAAGAAGATTTACAGTACGACGTGGGAAGACAGGGCTTCTTGCGCAAGAGCTACGCTCTTTCCTAACAAGTCTAAGCCCTCTTGTGCAAGACGGCAGTGTGGACGCGCGGCAGGGGCTTCTGGCGCAAGAAAGCATCCACACTGCCATGGATGATCTTGCACAAAAGCACATGGCCATGTGGACGTGTTCTTGTGCAAGAACCCGCCAGTGTAGACATAGCCTAGAGGGCCCTTTTCATCCATCTCGCACAGAACGGGCTTGAACCCGCCCACCCCCGTAGCCTGGGAAATGTACACACCCCTGGGTGCCTCCGAGAGGCCATGCTTCCCCACTCACCAGCACAGAGTCTGAGTGTAGAAAATAAACGTTTAATGAAAGAAAGAGAAGTCACATGGCGTTAGCTTGGGAAAATACCACGAACAGAGTTCCTAACCCCCCACGAGTAACCATCCCAGCTCAAATGGATTGAGCAATGTCCTTTGTCCCTCAGGCTCACTCGTCCAGCAATGTGAGGGGGCCCATTCACCTCCCCAAACTTTCTCCATACTCCACTTTACACACCCCACTTACAGCTCTGTCCAGTCAGTGCAGACCCCGATACAGCACCCTGAGGACTCCATTCATTGAGCCTGAGACCAGGCCACCTTTGAGCTGCTCCTGGGGTCTGCCAGCACCGCCTGCCACTTCTTCTGCTGGCCACCCGTTCCCACCAGCCGCCCACTAGTTGTTCCCGCCAGGCCAAACCAGTGACTTCAGTTCTCAGGGATTTCAACTCTTTGCCACCACCTAGGCTGGCCAAAAGATTCCAGCTTCCACTGGACTAACAAAAAGAGTCCTGCTGGAGTCTGCTTTAGGTCTATCCTTGGGGGGAGGGGAGGAGGGGAGAAACAGGTTGAACCAGTCTTACAGCTCACACCTGGCAGGCCTGAAGCAGGCTGGCTCAATCCCTTTCCCCCAACTCAGTTCACTCAACTCTGGAAGGGGGAGGCTTGTTCATCTGAGTCCGCTTACAATGATGGTGTCTTTCCTGCAAGCTCTGGTGTCCTATTTTACAGTTCCTGCATTTGGGAGTAGCATGGTTTGTGACCCCACAACCCCAAATTAGTTACAATACCCCACATTCCATTCTAACCACGGATCCTCCATCCGCCCTAGATGAATGGCTTTACATAACCACACCCCGGCTTCCTTCCCCATCCCAGCATGAGCTGTATTTACACATCAACAGTTAATTATCTTGCAGAGCTAAACAACTTCAGCTGGCTGCACTGCAGCAGTCATTCGGTCTCTGCTTACAGGCCTGTGGCAGAGGCTGGGGTCTCCAGGCAATGCTGGTTCACAAGCGGGGCTGGCTCCCTGACGGATCGAGCTCGTCCAGGGAAGGCAGCTGGTTCGTGGGCAGCAGCAGAGCTGTCTATGTCCAGAACAAGAACAAGTGATTCCCGGGGAAAGGATGGGAGGGGGCAGCAGGGCGTTGAGGCAACCCCTTGGACAGCGATACAGTCCCATGCGCCGACTTGCAGTGGCCCGTGCCGGGAGGGCGCCTACGGGCACCGATCTGGGAGCGACAGGAAGGCAAAGCAGTGGCGTATTGGGACTGTTGGAAAACTCACTGACGTCATTCGGAGAACCGGCTCTGCAGAAATCCGACGTGTCAGAGCTCAGACCGAGCTATGTCCTTGGGAAGGGTGCACCAATACAAAGGGGGCCCAGATAGCCAAAGAGCAGCAGCTAGCATCACAGTGACACTGCAGTAGTAACTCGACCCCCGCAGGAAGTCAGTTCAGGGGACCAGCAAGCACCACTGACCCAAAGCCTTGAGAGCAACACAAACCATGCGGACGCTACCTAGGCCAGGAGTGGGAACTCGTGGGGCAGAGACTAACAGGAGTAAGAGGCGGATGGGAAATAATGAAAGAGCAGGGCATTTCCCCAGCAAAGCCAGGGAAGGTGGATACCTCCAGGCTTAGACAAAGCCAGGGAAGGTGGATACCTCCAGGCTTAGACAAAGCCAGGGAAGGTGGATATCTCCAGGCTCAGACAAGCCAGGGAAGGTGGATATCTCCAGGCTCAGACAAGCCAGGGAAGGTGGATATCTCCAGGCTCAGACAAAGCCAGGGAAGGTGGATACCTCCAGGCTCAGACAAGCCAGGGAAGGTGGATATCTCCAGGCTCAGACAAAGCCAGGGAAGGTGGATATCTCCAGGCTCAGACAAAGCCAGGGAAGGTGGATACCTCCAGGCTCAGACAAGCTAGGGAAGGTGGATATCTCCAGGCTCAGACAAAGCCAGGGAAGGTGGATATCTCCAGGCTCAGACAAGCCAGGGAAGGTGAATATGTCCAGGCTCAGACAAAGCCAGGGAAGGTGGATATCTCCAGGTTCAGACAAAGCCAGGGAAGGTGGATACCTCCAGGCTCAGACAAAGCCAGGGAAGGTGGATATCTCCAGGCTCAGACAAAGCCAGGGAAGGTGGATACCTCCAGGCTCAGACAAGCCAGGGAAGGTGGATATCTCCAGACTCAGACAAAGCCAGGGAAGGTGGATATCTCCAGGTTCAGACAAAGCCAGGGAAGGTGGATACCTCCAGGCTCAGACAAAGCCAGGGAAGGTGGATACCTCCAGGCTCAGACAAGCTAGGGAAGGTGGATACCTCCAGGCTCAGACAAGCTAGGGAAGGTGGATATCTCCAGGCTCAGACAAAGCCAGGGAAGGTGGGTACCTCCAGCTCGTACAGAGAGGAGATGCACACACACAAGGGCACTTGGTGTTAACACTAGCAGGAAGAAAGGAAGTGCTGTGGTGGCCAGAGACGAGCGCCCAGATCAATAAATGTTGTCAGCAGTGCTCAGAGTGCACCGAGTTAACCCTAAAAGCAGGAAAGAACAAATACTAAGACACCAGCCCGGTCCAAAGGCTCCCTGGCAAAGGTCACACACGGAGTACATTGGACCTTGGCAGAAAGCGCCTGCAGGAAAAACCTTCTGCTTTGTGGTCAGAGAGGCTTTTCTGGGATGGGCGGAGGCTATCACAACAGTGCTCCCAGCGGTCAGCACTTGGTGCACATCCCAAGGCCCCAGGGAAAGGGACTGTGGCCACCTCAATCTGAACTCACCTGTCGAGCCCAAAGCTGTCCCAGTCGGCAGGGCTGGATCTCTTGGGCTGTTCACAGAGCACCAGGTGAACCCCAAAGCGTCGTTGCAGTAACCACGGCCGAGTGGGCCCCATGTGGCCTTGCACCGGCAGAACCGGACTGGAGGACAAGCTATACAAAGCGCGCACTCTCATCACGTTGCCGCACTGAAAGGCAGCCGCCGCCCGGGCAGCAAGCAGCGACCTTTCAGCGGCTCAGGCCAGAGCCAAAGGACAGGAATGGATGCAGCTGAAAGGTGAAGGGGAAATGACGGGAGGAAATGCCCTACCTGGAAAGTGACCAGCACTGCAGAGCAAAACCCCTTGCTCCTGCAAAGGGAGGGTCTTAGTGCCCCTCTGATACCCAAGAGGGGGGCAGATTCCCAGTAGGGGGCAATGGACGGTCGGGTGCTGTGACCAGTGACACGGCTGAGGACGTGCCCGGCTCCTTCTCAGCACGGCAGGGCGCACCTTCCACTCTGAGTCACTATGGCCACATGCGGATCCACCAAAACCCCACTCTCCCTTCCTGAACCAACTATACTTTCCTTGGCAACCTCTCCGTCCAATCTCGCTGCACCTGCACTTGGGAATGGCTGGATGTGGTGGGCTCAGAGCCTGTAGCCATATTGGAGGCCCGAACCAAGCCTTCCTCTGCAGCCAAACAGAAGAGCAGCAGCCATTAGCTGTAACATCCGCAGTCACACACTCACGTTCCATCTACATTGCATTAAAATAGTCACCCCAGGCTGTGAGGAGGGGACTTTGCCCTGATAGCTCCCCACAGTCACCAGATACAGAAACAGAGCTCAAGATGGGTAAAGAAAACTTAACACCGTTCCGTCTGGCAAGAAACTGCTTATCAATAGTTGTGGTTGTGGAATCCGCACTCTGTGATTAGTGTCATCACTTTCCTATTGTTTGTGCGATATCTGTCTGGGTTGTAACTGTTTCTGTCTGTTGGATAATTAATGTTGCTAGGTGTAAATCAACCAAGGTGGTGGGGTATGATTGCTTAGGTAATTCTGTTACAGTATGTTATGACTGGTTTGTTTGTTTGTTTGAAAGGCCGTGTGCTCAGGCAGGCAGCCAGGCAGTTGGAAGCTGATTAGGTTTGAATTGAAACACCGTGTGCTGATTGGCTGAGCTGTAGGCAGAGGGAGGAGCTATCAGGGAGGCTGAGCACTTAAACCCTGCTGGTAAGCGACCAGGGAGCTTTGCGACCGGGTGCTCGCGAACAGGGTGAGTGCTAACAGGAGGGAGTTTAGAGGGGGAGCTTGGGGGGAGCCAGTGACTTCTATTGCTCTTAAACTAAATCCTTTATAACAACCTCTATCTGAAAAATTTAATTAACCCTCACATATAATTAGAGTAGGAAATGGAGGCAGAAGCCCAGCAGCAGAGTGGGGGCTATCCTGTTTATTGTGTCGAGTGCAGTATGTATGACTACCTACCCTGTGGGTGGGTGGCGTATGTGTGCGCTCGATGCAAGGAGCTCCTGGCCCTCAGAGACCGAGTGCGTGCTTTGGAGGCCAGGGTGGCTGAACTGGAGGAGCTAAGGAAGGCAGAGGTGTTTGTGGATGAGACTTTCCGGGACATAGTAGGGCTGTCCCACCTCCAATCTGACAGTCCTGATGCTGTTACGGAGGATGAAAGGCTCAGGGAAGGAGAGCAGTCAATGGGAGCAGAGGGAAACCATCCCATAGTTGGGACCCTCCTTCCAGAGGGTGATGTTGTATCCTCTCGTGCCGAGGATACTTCTCCAGGGGAGGGAGCTCCAGCTGTTAGGAAGAAGCAGGTTTTAGTAGTGGGGGATTCGATCATTAGAAATATAGATAGTTGGGTTTGTGATGACCGGGAGAACCGTATGGTTACTTGCCTGCCTGGTGCAAAGGTTGCGGATCTCTCGAGGCATCTAGACAGACTTATGGGCAGTGCTGGGGAGGAGCCGGTCATCGTGGTACATGTTGGTACCAATGACATAGGGAAGGGTAGAAGAGATGTTCTGGAGGCCAAATTTAGGTTACTAGGAAAGAGACTGAAATCCAAAACATCTTTGGTGGCATTCTCTGAAATGCTTCCAGTTCCACGCGCAGGGCCAGATAGACAGGCAGAACTTCAGAGTCTCAATGCGTGGATGAGACGATGGTGCAGGGAAGAGGGGTTTAGATTTATTAGGAACTGGGGACACTTTTGGGGTAGGGGGAGCCTATACAGGAATGATGGGCTCCACCTAAATCAAGGTGGATCCAGACTGCTGGCATTAAACATTAAAAAGGTCGTAGAGCAGTTTTTAAACTAAGAGGTGGGGGAAAGCCGATTGGTGCGGGGGAGCACCTGGATCGGACGGAGACTTCTCTTACACGAGGCTCCATAGGTAGGGATTCCCTAGAAGTTAGTCAGATAGGGAACGTGGGAAATAATATATGGGCAAGATCAGATGTGAAACAATCGTGCATAAAAAAATCCAATGTGTCTGTGAAAGGCGGACATATAAATAGTGGTAGTTTTCTAACATGCTTTTACACTAATGCTAGGAGTCTGTCTAATAAGATGGGTGAACTGGAGTACCTCATATCAAAGGAGGAAGTTGACATAATAGGCATCTCAGAAACATGGTGGAATGAGGACAATCAGTGGGACACTATCATACCGGGATATAAATTATATCGGAAAGACAGAACAGGTCGTGCGGGTGGCGGAGTGGTACTATATGTGAAGGATAATATAGAATCAAATGAAGTAAAAATCCTAAAGGAATCAAAATGTTCCATAGAATCATTATGGATAACAATTCATTCCTCTAATATGAATATGGCATTAGGAATATATTACCGACCACCTAACCAGGACAGTGATAGTGATGCTGAAATGATAAGGGAGATTAGAGAGTCTGCCAAAATAAAAAACACAGTAACAATAGGAGATTTCAATTATCCCCATATTGATTGGGTGCATGTCACCTCAGGACGGGATTCAGAGATTAAATTTCTTGATGCCTTAAATGACTGCTTCTTGGAGCAGCTAGTACAGGAACCCACAAGGGGAGAGTCGATTCTCGACCTAGTCTTGACTGGAACGCAGGATCTGGTCCAAGAGGTAACTGTTACTGGACCGCTTGGAAATAGTGACCACAATATAATAACTTTTAATATTCCTGTGTTGGGAAGAACACCGCAGCGGTCAAACACTCTGGCATTTAATTTCAAAAAGGGGAATTACACTAAAATGAGGAAGCTAGTTAAACAGAAACTAAAAGGGAGAGTAATTAAACTAAAATCCCTGGAAGCTGCATGGGAACTGTTTAAAGACACCATACTAGAGGCCCAACTTAAATGTATACCCCAAATAAAAAAACACAGTAAGAGACCTAACAAAGAACCACCATGGCTAAACAGCCATGTTAAAAAGGCAGTGAGAGAGAAAAGGGCAACTTTTAAAAAGTGGAAGTCAAATCCTAGTGAGGAAAATAGAAAGGAACATAAACACTCCCAAATTAAGTGTCATAATGTAGTAAGAAAAGCCAAAAAAGAGTTTGAGGAACAGCTAGCCAAAAATTCAAAAAATGATAGTAAAATGTTTTTTAAATACATTAGAAGCAGGAAGCCCGCTAAAAAAGCAGTGGGGCCTTTGGATGATAAAGATATAAAAGGAGCGATCAAGGAAGACAGTGCCATTGCGGAGCGATTAAATGATTTCTTTGCTTCAGTCTTCACGGCTGAGGATGTTACAGAGGTTCCTAAATCTGAGCCAGCCTTTTTAGGTGACAAATCTGAGGAACTCACTCAGATTGAAGTGACATTAGAGGAGGTTATGGAATTAATTGATAAGCTGAATAGTAACAAGTCTCCGGGACCAGACGGCATTCACCCAAGGGTTCTGAAAGAACTCAAATGTGAAATTGCGGAGTTATTAACAGTGGTTTGTAACCTATCCTTTAAATCCACTTTGGTACCAAATGACTGGAAGATGGCCAATATAACACCAATATTCAAAAAAGGCTCTAGAGGAGATCCTGGCAATTATAGACCGATAAGTTTAACATCAGTACCAGGCAAATTAGTAGAAACACTAGTAAAGAGTAAAATTGCAAGGCACATAGAAGAGCACGAATTGTTGGGCAAAAGTCAGCATGGTTTCTGCAGAGGGAAGTCGTGTCTAACTAATCTGTTAGAATTCTTTGAAGGGGTTAATAAACATGCGGACAAGGGGCACCCAGTGGATATAATATACCTAGATTTCCAGAAAGCCTTTGACACGGTCCCACACCAAAGGCTTTTACGTAAATTAGGTGGTCATGGGATAGGAGGAAAGGTCCTTTCATGGATCAAAAATTGGTTAAAAGACAGAAAACAAAGGGTGGGAATAAATGGTAAATTTTCACAATGGAGGAGGGTAACTAGTGGTGTTCCCCAGGGGTCAGTACTGGGACCAATCCTGTTCAACTTGTTCATCAATGATCTAGAAAATGAGGTAAGCAGTGAGGTGGCCAAGTTTGCAGATGACACAAAGTTGTTCAGGACAGTCAAAAGCAAAAGGGATTGTGAAGAACTACAAAAAGATCTCAGCAAACTGAGTGATTGGGCAGCAAAATGGCAAATGAAATTTAATGTGGGTAAGTGTAAGGTAATGCATGTTGGAAAAAATAACCCAAATTACACGTACTACATGATGGGGTCAAATTTAGCTACGACAGATCAGGAAAGGGATCTTGGAGTTATAGTGGATAGTTCTATGAAGACATCCACGCAGTGTGCAGCGGCAGTTAGTAAGGCAAATAGGATGTTAGGAATTATTAAAAAAGGGATAGATAATAAGACAAAAGATATCATACTTCCCCTATATAAAACTATGGTACACCCACATCTCGAGTACTGCGTGCAGATGTGGTCTCCTCACCTCAAAAAAGATATATTGGCATTAGAAAAGGTTCAGAAAAGGGCGACTAAGATGATTAGGGGCTTGGAAAGGGTCCCATATGGGGAGAGGCTAGAGAGACTGGGACTTTTCAGTTTGGAAAAAAGGCGATTGAGGGGCGATATGATAGAGGTATATAAAATCATGAATGGTGTGGAGAAAGTGATTATAGAAAAATTATTTACCTTTTCCCATAATACAAGAACTAGGGGACACCAAATGAAATTGATGGGTAGTAGGTTCAAAACTAATAAAAGGAAATTTTTCTTCACACAGCGCACAGTCAACCTGTGGAACTCCTTGCCCGAGGAGGCTGTGAAGGCCAGGACTCTATTAGGGTTTAAAAAAGAGCTTGATAAATTTTTGCAGGTTAGGTCCATAAATGGCTATTAGCCAGGGATAAAGTATGGTGCCCTAGCCTTCATAACAAGGGCAGGAGATGGATGGCAGGAGATAAATCACTTGATCATTGTCTTCTGTTCTCCTTCTCTGGGGCACCTGGCATTGGCCACCGTCAGCAGATGGGATGCTGGGCTCGATGGACCTTTGGTCTGACCCAGTATGGCCATTCTTATGTTCTTATGTTGGTAAAATTACACTAAAATAATTGGTTAAGGTCTAGCCAAGCAGGACTCAGGTTTCACTATATAAACTGGGGTCCAAGGAGATCAGCAAGAAGAGTGAAAGTAATAGAAGCAGAAGGAAAGAAAGGAACACCAAGAAGAAGGGGGAAGACCTGGAAGAACTCACCTCCAAGACCCAGCCTAAGACCAGAGCTGCCAGGACCCCTCTGCACGACCGTGATGTGCAGAGCTAGGATCCAGAGAGACTGACCTTGCCTGGCCAACAGGGGAAGTCTGCCTGCCTGTATCAGGATTGGTGAGCAAGACACTGTGTGCTTAGCATGTGCATTCTGCTTGCTTGGGAATTGTCAGTAAATAGAGGAGAAGGACATTACTGTGTGAGGCTCTTTCAGTGCCTAAGACCCTGCAAAACCCGCAGGAAATTGCGCTCTGAGCCCTAGGAATTGAGTGGGGGGGGGGGTGTAAATTAGCAGGGTTGCACCTGGAGCCCTAGGAACCGGGGAAAGGTGTGGAAGGGATAGGAAAATTTGTGCGGGAAACAAGGAGACTGCTGGCTTCTTACTAAAAAGGCGAGGGGGGGAGGTTGCTGTCTCCGGCTGATTGACCTTACGCCCTCCTCCCCCCGCGGGGAATGGCTAGGACAGAGGGGCCCGGCGGCAAGTTCTATAAGTGCAGGGCTGATGTATTCCAGACTGAAAGGGACATTGCGTCTCTGCAGTCTGATCCCATTTCAGCAGTTGGCAGGTTGCATCATGTCTGCTCAGCTCCACCGGCTGGTGAGATACAGTACACCCGATGCGCTGAGATACGGTACACCCGACCCGCTGAGATACAGTACACCCGACGCATTGAACTACAGTACACCCGACGCACTGAGAAATTTTTGGCAGAAAAGGACCTGGGGATTCCAGTGGATGAAAAGCTGGAGATGAGTCACCAGGGGACTCTTGTAGCCAAGAAGGCTAATGGCATATTAGGGTGCATTAGGAGGAGCATTTTGCCAGCAGATCCAGAGAAGTGATTATTCCCCTTTATTCGGCACTGGGGAGGCCACATCTGGAGTATTGTGTCCAGTTCTGGCCCCCCACCATAGAAAGGATGTGGGCGCATTGGAGAGGGTCCGCTAGGGCAACCAAAATGATTCGGGGGCTGGAGCATATGACCTATGAGGAGAGGCTGAGGGAGTTGGGTTTGTTTTGTCTGCAGAAGAGAAGAGTGAGGGGGGATTTGATAGCAGCCTGCAACTTCCTGCAGGGAGGTTTCAAAGAGGCTGGAGAGAGGCTGTTCACAGTGGTGGCAGAACAGGGAGCAATGGTCTCAAGTGGCAGTGGGGGTGGTCTAGGTTGGATATTGGGGAAAACTATTTCCCTGGGAGGGTGGAGAAGCACTGGGATGGGTTCCCTAGGGAGGAGGTGGAATCTCCAGCCTTAGGGGTGTTTAAGTCCCAACTTGACAAAGCCCTGGCTGGGTTGATTGAGTTGGGGTTGGTCCTGCCTTGGGCAGGGGGTTGGACTCGATGACTCCTGAGGTCTCTTCCAGCCCTGGGATTCTAGGATTCTAAATACAAAGCCTTCCCCGGGGCCTGTTAGCCACGTAGTCTGGTCTTTGCAATGTCTGTGGGCAGGGAACTGAGTTGGGCTGCTCCAGCTGCTCCAGCCTACCACGGGCAAGGGCGCTCTCCTGCTGAGCCGCTTCTCGGCAGCATTTTCCGCTTGCCACATCAATGCGGGTATTTGCACTGACCCTGGCGCTGTGGTTAAACGAGGCCTGCACTCCCCAAGGAAAGGCTGGTCTCTGCTCCATGCGGTAGACAGGAGACACTCAGGGAACCAGTCACAGCGCCCTGGTTCTTTAGCCCACGTCCCCACAGCCCTGTCCCTGGTGTAGGCCAGAGCTAGGAAAAGCCTCCAGGGACTACCTGCCAGCTGGAGTCAGCCAGGGAGCAGTGTGTGCCTGCCACACACCCTCTGTCAGCCCTCCCCTCCCTGGACCTGAAATCTCCATCAAGAAATGTGAAGGGTCACCAAAAAGGGGACCCAACATCTCTGGCAGGCCCATGAACACCGCGAGAGGAATCTGGGGGGAGGGTGAGATGCTGACAACCCACCAACGCTGTCACCATAACCATGAGGGAAAAGGCGTGCTCTTCCTCTTCTTCTCTGGGAACTGGCGCGCATACAGATAGGACATGTACTGAAGCTCAGGCGTGATCAGTCTCAGGCAGGCTCTCCGAGTCTCGTTCGTCAGGTCTTCTTTAAGGTTATAGCCCAAAATATTTGCATGGCCTGACTGAAAGGGCTGAAGATTTTTGTCTTTGACCCTGGTCTTATCTATGGGCACGGGGTCCAAGAGGCACAGCTCCATGAGTTCCTTTTGCCTCGTTCTCAGGAGCTTCACCTCCCGAGCCAATCTGTCCAGCCCCACTGTCTCCTGAATTCTCCTCCAGAAGGTCCTGTTGAAGTGCTGGTAGAGCTTCCAGTCCAACCAGCACCATTCTTTCACCTTTTCCTTGCTCTCGGGGGTCATGCTCTGGACGGTGTCTGGGCTTCGGGAGTTGAGCTTGAAGTAAACCACGTCGTCCAGCTCCCAGCCCAGCGTGTCCCTCAGCAGGACCATGGACTCATCAAAGTACTCGGAGAGCAGTATCAGCTGAAAAGCCTGCTCCACCTCCACTATGACACCCTGGACATAGTCCTCTGTGCCCACTGCATTGTTATCATAGCCGAAGTCAAACCACATGCAGTTCCTGGCATACACATTTTTTGTGCATTCACTCAGGTTGTAATATGTCCATGGAGATGCCAGAAAGTCATTCACATCCTTGGACCTTTCAAAGGCTGGAGAATAAGTTTTATAATAGACGTAGGAGGACTCCATCAGCGAAACCGGGTCCCTCAGGATGGAGAAGTAGATGGTGGTGTTTGGCATTACTCTCCGGACCTGCTGACAAGGAAACGCAGCGTGGCCATTAATGTATCTCCTGCGTATGCACAGGAGAGGTTCCATGGTACAAAAAGGGCTCCTGCCCGGCTTAAGGGTAACCACCCAGGATAACGGGCATCGCGCAGATCATTAGCGGGGGGAGGGGACACAGACACGGTGGGAAAGTCCCGGTACAAGCAACGGGGCCAGGTCTCTCTATGGTAGGGGGCTTGGCGCAATGCTACACCGCTCTAGCTACCCCAGCAAACGTAGCCCTGCCCACTCGCTCTCCCATTCCTTCTAGGGTTGAGTGGCCATGGGGAACCTACGGCCCAGCTTACCTGGATCTGGCCCCCGAGGCTCAGGGCTCCCCTCCAGCTCAGCCCCCCTCTCAGGTGTGCGAAGGGAATGGGGGGAGGGTCTGTCTCCTCAGTCGAGGGCCACGTCACTGAGGGGGTTTCCTTTGGTTTTTGCTCTCACTTGTGTGCTGCTCCCAATGGATTTCTCTGCGGGTCCGTGGCCCCCGACCCAGAAAAGATTCCCCCACCCTGGTGTGGGGAGCTCTGCTGGGCTGCGCGAGGGATCTGCTGAGAACCATGCACAGGGGACGGTGCCCCAGGTACCTGGGCTCCCCTAGCCGTGGGCTCAAGGCCAGCCCCACATGGCGGAGGCTGGAGGGCACACTGGCTCAGGCCAGTGGCAGGGAGAAGACCCACATGTGTGGAGACCTAGACTTGCCCAGCTGCTGCAGTGGGAGCATTGGGGGGAGCGGCAGCTGTGGGAAGAGGGCTGTGAAGCCTAGCCCGCACCCTGGCCCTTGGCAAGGGCGCATTTCACCTCCCGACTGCTCCTTGTGGCCCCCCAGGGTCTAAGTGCCCAGGGTACCGCTACTCCATCCAGGGGAGACAGACAAACAGCTGGGCCTGGAAGTTGCGTCTCCATTTTTCGAAGCGAAGGGCCCTCCCTTGAGCCAGGCAAGGCAGCTCCAGCCTTTTGGAAATCTTGACTAAACAGCTGTCAGTGCTAAGGTTCCCAGAGGGCTGCCAGCGAGCGAAGGCCGTTCCCAGCGCAAGGCATGGTGACTGAAGGCCAATGGACTAATTCTTCCCTCAGGAAACATTTTACACATGGATCACAATGCGCAGCAGGATGGTTAAGGCCTCCGCAGAGGGATACTTAGCGCTAGCTCATACCCAGGGACCATACAGATCCATTTGCCAGGGGAAACACGGAAAACCACGGGGCCTGTGTATTTGTACAGAATCTTCAGTTTTTATATTTGCGGGGAAGATAAAACCACACATGGGGAGCCCCGATTAGCCGATGTACCTGGGACTGAGGCCGGATCAGACCATCCAAAATTCAGCTAATCACGAGAATGGGCAGCGCACCGGCTGCCAGCTGAACACTGTGCATCTCTCCATGGCCCTGGGATCAGCCACCACCTCTATGCACTGTGGCCAGGGAAGCCAACATCCACAGACTTCTGGGGGGTCCCTACGAACACCACCGCCGGCCATTCCCCAGGACACCTCCCCACTGCCACCGCCCCAGCGCTCACCTCTGGGAGGTTGAACCTCAGGTGGTTGCACATGATGTTGTAGGTTTGTCCCAGGGTTTCAAATCCCTCTGCGAACTGGGCCATGAAGCAGTGAGGGTAGCCCAGGTGGACGTCCTGGCCAGCAGGCAGGGCCACGCTGAGATTGTGCTTCTCCGCGAACCGGAAGAGGATGTTCATGACGGTGCTGCTGGCAGTTTTGTGGGTCTTGAGGAACATCACGTTCGTCTGCAGGGGCCTGGCCCCCCGGGGCGGGAGCCACATTCTGTATGGACTTAGAGTAAACCGAGTATCAGACCCCACGGCTGCCGCCCAACAGAGCCACTCCTCCGCCCCGCCTGCCCCTTCCGCCTCACTCTTCCAAACAGCTACCTTGCCTTAGGATAGCGTGGCCAGATCCACACCGGGGGTAAACCAGCATCGCTCCCTCGGACCCAATGGGCCCATCCCCCCACTGGGGTAAACCAGCATCGCTCCCTCGGACCCAATGGGCCCATCCCCCCGCTGGGGTAAACCAGCATCGCTCTCTTGCTGTCGCTAGGGCTCTGAGAGCTGACACCAGCTACAGCGCCAGCCCGTGGTCCACGGTTGTGGAGAGCACAGAGGAGCCAGACCCTCCTCCTGCCCCCCGAGCACCAAGCGCCAGCCTGCCTGGCCAGGGGGTGGGAGGGGCACTGGCTGCTCCTGCACCCCCTTGCTGTGCTAGTGTTGTCGCGGCCCCCCTGCGCCTGGGCGCGCGGCCCTGTGCTGAGCTCACCGACTGCAATGCTACATGCGAATGGGGGCCCCCAGACTAGCCCATCCCCACTAGCTCCCCAAACGATACGCTACGAGGGGGCCTCTGGCCAGGGGCCTGTCTGGGCAGGGCCGGCGTGCTGCCCGTGCGGCCAGTGGACTTACGAGAGGAGGGTCACTTTCCCATGGTAGAACCCAGCTAGAAAAGTGACTCCCAGGCAGAGCGCGCCCAGCCCCAGGCATCTGGCAGCCCTGCAAAAGGAACGGAGAAGCGGTGAGGCCAAAGGAAAATCTCCCCCGTTTGAAGTGCCCTGTTCCCACGCCACTCTCTGTAACTGTGCAACGTGCCTGCAGCAGGCAGGGTGTAGACCTCCCCCCCGGCTGTGTGTGCAACCCCTGCTGCCCGCACTCCGGCCCCCGTGCGCCAACTGCGACGAGCGTAAGGACCGCTGCAGGGGGCTAGTCCCATCGCCCACTAGCCCAGCAGCCTGTCTCCATCACCGGCCAGAGCCTGGAACTGCAGGGGGGTGAACAGAACAGGCAGTTGGGAGAGGCCGGTCCCCTGGCCCTGGTAGTCGGAGGAGCTACCCCGCCTGGCAAAGGGAGGTGACTGAAGCATGCCAGGGAACAGCTAGGCCATGTCAGCAGGGAGGTGCCCGGCCAGTTGGCGCGTGGAAGGCCAGGGGTAGATTTACAGCCTTGCTTGCCAGACCCTAAATGTTTGTGGAGACAAACGGAATCATTGCTCCAGCCACCTCCTCTCTGCGTCATTACAGGGCACGAGCCGGGCAATCAGTGTTTGCATCTCCTGCCCGGCAGGTAAATCCTGTTCTCTGCCGTGAAACCAGAGCACCTGTGTTTTAACAGTTCCATCCTATCACTCCAACCGGACAGCCACCGAGCCAGCTGCTGCCAGCCCTGCCCCGCAAACAGCACAACGGCAGCCATGAGCGCTCCAAAGAACAGTCAGGCCCAAAGCCACGTGATGGACGTCACCATCCACGTAATGGTGGCTCGTTTCCTTTGCTTTCTGGGTCCTGAGCCAGAGTTCTCCCCTTCACTTTCCAAGCCTCCCTCTGCAGCCCCCAGGGAAACCTTCCCATCCCCCCGAGGGGAGCCCAGTCACGTCACAGGTAATAACACGGCCCCAGCAGCCGGAGCTCGAGAAAAACACTGGGAGGGCTTGGCAGCACTGATCCACAATCCCACCTTCCAAGTGGAATGATTTGTGATCGCTGCAGCCGCGCCCGCAAGCCAGCCCCTCCGCTCAGTAACTACCCACCAGCGCTGCACCCTGCCACCTCCTCCCTCTAGAGACCTTGCCATTTTGCTCTGTCTCTGGAGAGACCACCAGCTCTGCTCCCCCCCCATTTGGTTGGTGAACCTGTCCCAATCCCCTCCTCTGGGCCCAGCTGAACCTGCAGGGACGTTATTCCCCCAGGCCTGCTCACAGAGGACTCGCGCGGTGCTAAAGTCAGTGAGCGTGCTGGCCGATGGGTGGCAGGAGAGAAGGGAGCTGTGAGGTCCATCTCTCCAGGCAGGGGAACCGTTGCCATGCAGGGTCTGTGGGCAGGGCCGAGTTAAGGTCTTTGTGGGCCCTTGGCACTCTCATAATTGGAGGCCTTTAAATCAGATTCTATATAAATATCTAAGGGAGAATGTCCTGCTGCCTATATGCCTGATATCACCCACTCTTGAAAGTGGCCCACCGCACAAGCACTTCGTGGTACTTCATTCTGAAACAGCAGCCATTCTGATGTGGCTAGATTGTATTTAGGGTCGTTAATCAGCTGATAAGGGGAAGTACGGTGATGTTGCTGCTACAACTGTAAACCCCACAGATCAATGCCCTGCGCGGCAGAGCTGAGAACTTCGTAACATTGTGCCTAAGGTGGTTCAACGTCATTCACGAAACAATTCATTGCCTGATGCTCGCCATGCATTTCCTGCCAGGAGCAGAGTTTAGCAGCAGTCTTCTGTGTTCCCTCCAACATCTCTAACATTTCCCATCCTTGGGCGGCTTGAATTTTCTTACATGCAACACCAATACTGAGGTCATGTGAGGCTGTGCACCAGATGTACAAAAACCCCTAGATATAAATATAGATTTTAACCAGTTTGTAGGTATGGAAGATGAAAAATATTAAAACAAGGGATAATTAACAAGGAGCAATGCTTAAGGTATTTATTTCATCTCAGACAAAAAGAGACTCAACCCTGCCCTTGTATACATGTATTTTATCACCCTAACAACTCAAGCTAGTAAACACCTCAAAATGGGGCGTACTGCAAAGAGCTATAGACCAAGGGCATTAGCAATTACTAGCCATCAGATCTCGAGCATGCATTTACAGATGAATTTCCGTTGCTCTCATGCATGTATGCAGAGAAGAAATCTGTGGCAGAAATGATCAGCGCACAACTAGCAGATGAGTTGATGCCAAGTTTTCCAAATGACAACATGGCTGTCAGAGTGCACCTCGCCCTCTTGGGAACAAACTGTGAAGGGGAGCGCCCTTTTTCAAAGTCAAAACGTATAAAAGACAGGCTTCGGTCTCCCACGGGACACAGACGACTCTCTCCCCTTGCACTGCTGTCGGGTGAGAGTGAGCTTTGGAGGAAAATGGCATTTGATGATGCAATCTGTGATTTGCACGGTAAATACTGAGTTGTCTGTTACACTACCTGTATGTTGCTTCTTGGCTACAGAGAGCAAATTATTAAGTTTGATTTAGCAGTTTCCTTTTCTTATTTTCGAGTCAATTATTAATTTTCTTTAGGCCCTAGGCCTATTGTGCCTAATGGCTAATCCGGCCCTGGCTGTGGGGGGTGAGGGAAGTACCTCCCGATGCTCTGGAGCCAAGGCCAAGGCTCCAAGCAGACGGCATGTGCCAAAGATCCCACGGTTTGTCCCCCTGCAGGGACAGGGTGCCTGGAGGTGCCAGCCACCCAGGGCTCCATCTAGGAGTCCCCCATGGCAGTGGGCGACTGTGTTCTGTCCCAGCAGGAAAGGACCCAGTCCCCCCGGGGTGCAAACTGACACCGCTCACCTGACAATGGTCTCCCTGCTGTCGAAGGGGCTGGGGCAGCTGGAGATCCAGCCGGGTGTGAATAGCAAATGACTCATTTTGTCTGGCTATTGGACAAATCACCATGACGAACTTGAGACACTAGCCCCAAGTTATGCCTGTGCACCTGTTACCGCGCAAGAACCCAAGCAGGCTGTTGCACTGAAACAGCTGGGGCCAGACACATCTCTGGTGCGGCCGCGGGATAACACGAGGAATGTGCTGGCCCTGGCAGCATCAAAGCAGGGGATGCCAGGCCGGGTGCAGGCTTAGCTCTCCACACCTCAGCAGATGGCTTAGAACTTCTCTGTCTTTTCCCGTCGAGTCAGCCGAGTGTAAAAACATGGCAAAATTCTTCACTGCGGTTGTCGGTGAGCTAACCGGACTCAGGCATCCCTTGCACACAAGACCAGAGAGCCAGCAGCAGAAATGTGACAAAGGCCATTTCCATGGTTGCTGGTTACTGGCCCCAGGACCTCCGGAGCCAGGCCGAGCAGCGTGGACAAATGCAAGGAGTCCAGAGGGGAGCTACAGAAATGATCAGTTTAGAAACCCTGCCCTGTGAGGAAACGCTGGAAGTTGGACATGTTTAGTGCAGAGATGAGAAGACTGGAGGGGCAGAAGGGACTCTGACGAGTCTTCAGCGCTACAGACCTGCACTGTTCACAGTGTGTGGCTGCTAACTCGCCCTGCACTTCCACTGAAGGTAGGACACAAGTGTGAAACTGGCCGAGCAGGCCCCAGCCCTGCCAAGGTCCCGGTGACTCGGCTGAACGCTGCCAGATCCACTGCTGGAATCTGCCTGGCTCAACAGGCGGCTGGATTGAGAGGGCAGGTATTAGAATGATGAGTTTTGTCTGGCCTCTGTCGAATGCTTGCGAGTTGCTGCCTGTGCTAAGCTCCCTGGCAGCAGCTGGAGTGTAATATTTACACAGGTGCAACGTGAGGGCTGCTAATTTTGATTGGCTGTATTTCTGCAGATTTCATCACAGGATACAATCTAATTCCTAGAGCCTGCACACAGTGCTGGAGGACTGGAAAATCCGCAGGGGCCTGTGGCTAAATCAATCCACACCTAAGAGAAGGCATTAGTTACCCTGAAGAGCTGCCCTGCTACAGAAATGGTTCGGCACCTCCCTCAAGAGGAGACCCAGTCCAGCTCTGGATGGATCAGAGCAGCTCTGGGTGGATCTTACAACAGGAATTGTCAACAAAAGGACAAAAAGCTCATTGTTCTGCTCTCCTTCCTGTGAAGATGAATCACACACCAGCTGAGAGCACATGGCAGGAGGGGACACGCTCCCCAGACACACACAAAGCTAAGGATCTCTGCTGCTTGGCCAGGCAGGTACGTCTACACTGCTATTAGACACCCAGGGCTGCCCCGGCTCGGCTGACTCAGGCTTGCAGGGCTCGAGCTAAAGGCATGTTGGGCTTGGGCTTGGGCTGGACTGCAGGACCTCTGTGAGCTGGGAGGGTCCCAGAGGTTGGGCTGTAGCCGGAGCCTGGACATCTACACTTCAATGAAACATCCCTGGAGCTTGGCTGTGTGAGACCATCAGTGAGCCTGGCCCAGCTCTCTGGGTGTTTCCTTGCAGTGTAGACACTCTGGGGGGCCAAAAAGTTTCCAGGGCAAAGCATGAGCCCACGAGTCCATATTCACTTGCTTTAACCTCACAAATCACTCAGCTCTCTAGTCTCCTTTCCTACTGACTTCGTCTTCGTGAGGCTCATTGAAGGGCGGGCGGTGAGCATTGTCTGGGGGCAGACCGAAGGCGCAGCCAGCCTGGGTAAGGGACTGGAACTGGGAGGAACCTGACTGTAGCTGGCACCTTTGGCTTTAGGGGCCCTCTGTCGCAGACTCAAAGACACGACAGAGCGCAGGCTCCCAGGGGCGTCTGCAGCTGCGTTCAAGGCCATCAACCCGCTAGAGGAGTTTGTGTTTGGTGCACCTGGTTGGTGAAGCCAAAGCTCGGACTCACAGCCAAGGCGCCACAGGACTACTCACGGCCCCCCGCGGAGACCAACGGGGGTTGTGCCCATGTTTTAGCACTCTGCCCAGAGGGCAGTGAGAGACTGAGGCTGCTGATCAGAACCGTTCTCACTCGCAGGACGGGTAAGCAGGGAGCGGGCTCCCGAAGGAGGGCGCGGAATCCCTGCTACTGGCGCACAGGTAGCAAACACGGGAGGGGACAGCCATGGTATATGTACTCCTGCCCTAGCGCAGAGGGACAGACAAGATGTCCTCTGGAGATCCCCTCCAGCCCTACATTTCTGTTAGTGGTGACAGTGTGAGCTAAGGACCTTCCAGCTGGGAGCTGTCGAAGAGCCAAACGATGGGTGGATCAGTCCCAGAGGGGCCACGCGACCCAGAGCAACAGGCTATAAAAGCACGCAGAGGGGGTTTGCTGGAAGTGCCTCTGCTGCCACAATCTGAGGTCCAGACTCCGATGCTCCGGAATTCCCAACGTTACACGTGCCGGCTGAGAGACTCGGGACAAACGTTGAACCTTTGGCTCAAAGGGGGAGGGACCAGCTGCCTCAAAGGCACCCCAATGCCCCCTGTGCTTAACTGGAAGTGCCCTTCAAGGCGCCAGGGCAGCTTTGCACCCACACCCGGGTCCCGGCAAGAAACACTCAGCTTGCCACTAATTCCTGGCCCTGGATCAAGCCAGGCCTGAGCTCAGAGACGCAGGAACCATCAGAAACCACAGACACCTACAGAACGGTGTCCTGATCGCACCTCCCAACCACTTCTCTCCCCCTTGCCGCCGTCTTACCTCCCCGTGCAGCCTAAACTCCTCATGCTGCTGCCAGCCCCTCCTGGGGAGAGGGGACCGGCAAACACCCGTCCCTCTCCTTGCAGCTCCCGCAGCGTCTCGCGTCAGTGTCACTACTCCTAGCAGCCCATCAGGTCTGTACAGGCTGAGACTGTCAGGGGCATAGGGCGGGTCCACAGAGTGCAAGTGCAACTGACGTGATCAGGGCTCTGAAAGGCTGTTGCTGACTCACGGGAGCACACAGTCGCCCTACCCCTCCGGGGAGGGGGCTCCATGCATCCGGGGACGCTACAGGAAATAGTCAGTGATGGCTCTCTACTGTATGCTCAACAAACACAGTGTATTGCCTTCTCCCCTGAAAAAGATCCCGGGTGCTTCTTATAAGCAGAACAGAAAGGGGAAGGTGACATGTTCCAGGGACCTTTGTTCTCGGCCGTTCACTGGCAGGTGGGGAAAGCGGCACTGTCCTAGATGCTGTGGGGATGGGTGTGCTACTGATTATTCATCTACTAGATATCCGAGGGAGTCTGCCTGTCCAGTGTCCATCTGCCCATCTGTTTCTGCGTTTGTCTGTCAGTTCAAGAACACCTCCTGCGCGGAAGAGCTGGGATCTGGGCGAAAACGTAGCTGCAATAAGGCCAGTTCCCAGGACGGGTAAGTCTGGACTAACTCCAGTGGCTCAGATTGTGACGTAGGAGCCATGCACAGGAGGCTGCATGTTAGCTCTGTGCTGCACAGGGCTAGCTCCTCTAAACTGCACCCTGCAGCCCCTGCTCCCACAGAGCCACGGAAGCAGCAGGGAACAGTCAGAACACAGCGGCTCCCCAGCCTGTACCCCCTGGTGCGGGAAATTCGGAGGCCCAGAGCCGTGCGAGTTACAGCCCCTGCGCCCTGCAGAGGGGCTGGGCCAGACCAGGCTGCAGAGGTGCTGACCACAGCGTAACAGCAACCACTGCTTACACCCAGGACCCAAGGCCTGCCACCTGACTGGGGCAACCACAATAAAACCAGCGGCCGATGGGGTGTGGAGAACGCTGCGTTTTACTAGGCTCTGTGCAGCCACAGAAAGCCAAACTCTCGGTAGCACACCCCTGGGAAGACCAAGACGAGGTCTCCACTCAGATGGGCGCTGGGGTCTCAATCCTGCTCCGCAACCCCCTTCGGATGCCAAAGATGACTTCACTGCCTAGGAGCAGGACCGGCGCCTGAGCCCGCCCATGCCCCACTGCCCCAGGCAGGGGCCAAAGCCAAAGCTCTAGGGCTCCAGCAGCGTGTGTGCACTGGCCAAGAGTACTGGGGGGAGGAGGCGCCGTGGCCCTTGGCGACTGTCAGAGAGTGGGTGAGCAGCTCTGGGACCCACCAGTCCGTCTGCAAGCGCCGGCCCTCAGGGACCAGCTGGCAGGGTCTTGTAAGGGTTCAGAATCCCTTTGGGGTCCAGCATGGCTTTGAGCTGCTGCATCAGGAGGACTGCTTCCCGGGGCTTACTGTACCCAACATGCTGCTTCTTCCTGAAGCCCAGCCCATGCTCTGCACTGATGCTGCCGCGGTGCCGGGCGGTCCACTCGTACACAAACGGCTCAATGGCATCCCGCAGGGAACGGCTGTAGGACTCGGCTGTGACGTTCAAGTGCAGGTTTCCGTCTCCTGCAAGGAAGCAAAGCAGAGCTGGGCCGGGGCGGCTCCGGGTGGAGAAACCGAATCCCTGCCCCGCAATGGAGATTCTCCACTGGCTCTGCCTGCTGGGGCCGGGAGAGCCGCTACCCAGCGGGGCTCTCCATGCGCAGTTCAGACAGCGCGAGGCGGGCACAAGAGTGAGCCAGGGGCTTGAGCAACTCAGAGAGTTCCCTGACTCCTGCGCCCTCGCACGTGCGCTTGCCAGAGCCCTGGCGCTGGCCGGGCACTCGCCGTGTCCTGAGCTGTGCTGTGAGAAGTGCAGCCGGGAGGTTCTTTGCGGCCCAGGGTCGCATCAGCTTACTCCGTTTGGAAGGCCACACCGCGCAATCGCCGCCCGCCACACCGCAGTAGCAATGCCAACGTCTGGCTGGGCCACAGAGAAGGGCGTTTTCTCCTGCACGGCCTCTGAATAGCCAACCGTGAGTAACATCTAAATATCTATGGACTGCCTGGGAATCAGAGAGATCGGAAGCTTTTCCTAATTCACGTGGACTTTAGAACAAGAGCACTCCCCAAAGGAGCACGGCTCAGTGAAAGATAGCCCTATTCGTTATACAGTCAACCTTCAGGAAGCAGCCTCCTCTTTAAACCCCTGCTCTGAAGCATCTCTGAAGAGAAAGTGTCTAACGCTGCTCCACGCCTCAGCTCGTTAAGCCAGCCCTTTGTCCGTCCCCAGACCAGCTGAGGTCACGGGTCACTAAGTATGTTTCAAAATATCCTTTTGCAGAGTCCAAGGTCTTTTTCCCCTAAACTGCATTATTTTAATCACTGGTTAATGGCGTGGCCATAAGTGGTTTATAAATCTTGCAATTCCCTCCTATGAGGAGAGTGGTTATCTATCAAACACCTACATTTGCTATTTGATTGTGAAAATCCAATGTATTAACTAATTGACCCAAATCACTAGATAAAGAGCTACAAGGCAACATCTCGTGGAATAACTTATTCTATTGCAGCACAGGTTGTTAATGTTACAAAATCCATTTTTCCATTAGCACAGGGAACAGGCTTCCCACAAATTCTCACACCTTCTCCCAGCGCTATGGCTCTCATCAGCCAGTACCACCTAGTTACTGCTCCCAGCCATCCAAGTCCATGGCTTTAACTCGTGTGCAAATGCTCAGCAGGAGCTAAGCTCCAGCAGGAAATCCCAACTCACCTAGATGGCCATAGCCAACCACTCTCTTGGCGGCCGCACCCAGTCGCGCTCGGGTATCAATCACGAGGTCATACAGTCTCTCCACAGGCAGGGAGAGGTCGTATTTGTACACACAGCCGTCGTGAGTTAGGGCCTCGGTGATGCGCTCCCTCAGAGACCACAGCGTCTGTGATTCATTGGATCAAACAGAATGAAGTGAAGAGAGAAAATTAAAAGGAACCAACTGACACCAGATTTCATTCTTCATGGAGTTTGGGGGGAGGGGCAGGGGAAGTTATCTAACTCTCTGGCCTGCTGGCCATCCTCTGCACATGTATTATCTTACAGCTCTCAGAAACATCCATTCCTCTTTGTCCGGCGAACTGGCAGCAGCACGCATGAGGTCTCTAACTTCAGCCATTTCAGACAAGGCAGTCTGGTTCAAATGGCGGACCTGCTCAGTCCTGCCTTACGGCACCCTGCTCTTCAGCCCCGTGCAAACTCTCTCAGCCTCGACCCACAGCAGAACTCGGGGCTCCCTCCCAGCTCTGTGTTTACTTCCTGTCTCAGAGGAAGGAGAGAACACGCAATTTCGTTTTCCTGGACACTTTACAATGGCTAATTTTCCATCTGCGGCTGCTCAGACTTCCAGCCAGCGCGCTGGCTGTGGGGCAAGGGGAAGACTATGGAAGCAACTCCCCATAAACACCTCAAAGCCACCACTCTGCCGTGGGCAGGCACTGGCATGCAGCGAGCATAGCTTATCACACTGACTAGGGACGTCGCATCGTTTCCTTGTGCTCCCAGCCCGGTTTGCTGCAGCCTCTGTTGTCTCGTCTTGTATTTCAACTGTAAACTCCTTGGGACGGCGACATTGGTCATGTGCTGGTCAGAGCTTGCCACGGTAGGGCCCTGACGCCTAATACAGGCCCCAGGTGCCCCTGTACCATAAGTAATCATCTCAGCTCCATGGGAGTACCCAAATGTGCTTCCCATACATGAGGCAACATGCTGCTGAGGCAGAGACAGGTGGTCCAGTCCAACACAAGAGCTTCCCCTACACACCCCACTCTAACATATTCCAAGGAAAAACATAAAAACCACCGAAGAGTCCTGCAGCGCCTTAGAGATGAACAAAACACATAGATGATCTCCTGAGCTTTCGTGGGTACAGCCCACTTCTTCTGATGACTGGCGTATTAAAAGTCCAGATCCAAGAATAAATCATCAGATCTGGACTTTTAATACGCCAGTCATCGGAAGAAGTGGGCTGTGCCCACGAAAGCTCAAGAGACCATCTACGTGTTTTGTTCGTCTCTAGGTGCCGCAGGACTATTCGTTGTTTTATAAGTTTTTCCAGTTACAGACTAACTCGGCACCCCTCTGATCATATTCCAAGGAAGTGAGGGTCAGGAGACGCACAGCACTGCAAATCTTCCCACTTGCACAGAGGAACAGGGTTATTCTAGCCCCACTGCGTCTGCTTCTCTCTATGGTTTTGTTTTGCTGGCTAAGAAACAAGGAATTTCTCTACACTTTGTGCTCAAGCAAAACTGCAGGAGAGAAAGAGGTTCCGCACCTCCTCATGAGGAACATCTGAGAACAGCCCAGGTGGTCACAAGTAACTTTGTTGGTGCATGTTTCACCATAAAAACAAGCTACAGCTTTCCCTCCTGATGCCAGGTGACGGGAAATCCTAACCCACAGAACAAACAGTTTAAACATTCGTCAACATGAAGAACAACTCCAACCAGAGAAGATTCCCTGCCTGTTTGCATAGACAGGGGCAGGGCCGGCCTTAGGCCGATTCTCCCGATTCCCCTGAATGGGGCCCCGCGCCCTGAACCTGGAAGTGTGTGTAATATTCAGAGCCGGGGGCCCTGCTCCAGCAATATTTGGAGCTGGGTCTCTCCCCCGGCTCTGCCTGGAGCGGGCCCCAGCCCCCACCTGCCAGCCCCCCCGCGCGTCCTCCCACCGCTCCCCCAGAGTGTCCCCCTCGGCCCCGTCCCGTCCCTGCCGTGCGTGGCTCTCAGTGCGGCTCCCCCTTGCCGGCTGCTGCTGCTGCCATGCGCGAAGTTCCCATGAGCGGGGATACGCCCGGGCGTGACGTGACGTCACGACCTGGGACTTTAAAAGTCTCGGCGCTGCACTGAGGGGTGTGGCCTGGCTCCGGGTTCAGAGTCTGGGGCCCGAGCGCAGACTCCGGCCCCGCAAAGTGGAAGGCAGAAGGTAGAGGAGGGGGAAATCTAGGGGGAGGGGGTGGGAGAGGAAGGGGCTTGTGCGGAGGGGGAGGGGGGGAGAGGAAGGGAAGGGGGGCTTGTGGGGAGGGGGAGAGAAAGGGGGGCTTATGGGGAGGGGGAGAGACAAATGCCAGGGGGCCAAGTGCAGACAATGAGGAAAAGGGCAGGAGGGGAGGTATCAGTGGGAGGGAGACAGGGTGATGCTGGGAGAGGAGAGGGTAAGGGCATTGGGGGATTGAGGGGGGAGGTGCTGGGAGAAGGCTTGAAAGAAGGGGTGGGCATGAGAAAGGTGGGGATGGAGCAAGTCATGTGTGAGTGCACAGGGGCAGGAGGGGAACGGGGGCAGAGAGTGGTGAAGGGGTGGGCATCAGGGAAAAAGAGGGCAAAGGGGGCAGGGGCAGTAAGGGAAGGGGGAGGCACCAGGAGGGTGCAGGGCTAAGGGAAGGTGCAGGTGCCAGGGGATTCTGGGGTGAAGCAGAAGGGCAGACACCTGCAGGAGAGGGACCAGCACCAGAGGAGAGAGGCAGGGCAGGTGTGTAGAGGGAGGTGTTAGAAGAGGGGATGAGGAGGGGTAGGTCACATGATCAGAGTGGGGCTACTGGAGGAGTGGGCACAGGGGGCAGAGAAGGGCTGGTGGAGGGGGGCAGGTAGCAGGAGGGCTGAGGGCAGTGAGAAGGGCAGGAGTCAGGACAGCAGAGGAGGGTGAGGAGTTGGGGGGCAGCAGGCACCAGGGGAGCTGATGGAGCAAGGGGAGGAGACATGGCAGCAGAGAGAAAAGGTAAAGGTTTAAAAATATTTATTAATAACTTGGGTGCCACAGTAGCACGTCCGAACAAGCTCCATGAACTCAGTACTGGTGCACAACACAAGATCCATTCTGCTCATGGGAGGAAACTCTTAGGCTATGTCTACACTGGCGGCTTCTTGCGCAAGAACATCTTGCACAAGGGTTCTTGTACAAGAAGTCTTGCGAAGGAACACGTCCACACTGCCATGTGCAAGCTGTGCTTTTGCGCAAGAGCATCCATGGCCGTGTGGACGCTCTCTTGCCCAAGAAAGCTCCAATGGCCATTTTAGCCATAGGGGTTTCTTGCGCAAGAAATCCCTGCCGAGAGTCCACGCTGCCCTCTTGTGCAAGAGAGCTCACACCTGTTAGAAAAGAGCGTAGCTCTTGCGCAAGACGCCCTCTCTTACCACGCCAGACTGTAAATTTCCTTGCGCAAGAGCAGGCGGGCAGTGTGGCTGCTCTGTGGGTTCTTGCGCAAGAACGGCTGTACTTGCGCAAGAAGCCGCGAGTGTAGACATAGCCTTAGAGGGAACACTTCCCCCAGCCTCTGCCCCCGAGTTAATGTCACACACGTTGGGTTAATGCAATTGCAGGATAGTTGCTATGGGGGGTTTGGTGGGGGCCAAACTAATCCCTGTTGGTAGGAGGATGGTGGGAAAAGCCCTTCGAGAGGGGTGACATGACACCTTTTACTTCTGGTCATGTGTCCATCTTTCCCTGAGCGTGTTACCTCCAGAGGCCTGGCTAACGGGGGTAAGGGGACGTGGCTGTTGGGGTGTGGTTAACAGCGGTCAGGGGGTGTGGCTAATGGGGCACCACCAAAAATGATAGAAATCTGCCACCCCTGGTGGCCCTGGAAGAGGAGTGCGTCAGCTGCCTGTGCCGCAGGAGGTGTGAGTTTAGCACAGGGTTTTGGTGTGGGTGGGGGATTTTTTGTGCCCTTTTTTGTTTTTGCTCAACCAAAATTGCTGCGGGCCCCCATCGAAATTGTTCGAATTGGGCCTCGCACTTCCTAAAGCCGGCCCAGGACGGGGGACTCACCTTTATTTTCTTATCCTCTGTGGCCACAGTCCCATCTGTCACCAATCCCGAGGCCATGACATGTTCCAAGAAGTGGCTCAGTTTTTCTTCATCATGGGCAGAATTGGAGCCTGAGGTTTCAATTAAAATATAAAAGGGGCTTCCTGGAAATGAGAGAGGACAGAGCAAGAGAAGAGCCAGGAGAAGATGACAGGGATTTAATTCAGATGATTAAAAGTGTCATCTTGAGAAGTCACTGGGTTAAAATAAAGCAACATTCTCTGCAAGGACTCCCCTTTACACGGGAGAGGGCCGAGAAAACTGGCCTGTCCAACCTCTTTTACAGGCATTCTGCTCGCCAAGGTGGGACCCAAGCAGCTGGCAATGCCTCCGGAGCGGGGGAAGTGAGCAGACTCCCTCCTGAACAGTCACACTCAATGCTGCATCGGCAGAGCACAATGGCTGCGATTTCCTCCACGCTTGGACATTCGGCAAATATTCTGGGTCTTGCCAGAGTATCTGCTGAGTGCTGGAGGGCAAGTGATGCCTTCCATTTGCAGGGAAACACCCTCTGCGGCAAGGCATGCCGTTTACCTTCTGCGCCCGCAAGTTCACCAATGGAGATCAAGTGCAGGGCTGCATTTCAGGGAGGTTCCCTCCAAGGAATCCCTCTCTGCTACTCGATGGCCTTGATGCACCACACGCTGCCCTTCTTTTAATCGCTATGTATTGTAGTAGCTACTGCTGGGAGGGGGCCAAGAACCCCCCCCCTCCCCTCCCCGGCACAGCAGTCTGATTCGCTGGTGTTCATTTGAGTGTCTCGGGGTGACTGAGCGGGGGAGGGATGTTTGCTCAGTGATGATTATGTTACATGACTGGATTTTAGTCAGTCTCTGTAGGAGGCTGCTGTCTCCTTCCTGCTCCAAGGGATCAGGTGCGGCCTGTGAAAGGCTGTCTCTGTGCAATCTCCAGAGGGATCTCTTAACAGCTGGACACGCAGGCTGAATACTTCTCCAGCCCTCGGCAAAAAGCAAGTGGCTCCATGGCAGGGCTGGAGCAGTGTGGGGAGTCCTTCTCACCTTTGGAGGGACTTTCCTCTCCATCTGCTGAGTATTTCGCCCACTGATCCCTACCTCCTCCCAAAAGAAATCCCCGGAACATGACACAGCACAACAAAGCCCTGAAGTGCCTGGGTTCGTGGCACCAATCGCCTGTGCACAGCACGGTGATGCTCGTACCTGTCACTGGTCTGGACAGCTTGAGGTGGCTCTCAACCAGCGTCATGCACAGGTCGTCCATGAATTCACAGGCAGACAGGATCTCTCCCAGCATGCCTTTGCAGGCGGTGAACGTTCCAAGAACCTGACTGAAACTCTGGCAACCTTTCCGCAGACAACACAGCACAGAGAGAATGACAACGGCTCACGCGCTAAAGCACTGCCTGGCTCCAAGCGCTTCGCCTGGGGCCCCAGAAATCCCACTGAATAGCGCGTGCGAGACAGACTGCCTCGAGCACTCTTAGTGCTGTAAAAGGTGAGAGCGGCCCGTGGAGGTGCACCTCTCACCCGCCTGGCCTTTGTCATGCCAATGACCGTTAGAAAGAGGACACCTTACGTCTCACCAAGCTGTCTAGAGTGTGTTCCTATTCCCCACTTATCTGTCCGGGCCAGAAGGCTGGGGGGCCAAATGCAACTAGCCCAGCTAAGCACTGGTCCCTTCCCTTCCGTTCCCCACTTCCACCCACCATTCTTCTACCTGAGACTGGTGTGCTGCCTGTTGGACTAAGCTCAGCCGGCATGGTGACCGGTCCCTGGGGAATACCAGAGAAGAGACTCAGAGGGGAGCCGTGTGGGTCTGTAACTTGAAAAACAACGAGCAGCCCCGTGGCACCTTAGAGACCAACAATCACGAGGATGTGGGTTTCACCCACGAAAGCTCAGGATCTAATATGCTTGCTGGTCTCTAAGGTGTCACAGGACTGCCCCTTGTTTGCACAGAGAAGAGAGTTTTGCTACATCCCAGTGATCACAAGTATTTCAACAGACCCCACACAGCTCTCAAATGGGTTATTATTGCACACAAAGAAAGCCAAGAGGATGGTTTACAGCAGCCTACTGGCTTGCGGTGCTGTCTCTCTCAAGCCTCATTCCTGTCACTGGCTTCAGCAGCCGAGTTATTAAATACCAGCCCCGAGCCACAGCGGGCAGCTTCGTCTCCAGCAACACACCCTGATCAGTCTCTTGGGCCGCTGACACTGCCTGAGTGGCTGGGGGGGGTGGGGAGAGAGACAGCGACTACCTAGGAAGGCCAGATTCACAGACTTGGGCTTCCGTGGACAGAGGATAGAGACAGCCGTAACGACCCCCAGCGTCCCCTCCGACCCAATGAAAAGCTGCTTCAAATCATAGCCAGTGTTATCCTTGCGCAGAGAAGCCAAGCAGTTCAGAATGGAGCCATCAGCCAGGACCTGACAGAGGACAAATGAAACAAACCGATAAATCCTTCATTTCCAGTTACACAACTACATACAGGTGATGAGCTGGTGCGAAGAGACAAGAAGATCACAAGCTGCTGCACACCTGTCCACAGAGCCCTGCGTGCATCCATCCCACCTGATCCACGGACAGCCATGGCTGTGCTGGGCTCTTCCTCTCCGTGCTGCAGCCTCGCTAGATTCTTTTCCCCTTCTCTAACTGCTGTCCCGCCCTACAAGTTTTCCTCCCTCACTTCTTCCACAAAGCTTTCCCTGTCCTGCCCATTTTGCGCCACCAAATTCCTCTCTTCCTTAGCGATACACGAACCCCGGGAGCATGCAGAATAAAACAGAACTGGCATCTCTGTGTGCTGCCATACTGCACTGGCAAATAAGGTCTGGTTCGTGCTCTGCTACTAGCCACAAGAATCCTTCAGCGTAACTGCGTCCCAGGCAAGCCACAGCCCTGGCAGCGTAGAACCAGAATAAGCAGCACTCCCATGCCGCAGGGATCAGCAGGAGGAGGGCAGGATGGCAGGGGAGAGTCAGGAAAACAATCCAAAGAAGGGGGTGTTCCACAGAATGCCTGACGCTGGACAGGGAGGGGCTGCTGGCCTGGCAATTCCATAGCGAGTGGCACTAGGAGCGAGCTACTGGCAGGATCTCTGTCAGCAGAGGAACAACGACACAATATCCACTTCCTAGCTACGCGGCCAGCTAGCACCCTGGGGGGTCAGCAGTAAGAGAAGGGTTCAAGTAGGGGGCGGAGAGTTAATTTCTAAAATATCCCTCTATCAACAATGACGCACGGAAAGTCTTGTATTAACAGCACTTCAGGAGAGTGGCAAAAGCGAGCTGGAGAATCCAACAGCACAGCACCATTGGAAAATAGGGGGCAAATCACCTCAGGAGCCATCTAGTCCAGCCCCCTCTGCTGAGGCAGGCCCAGGTAAATCCAGACCATCCCCGCAGGTGTGTCCAGCCTGTTCTTAAAACCCTTTGATGTTGGGGGTGCCACCACCTCTCTTGGAAGCCTTCTGCAGTGCTGAACTACTCGGAAGAGTCAGAAATTGTTTCTGAATTTCTAACCTGAACCTGAGGTTACTCCCATTCCTTGTGGTCCTCCCATCAGCGGCCGTGGGGCATTGATCACAGTCTCCTTTGTAAGAGCCTTTAAGGTACCCAAAGCCTGTTGCTAGGTTCCCCCTCCGCCTTTTCTTCTCAAGACCAAACATGCTCAGTTATTCTACCCTTCCTCATAGTCCCAGCCATCTAAACTGTTCATCGTTTTTGTTGCTCTCTTCTGGACTCTCCCTCTTCGAGTGTGGGCCTACCACTGGACACACACTACTCCAGCTGAGGCCTTGCCAGCGCCCAACAGAGCAGGCCAACTATGTCCCATGTGTTACGTACCACACTCCTGTTAATACACCCCAGAATTACACTAGCCTTTTCCACAAATGCCTCCCGCTGTCAGCTCCTATGCAGTTGGTGATCCAGCCAGCCCCCTAGTCAGCTGTACTAGCTAGTTATGCCCCATTGTTAGTTGTCCATTTGATTTGTACTTGTCTTTATTAAACTTCTTCCCACTGATTTCTGACCAGCTCTCCACTTTGTCAAGGCCATTCTGAATGCTAATGCCATCCTCCCACGGGCCGGCAGCCGCCCCCAGCTCGGTGACACGATGTACGCATCTCGAAGAAGAGGAACATACAAACGGGGTGGCAGCAGGCTATCGGAGGCAAAGACGCATCTTACCGCTTCCAGTCCCAGAACGGTCCCTCGGAGAGAGCCGTACTTCAACAGCCTCAGGCCTCCTGCATTTGTGGCCACATTCCCACCAATGTGGCAGCTGCCCTTTGCTCCAAGGTCAAGTGGCATGATAAAGTCCAGCTCCGCGAGATACTGGTTCAGGCTCTCTAGGATGCAGCCAGCCTGGCAAACAAGGATCCCTGAAACACAAGAATCAGCTACAGCATGACACAAAGAACCGGACTCCTGCAGAGGCCTGACAGCTGTAAGCAATGAGGACCTCCCCTGCCCCCAGACGACCCCGATGGTACAATTCAAACTTGGAATAACTCTTCCCAGGGATCTGTCTCCCTCCTACTAATGTCTGTGGGAACTTTGACTTGGACATCAGCCGGAGCAGGCCCTGCATGGGTATCTGGAACACAGGGGCACCAAATATTTCTCTCCCTTTAATTTCCCCTTGACTCAACTTTCTAAGAACTTAAATGTTCAAATTACCCCATGGTCCTCTCATTCCCCAAGTCCAAGCATATCCCTTTCCCATTTCTCTCCTCCACAAACGCCAGTGCAGACTGGCCATTTACCTGGCAGACCCCTTCTTCAATACGGCTGTCATTTATGTCCCAGCTTTTACAATAAGCTCCAGATAGTATCCCTGCTGCATTTCTTAAACAGATACTGGGACAAGCGCAGGCACTCCTCTGCCTCCCCCAGCCCCCAGCCACGTCGGAAGAGTCTACATCGGGAAAGCCCCTGCTGTCTCCTCATGGCACTGCTGGTCTGGATCCCGTCCCATACTCTCGGGACGGGGCAGGGCTCAGGGGGCTGAAAGACAAAGCATATTTACCAGACACCTTGTCAAAGCTGATGACCTGGTTCATCAGAGCTGTGGAGAGAATGATCTCATCAAAGACGGGAACGCTGCCCCCCACGAGGCCAGTGTTACCTCCCTGGGGGGTTACTGCCAAGTTCCTCTGGTTACAATATCTGCAAGGGAACACAGCGTCCAATGATCTCACTGCTCAGCGCCAGACCCCACTTGCCTCCGGGAGATTTGTTCTTGTGAGCAGCTGGACGAACTAGCTGTCCTCATTAAAGCTAAACTGTGACCCTCCAAACCCACATTCCCTCTAATCTTTTCCAATCGCGTGCGGATTTTTTCCATGGGAGTGTGGAATAAATTTTGTATCTGCCTCAAAGCACATACAAATGTGTATCACCAGTACAAACAAAACCGAGCTGTGGGCAGCCTGCTAATCAGCTGGGCAGCACTGGAGTCTCTCCTGAGCCTCCGCACAAGCGCCTGGCTTCCAGGGAACACGGCTCCTAAGAGCTGAAATTGAGAGGAAGGGCCAGTTTCAAACGCAGCGTGAGAACACACAGCTCATGCTGGTGCCAAGAGCAGAATGTGGCACAACACCAGGAACTTTCCAACAGCCCGTGGATAAAGGACTATACATTTAGGACCATCCCTTTGTATGCAATTTCAGTTGTATGATGCAGTATTTTTACTCCAAATTGGTCACCCCTTTTAGGAGCCCTGTGGATGCGGTTGCCTTTGGTAGCACCTCTTCATCACCTTGCTGTGTGCTCTTTCCACCTCATCGCATGGGTGTTTCCTTGCTTTCAGCGTTTCTTTCTTCCCCCCATGGCACACTGTACGTGGTTCCATCACCTCTTCTATGTGCTACGGCCAATGACATTTACAGGGACGCACGGGTGCGCGAGGGCACTTGACAGACCCAGCAAAAAGCCCCGGAGCATACAATCTAATTCCAACAATGCACAGTCTCACACAAACCTACAGGGTGGAGCAATAAGAAGGACTGAGACCAGAAGGCCAACTCAGGCTCTGAGAGAAGGAACTGTCGGGAAGGGCTGTTTCCTAGCAAGAGGCCTTCAAAAAGGTTAAGTGCCATAATCAGTCCTTGTGTAGCTGGGCTGCATCTCAGGAGAAGGGCTAGCGAGTCATCTAGAATACTTTTGAGTTTTTCTTCTTGTAACTATTGCGCCTCCAAAACCTTTTCGAACTAGGAACACGTGCTGTTTTTTTCTTGCCAAGCCAAGAGACATCCTGACTCCTGCATGTTCCAGTTGTGTTAGTGCACAAAGCTGCAGTGTGCCAGGCAATATTTCATAAACGCAGACCTTGAAGGCAGAGGGCTTTAGGTCACTTTACACTTTGTTGTACCACACCTAGTACTCGGAGCACACTCTGCTGTACGCTGTAAAAAACGAGTGGTCCTGTAGCACCTTAGAGACTAACAACAAATGTTATATAGCGTGAGCTTTCGCAGGCACACCCCATTGTGTTCTCCCTGTGCACCAAGTGGCAAGCCCACGCACTGCTGCTAGATTAGGGTTTGACTCGACACACATTGACACGCAGGGCAGGGCTGTGGCTGGCCTCAACGGATATGGGATCAAAACCTTCATGTGGAGAAGCTCACTGAACCTGGGACCTGGCCCCAGGCTTATTTTACATCTCGCATTTTATTTTCCTTTGGCTATTTCTCTCCTTCAGCACAACCCTGCTGTGACCTTCTGATGGCAGCAGTCCCTTTGTGCCCCTGGCACTCTTTCCAAATACATCAGTTTGGTGGAGCAGAGAAGTGATGAAATGGGTTTCCAGGTATCTAAAAGGGTGTCACAAGGAGGAGGGAGAAAAATGGTTCTCCTTGGCCTCTGAGGACAGGACAAGCAGCAAGGGGCTTAAACTGCAGCAAGGGAGGTTTAGGTTGGACATTAGGGAAAACTTCCTCCATGTCAGGGTCGGTAAACACTGGAATAAGTTGCCTAGGGAGGTTGGGGAATCTCCATCACTGGAGATATTTAAGAGCAGGTTGGACAGACACCTGTCAGGGATGGTCTAGACCATGGGTTCCTAAACTGGGGGGCGCGAGGCGACCCAGCCCTCCCCTCCCCCCCCCGGTCAATCCTCCTCCCCTAAGTTTTGCTGCTATTTTTGTTTTTCAGCCCCGGTCAGTTCCTTTTTTTTTTGCTCAACAAGTTTTGCTGCTGTTGGGTGGGGGCAAGGGGGCCTGCGGGTTTCTCAAAAATCAAAAAGGGGGCATGATGCCGGAAAGTTTGGGAACCGCTGCTCTAGACAGTGCTGGGTCCTGCCATGAGGGCAGGGTATTGGACTTGATGACCTCGCAAGGTCCCTTCCAGTCCTAGGATTCTATGACACCGCCCGCCTGCCTGCCCGCCCCCACACATACACCTGTGTAAGAATTTCTACTTCGGGCCACAGGAGTGTGAAATGAGGAGCCTGATGTCTCCCATTTGGCATTCACAACATTTGTAAAATATCTCAGATGGGGAGCTGTGTTAGTCTGTAACTTTCAAACCAACGAGTGGCTCTGTGGCCCCTTAGAGGCTAATCAAAATATACTGAATCATGAGCTTTCATGGGCAAAACCCACTTCATCAGATGGGCTGGAGCAGTTCTCAGGGATCACACTACTCCTTAGGAACTTTCCCAAACCGTTGGAAAGCTCTCTTGGTCTAGCTTTCCTAGGTAGCCTGGATTTTGCTCATTCATGCACATGACCTCACTTCTTGATTAAATCTGGTAGCAATGTCAAATGATGTGAGAAAGTTAGCGTAGAGCAGTGAGAATTCAGAGAGCAAAACAGAAGAACTCAGTAGCAAGGGTCAGTAAGAAAGAGGTAAATTACCTGAGAATCTCAGAGACCTCTGCTGCTGTCCGTGGCCTCAGCAACATCTTACTGCAGCCTGCAGGGAAAGCACAGTAAAATCAATCTGAATCACAGCTGGTGGCCGGAAAGGACCCCCCCCCCCCCGCGCACACACATCTCCTGGTGTTCCTGACACTAGTGACAACAGAACACACCAGGGCCCCCTGCACCATGAGGTGTGACTTGTTCCCTAGTCTAGCAGCACGGGGACATTCATGCAAGACACACACTCCTGCAGTGCTCCAGTGGCATGGATGGGCTGCCAAGGGAGCAGGGACCTATGAGAACAGGCATAATAGCCAGCTCTTACCCAGTGCTTTTTATCTATAGCCCTCCAAGCACTTTACTAAAGGGGCAAATATCATTATTCTCATTTTACAATTAGTCAGAGTATCTTGCCATGGTGAGGGCATGAGATGGTCATAAAATACGAGAGAGTAAATGGCAACAGTTTGGGCAAATGCCAGCTCTCATTTTGCCCCGCCGAAGAACTTGGACAACTGACCAGATGTAATAATTTAATGATTGTCACCTCTCCCTACTAGCCTACTAGGAAAAGCAGGGCACACTTGTCCACAGAGACAAATCTTAAATTCCCTGAGTAGCTCTGCTCAGTCCAGCATCCCACTTCACTGCCTTGGCAATCATGGAAAACATACACAATATTCCATACCAGGAGAATAAGCGGAAAGAAGGAAGCTCCAATAACAATCACACTGTCAACAACACCCCTCCACCGTGCTGAAGACTGAAGAATTACACCCTGCAGTGGGGTATTTTCACAACTTGTTCTAGCTACTCACCAGGTCAGTGAGTTTAATGACACATGGCAAGTACTTTGTAGAGTGCACACATAGCCACCACCACATTTGCATTTTAGACTAATTTCCAGGCGTGGTATCCAACAGCTCCAGGATGAGGACAATCAAAAGAAGATTTGACAATTTGCAGATTTCAGACCTACACCCTTATTTTTAAGGTAGGTACCGCAGTCTTAAAATGTGTTAAAGAAAAAAGTAAAAGAACTACAACATAACTGACTGCTTAGTGGATGAACTGCACTATAAAATGAACCAGTTCCAAAGCACAGTAAACTTTGGGCATCAGTAAACAAAAATATAATTTAACCGTCAACCTAAAGAGCGGACTGGGAAATATTTTTGTTTCGATGAAAAATTCTGACAAAAATGAGAGTTTTGACACAAATATTACAGGAAAGCGGCTTTTGAATGAAACGTTTCAACCGGCTCCAATAACCACACTAGATTCTGTAGTATTTGCAGACACAAGCAACAGCATGAGAGCTGAGATTTCTCCCTGCAGATTTTTCGTATGGCTATCGTGGTGGAAAGGGGATGGGTGTGTCAAAATGCTGAAACACCTACCCCGCACGGACTGCAGCCAGTCCACATTAAACGCTCGCAATTCGTCCGGGTCGGTGATGACTCTGCTGGGTAAAAGGCGCTCAAAAAAAGCAAAATCATGATCCGAAAGGTGAGAGAAGGGCAGGCGCTGCACACCATACCGCTCGCTCGTCAGCATCACTTCCTGGGGGCTGGCAGAGGTTGTAGAGAACGCTCTCTTGCCCAGCAAACTGCTGCCCCATCGGGGGGGTGGCTGGGACACCGGTGGGCTGTAGAGCTCTGCTAGTTTCTTCTGCTGAAGAGCCCACTGAGCGGTAGCACTAGTCCATGTTGCCACAGTTCTGTGCTGGACATTCGTACGCCATCTTGGGAGGGTCCCACAGCACCAACCCAAACGAAGTGGGACAAAACAGGAAACCATCCTGGTTGCCCTGAAACGAAAACAGAGGATTAACACCCCATTTGGATTCTTCCTGCTGCTCCCAAGACCTCATATGCGTAAAAAGCCACTGGCCTGCTACTCTTCACCCAGAAAGCTTATGCCTAACTCAATCTGTTAGACTTTAAGTTGCCACCAGACTCCTCATTATTTTTGCCGGTACAGACTACCACAGATATCCCTCTGAGATGTGACCTACTACTGTTTATTATGGAGGCAAAACTATAGGGAAGTAAAAGATCATTCATATTTGCAGACAGAATAGTTTCAGCATTGTCACTGTATTATTGTACAATCAACCCAACCCATATCTAGGGAAATTCAGATGGAAGTAGGATTGTATAGAAGTGGGGCGGGGGGGAGGAGATGACACAAAGCTTCTAGTATTACTGAAATTCCCAATGAAATGTGTGATATATCAAGTCTTTAATGGAGAAATGCACGCATTATAGTGTGCGCTACAGGTCCTTCAAAACTGTTTCACAGAAGGCTAGAACTTCATATTTATTGCACCAACTCGCATTCTGCTTTCCGATGACACACGCCCAAGGTCCTTATGCTGCACATGGCATAGCTGGTCTTTTTCACAAACTGCCCACAGCTCAAGCCTGCTTTCCCCTACACATGCTGCATGTGAGAAGGTTCCCATATGTCAACAACTGAATGCTCTCCACTCCCACACACAAGGCAATTGAGAATCAGCCCTCCTCCCTGTATGTTTCTTATGACACTGAGTAGATTGGCAAGAATCGATAAACTGGGATACTTATTAATCTGTAAGACGCCAAAGAACAAATATCTGACCAATGCCTGTCTGGAACAGGTAGGACATGGGTGGTATGTATGCAGACACAAACATTACAATTCACATGACATCTGCTTCTTGTTGTTGAAGATTAACTACTCCACTGAAAGGGTGTGGGAGAATTAGACTTAGTGCAGATAAAAAAACAACAACAAATGGTCACGGGGGGGGGGGGAGCACTGCACACTAGGGGGGGTGCTGCCGAGGTGGGGGGGCGCTGTGGAGGCAGGGGGTGCTGCACACTGGGGGGGAACTGCCGAGACGGGGGGGCACTGCACACTGGGGGGGGCGCTGCGGAGGCGGGGGGCGCTGCACACTGGGGGGGCGCTGCGGAGGCGGGGGGACGCTGCACACGGGGGGGCGTTGCGGAGGCGGGGCGCTGCACACTGGGGGGGGTGCTGCGGAGGCAGGGGGACGCTGCACACAGGGGGGGGTGCTGAGGAGGCGGGGGGATGCTGCACACGGGGGGGCGCTGCGGAGGCAGCGCTGCACACTGGGGGGCGCTGCACATGGGGGGGCGCTGCAGAGGTGGGGGCGCTGCACACTGGGGGGGTGCTGCGGAGGCGGGGGCGCTGCACACTGGGGGGGCGCTGCGGAGGCGGGGGGACGCTGCACACGGGGGGGCATTGCAGAGGCGGGGCGCTGCACACTGGGGGGGGTGCTGCGGAGGCAGGGGGACGCTGCACACGGGGGGGCGCTGCGGAGGCGGCGCTGCACACTGGGGGGGCGCTGCACACTGGGGGGCGCTGCAGAGGTGGGGGCGCTGCACACTGGGGGGGTGCTGCGGAGGGGGGGCACTGCACACTGGGGGGGCGCTGCGGAGGCGGGGGGGGCGCTGCACACCGGGGGGGGCGCTGCGGAGGCGGGGGGGCGCTGTACACGGGGGGGCGCTGCGGAGGGGGGGGACGCTGCACACGGGGGGGCGCTGCGGAGGCGGGGGCGCTGCACACTGGGGGGCGCTGCACACGGGGGGGCGCTGCAGAGGTGGGGGCGCTGCACACTGGGGGGGGGCGCTGCACACGGCCCGCCCGCTCCTCACGTTACCGAGCCCGGGATTCCGGCCGCAGCCACCGCGCCACGTGAGCCCCGACCTCTGACCCCGCCACGTCACGGAGCCGCTTGGCGTCCCGCGGCCCCGAACCCGGCAGGCCCCTGGGAACGTCCCTCCCATTCGCACGGGGCGGGGCCAGGAGCCGTGACGCAGAGCGTTGCGCATGCGCACAACTGCCCAGCGCTGGGCCAAGGTGCTGCGGGGCGGGAGGGGGGCGGGGCAGGGGGAGAGCTGCAGGCATGGGGGCGCAGAAGGGGGGCGGGGGCGGAGCCCCGGGCAGGGGGCGGGGGCGAGCCGCGGGCGGGGGGGCGCAGAGGGGGGCGGGGGCATAACAGCTTTGCGCAAGAGGGGTTTTCTTGCACAAGAAGGGGCGGTGCAGACAGCTCCATCTTGCGCAAGAGCCTCTTCTGCAAAAATGGCGGCTTATTAGTTATGCAAATGAGGCTCGGCCATATTCCACGCTGAGCCTCATTTGCATAGCTCTGGCACAAGATCGCGCCAGTATAGACACAGCCATTATGTTTGGGAAAGTCATAAATAATTGAAAACGGGGTCTGTCATTGAATGAGAAGTGTCAGGCAACCTATGAAATAGGTGATGCCAGCAGTTCTGCCTATAATAGGAGAACTGATGTGTAAGCACAAGTCAGCATAAACCTTAAAACCCCCAAAATGCCGCCCAACCCCTGCAAGGGATTGCACCATTGATGCTTAAAAGATCACTTTAAAAAGACATCATGTGCCGACAGTGTCCATCTGCTATGTACATTGGACAAACGTCTCAGACGCTTCGCCAAAGAATCAATGCACACAAAGCGGATATCAGACAGTATCATACAGAAAAAACAGTTTCTTGCCATTTCCACCAGAAAGGGCATTGTCTCAATGACTTGATTACCTGCATACTGCTTCAAACACATTTTCACACCAGGCTTGAAAGAGAAACCTCTGAACTGTCATTCATGCTTAAATTTGACACTTTACGCCAGGGTCTCAACAAAGACTCTAATTATCTTACTCATTACAAAGATAGCTTCCCCAATTATCACCTCTAATATCATTAGTTCACAGACATTTACCTCCTCCCTCTGTTCTGAAATTTGATTTGTCAATTTCACATGCGTTCATTTTTTTGATGGTATCCCTTTGGTATATATGGTCATGCCTATTTTCTTCCACAATTTGATCTGAGGAAGTGGGTCTGGCCCATGAAAGCTCATCAACTAATAAACCACCTTGTTAGTCTTTAAAGTGCTGCATAGTCCTGTTTTTTGTTTCAGCTAGACTAGACTAACACAGCTACATCTCTATTACTATTTAAAAACTTTGTCTTTCCCTTTACTAACATCCTCATTCAAACTATACAAGTGAAATCTGGTTTGCATGTATGGTTATGAAAATTATACAATGTGCTTATGTCTTTGTACCCTCCACATGAGGGTATTGATGGGCTGAAGTCTTCACCCCTTGTGAGCTTTTTTCTTCAGCTAGGGAAGAGCCATTGTACAGGTTGGGCCTCCCTGGTCCAGCACATTTGGGATCTGACTGGTTCTGAACAAGAGAATTTGCCAAGCCAGGGGAGGTCCCCTGCCAGCTGCCCCCAAGCGCAGCACCTGCTCCCCAGGCAGCCCAGGCTTCAGCTCCTGTTACACGGTTCCTGCTCCAACCCGGTCTCCCCAGGGGCTACTGCAGGGCTCCAGCTCCAGTCCCCCGCTGCCATGGAACTCTGCCCCAGTCCTGCTTGCTGCCTGCGGCTTCGGCTCAGGTCCTGCGCTGCTCACTTTGTTGCCCCCAGCCTCAGCTGGCCTTCCTGCCCTTATGCTCCCATGCTCTATGGTCCGGGAGCATCCTTGGTCCTACCACAGCACAGATGTTGCCAGACCAGAGTGTGCCGGTTTTCAGAGGTGAAACCTGTCGTACATTCATCAGCATTTAGATTTATTACGCATTTGTTCTGTTTAGCTATTTATAGCATAGGCTTCTTGGAGCAGGACTCGCTGGTTTCTATAACACTCTTAGGACTAAGTGCTACTTTTTTGATTGTGCATTTTTCTTCTTTAATGTTACAAATGTTTATACAGGTCAGTTCCCTCTCCCATATCCCATTGCTGGTTCCCTTTCAACCCCAAATAAAATCTGGGTTCCTTCCCAGCTTCCCTGCATCTGTGACCCAGTCAGTTTCCCCACAAACAAACTGGTTTACACCAAATCAAAAATCATACCAACAGTCTGCCTGATTTTCTGCTAAAAAAGCAGCATCCAACCAGTACCCCCCTCCACACACACATTATAAGCACAAGGGATAGTATTGGGGCTACAACGGGCCTGATTCTCCTCTGCTTTGCACTTTTAGTTGCTGTTGTACAAAATATTACTGTGTTGGCTGAGTACCATATTATACTTACTTTACCCCAACCAAATCAGTTTGCAAAGTGCAATTTATAACTAAAGTTTAACTAACCACAAGGTACTCATGACTTGACAAAGATCACAAAGTAGGAGGCAACCACTTAAGTACAAGGCCTTGCTCTATTCTCAGATAAGCGCCATAAAATAGCTAGAGAGAGACATTATGAGCATGAAAGCCAAATGTTGTTGCACAAAGTATATGTATTTTGTTGAGCACTGGCAAAAATCACTGTGTTGCCACCTGTGAGGTACAACCTCCCCCTGGACATCTGGGATGATCCTGAGCTGATAATACTGGACAAATGACAGTATACATGGAGAATACAAGGTTTCCCAGGACAGCTACCTCAAAAAAGGGTCAACCGTGTGAAAACCTGGACCAGCGGCATTCTTACAATACTAGCCTCAAGAGCAGGGGTGGGCAAGAAAGCCTCCGCATCTGCAGGCCGCATCTGGCCCTCCAAGTTGGTGGGTCTGGCCTGCGGCCTCCCTGCCACTTCCCAGGCCAAGCGAGACCTGGGTATGGGAGAATGCGCAAATTCTCCTCCCCCATCAGGGGTGCACGGTACCAGAGGGAACTGCTGGTTGTTTTGAAACAGTCGGCAGTTCCCCTCCCCCTGCCCGATTGGCCTGGGGCCAGAGGGAGCAGGTGAAGTCTCCTGCAGCTGCAGAGCCTAGACCAGAGAGAACCATCAGCTGTTTTAAAACAGCTGGCAATTCTCTCTAGGTGCCGGGGCAGGGGTAAAGACTTCATGCGCTCCCGCACCCCCAGGCCAATCAGGGTCTGTGGGTGGGAGAGCACAAGAAGTTTCCCACCCCTTCCAATGCAGCCCAGGGCCACTTCATAAATTTCTGAAGTGGCCCCCTTTTAAAAATTATTGCCCACCCCTGCTCTAGGGGCAAGTGCTATAGCCACAGAGACATTGCTAAACTTGATTGGCAGCACATTGACAACAGCAGCTGGAGCCATTGTGTAGCAGAATAACCCTCACTATCACCACCGTACAGACAACAGTTGAGAGTTAGAGAACTTGACCCCTGGATTTTAAGCATATGAAATAAGTTCCACTTCTGCCATAAAACCCTGAGTTAAATACAAAAGTTAACAGAGCTAATAATAGTCATTAGTCCAGAGACCAAGACATGAACTCGAGATATTCGTGCACAGATTTGACGCTCTAGCCTTGAACCCTGAAACCATGTGATTTCAGACTTTTATTCACAAAAATACTTTATTTATAACAATATATCCATTATCTATAACATAATCCAAAAATACAGCTATACATTTTTACATTTTTAATAAAAAGATTTATAATAGTCTCTTCCATTTACAAAGGGAACACAAGTAATTCCTTTGAAAATAAAACACAACATTCAGATACATCATCTCCAAAGTGGATGAAATGTGCTAAAGCTGAACACCACAAAATATACAGGTGTCTGAAAACGCTTTCCCAGATAATCTTTAGTGGAATATTCCTTTTAAATCTCTCACAGTTCTGTCCATTCCTCTTCATAAAGGTAATGTATATTTTAATACTGCACATTCACAATTCAGGACTTAAAAATTCTTTAGTGACCAAGATCAAGACTGACAATCTTCCTGTCTAAAGAGGAGCAAAAAACCTTAAGCCCAGAAACAAATGGGCAAACAGACCTTCTGTGATAACTGTTAGAACCTGTTTGTTAGGATTTGTTCCATATGGGACAGCTTTACTGCTTAAACTCTGTCCCAGCTCAGATGATCTGACACATTTGAGAGGCTGTGCTGCAAATTTCATCTGTCATTTTACCTAATGTTTGTGGTCCCCACAGATAATCTTTATTTCTTGGGACTGATAACATAGTTCTAGCTCTAGGTCTTTTGCTTCTCTGTAAAACAGAAAGCATCCATTCTTCCAGGCTACAGCCACCCAGGCAAAAATCACTAACTAATTTGTTGCCCTAGGCAACTAAGTTTATGGTAATCAGCTTTGCACAGATAGATCTGTAGCTGTTTGATTACAAATCTACACCTCCAAAGAGGTGCATTGGCTTTTGAGAATCAGTTTAACCACACAATCACCATCTATAGCAATTATTTCACAAATGTTTTCTTATATAAGTGTTGCCTACAATATTGAATCATTGGATGGATGGGGAAATGGAGCCTGAGTCTTCATCAATATTACAATCTTCAAGACAGTGACACTCCTACTTGTAATCCAGTGTAACAGGATAATGAGGTATGGGTGCATTTGCTGGCTACTGAACTACATGCTGATTTGCAACAACAACAAAAAAATGCCAGAGGCAGAATCATTTCTTACACTCTGTGATGAGACACAAAAAAGAGCTGACTATCCTCCCAAGTCCAGCTTTGTGCAATTGTGCTTTCTCCCCACTTCCCTCTAGCAACTGGCTAAGTTCTGTACACATATTTTCAGTGCATTTGTTTTAAAATGGTAAAAACCAGTCCCATTAAACATGAATATGAACACTTCATATATACCATGTAGAGTGATGCGACATAACAGGATTATGTACATTACATTTAAAACTACAGAACCCTGGAGACTTTTTTTCCACAGCTGATGTGGCAAGAAAAATACATCCACAGATAACTACACTGATCGCAAGAGGGGGTTTCTATGACATTTTTGTTTAACTGTTATCTCCTACAAAGCCAAATGCAAATAGTGTGAGGCAAGAAGGGAGATCAGCAGGAACTGTGTTTTATATTCTTACATAACAAAATGCACAAAGGGCACAGTCCCGTAACAAACACCATCTTTGTTTTTTCCATTAAAACTGTGCTGTACAAATCTGTCTTGAGTTTATTGTTCTGTTTTGTTGTAACACCGTGGGCCTGCATCTGTTCTAGTACAGCCTCTTTCTGACACTCCAGTGGCCTATTCGATGGGCTGCACCATTACAATCACTTGTGGCCATAGGTGGTGGAATCCCAGAATATGGGAAGTACAGAAACAACAAACTCATCTTTGCCTCTCCTCTCAGTTTCTATGCCAAGTGTAGCTCAGTACTGGGGGGAAAGGAGAAAGGGGCAGGGAATAAGGGACTTGTGTAGAATATTTTCTTTTCTTCCTCTTGGATTTTTGTCTCCCTTCCACTATAGGGCATGAGACTAATGATAACAAGATTCACATTTTATCTGTCAACCTGAAAGGCAACTCAAATCAAAAGCATGCAGATTTCTCACCAAGCAAACAAGATGCCCCTTTTATAAAATGCCTGCTTTGTGGACTTCTGTTTTATTAGCAATGGTTCAGGATGGATATTGACTAAAATCAGACAACTGCAATAGGGTAAAAGTCAAAGACTTCATCTATGGTTTCTTGCATCATCAAAAGAACCTACATCTTATTACAATATTATTATCCTCTGAAAGCTTGTTTTCCTGATTATGTACCAAAGTGCAACATCGAGATACAAGTAATGAAAACAGGCTTTAATTTTATTTCATGAGTAAATCAGACCCCACTATCTTCATAACACTACAATAGGTTTTTGTCTTCACAGTAAAGAACTTAAGGCATTTCCAGAGAAATGGGATGTTGGCAGGAAGACCTGCACTCTCTTGCTACCACTATGACACCATCCAAGGCAGATCTCGCTTCCTCCAAAATGGACAAATGTTTATGGGGAGAAAGGAATTCAAAAGAGGGTCTGGATGTGGGAGCCAGATCAAGTCCAAAGGCAGCAATGCAAAATTAAATAGAAATAATTCTCAACAGGAAGAGATGTACAGATTCAGATACATAGAGCATGCTTCACCAGAATTACATACAACACTTGGCTTTGGGGAAATAAGATACTGGAAACAGTTCACTGGCCTGCATGTTGCCTTCAGTGCTACACAACTGGACACACACAAAAAATGACTTTACTCCTAACTGTATGAATGAACTTCATGCAGGTGGCAATTATACAGAGACCCTTAATACACATTATGCACAGCTTCATGCCTACCGTGTTTAGGCAGTGGCAATCCCTCATGCTGAAAATGTAGCTCTCATTCCTTTGAAATGCTTCAGGCAGTTTCACAGATTCTAATGCACCAGCAAACAGTTTGGCTGTGGACTGCTCCAAGTATTTCATAGTAGCAACTATCAGTGCTGTGTGAGAATAACTTAAATAAAAGCCCTGTGCCAACTCTCTCAAAAATCCTACCCTTCCTTACACCAAGTCATCATCATCTTTTTAAATAAGAATTACAACTGGCTGTTGGACAATTACATCTCCAATCAAAACAAGAAGGTAGGTAAAAAACTAAAAGATAATATTGCAACATGTAAGAAAGAATATATTAAGCTCTTCTTCTGGATTCAGTGTACATTCCCCTTTCTTACTTCTTTTTCTTCCTTTCCTGAACACAACGGGGACAGAACCTAAGGACAGAAAAGCACTGTATTAAGTTCCAACAGATAAATATTTTGCCTGGGAGCACTTCACTATTTTAGAAGAGAATAAAATCAGCTATATGGACATCATTTTCTTTTGCTGATACTGTAATCTTACAGAGCACAAAGATGGAGAAAAGAACTTGAACAGCCAGCAAATGAGTTGTGGAGTCTGGAGGAAGAATGTGGCAGAAGTGGGGGATCCTGAGCCCCATTTTAAAATAAACCTGGTTTTAGTTATCTTCACAGAAACACCTGATTTTTTTAAATGTGAAAGATCCCTCCTTGCCATAACTTGTATGTTCTTAAAAAAAACAGAACCAGATAAATTAATCCTTCTTTTTAAGAAGACATCGCCCACGAAAAAATAGCCTGAAGGAAACAGATCTAAAAAATGTTGTAAGTGCTCAAAGACAGGGTGAAAGTACAAACAAACAGAACTGTGCCCCCCACTTACCATTTGCCTTTTGGTTTTGTGGTGAGATCCACACAAGCAAAATGAAACCACTCAATTGGACACTGCAGACCAGGAAACAAGAAATAAGGGAGACATTTAGCACTACGAAAGACTGGCCTACTGACGCAGGTTCTCTCGTTAGATGCATTTTTTCTGGGAAGTTGCGCAGGGCGCAGATTCCAGTTACTGTAAGAACAGATACCCAGTCTACCTTCAAAAGATATAAGCCATTTTCATAAAAGTATGGGGCTGAAAGGGACCTCAAGAAGTTCAGTCCAACCCCCGTGCTATGACAGGGCCTAGTAACCCTAGAGCATCCTTAACAGGCATCTGCCCAGCTTCTTTTTAAAAGCTTCCAAAAATGGGGACTCTATGACCTCCCTTGGAAGCCTATTCCAGAGCTTAACAACCTTTGCAGTTAGACATTTTTTCCTAATATCTCATCTTAATCTCCTGGGCTACAGATTAAGCCCATTGCTACTTGTCCTACCTTCAGGAGCTGGAGAACAAGTGATCTCCGTCCTCTTCACAGCAGCCCTTCACATCATATCTGAAGACTTATCAAGTGCTCCCTCAGTCTTCTAACTCAAACTAAACATGCCCAGGTTTTTTAACCTTTCCTCCACGTTTTCTAACCCTTTTCTGAGTTTTACTGTTCTCTTCTGGACTTTCTCCAGCTTGTCCTCATCTTTCTAAAGGGTTAGCTCCATCTGCGGGCTCACCAGTACCAAGCGGTGTGAGACAACTATCTTCCAGGCCCGTCATACAACACTAGTGTTAATACAGCCCAGAATATTAGACTTTTTCACAACTTCACCACACTGCTGACTCTCATTCAATTTGTATCCACTATATGCCCCTAGTTCTTTTCAGCAGCACTACCACCTAACTAGTTACTCCCAATTTTTTAGTCATGCACTTGATTTTTCCTAAGTGAACTATTTTGCATGCGTCTTTATTGAGTTTCATCTTGTTGAATTCAGACATTCTCCAATTTGTCAAAGTCATTTTGAATTTTAACCCTGTCCTGCAAAAAAATCTTACAACCCCTCCCAGCTTGATGTTATCTTCAAATTTTATAACCATACTCTCTACTCCATTATCCAATCATTAATGAAAATATTAAAGTAGAATCAGACCCGAGTATACACTTGTTGGCTCTCAATAGATACACCCTCACATTTAACAGCAAACCATTAATTATTATTTGAATATTGTCTTGCAAACCAGTTGTGCACCCATCTTATAGTAATTTTATTTAAACCACACCTCCTTAGTTTTCTTATGAGAATGTCACGTGGCACTGTATTAAAAACCTTACTAAAATTAGGTATATTATGTCTACGGCTTTCCCCATCCACTAGCTCAGCAACCCTACCAAAGAAGGACATTAAGTTGGTTTGGCATGGTTTTTTTGTTCTCAACAAATGCATGCTGACAGAAGCAGACTGTGAGGGACTCCAAGAAGATCTCACCAAACTGAGTGATTGGGCAACAAAATGGCAAGTGAAATTTAATGTGGATAAGTGTAAAGTAATGCACATTGGGAAAAATAACCCCAACTATATGTACAGTATGATGGGGGCTAATTTGGCCACGACAAATCAGGAAAGAGATCTTGGAGTTATCGTGGACAGTTCTCTGAAAACTTCCACACAGTGTGCTGCGGTGGTCAAAAAGGCAAATAGGATGCTAGGAATTATTACGAAAGGGATAGAAAATAAGACCCAGAATATCTTACTGCCCCTGTATAAAACTATGGTACGCCCACATCTTGAATACTGTGTACAGATGTGGTCTCCTCACCTCAAAAAAGATATTTTGGCCTTGGAAAGGGTTCAGAAAAGGGCAACTAAAATGATGAGGGGTTTGGAACGGGTCCCATATGAATAGAGGTTAAAACGACTGGGACTTTTCAGTTTAGAAAAGAGGAGACTGAGGGGGGATATGATAGAGGTATATAAAATCATGAGTGGTGTGGAGAGGGCCGATAAAGAGAAGTTATTTATTAGTTCCCTAAACAGAAGAACTAGAGGACACCAAATGAAATTAATGGGTAGCAGGTTTAAAACTAATAAAAGAAAGTTCTTCTTCACACAGCGTGTAGTCAGCCTGTGGAACTCCTTGCCGGAGGAGGCTGTGAAGGCTAGGACTATAACAGAGTTTAAAGAGAAGCTAGATAATTTCATGGAGGTTAGGTCTATAAAAGGCTATTAGCCAGGGGATAAAATGGTGTCCTTGGCCTCTGTTTGTCAGAGGCTGGAGAGGGATGGCAGGAGACAAATCGCTTGATCATTGTCTTCGGTCCACCCTCTCTGGGGCACCTGGTGCTGGCCACTGTCGGCAGACAGGCTTCTGGGCTAGATGGACCTTTGGTCTGACCCAGTACGGCCATTCTTATGTTCTTATTCCTTATAACTCTATAAAATACTAGGTGCTTACAAACTGTTTAATAATTTGTTCCAGTATCTTTCCAGATACTGAAGTTAGGCTGACTGGTCTTTAATTCTCTAGGTCTGCCTTGTTGTTCTTTTTAATAATAGGTGCCATGTCTGCCCTTCTCCAGTCTTCTGAGACTTCACATCCTCCATGAGTTCTCAAACACAATTGCTAACAGCTGTGCGACTGCTTCAGCTAGTTCCTTAAGTACTCTAGGGTGGATTTCATTAGGCCCTGGAGCCCTCAACATATCCCACTTATCTAAATACTCTTGAATCAGTTCTGAACCTATTTTGGCTGCATGTCTTCCCCTTGGTTGTCAATATTAATTGTGTTGAGAGTCTGGTCATTGACCTTTAAGGAATATGAGCTGCTTAATGTTATTTTGTAGATGTTATTAGTTCTCCTTTCGTGCTGAGAATAGGGCCAACGCTTTCCTTAGTCTCGCTCTCGCTCCTAATTAGAGAACCACTTCTCATTGCCTTTTATGTCCCTTGCCAGGTACAACATCTCTCGGGCACTCACATCGGGATTGTCACAGCCAATCATTTCTCCATAGGACACCTGGTGGCACAAGCAATAAGTCGGCTCATTGGGATCCACTGGCATGTCTAGGACATCCGAGGGATGGACAGACAGGATGGTATCAGCAAACTCAGATCTGTGGAGGAAACGATACTACTCAATTTTACATGACAGCAAATTACTTTTGCTCATTTAAAACTGTATTTCATAGATAATTAGTTCCACTTGAAAATCTAGCTTTAAATATATCTTGAGCCTAGGGATGTAAAATTCCATTTAAACATATAATTTAACCAGTTAACATTTTAATTGGTGAACCTGCCCAGCGCATTGCACCGTAGGTGGGAGACTGCTGCAGTAGCCCCCTGGCTGTTCTGGCCTGGCTGGAGTACCTCCCACCCACAGCATGGTGCAGTGGGCCCAGCCAGACTGGAGCAGCTCCATGCTGATGGCATGGCGCAGTGGGCCTGGCCGGGCTGGAGCAGCCTCCCGCCTGTGGTTTGATGCAGTGGGCTCAACCAGGCTGGAGAGGCCCAGCTGGGTACTGGTTAACCAGTAAGCATGTCAGTAAGGCAATGCTTATCAGATAACCAGCTACTCCTTTAAATCCCTACTTGAACTTAAACGTTCATAATTTATTTCAGGAAATATATTAAAAATAAAAATGGATTTGGATTATTTTGAGCATTGGTCAAAACAAAATTATGAAAGGTTTAATGTAAAGAACTGAAAGAACAACTTGCAGCATACAATACATATAAACAAAGGGAGTACTATTTAGAAAGCAGTGATAAACTTGGAAAACTGAGTTGAAAAATAAAACAGAAACGTGACAGAAGTTTTAGCAGTAGTTTAAAAACCATATTTCTATCAGAATATGTTGAACTCTGGTTTCAAGTCACGATTACAACAACAACTGAAAAAGTGTAATATTCCTCCATTTTTCCAGTTTGTGTATTTATTCAGGCACTTTGCATATAATCAGTTTCTTCCTGGTTGTAAAGACCATTATAGATATCAACAGGAGCAATACAAGTCTTATAACTTTTTAAAATGTTTTTAGGATACCAGGCAACGCTATTTAAGGATGCTTAATGAGAAACTGGAATTATTTTTGGTATTACTTTCAAAATATTCAAAGTGACAGTATTACAGTGTATGAAAAGTAGAGCTGACATTCTTTCCTGCTTGCTTCAAAGAACTGGATTAGGTGACTCAAGATTATTTAGGATGCCTGCTTTAGATGTAGAATACCAGGAAATGATTCTAAGAATGCCCTAGGATTGTGGTGAGAGTGATGCAACATCACAGTATACCTGCAGATCACCATAATCTGCTGTCTAACTCAGTGTACACCAATATGTATGGCCACACACAAAAAAACTAAGCTACTTTCTTTGTTTGCATGAAGCAACAGAGACTGCATTCCTGCCTCTTTGGATACAGACATTTTTCTAAGCATATTAACTCCTTGTTCAGTATATGAGAACATAATAATGCAAAGATCTCTTGACACTGGTACCAGGAGAAAGCATGAAAAAAGAACATATTTAAATGGAGTCTGCGTAGAAGAAAACTCTGGATAACACTTCCAGCTGGACAGTTTGTGTATCAAAAGGGCCAGGAAGGTTTGGCTTAGTAGTTCATGAATTTACACAGCTTTTCCATAAAGCCACTAAAGCTCTGGCTATTTGTCTCTTACCCTCCTTTTAATTTTTTCTTTTTGGGAGTATCTTCTTCAGATGTTCGCCTGCCTCGACCCCGGGAGCCTCTCTTGTCTTTCTGACTTCGTCCTTCTGAAAGCCAGAATTATTTCAAATTAAGGGCACCTGAGAAAAAGCACTGGATGCTTTTATTTGTGCTCCTATTATTTAAACTTGTGTTTTGTAGGCTCTTTATAGTATGTACAAGGCTCTTTTGATATTAAAAATGTGTGATTTACACATACTATATCATGCATAGTGTCAACTTCTGTTCTGGTTTGCATCTTGATTCACCCCATAAAACAAGCCAACAGAGCTGCATGAGGAATTTGGCCTGTACCATAAAAAGTGCTTTGAAAATACACTCACCATCTTCCCCTCCCAGGACTATGCATGATTAGTCAGGGTGCAACATACACATCATCACCACCAGCGGCCCCCAAACAAACCTCAAAACCATGTCCTCAGCAATTTAAAATGTTTTTTTTCCTCTCTCTCCCCCCGGCACAGAGTGTGTGCTGTGTTTGTCAGGTGGAAGCTGTGAGCTTCTAATCAGGGTTTGAAATCTAGAAGCCTCAGCTCATTGATTGAGCCTTAATCAGGGGGAGGGGCTATCAGGCAGTCCAGGGCTTTATAAAGAAGTGAGTCAGCGATCAGGGAGCTTGCGAACAGGGAGCTTGGAGAGGGAGTTGGGAAGGGGGTGAGATACACTCACCATTCTTTAACATCTTTTCACTACACTCCTGCCCTTCAGGGAGGCACTGAATAACAACCGAGGAATCTCTCAGAAGGAAGGCAGGTATGGATGGTGATAGCTCTGCTGTCGTTACCTGCACAGCATGTGCCATGTCTGTCTTCCTTCCAGAAGAAAGAAGGGATTTCATCTGCACTAAGTGCAAGCTGGTCACAATTTTGGAAGAAAAAATTAGAGGGCTGGAGGCCCAAGTATCGGCCCTATATTCTATCAGAGAGGATGAAGACTTCCTCGATAGCAGACAGCATTTAATCCTGCAGGCACAGCAGGCTGAAGAGCCAGTCAGGGCAGCACAGGAGAAGGAAGAAAACTGGCAGCATGTAACCTCTAGAAGGAGAAGGCGGCCAACTCAGGTATCCCCCATTCCTGTAGAGGTAAGGAGCCACTTTCAGGCTCTCTCCACAGGCACTGCGGTGGAGAATGCTTTGGCAGGGACCTCTCAGGGAAGAAATCAGAAGGAAATACCGTCTACCGGAAGGCATGGGATGCGCAGTCCTAAGGATGGGGGTTCCATGACCACCACCCCCAAAAGAAGACGGTTGGTGGTGGTCAGGGACTCCCTCCTCAGAGGGACTGAGTCATCCATCTGCCATCCAGACCTGCAATCTCGAGAAGCGTGCTGCTTACCGGGAGCTCGCATTCAGGATGTGACCTAGAGTCTTCCGAAAGCGATTAAACCTTCGGATCGCTACCCCTTCCTGCTTCGCCATGTAGGAACTAACGATATGGCCCAGAATGACCTTGAGTGGGTCACAGCAGATTATGTAGCGCTGGGAAGAAGTATCAAGGAATTTGAAGCGCAAGTGGTGTTCTCGTCCATCCTTCCAGTTGAAGGAAAAGGTCCAGGTAGGGATCGTCAAATTGAGGAAGTAAATGTGTGGTTGCGCAGGTGGTATCGGAGAGAGGGCTTTGGTTTCTTCGACCATGGGACTCTGTTCCGGGCACAAGGATTGTTAGGAAGAGATGGGATCCACCTAACCAAGAGAGGAAGGAGCATCTTCGCGGGCAGGCTTGCAAACCTAGTGAGGAGGGCTTTAAACTAGGTTCGTTGGGGGACGGTGACCAAAGCCCTGAGGTAAGTGAGGAAGTCGGACACTGGGAAGAATCACAAGGAGGAACGAGCAACAAAGGAGAACCCTGATTCGGATGGAGAAGGCAGGGCGATCAACTGGTTATCTAAGGTGTCTGTACACCAATGCAAGAAGCCTGGGAAACAAACAGGAAGAAGTAGAAGCCCCGGGCCAGTCAAAGAACTATGATTTGATTGGAATAACGAAGACTTGGAGGGATGACTCGCATGACTGGAGCGCTGTCATGGAAGGGATAAACTGTTCAGGAAGAACAGGCAGGGGAGAAAAGGAGGAGGAGTTGCATTGTATGTAAGAGAGCAGTATGATTGCTCGGCCCTCCAGTATTTAGAGGGAGAAAAGCCTGTTGAGAGTCTATGGGTTAAGTTTAGAGGTGGAAGCAACAGGGGTGATGTTGTGGTTGGTGTCTGCTACAGACTGCTGGATCAGGTGGATGAGGTAGACGAAGCTTTCTTCAGACAACTGAGAGAAGCTTCCAGATCGCAGGCCCTGGTTCTCATGGGGGACTTTAATCACCCTGACATCTGTTGGGAGACCAACACAGCAGTACACAGACAATCCAGGAAGTTTTTGGAGAATGTTGGGGATAACTTCTTGGTACAAATGCTGAAGGAATCGACCAGGGGCCATGCGCAGCTTGACCTGCTGCTCACAAACAGGGAGGAACTAGTAGGGGAAGTAGAGGTGGGTGACAACGTGGGAAGCAGTGAAAATGAGATGGTAGATTTTAGGATCCTGGCCAAAGGAAGAAAGGAGAGTAGCAAAATACACACCCCGGACTTCAGAAGAGCAGACTGACTCCCTCAGAGAGCTGATGGGCAGGATAACCTGGGATGCTTACATGAAGCGGAAAGGAGTCCAGGAGAGCTGGCAGTATTTTAAAGAAGCCTTATTAAAGGCACAGGAAGGAACCATCCCGATGCGCAGCAAGAAAAGCAAATATGGTAGGCGACCAGATTGGCTTACCGGGGACTTCCTTGGTGAGCTTAAACACAAAAAGGAAGCTTACAAGAAGTGGAAACTTGGACTGATGACTAGGGAGGAGTATAAATATATTGCTCGGGAATGCAGGGGAGTTAGTGGGAAGGCGAAAGCGCAATTGGAATTGCAGCTGGCAAGTGATGTCAAGGGTAACAAAGGTTTCCACAGGCATGTTAGCAATAAGAGGGTAATCAGAGAGGGTGTGGGGCCCTTACTGGATGAGGGAGGTAACCTAGTGACAGATGATGTGGGAAAAGCTGAAGTATTCAATGCTTTCTTTGCCTCTGTCTTCACGGACAAGATCAGCAACCAGACAAATGCACTAAGCAATGCAGCATGGGAAGGAGGTGGACAGCCCTTGGTGGGGAAAGAACAAGTTAGGCACGATTCACAAAAGCTAAACATACACAAATCCATGGGCCTGGATTTAATGCATCCGAGGATACTGAGGGAATTGGCAAATGTCGTTGTGGAGCCTTGGCCATTAACTTTGAAAACTCGTGGAGATCGGGGGAGATCCCGGATGATTGGAAAAAGGCAAACGTAGTGCCCATCTTTAAAAAAGGGAAGAAGGACAATCCAGGGAACTACAGACCAGTCAGCCTTACCTCAGTCCCCAGAAAAATCATGGAGGGGATCCTCAAGGAATCCATTTTGAAGCACTTGGAAGAGGGGAAAGTGATCAGGAATAGTCAACATGGATTCATAAAGGGCAAGTCGTGCCTGACCCATCTGATTAGCTTCTATGATGAGGTAACTGGCTCTGTGGATATGGGAAAGTCAGTGGATGTGATATACCTTGACTTTAGCAAAGCTTTTGATAGGGTCTCCCACAATATTCTTGCCAGTAAGTTAAGGGAGTATGGATTGGATACATGGACTGTAAGATGGATAGAAAGATGGATAGAAGGCCGGGCCCAGCGGGTAGTGATCAACGGCTCAGTGTCAGGTTGGTGGTCAGTTTCTAGCTGAGTGCCCCAAGGATCAGTTCTTGGACTTATTTTGTTCAACATCTTTATTAATGACCTGGATGAGGTTGCACCATCAGCAAGTTTACAGATGACACAAAGGTGGGGGAGACATAGATAATGCTGCAGGGCAGGGATAGGGTCCAGCGTGACCTGGATAGATTAGAGGATTGGGCCAAAAGAAAACTGATGAGGTTCAACAAGGACAAGTGTAGAGTCCTGCACTTGGGGCAGAAGAATCCCAAGCATTGTTACAGGCTGGGGACTGAACGGTTAAGTAGCAGGTCAGCAGAAAAGGACCTGGGGATTACAGTGGATGAGAAGCTGGATATGAGTCAACACTGTGCCCTTGTAGCCAAGAAGGCTAATGGCGTATTAGGGTGCATTAGGAGGAGCATTGCCAGCAGATCCAGAGAAGTGAGTATTCCCCTTTATTCAACTCTGGTGAGGCCACATCTGGAGTACTGTGTCCAGTTCTGGGCCCCCCACTAGAGAAAGGATGTGGATGCATTGGAGAGGGTCCAGCGGAGGACGACCAAAATGATTAGGGGGCTGGAGCGCAGGACCAATGAGGAGAGGCTGAGGGAGTTGGGTTTGTTTAGTCTGCAGAAGAGAAGAGTGAGGGGGGATTTGATAGCAGCCTTCAACTTCCTGAAGGGAGGTTCCAAAGAGGATGGAGAAGGGCTGTTCACAGTAGTGACGGATGGCAGAACAAGGAGCAATGGTCTCAAGTTACAGTGGGGGAGGTCTAGGTTGGATATTAGGAAAAACTATTTCACTAGGAGGGTGCGGAAGCCCTGGAATGGGCTACCTAGGGAGGTGGTGGAATCTCCATCCCTAGAGGTTTTTAAGTCTTGGCTTGACAAAGCCCTGGCTGGGTTGATTTAGTTGGGATTGGTCCTGCCTTGGGCAGGGGGCTGGACTTGATGACCTCCTGAGGTCTCTTCCAGCTCTATGATTCTATGAGTTATACACCATTCATTGTTTACTGTATTTAATATAGATTAGAAAGTTTATATGGCAGAAAGTCAAATTAAAGTATCAGGCATTGTCCTTTAACTCCTTCCTTTAAAATTTCCTCTTGTCATCAGATTACATTGGACCCTTAAGTTAAAATAAAGTTTGGATTTTATTTCTAATTAATATTTTTTAAATGAGAAAGATCATCCTCTCCCAACATGATATCTTTTACATCTCCAGACAAGGCATGGCTGTGGCAGAGTTTGCTCAGCTTTAGCTTCAAAATTTTAAGATCCACACTTGGTGCCAACTCTCGCCACCACAACTCAGCTTCTTCTGTAGCAATGCTCGTAACAATTGTCTTAGAGAAAGGATATACTGACTCTCCAAGGGACACGACCATTTTCCAGCAAGAAGGGTTAAGAGGGCTCTAGACTGGATTTTTTTTCTTCTTTTGCCTCCCAAATGGTTGCATCAATGACAAGATTACCTAAACCTCTGAAAAGGAGTTAGATATTGGCATAGAAAGTACGCTTATTAAGTTTGCAGATGATACCAAGCTGGGAGGGGTTGCGACTGCTCTGGAGGATACGGTCATAATTCAAAATGATCTGGACAAATTGGAGAAATGGTCTGAGGTAAACAGGATGAAGTTTAATAAAGACAAATGCAAAGTGCTCCACTTAGGAAGGAACAATCAGTTTCACACAGACAGAATGGGAAGCGACTGTCTAGGAAGGAGTACGGCAGAAAGGGATCTAGGGGTTATAGTGGACCACAAGCTGAATATGAGTCAGCAGTGTGATGCTGTGACAAAAAAAGCAAACATGATTCTCAGATGCCTTAACAGGTGTGTTGTGAGCAAGACACGAGAAGTCATTCTTCCGCTCTACTCTGCGCTAGTTAGGCCTCAGTTGGAGTATTGTGTCCAGTTCTGGGCAGCACATTTCAAGAAAGATGTGGAGAAATTGGAGAGGGTCCAGAGAAGAGAAACAAGAATGATTAAAGGTCTAGAGAACATGACCTATGAAGGAAGGCTGAAAGAATTGGGTTTGTTTAGTTTAGAAAAGAGAAGATTGAGGGGGGACATGATAGCAGTTTTCAGGTATCTAAAAGGGTGTCATAAGGAGGAGGGAGAAAACTTGTTCATCTTGGCCTCTGAGGATAGAACAAGAAGCAATGGGCTTAAACTGCAGCAAGGGAGGTTTAGGTTGGACATTAGGAAAAAGTTCCTAACTGTCAGGGTGGTTAAACACTGGAATAAATTGCCCAGGGAGGTTGTGGAATCTCCATCTGTGGAGATATTTAAGAGTAGGTTAGATAAATGTTTATCAGGGATGGTCTAGACAGTACTGGGTCCTGCCATGAGGGCAGGGGACTGGACTCGATGACCTCTCGAGGTCCCTTCCAGTCCTAGTATTCTATGATTCTATGAAAAGCATAACGTAAAATAAACCCCATACGCCAAAGCTTCAAAAGCCCTACAATGGAAATGCACACCTTACAGCAAGCTTTTCTGGTCACATCACAAATAACTTACTTTTCAGGCCTCGGCCGCCAGGACTTTCAAAGTCACTGCCTTCCAGCTTATCCTTCAGATCGGCTTCAAATCGGGCCAGGTCTGCATCCAGCCGTCGGATGTGTTTATCCACCTGCATGGGAGAGAAACCACAAGGCTGAAAAAAAATTCAACCAACCAACCAAAAAATCCCAGTTATTCTGGCAGGTGCTAATCCAACAGCGTAGGGCAGACTCAGACAACTCACCCTTACTAAGCATGTCATTGCTTGGACAGGTATATGATTACAACTTTATAATATAGGGTACACAAATTATTTATAAGAGGTTAATAAAGTATTAAAAGAGGTTATAAACATGTTGCAGACATGAGTAGTATGTGTTAGAGATGGTTTAAAGCATACCAGTAGAACGTGTTATCACAGATGGCTGTAAGCCCTAGTTAACCTGCTATGGAACTGCTACACTTTATAACAAACATTTAATAATCATGTATCAAGTATTTACAAATGAAGCATCAATATAGAGTGTGACAATTAGGGATGTGAAAGTTTAACTGTAAACAATTAGCCAATAAACCTGAGCTTATCGGTGAACATTCAGAGTTACACACAGGCTCCTGCCCCATTCCTGGGGAGCTGGCTGCCATCCCGCACTGCTACCTCTGCAGATACAGAGGCAGCAGTGCAGGGCGGCAGGAGGGAGCTGGTATGTGCAGGTATCTGGCTTAAAAGACAACTCCTAGTGTACACCAGCTCCCATGGAGCTAACTGCTGCCCCAAATGTAACTGATGACATTTTCAGTGGTTACACAGTTACTCAATTACACGCATTTTAACATCCCTAGTGACAATAGTCTTTAAATAAAAACCCATAACACTTCAAAGTTAATACAGACACCTCTTGCAGTCTGTGTGAAATTAGGTGCTCTCACTCCAGGACTCTCTGCCCATAGAGACTAATCACAAGCGACGTTAGTAGCAATTTCTGAAAAGGATCCAAAGTCAGATGGGCTGGTGTACAACTTGCTTGCCATTGGGATTGTCATTCTAACGTCAGGGCCAAGGCAGCCTATTGAAGTGATGAGAAAAATCTCTGTGCAGTGGATAAAGAGAAAACTCCAGTGTCATCAGCCTGGAATCTTCCAACAGCACTTACTGAAAACCCCCAAGACTACTACACCAGAATACTGGGGGCTGCACAGCTCAGGGATTTGTCAGGGGACAGTGTCTTTCAATTCTGGTTTACTAAGTAAAAACTGAGTGAAGTCAGCAAGGCCCAGAAGTTGTTACTATTAATCTGCCTGAAATGAGTTCTGACTAATGATGTTAAAGTGGGGAACTGGGTAATCACGTAACCGCTAAAAATGTTAGCGGTTACACACACCTGCAGAAGCAGGTGGCTCCTCAGAAGCCAATATGCACCTGGTGCTTACCAGCTGCTGCTCCACACTGCTACCCTCTGCATCAGAAACAGCAGGGTGGCAGCTGGCTCTCTGGGAGTGGGGTAGGACCAACTTAAAAGCCAGCTCCCACCTACAGCCCCACTCCCAAGGAGCTGGCTGCCACCCCATGCTGCTGCCTCTGTATCAGGCTCTGATACAGAGCCAGCAGTGCAGGTTGGCAGCTGGCTCCCCAGGAGCGTGGCAGGAACCTGTGTGTAACCATGTAAATCCTATTACATCCCTAGTTTTGACCTGACTCCAGAACTAGCGAACATACTGCAAGAACACCATCTCAGCTGATATCTTGTTTGGCAGTCTAGGTTAGTGCCAGGGACAACGATTAAGAATTAACTACTCTGAATGATTGAGGCACATGGCTGGGATAGAAGGGATACGAAAGGTTAACTGGTTAACCAGTAAGTGGTTCCGGTTAACCGGTGGGGACTGGAGCAGCTCCCTGCCCGCTGCTGAAATTTCAGTTCAAACATTCCACAACAAACAAAATCTGGGGATACTACAGACTTAGTGACATCTGCTGGGCCACGCGATCAAGTCACATGATGTTATAGTCTATAATAAAATGAGTCTATCCCCAGGAAGACTTCTCTGTGAGTGACAAACTTCTGTGTTCTCTCAGATGGCCCTTCCTCACTGTAAGCTATTTAAAGCGATTGCATTCTGTCTGGTGGGTGTTCCCCACGTATTAATACACCTGAAATTGATCCAGAGTCAATGTGCCTAACTTCAGATACAGAAACGATACCTGCATACAAACAGGATAGTCCAGTTGAGTAAACCCTAACTTTTTCCACTGGCCGGGGTGGGAATCAGACTGGAAGACAAAAGATTCCCACCATACATAAAACCTATTTAAGGCAGGGGAGTGACATGATCCAGCTTCTTATCTGTCTTCCCACCCAAAGAGACTCTTTGAAATACTACTTAAGCTTGTTGTTTTCTCTAAAACCAGTCTGTGGAATTCAGAACGGAAGGAGAGGGGCGGGTAAATCTGTGCATATCTTCCTCCACATTGAGTTCACTGGGCACTGCAAGACAATACAATTTTGGGTTTATACACCAGAGGGGGTGTGCACTTCCCTAGCTGAAGCCTTCCCATGCACAGCTGTTTTCAGTGTCTGTCTTTCTGCAATTGGGTGGGTCCCTACCTGTGTGTGCACTGGAGGAGGCTTGAGGGCCTGGTTCAGCAGGACAGTGTAAGGGAGCCCAGGTTGGAACAGGCAGCTTCAGGAGTACCCCAGTGCATCAGGTGGCACCCCGGTGGGGGGCAACCCATTGCAATGGGCATGAGAGAAGGAAGGATAAATTAGAAGAGAGAAGTATGGCATATTTACAGAGAGATCTGGTTGAGGCAGAAGGGCAAAAAAAAAAAAAAAAGGAAAGAAGGTAAAGATCCCAAAGTTGGGGTGGGGAGGGGAGGAAAGAAGAAAGAAATAAGAAAACCCAGAGGAAGAGATGAGAAGCAGACTCTAAAGACAACTCAGACAATGTAGCCATGAAGCAAAGCAGGACAAGAAAAGAAGATCTAACATCTCATTTTTACGAGCAGGGCTGGTTGAGCAAGTAAGTAGGTATATTTTCAACAAATTTCATTGGTAACTAGTTGAATAACTTATTTAACAATTTTTCCCCCACTATCTAACCAGTTCTACAGCTATCAAATACTATTTGGCAGATTTGCTAATGTTCAACAAATAGCTAAATTCTTGAAGAATACAGTCAAATATATTTTTTCTGCTAACTGACCAGTTTAGTACTTGTTGCATTTAAAAAAATGCAGTTTAGTACTTGTTGCATTTAAAAAAATGTACTAAATGCAAAACTGCATTTAGCAGTGTTACACCTGTGAGAGTGTAGTTTGAATGGTGTGGCTTTGGGAGCTAGGGGAGCAGTGGCACATTTTTTGTTACTCTAACTCAGCAGTTCCCAACCTTTTCCAGATGGGGACCCATTTTGACAATTCAGGAAGACTTGGTGACCCAGGGCAATTCAAAAAAATGCGTGAATGGCTCCTTAAGAGCCTCCTGGGGAGACACCTGCCAACCCTTTTGAAATGTAATGGCAACCCATATTTGGATCTCGAGCCATAGGTTGGGAAACCCTGCTCTAACTAGTATGCTTAGTCTTTGGGCTACCAGACCATCTTTTCAAGCCCTACATCCCACTCATAAGTCTTTCTCCAGCAGAGGGCACTGGAACTGCGGACAGACTTGTCCAACTGCTTCTACTGTCTGCCAGCTAATTCTCTCCAGTAGCAAGCCAGAGTGCGCAAGTGTAAGTCACAAAGGCAGTCCTCATTCTCGGAGACAAAATATGAAAAAAAAAAATGAGCACCACTCAAAAGTCCATAAAATAGATAAAGGGGTGAGTACTAACAGGGTCCCCTACAAGAAAACAGCACTAGTACAAAGCTGTTCTCTCAAGAACCAGAAGATCCTCTCCCCTTACCCCTAGTCCATAGAGGGAAAGCAAAATAGTTTGGCGTGTTCCGGCTATAATTAGGACAGGACAGGACTTTGGCAGGAAAATAACTTTCAGTCATCTAAAGTGATAACATATTCCCTAGTGTGCTATCTTCTCTGGACGTTACCAACAGCACTTCTGAGGTCAACAAATGCAATGAGAAACAGAAACACAAAAAATGGAAGCAATTTCAAGTTGTTGATGCTATTATTCCACTGCAGATGAGATATTCACAGCAGCGACTAACAAACCATACAGCAGTGGAGCACTCAATGTTCAATCACAATGGAAGCTTGTTTGACACCAACATAATAGAACAAAAGGAAAACTGGAGTTTTGTTGGTAAGCCAATGGGGAAACAGAAAAGAATGTGTCTTAAGGGAACTACTGCCCTCTGTCAGTAAGAGTTAATCCACATACAGATACTTCAGCAACAAACCCCAAAGCTCCTTCTTAGTTCATGATTACATTTGCATGAATCTCACTGACCAAGCATACACAACACACGTGCACTTATTCTCACCATCTCATAGGTCTGCATGGCTAGATGCACTTTGTCATCGCTGTACTCTTTACATTTACTATAAGCATTCTGAATCTTCTGGAGGTACTCCACACGCTGCTCGGGCAACAAGTGCTTCACGGTTGAAATGTACTCTGCTGCAAGGTTGTCAATTTCTGCTTTCTTATCTGAAACGCAAACAGATAGTACAATTGCATGAGAATTAATTTCATACATGAAATACTTTCTCGCTAGCTATGGTACTTAATGATCCCTGTTATCATAATCTTTGAATCCCTTAAGGAATCTCAAAAAGGATTCACCATATCCAGATTTGATACTGCACTCAGCAGTTGTCACCAGTGTAGTTCCACCAACCTCAGTGGCATGATTTGATTTACACGGGTGTGATCAGAACTGGACCTACTGACTCCAGTTCATGGGTTTCAACATTTCTTCAGCTTCAGTCTAAGTGGGAGAATTTTATAACTTCTGTGCTGCCATCTCCTTTTCCTTCCAGTGCCATCATTTGTCAATAACAGCCACACACTGTATGAAAGCTCAGATCCCTGTTAACATTAAACATGAATCTCTCACAAGTTTGCAACATTCTACTAGTTTGCTGGCAGGTTACACATACTTTCCCTCCTCTGTTATGACGACATCAGTGTGGTGTTTGTGTCAGTTTTATAGAGTATGTTCATATATGGACAGACATGAGAAGAAACTACTTATATGTGACTTCCAAAAGTATAAATATTGCCACCTGAGTCCATCACAAAATAAAATGTTGTAGAATAAAGACTAAAACATTCTCCACCAATATGTAGTGAGGCATCGCTACTGGAACAATTTGATATTATATGTGGCTATAACTGGTCAAAAATCAATCTGTAATAAAAGTCCATTGGTTTGATTTATTGACTAGGGCTTGAAAGAAGGACAGTACAAATTCCCATTTACTATGCAAGTAGACTAACATTTGTACACTTACAACATACATGTATCTTGTCTCCAAAGCCAAAGCTTTGCTTTGCTACACCTCTTTGTCATGCCAAACATCACTGGGACTGTTATGACCCTTTAGAGGAAGGATCTTTATCCTGACCGCTTACTGGAATACCTGAACATACCTTCTGTTTTCTGATCTAGTTCACGCATCAGCTGGAAGTTCCTTCGCAGTTCACAAGGCAAATTTTCAATACCTGAAACAAAAAAGCACAGAGACTGCTATCTAACCTTTGCTGCATCAAAATATGAATCATCATCTCTGCCACAGAACCTTCATCAGATGTCTACCACATATAATCAAAAAGAGCTACACCCACCAGCTAGTGACGTACAGTTATGAAGATAATTAGCTACAATTGTAGCAGCAACCATACATGTTCATTGAGACACAAGTTTCTGTGGAGCTTGCTGTACTGTCAAGAATCAAAGATTTTGGTTAAAATAAATAAAAGGAAGATTCTATTCTTCCTATTGTAAAGAAACCATTGACCTTGAAAAGACTCACACAAGGATAAATTTATCTACCATCAGTAATCCCACTGAAATAACAAAGCTACTCATTGTCCACAAAATTAAGCATGTAAGTCAGCAACCTAGGCTAGTGAGTGGGCTGCATAAGTGGCCCACCATCTTAGTGGGCCGCAAGATTGCTGGAACCAAGACTGTCTTCTGGGAGAGGGTAGTTTTGTTAACTGTGCTTGTGTACCTAGAATTTATGGGGTGTGCCATTTGAACTGTGATTGGATGCAGGGAGGAGCGCATGGCTCTCACAGTCAGTGTTGTGTATAATGAGCACTCACCTCACTTCACATGCCCTTGCTGTATAGGCATGTCACTTTAGTAGTACTGGTAGGAAAAAAGCTTTGCAGACAGGAACCAGTGGAATGTGGCAACACAGCAGGTTGCCCAGCACTGATGTAAGTAAATCTCTCCAGAGTTGGGGGCAGTGGTTGTAACCATTAAAATGCCTATTTTATTTTAAGTCTTTTCACATTATGATTAGACAGACACAAGAGTGGGCACTTCCTCATGCGTCAAGGATACTAATGCCAGGATTCAGGGTGCCTCAATTTCTGAGTACTCAAATTGTGAAAATTTAGGCCCTACTTTAAGAGATGCTGAGCACTCAAAGTTCCTATTGACTTCAGCTGCAGAAACTGGGTGTGTTCAGCACTTCTGAATGTGGCTACAGATGCAGGTACCTAAAGACTGAACCAAAATCATAGGCCACTTCTGAAAATGTTCAAATGGATTTAATTTCTGCTACAGATTGAACCTCTGTGGTCCGGGACTCTAGTCTGGCAACTGCCATGGTCTGGCAAGACCACCAATGTTGCTGGACCAGGAGCCCCAGCCACAGAGGTTGCCAGCAGCTGGAAGTTCAGCCAGTCAGGCCCATGATTGGGGGTGTGGAGGCCCACCAGCAGCAGTGAGCTGGCTTCAGGGGGAAGGGATTTAAGTGAGAAATATCATGTAAGTCTATAATTAGAGGTGGCATTGTAATTCACATGTGTGGCTGCAGACTCATGACTGCATGCCTAGAACCAATTTTCCATTTCCTGACTTTCCTGATGCTCTGCACAGTCTTTGAGACCACAACAGTTCTACTTTTCAGTCTGAAATTCCAAATTCTGGAGAAGATGAAACCCACAAAAATCTCTAGAAAAAGCAAACACACAAAATCAAAATGTATAGTGTGCACACAGAATGACGTCTAGACCAGTAATATATATGCTGAAAGAACTGTGAGCCAAATCAGCTGGACGGAAGAAAAATGTGAATGATAATAGAGAATAATTTAAGAACACTTTCCAAGAAACCCAGAATGCCACAATCAAGGAAAAAGGCCACATTGGTTTAAAAAAAATGTATCTGGTTTACAGTGAAGTAAAGACATCTATACATTTTTTCTAAATGGAAGAAAATGAGGTAATGTGAAGTTGATAATAATGAATGTAAATCAGAATTTAACAATTATAGGTTTATAATAGCAATGTAAATATTGGTATAAAAAGATAACCCCTTAAATGATTAAGATTATATCTTTTAACTGAGATCATGCTGGCTGGCCTTCTGCAGCTGGAGCACCTCTGGCCAGCGGGCCTAATGTGGCCGGGGTTGGGGTCTCTCCAGCCAGCATGAGGCTGTCTGGGTTAAGTGTTAAGGTTGGTTAACGGTAAGCCTAATGCTTATCAGTTAACTGGTTAGCCTTTTATATCTCTAGTTTATAAAAGAAACAAAGGAACACAAGGAGAAATTCATAGTAGAGTTGAGGAAAAAAAGCAGTGCTTAAAGAGTATTAGGTGCAACAGAAATCCTAACAACGGCACTGATACATTATCACAGGGATAATTTTAACATGTTAATAATAATGCAGAAAAGGCAGAAGTATTCCATAAACTAGCATCTCGGTCAGATGATAAACAAGAGCTACTAAAGTTGGACATGTTTTAAGAGGGGAGATCAGGATAATGTGTACCCAATAATTTTAAAGGAGCTGGCTAAGCAGATTGCGCGACTCATTTTTAATACATCTTCAATACCCCCTTCTGCACCCTACCTCATCCCAGCCCCTGCACCGCAGTCCCCCACCCCGAACCCCCTTCCGCGCCCCGCCCCAAACCCCCTTCCGCGCCCCGCCCCGTCCCAGCCCCCGCCCCGAACCCCCTTCCGCGCCCCGCCCCAAACCCCCTTCCGCGCCCCGCCCCAAACCCCCTTCCGCGCCCCGCCCCGTCCCAGCCCCCGCCCCGAACCCTCTTCCGCACCCGCCCCAATACCCCCTTCCTGCACCCTACCCTCATCCCAGCCCCCTGCCCGAACCCCCTTCCGCAGTCCCCCCACCCCGAACCCCCTTCCATGCCCCGCCCCGTCCCAGCCCCCGCCCCGAACCCCCTTCCGCGCCCCCCCCACCACCCCCCAACCCCCTTCCGCGCCCCGCCCCGTCCCAGCCCCCGCCCCGAACCCCCTTCCGCGCCCCCCGCCCCACCCAACCCCCTTCCGCGCCCCGCCCCGTCCCAGCCCCCGCCAACCCCTTCCGCGCCCCGCCCCAACCCCCTTCCGCGCCCCACCCCGCCCCAGCCCCAACCCCCTTCCGCGCCCCGCCCCAACCCCCTTCCGCGCCCCACCCCGCCCCAGCCCCGAACCCCCTTCCGCGCCCCACCCCCCCCAGCCCCAACCCCTCGCCCCGCCCACCCCCCTTCCGCGCCCCACCCACCCAGCCCCGCCCCGAACCCCCTTCCGCGCCCCACCCCACCCCAGCCCCCGCCCCGAACCCCCTTCCGCGCCCCGCCCCGCCCGACCCCCTCCGCCGCCCCCCTCCCGACCCCCTCCCGCCCCGCCCCGCCCTGAACCCCCTTCCGCGCCCCGCCCGCCCCGCCCCAGCCCCGAACCCCCTTCCGCGCCCCGCCCCAGCCCCCCTTCCGCGCCCCGCCCCGCCCCGCCCCGAACCCCCTTCCGCGCCCCGCCCCGCCCCGCCCCGCCCCAGCCGCGAGCAGCCCCGGGATGGGGGGGAGGGGTCCGTTGCCGGCCCCGCCCCCCCGGGCGCCATGGAGGAGGCGGGGAGCTGATGGGGGCGGGGGCGGAGCACTAGGGACCAGCGGCGCATCAGGCCGCACTCCCGCCTTCGGCACGCACCGATGACGCAGGCACGCACCCGTCGCGCAAATGGCGCGCCCTCTGACGCAAGCGAGGCCACGCCCCCAAGGGCGAGTGACGCAGTTGTAATTCCCGCAGCCAGCTGCAGTAGCGACAGCGCTCGCGCCAACGGCCCCCCGCGGCGGGGCGGTGTCACCGTCCCCGCTCCCCTGCCCCCGCCTGGCAGCCCCGCCGCCCCGCCGCCCCGGGCCGCCACTCACTGTCCAGGTAGTGCTCCAGGTACATGGCTGTCGCCATCTTGTGCCCCGCGCCCTCCGCTCGGGCCCGCATGACAAGGGCCGCAGCCCCGGCCTCATTCCGCATTCAGCCCCGGCCGCCGCTGATTGGCCGCCCGGGACGCCGCCAGCTGTCTTTCAGCCAGGGGCGGGGCAGCGGCGCAGACGCCGTGGGGGCGGGGCTGATGTCAGCCCGGGACTGCGAGGTGGTCACGGCCTGCGCGCGCAGCTCGCCTCCCCTCAGACACGCCTCCTTTCCACCTGACGTCCCTCCCCCTTCCGTGCACTGACAGCCTGGAACCCCCCCCGGCCCTGGCACTGACAGCCTGGAACCCCCCCGGCCCTAGCACTGACAGCCTGGAAACGCCCCCCCCCGGCCCTAGCACTGACAGCCTGGAACGCCCCCCCAGCCCTGGCACTGACAGCCTGGAACCCCCCCGGCCCTGGCACTGACAGCCTGGAACACCCCCCCCAGCCCTGGCACTGACAGCCTGGAACACCCCCCCCCCCCCCAGCCCTGGCACTGACAGCCTGGAACGCCCCCCCCAGCCCTGGCACTGACAGCCTGGAACCCCCCCAGCCCTGGCACTGACAGCCTGGAACCCCCCCGGCCCTGGCACTGACAGCCTGGAACACCCCCCCCAGCCTTGGCACTGACAGCCTGGAACCCCCCCCCAGCCCTGGCACTGACAGCCTGGAACGCCCCCCCAGCCCTGGCACTGACAGCCTGGAACCCCCCCCCAGCCCTGGCACTGACAGCCTGGAACCCCCCCGGCCCTGGCACTGACAGCCTGGAACACCCCCCCCCCCCCGCCTTGGCACTGACAGCCTGGAACCCCCCCGGCCCTAGCACTGACAGCCTGGAACCTCCCCCCCCCCCCCGGCCCTAGCACTGACAGCCTGGAACGCCCCCCCCAGCCCTGGCACTGACAGCCTGGAACCCCCCCCCCAGCCCTGGCACTGACAGCCTGGAACCCCCCGGCCCTGGCACTGACAGCCTGGAACACCCCCCCCAGCCTTGGCACTGACAGCCTGGAACCCCCAGCCCTGGCACTGACAGCCTGGAACACCCCCCCAGCCTTGGCACTGACAGCCTGGAACCCCCCCCAGCCCTGGCACTGACAGCCTGGAACACCCCCCCAGCCTTGGCACTGACAGCCTGGAACACCCCCCCCAGCTCTGGCACTGACAGCCTGGAACACCCCAGCCCTGGCACTGACAGCCTGGAACCCCCCCCGAGCCCTGGCACTGACAGCCTGGAACACCCCCCCCCCCAGCCCTGGCACTGACAGCCTGGAACACCGCCCGGGCCTGGCACTGACAGCCTGGAACCACCCCCCCAGCCCTGGCACTGACAGGCCTGGAACACCCCCCACTCGCACCCGCCCTGGCACTGACAGCCTGGAACACCCCCCAGTCTGGCACTGACAGCCTGGAACCCCCAGCCCTGGCACTGACAGCCTGGCAACCCCCCCAAGCCCTGGCACTGACAGCCTGGAAATCCCCCCCAGCCCTGGCACTGACAGCCTGGCAACGCCCCCCAGCCCTGGCACTGACAGCCTGGATCACCCCCCCACACACCCGCCCGGCCTGACAGCCTGGAACACCCCCCACACACACCGCCCTGGCACTGACAGCCTGGAACACCCCCCACACACACCGCCCTGGCACTGACAGCCTGGAACACCCCCCACCTTGGCACTGACAGCCTGGAACCCCCCCCGGGCCCTGGCACTGACAAGGCCTGGAACACCCCGCCCAGCCTTGGCACTGACAGCCTGGACCCCCCCAGCTCTGGCACTGACAGCCTGGAACACCCCAGCCTGGCACTGATCAGCCTGGAACGGGCCCCCAGCCCTGGCACTGACAGCCTGGAACGGCACCCCCCCCCAGCCCTGGCACTGACAGCCTGGACCCCCCCCAGCCCTGGCACTGACAGCCTGGACACTCCCCCCCTCAGCACCCTGGCACTGACCAGCCTGGAACCCCCCCCACACTACACCCGCCCTGGCACTGACAGCCTGGAACACCCCCCCCAGGCTCTGGCACTGACAGCCTGGAAGCCCCCCCCAGCCCTGGCACTGACAGCCTGGAACACCCCCCCCCCCAGCCCTGGCACTGACAGCCTGGAACACCCCCCCCCACACACCGCCCCGGCACTGACAGCCTGGAACCCCCCCCCCACCACCCGCCCGGCACTGACAGCCTGGAACACCCCCCCCCACACCCGCCCCGGCACTGACAGCCTGGAACACCCCCCCCACACACCGCCCGGCACTGACAGCCTGGAACACCCCCCCACACACACCCGCCCGGCACTGACAGCCTGGAACCCCCCCCGCACACACCGCCCCGGCACTGACAGCCTGGAACACCCCCCCCCCACACCCGCCCTGGCACTGACAGCCTGGAACACCCCCCCCACACCCGCCCGGCACTGACAGCCTGGAACACCCCCCCAGCCCTGGCACTGACAGCCTGGAACCCCCCCCACCACACCCGCCCCGGCACTGACAGCCTGGAACCCCCCCGCCTTGGCACTGACAGCCTGGAACACCCCCCCCCCAGCTCTGGCACTGACAGCCTGGAACACCCCAGCCCTGGCACTGACAGCCTGGAACCCCCCCCAGCCCTGGCACTGACAGCCTGGAACACCCCCCCCCCAGCCCTGGCACTGACAGCCTGGAACACCCCCCCAGCCCTGGCACTGACAGCCTGGAACACCCCCCCAGCCCTGGCACTGACAGCCTGGAACACCCCCCCACACACACCCGCCCTGGCACTGACAGCCTGGAACACCCCCCCCAGCTCTGGCACTGACAGCCTGGAACCCCCCCCAGCCCTGGCACTGGACAGCCTGGAACACCCCCCCCCCAGCCCTGGCACTGACAGCCTGGAACACCCCCCCCACACACCCGCCCTGGCACTGACAGCCTGGAACACCCCCCCACACACACCGCCCGGCACTGACAGCCTGGAACACCCCCCCCCACCGCCCTGGCACTGACAGCCTGGAACACCCCCCCACACACCCGCCCTGGCACTGACAGCCTGGAACACCCCCCCACACACCCGCCCTGGCACTGACAGCCTGGAACCCCCCCCACCCCCGCCCTGGCACTGACAGCCTGGAACACCCCCCCCCAGCCCTGGCACTGACAGCCTGGAACACCCCCCCCACACACACCGCCCTGGCACTGACAGCCTGGAACCCCCCCCCCCAGGCCCTGGCACTGACAGCCTGGAACCCCCCCCAGCCCTGGCACTGACAGCCTGGAACACCCCCCCCCAGCCCTGGCACTGACAGCCTGGAACACCCCCCCACCACACCCGCCCTGGCACTGACAGCCTGGAACACCCCCCCACACCACCCGCCTGGCACTGACAGCCTGGAACACCCCCCCACAACACCCGCCCTGGCACTGACAGCCTGGAACACCCCCCCACACACACCCGCCCTGGCACTGACAGCCTGGAACACCCCCCCACACACACCGCCCTGGCACTGACAGCCTGGAACCCCCCCCACACACACCCGCCCCGGCACTGACAGCCTGGAACACCCCCCCACACACACCCGCCCGGCACTGACAGCCTGGAACACCCCCCCACACACACCGCCCTGGCACTGACAGCCTGGAACACCCCCCCACACACACCCGCCCTGGCACTGACAGCCTGGAACACCCCCCCACCCACCCGCCCTGGCACTGACAGCCTGGAACACCCCCCCACACACACCCGCCCCGGCACTGACAGCCTGGAACACAATCCCCGCCCCCCCCACCGGCACTCTCAGCCTGGACCCCGCCCCCGCTGCCGGGCAGGAGGCGGAGCAGCGGGCGGGGCGCTGCTTGGCGGGCTCGGGGCGGACGCTCGCGCTTGGCGCTTGGCGCTCCCTGGCCGGGCAGCGGGGCCGGGGGCGCGCGTGGCCATGGCCTGCAGGCGCGGGGCGCTGGTGGTGCTGGAGGGCGCGGACCGCAGCGGCAAGAGCACGCAGGGCCGCCGGCTGGTGGAGGCGCTGCGGGGCGCCGGGCACCGCGCCGAGCTCCTGCGCTTCCCGGGTACGGGGTCCCCGCGCCGCGCGCCCCGCTGGGTGCTACCCGGGCCGGGGGGGCCCGCCGACCCCGCTGGTGGGTGGCAGTGGGGGGTAGCAGCACTAGCTCCACTGGCGCGGGGGGGGGCACCCCAAGGGCTGGGGGTCGCTGTGGATTCTGGCGGGCAGGTTTCCCAGAGGCTGAGAGCTGGGCTAATAAACCCCGGGTGCTGTGCCTCCCCACCCCCCTTCGTACTTGCCACGGACAGTTAGGGGGCCAGTCATCTTAAAGGCACATGTGGTCTGTGCACACCCAGGGCTTTGCTCCCTCCCCCCAGGGAAATCCTCCCCTTTTGCTCAGGGAGAGGCCACTGAAAGCACTGAGGAATGTAGCCTTGGTACCCCAGCTGCATTGCCAGCTGTGGTGTTGCAGGGGAACTGGGGATGGGAAAGTATTGGTGCACTAGGAAGAACAGGATGCCACACAGGGCTCTTCTGTCGTCTTCCCCTCCACTTAGTGCATTTACTCCTCTCTGTCCCTTTGATATTTACTCTGCCCTTGAGGCTGAGATTCTACTTCCTATATTAGGGCACTCCCTGGTTTTGAATTTGTTTACAGTGCAACTTTGCATAGCAGTTTTCAAAAATCAAACTGCTGGATTGTCATAGTAGTGGCACATATGTCCAAGCATGCCTGGTTTTGTCTTGGGTTTAAAGTGTTTGTTCAGTTGAATTTGTGTAAGGGGTTAATCTTAAAGTCATATTGCATGGTAACTGGACCAAGAGACTGCATAACTCACCCCATTTGTTCTTGCACTCTTTCTTACAGACAGAACAACGGACATTGGGAAACTAATTAGTTCCTACTTGGAGAACAAGAATAATCTGGAGGACCACACAGTGCATCTGCTTTTCTCTGCTAACCGCTGGGAAAAAGTGTAACTATACCTCTGTTTGAGTTTTGATGTAGCGTGTACAGCTTTGAGTCCACACGCTAGGGCACCCACCTTTATCCAGCTCCTATGGCTCAAGGTGTAACCCAGTTGATTTAGGTCCCGCAACCCTTTCCCAGTTCCTAGGCTTCTAGGTGAAGGGCATCTGCCCGTACCCAGTTCCTGGGGCTCTCACTGTAATATCCTTAACCTCTGTTTAACCTCTATTTATTAACAATCCCCAAACCAGAATGCACACCCTAGCTATACAATGCTCACTACTCCCACAAAGGCAGACAAACTTCTCCTGATGATCAGTCACACTCAGGTCATCTGGGAACTCCAGCTCCTGCACAGTGTAATTAGCAGGGCATTCAGGTCTGGCAGCTCTGATCTTGGGGCTGTGGAGTTGATTCCAAAGAACTTGGATTCCAGTTTATAGAGTGAAACTTGAGTCCTGCTTAAGTGCTACAAAACAGTATTTCCTTAACCAATCCTAGCCCATTATGAAACATGTTTAACCATCATACCCCACCACATAGTTGATTTACACCTAGCAAAATTAATTATGTAACAGAAGCCATACAGATAACCAATGGAAAAATAGGGATCCTAAAGGCAAAACAATAAAGAAGCAGAAATTTCACACCCAAACTGTTGATAAGTGACTCCTTGTCAGATAAAATGCTGTCAAAGTTTTCTTTAAACATCTTAAGAACTTCCTTATCTGGTATGGTGGGCACTGTTAGGAGAGGTGCCTATTAAATTGCTTTGATATAATTTAAAAAGAATGTGAAGATGTGACATTCTGCTTGTGTTTTGGCTGCTGCTATCCTAACATGGTTGCAGAATAAAGCCTTTTTACATGAGGTTTTAAGAGACTCATCACACAGTGAGTGAACGTGACCTTGTAATCTCTTGAAATCTTAGTGAAAAGCTCTACTATGAGTAAAAGTGCATTTGGAAGTCTCCTCCTCTGAGTACCACAGAGCCATCTCATTGCGAAGTGACCGGCCTTCTTTGCTTACGGGTAGCAGCAGAACAGAATTCGGAGTGCCTTAGGTTAGAGCTGAGGTGTACTGAAGCATCTGTTAGCATTGTCTTGAGAGAGATTCTCAGAGCATGGCGAGACTGGGGGTAGCAGAGTTTAAAAACAAAAATCACAGTCTCAGGTGTCAAACTCCTGTAACCCAGACAGTTGCTGGAGATCACTATAGCAAAGTGCATCAACTAAGTGAAAATAGCCCACCTGCTATGTCCTCTCTACAGAATGTGTTGTATTTCTGCCTGGGTTCAATGGCACATGTATTTTCTTATTGTTCAGGCCCTTGATTAAAGAAAAGTTAAATCATGGCATCACTCTAGTGGTGGACAGATATGCCTTTTCTGGAGTGGCCTTCACAAGTGCCAAAGAGGTGAGTGAATGAACAGAAAGGCAGTGTCTGTGTCTCATTGGGAGGGTATTCTAGGGTATGGTACCAATTAGGTGTATGGGGATGAAATTGATTTGTACAGTTATACTCTTCCAATGGAGATGAGCAGTTTGAAGTCTGGAAGTTCATGTAGAAATAGTGAGAGAGGTTAAAAAAACAGTCATGGCTTGAAATCAAGGCAGGAGCGGTTAAGCCTAGAGGTCAGGACAGATCCCTTCCCTTGCAATGAGTGATATGCAGAATACTGGTTAGAAAAAGCACATTTGGCCCATATTTATAAAATAGGCATCTAGAACTAGGCTGCACCTGCAACGTCTAAATGAATGGTTTGATTTTCTGAGCATCGTAACAGTTTGGAAATCAATATGGATACAAGTATTATACAAATCTGGTATACACGGATTATGAATGGACACTCAACTTTGTGTTATTTGGAAATGTTATGACCACACTTCCACTCTCTGTGCCACCCTGACTCACACTGGGATTCTGTGTGTGGCCCCTTGGTCAGGGTTGCCAGATTCCACTGGCTTCCGTCCACACAGTTTTTTCCTACTGATATTACTAAAGTGGCATGCATTAAAGCAGGGCGACTCAACTTTGGAAGCCCCGGGGGCCCTCAGCACATGCCGAGGGCTGCAACTTAAGTGTGGCTGCATAGACATGCAAGTAGCTTCTTTCACGCTGACAGGCATGAATACAAAGGTTAAGGCAAGACTACACAACATGCAGGCCCCATTTAAGTCAGTTCTGCTGATATGAATACAATGCGACATTGAATGAGCAATGACAGGCCAGGAATGTAACTACTAAAGCGCATCTCAATAGAGGACCATTATACGGACGACTTCTTTGTTTTGGCTCCCACCTGCGGCCCGCGTGTTGAGTAGCCCTGCATTAAAGCTAGGGCACGTGAGGTAAGCTGCGTGCTGATTGCACACAATACTGGTTGGGAGAACTGTGCGCTCCCTCTGCATTCACTCAACGTGCGGTTACGGTGTAGTCGGCCCACCCCACAAATTCTAGGTATACAGGCGCAGTTAGCAAAACATCCTATCCCAGGAGACCGTCTCAGTTAGGACAGCATTGTGGCCCACTCACTAGCCTCGGCTGCTCATCATTAGTGTTAAGGGTACTAGAAAAGACACCCCAAATACTTAAGTGGGCTATTCTCAGCTGGCACGGCTCCTTTGAAGTCAGTGGAGCTACATTGATTTACACCAGCTGAGACTCTGGTCCACCTGTTAGTAGTTCTTTAGTAGCTGTTCATTACAGCCAAGTCCTTTTTCCTGCTGGTCTCTTGTGGAGCTGCCTTTTCTCGTTTTCATTGATTTATTTCTTCTGCCTATTTATTTCTTTGGGCAGAATTTTTCCATGGATTGGTGCAGACAGCCTGATGTAGGGCTTCCAAAGCCAGATTTGATCCTGTTTCTTCGACTGAGTGCGTTGGAGGCAGCAAAGCGAGGGGACTTTGGAAACGAACGCTATGAATGCAGCTCCTTCCAGGAGAAAGTTCTACAGAATTACCAGCAATTGATGAAGGACAAGACTTTAAACTGGAAGGTAAGGGAATAACCGCCCAAGAGAACGCTAGAGGAGCCAGTGAATTAAAACTAAGCATCTCAAGGTTTAGTCCTCTGGAGCCCCCTTCGAGGAAAAGTTGTTCTAGAATGTCAAGGGTTCTCCAACCCTTCTAATCAAACTGTGAAGACAAAACTGCTGCAGTGTAGCAGTCACGGGCAGATGCCATCTTGGTCTGCTATTGTCAGGATGGAGGAAATGCAGCTCCTCATTTGAATGACTGGAACAAGGATCTATTAAGCTTGATATAAAATTAGGTCAAGAAAGCAAGTGAGCGTGTCAGCCTATAGTAAACTACTGTTAATTAACCACATACTTTAAAATGCAGATTTTATGGACAACTGCCTTGAAACCCTGACTTCCCATTCATGCGGAGGATGACCTGCATTTTCTTGGTCTGGATCTACTGTTCAGCGAGAGTTGCAGTCTCACGTCAGCAAAATGTCTGGTTTTGCAGCTCAGCAACTCTGAGCCCAGAACAGAGACGGACATAGTACCAGATGTTCCTCAAATGGCTTTGACAGCCCCCACTCAGTAGTCTTATAATATGTAAGCTGATCAAGGTATTACAGTGATCACTGGGTAGAATAATGGCAGCCACTCCCAGAGGATTGTTCACAGTCAATTTGTAGACTTACAATCAAGTTGAATACTTTCAAATGATAAACACATTGAGGAAATTGCAATCGTGGATGAGGTGATGATGAGGCTGAATCAGCTATTGTGAATTATTCACTGGGCTTGACTCTAAACTCATCTGTTAAGCATGGATTTAGTGATCTGAGAATTCGTTACCTGCTGGTTTCCATCTCCACTGTTGTCCTATCCTGTATTAGGTCATTTATAAAGAAACAAAAGCTGCATCTCTTGAAACAGTTCCTTAGTTGTTCACTTCATTCTGCTCATTGTCTAACCAAAGCCCTGGAAACGTGCTGGCCTTACCAATTGCCATAGGGTTGTAGCAATGACTGAGCAGCAACTTGCATGAAAAATCATCAGCTTATCATTTAACACTCAGCTGTTTTTCTCCAAACTCTGCAAAGCCCCCATAATTTCCTGGCTTAGCGATGGCTTGAAATATCTCAGTTTAATAGATACGAACTCTAACCGACATAGATTGGTGTTTCACTTGACAGTAAGTTTCCTTTATTTGACTACCCTGCTGGTTTAACTGATTTCTGTAAAGAGACGCTCTAAGGGAATCTCCTGCAACAGGGGCAGTGCATGGGAAGAGGGGCTAAGATAGGCTGGTATGTCCCAGTTTTGCGCCATCTAGTGGGGAAAGGATGGAAATAAGTCCAAGATAGTCTGACTTCTCCTTTCTAAACATTTCACTGTTTTATTTTCTTCGTTAATGAAAGTCTTGGGCACTGTGATGTTTTAAATGCAATTTCTTTTACTTTGGAAACAGATAGTTGATGCTTCGAAGAGCATTGAAGAGCTGCACAAAGAAATTAAGTCTTTCACTGAGGAGGCCATGCAGGAGGTTCAGAATAAGCCCATAGGAGAACTCTGGAAATAGCATTGGCAGTGACTCCACCCTCTTCCTGCAGCATGTTCTGCTCCTGATCTGATTGGAAGAACTGGCATCTCTCAGATCTTCTGCACACCAACTACTTCACCTTTCAGAGCACAGTTTAGATCGCAGAATATTGTTTTTATAGACCAAAAATACCCTGAAGATCTTTGCTTGTATCTAACTCCTCCTCTGCCAATTGGCTCTTGCAAGCTGTCTTCTGCTGTATTTTATAAATGCAGACTTTCTTTGTAAATCTTCCTGTAACCCAGGCACAAGCCTTGTGCTGGAGCAATGACAAACGGTATGAAACAAGGAATTGTAAGGAGCTGTTGTTTAATTAGCAGGATGAGTTATGATAATGAGACTTGACCGGGGTGGTAGGGTTGCAAATCAAGAAAACGGGTTTTCTGTGTCTGCTTAGAGAACTGTTATCTTAGAGAATCATATGCCCATGAGACTCCCCTTCCCATAACTTATTTAACATGCCAACTTAAAATCTTAATTGATGGAAGTCTTGCTAATAAATTACTGCCTTTTATTTTAGTGTCCTTTTTTTGCAGCAGCACCAAGGGTTTATTTAAATAGGCTGGTGCACCTCCTAGGAATGTTGTGTGGCTACATTGATGATTGCGAGGTGCTCAGATGATGGGGGCCATTGAGACCCTTGGGGAGATACGTTGCTATAGCCTGGCACTGATTTGAAAGGTGATCTGCAGACTGAATCCAGAGCAAGCTTTAAACTTAATTGAGTTCCCCAGCATCCCCCCCCCCCCCCATGCCACACTTCGAGAGGGTTTTGTCTTTCCTGACTCTCAGCTCCTTGTTGGCCAATGCCAGATTCCATGCTGATACTTCTAGAATAAGCATCTCCTGTGTTTACATCAAGCAGGAGGCTTGATTGGATGTAAAATTAAAATGTTGGCAGGATTTTAGTTTTTGTATCTGTAGGTCGCTTTTTAAAAATCTGCCAGTCAACTCTGATATTTTATGCTGCATTTCTATTAGCAAACTGTTGGCTTTGATACATTAGTGTTCAACAGCTCACCTTGCTTGACATGAGAGGTCACTACTGCTGCTCTCCCTTGTATCTGCTGCTAGAGTTCCCATCTGGCAACAAGGGTTGAATTCCTTGGCCCAGCTGACACAAATCCGGCCAGCGAATTGTAAAGTTTAGATGAGATCCAACACTATCGAAAATGGGAAAGCTGTTTTAATGGAACTACTTCTTTTAAGTATGAGCCTATTGCAGACTTCTCCTTTAGAGAACTGCTAAACAGAATTTAATTTAGTTGGTGTCATTATTGAGAGAGTAACTTACTATTGAGTAAGGAGGGCCTCTGTGGCTGAGGTACAGGACTGGGAAGCAGAGACCTAAGTTCCCAGCCCTTCTGCAAATTTAACGTGACTTCAAGTGTGTTACTTTATTGGTCTCTGCCTTTTGTTCCCTGTCTATGAACCGGGAGTGATACTTCCTTAGCCTGGCCAGGCTATGCTGAGGATGAGTTTATGGATAGCTGGGTAGGGACTCATACTGTGGTGATGGGCCAATGGCAACAGTCATATATAGCACTGTTGTCCTTTTCCTAACAAATATGGACCAGTAAACATCTGACACTAATGGTAGTAAGTATTTAAATATAACAGAAGGTGTGTCTGTTGTCACTTAGAAGCTGACTGTTAAATGGCCTTGTTGCAGCATGTGGAAGTAGAGGACACTGCAGATGTACAGTTATACCCCACAGATGCGCCTGTTTAGCAGGTTCTCTTAGCTGGCTTTTAAAGGAACAATATCCAGTTGAAATTTTGATTTTACAAAGAGCAAAAATGTCAGTAGCAGCACTGGCCTCTCCCAGTTTTTTCTGGCTGGACAGTTGCACCTTCCTGTCAGAAATGCTCTCTTCTATAAAAGACCAAAACAAAGGGCTGGGAGTCAAACACTCTACACCAACCTAGCTGAGAAAGCCGATTCCATCCCTCGTTTCTAGTGGCCTGATTCCACGTCACAACCGATTAAAAGATTCAGATGCTGACAGGTATCCTTTTTAAAGGGAACAGCAGCTCTGCTATTGTCATTGGAAATAAAATAGTCCTCTTTAGGCTTAAAATATCCCCACAGATATGTGGGGCACTTCACACGTGACTAGTTTAGACACTTCCTATTAAATTATCTTTGTAGGCATGAGGACTAGCAACCTAATTTTTCTAAATGAAAACATGTTAGAACACAGTTTCATAGATGCACCCATGGCATCCCACTGTAGCTGGCAGTAGTCTAGCTTTGCTGTTGGTACTGCAAGTTAGCAGCCTGGCAGGTGTCAGGAAAGCACTGTGTGTGTCAGAGCAGTTTAAAGGTACATTGAGGGGTCATTATTTTGTCCATACCCTGGATGCTTTCATCTGTCCCCTATTAAACTATCTGCATTTAAAACTCAGTAGAGGATGGTGAATTTTCCACCAACTTGTTTCCACGCAGGTGCTAACAGTCCAAGACCAGGCCCTATGTTCTTATGGGAGCTTGCACTGACTTCGGGAGGCGGAGCCTGGCATTAGCAGTAAGGGAAGATAATTCTAAAGTTGAGGAGAGCACACTACTGTCTTATCTCCCCCACCCTAAAAAAATTCCAAGCAAGCATCCAGGAAACAGCTCCTTTATCTTCAGTCTGACAAGGATTCAAGCCAACTGGGCCAGGACACGATGTTTGAGGCGTGGCTACTTAGCTTAGGCCCAGCTACACTTCCAAGCATCCCAGCTGGACTACCAGACACCCTTTGCGCCATTTGGATTCTCGACAGGTTAGTCCCATCCACCTTCACCACCCAAAGCATGGTTGAAACGAGATGCCCTAGAGCTGCTTCAGGAGACTTTCCATACTATGAGCCTCTCTGGACAAGGAGTGAGGGGTAAAAACGCCTCCCCCTTCCCTGACAGCTTGGGCTCTGCGGCAGAAAGCACCACACCCCCCCCAAAGATTTTCAGTTTGTTTATTCAGATACAAATTGAAAGCCATTGATGAATGGAGCACAGCCCCATTTCTTCCATTTCCCCTCCCCCTTCACATTAATGCAAGAGATGAGGAGGAACAGCAGCAGAGAGAAAGCAGCAAGTAATGCAGTGACAGAAGCCGCCGGGCGCTCTAAGAGAACAGGGACAGATAACTAGATGGGGCCAGTCAGTCTGGTCAGGGAGGGAATCATTTCCGGCCAGCTGTCGCCACCTTCGGGGCACAAAAGTATCAGCTCACAAGTGCTGCTGCTCACCGTAGGGAAATGCTTTGCACATGTGGACCTGCCAGCTGCAGGGGCCTTGCAGAAAGCAGATTTCAGTATCTGTAGGGTGGCCCGCCTCAGGGCAGCTCGCAGACCGTTTTCTGTCCCACCCGCCCAGCCTTTGACACCCAGGGGCTCGGCACACCACTCCTGCCCGTCAGCCATCCACGGTCCTGTCCTCCATGAACCTGTCTAGCTTTTTTGAGCCCTGTTTGTACTAAACAGATATTACAGACCACAGGCAAGCCCCTGTGCGGTGACTTAAAGTAACTCCGAGGGCTCCAGTACAATTATGGTTGATGCTTAACAATTAACTTCTAGGCAACCATTTTTTCCTGATATCTAGGATGATCATTTAAAATGGATTTCTCTGGACTAGCTTCTGCAGTGTGCACTTGCTGCACGGTGCTGCTAGGATGGTCACAGAGAAAGCTGCAGAACAGAATGAAATGGTACCATGCAGCTATGAAATAAATTCTATGTCCCGATACATTTCAGGGGCCCTTGTACAGAATTTAGAAAGCAGGGAGTCCACCGGGAGCAGTATCTGGAACTCTTCAGTAGTGACTATGCTGCACAGGATGCACCAAAAACTGTTAGCTTAAGGACTAATTTACAGGTGAAACTTCACTTACCAACAACAGGCAGCCTCTAGAGTCAGAAGAGGGTTAGGGACGAGAAGGGACATGGGAGAATCAGCCTTCCTCTGCTGCCTCCCCTGCCCCAACCACTTCTACTGAAAGCAAGATCAGGCTCACGATTTGAACATCTCAGCCTCTCAAGGCTGCTCTAGCTCTCAACAGCTGCTTTAATGAAGACACCTCCCTGCTGTGTTCATCAACCCATCTTTTTGCAGAGCCTTGATGTTTTGATGACCCATCCAGTGAGACTAGAGCCCTTCCCAGACATCCTTTTCCTTCCTTCCTCCTTTTACTCACACAGGGATTCTCCTCCCCTTTTGGTTGTCAGCTTCAGACCACAGCTATCACCACGAGGTTTTCCACGTAGAGGAAGTGCCTGCATAGTTCCTGGCCACACATCAGATACACCTGCGAGAAGGCTGCCCTTCATCAGAGCCTGCAGCTTCTGGGAGCAGTGAGAAAACAGGCAGCACTGTGTGTGTGTGAGAGAGCACTGCAACTTCTGTAAAGCATGAGCGGCAGCATGTGGCCTAGTACTATGGAAAACATGACCATCCAGGCAAGTAGCTCACATAGTTCTGGGCTGGGCACTCGTGTGGAACACGTCTGGTATTAATTTACATGGCTTTCCATAAAACTAAGTGTAGCCCAGGTCAGCCAGAAGGAGGAAAGCTGTGGGAGGAACTAGAGGCTTTGCCCCCCTCCCCGGCAGAAGAATGGCTCCGATTAAATATCGCTGGGAGTACTCCTAAGGGTCTAGCTCTCTGTGGGGTTTCTGCTGTTACTCCTGTCAGACCAGCAGAGCTGCTGCTGTCACAAACCAACCTTTGACATTCTGGGCACCACTGCATCCCAGGCGTGGCACTGAGAAATCCTGACTCTGGCCACTGAAGCCTTAACCGTGACTTGTTTCTTGATCCCAATGCAGACAGTGCACAGATTGCTGGGATGGATGGGAGGCAGGGATGTCAGCAAGCACCTATGAAAACCAGTAGGGGCCGAGGCGCTCGAAGGAACTTCCTCCCCCCCGCCCGCGTCCCCCACACACCACAGCTGTGCAGAGTCAGTTTCTATCTATTTTCAAAGAGACAAGATTTCAAAGTCTTCATCCTCTGAGTCAAAGAATCTTTCCAATCTGTCTGCATCAGAAGAGTCTGAAAGACACAAGAGACAAACCTACCTCTGTAATTGCTGAGTCTCGGGTGGCTGAACGCCACTTGTCCCTCTAAGAACTTGTGTACAAAGGGCACGTTACCTCTGTAATGGGCCCCTTGCTTACCACAGGTTTACCCCAAAGCCACAAGCTGCATCAGAGGCAGTTTTGGGGTGGCAGAAGCCAATGGAAAGAAGAGGTGAGCATGACTGGCTGAGGGGCTCGGCAGGGGAAAGACGACAGCGCATGCTTTAAGCGCAAGAACAGCGGACAATCCACATGACACTTACACTATGGGTGGCACAGGGTATATTAGCTGCCTACTCTCCTCGGCCCTGGACTGCGTGTGCCTCAGCCTGAGTGTGGCACAACACTGTGTGGTACCATCTGGCAGCTGCATGTAGAAGTGTCCGATGCACAGACAGACCCTCATTTACATTTACGGGTGTATGCTACAGAGCGCGTTCTGCTCCAAGAGAGGCTGGGTTCAGCCAATCTTTGGAAAGAAAATGGACTGGCACCCTCTTGCAGCTTCATATGGACCACAACCCAGTCCCCTGTCACCAGCCCTGGGAGATGCCGCACATCCCGACCCGAGCAGAAAGAACATTTCCAGGGAATGCTGTTCTCCGGGTGGCTTGTAACATCCAGGATAAAATTCCACCAACCAAGGGTAGAGGCAGACCCCCTATTGCATGGATTCATCAAGTCTGTTCCAATATTCTGTGGTTGTGTGGGAATGGACAAATGACGAACAGTTGCCACGGCCGACTGTCTAGCTAAGCGCTGAGAAAGAACTAGAACAAACACTAAAAGGAGGAGGCTTCAAAGAAGCAAAAAGAAACATGCAAAACTCTCAGGAGTTAACAATCCACGATCAGACGCTCTGAGCTCGTCTCTAGCCTAGGGCAGTGGAGAAGGAACAGAGGAGAAAGTCCTGCTGAGGAGCCTTGTGGCAGGCAGGCAGGGAGCCACGCTTGCAGGGGCGGGACAGACAGTTACTGAATTTCTCTGACCGGCAGAGCTGCGGCGCATGCACCCCTGCAGCAGAGCCCTCAGAGGACACGGCCCAAAGAAGCAGCTGTTAAACGATCCAGGCCTATCATTAAACCCAGACAGGGACTGCGTGGCAGCTGTTGCTCCGGTGCACAGGCCAACTCCCACCCAGCCACGTCAGCACAAAGGGGAGGAATCAATCCCAGCGGAAGGGAAAGCCGTCGCCAGCCTGTCTAGAGGAGCGCCCCGTCATTCCAGGCGGCAGGGAGCAAAGAGCCCAGGTTACTGCGCAGATCCAACAGGAAGAGCCGCGCAGGCTTCCAAGGAAGTGGAAGGGATAAGCCCCCCCGGGGTCCTACCAAACCCACCAGAGGGCTGGCCCTTACCTGGTGTGAGATTCAGAACGTCGGGGCTGGAGAAGTGCGAAGGCTGATGTTCTACCAGTTCAAACATGGGCAGGGCTCCTCTCAGCAGGGACAGCTGTGGAGCGAACAGAGGCAGCCTGTGAGCACAAACATGCCCCCAGTCAAGGGGGGGAGGGTCTGCCTGGGAGGTGAAAAAATCTGACAAACCATGTTCCTCTTCTCTAACTTGACACTCCCGCCTCTGCTAACCTGCTGCTACGTCCCACCCCACGGGCAGACAGGAGGCCTGGCCGAGGCCCAGGACAGAGAGAGATGATCGGGGGTTTCCCTGTCTCTGGCAGGCTTCCTGCGACACCCTGGCCACGTTCCGAATCTCGCACACCCGCCTCGTTCTCTGACCAGCCTGCCAGAGCGTCCCCGAGTGGCTGTACGGTGCCTAGAGACCACACAGGGGCCAGCCCCCACGCGGGCCGGACGTGCCAGCCTCCTGGGCGCTTCAAGCGGGGGCTGAGCTTGTCTGTGGTTGAATGAACTGGGTGTGCTCTTGACACCTGGCTGCCCTGCAGAGTGCTGAGCCCACGTGCCGAAGCAGCCCTTTCCCCATGACGTGGCGGAGCACAAACCTTTCGGACTTGCTGGCACCAGTCATTAAAGTCTTCCTCCGTGTTGCAGAAAAAGCCCTAGAAAGAAATGCGGCACAGTCCTCATTGGCTTACAGTAAAGACAAAGCAAGGTGCGGCCGCGTCTCTCCACGCCTGGGAGCAGCGCCCCGCAGGTCTGTGACAGACACTCGGCGCATGGGCCCGGCCGGTAGCAGGGGCTCTGCGCGTCGCGGCAGGGCAGCACTTTGGTCGTTCGAGCCACCCGCTCGAATTGCAAGTCAGCCTGCAGCAAAAGCAGCTACTTCAGGGGCTGCTCCGGCCAATCCCCTCCAAAGCTGCGGCGCTCACTAGGGGCCCGCCTGGAAGCGAGAGGAGGCCAGAGCCAGCCCAGGTGGGCGCACAAATGTACCTGCTAAACAGTGGCACAGCTGTGCTGGGGTCCAGAGGCACCGACTTTCTCATGTGTGTGTGGGGGTGGGCTCTGCCACAGGCCTGCCCCTACTGCACCCCCTCCTCCAGCTCCCCCCCGTCCTTCCCCAGCACCTCCTGTGGTGGTATGCAGGAAGGGGGAGGGAGGAGCTGGGGGCAGGAGCTGCGGGTGGGGGCTCACCACCCGCCACTTTCCCCCATGGCTGCTCTAGGGCTGGAGCACCCTGGAGCCAGGGCCTGGACCTGGGCCATGTACGTCACCCCAAGGCAGGAGGCAAAGCCAGACTTCAATTCAGAGACGGCAGAACCTATGCTCCCGGGGAGCTGGCAGCCTTGCTGGGCCCCTGGCAAGGTGGGGGTGGGCCTGGCTCCACGCTTCTGAATGGGCAGCCAGTCCTCAGCACTGCCTGGACTGCAGCACAACCCTTCCCCCCACCTGCCCAGAGCCCCAGCCCTTTTGAACCGCCAGGCTCTGGGATAATTACTCCCTTTGCCCCTCCCCCTGTGGCCCACCCATTCAGAGAAAAGCTAAGCGGGGGCGACCCAGAGGCAGACCCCTGGTTCATGGGTTCATCAGATCTGTTCCAGTGTTGGACTCTCAGGCTGTCAAGCCTTTGCGGCTGTGCAGGAACGGACCAAATGGCGAACGGGCAGCTTCAACATCCTGGGTAATGCTCCTCCGAGCTAGCAGGCTGCTGTCCGGACGCATGCAGACAGTCAGGGCATGAGAGGTAACCTCTCTCCAGGTCCCCGCCCTGTCTCCTGGCTGGGGGGAGTGAACTCTGGGAGCGCCGGGAGCGCCCAGCCGGAGGAGTCACTATTTCGGCATCGCCGCACTGCGCGACAGACACTCAGCAATTAGCCATTGCGCCGACGCAGCAGCGGGAGGGGGCTGCCCTCCGCAGAACTATTGCTGGCCAGAGGGTTGATGGAAAGCCAGGGTAGGACCGGCCAGTCACCAGCATCTGCATCAGCAGGCAGGCGGGAGGGGGAGGACAGGGCCAGGAAAGAAGGGAAGGCTGAAGACAACGCTGCACAGATGCAAGTACTGGGACGCACCACTGCAATGGATGGGTCGAGCTCAGCAATGCTCATGCGGCAGGGTGGGTGCTGGCAGTGGAAGCTCTCGTCAGGGATGCAGCCGCTGTCACTGGCTTCCACGGCAGGCTGCGTGGTGTGGGGGTCCAAGTAAACGAGCTCCTCGCCTGCAGACACAAAGTGACAGCATGGGTACACCAGACAGCTGGCCAGGGATCACCAGTGCATCCCCCAGCCGCCTGCCGTTCTGCGCCACGGGGACTGGCTCCCTGGGGAAAGGGCGGGCCGCAGCGCTCTGCAGCCGCTCCGCGGCGTCGGCAGGCATTTCAAGCCGGACTGGGCAGCTCCCTGGCGTGGCACAAGTGAGGCCGGCTGGTCACTCACCCACATAGCCAATGAAGTAATGAGCACTGTTGGGCTTCCCGCCAATCACGCCCAGGGACTGCGGCATCATGAAGCAGCGCTGCAAAGCAAGAGAGAACGTGGGCAGCCGCGCAAGTGGTCAGAAATCCAGCCCCACAGCAGTCACTGTCACAGGCACCTGCCGGGCTGCAGCGTGAGCCCCCAAGCAGCACAGCCAAGCATACGGGGGTCGCTGCGCCGCAGGGCCTTGACGGGAACGAGGCTCAGAGGCGCAGCCCAAGAAGAAACGGGTAGAAGAGACAAGACTGGACCCTGCCTGGTCCGGGCACAAATTCCTCCAGCAACAGAGTGAAACTCTCCACAGAGTCAGACACACTCCCCATGACTCCAGCAGGGCCTGGGTTTGCCCTGGTTCTGCAGCCGCCTCCCAAGGGACATACGTTGTTCCCATGCTCTTGGGCAAGGGATGGGGAAACAGAGCCTCCACCCTGCTGTGTCCAAGCACCAGTCAGAGACATCCAGCCCCAGAGTGCTTCAGCTCTCACAGCCACGGGGCCAGCACCAGGGCTAGAGCAAGTCAGCACGGGCCCTCAGAGCCTGCCAGCCCGGCCGCGCCGAGCCCTGCTGGAATCCCAGAGCTCTGCACCCCTGCGCTCGGATGGCGGCACCCAGCTCTGACCCCGGCGCACAGCCCAGCCGAGCAGACTGGCAGCGTGGGCTGGGTTCAGACACTGGGAGGGTCTGAGAACAGACCGAGGTAAAATCCTCAGAAGTGCCTAAATCCCATTTTCAAGTGACTTCACCACTTGGGCTCTTAGGTCCCCCAGTTACGAAGGAGACTTAGGCACCTAGACACCACTGTGTCTCTTGCAACATATGAACATTCTGCCCTGGACCCAGAGTGCTCCTGGTGTGTGGGCAGCCAACCAGCAGGAGGCCAGGCCGCCCAGCCAGAGCAAGCACCGTGCACCTCTACCTTTAACGTTTCAATGTAAGCCTCGTTGATGTCCGTGAGCCCAAGGCGAAGAGGTATCAGCAGCACCAATGGTTTCCATAGCGACAACCTGTCCGTAACCTCCGCTCCATCCGGGTACCCATTGTAGACCAGGTCTGGCCCTGCCCCAGGGAAGGCTGCCGCCCCAGCCCAGGAGACACTGGACTTGCATAGCCTTCCTACAAAAGGGAGCGCGTGCGCGTCAGGAAAAGCAGCTAGCAGCTTCTCGTGTTGGCCGAGGACCTCGCTCACCCAGCCTCCCACCGCTCACGGCTCAGCGACCTGCCATCTGGGTTCCAGAGCGACGTCGTCTGCACCGGCGGACGGTTTACAGAGAGCCCTTTCCCCGCCTCATGTGCGCTGGGCAGAAGTCCACGCCTATGTTCAGTGTTTCGGAGGTAACTGTACATCCAGCCTTGCACCCAGAGCCCTTCCACGTGCCCCAAGTGTTCCCCACTGGCTGGCTTGTGTCAGCTGGCTCGGACGCATGGCCCTGCAGCCCGCCGGGCAGGCATTCAGATTCAGGCTGGAGCCAGGGCTCTGGGAGTACATGAGGAGGAGGGTCCCAGAGCCTCGACCCCAGCCTGATCCCAAACATCTGCCTTGCAACTGTACAGTCTCACAGCCCACGTCAGCGGGCCCAGGCCAGCTGCGGGGGTTTTACTGCTGTACAGACATCCCGCAGGGCTCACTTGGGGTGCTGCTAAAAGCAGCAGTGCCGGCACCAAGCAGCTGCCCTGCGCCAGGATGATAAAACAGCGCAATCCCCATGCAACTGACCCTGGGGGAGCTAGGGAGGAAGAAGGGAAGTGCCTGGGCTGAACACAGGAGGTCTCCATCTGTAATAAGATACCACGGAGCACTCTAGAGGCACAAGGAGTCTACAGGGACCTCCCCATGGGACTTGTCTCCACACACAGCACAGGCTTTCTGGCAAGCTCAGACTGATCAGATGAAAGGAGTCCAAGAGGGGATTCCAAAGCCTGGAACCTCAGTCAGCTAAGGCTCCTTGAGGCAAAGCACAACACGTCTGCATCGGCTATGGAAACCCAGCACGGCATCTTTCCAAGCAGCAGTGCTGACTGCGACTGGGGTGAGTTCAAGAAAGCTTTCACCTAGGGTTACTGTATTTGAACTTTCAAAAAAGAGGACACTCCTGAGAGGGAGTGTATCTGTATCAGTAGCTACCCACTCATGCTGTATTCATAGTGTATAGCACATAGCACATGAATACAGCATGAGTGGGTGATAATTGATACAGATACACTCCCTCTCACGTTGTATTCACGTGTAATATAGTGTATAGCACATAACACATGAATACAACATGAGAGGGAGTGTATCAGTATTTACCCACTCACGTTGTATTCATGTGCTATGTACTATATAATACATGTTCACTTTTTTTGATTGTATCCCTTTGGTATATATGGTCATGCCAATTTTCTTCCACAATTTGATCTGAGGAAGTGGGTCTGGCCCACGAAAACTCATCACCTATAAACCATCTTGTTAGTCTTTAAAGTGCTGCACAGTCCTGTCTTTTGTACCCACTCATGTTGTATTCATAGTGTACTATACAACTATGTACTATATAACACATGAATACAGCATGAGTGGGTAGGTACGGATACAGATACACACCCTCTCAGAAGTATCCGCTTTTTTGAAAGTTCAAATACGGTAACCCTATTTTGGTGTTAATATCTCCTTTTGATAGTCTAGTTCAGGGGTGGGGAACTTAAGGCCCTGGGGCTGGATGTGGCCCCCGGCTTGGCCTGGATCTGGCCCCCGAGGCTCAGGGCTCCCCCCCAGCACTGGGGAGCCTGCGCTTGTGCTCCAGCCCCCCCGCAGCCCTCCACATGGCTGGAGCACACAAAATCCCCTGGCCCGGCCCCCTAGGCTCTGGTGTGTGAGGGGAATGGGGAAAGTGTTTTTCTCCTCCTCCGTCAGGGGCCATGTCAGTGAGGATCTGGTTGGGGTTTTCTCTTTTCACTTGTGCGTGGCCCCTGACTAGTTTTTCTGTGGGCCAGCGGCCCCCAACCCAGAAAAGGTTCCCTGCCCCAGTCTAGTTCCAGCTTCCATGCAATCCCATGTTTTCCACGCCATGAGACCTCCCAGCTTGCACCAAGCGGAATCTGCTGAGGAGGGTATTGTGAAGGGTACTGTCAACACAGTGTGTGTCAGAAACTACTTTAAGAGCCCCAAGAGGAGTGGAGGAGGGAAAACATCGTTATCATTGGGAGGCACTTTGCGTTACCAGTGACACTTAGCATTAACAGTTGTCCAGGCAGAGTACTGCACAAACACTGATCCTCACAGCACACCTGTGAGCACTGCACATCCCCATTTTGCAGAAGAGGAAACTGAGGCCAGGAGTCTAACTAGGTTGCTGAAGACCACCCAGCAACTCAGTGACAGATTTTCCCATTAGCTGGGAATTTCTGACCCTGATCCCAATTACCCTTCTCCAGGCCTTACGAATTCAATTGCCAAGTCTACCGCTCACTGGAAAACTGGTGTTACTTGGTAGTAAAGCGATGCAGACTAAAAATGCGAATCAATCAGAAACGGTGGAAAGAAGCTGCAGCCATGTACCTCCACTGTATGCAAGTTTCCAAGGCAGATTATCGGGGCTTGAGTTGTACTGACAAAGGTGCCGGAGCTCAATCAGGTTTTTCGCATTCACAACTGGTGCAGCAAGCCCAGAGGTGCTGGGGCTATGAACTGCTGTGCCGAGCGGTGCTGGGGCTCAGTCCTGGCGCAAATCAAACACTGCGGATGCAGCGAGCCATCCAGTTTTCTGCCATCTCAGAAGGGAACAGCTGATCCATTACCTCTAACAGCTCTCGCCTGTAGCCAGTGTTTTCTTCTCTCTTCCCTTGCCCCTCCCTCTCGGTGTGCAGTGCAATGTTGCTTATTACTCCCCCCTCCCATCACATCTGTTCTTGCTTCCTTCCTGCTGGGTGAAAGAAGCTGCAGCTCTCGGAAACATGGACAGACACCCCGGCCACCACACGGACCACGGTGCCAACCCAACCTTCAGGCAGCTCCCGCCTAGTCCCAGGGCTGGTGCGTTCTCTCCCCCGTGCCAGTCAACCTCGAATTTACAGTAAAAGTGATCAAAATGCTCATTTGGCTTTGCTGCTTGCTCCTACCAGCATCAGTCCCCACTCTGGGGATAGCTGCCAAGCAAAGCCAACCCCGGCTCGCCTGTGCCAGCAGAGTCAAGCCTGCAGGGCTCTTGCACTGCTGTGGAGACTGCGACCGGAGCCCTGGGACACTCCCTACAGCCGGGGCACTAGCCCGAGGCTAGAAGTCCACCCAGCAGTGGATCAGCCCAGCAGCCCAAGGCCTGCGGGCCTGAGTCGGCGGGCACAGGCAAGCCCCGGGGTTTCCTTTGCTGGGTGGGGATGCCCTTTGTTTCCAACTCCCTGGCCACGCTTTGTACAGCGACCGTTTATCACCCATGTGAGGAAGTTACTCACCCTGTGCAGTAACGACGTTTCTTCGAGGTGTATGTCCCCGTGTGTGCTCCACTGGAGGTTCAACATAAGCTGTTGAAGGACCTTCAAAAATCCCCAAAATCCAAAATGGCATTACCCTTTGATGAGGCAATCCTAGAAATTGCCGATGAAATATGGCAAACACCGGCGTCCTCTCAGCCCGCTCGTAAGGGGGCAGACAAGAAATATTTTGTTCCCCGAAGGGGATGGAATTTCTGTTCATGCACCCTCAACCGAGCTCATTAGTTGTGGATGCAGCTCAGCGAAAATCCAAGACGTCACAACATAGGAATGCTGCTGCTGCTGCTGCTAAAGAATCTAAACACTTAGACCTTTTCGGACGGAAAGTTTATTCTACCGCCACACGTACACTGAGAATGGCGAACTATATTGCTCATCTGTCTAACCATAGCTGGTGGCAGTTTTAGAGAACTTGCCCGACGGGAAACGGCAGGTCTTAAAATCAGTTATCCAGGAAGGCTATGCGGCCTCAACAATGGCCTTGCAAATTTCCCTGGATATTGCCGATGCAACAGCACGGGCCACGGTGACGTCGGTGGTTATGAGGCAGTCTTCGTGGCTACAGATGGCATCCATACCTAAGGATTTACAATCTAAGGTAGAAGACCTGCCCTTTGACAGACGGAGTCGCCGTGGCCCATGCTGAGGCTGCATAGCCTTCCTGGATAACTGATTTTAAGACCTGCCATTTCCCGTCGGGCAAGTTCTCTAAAACTGCCACCAGCTATGGTTAGACAGATGAGCAATATAGTTCGCCATTCTCAGTGTACGTGTGGCGGTAGAATAAACTTTCCGTCCGAAAAGGTCTAAGTGTTTAGATTCTTTAGCAGCAGCAGCAGCAGCATTCCTATGTTGTGACGTCTTGGATTTTCGCTGAGCTGCATCCACAACTAATGAGCTCGGTTGGGGTGCATGAACAGAAATTCCATCCCCTTTGGGGAACAAAATATTTCTTGTCTGCCCCCTTACGAGCGGGCTGAGAGGACGCCGGTGTTTGCCATATTTGCCATATTTCATCGGCAATTTCTAGGATTGCCTCATCAAAGGGTAATGCCGTTTTGGATTTTGGGGATTTTTGAAGGTCCTTCAACAGCTTATGTTGAACCTCCAGTGGAGCACACACGGGGACACCACCGAAGAAGAAAGCCATGTTACACTGTCTCTGCTCTCCTACTCCTCCCTTTGGCCCGACAGCCAGTGCATGCAGCTTGCCTCTGCGCGTTGCACTTACTGATTTCTTCCATCACTACTGTGTTGTCCATGGCTACGTGCACTGCCAAGGCGCTCCAGGTGTCAAACGCGGCAAGTTTTCTGCAGGGAGGAGAGAGACGCCAACAGGACTAACTAGAAGGCACTGGCAAAGGCAGGGATTTAGCAGAGCAGGCCTACCTTGGCTCGCTGCAGCTCACTGCAAGAACGCAGAGCTGCTCAGTCGGAGCAGGGAAGAACGTGCTGCTAGCCTAGCCGGGGAATCGAACAACAGTGCAGTTTCACCACTTCTCGTTCCTACCAGAGACAGCTGGCCCTGGGCTCACCCCGCAGAGCCCAGCCAAACACTGCCACACCGCTCTCATAGAGCTGGAAGGGACCTCGGGAGGTCATCAAGTCCAGTCCCTGCCCTCACGGCAGGACCCAGCACCAACCCTGATGATTTGCCCCAGATCCCTAAATGGCCCCTCAAGGATTGAACTCACAACCCTGGGTTTAGCAGGCCAGTGCTCAAGCCACTGAGCTATCCCCCCCTCACTTGGTAAGACTCCTCCATCCCACGACTGCATGAGTCCCGCGGACGGCTTGCGGGGGCAGAGAGACTGCCCGTCCTGGGCCCTGAGGGAAGGCCACTGCTGCTGAGGCCATCAGAGCCAGTCGGCAGACACGAGCAGGCTCAGGGACGCTGACGCCAGCAGTGGAAGTCACCTAGTGCAGTGCAGTCCCTGCAGGGCCCGGCTTCTCACTCGGCGTTCACTTGCCTTTCTGGCACCCCAGGCCTGGGCATGGGGTAGAGTCCGTCTCTTTTGCCCCACTGGGATGGTTTGGGGGGGGGGGAAGAGAAGGGGGAGATGGCTGGGGCACCCTGCTAGTCAGCTTTTCTACTGCACCCAGCGGAGAGGAGCGGGCAATGGGCAGTGTGACTGGCTGGACAGGTTTTCAAGAAGCCCCCCCCCCCCGTTGCTCAAGAGGAGCAAAGGGAAAAGTCCAGCACTTACTTGAGCACTTGTGCCACTGTGTTTGGTCCGTACCACTGGCCAATCGACTTGCCCTCTCCAACTCCCATCTGGGCTGCAGCAAGCAGACACAACCAGATCAGTCAGCAGCCTCCGCCACTCCCCTCCTGCCAGCCCTGGCACGGTACCGCTGGAGTTCGAGGTGACTAGTCGGGGTTGTAGGGGACTGGCTACAGCTTGGGTCTGCTCTGCGCTAAAAGGTTAGCTGGGCCCAGCCACATCTAAGGGCCTGAAAGACCCACACCCAAGTGACGCGCTAAACTGACCTATCCCCAGCGCAGACAGCACTGCCTCAATGGACGCCCTCTTCCCTCAGCTCAGCTAGTGCCTCCTGGGGAGATGGCTGCTCACAGGGCCCGGGCAGCCCTCCCTTCGGCAGAGGCAGTGTCTGCACGGCAGCGCTCCCACCTCGGGGGAAACGCTGCTGAGAAGCAATTGGATTTAAACACCCCCCCCCCCGATTTTCAGAGTCCCCCCCTTCCCACTGCCTGCGCGGGAGTGCCGGAGCTCAGCCCCTCCCCCAGGCAGGCTCTGCTTTCCCTGCACTCGCCCCAGGCAGGCTCTCTGTGCCGTGGGCAGGGTTAGTTCCTACGCAGTGCTGGGGCACGACTGTCAGAGTCTCTCTCCCGGCAGGTACGGGGGGGAGGGAGGTACTGGCATTAGGCTGGAAGGGCTGCACTCAGCAGTTTTCATGGCACAAGTCCTTCAATCCTTCTATGGAAATAACCTTCATTTGAAGGCCCTCTGCAGAGGAAGCAGTGCGTCTGTATTTCAGTCAGACACAGGACACACGGACAGACGCTGAACAGCACACACTTTACCACAACCCTTAGCAAATCACTGCTGCGTCAGTCTCTCACAGGCAGGTTACTTCTGACATGGCTTTGCCACTAAGAGAAACCTGCATGTTCTGTAACGTTCAGGGGATCCCAGGGCAGGACCCACCTGTCTCTTACCTATCTGGTGGATGGAGTAGTAGCTGTCTTTCTTGTCAATGAAGGCATTCAGTACACTGAAGTAATTGTCTGTCTGCATCTTCCCTTTCACCCACCTCCAATCTAAGAGAGACAGGAGGAAAAATATAGGTTACTTACAAGTATACTTCTCACGTCCCGGCCTGGGATTTCCTTCGGGCTATGCGCCAGTTGCCTTATTGCTAGGAACCTGAGGAGATCCCCCGCAAAAGGGCCCCCCTAAACGTAAGTACAAGGGTCTCTCTGGAGGTGGGAACTGAAGCCGTGGTAAATATTTCCAGGATGTGCAGTGATCCTGCTCGGGATGCACTGGCTCCCAAGGAGAGAGAACGCCAGTGTCAAAAATCTCACCCCCAAATCCTGCAAGCAAGCAAGCAAGAGCATCAGTCACCACCGAAGTGGGGCACTCTGTCTGGGAGGCACAGGATGACTGCATCACAAGGTGTCTTCTGCCAACCCAGAGAACTGCAGCCACTGCCGCCAGACAGACCAGGAGTCGCAGCACAGCTGGCCACAGGTGTCACTTCTAGGATGGTGGGATTCAGAGCAGCCTGAAGGCATCTCAGCAGCGAGTTAAAAATAAAAGTAACAGCTACCTGCTTTGCAGCAATGTTAACCGGCGTAAAGATTTCAGACGTACCAACCTGAGCAGTTTGGGGCTCTCTTTCTTAGCACTTTTGGGGGGGTCTCAGACTAACTGGGGTTCTGATCACCTTGGGGGTTTGCAGTCATTTAGAAAGGCTCAGATGTAACCATGGCCTATCAGTGGGCAGAACAGCAGAACATCTGAAGGCTGCCACAGCAGTTAATCCAAACCCTAGGCCGTCCCCCCCCGGCTCCATGACGTGATCTTGCCTCTACACGCCTCCCAGCGCCAGGGGACAGCAAGCTGGTGCAGAGGAACGTACAAGAACGTTCCTGGCCAGCACAGCCCAGGCCAATTGCCTATACAGTATTTTGTCCACTTAACTGACTTATGGACGTTGATTTGGACAATGCTCGTGAAACTCGCTGGATGTTTCCATGGGGGCTGCTCCATCATCCAGCTCTTCAAGTAGGAAGAGCTGGGGAAATGCTACATGGAGCCCATGGCAGTTTCAAGCTGTGCCCTCTCTCTGTTACCCCAACTTGTGCCCCCTCATTTGGGCTGGCTCTGGACACCTTGCCGAAAGGCGAGCTGATTTACCTCTGCCTAAGTGCCGGCAGACCAGTGCCTGAGCGAAGATCATCTGACCACATCTTAACATGCAGCCCCAGCCGGTATCGGACGTGGGACCTGTTCCTCCTGCAGCCAAGCAAAACATCAGGGTTAGATCAGCTGTCTAGTCATAGAGCAATGCAGTGGGGAGGGAGGGAAAACTTGGAGCTCCCTAGGTACGCCAGGGGGGTGTAGGGATGACAGTGACTCATCTCTCAGACAGCGATGCTGAGGAATAAAGACAGATTGAAGAGGCAAACCTCCCACCTGCCCTTTAAGGAAAATAAAGCCAGATGCTTACAGAACAGAGGTGAGTTTCAAGTAAAAATCCAAGCAGCTCAGACTGGGGAGTGAGAGGTGGGATCATGCCGGCCCCCAGGCACGGGTCTGTGAACAGATCTCCAGACCACGCTACCCAGGGCCATCCCTAAAAGGGTGGAGCGCCAGGGACAACCCCCTCACTCCACCCCAAGGCCCCGTCCCCACTGCACCTCCTCCCCAAGGCCCTGCCCCCTCTCCACCCAACCCCACCTTTTCCCCTCCCTATCCCAGCTGCACTCCACCCCTTCACAAAGCCCCTCCCTCTAGCAATGCGACCCGAGGATCAGGCCGCACTAAGGGCAGCAGTGGGAAGTGGAGTGCCCCAGACCCAGCCCGCTCTGCTCACTGGCTCCTGGCTGGGTCACTCCGCTTCCCACATGGCGAGTGCAGGGGCGGTTCCCCCATCCCTCAGTGCAGCCCAGGGGTCTAGCAGGGGGCCTGGTGCCTGCGGCAGGGGTCAGGCCTGCACTCACACTCCCCGGCAGTGGGAAGCAGAGTGACCCAGGCTCCCAGCAGTGTTGCTCGGGGGAGGCGGTTTGGGGGAAGGAATGGCGCGGGCAGTACAGCGGAGCAGGCTGGGACCAGGTCATTCTGCTGCTCGCCACCGTCAGTAAGTGTGGGGGCAGACCCCACCCCTGCTGCCAGCCCCCACTAGCCCCCGGGCCGGCCTGAGGGGCCCCCCCAAAGTGCGGGGCCCAGGGCAATTGCCCCAACCTGTGTGAGGGATGGAACAGCTCGAAAGCTACCAGAAACCTGTTGAACTATTTCAAATAAAGGCCTTTTATGGACTATTTTCTCCATAACCTTCACCCAGATCCTACACCTGACCACAGGGGAGGCCTCTGCAGGGAGGCCTCTGCAGCTCCTGGTGCTAGATGGGGTTCCCCAGCGAACAAGAGAGAAATAAGCCAAAAGACAGAGGCACTTGGGCTCCTGGTTCATGATCCGTAGCAGAAGCTAAAGGCTTTAAGCAAATCCCATGGCCGAACTTCCGAGAAAGCTGCCAGCTCCCCTCCCAGGCTAGGCCACCTCCTGGCCGGCCGCTGAGATGACGTTTAGCTAGCCGAGCGGGAGCGGAAGGAGGAGCGGGTTGTACTGACTCAGCTGCTCCTTAATGCGCTGGGAGCAGGAAATGCTTTGCAATTAAAAAGAAAGGAGCTCTCCAGAGCTCACCGCCAGCCTCCTGCCAGTGCGAGATCAATTTCTGCTGGGGCGGCAGTGCTCTCCTTTAAACAGGCTGGCACGCACAAACAAAGCCAAGAGCTGAAACCACATTGTAGACGTCACACTGGACAGGAGCAGCCAACACTGGAGCAGGTGGTGGCAGAAGAGGGCGGAGGGGTTCACGGCAATAATAAGAACAAATGGCGACTTGTTTGCAGTGCGGGCACCTCTGGGGGCTTCCTTGGAAGGCCGCTGCTCGCATGGAAGCAGCCCAGAGAAAGGCGCAGCAGTGGGAATGGGAAAGGGCAAAAGGGCTGCTGAAGCAGAGATGTGAAGAGCTTGCTGGGCCACAGGCACTTTATCTCGCGCGTCCCCCAGCTACTTTGGGGGGGTCCCTGCTGTGTCACTAACACGGAGGAAGTTTGCACCTGTGTCTTGCTACTTTCTATGGTAACCTGGGACAACAGCCAGCTTGGTAAAGTAAGCCAGTGGAAGTTCAAGTGAACTGATATTCCAGGGAACAGAGACACAAGGTGCATGAGGTAATTTTTTTTATGGGACCATCTCCTGGAGCTGAGGCAGGTAACTTTTCATCCCCCCACAGCCAGGGCCGGCTCTAGGTTTTTTGCTGCCCCAAGCAAAAAAATTTTTTGCCCCCCCCCCTTTTTTGTTGGCTTTTACACGTTTGCACTTTGCACACTTTTTTTTGTTTTCGTCCCGGCATTTTAGCCCTATAAATAGCAAATATAATTTTAATTTTTTTTCCATAAAGGCAAAGTAAACTGCCCCTCCCGTTTCACTTGCTGCTGGGTCACAGCAGCCTTTTCCAGCCCCTCCCTATGGACAAGCACCCCTCACTCCTGACCCACAGGGGGAGCAGGGTGCAGGGACAGCGCAGAGCCAGAGGGGCGCAGGGACCAGGGTGCAGGGGCAGCACAGGGAACGGGCGGCGCAGAGCCAGAGGGGTGCGGGGCACAGGGGCGGCGCGGGGAATGGACGGCACAGAGCCAGAGGGGCGCAGGGAACAGTGAGAGCAGGTGGACCGGGGTGCAGGGGAGCAGGGTGCGGGGCACAGGGGCGGCGCGGGGAACGGGGGGCACAGAGCCAGAGGGGCGCAGGGAACAGTGAGAGCAGGTGGACCGGGGTGCAGGGGAGCAGGGTGCGGGGCACAGGGGCGGCGCGGGGAACGGGGGGCACAGAGCCAGAGAGTTGCAGGGAACAGTGAGAGCAGGTGGACCGGGGTGCAGGGGAGCAGGGTGCGGGGCACAGGGGCGGCGCGGGGAACGGGGGGCACAGAGCCAGAGGGGCGCAGGGAACAGTGAGAGCAGGTGGACCGGGGTGCAGGGGAGCAGGGTGCGGGGCACAGGGGCGGCGCGGGGAACGGGGGGCACAGAGCCAGAGGGGCGCAGGGAACAGTGAGAGCAGATGGACCGGGGCGCAGGGATGGCGTGGGGAACGGGGGGCACAGAGCCAGAGAGTTGCAGGGAACAGTGAGAGCAGGTGGACCGGGGTGCAGGGGAGCAGGGTGCGGGGCACAGGGGTGGCACGGGGAACGGGGGGCACAGAGCCAGAGGGGCGCAGGGAACAGTGAGAGCAGGTGGACCGGGGTGCAGGGGAGCAGGGTGCGGGGCACAGGGGCGGCGCGGGGAACGGGGGGCACAGAGCCAGAGGGGCGCAGGGAACAGTGAGAGCAGGTGGACCGGGGTGCAGGGGAGCAGGGTGCGGGGCACAGGGGCGGCGCGGGGAACGGGGGGCACAGAGCCAGAGAGTCGCAGGGAACAGTGAGAGCAGATGGACCGGGGCGCAGGGATGGCGTGGGGAACGGGCAGCGTGGAGCCAGAGGGGAGCGGGGCAGGGCGGGCGCAGCGAGCCGAGCGGCCAGCAGGGAGCGGTCTCTCGCCGGCGAAGGGGGCTGGGGCTGCCACAGGACTGGAACCAGCAGGGCGGGGCAGAGCCAGAGGGGCACGGGGAGGGGCGGGGCGGGGCGGGCACAGCGAGCCAGGCGGCCGGCAGGGAGCAGTCTCTCGCCGGCGAAGGGGGCTGGGGCCGCAGCAGGACTGCAGCCGGCGGGGCAGGGCGGGGCGGAGCCTGGCCACACTGCGCTTCGCAGCCAGCTCCCGGGGACACGCAGCCAGAGCCGAGCTCCTGCGGCCCTTTAAAATCGGCGGGGCGGGGCCGGGCAGGGCATTGCCGGGGCGGCTGCTTACCTGGAAATGCCGCCCCTGGAAATGTGCCGCCCCAAGCACGTGCTTGATTTGCTGGTGCCTAGAGCCGGCCCTGCCCACAGCTCCGCTTCAGGTCCCCTCCTTTCGCCATCTCTGCCTCAAAGAGTTTTCGTGGCAGTGACGGGGCCCTCACCATTACCATGCCCCCAGTAACCACACAACCTGACGGCACCACAGGGCAGCTGGAACTGCACTCATGATCATTCTGTTGGTTGCTACAGGGGGGAAATGACCGCAAAACCCTTAACCAACGTCACCGCCACCACACTCTCTCCACTGCTGAGAGGACACCCTTACAGCCCATGAAATCTAACCACAAAATGGCAACTGAGCCAGCAGGCTACGCGGGCGCCATGCAGTCTCAACTGTGATGATGCTGATGAAGCCAATTGACAACTCTCTGACACGAACTACGATAAAGAACTAAAGGACGACCCCATGCAACTTACCCAAGAACTTCAGGTACTAGCACATCCTTCCCAATCCACTTTAAGAGAAACTTTATACCGTCCTGCCCCAGGGACCATCTACATTCTTTCCAAGACACACAAAGAAGGGAACCCAGACAGACCCACCATACTGGACCACAGCTCTCTTTCTGAAAGAATACAGGGACTCACGGAAACCACCCTTAAACAACCCACCACACGAGCCTCCTTCCTCCAGGACACACTGACTCCCTCCACAACATTAACAACTGCCCTCAAAACAACATCCTTGCCACCACGAATGTCACTTCCCCATACAATATCCCTCACAATGACGGCAGAGCTGCCTCCCTTCAATACGTACAAGACAACGGACAGCCCTCACATGCCCACTCCAAACGCATTCATTCCATCCTCACCCACAGCAATTCAACAGGCCCCTTCTGCAGCCACAGGTACTATGCCAGCCCCTTCATGGGCCACCTTGACGAAAAACCTCTGAACAAACGAAGCACAAAACCAATGACGTACCTGAGATAAAACGGGTGACATTTTCATCGTCTGGACAGACAGCTTAAACTCTTATAGATTTCCACCCCAACTTCAACAGCCACCATGGCCTTTAAATTCTTTCGGGAACACTCTCACACTAGCTTCAACGTCCTGGATCCCAACCAGCTTCAACAATGGAACCCTGCAAGACAACCACACAGACCCAATGGCCACCGTTAGCACGCCAAGAAATCTGTTCTCTACAGCCGGGCACTCGGATACCACAGAACATGCCAGAAGGAGACAGTCCAGGAGATACTTAAAACCACCTTCACCAAACAAGAACACTCCCCCAGAAGAGTAGATTGCATCATGGAATGGCCCCTCCAAATGCCCCAAGATAACCTGCTTCAATACAGAAATACACCCCTAATGCCATCTCCTGCCCTACATTGGAACCCACAGGGGGTACCACCACACTACAACCCATACTCAACAGGGATCCCATCCATCCTGAACCCCCACTGCTGACATTCACCCCCCAAAACTCTCCAAACTCATCATCAAAAGCAAGCCCTCCACAGACCACAACGCACCATCCCCAGCCAGAACAGATGCAAAACCTGCAGACATCGTTCCACACCTACCACAAACAACAGCTCCCCCCAAAGCCATTTTCAAGACTCATGGAACCTACCATGCCTATTACAACATGCAGCGCACCTTGGCCAGCACCGAGTGCCCCTACAACAACTCTGTGGGTGAAACCAATTGCTGTGCTCCCCCCTGAACGCACACAGGAAAATGACGGGAGTAGACACCTTGTCACCTGGAGAGGAACCCTTTTCACAGTGCAATCAATCGCGCTGACCCATTGGTCCTTGTCCTCAAAGGAAATGTGCACAGCACTCGCCAGACACAAGTCTGGGATCTTCCGTCCATTACTCTGCAGGACACTAACATCAGGGCCTGAACAAACTGGCTTACAGCAACAACCTGTCCCATGACTGCCGAGGTGCTAGTGGGCCACTTTGCTTGAAAATGGCCCCTGCGTCTACGCTGGATGAGCTGGCCCATCCTGTAGTTAGCTTTGATACCCCGAGTACCTCTCCCAGACCACAGAAGAGCTAAGTGTGGCTCGAAAGCCTGTCTCTTCCTTCTGCCCCAACAGAAACGGTCCAACAACAGATATTACCGCCCCTCCCACCCCCACTGCATCTCTATTACCCTGGAGCTGACGCAGGTACAACTACACCATGTTCAGGAGAACACGTTTTAAGTTCACTTGGGATTTATCTAACTCTGGCCTTCTCTACACTGGCAATTGAGGGACAAAACTTGTGTCATTCACAGGTGCTTAACCCGCTGCCCCTTAAAAGTTTTGCTGCAGCAAGTGGCAACATAAACAGTGCGTTGTTGGCAGGAGCACTCTCCTGTTGACCATGTGAACCTCGTTTGCAAGGGGTGGGCAAAAGTGTCGACAAACAGCATTTAGCCTGCCCGACTTTTAGTGACACGGCTGTGTCGCCAGAAGCTGTGTAGTGTAGCCACATCCTTACACTGAGGTCAGACTGAGACTTGCTCACATGTTAGCTGACCCTGATCTAACCTCAGTCTTTCCCCTAGTGCAGACAAAGGTTACCTATCCCCTCTCACTTCTAGATACTCAGTCCAGGCAAACCCCCAGGACTCAGTACAGCCAGCTGGCCTGTATTCAAATTGTGCCTCCAGGGGGTGCTAGACAATGGACACAATGGACGAGTAGACCATTTTGTACCCTTGTATCTAGCTCAAAATTCCAGATGTTTTAAGAAAACTTATTTCTGAGTTTATAACCCATTATTCCATTGGAAGGGCACAGCCCTATAATCCCATTTACACACAGTTAGGACTTTCCATCCCATTTTATACCGTGACAAAGCTCCAGCCTTGTCTCAGTGGGTCCCACACTTCCTGGTGGGTTGTGCTTGCCTCAGAAGCTCACTCACCCTCAACATGGCCTTTGTTGTGGTTACCCAGGGAACAGGTACCTGCTTATTCTGTTGCCAGTATATCTGCCTTCTACTACTCTTCTGTACCCCACTGGCTGGAGTCCATCACGTGTCCCTCCCCACCTGGGATGCCCGACAATGCATACGTGGGAAGCCATCAGTGTTGCCATGGTGGCTCCCAGCTCAGGGCTGCGCACCAGAGAGGAGCAGTTACTGGGAGAAGAACAATCTGGTCACTCTTGCATTCTGCTCCTTGTTCCGCTGCATCCACTGAAGAGGGGCATGGTTGGCCGCGAAGATAAATTCTGCCCCAGCAGGTAGCTATGCAATGTTTCCATGGCCCACTGACCAGCAAGGCTCTCCCAATCAACCACTGTGTATTTCTGTTGCTTCAGTAGGAAGTTCTTGCTGAGGTAGACAACTGGATGGTCCTCCTGCCCACAATCTGTGATAGCACTACCCCTAACCCTACCTTGGATGGGTCGGTTTGCAAGATAAGTCCCTTGGTGAAATCTGGGGCCATCAGCATGGGGGTACTGCAGGGGGCAGTCCGCAAGTCTGTCAAGTCCCGTTGCGTCAGATCATCTCACCACTTCAGGTCCACAGGCCTTCCCCAGGTCTGCCAGGGAGCTCGCCTTGGGGCAAAGCGGGGATAAACGCTGGGCGTACCCCACTACACTAGGAACACCAGGACTTGTTTCTTGCAACTTGGTTGGGGCCACATTTTGGGTGGCCTCTACCTTATTTAGCTGGGGTTTTACTAGACCATTTCCTAGAGCGCAGCGGAGATATCTGCCCTCTGAGAACGCTAGGGCGCACCTGGCAGGGTTTGTAAGATACCGAGGACTACTGGGAGAGAAAAGCCCCCAAGTATATTTCACAACAGCAGGGGGTTTTGGAACGAGCAATGAGACGAAACGCCCTTCCCTGCTGAGAAAAGGGCTAGCCTCCACGTCTGGTTCCCCAGCCCCTCTTCTCTGGCAGTTATGACCCCTGTGAACGCTGCACCTGAGCACCTCAGTCTCCAGTGGGTTTACCCTCCACACCCCGACGAGGCGCAGCAGTGCTAGTCACACCGCCAGGCGGGGAGCTGAGACATAGAGGCTGAGCGGGCCGAGGACACCCAGGGAGTCTGTGGAAGAGCCGGGAAGTGAACCAATGACTCCTGAGTCCCAAGCTAGCACCCTAACCATGGGCCTTCCCACTTCCCTCCTGGGGCAAAGCAGTAACTCCCTCCCCAGCCACTGCTCCCAGGAGGTAACCAAGTGCCAGCACGAGGCCAGGCAGAGGTGCTAAAGGTGGTGGCTTTGACAGGGTACTTTCCTCACACCGTGGCAATTTACCTTGGCACTGCCCTAGGTCACTGTTCCCCAGGTACCAGCGAGCTCCGCCCTCTGAAAGTGCCCAGCAAACTGCTGCCCACTCCAGACACTTTCACCCTGTGCACGTTGCCGGTCCAAAGCCTAGTGAGGTCAATGGAAGGGCTCCCACTGGTTAGACCTTCAGAAACAAGGCAGACTCCTCTACAGCAGTCATTGTCTTAACTGCGAGTGCTACTTACCAATGGCAGGGAAGTTCCTTCGGTACGTGAACCAGAGCCGAGAGGTCACATCCAACAGGATCGCCTCTTTCTCTGAGGGTTTTCAGAAACAAACAAACATGTGACATCCCTGAGAAAGGCACCAACCGTCCCTAAATCCTACCACTCAGCCACTTTCACAGCTGAAAGCACCCGGCTTGACAGGAGCAGGGCTAGTGGGTGAAGGATAGGCAGTCAAAAATCCAGCCTGAAGGGCAGGGGAGGCCAGGGAAGAAAAACCTGGCTGCATGGGGGGAAAACGGTCTTTACTACTTCAGTGTCCCCTTTCCAGTGACAGCCAGCCCTACCTAGAAGCATGGGAGGCTGCCTGCCCAGCCCAGAATGTGGGCGGGAAGGGGGTTCTATAACCCCTGCTGTGAAAACACGACCATTTTCTGTCACCATGCAGCAGGGCTACAGGGAGCAGACATGGCAGTCCTGGCAGCATGCCATGGAGACCACAGCAGGAGGCCTACACGCCAACAAGCAGGGACTGCCCTGCTGCAGGATGCAATTCAGAAAACGCTGGGATCACATGAGATGGGATGGAGGCCCCCCAAGCCACGGGACAGATCCAGCCCCCTGCTTAATTTCATCCTGCCCGTGGCAAGTCTCCATGCTGCGAGCCAGAATCCCTGAGCCTCAGTGCCTGCCCACGGGGCTGGAGCTGCGAACGCTGCCTTGCAGCAACCTGGGAAGCTCTGCCTGCTAGTCTCACCTGCAGCCGCCATCCCCACAGCTCCTGTGGCTGGGAATCACGGGCAATGGGAGCTGCGGGGGTGGGTAGTGGGAGCCCAGAAAGCTGCCTGCATTCCCCAAGGGGCCACCGTGACATGCTGGCTGCTTTTGAAACCAGGAGCTGCTGGAGTTAAGTGCCCCACACCCCCTTGTGCACCCAAATCCCCTGCCCCAGCCCTGAGCCACCTCCCAGACCTCACCCCAACCCCCTGCCCTGAGCTTGCTCCACACTCGAAACCCCTTGGCCCCAGCCCAGAGCCCCTTCCCCCTCATCCCAAGCCCCACCCCATAGCCTGCAGCCCAGTTGGAGCCCTCACCCCCTCCCACACCCCAACCCTCTGCCCCAGCCTGGACCCCCTCCCACATCCCTCATTTTTAGCTCCATACCAATTACAAGGCTGCCAGCATCCCCAGCTGGATGGATCGGACACCACTGTGTTCACACCAATGGCATCCAGGTGGGAAAGTCAGCAGCCCTAATCCCAGAGTCTTAGGGAAGGCCCTAGCTTCCACCTCCTCCCCCCCATAGGCTTTTGTGTGGCCCACGACTAATTTCTGGAGGTTAGTGGCCCCGGTCGGAAAAAGGCTCCCCACCCATGACGTAAAAATTCAAACCACTACGGGGTTGGTTCGAGGTCTGTAAAGCCCTCAAGCCCTGTGCAAGTACTAGCATGTGAGCGAAGTACCTGTGAACGCACTGTACGTTCTCCCCAGGATCCAGACCGGCTCTTTGGTCTCAGGAAAGTCTTCATACTCAAACCTGAGCGTATCATAGGTAAGCGTAGCTGGAGAGAAACGGAAACACAGAGCTCACATGGAGGAGGGTCTGGGTTTTCCAGTTTAAAATAATGGAGGATACATTCACACAGGATGGATCGCTTTACAGTCTAATGGATCGCTTTACAGTCTAAGGCTCTGGGAACACATCGATGGGCCAGAGCTCTGCTGATCACACTAATAACAAACACCGCCTCGCTCTTACCTAATGCGTTCCACCTGCCATCTCAAAGCACTTTACCGAGGTGCCGGTAAATTGTTACCCCCATTTTACAGAGGGGAAACTGAGGCACGGAGAAGGGCCATAAGCTGCCAAGGGTCCCCCAGTGGGCCATTAACAGTCAGGGTCAGAGCGCAGGTCTCGGTGCACTCCTGTGCTCTGCCCCTGGACCTCAGAGCTCTGATGAAATCAGCAAGCTGTGAAAAGCTCAGGATAGAGGCAAGCCACAGGAACTGCCAAGCCTGCCGAGGCCATCTAGCTCAGAACCTCGTCTCGGACAGTGGCCAGTACCTGCCGCTGCAGAGGAAGGTACGAGAGCCCTGCAACAGGCACAGATGTAGGATAATCTGCCCCTTCCCAACACGGGCTGGTCTCTAAGAATCCGAGGCTGATTTCAGCCCTGAGCAAGAGCTTTACTGTCCTTTCCAGAATGCCCAGATGTGTTATTAACAAACAAGTCCCTTTCTCCAGGGTACCTTCTTTCTGGTGGTGCAGTGAGAAGCCTAGGGTCAAGTCAGCACGGATGCTAAAAAACCCTCTCAAAGAGGGACCCCCGAGGTGTCTTAAAATTGCTCCCTCATTAGAATCAAACACGCAAAAGTCTTTGCTCAGGAAAACAGAGTCTGCAGCCGTGGAAGGTGAGAGAATGTCCTTTATCCATGTCACACAGTAAGTCACATGAAACAACGGGAGCTTTGCTGAGGCACCCAATCTAGAGGTTGTGGGCCTTGTACACTATCCATTCTGCTAGTTTCCCTCTAAACATGGCCTCGATCAGTACTTAGGCGTCTGTCTTTGCTAATGTAAGGCTATGTCTAGACTGCGTCAAGGAACGCGTCCACTTTTTTGGAACAGTTTCCGAAAAAGTGACGTGTTCCTTCGGCATCCCTGTATTCCTCTCGGTGAGAGGAATAAGGGATGTTCCCAAAGAAGGCTTTTTTCCAAATTTTGGCCCTGTGTAGATGGGCCAAATTTCGGAAAAGCCTCTTTCAGGGAAAAAAAGCAAAAAAAGATACACAAATTGCAGTTCCCAATTTGCGTATCTTTTCCCGACTTTTCTCGGCAGTCTAGACATAGCCTAAGTGTCCAGCTCTGACTGCGCTGGATTACAAAACAATCTAGCAAAGGCATTCCCAATCAGGGCTGCGGTCCTCCCCACAGCATGAACAAGCCAGTCGGCAAGGACTTACGGAGTCAGAGTTACTGCTGGGAGCTTTGGGATGATGTTTTAACAGAAGCAGGACTCCAGGGGGTGGCTTGGGAATGGCTGATCTGAGCGCCAAGGGAAGTGCTCCCAAAGGAAGTCAGAAGAGAAGTAAAGCGATCTCAACTGAAACGTGCTTTCCTGAATGAGCTTGGGCAAGCTCCACAGCAAACTGTCACAGCTTCACTCGGCTCTGCTGCTCAGACAAGATATTCTCAGCAACTATTTTAGCTGAGACAAGATCCAATAAATTACCTAGTGATAGAGCTGACAAGAAAAAAAACAACCCCCCCACACAGCATACTCCATTGCCCCTCCGTAACTTGTGGTCAAACCTCTTAGCTCAGCGGACATTTCTCACTCAGAGTTTGTGCTGCTGATTGTGTATACAGTATAGAATTCTATTAATGAGAGACAATGGAAAGTCAGTTTTCCCTGGGGGTTCACTGCATTTAGGGCTTGCTTACACTGGAAGGTTAGTTTAGATCAAGTGAGGTAATGAATTTAAAACACAATAGCTAATTGTGTAGACAAGCCCTCACTCGGCCTTGTTAAGCATCACCGCAGTTTTACGGGTGCTGTCAACGACTGCTCTACGGTTTATGCTACGACAATAGAACACTCATTCTACTCATTCTACCTGCAGAAGTTCATCTATATGACATTCCGAAAAGCAAGGCAAACAAGATGTTTTTGTCAATGTGACCCCATTGGCCTCACTTAGCTCTCCTGCCCCGCGGTCTTTCTAACCTGGAACATCATGATTTGAGTGTCAAAGGCAAAACAAAAGCAGCAGCAAACTGTCATCACTGGGTTAAACTGTAGTTTTCTTTAAGGAAGGGAGCCTGTCTACATAAATGCGGACTAATTCCAAATTAACACCTGACTGGACAGACAAGCAAGTAGATTCCCTGTACCAAAGTTCTCAGCCTTCTTCCCCTACATCAGCGTTTCTCAAACTGTGCTCCGCGGAGACCCTGGGGCTCCACGAGACATCTCCAGGGGCTCCGTGAGGCTGACAAACTGGAAACGTCGATAGGTACAACACATACCATCAGTGGACCGCTGGGGCTCCGCATAAATTATTATGAACGTAAAGGGCTCCGCAGCCCAAAAAGTTTGAGAACCGCTGCCCGACATGGATCACATGTGAATGAAGATGAGGGTCACCCTTATCCCAGGGCCCCTGCCTGCACGCCATAGTGAGACGGCCCTGTGTCAAGCAGAGCAAATCTTTACATAGGAAAATATTAATATGAAGTAGCAGCAGAAAAAAGGATTATTAGAGCCAGACCCATGCAACAGGCCACACTTTGGTGTATCTTCTTTCTCCTTCTCCTTACTACAACCGACAAGCATTGATAGCACGAAGTCCCTGTGCGTCTGGTGCTATTTTTGACAGATGGTATTTTCATAAGCCTGTATTTTGGAGTAAAAAACAATCTTCCCCCTCTGGACCTCCCCCTCTCACTCCCCACCCCCCTGCAATTCACTGGCTTATTGGCAACCCACAGGTGGATTTATTATTAAATTCTGCAAAACTAAGAACATCAGACCAGCCACACTGGGTCAGAGTGAGTGCCCCAGAGGGAGTGAACAGAATAGGGAACCAAGTGACCCCTCTCCTGTCGCCCACCCCAGCATGCTAGTGCTCCAAGTACAGTTAGGGTTAGCAGAGAATTTTCACTACACATCCCATTTCTAGGTGATCACACCATTCCAAAATTCCACCCCCTGGGCTGAATCTCTCCAGAGCTGGTTTATACTAAGGATATGAAAGGATAACCAGAAACCGGTGGGGCTGGAACAGCTCCTCATCAGCTGCGGGCAGAGGGCTGCTCCAGCCCCGCAGGCAGCGGGTGTTGGGAGCCACCGCATGGGAGCTGGTGGCAGCCCCAACCACAGCGCAGGGCTGGAGGTGGGAGCCCCATGGGCAGCCAGGCTGGAGTGGTCCCCAGCCTGGATCCTGCTTAGTCGGTTACCAGGTTAAAAGTTAGTTAACCAGGATTTTCCATCCCTAGTTTATACCCAAAGGCAAATATCTAGACACGTTTGAACAAAACAGTTCTGCTAATGTTGAGCAGGAGATGAATGGGAAAACACAAGGGAACGTATTTTCTCCATTCTAGATGTAATTGCTTCCTTGAAAGCTTCAGAGTCAAAATGGCTGGAAATAAGAGCTGGAAATTAGGCAGGCACACAGCCTTTTGGCTGTTCAGCTGAACGTCAGTTGCGATTTGTCTGAGCTATGAGGTTTTGCACCCTGAGGTTTTAAATGTATGTATTTTAACCAGCATCTCTGAGCATTCAGAATGGGACAGACGGTGCAGTGGATATGCACATGCAGATAAGAGGGGCACATTGGACAGGGCAGCCCACCTTCATTCAGTGCACATTTATTGCCTATGCAGCCAAGGGGACCCAAAGCTCTCAGCTCTGCAAAGCACACACTCACGAGGCAGGGCTGTCCTGCCTCATGACTCCAGGCATAGAGCTGTGAACCAAGCAAGGCTGCTTTAGAGAGTGCCACATCTTGCACCAGACACATCATCCCATTCCAGCAGCATCCCCCCAGAGAAGCACTGATTACAGAATTTCTTTTCCCTTTCAACTTGGCCTAGAACAAGTCATTAAAATTATACTGAGAATAGTTAGGTTGCACAGTTCAGTACTCGAATAAGGAGATAATTCCAATAAGACTGAACCCAACCTACAACCGCTTCCTTTTGCGCTGGTATTTAAGACAGTAATTATATAAGCTACTTTCTCTCATAATACAAGGCAGCACTTACAGTCTTGTATGGTGTGCTTCTGTCAGTTTGCATCTTGTACGTAAATGACTGTTAGCATCAGTTTATCTGGCATAAGCAGATCACTCCAGTGGTAGGAGATCCTAGACATGGATGCAGGCAAGCGTGTAAAACAACAGTATGACCTTGCACTATTTGAGAAACAGTATGGCTACGTCTACACTGGCCAGTCTTGCGCAAGAACATATGCAAATGAGGCATGGTGATGAATATCGCCATGCCTCATTTGCATACTTAATGAGCTGCCATTTTTGCACAAGGGGCTTTTACGCAAGAAGTAGTCTACACTGCTCCTTCTTGCACAAAAACCCCCTCTTGTGCAAGAGCTGTTCTGCCGCTTATTTTCAGGCAGAACAGCTCTTGCGCAAGAGGGGGTTTTTGTGCAAGAAGGAGCAGTGTAGACTTCTCCTTCTTGCGCAAAATGGCAGCTCCTTAAGTATGCAAATAAGGCATAGCGATATTCATTACCATGCCTCATTTGCATATGTTCTTGCACAAAACTGGCCAGTGTAGACGTAGCCATTATGTGATAATCAAAGACTATTTTAGTGCATAAGGGATGAAGTTAATATTGTGGGTGAAAACTTAGACATCTTCTGTACTTTTAAAGTCTAAACCTGGAAAATTAAATGTTCTTAGTCCAGTTTTAGCTCACTGATGCACAGATGCACACAAACAGGTGGAGAATTTTCGGACTTGAATATCATGTCACATTGCAGCCATCACGCAAAATTATTAAACACGAGGACTTTCACTCAGTGCCGTAAGCCAGTCTTATTACCCATGTTAACTTTAGTGCAACAAAGGGTAAAACATTGTAATACTTCTCCAGGCGTTTCCTTGTGTCTACCTACAAATTAATAAGAAATCAAAGTTCTGATGATGACTCAACAGAAACATGGTCTGTGAGTGCAGCAAGGGATATTTCCCTTGTGCGCACTAAGTGGAACGGCTGATGTTCATGGGGTGATCTGAATAAGTTGTAGAGCAGGGGTCTCCAGCGTTTTCACACCCAAGATCACTTTTTAAATGACAGAACAAGCCAAGATCTACCGCCCCATCCTTCCCCCAAGACCCCGCCCCTTCCTGGAAGCCCCGCCCCACCTGCTCTATTCTCCTCCTCTCTATCACTTGCTATCCCCAACCCTTATAGTGCTGCTTTTTTCCCCAATTCTTCTGTAGGAAGAGGTTTTTCCAACATTTGGCCTGTCTAGACTGGACCAAATGTCAGAAAAACCCCTTCTTTTGGAAGCCCCCTTATTCCTCGTGGAAAGAAGAATATAGGGGTTACCGAAAGAGCATGTTTACTCTTCCACTAAAAGAAGTGGAAGAACAAACGCATCCCTGGATGCAGAAAAGCTTTTCTGGGATATCTCTGGAATCCTGAAAAACTCCTGCAGTCTAGCTGTACCCTCGCTGGGTTGAGACAGGATGTGTAGGCTCTGGGGTGGGAATGAGGGATTTGGGGGTGGGAAGGGGTGAGGTGTGCAAGTTCTGGGAGGAAATCTGGATGCAGGAGGAGGTGGAGAAGAGGACACTGGCTCGGGGAGGGGGCTCCAGGCCGAGCAGTGTTGGGGTCAGATGAGGGCTGGGGTACTAAGCAAGCCACAGGCTTGTGGATGTGAGGGTGCAGAAATTTGGGTTGGGGTATGTGAGGGGCTCAGGGCAGGGGGTTCCAGTGTATGATAGGCTCAGATCTAGGGTCTGGGGGGTGGGTGCAGGAGTGTTATGATGCTGTGGCCAGATGGGGGCTTGACCCCAATTGGGGGTTTGTTGGCCTGGCTTCTTTTTTAAATAAAAGACCATGTCAAACAAAAAATGTTTCTGCATAGTCTTTATTTATGAGAAGGGCAGGGAACCTGTTTTGAGTCAGGGGTCACTGACCCACAGAAAAGTCAGTTGGGGCCACACTGCAAAAAAAAAACTCCTCCTCCAAAACCTCCCCAAGCCTCACTAAAGTGGCCCCAACTGTGCTGGTGGGAGCAGGGGACATGGTACTGGGGAAGAGTGCTAGTGGGTGCTTTGGCAGGGGACAGGGTGCCAGTGGGACAGAGTGCTGTGGCTGGGGAGAGGGAACAGGGTGCCAGGAGGGCAGGGGACAGGGTTCTGCAGCAGGTGATAGGGTGCCAGTGGGGACAGGGTGCCAGTGGGGGCAGAGAGTCCCCTGCACCCCCCTGTACCCGCCTCCTCCCAGGACTCCCCCTAACCCCAGAGAGGAGGGAAACCCTGTTGCACGCCTCCTCCAGGGCCGGCGCATGCCTCCCACAGAGCAGGGAAGCTCCCGTTGCGCGCCCCCTCCAGGCCCGACTCCCCACTCCCGCAGAGAAGGGAAGTCCCAGCGCACGCCTCTGGGGACTCCCCCGGTAAGCTCCCGGCACGCCACAGACCCCTGGGGCAAGGAAGCAGCCAGCGCATTTCTAGAACCCCCAGAAGTGACGTGCAGCTGCAGGACTTCCATCCACCCAGCAGGAAGCCGCCACTACCTCCATTGTCACTGGAGGTAGGTCATGGGGCTTCTTGGGGGTGGGGGCAAATGGGGAGCCCAGAACGCCTCGCGATCGACGGGTTGGTGACCACGGCTGTACACTAACAACAGAGAGCTCCTGCTACAAAACACGTGTTACTAGTTGTCTCTGGAAGGCCGTTGAGAAGGATCAGAGAGTGCAGGAAACTCAGGCTTTTCAATCACCTCTGAGGATTTTTCTGAAATCACCAAAGTGGAAAATGCCACAGAAGTAGCTTGCTTCTTGTCCTGCACAGTAGCATTTTCCAGGCAGTGCTAGCGGGTGCTTAAAGGCAGCTTCCCTTAGTCCAGCCTGTGTCAGTCTACTGATGCCAGAGCTGCCAGGAACAGTGTCACGGGGCAGGAGGATGAGTGTGAATGCACCAAGTGACAAGCTCTCTGTTCTTACAGGGATACGTTACAGAGATAAATGAGGGGGACTAGCAGACAAACAAAATTCAAGTGATACAATTAGTTGAGTTAGTAGCCGAAAAATGCCTATTCAAATATCCAATGAAAAGGCTTGCTGCCTCCCCCACGTAAATGGGGGAAGAAGCACTCACCTCTCACAAAAAGCCTTACATAAAAGTAAACCCTTGTTGTGTTTCAGAGGCAAAAGAAGAGGAAGGCCCTGTCCATCACAGATCTCAACGAAACTGCTAAATACTTCAGACAATCCAGGAAAGGACACTAGCCAGCTGGGTAACTCCTCTGCTCTCAGCAGCCTGTGGCTGTAAGTGCCAACAGTCCAAAATGTGCTGACCAGTTCCCCTGTGGAAGCAGATAGCTTCCTCTCCCCAAAGCTAACTGGCTAAGCAGACCTGCTGGAGAAGAGGGCTGCAGGGTCCTGACATTCCATCGCTGAAGAGTTCCTGAGTACTGCATCAGAGGAAAACTCTAAGAGTCAACAAGTGTTTCTGTGAGCTGAGCGCTTGGCCAGCTGGCCAGGAGAGATTCAGGTGCCATCCAGCTGATTAGCACAGTGCCCACAGTCGGAAGCATGTGTTTCTACTGGTGGTGCACATCCACACACGCCTTGATGCACACAGCAACATTTATTCTGCACACAGTTGGAAAAAATTGAAGACAACCCTCATTTGGATTGGGGGGCAGGTGCTCTAGCCTGGCCCTGGAGCAGCCCCCCGCACCTGCCCCCGTGTAAGCAGTTAACCAGTTAAACATTATGTTTATCTGGTTAACTGATTAAATGGGATTGTACAATTTAATTGTACAATTGTACTAATTTGTATAAGCAAGGCTCAGCAGAGGATCTACTGTACATCACACCAAAATTTTCTTCCCTTGATAAGAGAGCACCTGAACGGCTAGATGTGCTCTGCATACTATTTATTTGCTGTATTAATCATCTTGTTCCCAGTCAATAGACACACTAGGCTAGCAGCAACCACATATTGTTCTATCATCTGTAACAACGACCTGATAGGGAGCCAGTTGGATAGCCATAGCTGTAGAACTCTGGATGCATAATACTGGCATTGAGGAAGGAAAATGAAGGCAAGAGCATAGGAGCTATGGGTCCAAGAGGGAAATAAGCAGGGGATGAATGGCACAGGAGAGCATTAATCAGAGTTGGAGATGGAGTCTTTCACTGCTGAGGCAGTGACTTACATGTGGGCCTGGAAAGAAGGTATCCAAATTATCATCATATGGTGACTGTCAGATGATCGTTTGCAAAGAGTTGGTCTCAGTCCATTTCCTAATGGACACTTGCCCATAGCAAAACACACTATTGCAACTGGCCCTGCCTTTCTCCCTGGTGGGCATTCTGAGCTGAGAAGGCAAGAAACGAACACTCAGAGCACAACCAACTTCTGGCAGTGATCGCTCCATAGCAGGGCTAGAAAACGCCATCGGGAGAGTGGAGGAAAACTGTACAGCCAACTGCTCTTGCTCTACGTAATTTCACAACCAGGACAGTCAAGCCAGCCCCACTGAAGCAGTGAGGGGCCCTTTTCCATTCCCCCACTACAAAAGAAATGAGAAAAATCGGAGAGGAACGTTTTCTGAAGTCTGCCAACTAGCATGGGCCATATGGGGTGAATGAGGCCGCACGCACACACCATGCTGCAGAAGAAAGCAGGGTGTCCTGTGGAACAGGAAATGCTGCTTCCAGGGAGTGGTACCAAGTTAATTTCAAATGCTGAACCACTGTAAGAGCAGGCTATTCTCACTCCGCCCATACACCCAGCCTTTTCCAACTGCCATGCACAAGGTGGGGCTGGGGAGGAAGATGGACAGTGTCCATTTCAATTCAAGGCACTTTATGAGTATAAAAATGATGTAAGAGTTGCCGAATTTAAAAGCCAAACTGGATCTGCAGAGTGCTTGAAGTAACAGTGCCCACTGCTGATTGGCTGTCAGCTGACAACACGCTCTCCCTTCTGTCTCCTGTCTTTCGCCTACAGTTACATACACATTTTCCTCATCTCCTTACGAGAGAGACTGGGTTCTTCCAATGCGAGCCACAGCCCTTTCCCAACTGCCAGGGGGAGCCCAGGGAGTGTGCATGGTCGAGGGGCTGTCTCCCACACACCATTCTTGGCACCTCCTATGCCAAGTTCTGTAGAAGTTGTTCATAACATGGATCACATTTTAATAAAGACTGACACGGGGCAAGGGCTGGGCCTGCCCCAGAAACACCCTCGGTCCCTGCCTCTCTGCGCCAGACAAACTAGGTGTGGGGCAAGCAGGCTCATCAAGGCAGGATCCCAGTGTGGAGGGCTCAGTGTGAGGGGATTCAGGTGCGGGGTGAGAGGATTCTGCATGGGACCATCCGGGATCCTGGGCTCTCTGCAGACAGGGGCTGCTGCTGCCCGGTGCTGCTGCCTCTGTAACAGAGGGTATGTCTACACTTGCACTCTCTTTCAAGAGAGGGATGCAAATGAAGACATTCGAAATTGCATTGTATGAGGAATAAGGGTTATTCCGAGAGAAGGGTTTTCTCTCGAAATAACCGCATCTTAACAGCATCTGTTATTTCGAAATAGGGCCATAACACGAATATGCAAATGAAGCGCAGGATATTTAAATCCCGGCTTCATTTGCAATTTCAAATGTCTTCATTTGCATCCCTCTATCGAAAGAGGGTGCAAGTGTAGACATACCCAGAGGCAGCAGTGCGGGGCAGCAGGGGTGAGCCAGTTTTTAAACCAGCTCCCTGAACAGTCCGGCTCCCACAGTACGGCAGACCTGTATCCCTCTGATACAGAGACAGCAGCACGAGGTGGCAGGTGGCTCCCCTGCGTGCTCTTCATTTAAAACTTGGACTGATAGGCTGGCTCAGTGCCAGCCTGATGATCTGAGTTTTAAATGCAGAGCACACGGCGGGGCGTGTGCTGATGAGGTTAACTGATATGTTAATCGATAAGCAATCACTTATCGGTTAACCAGTTAATGACTACTCAGTGGCCAGACTGGGTCAGACCAAAGGTCCATCTAACCCAGTAGTTGTCTGACAGTGGCCAATGCCAGATGCCCCAGAGGGAGTGAACAGAACAGGGAATCACCAAGTGATCCCTCTCTGGTCACCCATTCCCAGCCTCTGACAAAGGCTAGGGACACCATTCCTACCCATCCTGGCTAATAGCCATTGATGGACCTAACCTCCCTGAATTTATCTAGAAAAAACTTAAAGAATAAATAGTCCTGCAGCACCTTAGAGACCAACAAAAATGTATATGGTATCACAAGCTTTCGTGGGCACAACCCACTTCTTCAGTTGAATGGAGTTTTATCTAGTTCTTTTTTAAACGCTCTTAAAGTCCTGGTCTTCACATCATCTGGCAAGGAGTTCCACAGGTTGAAACTTCCTTTTGTTTGTTTTAAACCTGCTACCTATTAATTTCATTTGATGACCCCCTTAGTTCTTATATGGGCACAAGTAAATAACTTTTCCTTGTTCACTTTTTCCACACCAGTCATGATTTTATAGACCTCTATCATATCCACTCTTAGTCTCCTCTTTTCTAAACTGAAAAGTCCCAGTCATATTAATCTCTCTTCATATGGGACCCGCTCCAAGCCCCTCATCATTTGTGTTGCCCTTTTCTGAATCTTTTCTAGTGCCAATATATCTTTTTTGAGATGAGGCAACCACATCTATGCGCAGTATTCAAGATAAGGGCGTACCACGGATTTATACAGAGGCAATAAGGATAACAATGATAATGTGGAAGCAACGGTGAGAACGTGTGGAGAATTGGGAAGTTGGTTTAGAACGAGTAGAGGTATGAGACAAGGAGATCCGATATCACCGAGTATCTTCATCACGCACCTAGAGAGAGCGATGGACAAGATCAAGAAAGAGGTAGAAGGGATATCGGTGCACGGGATGAGAATTAACAGCTTGAGGTTCGCGAATGATGTAGTTATCATCGAGGAAGATGAAGAGAAGCTAGTGAGAACGGTGCAGGTGCTAAATGAGGAAGGGAAGCGGTATGGACTGATTATGAATATCGATAAAACAAAGACAATGGTATTTGGAGATAAGGAAATGGGAAGGAAGATCAGTGTAGATGGGATTGAACTAGAGAACACAGAGAAGTTCACGTATTTGGGGAGCAACATGACATATTATCTAGACTGTAAGAAGGAAATAGCAACTAGAATAGTGAAAGCAAGAGCAAGTTTGAAAGCGATGGATAAGATCTGGAAAAATAAAGCAATTAGCTTAGGAACAAAGCTGAGTGTCTTGAAAACGTGTGTATTTAGCAGCATGTTATATGGATGTGAGACATGGGTGATAACGAAAGATTTGAAGAGAAGGATATTGGCTTTCGAGAGGAGTTGTTATAAAAAGATCCTGAGAATAGGATGGATGCAGAAGGTCACCAATGAGGAATTCTATAGGAAGATACAGCTGAAAGAGAACCTACTGCAGAAGGTTATACAACAGAAGTTACCGCTATTCGGACATATCTGCAGAATGAACAATGGAAAGTGAAGACCTGGTATTCGGCATAATGGATGGTCCGAATACGAGAGGCAGACCCCACAGAGAATGGGTAGATGATCTAGTAGATTGGTGCGGAGCTAGTCTACAGAAACGAAGCCACTCTGCACTGGACAGGGAAAGATGGAAGGAAATAGTGAGGGAGGCATCGGACACCAACGGGCGTTGAGCCCATGGTTGTTGATGATGATGAATAAGATATTCTCTGTTTTATTCTCTATCCCGTTTTAAAATGATTCCTAACATTCTATTTGCTTTTTCGACTGCCGCTGCATTCTGCCTAGTAGGCAGCGGCACTTGACTGCTCTTGCAGGTTCCCCGTCAGAAAGCCTTTTTTTCCCTGTGGGGAAGCAAAGAAACCAGCGAGGACATGAATGCTGCACACAAGAAGCGGTGCACAACTGCCCCGGGGGGAAAGATGTGAGAAAGCATCACCATGGGGCCAACTAGCCCTCATGGCCAATTTACCACAGTTTGAGACCCCACCTACACATCCCCTACTACTCCCCTGCCTTGGGGATCCCCCCACCAAATACTGCCCCCCCCTTCCTTGGGGTTCCCCCACCTAATACCTTCCCCCGCCTGGGGACCCCCAGTCCCCCCCAGCCCTGCCTTGGGGACCCCCTGTTCCCCATGCTTCCCGCCTTGGGGACCCCCCTGTTCCCCTCGTCCCCCACCTTGGGGACCCCCCCAGTGCCCCATGCCCCCCAGTTCCCCTCGCCCCCCGCCTTGGGGACCCCCCAGTTCCTCTCGCCCCTCACCTTGGGGACCCCCCAGTTCCCTTCGCCCCCCGCCTTGGGGACCCCCCCAGTTCCCCATACCCCCCAGTTCCCCTCGCCCCCCGCCTTGGGGACCCCCCAGTTCCCCATACCCCCCAGTTCCCGTCGCCCCCCGCCTTGGGGACCCCCCTGTTCCCCTCGCCCCCCGCCTTGGGGACCCCCCTGCTCCCCTCGCCCCCCGCCTTGGGGACCCCCAGCCCCACTCCATAGTCCCCCCCCCACCAAGGGAGACTGACACTCCCCGCCCCACCAGCCCCACTGCCTGTGGGGGACCCCGCCGGCCCGACCCGCGCGCAGGGCCCCTCGCCCCTCACCTGCGTCCATCCCGCGACTCCCGCCGCCCGAGCGCCCCGGGCCAGGCAGGCTGCGGTTACTGCCCCTCCACAGCCCCACACAGGCCGCAGCCTACCCTGCTGCTGACGGCTAGCCCAGCGCGCCCAATCAGAGCGCGGCCCGCGAGCGTCCCGGTCGGGATAGGTGGAGAGGGGAGCTTACGCAATTCAGATGCGCCGCTCCCTTATCCACACGGCGGCCGCCATTTTTCTGTACGGCACGACAGGCTCTGGTGAGGCGCAACCACATGACATCAGCCTGAAGCCGGGTCGCAGAACGAGCAAGGACTGCTCTTTCGCTGCGTTGCCGTTGCCGGATCTCAGCCCCCCGAGCGATCCCACACGGCCAACCACAGGCAGGGCCGAGACGTGGGCGCCGCCATCGTGTTGTACGGACCAGGAAGGCCCCGCCCCGTTTCCAACATGGTCGTACCAGTTGAGCAGCGCCATTTGAACCCCTCAAGTCTCCCAGCCACCAAACAGGGACCCGCTCCCCACAAGCCCAGCCCCCGCCTCGCAGGAACGCCCCATGTGGGGTGCTAGGCGCTGCCCCTTCGCGGGGGACAGGGCCGTGTGGCGGCCCCTCGACCAAAATGGCGGCGGCCACATGGAGGTCGCCATCTTCGTTGACGGCGCCGCCCCACGGAAACCCCTTCCCCGGGGAAGGGGGGCAGCTGAGGTGACTTGGCTCCGCCATCTTGTTGTACGGCTGGCCTGGGCCGTGCGGGGAGGGGTGAGGCGGGGGCAGGGCCAGCCGGCCGGAGATGGTGATCTGCTGCGCGGCGGCGAACTGCTCCAACCGGCAGGGGAAGGGGCACCGCGGGGCCGTCTCCTTCCACAGGTAACGGCGGCCGCCGCCCGGCCCGGGACCCCGCCCCCCGCCCAGTGACAGCCCCGGGCGGACGCCGGCCCGCACTGACCGACAGACACACGCCTGCTCCCCCCCGGGCACAGCCCCGCCCCCTCCCGGCTCCCCACTGCCACGCGTGGCACGAGCCTCCGGCCCGGCCCCTCACGCGCGGCCCAGGGAGCCCCGGGCAGGGACACACGGGCCAGGCCCTCCCCGCCCCCACCCCCACCTTGCACGGACCCACCCGCATGTCAGCCCGGCCTGCCCGCAGACCCCCCGACAGGCACCGCCCCCGACAGGCACTCTCACAGACACCCCGACACACACACCCCGACAGGCACTCTCACAGACACCCCGACACACACACCCCGACACACACACCCCGACAGGCACTCTCACAGACACCCCGACACACACACCCCGACAGGCACTCTCACAGACACCCCGACACACACACACCCCGACAGGCACTCTCACAGACACCCCGACACACACACCCCGACACACACACACCCGACAGGCACTCTCACAGACACCCCGACACACACACCCCGACACACACACCCCGACAGGCACTCTCACACACACCCCGACACACACACACCCCGACAGGCACTCTCACACACACCCCGACACACACACACCCCGACAGGCACTCTCACAGACACCCCGACACACACACCCCGACACACACACACCCCGACAGGCACTCTCACAGACACCCCGACACACACACCCCGACACACACACCCCGACAGGCACTCTCACACACACCCCGACACACACACACCCCGACAGGCACTCTCACACACACCCCGACACACACACACCCCGACAGGCACTCTCACAGACACCCCGACACACACACCCCGACACACACACACCCCGACAGGCACTCTCACAGACACCCCGACACACACACCCCGACACACACACCCCGACAGGCACTCTCACAGACACCCCGACACACACACACCCTGACAGGCACTCTCACAGACACCCCGACACACACACCCCGACAGGCACTCTCACAGACACCCCGACACACACACCCCGACACACACACACCCCGACAGGCACTCTCACAGACACCCCGACACACACACCCCGACACACACACACCCCGACAGGCACTCTCACAGACACCCCGACACACACACCCCGACAGGCACTCTCACAGACACCCCGACACACACACACACACACACCCCGACAGGCACTCTCACAGACACCCCGACACACACACCCCGACACACACACACCCCGACAGGCACTCTCACAGACACCCCGACACACACACCCCGACAGGCACTCTCACAGACACCCCGACACACACACCCCGACACACACACACCCCGACAGGCACTCTCACAGACACCCCGACACACACACACACACACACACCCCGACAGGCACTCTCACAGACACCCCGACACACACACACACACACCCCGACAGGCACTCTCACAGACACCCCGACACACACACACCCCGACAGGCACTCTCACAGACACCCCGACACACACACCCCGACACACACACACCCCGACAGGCACTCTCACAGACACCCCGACACACACACACACACACACCCCGACAGGCACTCTCACAGACACCCCGACACACACACACCCCGACAGGCACTCTCACAGACACCCCGACACACACACACCCCGACAGGCACTCTCACAGACACCCCGACACACACACCCCGACAGGCACTCTCACATACACCCCGACACACACACACCCCGACAGGCACTCTCACAGACACCCTGACACACACACCCCGACACACACACACCCCGACAGGCACTCACAGACACCCCGACACACACACACCCCGACACACACACACCCCGACAGGCACTCACAGACACCCCGACACACACACACCCCCGACACACACACCCCGACAGGCACTCTCACAGACACCCCGACACACACATCCTGACAGGCACTCTCACACACACCCCGACACACCCACCCCGACAGGCACTCTCACACACACCCCGACACACACACACACACACACACACACACACACCCCGACAGGCACTCTCAGACACCCCGACACACACACCCCGACAGGCACTCTCACAGACACCCCGACACACACACTCCGACACACAGACACCCCGACAGGCACTCTCACAGACACCCCGACACACACACCCCCCGACAGGCACTCTCACAGACACCCCGACACACACACCCCGACAGGCACTCTCACACACACCCCGACACACACACACACACACACACACACACACACACCCCGACAGGCACTCTCACAGACACCCCGACACACACACACACACACCCGACAGGCACTCTCACAGACACCCTGACACACACACACCCCGACAGGCACTCTCACAGACACCCCGACACACACACACACACACACACACACACACACCCCGACAGGCACTCTCACAGACACCCCGACACACACACCCCGACAGGCACTCTCTCAGACACCCCGACACACACACACACACACACACACACCCCGACAGGCACTCTCACAGACACCCCGACACACACACACACACACACACACCCCGACAGGCACTCTCACAGACACCCCGACACACACACACACACACACACCCCGACAGGCACTCTCACCCACACCCCGACACACACCCACACCCACACCCCGACAGGCACTCTCACACACACCCCGACACACACACACACACACACACACACACACCGACAGGCACTCTCACAGACACCCCGACACACACACACACACACACACACCCTGACAGGCACTCTCACAGACACCCCGACACACACACACACACACACCCCGACAGGCACTCTCACAGACACCCCGACACACACACACACACCCCGACAGACACTCTCACAGACACCCCGACACACACACACACACACCCGACAGGCACTCTCACAGACACCCCGACACACACACACACACACACACACCGACAGGAACTCTCACAGACACCCCAACACACACACACACACACCGACAGGCACTCTCACAGACACCCCAACACACACACACCGACAGGCACTTTCACAGACACCCCAACACACACACACACACACACACACCCCGACAGGCACTCTCACAGACACCCCGACACACACACCCCCCGACAGGCACTCTCACACACACATCGACAGGCACACCGACAGGCACTTTCACAGACACCCCAACACACACACACACACACACACACACACACACACACCGACAGGCACTCTCACAGACACCCCAACACACACACACCGACAGGCACTTTCACAGACACCCCAACACACACACACACACACACACACCCCGACAGGCACTCTCACAGACACCCCGACACACACACCCCCCGACAGGCACTCTCACACACACCCCGACACACACACCCCCCGACAGGCACTCTCACACACACCCCGACACACACACACCCCGACAGGCACTCTCTCACACACCCCGACAGGCACTCTCACACACACCCTGACACACACACCCCGACAGGCACTCTCACAGACACCCCGACACACACACCCCGACACACACACACCCCGACAGGCACTCTCACACACACATCGACAGGCACACCGACAGGCACTTTCACAGACACCCCAACACACACACACACACACACACACACACACACCAACAGGCACTCTCACAGACACCGCAACACACACACACACACACACACCCCGACAGGCACTCTCACAGACACCCCAACACACACACACACACACACACCCCCCGACAGGCACTCTCACAGACACCCCAACACACACACACACACACACCCCCCGACAGGCACTCTCACAGACACCCCAACACACACACACACACACCCCGACAGGCACTCTCACAGACACCCCAACAGACACCCCTCCCTAAACAGACACACATAGTCACCCCTTTCACCTCCACAGGATACGTGCCCTGTCTCTCTGGCCCCAGACAGCTAGACGTGCACTGAGCCCTGCCCTATCCCACCAGCAGAACTACGCAGCCTGCATTTCTCCTTCAGCCTCCTAAAAAGGAGAGTCACAACGCTCCCCACCCCCAGATGCACACACGCCTTCTCATCTTCCCCTGCTCACTCAGGTACTCACTTCCCTCTGCCTTCCACTTTGCAGGTTTCCCACCCAGCAATGGGACCCTTAGTCCGGCTACATAGACCGTCTTGTGCTTCTGCCTCTCCTGTCCAGTACACACATTTTATCCTCCCCCTTCTCACCTGTCCCAGCACGTGTGTTTCCTACAGCCCTCCCCAACAGATCTCCAACTGGACAGCCTATAGGTATTTAATCTTGCTTAGGGCCATGATGGGGCCCTGTTCCTTGATTCCTAGACACACATTTCTCCCCTACATCTCCCACCAGCCAGTATAACTGCTTAGCCCTGCTATGCTCATAAAGTTGTTGATATGGAGGACAGAACGTGCCTCTGTCTGTCCGTCACATCACATATCCCTTCCCCACTTCTCCCCCAGGCAATCTACTTCTCTCCTTCCCTCAGACACACACTTCCCATTATCCCCACCCTGCAGATTTTTCTATAGCGGTCATCCCAGCTGTTATATTCTTAGGCTGTTGAGTGTGGGATGCATGCTTCCTTTACCCACTGTTATGTTCTCCTTTGACCTTGTCTACATTAGAAAGCATGATGTTTGAGCAAGCATTTCATCATTTGCAATCCTTCAGTTAGCTGAGCATTACTGTGGACAAGTTGTGTTTGATATGATGACAAAATTTACCATGAAGTCTAGCTGACAGCATGAACGTGACTTGTCTGCATTGACCACAAAGCCCTGGTCAGTCTGTGTTGGCTAACTGTGTTGTTAAAAATCATGATTAAACACAATAGCATTTCCTGATCTAGACAAGACCTAAAATGCATTCCCCTTCTGCTGTCCAATTTGTTTTTTTCCCTGCGGATCTCCCCTACACGTATGTTCAGTCTGCATTATAAAAACTATTAGCAAACCCTCCTAGTTAAGATGCAGCCTTTATTGTGATGAATGCTTTTATTCGTTTAGCTTATTTTGTTCAGAGAAGTGATATAAGTTATACCAACAAAAGCACTTGTTTGCCGATATAATTATATTAGGACTTTTGTTGGTATAAAAATGTCATACAACTCTCTCCCTCCCCTTTCTCACATTGCTATTCTAGCAAAAGTTTCTAGTGTAGACCTGCCCATAGTAGCTCTCTTTATGCTATTAATGAGGAACACACACTTGGCTTTATCTCCATGCTCTTCACTGAGTAATTAGTCTGCAACTATAGCCCAAGGCTGGCATCAAGGGCCATGCACATACACATTTCCCCTACTGACTATCTCAGTTAGTATGGGTAATAATTTTGTGGTCAGGTACCCTTTCTCTGGTGACGTGAAATGCACACATTCTTGCCCTTCTTTTATGTCTCTGCTGAACATTAAGACAGCTTGGCTCAGAAACAACAGCAGCAAAAGAGGTTCCATGAGTTACATACAAACAGCTTCCTTTCTGGGACATACTCTGTTACTGCAGGTGATGTCCGGGAGAAACTCCATTAAAGAAATGCTCTGTAAAACAACAACAACAAAACCCAGGATCAAAATATTGCTTTCACCTTGTATTTAGAAACTGAAGACAAACTATGCTGATTTGGTTCTGTATATCTCTTGCTTACAATCTTCTAATACAGTAAGCTGTCCTTTTTTATTCTGCAGAGCTATTAATTATCTTTATATCCATTCGGCTTTGTTGTATGAATTTTGTGATTTCTTTTGCCATTTTTTGATGTTCAGAAAGGTCTTCTGATTACTTTTGGTTTGGAAGGTTGCTGAATAACCCCAATGGATTTGGGCAACATTATGTGTTCCTCAGACACTCGGGTCACATGGTCCAAAGTCACAAACATGCAAATGGAACTGTGCAGGCAGACTCCTCTACCTGCATGCAGGCATGGTCTCTGTGTATGTGAACGGGGTCCATCTGCCTAGGTCCAAAAGTAACCATAGCAATGGTAATGCTAAGCAAAAATTCAAAATTGAGAGGACTTTTGCGAGCCCATTTCAAACCGTGTCTTTGAAAAATCTACTGAATTCCTCTATGGAGATGATAGTGTGTGAAATCCCTGGCTATGTTTTTGTCTTTTGTCTTTGTCTTTGTCTTTTGAAGTGCCATTATAGTCTAAAACAAGCATTTCTGTCAATTAAGAAATGCAGTGTGTGTAAATGCTGTGATATCTTGGCATTGAATGCAGGATGTTTTATATCTTGTTTAATATCCCTTCATTACTCAGTGTAAACACAAGTCAGTTCCTGAACACTGTACATGGATTAGATTCTTGTTCAGGGCAGAGGGTTTCAGTATTCACATCTTGTCTTTCCTAACGTACAAATGGAATCATGGTGTCTGACTGGTATAAATACGTAGTGGAGTGGTCAGTTGCTTGCTAATTGATTTTAGTAGACAGGAGCACACAGGTTACATGCTCTCTGGGGAATTTAATTGCCAGCCCAGGAAATGAATATTTAGCATTCCACTGAAACTTTCAATAATCAATCGTCAACCAGATGTAACCAGTACCCTACTGCTTTCTAGGTAATTTTGGTTTTCAAAACTTATGGCCCACTAACACTGAGCCTCTTTGATTTTAGGAATATCCACTTATTTTACACTTTTTATGCTACTTATTTTCAGATTCCCTCTAAAGGACTCAAAGCGTCTGATCCAGTGGCTAAAAGCAGTTCAGAGGGACAACTGGACTCCCACCAAGTACTCCTTTCTTTGCAGCGAGCATTTCACCAAAGAGAGTTTCTCCAAACGGCTGGAAGATCAGCATCGGCTACTCAAGCCAACGGCTGTGCCAACCATCTTCCAGTTCACTGAGAAGAAAGACGAGAACCAGGATTATGTCAAAAGTAGAACTGAAATAGCAAGCCAAATACTTGTGAGGGATGGAGATCAACCAAAGGAAGGAGGCTGTGAGGTAACTGAGAGAACCTCATATTCTGACCAAAACTTTATGGTAATGCAAGGGGCTAATGAGATGGAGCAAATGACTTTTCAAGCTGAAACTGGGTCAGTGACAGAGCAAGGAGAGAAAGTCTGTGGGCAGTTGGAAGAACCTCTGAGAAGGATGTTCGCTGATAATTTAGTCACAAAGACAGGACTCCAGAAAAAGCCAGAGCGACCATCTGTGGACAATTGTTGTGAAAGCACTGTCCATGCTGAGAGTTGGATAACAGATAGAAGTGGCGTATCAATTGATGACTTCACACCTCCAGTATCTGGGGCTTGCAAATTTATTGGTTCCCTCCATTCTTACAGCTTTTCCTCTAAGCACACCCGAGAGAAGCCATCTTTCCCAAAAGAGCAACTTGAGAAGAAAAGGCCAAAGAGAGATGTGGAACCAAGCTGCAGTAGCAATATCATGGGGCACAATAAGAGCTTAGTAGAAAGTTCCCCTAATTCATCACTTACTGCAACCCCTCAGAAACCTTCCCAAAATTTGTCGGCATCCCCTGCAGACCTTACTCCTCAGCCAGCAACAGAGGCTGTGGTAGGTCAGAAGGGAGACACCGATGCTAACCCCATGTCAATCAATGAGGTCATCATCTCAGCCTCAGGAACTTGCAAGCTCATTGACTCCCTCCATTCATACTGTTTCTCCTCTAGGCAAAGCAAAAGTGAAGTGTGCTGCCTACGGGAGCAGGTGGAGAAAAAGAATGGAGAGCTGAAGCTGTTGAGGCAGAAAATCAACCGCTCTGACAGCCAAGTCAAGAAGCTGAAGGAGAAGCTGGATGAACTAGAAAAGATCAATTTCCCATACTTGAATAGCCTGCTGCCCCAAGACTGTGGTCAGTACCCTCCATGCCTTTCTAGTGGGGCATAATTAATTCTTTAACTAGATAGTCTCTTACAAAAGAGATGTACTTTCAGCTAACGTAAGACGTTATGGTCATCTCTTACCTCCAGTAAAGTGTTCTGGCTTGCTTCTAAATAGAAAATACTCCAATTAGCCTCTACTTTCCCTTTCCTAGCCATTTTTAACTAGTCCAGTTTCTACTTGAAATTGACCATAAGGAAAAACTTGTGATGTTTAAGGAGCTAGAAGTATTCTACAGCCTAATTTTAAAGCCCAACTAGACCACAGCAAATCTGAGCCTGCTCATTGAGTTGTTTCAGACTGATCTGAATTTGTCACAAGTACCAGGCCCTTCCAGTTGGCTCTGGGTAGGGTTGTAAGTATCTGCCCCAGTGCTGTTCCCACCCAGCCCATGCGTCTTATCCCTGTTGCGCTGGACCTGGGGCACGGAAGGGGTCCCTCAGCTCAACCCCACACTCTGCTTATCCTGTAGAAGGCTCCAGGAGTGACACTGCTGGGTGACGCATCATTGTGGGACTCCTTCCTGCAGCACTGGGGTGGCAGCACCTGGGCTCATTGGTTAACTTGCACAGTTAGACACAGCCCCCTCCCCCGCGATGCTGCCTCTGGCACACAGCTCCACAGGAGCCGCTTCCTCTCCCTCCCCCTGCATGTAAACGTGTAGCTGCTGAAACTTTCAGTGGTTACAGCTGTATCGAAATAAACCCATTTTAACATCCCTAATGCAAACCTGGCACTTGTAGCTGAATCCTGTTGGTTTGGGTCAGGTTACAAGCTTCTGTAAGGAACCATTTAACATGAGAATGGTCAGACTGGGTCAGCCCAAAGGTCCATCCAGCCCAGTGTCCTGTCTGCCCACAGTGGCCAATGCCAGGTGCCCTGGAGGGAGTGAACAGAGCAGGGAATCATCACGTGATCCATCCCCTGTGGCCCATTCCTAGCTTCTGACAAACAGAGGCCAGAGACCCCATTCCTACCCATCCTATTCCTACTGCAGCAGCGGCTGGAGCTCCAGTTCCTTTAGAATTGCTGGGCGGCGCACTCCAGAGCCCTGCACCGTGCGCTCTGGCATGTTCTGAGGGCTGGTGGGGATAGAGAGTACTGGGCTATCTGGGCAGTGCTGAGGGCTGGCTGTCCCAGCCCTACCCCTTCCGTCCAAGGCCTCGCCCCTTCTGGGAGCGTGGAACCAGCTACCCCCATCATTGTCCAGAGGCCTGATGTCAGAGACAGGATACTGGTGTAAATGGACCATTGTTCCATGAGAAGGTCCCAATTTTAATAGGCTTTTCCCATGGAATGTAGGTGGGAAAAAATTCACTAAAGAGATGTTACGGGGGGGGTGGGATTTTTTGTCTGTGGTCCCTGTAAGATTACATAGCCGAAGTGAAGCAGTTCAGAATTTGTAACTTCATTGAGGGTTTCAAACAGTACTATAAACCAAAACATCATAGCTTAAATAGCGAGCAGTACATGTCACTAAAACCTTGCCACAGCTTTTTGATTGATATCTATGGTACATATTTTTATATTCTCTTTGTGTGTCAGTATAGAAGAATTGCCTTAATTTAAACTGCTATAATCTACAAACAGGTTTTTTGGAGTTACATACAATATCTTTCTTAAAGTATTTTAATACGTTCACATTTGTTGAAACTCCTTCAAATGAGTTTCTTATAAAACTGGTCCTTTGAAAGATGCTTTACTCTAATTTAGTAAGCATCCTGACTGATTTTCTGAGAGACCCATGCTATATATTGTAAGACAAAAATCAGACCTTTTTAATAGATGTTCTGAACATTTCCAGATCTAAAATTTTTGTTCAAGACAAAGCAGAATGTACACAATCAAGCAAATTCTATGTGATTTTAAATTATTTAATGCAAATGGTAAAGTTCAAATTGGTAAAGTTTTAACTGCTGTTCATAAATCTTACAGTTATTTTAATCTTAGCATTCTGCTGGCATGTACCACTGACGCTTCTGTCTTCTTATTTATATAGTTTTCAAAAACCACTAATAAAACTGCAGCCAACTGTCAAGTTGGGCAGTTTATATTTGGTGTGAATGGTAAGGATATGTTGATACACAAAGCCAAGTTGAGAGTTCTGAGAATTACGTACAGAAGACTCCATCGTTTATCAGTTAAATACTACTGCTGCTGTGAGAGAGAAGGTGAATGACTTAATATCTTTTATTATACAATTTCTGGGGGAGGAGGAGAAAAGCTTTTGAGCTACTTAGAATTCTTCAAGTCTGTGAAGCGCCCAAGACCTCTGCAGATTTCAAGAAGGGCTCTATGTAGATCAAAAAAGCATGTCTCTTCCATCCCCCAGAAATTGTACAAGAAAAGATATTAACTCACTCACCATGTGTCTGTGTGTCCTGGGACCAATCCAGCTACAATAACACTGCAAACAATATTATTGTTTATTGGTATATGTGTTTAGTTGACAGAACACTGACTGGGGTCCTGTTGAGTACATGCTAGACCTGTTGTGTTTTGTTTATTAAAGATAGGTTAAATACAGTGATGTGGTATTTAGGGATGTGAAAGTGTGACCATGTACATGGTTAACTGATGAGCCTGGGCTCATTGGTTAACATTCACGGTTACATGCAGGCTCCCAGTATGCATGGGGAGCTGGTTTAAAAGGCGGATCCTGGCAGCAGTTATACAGTTACTTAATTACACACATTTTAACATCCCTAGTAGTATTAGATGGATATGGATATGGATGACAGCTCGGGAAACAAGCAGTTAAAACTGAGTCTTTGCTTTGTTTTGTCTGAACTCTGAGTTGGGAAAGGCATGTCTCCCTTACTGCTTTAGTTTTATCACTTTGCTTCTCAGCCAGAGGGTGGTGTATTTCCTGTGAAAATGTACAGCCGAACTTGCAGCTTTCTTTTCTAAACATATGGCCTACGAGGGTGTACCTAAGGTGACTAGGCAGACTGGCTTTGCAGGTTGAGTATGCTAATTATTTGATGCTCTGGTTCCAGTACAGTCAGCCAGCTGGCTGACTGCCTCTGTTCCCTGCTTCCTGGCACTCTGCCACCCCACTAAAACTGCTGGCGCCAAGATGAGTCTTAAGCTCATCTGCAGCTGGCCCCAGCGTGGAGTCTCCCTATTGAATTGTTACATATTCTGGCGTGTGTTGGAGTCTGGGTTCCTCACAGCCCAGAGGGTGCCAGTGTGAAGAGTCTGGGGTCTGAAGGGTTCAAGGTTTTACTGCATGTCAGAGCAGGTAGTAAATCATTTGATGGGTGTCAGGCAGGGGTAAAAGGAACTTAAATTTCTCACAGGTCCTGTTCTCTCGCAGCCCGGGTCCCTGCCAGCTCTTTCAGTAGCTCCCTGCTGGATTTTGCCTCAACTCAGCCCATTCTGGTCGGAGCTGCGCACCAGGATGCACCCGCTTCCTTTCAGCTCTGGTGCCAGAGTCCTAGAAAAAGGCAGCTGGGACCAAAATTCATCTTCTGAGGGAGAGTAAAGCTATTAGGGGGAAGAAGTAAGGCTCCAAAGCATGGGGGAAATGCCCCTGCAAAGCCAATGGAGGGTATGAACAGCCTGCTCGTATTGGAGACATTTACTGCCAAATCCTCTTGTCCCAAAGGCTCCTCGCAGCTACCAGGTCCTGCCATACCTCGTCCCCTTTGACTATCTCTAGGGGAGTCCAGGTTTTCTGTTTGAGTGTGTCATACACAGCAGTTGTACAATTAGCATCAGTTTGATTCCTTTTCTAAGAGCCTGTTTTAATTAAACTACAACTCCCAGCAGACACCAGGATAACATTCTCACCTCAGCATGAGATCATTTCCATATTACCATCTTACCAGCTAAGTGCAAAACATTTCCTGGTGCCCAAGGAAAGATTAGAGAGCTAAGGTGAGCAGTATAAAAATAACTCTGGGGAACATGGCCAGCCATGCAGCAATCACAGGTATGGTTAAATGCAGCTAAAATATTGTATTTATTAGCCAAAGAGGTAAAATTCTCATGTTCAAACTCAAGCTTTTGCTTCACGGACCCCTTTTGAATCGAGTGTCTGCTTTTGTGAAGGCTCTGCTATTAAAAACAAAAACCAAAAGGGTGAAGAATGAATTCACATCTGAAGCTAACTGAATTATTTGAAAAGTCAGTATAACATTTAGACTTCCCGCAAATTAGATTTGGTTTAGAAGTCTTTCTAAGCCTAATATGATGCATGCAGTAGTGTTCATAATTCTTGCACTTGAATGAAAACAGTTTGGGGTGACTTGGATGGCTTTTGAGATTGGTAATAGGATATAAATGTAGGGCTTTCGTGTTTGTGCAGTAGTTGAATCTGACACCTTGTGAGTGTCCTGGGAAGTGTGCTGGTGTTCCCAGTCCAGATTGGGTAACATTACAAAACCGGTCAGCAAAATCCAGTCCTTCGATGATGGTGTCAGAGGCTAAGGGTTGAAGGATCCTGGAAGCTGAATACTCTCAAGCGGTTGCTCCAGGTCAGGGCTGTAGCACCCCCCTGGGGAGTACAGAATAGTTGAGTAACTAGTAAGAATTCATGAGGTTACTCGACTATTCAATTAACCGATATTTAACATCCCTTCTCCAGACCAGTGCTGAGATCAGCTGAAATTAAGTTTGTATCTCTGACCTAATGGTGTCAGGAGGTAGCAAAACTGGATATTGCTTTTCATGATCCTAGGAGTGTGTGTTAGCAGTTGGGTGGTGGGGATATCATGCAACTATATCCAGTCTGAAACCTCCCCTTCGTTTTGTTGTACGGTATCTCCTCTAGCTTAGCCAGAAGCTGTGAGCTCAGTGCAGTAATTCCTGGGTGAAATTCAATAGCCTGTGTAATGCGGCAGATGGACTCCCTAATCATAATGCACTCGTCTTGCCTTAACACATATGCAGCTAGGAAGAGATTTGAAAATCACACACGCTGTGTGTTGGTGTTGAGACAGCCTAGTACCTGAGAGGGACAGTTTAGTAAATATTGATGAGGACGGATGGATTAAGGCAGTGAATTTGTTCCATTTTCTCAATGTTGATTTGGTAATGACCCATAAGTTTCTTACTCCATTTGTCAGGGTTATGGGGGTAGCAGCACTTCTGTCCTTTTTCTGAGGGAAGCATTTCAGGTGTCTGTTTTGAGGTACGATCTAATGATTCTCCCACTCTTTGAAATCAAATATATAAAGTACATTTTGGAATTGCAGACTGAAAAAAATTCATATGTAGTTTCTTACTGTGCTCACTGCAGCTGAGCTATTACCTTGAATGAGACCGTTGGGCCAGAACCGTCTCTGTGTCTGTACAACTCCCCAGTAGGGTAGAGCCGTGCCTGGGGCTCAGAGGTACTGCTGCAGTACAAATCCACATTGTAACAGTGAGGGTCTCGGTTCGTATTGGGACCCCGTTGTACGAAGTTAAATGCTCTCTAGACAAAAGGGAAGCAAGGTCCCAGCCCAAAGGAGTTTATAGTCTAACTCAAGGTAAGGGAAGGCACAGAGAGTGTTTACAGTTCCTAGGGTACTAGCCCGGGTTGTGGGATGCTCAGACTGGGTTGTCTGTCCTGCCACAGACTTCCTATGTGACCTTGGGCAAGTCACTCAGGCTTGGTCAGCATTTAAAAGTTGGGTCAGCAGAATGATGGCTCTTGCACCCCTGAGTGCCTATAGCTCAGCCAGCCTCGCTCCCAGTGTAGACATAGCTAGATCAAGAGAAAAATTCTTCCACTGACTTAGCTACCATTGTTCTGGGACGTGGATTAATTACAGCAGGAAAAAAGCACATCCTGTTGCTGTAGGAAACCTCTACAGGTATAGCACCCATAATGCAGACATGGCCTTAGTCTTCCTGTGCCTCCGTTCCCATGCCATACAACGGGGATAATAGTACTCCCCACCTGTAAAGGAGGTGTGAGGATAAATACATTAAAGATGCTCAGATATACGGTGATGGGACCATATAAGTACCCCAGGGGTTGTCTACACAGGGAAATTTACCAAAATCTCTATTGTGAAATAAGCTATTTTGCAATAGCAAATCTAGAATAAGTCCCTACGTGGATACCAGTTTTGAATAAAAGTGATTTTTATTTCTGAGCAATTACTCCTCTTTGGAAGCACATTGATTAATCTGGCGTAAAGATCCACATAAGATAAATAGAACGTGGGTGTGACAAATATTAAGAGGAATGGGAGAAAGCGCACAAGGGTATCCGTGATAAGAATCAGGTTTCAGAGAGCTAGCTGTGTTAGTCTGTTTCAGCAAAAACAACACACTTATTAGGGTAGTAGAGCATAATATTGTGCTCAAATACCCTAATAAATTTGTTAGTCTTTAAAGTGCCACCAGACTCCTTGTTGTTTTTAGTTATAAGAATGTGCTTACATGGGTTCATTTTGTGCATAGGTTAAGGGCTTGGAAAAGATTTAAAATATACACACAGATGTATCGATCCTCAGTTTTCTTCAGCTGAATAACCCTCTCCTTCCCTGAGCTAAACTGTCTTGGTTTTAATAGTGCCTCTATAGGCATAGTATTTCCCTGGAAATGGCTGTACTGCTGTGCTAGCCACCTGAACAGAAAATTCCACCTGGGAAATCTCTCTCCTGCTATTGGAAGAGAGAAAGAGCTGGCCTTTTCCCCCGTCACTCCCAAATTCAGAAGAGATGGGGAGAGGAAGAGAAAAGATGCTTCTCTTTTTTCCATCCCCCCTTTTTTTTGTCCCTCTTTGTTTTGTTTCTCCCCTCTATCTTGGTGAGGTTTCACACTTTGTCATAATAGACTATGTAATATGAAATCTCAGAGGAGCAGCTGTGCTAGTCTGTAACGAGCAGTTCTATGGCATTTTAGAGACTCACAGGACTGCTCATTATACAATATGAATTCTAGTAAACATAGTGCTCTACTGTGGAGGGGAGGGAAAGTAAGCTTGCAGCAAACCCCCTGAATTCTGCCGCTTGTTCTAGAAATTAATTACAATGTTAATTAAGGAAGATCTGAAAGAAAGGTCACATCGCTTTTAAATACACAGTTTCCTTAGGATGTCAGGGAATTCTGAAACATAATGTTAACATATTCTGCAGCCTGTTTGTAGTATTAATTCTCTGGCAGCACAGAGGTCAGAAAGTCTTCCTGCAGAATTTTGATATGGCTTGCTCTAGCACACCCTGCCCCAGGTTATGTGATTGTTATTCATAACAAAATACAAGTTTCATGAATGTTTAAAAATGGGATGGAGTTTGTTGGGCCAGATCTATACTACACCCACAAGGTCGGCTTACGGCACACAACTCCAAACTCCAGCTACGTAAATAACACAGAGTCGATGTACCTTAAACCAAGTTCGGCGCCATCTCCACAGCAGGAGGTTGACGGGAGAAATGCTCCTGTCGACCTCCCTTACTCCTCACGACAGCCCTCAGCGTTCAATTTAGCGGGTCTTTACTAGCACTCTAAATCAAATGCTGGAAGATGGAACGCCGCAGCATCGATCTTTCCACAAGTGGAGACATGGCCTTCGTTCTGTAAAATGACACAGCACAGGCAGGAGAGGGGAATGACTAGTAAGAGTTGCGGAAACCAGCCAGAAGGATGAGGATGCTGTCTTTGCCTCAGCATGAGTCTGCGAGAATGCAGCTGCTAGAATGTTTGCACCGTACTGCTTGAAGCTGGGAAATATCCATCTCCTCTTTCAAGTGATTCCTCTAAGCCAGGGTTACGCTGAGAACACTGAGGAGTCCTGCGGCACCATAAAGACTTATCATTTATTTGGGCACAAGCTTACGTGGGCTGGAACCCAAATTCCCGGCCCACTTTGGTCTGCTGCACAGAAGAGAGGACTTTGAATTGTAGTAGTATCACCTGCTCCACTAGAGGGGAGCAAAAGCCTGCGCTGTGGACCAGATGACAACTCCAAGTTCTAAATTGCAACACGAGCACTCGGCTGGGAGCGCAGGGCGCGCTCTCAGCAAGCAGGAGGCAGATAGCCATTCGGCAGGAGAGCAGCACTCTCTGGCTCGGTACACTCAGAGAGTAGGCGGACAGAAAATACCTTTCTTAGAAAGCTGTCCTGCTATGTAGGGCTTGTATCTTAGAGTTTTCTCTAGCACCCATCAACATAGTATCTAAGCTCAAAATAATTGATTGTGTGTGTGCTTATTTCCATGGCAGATCCTACGGAGACCCTGCTGATGTTATTCCCTGTATAAATAAAAAAAGGCAGTACCTAAAAATGTGAAATATAAACATGTAATGTTTCTGCCCCGCTTGAGAACCCCACCGCTGACAATGGGAAGTGTGCCAACTGTCGCTATAGTTCTGTAAAAATCCATCACCCTCCACTGTGGGATTGGATGCAAATATCTTGTTATTCTATCTCAGTGTGTTTCAGGAGAATGCAGGGTAATTAGTGGCATGGCATTTGTTCTTAAATGGATTTTAAACACCATACACTTAAGGAGAGAGAGGCCCCATGGGTGGCAGAATGAAAATCCTCTGTTGATAGAGAAAGATCTCATTCACTTACCTTTGAGTCTGCCCCTCTAAACTCGGGTTCCCTCTCTCCTCTCTGTCCCACCCCTGTAAACAGACAGGTTGGGGTTGAGGCACAGTGAATTTCACACTGGCCTAGTAAGTCTTCACCTATGACATGTGCCCATGAAAACTCATGATCCCATCTACATGTTTTGTGAGTCTTTAAGGTGCTGCAGGACTATTTGTTGTGTTTTTAAGATCACCCTTTTAAGTCATCAGTTCTTTTCATAGTTAAGTCTCTACCTTCCAGCCTCGCCGTTTATAGTTCATAGCTACATTGGGGTATCAGATTCTGTGCCTGGAATGGTTGCCACTGACTGCATTTAAGCTAGCCACCTCAAGGGCCCTTACTGGCCATGGCTAGAGACTTAGGCCAAACTTCGGAAAGTTGAGGACTGAAGTTGGGCAGATTGTTCAGCATCTCAGAAAACAGTCACATCTTCTGTGTAAGCCATGAGGAGATGCAGATACTCAGCACTTCAGGCCATGTCATGAAGGTGTCTAAATACGGTTTTGGTGCCTGACTTGCAGCCCTGAAGTGTAAGTTTTCCCGTGAATGTACACCAGTTTTTACAGCGTGAGGCTGATACGCTCTGGGTGCAATCCCGTCTTGTATTAGCTGCAAGTCCACAAGGCAGATTGTCAGACTTGTTCTCCACAACTGTTCTCCTTTGCTCCCAGCTTCAGTCGTACTGAGGAGGGGTCACTGATTAGCAAGAAGCAGTGATAATGTACCCTAACATCTGTGAGATGCTTTTCTGTCACAAACTTTCCCCCGTCCTACACAGGTGACAGAACTCTTAAGCAGATCTCTGAGTCCTGATTCTTTCCTCCCTCTCAACAGAGACCCCCCAGCTAAACCCTGTGATTGAGCCTCTATCCTGGATGCTGGGCACTTGGCTGTCAGACCCACCAGGAGATGGTGACTACCCTACAATGAAGCCTTTTCAGTACCTGGAAGAGGTGCACATCTCTCACGTGGGGCAGCCCATGCTGAACTTTTCGTAAGTCTAAAACTCAGTTTGTCATGGCAGTAGCTTTGGCTGGAGCATGCAGAAAGCCAGCAGGCTTACTGGCGGCACATACAAAAGGTGGGAGAGTAAAAATGATTTGCCTATAGGTGAGAGGTTGTGATGGGATCTGATTGGGTGGCCCGAGTCGTAGAGGCACTGAGCAGTAACGTGTGCCTGGGTTACACACCTGAGTCTGGCAACTGCTGTTCCTTATTACAGTGTCACCTGCAATTCAGTTCACTTCAGTGTTTGCGAAGCACCGCACCCCTAGCTGGGAGTGCCGACGAGAGGGCAGCCGTCATTTTAAGTGTGCCCATGCTAGTGACCTGCTGCCAAAAGGCCACAAGTGGTCCATAGAGCACATCCACATGCTCCACAACATGCAAGTTCGCGAGCCAAGCAGCAGAGGACTTGGGAGGCCGGGCAAGAGAATGGTTCCATGAGGGGGATTTCTTTCCAAGTGGTCCAAAGACTCATTCCATTTGGAATATCGGTGGGGTTTTAACATTCTAGACACTTAACCTGGTGCATGCGTACACATGTGTAGCCCCAAATTTACACTGGCCCGAGGTGTGAGACAAGCAATCTTGTGACTGTTGAGTGAGGCGCTTGAATAAGATTATCCCTGGAGCTACTGGCTCTGCTTCAGTCAACAAACAGTCCATGTGTCCTCACACAAGCAGCTGTGAAGAGGCTCTAGACCTGTCCATAGTGTAGATAATGAAAAAAGGAGAGTGATTAAATGAAGAGGTTACTAGAGCTTGTAGGGTAAAGAGCTAATTAGTTTGGCACTTTGGGGTGGATTACAAAGGCTGTTGCTCTGAATCCTGGAGAGAAATAATTACAAGCGCTTAATGTGATGCAAAAGATGCCCCCCCCCATGTTTGTACTAGTATAAATATGTTGGGCATTACTGACGTGATTATACTGGGATAGCCCTTGCGTGGCTGCAATTACACTGCGCCCCGATGCCTCATGCCTGTAGCTTTATTGCCCTTCACACAGGGCGCAGCTGTCCTGGCAGAAGCGCATTCCCACCAGGGTAACTGTGTTCCACTGAGATGCGAACCTCTTCACTAGAATGGTCTAGCTGACGCAGTATCATGTTCCTGTCTGGATAAAGCCTAACAGGACAGGTAACATGTTCATACGCAAAGATTATTAATCAGAGTGCAACTGCAAACACCCAAACTGTCCTTGTTTGTGTGCGTAGCTCTGCACACAGTTCCTCATTTCTTATGCTGAGACCATCCGTCAGAGACGTCGAGAGTCTGTTTCTTGGGCACTCTGCGCTGTATGTCTGTCATGATACATTCTTGCATGCTTACTTGTATCTTACTAGAAGACTTACCCAGCGTTGCCCAGGTCCTTCAGGGCAGGAGGCTGGTGGTGGGGGGGGTGCAGGAGTCAGGGCAGGGCCTTGGGAATGGGGGGGGGAGGGTTAGAGCAGGAGGCTGGGATCATGGGGAAGTATGAGAGTGAGGGTTGTGGGGTGAGGAGGTGCTCAGGGCAGGGGGTCCCATCCAACAGGGCCTTCTGTCTCCCCACAGCCCTCCACGCCATCAGGGGCCTTCTGTCTCCCCACAGCCCTCCACGCCATCAGGGGCCTTCTGTCTCCCCACAGCCCTCCACGCCATCAGGGGCCTTCTGTCTCCCCACAGCCCTCCACGCCATCAGGGGCCTTCTGTCTCCCCACAGCCCTCCACGCCATCAGGGGCCTTCTGTCTCCCCACAGCCCTCCACGCCATCAGGGGCCTTCTGTCTCCCCACAGCCCTTTCCCGTGGCTGCCAGGGGATTTCTGTCTTCCCCCAGCCACCAAGGGCCTTTTCTCTCTCCCCTCCAACGCTGTGGCCAAGCACTGGGAGGGGAAAGGGCTTGGGGTAGAGGGGCTACTCACCCAGTCTGGTGGCAGGCAAGGTGGCAAGCCCCAGCCCTACTGACCACTCTGTTGTTGGTGCAGCTGCCCTCAGTGGTCACTCTGCACTTAGCTTTCCCTACCACTCGCTGCCCCCAATGACACAGTTAGTATCACGTCCATCTTCTCTCTGCCCCCTCCCTTTCTGTGTTGTAGAAAACAGTCCCATTCCAGGCACTTCCCGTTTTCTTGGCACAACCAAAGCCTGACCTCACTTTAAGTTGGGATAAGAGAGATCTTGGAGTCACTGTGGATGGTTCTCTGAAAACATCCATGCAGTGTGCGGCGGCAGCAGGCAAAAAGCAAACAGGATGTTAGGAATCATTAAAAAGGGGATAGAGAATAAGACAGAGAATATCTTATTGCCTCTCTAGAAAACGATGGTATGCCCACGTCTTGAATACTGTGCACAGATGTGGTCGCCTCATCTCAAAAAAGATATACTGGCATCGGAGAAGGTTCAGAAAAGGGCAACAAAATGATTAGAGGTTTGGAATGGGTCCCATATGAAGAGTGTTTAAAAAGACTGCGACTTTTCAGCTTAGAAAAGAGGAGACTAAGAGTGGATATGATAGAGGTCTATAAAATCATGACTGGCATGGAAAAAGTGAATAAGGAAAAGTTATTTACTTGTTCCCATCACATAAGAACTAGGGGGTCACCAAGTGAAATTAATAGGCAGCAGGTTTAAAACAAACAAAAGGAAGTTTTTCTTCATGCAGCACATAGTCAATCTGTGGAACTCCTTGCCAAAGGATGTTGTGAAGACCAGGACTTTAAGAGGGTTCAAAAAAGAACTAGATAAATTCATGGAAGTTAGGTCCATCAATGGCTGTTAGCCAGGATGGGTAGGAATGGTGTCTCTAGCCTCTGTTTGTCAAAGGCTGGAAATGGATGACAGAAGAGAGATCACTTGATGATTACCGTTCCTTTCACTCTTTCTGGGGCACCTGGCATTGGCCACTGTCAGCAGACAGGATACTGGGCTAGATGTACCTTTGGTCTGACCCAGCGTGGCCATTCTTACGTTTTTAAAAGGAAGCTGCATATCAAATTTGGTGGTCCTCGCTCTTAGCTTTTAGGAGGCATTCTTGAACAAATAGACTGAGACCTAGACAGACGTTTCTAAAATCCAGATAGATTACACAAGTAAAATGTGTTCTTGGAATATTTAGCACTGAGTATTTTTTGGGATTAGTAGTTGTTGTGGCAGTCCCTTGCGTGTAACTCTGTTGAGAGTTTTTGGGTACTTTTCGGGTTTGTCCTGTTAATGTTTAGATTTCAGTTAGTGAAATGGAGCACTCAGGCCCAGCCACTACTTTGGGGTGGGGATGGATTTCTGCGACGTAGTACAATCTGAGGTGGGGATTCCATCGGTTTGAGAGGCATGTACGTGTCAGAGTTGGGAGGAGTACTCCTGAGGTGTGTCTGCAGAGCAGGCCAGATTAGGGAGTTCCAGGAGCAGAACTAGCAATGGCTCAGGGGAAGTTTCCCCCACCCTTCATTTATAGAAATAAGGGGTTGGAAATGCCATCCAGAGATATGGAAAATAAGGCAGAAGCAGACAGTAATTAATGACAGATCAAAAGTGCAGGTAGACCCAGTGTTGCAGCTGCCCGAATGCAACGTTATTGTTACACACAAGACTCAGGGTGGGACTGATATGAATACATCCTTGCAGGGCCTGATGGAGACTGCCTATGTCTTCGAGTAGGTGTATTTGTGCTTTGTGGGGAAAAGCAGTGTCTTACTGGCTCTTGCAGACCTATGGAAGAGGCGGCCAGCCAGCCTTGCAGAGGGGAAGGTAGATGGTATGAGATCAGATATTTAATTGAGTAAGGGGGTGTATTTAGGGTAAATGGTGTCTCCCAATCAATGAAATGACAGAATTTCCAAGAGTCCCTCTCAGCCACTTCTTGTGTTGTGACAGCTGAGCTATGGAAAGTTCTGAGCATGAGCATAAAACACAAAGTACATCTGTCAAGGTTAGCTAGGCGTAGCATTATAGCTCTTGCAGCATTTAGAACTTCCAGAGTTGAAATGCTGCTTTACTGCCGTGCCAAGCACTGGGACATCTGTAGCGTGAAGATGGCTTTGTATTCCTCTGCCTACAACAGAAGTACTGCTTGTGACAATGCCGTGGAATAGTGTCATTCTCTCGGTGCTGAGACTGAGCTGAAAATGTTGCATTTTGCTCCTCTTACCTCGCAGAAGTATGGTAGCTCTAGCCTCCTGCTTTCCCAACAGGTTTAATGCGTTCCATCCAGACACCAGGAAGCCAATGCACAGAGAATGTGGATTCATCCGCCTCAAACCTGACACTAACAAGGTGGCCTTCATCAGTGCACAAAACACAGGTACCAGCCCGATGCCCTGCCTTTGGGATCTGTGGGGGAGGGCAGAAGGGCCAGCAGGCCCCTGCATCCCTGCTTCAGAACATTAGTGGATCTGTGTGTGGTTTTCATACCCTCTTCTGTGAGCTGATAATCCGGCCCCAGGAAGCAGTACTTCCGCCTTTGGCATGAATGGGTCCCTGCACTGGGAACCCTGTTGTGTATGACAAGTTGTTAGTGACTGTCCAGTGCTTTGGGAGAAGAGGTAGGCCCCCGGCTTTCTGCAAGGGCGTCAGAGGACTCTGACCTGCCCTGTGTGAGGGTAGGGGGTGTCGTCTCTTTGAGTAGAACAGTAAGTTGGACGTAGGTGAAACTCCCAAAATTCCTTCCACTTTCCAAACGCACTTTATAGATAAGGATGACTAACAAATACAGGTCTGGAACCTTGAAGATCGCTGAAGGCAAGCAGCCTGCAAAGTCAAGTGTAAGCTGTAACATTTCCATTCCCTTGATGGTGTCCATCTCACCCTGCTTGACACTCCAGTGTTCAGGAACCTGTAGATCCCGCTGTGGGTGTAGGGAGGTGCAAACCACAGGTCCCAGTTTGCTGTTTGGAGGGTGCAGATCTTCCTGTTAAAGCTGCCCTGTTATTTGGCTAATTGCCAGGTGGCTCCTTAGACATTGGCAGGTCACATTTCTTTTTAAAAAGTTCTTACCTGTGTTAACAGCACCTCAGGGGCCCACCCCGTAGGGGCACATCACAGAATACAGAGCCCAGCATGGCTTCACACTCCCAGTGCATCCTCTTCATCCTGGGCTGCGCAGCCCTGTTCCAGCAGCCTTCCCAGGGTGCTTAAAGGGGGCAGAGCTGGGGTAGAACCTCACCCCAGTTATTAGAAGTGAAAAACTTTTAAAATCCAGCTTCTCAAATTGCATCTAAAACAACCAAGCAGTCTCCCTGGGAGCTCTCGGCTCGCTCTCCTGGCTGCACTTTCAGGCTGTTGATTCCACTGCAAGTAATGGGTGGCATGTCCTGGCAAGTGACTGCATCGTGTAGGCAGAGAGCACTAGGTTTGCAGTGTTTGCACTGGCAGATGCCAGTCGGGAGAACTGTGTACAGCTCCACAGGTGTCCTGCAGTACAGTCTTGTCGCTTGCAGTGATGGTAACAATATCCCTTCTCACGGCAGGTCTTGTGGAGGTGGAGGAAGGGGAGGTGAACGGACAGGAGTTGTCTATAGCTTCTCACTCGATAGCCAGGATCTCCTTTGCCAAGAAGCCCCATGTGGAGCAGGTGAGTGCCCTGGGGTTTGACAGCACCGCTCAGGGAGCCATGGTGCGTGAGCTCCCTGCATTGTGAGGCTTGTACTCAGGGCACATGCAGAGCTTTAGCATGACACAGCCGGGCCCTGCTTATGCACTGTGGGACGCAGGGGCCAGTGGGTTTTTGGCAGGATCCCACACAGGCACTCTTCCCAGGTCACGGATTGTGCCAGAGCCTTCCCCATGACTTATCTCAGTTTGAAGAAGATTAGGAGGAAGAGCCAGCAGGCAATTGTGAAGATAACAACCCTTATCTCCATTTAGGGGAGGTTCCCTATTCTCAGTCCATCAAACAGCAACTTGTTGCAGGGTGTTGGCTGGCCAGGGCAGTAGTTCTTTGAATGTCTGCCAGATCAATAGGCTGGGGTGTTTTCTGGAAATCGTGGGCAGATTTTCTTGGGCTGGGACTTTCTAGAGGTATTAAACCCCCCCACAGAGAGTCTCCCATTTTAATTTGCATACATAGTAATGATGTTTTTAGAAGGCTGACTTATTGACTTTAATGTCAATCTAAAGAAAGACTGACTCCGTCACAAAACCAGCCATGTGGCCAACCTGTTCCACTGTGATCATGAGGGCGAAAGAGCCTGCTTTTCTCAGTACAGTCCTTTCTAGCCAACATGGTTCTGTAAAGCCTCTTACGCACTAGATTGCAGAGCCATTTACTCTCGGGCGTTACCATGTAGCCAGAAAAGCTGCTGAGAAACTAGAAATGTTCTCCTTTTTAAGCAGCCCTGCCTCCTGAACTTGCTTCCCTGTCAGCTGAGTCCATCCTTGAAGGGTCAGTAACAATGTGGCTGAGACCCAGGCTTCCTTTTAACTGAGATTGAGGCAGAGTTGACCACGTTCACGGTAATTGTTCCTTCATCCGAGAATCCTTTGTTCTCCTTGGAGCTAGAGGGACTCAGCAGAGCAAACACATTCCATTGGTAACAAAGGCAAAAGTTCTAGCAGTTTCATTGTAACCACAAAGAGGAAAAGCAGCATTTTAAAGATGTAAAGGAACTGACTCGCTGCAATATGCCCTGTGCTCTTGCCGGATCTGTGCTGCTTCTGCCTGAAAATATTTGAGGGAGGAGAGAAGCAGCAGCCACCCCAGAGTAAGGATGTTAAATAGTGGTTAATCGACTAGTCAAGTAGTCGATGGAATGTCCATCGACTAGTCGATAGGCACTTCCGCATTCCTCCTTTGAAATGTACAAGAGCCCCTGCTGGGGGCACTTGTACATTGCAAAGGAGGAATGCAGAACTCTGCGTGCAGCCTGGGGCCAGCAGGAAGTCCCGCTGACTCTGGGCTGCACGTGAGGGCCAGCTTTGAAATGTAAAAGACTCCCCAGTGGGGGCTCTTGTGCATTTCAAAGCGGCAGCACAGCATGGAGCCTGGGGTCAGCGGGGGACTCTGATCCTGGGTTCACGGAAATGCCGCGCTGGAGCCTGAGTTCATCTGGGGAGTCCCCCGCTGACCCCAGGCTCCATGCACAACAGCAGCCGCACAGCTGATCCCATTTCAGCTGTGTGGCGCTGCCGCTTTGAAGTACCCCTTCCCCCCCCTTTGCTGCCTCTGTCTGATAGAACAAAAGACAGAACTATATAGCACTTTAAAGACTAACAAGATGGTTTATAGGTGATGAGCTTTCGTGGGCCAGACCCACTTCCTCAGATCAATATGTGGAAGAAAATCGGCACAACCATATATACCAATGTGATACAATCAAAAAAATGAACGCATGTGAAATTGACAAATCAAATTTTAGAACAGAGTGGGGGTGAGGGGGGAAGGTTAGTTTCTGTGAGGTAATGACATAGGGGTGAAAGACTCTAATTATCTCACCCATTACAAAGATAGCTTCCCCAATTATCACCCCTAATGTCATTACCTCACAGAAACTAACCTTCCCCCCTCACCCCCACTCTGTTCTAAAATTTGATTTGTCAATTTCACATGCGTTCATTTTTTTGATTGTATCACATTGGTATATATGGTTGTGCCGATTTTCTTCCACATATTGATCTGAGGAAGTGGGTCTGGCCCACGAAAGCTCATCACCTATAAACCATCTTGTTAGTCTTTAAAGTGCTACGTAGTTCTGTCTTTTGTTTCAGCTACACCAGACTAACACGGCTGCATCTCTATCACTATTCTGTCTGATAGAGGCAGCAAGGGAGGGGGAAATCAACTTTTGCTTATCGGGTAGTCGACTTGTCCTTAACATCCCTACCCCAGAGCAGATGTGCAGCACAGACGGTTGGGTAAGCACTGGGGAGAGCGGGGGAAAGGGGAATCTACAAACTGCTGTGCGGAAGGAGGAAGAGGCATACATAGGTAGGATAGTTGGGGCTCACATGTGCTTGCTCCTAGTATTTTGCTGACTGGGACTGCTGTTTAGGCAGCTCTGATTTTTAAGGAATCCGTGTTTTGTGTTGCTGGACAGTGACACCACCCTCTAATTTTGGGGGTACCATTAACCCCGTGTATGCACATCCCATCTTGAGGGGGAGGATCACAGGGGTGTGTGGACACTGCTATGACGACTGCCCGTCTCTCGGTGACCTGAGTCAGTCTGTCATCCCCAGGACAGCGTGGCCTAACATTCAGAGTCTATAGAACAGCCCTAGGTTGCAGGGCAGTGCAATCAAATGGCCAGTACCAAGGGGACTGTGGTTAGAAGAAAGGGGGTGAGGCAGCAGTCCCAGTAGGGGGGGCTAGGCCTACCCGGTGGAATTGTCCACCACTGGCTCCATGGGAAATCCCACGTACCCTCTCTGGCAGCAGGCGATCCATGAACTTCAGTTCAGAGTCCTCTGGCTCCACAGCGCAAGTCACTCCCCAAGGCTCCATCAGCTCTGGAGGCTTGAACTAGTCTCTGGATCTTGCTGTCAGGATCTGTAGCTGGTCCCACTTCTGAAGCTCCTGCTGCAGGTTCTTCCTCTCCAACATCCAGCCCAGACTGACCTGAGTGGCTTCCTTTTGTACTAGGCCAGCACTTGGAGCATGCCCAGTATGGTTGGAGGGGCAGGACTTCCTTCACCCATAGTTTATTAACCCCTTCCAGCCCAGTGCAGGGTATGCACGTCCAGTCACACTAGCACAAGTCTTATCTAGCCCTCATTAGCAAAAATGTGTGCGAGTGCGTGTTTATATATATATAAAATCATAGACACCCCTCTGCACAGAAGGGAAAGATTTGCATTTTGCTAGCTACCTCCCTTTTAAACAAGGTAGCACGAGTGACAAGTGATGAAAGCCTGAACAATACATTCAAGGAGGGGACGAACATAATTGGTGTGCTGCTGATGGTAGCAGTGGGTCCCTCTGACTGTTTCATTCAGAGAACAGCTAACTAGGGCTGTGTCTATGCAGGGAGGTAGGGGTGTGACTCTCTTGCTCATACATAGAAGCGCTAGCACAAGCATAAATGCAGTGTAGCCACGGTTGCATTGGTAGTGGCAGTGCACACCCAGTGGAGCCAGATCACCCATCTACAAGCAGTGAACCCATCAGATTCCATGGGAGCTGTTCGCCCCCTGGGTCCTGTGACATTCACTGGAACATTTGTCCATATGAAAATCTTAGAGCCCTTTAATTTCCTCGCAGTGTAATACAAGATTGGCAGTCACTTTTCATTTTGCTTTGACCAGCTTTTTTCCTTTTGTGCATGGTCTAATCCTTTGATCTCAGGCCCTTGATCTCCTGAGGGAGAACAAAGCCAGACAGACCCCTGCAGTGTGAAGTTTGGAATTCCATAAATGTCTACATCTCCCCTAAGCTTTGAAAACTAATCTTAACTCTCCTGAAATTAGCCTTTCCTGCCACAGGATGTCTTGGGGCAAGATAGCGGCTGGCCCTGCACTCAAGGAGAGCTTCTCTTCATATGCCTCTCATAGTAGCCAGCCACAGCTGCAGTGGCTTACTCCTGCTACCCATCCGTAAAGGACCATGGCAGAGGCGAGTGTATGCAACTATCGCCGTACTCCTAGGGACTCTGGGGGACTAGTGCACCAGGAAGCGTGGCTCACCACAGGCCAGCACCTTTAAGATGTAACTGAGAGCACAGCTCACTGAGAAGAGCTTCCTAGCACACAAAGCAGTAATAGCAGGAACTAGCATACCTGCAAAAGCAGAGACTCGCTTTTCTGCATTGTATGAGCAGTCCAGTTGTGGAACCATAGAAATCAGCTGGAAAAGACCTAAAGGGTTAGGTCATGCAATTCTTCCCCCTCGGTAGAAGATCCCTTCTTATATTTTAGGATAGGAATAACAGGGTCAGAATGTTTGTGGATGATTAAGCTTGCCGGCTGCGAGCATTCAAAAGTCATGAAATAGCAAGATTGTCTGAGAAATCATGAGATTTCAAAATCGTACCTTTTGTATTCTTTGTATACGTCTTCCAAAGCTGAAGTATTTAAGGTTCATGTGCTCAAGCTTTTCGCAACAATCTGAGCTCTGGAAACTTACTTATAAAAAGCTAGAACAACGAGAAGTCCTGTGGCACCTTATGACTAACAGATATATTGGAGCATGAGCTTTTGTGGGCAAAGACCCACTTCATCACATGCATCTGACGAAGTGGGTCTTTGCCCACGAAAGCTTATGGTCCAATACATCTGTTAGTCTATAAGGTGCCACAGGACTCCTCGTTGTTCTTGCAGATTCAGACTAACACGGCTACCCCTCTGATACTTATAAAAAGCTGAGATTCTTGGATAATAAAATGATTCCAACAATTGGAGCTTTAAAAAAACCAAATATCATGAGAACCTGCAATACATTCATGAGAATTAGCAACATTGGATTCCCTCTCAAGCACCAGGTGCTAGCTGCTGTCGGGAGACAGGATCCTTATTGGACCTTTGGTCTGACCCAGCATGGCTGGTTTTATATTCTTATTCATAATATAGTGGTGATTGCTTGACACCTTAAAATATGTCCTAAACGCTGAAACAGAATAACCTCTTTCAGAAATATTATTCGTGTAAAAAGGAGCGTAAGAGCTTACACACAAGAGTTAGGAAGCTTTTAAAGGTAAGCTCTGACTCCTTATGATGCTGTTTACATTGCAGCCTTTCATTCCCCACTGTACTGTATGTGGAGAAAGACCACATGTGACATAAGCCCTTGTAAGGCTATCAGGAAATGGTACTGTTCATTTGTGTTTGCTGAGGAAAATTACTTTCCTTTTTTCTAGACATCTGGCTAATCATTAAGATCAGCCAGTGCATCTCACCTGATCTGACCAGTCCAGATTGATTTAGATTTGAGATGAGAACAGAATAGGAATTTTCAGTTGCGGGTTCATGTTTCTTATAATTGATTCATCCCGGAATGCAGCTCTATGCCAGCAGTATCAAAGAGGGGTGATTTAGTCCTTGCTTTGTCACTGATCTGACTTATGAACTTAGCCTTTCTGTACCCAGCTTCCATACATTGGAGATGACGTTTCCTGCCCTTATTCAAGGGCACTGAGGTTTTTCAATGTAAAGTACAGAGCGTTATTAAGGGTAAATCAGTGTGATGCCCAGCCTGTACCACCTGTGTTCTATCATCTCCCCACCAACACTTAGGAACATTCCTTCTGTGACTGTCTCTTAAGCGAATGGTATTGATGGGAAACACATTTGAGCAGTCCAAACTGTATGGCAGGGTTTTTGTGAAAGCCTCATTCCTCCTTCTTTCCCCCTGCCCGGGCCTCTATCTCCTGGGCAGGGAGAAGCCCTATCTAACGCAGCTCCCTTGGTCCCTATGGGAAGATGCATGTTTAAGTTACTCTGCACACATTATCCCTGTCACTTGTTAACTCTCAGCTGCTTGCTCCCGGGCCAACGGACTTCCTGGGGTCTTTCAGACTAGGGTCCCCTGGAGGGGAACAGCTGCCTGTGGAGCACAATGGAAAGCTCTGTGTCTAGGAGAATGTGACTATCTTTACATTCAGAGGGGCGCCGAGTTAGTCTATAACTGGCAAAACTTTAAACCAGCAAATAGTCCTGCAGCACCTTACAGACTAACAAAACATGTCGATGGGATCAAGAGTTTTCGTGGGCACAGCCCACTTCTTTGGATGACCAGAGTATTAGAAATCCAGATCCAAGAATAAAGAAGGGAAGGGGAGGGGAGGAGGAAAAATAGTGAGTTAGTGTGTTCAAGTTATAAGAAGCTGATAAGAACAGTTTGCATCTTTGCATTATCATTCCCCCCTTCAAATTCACATCCTCTATGGCAGTGTATCTTAAACTTTGTAAAACCGAGGAACACCACACAACATATATATTTTTTTACGAGAAACACCAAGGATTTTTTGTTGAGCCAAAAAAAAAAAAAAGGTCGGGGGGGAAGTTATTGAGGGAAAAAAAGTCACCTGCCCCTTTAAGGGTAGCCATTTTGAATTCTGTTGTTCTCCGTGGCGCACACCGACTGCCTCGCGGAACATGGGTGTGCCACGGAACACAGTTTAAGAAACACTGCTCTATGGCCTCCTGTGAATCCTGGGGAGTAGGGTAGGAGGGAGTTAGAGACTACCTTGTCAGGAACACGGAGCTCTAGTATTGGCTGTTTCCATTCCCTGTGGGTGTGAACTGTTCTCGGTGGAGAGAGGTAAGGGTTTGGTAAGTGAGGGCAATAGCTGCATGTATTAGAGTAGCTTTGAAAAGTGGCAAATGCCCAAAGTATTTTGAAACGGCATGTGGGTGGAGTTGGTGCTTCCAGGGATGGTGTTCTTTAGCTAGACGGAGATAAAAGGTGGTAAGACTGGCAGAGCCAAATGGCAGATTTGTAAGAGGCATCGATTAAACCCTTTCCTCTGCTAAAGAGCCTCAATATTTAACTCTAAAAATGATGGCAAATTCCACTGTCCTCAGCAAAGTGATTGTAGTAAATTGGGAGCCGTTTAAAAATCCTTAAGGAAAGAAATAGCAGGATTAAATCCTGCCTTAGCGACCGATCTCAAGCCAGCCCTAACTCTGGAGTCCCAACCAGCGCCTCCACCCTGACAATGTTCCTTCTCCGTTTGGTGCCTCCAGTGCTGGCGTGCTTGGAGATGATCATGTAAATAAAGCCATTAGGAGAAAGAGAAATGTTTGTTCAGCTGTTTGTTTTTAAAAGCGAGAGTTTGATCTAACTCTTGGAGTCTCTCTGTATTTATATCTCACAAAGATATATCTCTTTTGGAAAGTATTCTCTACACTGCGCCAAACCTGAGAGTCCGCTGGGAGACATTCTGGGCATAACACTGTCCTTTGCATTTTCAGTTCTTCCTTTCAATGGAATGTGCCATATGTAATGCATGTTTCAGTTTGACTAAGTGATCGCACTCACTGTAACCACTTGGCAGAGCTATCAGACTGGGCTCCCTCAGCCCCCGAGACTTCATTTCCGCTAATCTCTGGCACTGTCCTCACCATGAGGAGCAAAGGGGACCGAGTAACACAAACAAATCTTGGTGATGACATGCAGGGAAATAAGTGAAAGGGCCAAACTGCTGAGCATGTGGAATTTATGCTGGGATCCATTCAGGCAACTGATCACTCAGGGTGGTGCTGGGCACTTATAGGTGTGGCGCCGTATCATCCACAGTTCCAGCTCCATCTATTCCACCTCTTGCTGCCGAATTGTGATCCAGGATCAAAGCTTTCAGAATGATGGGCCTGATTCCCGGCTCTCTTACGCCAGTTTTGTGCTGGGGTAGCTCACAGACTTGAAGGAAGCCTTTGCAGTACTCTGAAGCTGTAACCCAATACAGCGCATCTTCCCGAGTCTGCTTTCAGTCTGAAATAATAGCTCTGCGAAGTGTACGCTGCCCTGTTCAGCTCGATGGGTTAAATCTCTGATCTAAGCCTGTCTGTGGTAGGGATACACGCGGCAGTACGGCTACAGCCATGCCAAGTCCCCATCTAGATGGTCTGCACTGGGGTGGTTAGCCTAGGGATGTGAATGGTTACCAGTAAGCACCCCCTTCAGTGACGTGTCAGTATTAACTATTCAATTGCTGATCATGCAGCAGAAAACAATGTGTTTAATCCCAAAGACCCAGATCTTCCCAGGTAGGTAGGCTTCTAATTTAAGATTCTAAATACCTTGGAGGAGCAGGCCAGACTGCTTCCCCCTTCAGCTGCTCAGCTGTCCATTTCCTCAGGACAACTAATACCACTGAAAGGTGCCAGCGTGTGAATGTCATTTCAAAAGTACTGACCTCAGGGGCTGCTGTATTGATTGGCTTAATTACAGGTCTAATGTTTTCATTTAAATGAAGCTGCTTCATAATTTCCAGTCTGCTGCTGCTGGCTACTGCAGAATTCAGGAAACATGCTGCAGAATGTAGGTCCAGCTTCTTACCGAATATATGGGGGTTTGCTGCTAACAGTCATCAGAGCTGGAATTTGGCTTGGCTACATGTGAGCCTTCGTTCACTGTCAGAGAGTTGTATTTTCAGTTTGAAATTCTAGTTTTAATTAGCAAGCTGGAAACGAGGCAAGAATGGCCAAAGCCGGAATGACTGCTGCTTTTCTGCTAGCAGGAGATGCTTGTGTACAGAGTGTAGCTGCTGGCTCACACTGTTTATTGTTGTGCTTGTTCTCTTTTGATGACAGGCATGCTTTCATATTTCCCATCTGCACCACTACATCTTGTCAGTCGTACATCAGGTGTTCCCTCGGAGCCCACTGTTCTCAGTGTAGCCCCCAGCTGTGCAGGACAGTAGCCACTGTCGCCCTGACAGCGCTGCTTGGCCTTGGGGAGAGACACGCTCTCTGTTTGACTGGTAGGGAGAGTAGGATTATTCCCAGTTTCTCCAGGAGCTCCTGTAACAAGCCAGCTGATTTGGGGGCACAGGGTAGGGAAGATTTCAACATCCTAAAGATTTTGCCTGTGGAAGTCTGTCAGGCAGGAATGGGGCTGGGCTAAAGAAATAAGAGCCAAGCTTATTCTGTTGGTTTGCTTCATTTAAAACAATTGGGAACCGGAACAAAGTAAAGGGCTGTGTGTGTTCATCTCCCTCTCAGATTACCAGAACGTTTAGGCTCAATTCCGACGGGAAACTAGAACAGACCGTCTCCATGGCAACCACTACGCAGCCAATGACTCAGCACCTTCACATTACCTACAAAAAGGTGACACCTTAAAAACCGGAGGGCAGGGTTTCCCATGGAGGAGCAGCAGGAGCCTGAGGCCAGAAGCACTCCCCTCTCGGTGACCCACATTCACCCCCAGTAGGGGCAGGGGCGGCAAGCGAAAGGCCCCTGCCATTGGGAATGTTATGCAGATGTTTCTGTAACGGTGTATGTAAAAAACCAAATAAAAAGCCTTTATTTTTATGGCTGTGGCTTTGGACCTTGCTGCGTGGGCTGTGAATTCCTCTGCTCTCACAGTGATTTCAGAAGGGGTCTCTCAGGCCCGTCCCCAGTAAGTCAGGAGGCTGGCAGATTGAGCCTTCTAATCTCTTCTGGGATCTCAGCGGATGGCCACAGGAAGATAAAAGCAGCAGCTGCACAGGGTGTGACTAGGGTTGCCAGATGGTTTCAACAGAAATACCAGACACACTTGACATGACATCACAATCGACATTCCAGCTGAGTTAGAAAATACCGGACAGTTCTGTTTTCTCCTTGATACTTTCTCAATTCGTTTCCCGAACAGAAAGCTCAAATACTGGACTGTCTGGTTCAAAACCGGACACCTGGCAACCCTAGGTGTGACAGACACAACTCCCCATTCGGTCTAATGCCATGCAGGCTAAAGGTTAGGAGAGAGCACCTTCTATTGCGGAACAGAGAACAGCGATGGGCTAAACCTGCAAGGTGCTGACAAATACCCTCCCACCCTTCAGTGAGAGTGGAGGGACCTGAGTAGCTTGACTGTCTGATCTGAATCACTAGGAGCCTTTTCACTGACCTCAGGGGGTTTCCATCAGGCCCAGGAGGAGTCTCCTCCCAATACAAGCTGGCGGGAGCTCTGGAAATAAGAGCCACACCTTCTCAAGCTGAAATGGGGAACACAATAAAACTCTCACTGACAGGCGCATAATAAAGAAAAGCGTGAGAAGCTTTACATAATGAGGTACTAATTTCTGCAGCATTTTCCGTGACCTTGGTTTCCTGGTTCACCCTTTGACATAGCTGATTTATAACACTAGAAATATCAGCAGGTCTGTGTGCGATGGAGATACATTTAGAGCCTTAGTACATGTGAGGCAGTTTGAAAGATAGTGAAACAACTACGGTTTTGCGGTGGGGAAGCAGGATCACACAAGGGTTCTTGAGATAAGGGACTGGAAAAATTGTAGCTTGCTTTTTATGAAAGGGGAAGCTGTGACTTTGCCTAATGGATTTTATTCAAGACTTGTTGATGAGCTCTAAGGCATGTGCCTAATTTTGGTAAGGCTGGCTGCTTGCTTGAGTAGCTTTTTATTCCTTACAGATTTTATATTTGCAGGTTATGGAAGACTGTATAAAGTTCACCAAAGTACCAAAGGCTTGTGTACAGCGGTGCCTACGCCTTGGGAGGCCACAATGTTCGGATTCAAAGAGGTTACGCTCTTTTTTGAGGTTTTAAGCTCTATCTGCCAAGCCGCGTGGGTTCAAGATGGTTACAGATGTGCCAGAAGCACATTTGAATACAACATTTTCTTGTGTTTAATTGAATAACATTCCACATCTCTAAGAGCCTACCCTAGCTACAGTAAGTGTTTACAGCTTGACGATCAGAAATACTGGATTTAAAAACAAAAACGTAAAGACATTCCAAGAGAAGAAGCCCCTGGGATGAGAGTGTGAGCATGCTGTTAGACTGAGCTTTTGTAAGTCATCTAGGGGGTTTGAGCAACAATTTTCATTTTTTTTAAAGTAGACATAGCTCGAGATTTTTAATGTTTTGTTTGGGGGGGAAGGGTAGGAAAGAAAATAGAAAGCGGGGAAGTTTGCAGTTAAGATTCTACATGAGCTCTGAACTCTCCCGTGTACCATTGTGCAGTGCTTCATCCACATAACAGAGATTCAGGCTTGACAATTGTACTACCTTTTAGGGTTTTTTGAATGATTAACAATGGGGAACACAATGCAATTCTCAGCTTTCTCCTGTGTCGAAAAGGAGAAAGGTCAGCTTAGCTAACATAGCGGCTTTGATGGAGCTGGGAGTGCGGCGTCTACAACCGGTACCCTTGGGGTGGTATGCAGCTACTGAAGCGTGAGGTCCATCTCAGAATGAGCGCTGGGCAAAATTTTGCTGTTGAGAGATGCTGGCCTGAAAATGGTTCTTCAGCTTTTACAGCTTTGGCCAAATGTTGGCAGTTTCATCAGGAGACTTCAAAAAACCAAAAGCGATTGGGGTTTGAGTTTTCATCAAAAGTGCAGCAATTTGATAAAACAAAACTTGAATTTTTGTCAGTTTTTCATGTGGGCTGGAGAAAAATAAGCATTTTGCAACCAGCTCGCAAATAACAGAAAGCTCTTCTGGCTAGGGGTGGCAGATCAGTGTAAAAGTTTATTTTTATTATTAGTGCAGTTTTATTTGATTTCATTGTTATTTACAAATAAGCTGGATGGTGCATCATCAGAATCAGGTTTTTAGTGGAAAGCAAATTATTAATAAAAAAAATCCATACAACTTACTCCTTGTTTCTTAATGAGGCTAAATAAATTAGAGAAATTACGCTAGGTGCCCTTATCAGTCACTTAAAAACACACACATTTTAAACTTAGAAACGAGGAGTAACCGTCTTTCCATCCCCAGTAGGGAAGGAGAAATAAGGAAGAATACTCTACTGGACCTAAATATTGTTCTTTGAACAGTGTAGGGCAGTGTTTCTCAACCAGTGGTACAAGCACTCTTAGGGGTACTCGAGAGAAGTCTGGGGGGTATGTCAACACAACTGAAATTTGGAGAAAACTGAATTTTTGTTTTAAGTTTTACAGAGCTTTATTGTTTTTGTACTTTTTATACCCAAAAATTTAATCGCCCACCTGGCTACGATTAGTTGTTTAAACAAATGTGTTGCAATGGTAGCAAAAATTTTTTGTGTGTCTGAAAACTGTAGGTACTGGGGTTGTTTTTTTTTTTTTTTTTTTGTGAAAAAGGGTTACTTTATAAAAAAAGGTTGAGAAACACTGGTGTAGGGTGTAAGCGCCTTGCCGCACAAGGACACTGCCTGTAAGTGCACTACTGCCGATATAACAGCATTTCCTTAACACGGATTCTTGTTCTCCCATTACTGTATGATTGAAGAGCTGCAGTGCTGGCTTCAGGAGCAGCTGCATAAGCTCAAAACCTCCTGTTCCAGAGAAGAAAAAGGAAGAGATGGAGTCTGCTGCAGAACATGCTCTGCCATTCCCTGGAAGCTATTAGCGCAAATAACTCTGCAGTGTCCTATGGTGCGTGGTTTTTCCAGATAGGAGATTCCAAGTTGGCCACAACTGTACGAAGTTGGCTGTAAGTAATATCATGCTCGCTTGGAAGGGTAGGTGAAAAATGAACAGTGGCCCTTTCAGGAGGATGGGTTACATTTGGTTCTGGGACCAAAGGATGGGAGAAGAATGTGATCATGAAGACACCCCTGTTACTGCCAAAGATTCAAATTCAAGGAACCATCTTTACAAATTCCCTTAGCTGCTAACCCTGAGTTTCCTCCCCAGAGTGAATTTGCATGGCTTTTTCAGTGAGGACCCTTCTCTTATGTCTGTCCCTGCCAAAAACCTCCCCCTGCAGAGGCAAGTTCTGCTTATTGTTCTGTGGCAGGGGCCCCACCTTGGACTTGACTAGAAGCTGTACTATACACACCAAGGCAGAATTGTCAGATACAGGTAATTTAAAGAGCGAGCGAGCGCCTTTCTTGGGTTCTTCACACACCAAGCTTAGTAGAATGCCCCTCGGTATCATTTCACTATCAGCACGGTTTCCTGTTTTAATCACTGGCTGCCTGTGTACATATTCCCCCCCCCCGCCCCGCCTACACACATTCCTCTTGAGCAATGCTGGCTTGTTTGATTTTTCTTATCTTTTTGTTATACTGCCTTAATTGGTGCGTTAAGTGCCTTAATTTAGTGCATTTTTCCTGGTGCTAGTGCTTTGCTTACAATACCTTTGTAGTCCACACCTCAAAATGCTAGTCAAGACAAAAGAGGCAACTAAATTGGCTGAGTTCAAGCATGGTGGATAGCCTAGGCATTAGGAATGATGTGGAGCTGGTCTCTAGTTGTTTAGAAACCAAAGTGTACTGGACACTTAAGGGACCAAGAACTGTCTTCACACAAAGGCTTTGAACTGCCCTGACTACAGCTACTTCTGACTCCAAAGTTCCAGCAGCGCAAAACCAAGATCAGCCCATGAGCTAACCGCGCCCTTGACTGGGCCTCTGTTTGAATGTTTTGCTGGCGCAGCGGTCTGTCGGGAATGTGGAAAGGCAGTCCCATCCCTCGCTGACACAGTCGTGCTGGCAGAAACCCCAGCAGAAGTGTCCGTGTCTTGTGGGGGGACTTGCTGTCCCGTGGAGTAGCAAAAGGCCCTTGGCGTCGGCCCTGGGAGGGGTCCTGAAACAGCGGTACCTGCAAACCCAGCCTTGTGCTGCATGCAGCTGCAGTGGAAGGGGGTGGGGAGGTGCTGTGCTTGGTCGCTGGGGAGGCAGCCAGCAGAAAGCTGCTTGCTTTCAACATGCCTAGCGCCCAAGAGCTTTCACACCTTCAGAAGGGAAAATGCCACTTTGCCCATCTAAGCAGGGTGCAGACATCCACCTCTCCAGGACTGAGGCATGTTCCTGCTCCAGAGACACTGGTTTTGTGAGTCATTCTGGCCCCAGGGGCAAGGCAGCTGCCAAGCTCTTGGCCCAGCACTGCTCCGTTGTCAGTGCCACTGGGCCATTTTGTCAGATGTGTTAACTAACCTGAGCTGACACAGGCAAGATGTGATTTTACCAGGTGAGTTGGCTCCGGTAAATCACAGAGGGGAACTCAGCACTTACTGCGCCCTGCTAATAGATTCAAATCCCAGTGCAGACAAGGCCAACTATAGTTTTCTCGTTAAATACCCTTTCACCTGCAGTGCCCTAGCCTGAGTGTGCGTGTCTCAGATCATTCTTGTATTTATTGAAAAAACACCCTGCTTGGCCATAGAAGCCAGCCTCTGTCTATTTTTATTGTCTAGCACAAGAGAAATTGCAAGTCAGACTTCATCATTCACTAAAGGAGCAGCATTTGTCACTTTTGGTGCAATGTTCCCCATTCGCAGCACGCTGCTCACTTGGGACTCCACGTTGCCCACCCCACATCACACTTACAGGATTTGTTCCCTCTGACTCTTCGAGAAAAATCCAGCTTCGTTATCGTGCTCACACAAGGCTGCCGATGGAGAAGTGGCACTTTGCTCTCACCAGTTTGTTCAGCTGTGTGAGCCACTCTGATTTCTACCCGTCTCGCTTCTTGCTGGCCCCCTCATGAGTCCTGGTTACAGGAAAGCGCGCTGGGGTCTGGGAGCCCTTACACTCAGATTCCCGGCTGCTTGGTAAGTGACCTCAGCAGGAGCATCAGCTGACGAGGGCAGCAGTCAGTAATCCACCACTTCCCAGTCTCAGCCACAGTGCGCCAGGCACAAGGGCCCAGCGGTCAGCGTGGGTGGGTACAAGGAGCAGATTGCATTAGCCACTGACATATGGAGAAGAGCCTGACAAAGGGGATTACGGGAATTCAAGGGACAAACCACCGGTCAAGTGAGGGATACATTTTCCCCCGCTGCCCTCTGCCACTATGTCCCCCCTTTCCCTGACACAGAAGTGCCAGCATGCTAGGACCAGAAAATAAATATATGTACGAACTGTCACATGCAGCACGCGCGAGCTCAGCCCATCGTCTGCCCGGGGATGGGCTCTCACCTGGCCGCGTCCAAGTCACCCAGGAGAACGAGGGGCTGCAAAGGGTTTCTGAGAGTGAGAGAAGCGCCTCCGGGCGCATAGGGAAGGATGTTTGCAGCTGGGCAGCTGCTCCCTGCTGAAGGGAGAGGGGAGAAATGGTTCCACGGGTCCCAGCCTCTCCTCTTCAGCAGCAGATGGGTCTCTGGTTACTGTTCCTTCTGGCTGGGGGAGGAGCTGGGACTTGGGGCCACGTTTGGTGTCTGGAATCATCTCTCTGGCAGCAGCACAAAGAAGACAGCCTTAAGGAAGTGACCAAAGCTGCAGATGGCAGCCACGAGCCAATGGGAGCGAAGGCTGGGATCCGTGTTCACCACGCACTTTGTGATGTCTGCCTAGTGAGAAGGAAACCGAGATAATCAGCACGCACAGATCCCCAGCAGTACCCAGCACGCACTGACCCACGAGACCGTCTTACACCCGTGCCTCCTGCTAGCTGAGGCTGGGACTGGCCCCCCGCCGCCCCAGCCAGCTACACCATTCCCCCCGGTGCCTCTGTCGCCACACCCTGTAAGCCTTGAAACGAGGCCCGAAGGAAGCAGCCAGCGCTGCAGGATTGGTCATCTCCTTCGACGCCATCTTCGTTCACACCGTCTTCCAGCAACTGCTGGGCATTCTGCCCCCGTGACAGCAAAGGAAACCCTTCCCCTTTTCCAAACGGACACGCTCAGCAAGAGCTTCCTTTCAGCTCAGCTTGCTTGTACTTTTCCTTTTGCCTTACTGTGTTCTCTGGAGCTGAGTCAGCAAACTCACCTGCCTGACTTAAAGGCACGGGAATACTGTGTGAGCTTTGTGTAGTGACGTGCACGTTGGCACGGATGCCTCCTAGACGCGAAGGCTGATCTCAAAACCAGCTGCCCAGAATGAGCCGTAAGTAGTCAGGGGAATGTAAGCTGGCCGGGGAGGGGGACCAACCTAACAGCAAATTCATGCTACATGGTAGCATGCCACACTGAAAATGTGAGAGGTGGGAACCTCAGAGAGCTGGAATGAACAAGATTAAACTGCACAGAAAGGTTCATCTTTGCAGAAAACCCCCCAAATGTTGATTGTACCAGCATAATAGCTGACGTTGTGCGCTGAGTCGGGAGAGCCAGACTCTTTCTGCCTCTGCCATAGCTTTCCTGGCAACCTTTAGCAAATTAACATGTGGCTCCAGAAGTGGCTGCGGATTTTGGGATGCATGACACAAGCAGAGGCGTTTCTCCCAGTGCTACAGTCTTAGTCATGGTGGGCTTCTATGTCTCGGCACCTTCGAATTTGAGCCCCCATGTGCAACTCAACTAAGTCACCTAGCACTAGTGGGATGTTTGGGCCTTATTTTGTCTCCAGTTCCCTATCTGTGAAATGGGAATAATGTGCACTGAGCTCATGGACGTAGGGTGGGGTTTAAGTCAGCAGTGTTTCTAAAGGCCTGGCTGATCCCATTGGCTAGGAGGCAGTGGAGAGAAGTGAAGTGTTGTTATAACCACACCCTGTCTCAGCCTGTCCTCCCCAGGGTGGGACCACCTCAGTCTTCCACTTGCAGATTGGTCCACCTGAGAGCATCCCAGCTCTCTAACAGGGCGCTCTGATTTAGGGCTTGCACCTACTGAAATCACTGCGTGTGGAGGCACTGACGTTGGGAGCAGAACTGGGCCCGTCCGTGGGAACTGGCGTAGGAAATACTCAAACAGTGTGAGGTGCTACGCCAAGCCCCACGTGAATGCCATCGTGCAGAGCCAGGGTTCCAACAGCCCTCGGGCGCAGCATTGTGAGAATTCCCCATGCCATGGGCTCATTGGCCAGGCACCGACGGGAAGCCAGACCTTTGGAATGCACCCGCTTCTCGCTGGCCACGTTTCTGGAATGGCCGAGGCATCGCTGATTTGGTGACTCTGGAAAACCAGAAGGGGGAAACAGGGAGCTCCTGACAGCTGATTAGCAGAACACAGCTTCAGCGGCCTCTCACACTGGTTGAGGGGAGTCACAAACACCTTCCAGTACAGCAATACCGCCCATCTCCGCTCCAGCCAGCCGCCCAACGGCACTGCAAATATTGACACCCTGAGTGACGGCTCTCGGACAGAAGGAAAATAAGTACAAATAGCGGGGGTGGGGCGAGGAACACTGAGGGGCCTCTGAGTGGGAGGAAGGCAGGAATAGGGGTGCTGGGGCATGTACAGAGCCCCTGGCCCCAGGGGAAAGCAGGGGGGTGCTCACAGACCCCCCATTATGGTGAATGGGAGATGAAAGGGTCCTTGGTGTGAGCAATGGGCAAAGGCGTGTGCCCATGGATATATGGGCACGCTGCCGAACGCAACTGGCTGTAGCTCCCGCTCCTCCAGAAAGCGACTGTCACGCATCAGTCAGGCAGCACGTTTGTTGCAAGGCATCTGCATGGCTGAGATTACTGCGGGCCTGATCCTGCCACTGGGGCAACTGAAGGGACAAGGAGGGTGAGGCGCGGGGGTAATGTCTTAGCCCCACTGCATCGCGCTAACATCCTGGGACTGGCACGGCTACAGCCGCCCTCCTCTGCACGTCTCACCTCAGGCCGGTGTGTGCCCGGGCTCGCCAAGAACGGCGTCAGCGCTCCAGCTCAGCGCACTGTTGTGTCATTGGTCTGTGCAGTCCAGAGAGGGACACGCTGCCTCTCGCAGCTCTCCTGCTGACAGGCCCCTGCGCATTTGAGGCCCATGGGGCTGGAGGGACCTGGCTGTCCCCCGCTGGAAGGTGCCTGCTTCTTTCCAGCACTGTTGGGTTGACAGCGCTGAAGCCTCGTGCTAAATGAACCAACATGTACCTGATAAAGTGCGGAGGTGAGCGCTTCAGAGCTATTCATTAAATCCTTCTCACTCCTGCTGTCTTGCCAGCAAACACTGCTTAGCAACTGGCTCTCCTCTGCTGGCCCTTGTTTGCAGCCCCTGGGCTTAGTTCTATCCCACGGGGGCTGTCCAGGCAGGGAGGCTGGGCAGTGAGCTCCTTCCAGGAGCGCTGACACCCGGGCCTGACAGTTTCCTTACTGCTTTCCCCCATGGTGGGGAGGGAAGCCTGCTGCCGGCTGCAGCCTTTCGGAGGTCCCTGCGGGGGTTTCCTGCACCAGAGTTCGGGCCCCTCCTGGCAGCCCCGTGCCTGGAGTGGGCAAGTGAGATGAGGCGGGTGCAAAGGGGAACCTTGGATTCCAAGCCAAGCCAAGTGACAGGCAGGGCAGGCAGCTGACGAAAGGGCCTCCTGGAGCTGCCGTTTCGTCTTGGCCAGCTTGTGAGCAGGGCTGGGACGTCTCCCACAGATATGCCCCTGCGAAGAATATGCCGAGAAGCAAGTGCAGCCTGGGCGAGGGCTGGCAGCAGGCCACTGCTCAGAAGAAACCCTGTCTCGCCTCCTTCCTCCAGGCCAGGGCCAGCTACTCCTTGGCAGGTGGAGGAACATGGGCAGCAGCTGCAATATACTGGTTTGATGTGCCAAGCTGTAGCGCCTAGTTTTCAAACTAAGGGACCAGCAACCAGTATAAATCTGCTGTGCGTTGGAGAGAGTTTGTCTGAGTCGGTGTGTGCAGGCACTCCTCCTACCCAGTAAGAGCTGGGACCACCCAATTCGGGGGGCAGCTTCCTCTGACTTGACGCAAGGCCAGGGTTTGGTTGTGCCCAGACAATGGGATGTGCCTGGAGTGGAACTGCACCTCATAAACCATACGGAAAGGAGACAATCACCAGGCAGGTGAAAGGGGCATCCAGACTGTAATAGCAGGGCCCAAGCCCCCTCCCTGGAGCGCTCCCCGCACAGGGCCAGCCCTGCAGGAACACGACAGTGCCGAGGCCACTTCTAGGACGCACAGAACGGTCGCAGGTCAGGCCGGAAGGGAGGCTTGCAAAAACCGGCCGCTTAAAGGCCCCCTCTTGATTTCATTCACCCGGGAACAGCCCCGCCATTCGTTCCCAATGTAAAGCAAGCGAGAAATGCAACGCTCTTACCCAGCCTCCTCGCCTCTTCAGCCACGTCACCAAGGACTTGCGGACAAACTCGCCCAGGCAGTCCACGATGATGTGCACCATTGCGGGCTGGGCCTGCCTGACGCAGTCCACCGCCAGCCCGGCCGCCACAGCATAGAGGGACACCACCTTGCCCCAGGTTATGCCTGCAGGAAGAAGGGAGCGTGTCAGCCTCGCCACCGAGGGGGTTCTCTCTGGATGGCTGTGCTGCTCTCCTAGCTCAGCTCAACAGCTGGGCATCCTCCCGCGCCAGGGAGCGTAGCCTCAGGTGCGGAGCTGGGGGCAGTGCAGAGGCAAGGGGCTTTAGCATACCCTGTGCAGCAGTGTGCAGAGAGCTGGCTGGCCAGCCCACCAAGTGCTGGCTGGTGCACCGGTAGGGATGTTAGAGATCGGTTAACTGAACAGTCGATTGACCTCATGAGTTCTTATTGGTCACTCGACTAGTCTATAGTCTGCAGGGGCGGGGCCAGCAGCCAGTGCACTCCCACCCCACTGCTGAGGAGACCCCTGCCCGTCCTGCACTGCTGTCTCTGATACAGAGGCAGCAGGCGGGGGGCCAGGCAGGAGCTGGTCCACGAGGGGAGCCAGTTTACAAACCAGCCCCCCTTGCGGATGGGCTGCCTGTCGCCCTGCGCTACTGTCTCTGATACAAAGGCAGCAGCGCAGGGCGGCAGCAACCCCTGTCCCGGGGGGGGGGAGGGGAGGGTGGTTCCAGTTCCCAGACCTGCTGTGAGCCGGAACTGAGCCAGGCTGCCCGCCTGGCTCCTAATGCCCTTGAAATGCAGAGCCGCAGCAGGGGTAGGTCCAGGACCCGCGCAAGCCAGGACTGAGCCAGCTGCTGGCCAGCCTGCTAACACATTTCCTGGCGGGGGCGGGGGATGCATGCAGTCTACAGCATTCACTGATAAGCGTTTGCTTGTTGGTTAGTCAGTTAAGTGGTTAGGAGACTACACTGTTGCAGCTGCACTGCACCGCTGGCGTTACTGCGGCCCCGCGCTGCGCCAGTGGAGCGCCGTGCAGCGCTAGCCCTGCTCAGTGCACTCCAGGGGCAGGCGCGTGATGTGCCGTGTGTTACGGCGCCCCAGGGGCCCAGGCCCTGCCTCGCACTCCAGCTCCGCTGGGACGTCGCCAGGCAAGGCTGCATAGCCAAGTCTGGCGCATGGCGAAGGGGAGGCCTTCACAGTGACTGGGGGCCCGCGTTCCCTTGAAAGGGAGCTGAGGATGCAGGCCGAGGGCAGCGCTGGGAGGCTGAGAACAAAATGCCACCAGGGGTTCGGTGCGAGGCTGGGATCCTGCCCTGCAGCGCCCAGGGTGAGCAGCACAGCACGGCCGAGGGAAGCCGGGTGCCTGCGGGGGGGGGAGGTCGGTCAGTTATCTAATCTCCCCAACAGCAGAGCTTCCTGCAAGTCTGACCTGCCAGAAGCCAGCGCCCCTGGAAACCGTCCCAGCCACATTCATCTTCCTGGCCTGTCAGCACGGCTGATAAGCAACCCACAGGCGTCTGCTCAGCACTGGGCACAACCCCCCCCCCCGGGTCTCCCGTGAGCTTAGGGGCGGCGCTGGCCAGCCCCAGCAGGGCGGGAGGGGAACCCTGACCCAGAAGGTGAGGCTTGCCCGTCCCGTCCCGGCAAGAGACGCAGTTCAGCACAGCAGCGCTGTGCAGCCCTGCGTGCAGAAGGGACACTTCCCCATTGCAACGAGCAGGCAGCATGACATCTTACAGCTCCAGAGTCCCAGGGCACCTGCTCCAGGCCCCTCCCCGCGGCAGGCAGAGCCCACGGGCAGTGCCAAACCTTGCCAAGAAGCCCCCCAAAGGGGAGAGGAACGATCTTATTCAGCATATTTCAGGCGTGAAAAGGAGACACCGGGGACAAGGAACTGGATGTGCTCAGTTCAGACACACGCACTGGCCGGTGCAACATTTCTGCCTTCAGAGGCCTTCCAAAGCCACCAGCCCTGAGATGTTGGCGTGCTAGGGCCAGACTCAGCAGGCTTGGTACATTGGCGCGCCTCTTCTCGCCTCTGCGTGTCCTCCCCCCATTGCACCGCGCGTGAATTTCAACAGAGTCCCGGGATAATTCTACCCCATGTGGAACGTGAAGCCTGGGCGTGAAAACAGGCTCTTCTTCACACTGCTGGAACATGTGAAACAGAATTCCTCTCTGCATGCGTCTGACGAGAGGCTGTTTGCTCGTCCTGTCTTGGGGGGGACAGAAGCCACAGAGAGCTCTCGGATCGGAGTCCTGGGGATACTAACCCGGCTGCAGTTCCGAGTCCCCCCACCAACCCTGCTTCTCTGGGAGCAGAAGGCAGGATCATGTCCCAGAGTGGCAGCCATTTGATCCTTGTTTGTTATTAGAGTAGCCCGGAGAGCCCCTGCAGGGTGTGCGCCCCGCACCCCAGTGGCATGCTCAGCTACCATTTGGCTGTTCTCAGCTGCCTGACGCGTCACCATGAGAGCCACAGGAGAGCGGGGAAGAGGCTACGAAGACCACACACTAGGAAGAGCCACAGCCAGTGGGTGCACAGGTGTTTGTGCACTGAAGGAAATGCTACTCCCCAGCCAACTAATGGGCCTCAGAATTCTTCAGTACCCCCCATTCATGACATCTGGGGTCAGAAGCGCTGCTGGCACAAGCAGACCATGTTGCAGCCAGGCGGCAAGTGTGGGGTCGGCAATAGGCGCCCGGGCCCTTTACAATCACTGGGCCCCGGGGCAACTGCCCCTCCCAGGCAGCCCCATGCCACAGCCTGGCACAATTACTTCAGGCTGTCACGGGGCAGAGCTCACAGAAGTCCCTGCTCCCCACTTTCACAAGATCCACGCTCCAGTCCCCCAGCATGGGACACCTTTGCTGGCCATATGGCGGGGCACAGACTACTGGCTCCCCCCGGCTCACGATGCTAGAGCCACCACGATCCCACTAGGCCCCGTCACGTGATCCCGACCACGAGAGCTGGGCGAGCGTCTGGCCCTACTCAGCAGCAGAGACGGTTCCTGTTCTCTCTAGCCAGACACACGCTGGCCCCGCATCTCACAGACTGTCTGTGGCCCCCATCCATGCCAGGGGAACCATGCTGCTCTTCTACACGTGCAATCAAAGCGAGGTCAGTAACCTCCCACCGCGGGAAATGGAAAACCTGGCCAGAGAGGAGAGGCCTAGAGCCACAGCCGCCCTACGGACTGGGACAAGGCCTCCCCTCCCCAAGGCCGCCGAAGACATGAAAAGCTGCCTGGAATGAGACTGGTTTATTTATTTTAAGTAGCAGCCTTGCGGCCAGCTGTGGAGCTGGAGGTATGTAAATACTGGCTAGCCAGGCCCCGGGAGGGGGGGCAGGCTGGAGGAAGGGTTGCTTGGGGCCATCTTCCCTGGAGAGAAGAAGGGAGGCCAGCTGACAGTGGGGTCTGGCAGTGTGGGCTCACTCCACACAGGCTTCCTTGGCCTATTTCAGTAAACCTCCACCCATGAGCATCAAAGCAGGACTCGCAATTCTGCTCTACGAGCAACATGATTACGCGCCACATTTCGGCAGCCCGAGGGATACCCCAGGCACATCACAGCCCCCCGCCCGGGGAGGTCTGTTCACCAAGAGGGACAGCGGCACATAAATGCACAAGGGTGGCTGGCTGGCGGCTGGGTTTCATGAGGTCTGCAAGAGGAGACAGCAACGTGACAACCACTTTGTACTGCCTGCCCACAAGAAGGAGCGTGGCTGTGCTCCACTGCAGCAGGGGGCCACCCCGGAGCCATGCAGGACGAGGGAATGGGGTGAGAAGGCCCAAGCCAAGACTGACTCCTTTGGAGGGGAAAAAGCCGGTGTTCTGGGGCCAGTGGCATGTCCTACTATCCCCGCAGTGACTCTCGAGGCTTTCAGGTTCCCATGGAAAAAGCCCTTCCTTTGGGGATTTATTGGGCTGGGCTCCAGCGAGCCGGGGCCTGACGCATACACCCTGAAATCAAGGGCAAGTCTCCTACTGCTCCGGATGGGCTTTGAGCTCCACATTCAGCGCGGAAGCCGGGGCTGGAGCAGAGCCTGGTTGGTGCACGGAGTGTGTCTGGGGGGGGGCCACAGTCTTTGCTTACAGATTTCGGTAGCTCAGCCCTGAACAGTCAGAGGGCAGCCCCCCGAATCCACAGCGGTTGAGAGGCTGTCAGTGGAAGGAGCGTGTGGTGCCCAACAGACGCCTCGGTGCTCTCACACTAATCACTTATGAACCCACCAGCAACAAGACACCCCCTCAGCCTGCAAATGATGAGCCACAGCGCCTGTGCTTAGCCTCGCCCCCAGGCATGCAGGCCAGGGCACAGCTCAGATAACGGGCCATGCTCAAAGCTGGCAGGCTGCTGAGGCCTCAGGCCTATTTATTAAGGTTTTGACCCTTTTTCCTTGCTTGAACTTCCGCACCCTGCTGCTTTTAGGGGGCCAGCTCTCCATAGGCTGCAATTCTTCACACCACGGTGACAGGAGGTTACCTCAAGGAAGTCTCTCTCCTTTCACCCTGGCTGCTCGTGGGGTCTGCTCCTGCAGCCGTTCGTGCCCAGACTCAGCAGCTCTTTGCAAAACCTGAGCCCCCCCGTACAGACACAAGCTCCCAAGTTCTTGGTATGCACTCGAAAGCCCGTCTCTCGCCAGCAGGTCCCAGAAAGCAAAGGTAGCGCGCTGGTCTTATCTCACTGAGACTGACTGGGGGCAAGTCATTTCTACGACACAACCTTTGCCGAGGGGCGGGGAGCCAGGGTGCGCTTGGGATTGGGGGGGTAAGAGTGGCATAGGAGAGGAGATGGGATAAAGGGCAAGAGAAACCGCCCAGCGGACAGGTCTGGGGGCAGGCAACTAAGCAGCTCCTGAGGGCCAGACCTGGGCAATTTAATGAAGAAGCTGAATGCTAAGTAGCTCAGTTTGGACCAGTCTGTTCCCAGCACTGAGCCAAGAGCGACTGGCTCCGAGGACTCAGATGGGATTGAAATCTGTCGTCTCTCCCCTGCATTCCAGACTACAGCACATCCGGCCGCCTGAGGCTCAGCCCTGCGCTTTGCTGCATTTGGGCAGACCTGCAGTTTGTAGCGTGGATCCCGGAATGGGAGATCGAGCAGAATCTGCTCCCCGCCTTGCCAGAACTGCCTGTGACTAGCTGAGAGTGTCACTCGCTCTGCGGCCAGCGCTGCCGTTCCTGCTCATGGGCGCTTGGCGGGGGAGCGTCCAGGAGCACCTCTCAGCTGCCCCGGTGGCACAGGAAGCAGCAGCCCGGTGGTGGGCATACAGTGGGGAGGTGCAAAGGCTTATGGAAACCCTGGGACTGGGCCTTGGTCTCAGAAGTGGGGGGAGCAGCATGGCAGGCTTCTCAGAAGCCAAAGAGCCAGGCCCCCTGGTTCAGAAATCCTGGGGTTGGCTTAACCAGCGAAGATAAACCGCCCGGGCTCCTTTTACTGGTCGCTGGCCTTAGGAGCCTTCAGGGCTCAGCTGGGCCCATGGTCAAGCTTCTAGAAACTCATTTCCGAAGCCACCCCAGGTTCTCCCCGGCCACCGGACTGGGGCGCTAAGATGGCTCAGTGTCACTGAGTCACAAGCAGGGGCCTGCGTGGGAGAGGCTGACTCTGCTGAGGGGGCAGGGCCAGGGCAGCCTGCCCTCTGTGCCGCCTGGTGCTGCCCCCAGCCCTGAGAGCCACCCGGAGTCCAGCCGCGATTTAAAGGGCTCAGGGCTCCGCCGCTGCCACAGAAGCAGCATCAGTGTCCGGGAGCCCCCGGCCCCTTTGAATCGCCAGGCCCCAGGGCAAGAGCCCCCTTTGCTCCCCCTACAGCAGACCTTGTCCACAAGCGCGTGCAACACTGTGCCCTAGCAAGGACCCGCAGTTCTCTCCTCCGCCCCCTCGCACAGTGGTCTTGTGTGCGCAGGCAGAGTCAGTCTCGTCTGGGTCAGAGTCCCGGAGCAGGGCTGCCAAGCCCCCACCCGCTGCTGCAGCCAAGCGAACCCTGCGAACAGCCGGGCAAGCAGGGCTCTGCCACACCCAGGGGGCCACGCGCCCAGCCAGTGCCGTGCCGGAGACAGAGCCGCTGGGCAGCGCGGGCCACCAAAGAGCCCAGCTCCAGGCAGGCCCGCAGCGCCGCACTCAAAGCCAGCCCCGACGGGCTCCGTACCTGCTGCGAAGATCTGGGCGGCCACCGCCAGGAAGGCGTCCGTCACCACGCTCTCGGAGTGCAGTGCGATGTTCAGCTGGCGGGCGATGTTGCGGTAGACATTGGGGCGGATGTACTCCAGCTCATCCCCTGGAACCAGCACAGAGTCAGCACGCGGCCAGCATGGACACTGCCTCCCCTCGCCCTGCCAGCCCAGCCCCCACTGGCCAAGCGCAGGGGAAAGCCCATCCCCACTCCGGTGCGGGGGCCATGCAGGGGCAGCCGGCAGCAGCACACGCAGTTCTGGGCCACTTGGCCATTGGCACAGGCACCCCTGTGAGCCTGGCCTAGCTGGGGAATGGCCAGGGCAGCCCCCCGTGCATGGCACCAGTGCGGCATGTGGCGGGGATCCCCCGTGCTGCCAGCATTCAGGGGGAGCAGCACGCACCTGCTTCCTGGCAGAACCGCAGCCCTCGTGGGCTCCGCAAGGCAGCAGGGGGAGTTGGGATGGGTCTGGCTCTGCTCAGCCCTGGTCCCTCCGCTCCCTGCCAGGCCTGGCCACAGACGAGGGTTTCTTCTCCCCAACAGGCGCAAAAGGAGTCCTGAGGCACGGGCGCCTTTTAGCTCCCCGGCACAGCCTCTTCTGCCCTTCCTGGCGCCTGGGGCTGGGCGGCGCACAGCAGGCGGAGCGAAAAGAGTTCTGCTCCGGCACACGCAGGTAGGCACAGAGGACCGTGGGCAGCCCTGTGTGCTTTGCCTCGGCCCGGCTGACACTCACTCTCAGGCCTCCAGGGCGTTCTCCCGGATGACACCTCAGGCTGGCACTGCCACGAAGGCCACCAGCAGACGTGTGGCTCCACCGCACATGCCAATGGATTGTGCTCCGGGACCCTACGTGGTCTCTCCCGTCCCCCCCCCCCCCCACCATGCAGGTCTCTCTGCCTGTGTCTAAACCCGGCCAGCCTGGCTGAGGAGAGCAGGGCGGATGTGTTGGCCCAGGCCTCGGGGTGGGGCTCAGTAGCCAGCGGACCAGTCCCCTGGGGGCTGTGTGCACCCTGGGTGCTTGCCCAGGCTGCCAGGTCTTCACTGCTGCTGGGACCCAGGCTAGCTCCCGGCCGCATCCAGCCCGCTGCCACCGAGGTGGGAGCACTGTGGAGTGGGTTGTGTGCGCAGGGCAGGGGACGGTTACACCCACTCCGTCTGGGGGCCACTGGTGGCCTGACGGCTCCCCCTGCACAAGTGGGGGGGGTGGTAGGCGGGAGGGAGAAGGCAGGATTTTCTCTGACCAAAGGACAGACTCTGGCCATGCCGCCAGCCTTCCCCCATTTCCCAAGCTCTGACATCAGTGCTCAGATAGTGAAGCAGGCAACCCCCAGCTTCCCAGTGCTCCAGTGTCCGACCCTCGGCGGGTCATTGTTCCATGCGCTGACTAACAAAGGAAACCCTGCACTGTGTGGCTGAGGCTGATAAGAGGGAACGTTCCAAGGGAGAGCTGCTCCCTGTCCGGGGTTACTCGGCCTCCCGCTCCGAACGCGAGGGACAGAGGCAGAGCCTCCCCGGACCAGCTGAACGCTGTCTGGGGCAGGGGTTGGGATAAGCTCTCGGCAGAACATTGTTATTCTGCACTGCTGGTCCCCTGGAGGCCTAAAGGCAGTGCCCGGTGCTATACACCACACGTGGCAACAGTCCCTGTTCTGAGGCACTAAATATGCAGACAAGGAAAACAAAGGGACAGAGGGGAAGAGATCCCCCAAGGTCCGTCAGCTGGGGACATTACCCTGGATGTTACCTTATTCCCCAGCCAGCTCCTACCCACTAGGCCAGCTGCTTCTGAGAGCAGGCGGGAGCTTTCTCCCTCCACACTCAGCTGGGATTATGTGTAAGGAGCCTTGTGACCGCAGCAGTGAAATCAACTTGTCAGCTTTTCACCCCCGGAGAGCAGCGACCTGGACGGCCCCTTCTGCAGCCTTGGCTCTAGCGAGCGTGGGACCAGTCCTGCTAAAGCCATTTTAAACGGGTGCCAGACAGCATGGACCTACACCAGCTGAGTTGCATGTGGTTTGTATCACTTGCCAGAGTAAGCAACAGCAGTGTCACCCACGGTTCAATCAAATCACCTCCACCAATGTAGCGACACAGCCGCAGTGCTGAGGGTCCCTGGCACACCTGAGCTTTGGCTACGTTTATTCTCTCCCTTTGTTAGTGAACACACACACAGCCTGTCCCTGTGCTCGAATGTCTGGGAGAGGGGCCTAGTGCCACACGTAATGGAACTAGACCAAGGAGGCCACGGCTCCCTCTTGGTCACTGAACTGCTACCACGTGGACTGTGGCTTCCCAGCCTCTCCTGCTTTGCAACTCTTCTCTGAAATTTTCAAAGCACTTTACGGCATGGACTAGATGAGCCTCGCTACAGTCCTACAAGGTAGGCAGTGTGGCCGTCTCACAGCTAGGTAAACTGAGGCAGGGCAGGTCCGTGACTGACCGAGGGAGCCGTTGGCAATGCTGGGAAAGGACACAGCAGTCCCATCCTACATTCCCCTGCTCTAATTACCGAGTGGGGATGGAGTTGAATCTGCAGCCAAGCGATGAGAGAGTTCGCCTCTCCCCTGACAGCTGCTGGGCTGTCCAGCCCCCTTTGGCACAGCTTTGCCATCACCAGTGAGAGGAGACGTCATTCCCCGTGAAGCAAAGTTTCCTTAAAGGAGCTGTTTTCACAGACCCCCCTCCCCTCCTGGGCAAGGGTGGCAGCTGCTCCTTAGCGAGCTCCGCGTCACAGCCCGCGCCGCCGAAAGCGCCAGCTCTGCCCGGAGCAGGAGCCACTGACGGCTGCAGAGCTCTGGTTCCTGGGGACCATTAGTGAGCTCACCGGCAGGGGGCTGCCAGCTTCCTGAAGGCCCCTGGGCCAGGAGCGGGGGCGGTGCCGTGCTCCGGGAAGGGATGGGGCCTGGGGCAGCCCACCCTCAGCACTCCAGTGGGGATGTAAAGGGCCTGGGGCGCCGGGCACCACTGCTGCTGCTGCAGTGACAGCAGCGGTGGCCAGGAGCTCTTTGCCCCTTTGAATTGCCACGCCCCAGGGCAACCGCCCCCTTCACGCGCCCCCGGCAGCGGGCCTGCTCACCGGGCCTACTCAGCAGCGCATGGTGCCTGCTCACCGGCTCCCCTTCCCACCCATACGCATCCGCTCACACGCAAGGGACGCTCTGCTCCGGCTCACTCCCAGCACCCACCGGCAGGGCACAGCTAGCCTGGCTGGCTGGACGTGCCTGGGACAGCAGGAGTTTACCCCCTTGTGCTGCACTTGGCTAGTTACAGCAGGAAGAGGAAAGGCAAGCGAAGGGCCGTGTGGGCAGCAATGTGTCTGAACAAGTGAGTAGGAAGTGAATGCACAGCTTAATGTGGAGGAGGATTCCCCTGGCATCCCCGCTCTGCGGCTCCATTCCAAGCGGAGAAGCCAAGTTCTGAGGACTATCCGCCAAACCCTTCCATCTGAACATAAGCACAGTAACAGGACGGTCGTCAAGGAGACACCTTCAAATTCCCTCTGCCATCTGCTCGTCCTGCAAAACACTCTGCCGCGCCCATTCGACGCACCCGAGCAGATGGGGGAGAAAGAGAAGACCAAAGAGGTGAAAGGGAATGGAAGGACAAGGAAAGAAAAGACTGACAGCGAAAGAGAGGAAAAGCCAAAACAGAAGAGAAGAATACGCCAGCGGGAGAGAGGAACTTGGAGATACAAAATAAATGAAACAATAGAAAAGGGTAAAAAATTCATCAAAGAGGGAACCTCAGCCTATAAAACAAAGACCAAAGAAAATAGTCAGCAGAAAGGGGAAAGAGACAGCGTTCCCTGTAAGTTGTTTGCTTGTGCAGCCGCCCAGGCAAGGTTCAAATGCTGCCCAGCTGATTAGCAGAGCACCACACTTAGGTGTTTGTTTCTACTGGTGGTGCACATTTGCACATGCCTTAGTGCACATAGCAATATTATTCTGCACATGAATGCAACAAATTGCACAGAGATGGAAAAGAGTGAGGGATTTGCATCAGTGAAAGAAGCTGGGGGAGATACTGGTCTAGATCCTCAGCCCATGTGAGGGCTTGCCCCCAATTACTGGGAGAGCAGAGATTGACACTACAGAGATTGATCTCTTGGGGTTCGATGTAGTTAGTGGGTCTAGTAAGGACCCGCTAAACTGACCACTGATGATGCCCCCTCTGACTATGGCATTCCACGGGGTCACAAGGAGTGCGGGAAGTCGACAGGAGAGTGTCTCCCATCGACCTCCCGCAGTGGGGACGCAGTGGAAATTCGACCTAAGGTAGGCCGGTGCCAATGAAGCTAGTCACGTCGTGGGAGTTGCATCCCTTAGGTTGCCTTTGTCCCCCAGCGTACACCTGGCTGGACAGGTAATGACCTTAATGGAAGCAGGCCAGCAGGGGCGTGCTCTGAATCCCTGCGTAATGGTAGCACCCTGGCCAGAAGTGGTCTGAAGGTCATTTGGAGGAAGGCGCTAGATCCCGAAGTACCCTGCAGAACCTGGGCGAGGCTAGGAGGCCACTGGCTGACCTTAAGACAACAAAGGCTCAACGTTAGTAGGATGGGGAACAAATCGCACAGCAAAGGCCCACTGGCGGTGCCCCAGGATGCATGTGAGGTGCACCCGGAACACACCGATACAAGGGAGGGTGCCGCGGGCTGGCCGGATGAACCATGATCCTCTGCAGGAGCATAACTGGCAGCCTGTGGTGCCGCCCAGCACATGCCCTTGATGGCTGCGCCAGAGGCAACAGAAAGGATTCCTGCCCGAGAGAGCGGCTTGGGGAGACGCTCGGGTGGACGGCAGGGGGCTGACGGTCACACTTCGTTACTGAAATGCAGCCAGGACAGGATTCTCTCCTGCACACAGGCCAAGCAAAGCTCCCCTACAGCTCGGACACCCTTGACCCAGGTGAGCCGTAGCCCAGCTTTCCCACAGGCAGTTACCCAGATCAGACCACAGTCTGGCACTGGCCTGTCACGAAGCTGCTGAATGCAAACGGGAATGCCAGGGATTGAATGAACAGAGACAACGGGCTTGATCCTGCCCCCACTGAAGTCAGAGGCAAAACTCTTGTCAAGCTTTAACTGGTGCAGGAACAAGCTCGTGTGGCCCCAGGGAGGCACAGGAAACAGCTCTCCAGACACTTGCTCCGGGGGGGGGGGGGGGGGGCGCAAAATGGGAACCCGTCTACAGAGAATGCTGCCTTATTCCTTAAGCAAATACGGTCTTGGCCATGCCCGTGCAGGGTGCCCTCTTGGCATCCAGCACTCACTGCCTTGTGCTGGTCCCTGAGCTACTTGGAAGCCCCCAATGGGTCCCACTGCCTGGGTGCTTACCTAGCTGCAGAAGCACGCTGGACACCTCAGCCAGCCTGCCGCCAGGCATGGGTGCATTGTGCTCTGCTTTGCTCCAGCCAAGGCTGGCCCGGAGCAGCCGGGAATGGATGTAGTCTCTGCAGAGCACCTTGGCCTGGGACACCAGCTCCTTGTCAGTGGGCGACCGGTCAAACACCTCCATCACCTCCGCAGCGAAGACTGAGGAACGGCGTAGCACCTCCATCCCCAGCAGCCGGATTCACCCGCTCACGGGCCCACCCCAGAACCTGCAGCGATTGTCTTCCAGAGGGAATGCGCTGGGGGCCTGGCACAGCTCCCAGCAAGGCCCTTCCTCAGTTTCCCTGCTGGGTAAGTGCACGTGGAAATCTGTCAGCTGCTCCGAGAGAACCCAGCAGCGAGGGCCCGACCCCCGCTATACATCGCAGGGCCAGGGGAGCCGGGGTGCTCCGCTCCACTGCCAGACCCCACGTCCGGGCGAAGGGGCCAGGCCCTGCAGTGCCCGGGGTGGGCTGGCGCCACGGCCCCCGTCTCCCCTCCGCTTTGCGACCCAGCAGCCGAGACCCTGGAACCAAGTCTCAGCCCGTGCGGACCCGCCGCAGCCCCCTCCCCGCGGTGCCCGCGCTGGGCATTTCCCGCCGCCCGGCTCCAGCCTGGGGCGTTGCGGTGCCGGGCTCCCCCGGGCAGGCAGGTCCCGCCTCCGGGCGCCGCAGCCGCAGCCTGGTGCCGGGGGCGCGATCGGCTCCCGGGCGCCCTGCGCGGGGTCTCACCTGGCGAGAGCCGCGGGCACGAACCCTCCGCGCCGGGGCTGCTTGGCCGCAGACTGGGCCTCCGCGCCGCTGCCCGGGTCCGCCTGCCGCGCGCTGCAGCGGGGCGCGGGGGAGGCCGCCGGCCGCAGCCTTGTAGGGAAGCGGGGCGGGGCGGGGCGGGGCGCGAGAGCCCCGCCCCTTAAGGAGGCTCGGGGCGGTTGTGCTGCTGGGCCCGGAGCCGTGGCTCGGGCAGGGCGCGAGGAGCGTTTGTGGGGAGCGCTGGGGAGGAGCCAGGCGGCAGCGCACAGGCTGGCAGATGGGTGGGAGCGCGGGCAGCACCCTCCTGCCCATCACAGCCTCCCTGCCTGTGCCAGTGCGGGGCAGGGATGGGCACTCTCGCTGTGCACGCGCACGCCCGCCTCGGGTCCCTAGTGCACCTCACCGCGCTTGGCTACTTGGCGGGTGATGTGCCACAGGGACTGGTGACCTTTCAGCCCCCCGGGAGCCCCACTGGTATAAAGGGATGGGCCAAGGACAAGTTACAAGCCTAGATCCAGCCGTCCCCTCTCCAGACCGCGTCCGGCAGGCTTAACAGTGAACTGTCACTAGGCAGGCAGGCAGGCCACTTCATTTTGGAACCAGATTTTTCATTCAGCAACAGAAGCCTGGTTGAAGGTGGTTGTAGCCACTTTTGTAAATCAGAGTGGTGGGGCGACTGCCCCACGCTGGCTGGAAGGGGTTGAAGCAGGTATCTAAAAGGGTGTCATAAGGAGGAGGGAGAAAACTTGTTCATCTTGGCCTCTGAGGATAGAACAAGAAGCAATGGGTTTAAACTGCAGCAAGGGAGGTTGAGGTTGGACATTAGGAAAAAGTTCCTAACCGTCAGGGTGGTTAAACACTGGAATCAATTGCCCAGGGAGGTTGTGGAATCTCCATCCCTGGAGATACTTAAGAGCAGGTTAGAGAAATGTCTATCAGGGATGGTCTAGACAGTGCTTGGTCCTACCGTGAGGGCAGGGGACTGGACTCAATGACCTCTCGAGGTCCCTTCCAGTCCTAGTATTCTATGATTCTGTGAAGCAGGCTGGAGGGCCTGTTTGAAATCCTGGGAGGGCCCTTGTTGGAGGGACCACTGGACCCACTTCCAACATGAAAAACAGGGTGGGGGTGCAGGTCACAGGTTCAAAACACAGAGGCAGGCTGGAGGGAGCCTGCACAGACCCCTGGCCAATCAGGGAGAGCCTTTTAAGAAGCCAATCAGAAGGCAGCTTGCTGGGGCAGCCCTGTCTGTATAAAAGGAGCTGCGCCACAGAGCATGGGCAGTTAGGCCCTGACCAGGGAAGGTGCAGGATCTGTCCTAGAGAAGCACCTTTGGGAGAGCAGTGCTGGGCAAGCTCAGAGGCCTAGAGGGGAAGGCTCTAGCCTGGTACCTGCTGGCCTTGCCACAAGAGCCAGGCGGGTGCAAAGGCTCCCAGGGAAAATGGCTCAGGGAACTAGAGGCAGTGGAGGGAGTGTGAAGGAGGCAGGATAAAGCAGCCACCAGAGGGTCCCTGGGTCAGGACCCAGTGCAGTGGGTGAGTGAGCCTGGGTCCCCCCCATCCTTCTCGCACTACATCAAGCCACCATTGACGAATGGCCTGAGAGAACTGTGTGGCTTGCCCCTGAGGTGTGGAGCTAGACTGACGCTGCAGTTGGCCATGGTGGCAGGTGCTAGACTAAGGACTGCTGAAACAACCCCCTGGAAGGGGGGCAAGAGACCGCTGTAGTGGGCGCTGCTGGCGGGCAGTGTCCTGAAAAGGGATTGCATGGTCTGGAGCAAGAGCGTGGACTGGGGAGACACCAGCCAGAAGGCAGCACCCTGTTGATGAAAGGACTAATTCCCTGGAGCTACCAGTAGGAGGCGCCAGGGTTCTCTTTGATGTTAGCTGGCTGTTCTGACCACAGTCACTTTCACACCTATGAACTCAAAGGACAATTCCAGGAGCAGCCATGCCCCTGCTGTAGAACGTAGAAAACAAAGCCAGTTCTGCAGGGGGCAGTTGGAGTCCTAAGGTTCAGCTTTGGGAGCATCAGAACGTTTCCCTGTTAGGCCAGAGACTGGTCCAGTCGCTCCTCTGCCCACTACAGTTAGAGGACAGACACGTGTTTGGCCAAACATTCATATTTTAGTTGGTTGAGACCCCTCATGAAATGAATTAACTTAGCTCCTCTCAGCTGGCTGATTACCAAGGCCCATATGTGTAAAAGTCTCAGGCTGTGGACAGCTACCACTAAATTAATGGACTGGGCAAGGGGAAGAGGCCGCTCTCTCACGTACAAGTATTGTGTTAATTGTCCGAGCCTGGAAGACACCGTAAGTGGAAGTGACAGTTTGTAGGTGCGAGAACTGTTGCTTTCCTCCTTCCCGGGCCTGACCAGAAGCCCATACAGGATTCTTGTTTATTATTTGCAGTGCAATGACCCTCGGACCCCAGTCATGGATGCCAGGGCCCATTGGGATATCCCTGCCCCTAAACAACTTGCATCCAAATGAAGGGCCCCTGCTGACCTCTGTGGTCTTTGTGTGTCATGCCCAATGCTGCAGCAGGCTTGAACCCCCACACCACTGCTCTCTAGAACTGTTTGTAGCTACACACTTCAGCCCTGGATAGCTTAGCCTGCCCTTTGGAACAATAGCTGCTCTGGAACCACAGCAAGGTCCCACATCTCTGTCAGAGAGGGTGGCAATGCATGCCGCCTCAGTCCACAGACACCCCCCCTTACTGTGGAAAGGATGCTGGAGGGGAAGAGCAGGCAGGCAGGCAGGCAGGACCACTGGACACAGCCTGCAGGACTGAAATACATACACATTTGTGGCAACTCAGAGCATGTGATTGGTGCTGAGGCTGGGAGCCATGGGGTTGCCAGGTATGTGTATCCAAAGCCCAGGGCTGGCAACAGGACTCCATAGTGGTGACTCCCAATTAGTTGGTGATCCAGCTCCCTTTCTGCAGAACTCCCTCCTAGGTACTCAGTTCCTATTCTGTATGTGTGCAACTGACTATGCCCTCCTAAGCGTAGCACTCTGCACTTGTCCTTACTGAATTTCTGCCTGCTTATTTCAGACACTTCTCTAGTCTGTCAAGATAATTTTAAATTCTGAGATTAGCCCTTGCGACCCTCCTATCTTGGTATTCCCTCACAAAGAGGTGTATTCTCTAAGCCACGATCTCCTCATTTGGGAAGATACTGAACTGGGCTCAGGCTGGGTCCATGCACAACCCCACTGACTCTGCCCTCCTGGATTGATTGTGAGCCATTTGTGCACTGAGTGCACTTTTCCAACTTTCATCAAGGCGATCTTTCTCTAGTTTGAGAGGGTCACATGATGCCGGACCAGAAGCCTTACTGAAGTCAAGGGATAGCACATCTACTGCTTTCCCTCTTTCCACGATGCTTGTTACCCTGCCAAGGGAGGGTACTAGGAGGGTTTGACAAGTTTTTCTTGGCAAGCCGATATTTACTGTTACTTATCACCGTATTTCCTTCAAGGTACTTACAGGCTGACAAATTTGCTCCATTATCTTTCCGGGCACAGAAGTTAGGCTGGTTGATCTATATTTCCCTGGGTTGTCCTTAGTCCTCTTTTCAGAGATGGATACTATATTTGTTCCTTTTCAGTCCCCTCAGATCTCTCCCGTCCTCCTCCAGTTCTCAAAGATAATTGCTAATGGCTCAGATTTCTTCAGCCAGTTCCTTACACATGTTAAGAAGTTCACTTGGCCCTGCCCATTTGAGGTCATCCAGCTTGTCTAAGTAATTCCTAACTTGCTCTTTTCCTATTTTGGCCTCACATGCTGCCCCCTTTATGCTGATGTTTGCTATGCTCGTTATCTAGTCACTGCTAAAGTTTTGGGTGAAAACAGAAACCAAAGAGTCATTTAACACACTTTGGCCACTGGTGCGTTTTCTGCTGGTGTCTTTTTCTCCTTATTGAGTAACGGGACTGCCCTGCTCTTGCTCCTTCTCTTGCCTTTCAAAGGAGTGTAAAATGCTTTCATAGAATCCCAGGGCTGGAAGAGGCCTCAGGAGTCACTGAGTCCATCCAGACCCTTGCCCAAAGCAGGACCAACCCCAACCTAGACTTCCCCCACTGCAACTTGAGACCACTGCTCCTCGTTCTGCCATCTGCCACCACTGAGAACAGCCTCTCTCCAGCCTCTTTGGAACCCCCTTCAGGTAGTTGAAGGCTGCTACCAATTCCCCCCTCACTTTTTTCTTCTGCAGACCAAGTAAGCCCAGATTCCTCAGCTTCTCCTTGTAGGTCATGTGCTCCAGCCCCCTTATCATTTTGGTTGCCCTCTGCTGGACCCTCTCCAATGCGTCCACATCTTTTCTATAGTGGGGGGCCCAGAACTGGACACAATATTTCAGATGTGGCCTCGCCAGTGCTGAATAAAGGGGAATAATCACTTCTCTAGATTTGCTGGCAATGTTTCTCCTAATGCACCCCAATATGCCGTTAGCCTTCTATCGACTCATATCCAGTTTCTCTCATCCTCTGTAATCCCCAGGTCCTTTTCTGCTGAACTGCTACTTAGCCATTTGGACCCCAGCCTGTAACAATGCTTGGGATTCTTCCATCCCAAGGGCAGGACTCTGCACTTGTCCTTGTTGAACCTCCTCAGATTTCTTTTGTCTCAATCCTCCAATTTGTCTAGGTATGCTTTCTTGTTGCTCTTTCTGTCAGGGATAGTTTTGAGCAAAGACAATTGAGGGGGGACCTGATAAGTCTTCAGGTTATGAAGAGGACAAGGATCAAGTATTCTCCATGTCCTCTGAAGGTGGGGAAAGCTGGAACGGGCTTAGTCTGCAGCAAGAGAGACTTGTGCTTGAGAGGAAGACTGTCTTTCTGTGAGGATGGTTAAGGTCTGGAACAGGGAGCCAAGAGAGATTGTGGAATCCCTGTCACTGGAGGTTGGACCATGGATGTCGGCACAGAGGGGGCCCAGAGGCCACTGCCCTCCCACTTTTTACCATGTGCCAGAGCCCCACCCTTCCTTACCCACCTCCAGGCCCTGTGTCCCAGACAGAACTTGGCATGGGTAACGGTAGCCCAGGAAGCCTGGGCAGCTGTAAGGTAGCCACAGACACACACACACCCCCAGCCCATGTTTCCACATGCCCCTGGATCACCCACCCACGGCAGGGGGAGGGTCCATGGCTCCCCACTGCTCCCAGTGGCTCTTATCATGGCGAGAAGCTGGAGCCAGGTCAAGGTAAGATCCATGCAGCCAAATGTGAGGCTGCCACCCCACCACCTGCCCTAGGAAGGGATCTGGAGAGCGAGGACACAGGCCGGAGGCTGCTCTTGGGCCCCACTGTCATGATTCCATCTTGGCTGGGGGGGCAGGGCCTTGGGGAAAGAGGAGGGTCGGAGGGAGGGCCATGGAGCGGCAGAGTCTCATGGGGCCCCCACTTTTAGGAAGAATCCATTGCCCCAGGCCTGGACCCCCCGTCAGGGACAAAGGAAGTTACATGGTCTGCCTCAGCTCAGGTGGCCGGCCTTGAACTCCTGAGGTCCCTTCCACCCCTACGATTCGATGATTCTCCAGGTGAAATCCTGAACTCCTACCTCCCGCTTGCCACGGGGGCAGACAGGTTTGAAAACGTGGACAGGTCTTCCCTGGGACGTGGACTGAGAGCACTCACTCATCTCCTGCGGGCTGCCCACATTGTGTAACCACTGACCTCTAGCCAGGGTCACATTCACACCCAGGTCAACACATGAAAGGCTTCTTATCGGCAAGGCCCATTACTTGCTCAGCAATCTGTAGGGTAACAGTGACGTAGTAGGGCAGACACTGACTGTGGTGCATTTCCTGTAGCTTGTTTGAAACACATTTTACAGAGTCCCAAAACACCCTGCAAACCAGGCAGGGAGAACAGAGAAGAGGAGGTATCCTCCCTCCCAAATATTGTTACTTTCCATAAATGATATATGGTAATGGCCTGCTCAGTTGAAACTGGCCTGCTCTTGCCATTTGGAATGTGTAAAGAAAGCATTTATATAGTACGGAGAAGACGTACCTGGCATTCCTGGGGCCTTTTAGGACAGAGGCTGTGGAGTGGGGGGTGAAGGAGTCAGGCTGGGGGGTGAGGAGGCGCTCAGGGCAGGGGGTTGGGGTTCAGGAGCCAGGGTGGGGGGTTGGGAGGTGTGTGAGAGAGGGGGCCTCAGGGTACACAGCCTGCCCACCTGCTTCTCCCTCGGGCTAACCCAGGCTGGTGGCGGCCATGCTAGCTGGCCAGCAGCTACTCCCAGGGCAGGCTGGGGTGGCAGGGGCCATGTTGCCAGCCATTGGCTGCTACCTGGGGCTGGGGCACTTTCTGCCCCCTGGTGGTCACTTGTGAGTATAGCTGTCCCTGCTATCACAGTCCTCCCTTTTCCTTTGAGAAGCAATCCCATTCCAGGCACATCCCACTGGCCTGGCACAGCCAAACCCGGCCCTTGCTTTAAGTTATAAGACGAGGAAGCTGCCTCTTGTGGTGGTCCTAGCGCTTACTGTTTAGGGGGAGTTCTTGAACAAACAGACTCAGACAGACGGATGATGGTCTTACACACACACACACAAAAGCTGACAGATGCACAAACTCTCTCCATTGATACATCAGAAAAGCCAGGAATGGAAGAAATGGCTCCTGGAATGGTTACCCTCCACACAGAGTCATTGGCTTGGTCTGTGCTAGTCTGTGGTCGTCTTGTGGTTGGTCCACCGAAGGGGTTTATGCATCTGTTCCTGCGTCCATCCAAGGGACACAGGGATAAGCCGTTCCTAAGTAATTCCATGTGTAGAGGCTTAATCCAGAATAAGTGTGTCTTTTCTGGCTCAGCGTAGAGCCACTTGGAGAAGGAAGAAGGCGCTCTCTTGTTCTGGGATAAGCATCTGCCAGGGAGCTGACAGCCTGCACGGGCCCCTGGGAGAGGGGGAAGGGAGACTGTCTCCACACTCCAGCCAGCCCTCAGCACCACCCAGAGCGTGTGATTCAAAGGGCCTGGGGCTCAGGCCGCCTCTGCTGCCATCGTAGAGTGGCCGGGAACCCTTGGCCCCTTTGAATCGCCAGGCCTGGATCAAGTGCCCCTGCCCCTCATTGCTCCCCCTGTCGGCAGGCGTGACATTGGCACGCGAAGCGATTCAGGAATGGCTATGCTGAAGAGCTCCACGTGTAGACAAGCCCGGGTCATCACGCTCAAGTTGTAGGGGCTTCCTCAGGCAACATGGGGTGTGTGGAAACGCAGGCTCCCTCCCCCCCATCCCTGTGGCCATGGTTCATTTCGGAATGCGGTGAGCAGCTGCTTTCTGGGGCTGTGTGGGAGCAAAGAGACAGAAGCTGCTTCCAGCCACAGGGAACTTAGGGGGCATTCTGTGCCTGGTGGGCCACAGTCCCATCCCTAGGATCCATGGGATCTCTGGCTCTAATAGGGTGCAAGATCCAAGCTCCCAGCCGGCTCCTGGCTGCTCTGGTCCCCACCTCTGCCAGACTTAGGGGCCGCCTCACCCTATGTGCTGGGGAGGGGCGAGGGGTCAGCTGCCTCTTGTTGGAGACCCTGCCTCTGGGCCCCACAAGGACCAGATGCTCACCGCAAGCAAGGTGCAAACGGCCGAACTCACTCACCCACTTCCGCAGCCCGTCGAAGCCTCCTTAGCCCCAGCCCCTCATGGCGGCCCCGGGCCTGCCTCGGCCACCTCTGCCCTAGGCATGCCTCCCAGAGCGCCGCGTGCCCAGCACAGCCATCCTCGCCTGGGCTCATCCCCGCAGGCCCCACCCCCCTCCAGGCTGCGGCTCAGCACAGGAAGTTCTTGCGTTTCCCCAGCCTCCAAGTCTCCTGCTGTCACCCGCCTGGCCCCGGCCCTGCTGTTCTGCCAGCCATTCAGCAGCCGCAGCCCAAGGCAAAGATGCAAGAGAACCAGCAGTGGCACTAGCCACGGGAGCTAGGAAGCTGCCAGCAGGGCTCTGGCTTCCCAGTGCTGGGTGCGGGGGGCTGCCTCAGGCTGACCTAGCACCCGGGCAGAGGAGGGAGTCCCGCTGTAGCTCCATTACTAGCAAGCTCAGGCTAAGGAACACTCGCGTCACAGCCGGAGGAGAGGAACAGGCTGTGTGGGAAAGCGCCGCCTGTGCAGCGACCTCAAGCAGCGGCCAGGCATGGGGCTAGGTCTCTCCGACGTGGTTCCTTAGGACACTTCCCCATTGCTGGGCCGCAGACAGGCCAGTCGCTCTGCAGAGGCCACCTTCAAGGTGACGTGATGACTGCACATCCTGACGGGGCAGGAAACCCAGCAGTTCTTTGGGCAGAAATGAAACCTGTCCTGCAGGAGGCAGAGCTGTCTCTGGGCTTCAGGGGAGAACCAGGAGCACCTCTCCTGAGCTGTAGAGCAGAGTCCGCCTCGTGGAGGGCGCAAGCCCACGGCCTGGCCTAGGATCCCCCAAATGCCGGCCATTCAGATGTCACAGAGCAGTACGGGTCCAGCCCCACAGGCAGTTAGGGGGCGGGTAGGCAGGTTCGGGAAGCTGGTCTCTTCCTTTACGTTCCGCCTCCACCCCCCCCCCAAGGTTCGCCCCTTCTCAGCAGTGCCCGTGATCTCACCATCTGCCAGCCCCCCCAAGCCTGCCTCTGGTTCTCACTTCCCTTGACTGCAGGGTTCCTGCTTCTGGCCCGAGCCCCCTGCATCAGGCCAGAGGTTTCATTTGCACCCCTCTGCCCATGCCACCCTCTTCAAACCCTCTCCTGCCTTTTGCCTCCAATGGTGCTTCCTGTCTTCCTAGCCCTGCACCTCTCCCTCTCTGCATCCCTCCTGGTTCCTGCCCCCCTCAAGCACCCCTCTATGTCCCCCTCTCATATTTGCACCTTCCACGCCACCCCCTGTCCTTGATTCCACCCTGCAAATCCCTCTGGTCCCAGTGGAGTCGGGCCGTGCTTAGTGGGCAGCTGGAAAGGTGGAATCTGGCCCAGAACTTAGCAGTTTACCCAAGCTCCAAAGCAAAGCACCTTGGACCCGAGCCCCACCTGGCCATGGGGGGAGTTCAGGGCTGGTCTCCAGCCCCCTGCTTCCAAGGAGGCTCCCCACTCAGTTCCAGCTTCTGAACCAGAGCGGCTGAGACTGAGACCCCAGCGCTGCCAGTCAAACACTGAATTATTGACCGATGTGCACTGTGCCAGTCAGTGCCTCGCTTGCGCTATTGGCCGCAGGTCTTGTTCTTTCAGCCTTGCTGAAATACTGCTACTCGGGAGCTGAGATCCAGAACTCGCCCATCGGCCAGTGCAAACAAGAATCTTCTGCATGAGAGTAGGTGGCCCCATGAATTCCCATGCCCGTGGCCCTGGGGGTAATGTAGCTCCTCCAGCACTGAGGTGGGACTGTCAAAGTGCTGGGCACGTTGAGCCTTGAAACCTCGCTCCTCGGAGGGGGATGACTCAGCTTCCTGATGAGGGCAGTGAGCTGAGGGGAAGGGACTCGACTTCCTCTCTCCCTTACGGTACCTGTCTAGGCTGACAGACACATCTTGCTCCTTGTTCACCCCTCGGGGGCCGGTGTGACCACCAGGACGTCTGTGGAGTCGAGTTGTTTCTGTACAAGGAAGCTCAAAGTCAGCACCACTGCAGGAAAGTGGCAAACGGCGAGGACCTAACGGGGCAGCCCCATCTCTTGGCGAGATCCCTTCCGTGTGCACGTCGGCCCAGCTGGGCAACACCAAGTCCTGCTGGGCAGCTTGTGCTCCTGCCAGGACCGCTGCTGAAATGGGCATGGCTCTGGCAGGCGGCTGGGCCGGGTGCTGCAGGAGAGAACGCACTGGGGAGTGTGGGTGCGGAAGGAGCCCGTGGGAGGAAAGAACAGCTTGTACGTCCAGGCTCTCTACCCAGGCAGGAAGCTCCCAGCTCTGCTGAGCTCTGACGGGGACGCCCCAGCCTACAATGTTCCGTTCCATTCCATTCTTGGCTGGGGTTGGCCCCGACACCCCTACCGCCCACCCCCACGTGCCTCAGAGGGGCGCCGGGCCCTGCTCGTGCGTGCCCACGGGGGGCAGGCAGCAGAGCTGACGCAGCGCAGAGTAGGCCAGCCCACTCACGTGCTGGCACCCCTGCATTGCCCCCTGTAGCCCCCTCTCCCCTGCCCCCAGCACAGACCAGTTCTCCCAGAACCTAGCACGTCCCTGCATGGAGCCAGGTGCCACGTACAGCCGGTGCTGACCCAAGAGACACTGTGGGCTCTGGCAAGGCGCACCCAGGAGTCCATCGTGTTCTCCAGGCAGCGGAGGCACATTTGAAGGGGGAAGGGAGCACCCACATCCGAGGTGCCGTGACCCCCATGGGGAGGAATTGAGGTGCACTGGGACCGATGGGCTGAAAGCCTGGGCCAGGCTGGCTGGCTGTCAGGAAATCGTCTCCCACAGGAAGCAACAGGAGCCCCGCTGCTGGGGGTTTCAGACCGGCCGACACTCGCGGACAGTCTGTGGGCGGGAGCAGGCCGGCTGGTGGGAGACTCAGACTCGCTGGTCTCCCCCTCCAGCTTCCACGACTCATGCCTGGCTGACGTGGGCTCCGACTGGACAGCTGTGGAGCCGTGCCCGAGCCGCCGATTCCCTGCTCTGGGAAGCGTTTCCCTGGGCAGGGCCCTGCCGCCGATCCTGGTTGCTTTCTAGCAGGCCGGCTGAAGCCCAGAGCGCTGGGACAGCACCAGCCACACGCCCCCCCAGCCTAGGGCACGGAGCACAGCCATAGGCAGCTCTCAGTGGCAGGCAGCTTCGGCCCCTGCTGCGTCAGGACCAGGCACCAGAGACCCAGGGAAGCGGGCGCTCCTCCTGCCTGGAGAACTGACAGCTTCCACTGCTGGTCCCAGTCCAGGCTGGGCAGGCAGCCCGCACGTGCTGGGAGCTCAGTGGAAGCCAGAGAGGCCCCGCAACGGATGGGGTGGGGGCAGGCGAGATGAGGGCCTGTCTGTTCTTTCAGGGAGGGCAAGCAGTCTCAGGACAGTGACCATCCCCCCACCAAATGGGGCGCGAGGGGCCCAAGCGGCAGCTGCCGCCAGTGAGATCTGCAGTGACCCGCAGGCATCCCAGGTGGGGCTGAGGGAGATGTCCCAGCTCCTGGCTTCTGGGGGCTGGCTGGGTAGCAGCCTCCTGCAGCTGACAGGAGGGAGGGAGCAGAGTTCACTGCCTCTGCCAGGCGCTGGACGCTCCGGGACCCGGGCGGCCGTCCAAGCGCTCGGTGGCACCTGGGAGCTGAGATGGGCAAATGGGCTGATGGGGAGTCCCTGTTGATCCCCAATTCACAGGAGGGCTGCCCACCTGCCCCTACACCCAGCCAGCCATGCTGCCTGGAGGAAGGGCTACCAGGCCCTTGTCCTCCCCGTGCGAACGAACACCAGCCTGGCCCAGGCACGGGCGTGCTCCCCAGGAGCAGTGCAGCTTTGTGCAGGGGCCCAGAGAAAACCCCTTGTGCCCTGCCCCAGCTGTGCACTCAGGCAGGTCAGCCACAAGCTGATGTGTTCCTGCCCTTGTGTTACAGCCAGGTAGCAGTCACCTCGGACCACGGTCTCTCCCCAGCCTCCTGGTGCATCACGGAGCCCCTGGTGCCAGGCACTGGACACATGGAGCTTGAGATCTCTCTGTCCCATCAAGGGGTCCCCAGGGCATTGATATTCACTGGGTGTGAAGCTGCAGAAACATGCCCCCTTGCTGATGAAAGGGACAGGCGGGTGGCGTTGGGGACCCTGCCCTGGGGTGGTGCTGTGGGCAGAGGGCAGGAGTGCCGGATGCCCCCCTGGGAGTGAGGGGTCTGGTTTCCCTTTCACGGTGCTTAGACGCAGGCCCATAGCGCTGCCGGGGCAGGGGACGAGTGCCCCCGGGCGCAGTTCCCACCACTGCGGAGGGGGAGTTTTCATGCCTAGGGACTTCCCCCCTCCAGTGCCGACCCAGCCCTGCCACGGGTCCTTTGGCTGCTGTCTCTGGGACGGGCATGGTGCCTGGCCCCTTCATTCCCACCATGCAAATCCCCCCAACCGCACTGTGCAGGTCGGGCCAGTGTCACAGGCAGGCTCCAAGTCCACGGCCACCTCGCAGGCCAGCTCCCTCACCAGTGGCTCAGCACTCCTGCGTCTCACCGTGGCTAGGAGCCAGCTGGCCTGCCCTGCACCACCTGCTGGCTGAGCGTTCGGCGGGCCGTGGCCTGGCCCTCCCAGAACTGGGCCAGAGCCGCGCACAGGGTCACGCCCAGGACAATGAGTCGGGCCAGAACAAGGCAGCCCACGTTTGGAAGTGTTCAGGGAGGCAGCAAGGGGGTAAGAGTCCCCAACAGCCCAGGTGGGACCTGCGATCCCTTGAATCCAAGCCCCTCTCTCCTTGGCAGAGCACAGTTCGTGCAGAGGGAGCCCAAAGCACCTGGCACGTTCTACCGCCAGCTTGTGGAACTCACTGCCACCGCGGGCACGCCCAGAGCTCAGCGAGAGGACAGGCCCCGCTAGCTCCTGGAGGTGCTAGACTGGATTAAAAATAGCCAGGAGCCTTGGAAGGGATCTAGCCCCTCCTGTCTCGGAGCTGAAACCAGCTGCTGAGGGGATTCCCTTGGAAGCAGTTTCCCTGGCCAGGGAAGGGACATTCAACGCCAGGGGTTTGCTTTTAAGGCCTTTTCTTTGGGGCTTGTTTTGGCCCAAGTACACTCGACAGACGAAGACAATGGCGCGTCCGTGTGCTCAGGAATTCCCATAGGATTTCCCTGCTCCAAGTAGTCTGAAGCTGTGGGGGCAGCCTTCCATCAGGTTTTCCCCTGGCCCCTCTTCTGCTTCAACCTCCATGCCGAGCAGGCAGCGACCTGTTAACCCTTTGTGGCTTGCTCCAGGTTTTACATTTAATCAGCAGGCCCGTCTATAACTGTCCACCTAGGAGACTGGGGGGTGCACTGCCCCCAGCCCTGCCAGGTTGCTGCTATTCTTCTTCTCCCGGACAGTCAGGGAGATCCTTGGGCAGCCGGGCGGGAGAGGAATGGATGGAAACCAGTGGAATCTGGCCGCCCTGCGTGGGAATGATAACAAAATGTCTCGCGGCTCGCCGGGCGCAGGCTGCCCCTCACTGCTGTGCAGTACAGTGCTAGCTGGATGCCCTCTTGTGGGGTGCTCTGGATGGACACCCTATTTGTGACTGTAACACTTGCCTTGGCAACACAGATCATTAATATAGCCGTGGGGAGAGGCCCATCAAGCTGCTGCTCCAAGCCCAGACTAGGTCTTGCCAGTGCCGTCAGAAGGACGAACGCAAGCAAAAGCCAGGGACAGCAGCTGGAACAGCCCTCACTCTACAGTTAAGCTTTGGGGCCCCGATCCTGCAGGCACGTCTGCCGTGAGTAGCTCTAGGCGCACACGGAGCTCGGGAGTCTACCCCAGTGGGTAAACCAGGGTTGCGCATGCCTCAGCGTGTGTAGGATCCAGCTAAAAATGCCAACGAGCCCTGAGAAAGAGGCCTCTGAGTTCCTGCTTTAGGTACCTCTAGCAATTGTCAGGTTTGCTTTAGCGCCCATCCCTGTAGTTTTAAGTCCTTCCCAGGTAGATCAGACCAGCAAGCTCCCTAGCAGACCTCAGAGCTGCTGCCCTCCCGTTGCAGCTTGGTTTGTTCTGTGTTTTAAATGACCAGAGCTCTGGTGAGGGTAGAAAAGCACCAACAAAAAGCAGGGACCCGAGGGTCTGCACGCACCTGCGGGGACCCGCGCCGGGACCCGAGAGTCTGCACGCACCTGCGGGGACCCGCCCTGGGACCCGAGAGTCTGCACGCACCTGCGGGGACCCGCGCCGGGACCTGAGAGTCTGCACGCACCTGCGGGGACCCGCACCGGGACCCGAGAGTCTGCACGCACCTGCGGGGACCCGCGCCGGGACCCGAGAGTCTGCACAGACCTGCGGGGAGCCGCACCGGGACCCGAGAGTCTGCACGCACCTGCGGGGACCCGCCCCGGGACCCGAGAGTCTGCACAGACCTGCGGGGACCCGCCCCGGGACCCGAGAGTCTGCACAGACCTGCGGGGACCCGCCCCGGGACCCGAGAGTCTGCACAGACCTGCGGGGAGCCGCACCGGGACCCGAGAGTCTGCACAGACCTGCGGGGACCCGCACCGGGACCCGAGAGTCTGCACAGACCTGCGGGGAGCCGCACCGGGACCCGAGAGTCTGCACAGACCTGCGGGGACCCGCACCGGGACCCGAGAGTCTGCACAGACCTGCGGGGACCCGCACCGGGACCCGAGAGTCTGCACAGACCTGCGGGGAGCCGCACCGGGACCCGAGAGTCTGCACAGACCTGCGGGGACCCCCACCGGGACCCGAGAGTCTGCACAGACCTGCGGGGACCCGCACCGGGACCCGAGAGTCTGCACAGACCTGCGGGGACCCCCACCGGGACCCGAGAGTCTGCACAGACCTAATCTCCCTCTGGACGTGTGTTCCCCAATCGCATATGCTCCACTGCGGCGGCTCTCTGCAGCTCTGAGCTCAGTGATTAATGGGGTTATTGCCTCTATTCACAGGAATAATCAGTGTGAATTATTTTCCCAGCAAACTTTGGGTTTCCTCTCAGAACCCAGAGACCTCTCTTTCTCAAAGGATACTCAGGGCTCGTTGGCATTTTTAGCCCTGTTCCTACATAGTCTGAGGCATGTGAGTCCCTAGTTTACACACCAGGGTAGCCCCCCTGAGCGCCGTGTGTGCCTAGAGCCCTCATGAGAGCCCGTCACATGGAATGTGGAAAATGAATGACAGTCTAAATAAGGTGACCATATCTCCCTATGCTGAATATGGGACACCTGGTAAAATCACTCGTATTCAAGCGAGTTCAATGGCAATCAGTCAGAGCTGTGCAGTACAAACTAAGGATGTTAAGGACTAGTCGTCTAGTTGACTATCCGATAAGCAAATGCTTATCAGATAGTCAGTCGACTAGTCAATTCCCCCCCCCCTTGCAGCCTCTATCAGATGGAGGCAGCAAAGGGGGGGCAAGAAGGGGGTACTTCAAAGCAGCAGCGCTGCACAGTTGATCTCAGGATCAGCTGTGCAGCGCTGCCCCTTTGAAATGCTGAGGCGGTGTTCAAAGGGCAGCACCGCACAGCTGATCCCTTGGCGTTTCAAAGCAGTAGTGCCGCGTGGAGTCCGGGGTCAGCTGGACTCCCCAGCTGACCCCAGGCTCTGTGTGGCATTTCAAATCAGCAGCACAGCATGAAGCCTGGGATCAGCAGGGGATTCAGAGTCCCGCGCTGACCCTGGGCTCCATGCTGTGCTTCTGCTTTGAAATGCACAAGAAGGCCCGCTGGGGACTCTTGTCCATTTCAAAGCTGGCCCCCACGTGCAGCCCGGAGTCAGTGGGACTTCCCGCTGGCCCCGGGCTGCACGCGGAGTTCCGCATTTCTCCTTGGAAATGTACAAGAGCCTCGGCGGGGGCCCAGCAGGAGCTCTTGTACATTGCAAAGGAGGAATGCAGAAGTGCCTATCGACCAGTCGAGTAGTCGATGGAAATTCCATCGAGTACTTGACTAGTAAATTAATCGCTTGTTAACATCCTTAGTACAAACGTTCGAATTAACATCTAGTTGACTGAGCCCCTGTTAAAAAGAACCACTGTGTAGCTAGAGTCTTTTTATTTACCACCTTATCTTTAAGGCTTTAGGATTCAAAAAGGGAGGGAGGTGACACACACATTCTCACCCTTTAAGGCAGAAACTTGACATTCATGACTCCAGCTTGAAGCTTCAGAGGGGAGCCAAGTTAGACTGTAACTAGAAAAACTTTAAAAACGACGACTACTCTCGCAGCACCTTAACGAATAACAAAACATGTAGATGGAATCATGCACTTTTGTGGGTATAATCCACTTCTTCAGATGAATGGAATATTAACAGTCCAGTTCGAAAATAAATAGGGAATGGGAGGAGGGGGAGAAGAAGGAAGGGGAAAAATAGTGAATTAGAGTGTTCATGGTACAGGAAGCTGATAGAGAAGTGCAAATTGTTCTTAAGTCCCCATTGTTTGGTTAGTTAAGACAGTAGGATGTGGAAGGCAGTGTGCTGGCCAGGTGTTGCCTTTATTCAGACCTTTGCAATGGGTCCCAAACCTGCACATGAAGTTAAGTTCCAAGGCTTCCCTGTGTATTTGGCTTGTGGAATTGGCCTGAAACAACACGGTGACTTGGAGCTCCATTGATGAGTGCCCGGGCAGGTTAAAGTGTCTCCAGCAGGTTTTTGTGTGTTGCCTTTTGGGAGATCAGATTTGTGTTCACTAATTCTTTCCCGTAGAGACTGGCCAGTATCCATGGCAGAGGGGCATTGCTGGCATTTGATGGCCTAGATCACATTAGTGGATGTGCAGTTAAATGAGCCACTGATGTGGTTGGGTCCAGTGGTGAAATCGCTGGTGTAGCTGTGTGGGCGGAGTTGGCACTGGGGTTGATTGTAGGGGTGGGTTCCTGGATGCTTATGATGGAGGTGTGCTGCGTGGTGACTGGACAGAATTTGTTTGAGGTTAGGGGGGTGTCTGTAGGGGAGGATTGGCCAGTCCCCCAAGGCCTCAGAGCGAGGGGTCATTTTCCAGGCTAGGTTGTAGATGGTTGATAATGTGCTGGAGGGATTGAAGTTGGGGGCGGTAGGTGATGACCAGTGGAATTCTGTTGGTTTCTCTCCTTGGCCTGTCTTGGAGTACTTCATGTCTGGGTACTCGTCTGGCTCTGTCACTCTGGTTTTTCACTTCTCCGGGGGGGGATTTGTTCAGGCAGTCTGAGTAAAATCCGTTCTGCACTTCAAACCCATTTGTGAGGGGAGGGGAGGGACAAATACATCTTTCCAACTGGAAATGAATTGGGTTGGGGCTTTTTGTTCAGGAATAACTCCCCACGGCTGAACGCTCTCTGTGGCTAGATTGCAGGGGGGACTAGCTGCTGTAAAGCTGAGAGGAAGGTTTTGTGGGATGCAAGAGCACAAGCAGTTGCAAATCCCTCTTTGTTCCCGCTGAGCCTGGTGGTGGCACTGTGGAGCTGTGCAGGACACCAGAGCAAGCTCCAAACTGGCTCCAGCCAGGGGTGGGGAAGGGAAGTTTGAAAGGCTTGAAGGGTAGGATGCCAGTGGTGGCTGTCCTGCCTCTCCCGGACTCCGGCGTGCTCCCTGTCCATCCTGACCCAGCCTGCGAGGGGTTTACTGCCAGCCAATGCACAGAACCCGTTCTCAATCACTGCTGCTTGCTTGTCTGCTCTGCTCACGTAACAGATGGAGATAACAAACCATGATCAGCTCTGCAGGTCTCTGGACGTGTCCATAGCTACATGTGTGGCAAACCCAGGTTTGGCTGGGGCTCACCTGCCACGGGGACAAGCCCTAACACTCCAAGGGTCAGTCTCACTGCATGTAGCTCGCACTGTTCCTGTGGGGGTGCCCCAGCCCTCCCATCTAAGGGTGTTAAGGACGAGTCAACTAGTCGATTTCCCCCCCCCCTTGCTGCCTCTATCAGATAGAGGCAGCATGGGGGGGGGGGAAGAGGGGTACTTCAAAGCAACAGCGCCGCACAGCTGAGCCCAGGGTCAGCTGTGCAGCACTGTTGCTTTGAAACACTGAGGCGGCGTTTCAAAGCAGCAGCGCTGCATGGAGCCCAGGGTCAGCTGGGGACTGACCCTTTGGACTCAGAGTCCCCTGCTGACCCCGGACTCCAGAGGGCGCTTCTGCTTTGAAATGCACAAGAGCGTCTGCTGGGGACTCCTGTACATTTCAAAGCTGGCCCCCACGTGCAGCCCAGAGTCAGTGGGACTTCCCGCTGGCCCCAGGCTGCAGGCAGAGTTCCGCATTTCTCCTTTGCAATGTACAAGCGCCCCAGTGGGGGCCCAGCGGGGGCTCTTGTACATTTCAGAGGAGGAATGCGGAAGTGCCTATCGACTAGTCGATGGAAATTCCTTACTCCCTTCCACACCCACACTCCCAGCAGCACGGCTAGCTGTGGCTGGCATGCCTGGGCTAGGCTAGAAGCCAAGTGCTGTATTTTCAGAGGCAGCCCAGCTCTTAAGTCTACTGCATGACCTGTGCTGGTGTGAAGGCCTGGGCTCTTGCAAAGGCTGTTGTTTCTGCAGGCTTATAAAACCACAACAGGTGTGGAGAACGTTATTGTTCCCATAACACAAGGCCTAGGGGTCACCAAATGAAATGAACAGGCAGCAGGTTTAAAACAAACAAAAGGAAGAATTCCTTCACACAAGGCCCCGTCAACCTGTGGAACTCCTCTCCAGAGGCAGTTGTGAAGGCCAGGACTATGCCACCCAGGACAGAAAAGGATTGTGGTGTTTCATTGCTTTTCAGAGATGGAAGGTGAGGCACACACCCGGCAGGGCGCTAATGTCAGTCATGTGTTCCAGACTCTCCAGAGGAAAAGAAACAAGACCAGTGACTATCTGGGGCAGGAGATGCAGAAGGGCTTGTCCAGATCAGGCCCAGGGACTGCAAAAGGAGGTGTTGGAACAAAGCCAGCAGAACCGGCCTGGGCCAGGCGGGAGACACATGCTGAGCACAGCTGGGCGATGGAGCAGGACTGCTCTCTGCAGGGGACACTCTTCAGAGCCGGCAGAACATACCAAGAGCCACCCTGTTCCGTAGACACTCCACATCCTGCAGCCCCTGGACAGTTCTGAATGGGGAGTAAGCCGCTGCGTGCAATACACAAACGGATGTGTGTATGGGCTCTCTGGGCCCGGTGCCCTCCATCCCTGGGACAAGAGAAACAGATGCTGGGCAGTTCCAATTCCGGGATCCTGCATGCACTGGCTTGACGCTATCTTCTCTCCACTTACTTCGGGGCAGACGGCCTGCACTATTGTCTCTTCATACAGTATTTTGCTGTTCTGTCCAACTGGGTGCGAGTGCATGGGGAAGCAAGGAACTTCAGAGCAAAGCTTTTAATAAAATCTGTGATTAAGACTACGCAAGTGAGTACCTCAGGGAAATTGGTAGAATGCAGTAATGTTGCACCCATATTCTCCTCCTCGTGTTCCTCTTTAAGCTGAAGATGGGGGTGTGTGCGTGCAGAAAAGGCATCTCATATTTCCCTTGCTCTCCTGACCTAGCCTTAGGTATCAGAGGCACACTTTCTGCTTTCCTTTGCTGATTTGGGAGTTCCTGGAATTCTTACTTAGATTTGCTTTGATGACTAATTATTAACCCCTCTCTGTGTGCAATGCTGGACAATCCTCATATGCTGGTTGGCTGTCACTTAGAAAAGTTAGATTGTCAACAAAATGTAAATCTTCCAGGCTACTCTGCTGTATCTTTCCACACCTGTTCTCAGAATGGCAGTGGCAAACAGGAGAGCTAAGAGGTGCTGTGGACTGGGAACAGATAACACTCCCCAGCAGGGGCGTTACCCGGGCGTGTGCATGTGCAGAAAGGGAATCTTTTGATCACTTCTAGCTTCCTGCAGAACGGGAGCCCAGCTGTACCTGCCTTTCGCTCTGGAGTGACTGGCTTATTTTCAAGGCTGCCTTCACAAGGAAAAGGGACAGAAGCTTATTTTATTATTGTTATGGTTTTAATTAAAGAAAGCTTTGATTGACTGGTATGTTTCTTACTCCCTGGGATCAGGAGACCAGCTGGAGGAAATACAAGAGACAGAGTGATCAGGTTTCCTGGGGCCATAAGGCTTCTCCATAGGGTTCACTCCAACTTGCACTGAAACTGGAGGCCAAGCTATCTGGGGAGCTGATAGATGTGCTCATGGTCTGAAGCTTCTTAGTTGCACAAGAGAGAATTCACTTAAATTCAAAGACGCTCTGCCTCTCTACAAGGGCTTGAGCAGGGCTACTCAACTTTGGAAGCCTCAGGAGCCACAATGATACTCTCAGCACATGCGAAGGGCTGCAACTTAAGTGTGGTTGCATATACGTGCAAACATATATGCAAATATATGCAAATAGCTTCTTTCACACCGACAGGCATGAATACAAAGTTTAAGGCAAGGCTACACAACACACAGGCCCCATTTAACTTAGTTCTGCTGATATTAATACAATGCAGTATTTACCTGAGTGCCACCCATCTGACAGCACTTTGAACGAGCACTGACAGCCCAGGAATTGAACTACTAAAATGCATATTAACAGAAGACCATTCTATTGACTCGCCGTTGTGGAGCATGTTCCCAGTGGAGGCCATGTTCACAGGATCCCACACGTGAGCTGTGTGTTGAGCCCCACGTAAACCCAAACCGCACCACAGGCCGCAAACAAACAGGCCATGGACCGCATGCAGCCCATGGGCCACATGTTGAGTAGCCCTGGGCTTGAGTGTTTGCTGCCAATGCCACATACATGAAAACAGTTGTCTTTGAAACTGAAAGTATATTTAGGCACCGTTTTTAGGTGTTAACTCAAGAGAGGCGAAGTGATAGGATGGGCAAGGGACACTAACCCTCACTTGACACTTCCTAGCTCAGCAAGACTTTTTTTACATTCCTTCACCATTTTTGCTACAACTTGTAGTAATAGGGGCAGTGTACAGTCAATGCATTGAGGATCAGCCAAGTGCAAAAAGCCATGCACGTAGGAAACAGTGAGCAGAGTGCACATGTGCCAGGGAACCATGGCTTGCTAACTGGGAAAGATTTCAAGTCAAGTGTTAAAAGTGACCTGTAAAGCAGTTTTTTCAATTGGCTTACAGCCTAGGATGTATAAAGGACTGATCTTTTACTATCATGAGTCTTTATTCTTACCAATACCATATTTTACATTCGTGATATCTCCTGGCTTTGTTGGAGGATGTCTAAACAATGTTTACTATGAGTTCTCAGCACCTGCCTTTGGATGGTGAGATTGTTAAATCTTTAACAAAGGCTTCCTTTATTCAAAATGTGAGTTGGTCATTAAAGTTATTTGCCTTTTTGAAGCATCCAAGTGTTTTAAAACAGTCTGATTAAAAATCTTTTTTCCCTCCCCAGAAAAAATAACTTTCTTTCTTCTCATCATTTACTCTAGCTCTGTCATCATCATCTTTCACCCTTGACCAGACCTGAGCTCCTAATGTACAAGCCAACTGAGGAAAGAACACCGCACCCACTTACAGCTCTGAAAAGACGTTAAGCTTTCCTCGTTCATTACAACAAAGCAATAAAAAGGCTCAAGCTCACCTTCAAAAGTCAAGTTCTCTCCCCCAAGGGAGTACCATGAGTGAGTTTGAAATGACGTGGGGACCCAGCAGAGGCCAATGTGAGCAGATAAGCAGCAGCACAGGCATCTGCAATTGTTTGAGGTGCCAGATTTGAGTTCAGGAAGGCAAAGGGCAGCCAGCACTGAGTAATTGCCCTGGGCGCTAGTAGGCAGAGCAGCAGGTTGGGTGACATTCCCTCCTGCCCTGCCTGCATCACTCTTCTCCCTAAGCACATTCTTGTTTTGGGGCGACAGGCTTCCCTGTCACCCCCTGCATGGGGATCCTCTCATTGCACCCTCCTCCCCCCACTAGATGGTATTGTTGCTCTCAGTGGCCCGGCCAGGAGAGGGGCGTGAGGCAGGAGCAGAGGACTTGTCTCTACACCCTGGGTGGGATGGGGGGGGAGGGGGGCGGCTTTGCTCTGCAGAGGGGAGAAGCCGGGGGCCCAGCCCAGTTTCAGTGTAAGGGAGAGGTCTTGCCATGGGGGGGGAGGGAGGGAATCTCCCTTCCTCCCCGCCAGGCCCCCAGGGAGGGTCCCCAGGGAGGGGCCTCTGGAGGGGCTGAGGGGGCCCCCGGGGAGAGGCCCCTGGAGGATGTTAGGGCGGAACCCCAGGGCCGAGGACGCAGCGGCGGGGGGGTGTCTCTGCACCAAGGACCACGCCTGGGGGCGGCGAGGCGGCTGGGGGCTGTAGTCCTCTCTTGCCCTGAGGCCGCTGCTCTCTGGCCGAGTAGAGGGGCCAGCGAACTACATTTCCCAGAAGGCTCCGTTCTTCCCGCCCCCGAGCCTCCTCACCCCGTTGCCTGCCGGGTACTGTAGTCCGCAGCCTGACTCCACCCTGCCGGGCGGCCGAGCGGGAACTACCAGTCCCAGGAGGCTGTGCGGCCGGCCCGCCCGCCCCTTCGCGGTGCAGTTGCGTCTCGCTCTCCCCGCCGCCACTGCCGAGTTCGGTGTCCCGGGGCTGCCCCCCCCAGAAGCCGGCGGCGCGCGGAGCGAGAGCGAACCATGGAGCTCCTGCGCGGGAGGCGCTGAGCGCGGCCTCGGCCGCTCCCAGGTGGCGCTGCGGGCAGGGGCAGGCGGGGCTCATGTGGGGCGGGGGGAGGGGGACAATGGGGCGAGGGGCAGTGAAGGAAGGGGGCATGCGGGGGATGAGGGGGCAGGGAGGGGGAAGGGAGACGGGGGGGGATGAGGGAGCGGTAGGGGGTGGGGTAAGGGCAGTGGGGGGAGGGGGAAGGGAGACGCGGGGGGGATGAGGGAGCAGTAGGGGGTGGGGTAAGGGCAGTGGGGGGAGGGGTAAGGGAAGGGAGACGCGGGGGGGATGAGGGGGCAGTGAGGGGAGGGGTAAGGAAGACGGGGAGGGGGAAGGGGGAAGGGAGACGCGGGGGGGATGAGGGGAGGGGTAAGGAAGACGGGGGAGGGGGAGGGGGGAAGGGAGACGCGGGGGGGATGAGGGAGCAGTAGGGGGTGGGGTAAGGGCAGTGGGGGGAGGGGGAAGGGAGACGCGGGGGGGATGAGGGAGCAGTAGGGGGTGGGGTAAGGGCAGTGGGGGGAGGGGTAAGGGAAGGGAGACGCGGGGGGGATGAGGGGGCAGTGAGGGGGTGGGGTAAGGCCAGTGGGGGGAGTGAGAAGGGGGGCAGGCGGAGCAGTGGGGAGCGGTTCGGGGCAGTCTGGGCACTGGGGGCAGAGGGGCGAGTGGGGGCAGGCTGAGCCCTGGGGAGATGAGCCCAGGCTGGGCAGGCAGGGGAGGGGCCAGTGCAGGGCTCTTGCAGAGCAGCCTGGAGGTGGAAGTGGTAGGGTTGTTCAGGGCACTGACATTGTTCCTGCCTGTCTAAAGCAAGTCTCACCTGTCTTGGAAGCATCCAGGGTTGTTTTGCTGTTGCGAGAAGGGGTTGTGCTTTTGGGAATGGGTTGGGAGGCCCACCATCAAGTGGATAAAGGAGGAGCAAGCTAGACTCTAGGAGCTCTGAGTATAGAAGCTGTATTCTTGCCCATCACAGCTGTTTGGTGGCTGAGAGAGCACTGCTCCATCCCTGTGCTACAGGACCCCAGCCACCTGGTGTCAAGGAAGTGGGTGTCTTAGCCGCCTCGGGCCATGGCTCATCTGAGGGATTTTGCCAACCAGGTAGGTGAGAAGGAATAGTTTTTGAAACATGATACAAATCCTCAAAGCAAAAGTCTGTGTTTTAAGAACTCTGTCGTCATTTACCAAGGTGGGGATGTCCCAGGTATGTTCTCAGCTGTGCTGTTCTGATCCAGAGGGTTGCTGTCCTCGACCCTGACAGTATCAGGCTTTGACTCTGCCAGGTTACCACTGCCATGGAGGCAGGAAGCAAGAGACTGGCATGAATACAGTAGCTCCCTAAATATAACTGTGACCTCCTTAGGGAAGTGGGGAGTATTTTTCTCTCTCAGCATTTGCGGGGAAGTGGGACAGACATGCAAAGTCTGAGTTACAGAAAGACTGGCCCCTAGTATAATGGACTGGATGTACATCAGTAATAGCCACAGTGAGCATCCTGTGCCAAGTAGATGGAGCCTGTAATTTTGGAGATGGATGAGAGGCTGGCCTGCTTGGCACTAAATCAGGTGCAGGCAAATACCAGCCCACAGGCCGGATCCAGTATGTCAGGGTTAGCTCCTGGTCAGCCCCCACTGCTGTATTTCCCTGCACGGCCACAGGTAGCAGTGATCTCTGTCAATGGGAGCTGTGGGAAGCAGTGTCTTGGTCTGCCGTGGTATAAATCTGTAGTGCACCCACGCCTGGAAGACTGTGTGCCGTTCTATTCACCCTGTCTCGAAAGAGAGAATCGAATGGGAAAAGGTACAGAGAAGGGCAGCAAGAATGAGTAAGGGTTCGGAACAGCTTCCATATAAGTAGGTCCTATCAAATTCACAGCCATGAAAAATGTGTGTCAGGCTGTGAAATCTGGTCTTTTGTTTGCTTTTACCCTGTACTGTACAGACTTCCGGGGGGAGGCCAGCGTTTCTCAGACTGAGGATCCTGACCCCAAAGGGAGTTGCAGGGGTTGCAAGGTTATGTTGGGGTGGGGTTCATGGAACTGCCACCCTTACTTCTGCACTGCTGTCAGAGCTGGGTGGCCTGAGCATGGCAGCTGTTGGCCTGGGAGGCTGTCCCCTGCCTACAGCAGTGCAGAAGTAAGGGTGGCAATACCCTACCATGCCCCCTTTCTGCGCTGCTGTTGGCAGTGGCTCTGCCTTCAGAGCTGGGCTCCTGTCCAGCAGCCCCACTCTCCAGCTGCCCAGCTCTGCAGGCAGCACTGATGCCAGCAGCAGCACAGAGTTAGGGGTTGCAGTACTGTAACCCCCCCATACAACAACCTTGCAACCCTCCTCTGCCAACTCCTTTTTGGGTCAGGACCCCTACAATTTCAACACTGACATTTGAGGTTAAAACGGATAAAATAGTGAAATTTACAATTTTTAAAATCCTATGACTGAAATGGACTACACATTTGGGGGCTCAAGGCCCTGTTATAATGCAAGTAATAACTTGAGGCTGGAACTCAGCTCTGGGTTTACGCCCAGTTCTGCTGCAGGCTTCCTGGATGACCTCGTGAAAGTCTTACGAGATTGAGCCTCAAGAACATGCCACCCTCTGATGACTGCTCCGAGAACTCGGAGAGGGAAGCTGAGCTGCTGTGGCACAGGGCTAGGCCCGGTGGGGAGCCTTTTGGTTGTGTGTGGGAATTGCTGGCTTCTGTGTCTATGTAAGAGCCTGTTCAAAGTGAAGACTTGACCTTCTCTAGCCCGCCCCCAGAGCGTAAAGGGCTCACACCCGTAATGTCTCACCACAGCAACCAGGCCCAGTGGAGCTGCCAGCCCAGCGAAAGGCTTGGGGTTGCTGCCAGGTGGCCTCTTAGCAGGCTGCTTTGCTTAGTTCCTGACAGCTGCAGTGATTTGCTGTGTTTAAAATGTCACTGCTTCAGGCATGATAGGAACCCCCCCCGCTGTCTGACAGAACCTTCCTTCCCCACCCCATGAGCTGCCGTCATAGAATCCTCCCCCCGAGAGCCAAGTGGAAGAAATACCCTCCCTTGGTTCAGGCGCTCAGGGTGGAATGGTCTTTCTCTCTCCTCTCCCCCAAGGGACTCAAACAGCCTTGTTGCCCTCCATCCCAACCGAGCTTGTGCCCTCTCCCACCTCCCAGGAATCGCATCCGTTAGGTGCTTTCTGGTTTGGCAGGGATCAGCAGCTCAGCTGGCTCCCTTCAGAGGCCCCCGGAGCTCTGCTTTGCAACCCTACAGCAGCCGGGGGTGACCAAGGCTAGTGAGTGGGCCGCAGGAGTGGCCTCCCTGCGCCTCACAGGGCCACAGGATTGTCGTAGCAGAGACAGGCTCCTGGGCAGAGTCCGCTTGCTCACTGCACCTAGGATTTGCGGGGGTGCCCATTGAACCGTGGCAGCACTTTGGGTGCAAGGGGGCACCCCGCTCTCACAGTCAGTGTTGTGTGCAGGCAGCACACACCTCCCTTCACGTGCCCCGGCTCGACGTGTGTGTCCCTTTAGCAGTATGCTCAGAAAAAAGTGAGGTGGACAGAAACCAGCGAAACTTGGCAACCCTGCATGTGGCAACGGTAACAGTGTCTCGCACAGAACCATGATGAGCCTCATGCAGGCCCCAAGTGGCCCTTGGCTAGCAGAGGAAACCAGATTTCAAAGTGCCGGGCAGCTGCAGGCCTTGACGCAGGTTAAGGAGTTGCTGTTTGAGCTGACTCTGCTCCCTGACTGCGTTGTTTGTGGTGAAGAGTTCCTTGTAATGCCCCATGGCGATGCTAGCTAGCCTGACCTGAATGTGCTGCTGTCTGTGTGAGGCATGGGCCAGTTCATTTCTTAGCACTGAGACCAGCATGTAGACCACCGGTTGGCATTGGAAATGGTGCTGCTGAGATTTTTCTCCGCGTCCCCTTTCCGCACTGTGTGAGCACATGCGTGGTGCTTGCCTGCCAGCCAGCGTAGTTCAGCGTCTGTGCAGAGGCTCACAAGCTGCCATGCGGCATTTCAAACGGGTCTTCTCTCTCACTGGGGCTTCTTGCTGGCCATGGCCAGGATCGGTTGGGCAGACATGGACCACTGTTCCCCAGGAGACAAGTATGTAAGAGAGCAGTATGATTGCTCGGCGCTCCAGTATTTAGAGGGAGAAAAGCCTGTTGAGAGTCTATGGGTTAAGTTTAGAGGTGTAAGCAACAGGGGTGATGTTGTGGTTGGTGTCTGCTATAGACCGCCGGATCAGGTGGATGAGGTAGACGAAGCTTTCTTCAGACAACTGAGAGAAGCTTCCAGATTGCAGGCCCTGGTTCTCATGGGGGACTTTAATCACCCTGACATCTGTAGGGAGACCAACACAGCAGTACACAGACAATCCAGGAAGTTTTTGGAGAATGTTGGGGATAACTTCTTGGTACAAATGCTGAAGGAACCGACCAGGGGCCATGCTCAGCTTGACCTGCTGCTCACAAACAGGGAGGAACTAGTAGGGGAAGTAGAGGTGGGTGACAACGTGGGAAGCAGTGATCATGAGATGGTAGATTTCACGATCCTGATCAAAGGAAGAAAGGAGAGTAGCAAAATACACACCCTGGACTTCAGAAGAGCAGACTTTGACTTCCTCGGAGAACTGATGGGCAGGATTCCCTGGGATGCTTACATGAAGGGGAAAGGAGTCCAGGAGAGCTGGCAGTATTTTAAAGACGCTTTATTAAAGGCACAGGAAGAAACCATCCTGATGCGCTGCAAGAAAAGCAAATATGTTGGTGACCAGATTGGCTTACCTTGGACGTCCTTGGTGAGCTTAAACACAAAAAGGGAGCTTACAAGAAGTGGAAACTTGGACAGATGACTAGGGAGGAGTATAAATATATTGCTCGGGAATGCAGGGGAGTTATCAGGAAGGCAAAAGCGCAATTGGAATTGCAGCTGGCAAGGAATGTGAAGGGTAACAAGAAAGGTTTCTACAGGCATGTTAGCAATAAGAGGGTGATCAGAGAAGGTGAGGGGCCCTTACTGGAGGGAGGTAACCTAGTGACAGATGATGTGGGAAAAGCTGAAGTACCCAATGCTTTCTTTGCCTCTGACTTCAAGGACAAGGTCAGCTCCCAGACAAATGCACTAGGCAATGCAGCATGGGAAGGAGGTGGACAGCCCTTGGTGGGGAAAGAACAAGTTAGGCACGATTCACAAAAGCTAAACATACACAAATCCATGAGCCTGGATTTAATGCATCCGAGGGTACTGAGGGAGTTGGAAAATGTCATTGCGGAGCCTTTGGCCATTATCTTTGAAAACTCGTGGGGATCGAGAGAGATACTGGATGATTGGAAAAAGGCAAATGTAGTGCCCATCTTTAAAAAAGGGAAGAAGGACGATCCAGGGAACTACAGACCAGTCGGCCTTACCTCAGTCCCTGGAAAAATCATGGAGGGGATCCTCAAGGAATCCATTTTGAAGCACTTGGAAGAAGGGAAAGTGATCAGGAATAGTCAACATGGATTCACGAAGGGCAAGTCGTGCCTGACCCATCTGATTAGTTTCTATGATGAGGTAACTGGCTGTGTGGATATGGGAAAGTCAGTGGATGTGATATACCTTGACTTTAGCAAAGCTTTTGATACGTTCTCCTACAATATTCTTGCCAGTAAGTTAAGGGAGTATGGATTGGATAAATGGACTGTAAGATGGATAGAAAGCTGGCTAGACTGTCGGGCCCAGTGGGTAGTGATCAATGGCTCCATGTAAGGTTGGTGGTCAGTTTCTAGCGGAGCGCCCCAAGGATCTGTTCTAGGACTGGTTTTGTTCAACATCTTTATTAATGACCTGCATGAGGGATGGATTGCACCCTCAGCAACTTTGTGGGATAGGGTCCAGAGTGACCTGGAAAGATTAGAGGATTGGGCCACAAGAAATCTGATGAGGTTCAACAAGGACAAATGTAGAGTCCTGCACGTGGGACGGAAGAATCCCAAGCGTTGTTACAGGCTGGGGACTGACTGGCTAAGTAGTAGTTCTGCAGAAAAGGACCTGGGGGTTACAGTGGATGAGAAACTGGATATGAGTCAACACTGTGCCCTTGTAGCCAGGAAGGCTAATGGCATATTAGGGTGCATTAGGAGCAGCATTGCCAGCAGATCCAGAGATGTGATTATTCCCCTTTATTTGGCTCTGGTGAGGCCACATCTGGAGTACTGTGTCCAGTTCTGGGCCCCCCACTATAGAAATGATGTGGATGCATTGTCCAACGGAGGGCGACGACAATGATTAGGGGGCTGGAGCGCATGACCTATGAGGAGAGGCTGAGGGATTTGGGCTTGTTTAGTCTGCGGAAGAGAAGAGTGAGGGGGGATTTGAGAGCAGCCTTCAACTTCCTGAAGGGAGGTTCCAAAGAGAATGGAGAAGGGCTGTTCACGGTGGTGACGGATGGCAGAACGAGGAGCAATGGTCTCAAGTTACAGTGGGGGAGGTCTAGGTTGGATATATGAGGAAAAACTCTTTTGCTAGGTGGGTGGGGAAGCACTGGGATGGGTTCCCTAGGGAGGTTGTGGAATCTCCATCCCTAGAGGTGTTTAAGTCGTGGCTTGACAAAGCCCTGGCTGGGTTGATTTAGTTGGGATTGGTCCTGCTTTGGGCAAGGGGCTGGACTTGATGACCTCCTGAGGTCTCTTCCAGCTCTGGGATGCTATGATTCTACATCTGGAGCCAAATCTTGCTGAGTTACACTTCTGTTCCGGTGCCATCGGCTGCACAGAGCCCGAAATGGAGCCTTAGTGTTCCTGTCAGAGACTGGGAGGTAGCAAGAGCTGCAAATCAGTGGAGTTCCTACTGGGCAGTGTTTGCGCCTCTCAGGACTGAGACGGGCTGTTGAGATCCGTACTTAGGTCAGGGTATTCCTGTCTCTGCTCTGTATAGGAAGGACAAAGGCCTGCGGGCTTTGCTTCCTGCACTCAGCTTCTTCTGGTCTCCAGCAGAAGTTGAGAGTCCGGAGTAACTCTGGATTGGGCCTTAGAATTTGCACTTCTTGGGCATGGCTTTGCTGCAACTGGGGGACTTGTACCAACCTGTTCAAGAGAGACTTTCCGTCAGCCCCTTGTGGTCTCATTGGGTCGTCTCCTCCTCGAGCTAAGAAGGCCTGAGGCAGGCTGTGCCACTCCCAGACTGGCAAAGAGTGGGCTGCCCTTCAGCAGTTGGGAACGATGGAGCTTCCCGTCCAGGTGCTACCTTGCGTGGGACGTGATTCCTGCCTGCAGGACCTGTGCAGTCAGCCAGCACCTGCAGCCAATACAGCAACACTCCACAGTGCGTTGTGTGTGACGGAAGCTTAGCCCCTGCTGCCCGCTTGCTCGGCAGTGCTCGTGAACCAGACAAAAGCAGAACTAACGCTCGCCGTCTGTGTTCTTGGCACCTGGCCTGGGCTAGGGATGTAACCGTGGAGTCGATTAACCGACGAGCAAAAGCTGATCGGTTAATGCTGTAGACGATACACATCCCTCCCCCCCTTGCCAGGCCATTTTTTGGCAGGCTGGCCAGTAGCCCAGCTTGCCCCCGCTGCGGCTCTGCATTTCAAGTGTATTAGGAGCCGGGTGGGCAGGCAGCCCGGCTCAGTTCTGGCTTGTGCTGGGTCTGGGAGCTCAGGCCCCTCCCCCCCAGAGAGGGGCTGCCTGGGGACTGTAGAATGGTCGACTAACCGATAAGAATTCACGAGGTTAATCGACTATTCAGTTAACCGACATTTCACATCCCTAATCTGAGCCAGATTGCTGAGTCCAGAACATGCCCTTGTTAGTCCCTAAAGGACCCTCTGCAGGGGCTCCCCAGTTTCACTCCACTAATGACCATTAATCATATGCGTAAGGGCCAGCCAGGCAAGGGCCCCGTAGCCCATGGTCCCTGCCCTGCAAAACCAACAGCCAGATACATGGGAGGGAGCGGCGTGATGGCAGCCACCGGCCTGAGAGTTGCTTGGGTTTTCCTCCTCTGTACATCAGACGTGCTGAACAGGTCTTGGCTCTGCATCTCCCTCCCCCTCCCTTTCTAGAGTTCAGGATGGACGTTGCCCTCTCCCGGGACTGCTGGGACGGGAGGGCCTGGGAGTGTCTCTTTTTGTCCTTGCCCCGCCCTGTCTGAGCCTAGTGCCCATAGTGGCCTGCTCCTCCGCACCGGGGAAGGGTGGGAGCGTCCTGTTCAGCAAGACTGGGGCCATGCTGTCCTAGCATCCGTGTTCTCCAGCTGTGACCGTTTCCTCCTGCCCTTCCCCACGCTGGTCCTTGGTGGTCCCTGGGTCCTTTCCCCTCTGCTGCTCCTGCTGCACTGCCCCCTCCCCCCCATTGCCAGCCTGTGTTTGCCGAGTGCAGCGCTGCTTGGGTGTTGCCAGGGATGGGCTCTTTGGTCTCTTAGGTTGAAAGTAGGGATGTTACAATGTGGGTATTTAACCAACCGAGTGGTTGATAGAATTGTTGTCGATTAGTCGATAGGCAGCCCAGCTCAGTTCCGGCTCGCCCCGGGTGTGGGGCCAAACCCCGCTGCGGCTCTGCAATTTAAAACGCAGTAGGAGCGGGGGAGGGGGCAGACTTCCCGGCTCCTACTTCCTTTTAAACCTCAGAGCCCCAGCAGGGTTTGTCCCGCACCCGGCGCGAGTCGGAACTGAGCCGGACAGCCTTCCCAGCCGGCAGCCGGTCCTGGGCACAGGGGTCCCTGCGGGGATTTGGGACCCCTTGCACTCGGGGACTGCTGCTGCCAGCAGCCCTTGCCTGTACGGGAGTAGTCAGCTACTCGCATTCCACCCCACCCCAGATAGAGGCAGCCGTGGGGGGGGTGGGGGGTACTGTGGAGACAGCACCAGCTCCCCCCCCTTGCTGCCTCTGGTACAGAGGCAATGAGCAGGGGCAGAATGCGAGTAGGTGACTCCTCCTCCTCGTTCAGCATGCTGAGTGTGCTGGCTGCTCTTGCCCTGGGTGCAGGTGTCCCACTGTAGGGAAGGGCTGTTTATCTGCTGTGCCCAGGCCAAAGGATTCCTAACGATGCCCAGTTGGTTTAATTATTACACATCAGCTGAGGCACTCAGGAGGACCAGCTGCAAGAGGAAGGAAATTGGAAACTGTTGCTGACATTGACCTCAAATAAAATCTCGGTTGAATTCAAGGTTTAACTGGGGAGCGGCCCCCCGCTGGCATGGTTTGTAGCTGAGTCTGTCTCGTGTGCATTTCTAAGAAGCTGTAGGTGTGGTGATCCGGACTGCGGAGCTGCCTGGCTATTTCCCAGAGATCACGCAGGATTTTCCAGAACCTCCACTTGTTTTTAAGAGAGACAAGAATCTTTTGCCAATGCAAAGCGCTTGAGTCTGCAGCTGGGCTGAAGGAAATGGCATCAAAAAGTGAAGCAGACTTCACGCATTCATATTGGAGTGTTAACTCTGAAGCCTAATGATGACCATTTCAATGCCAGTGGTGCTCTGTGAATCATCACATTAGAAATATCCCAGTTAATGTGCTGCTTTAGTGAGGCTGAAGGTGCTTGTCCCTTGAGGGCATGCTGTTCATTAGAAAGGCTGTCCTAGAAGGAACAGGAGCTTGGGTCTGACACGCCAGGGTCTCCATAATCTCTCGTGTCACTGGACACGTCTGTTGTAGCAGGCCTAGAGGCCAGTCAGGTCAGGGCCAATTGTTCAAGGCACTGGCGATACGCAGTCCCTTGCCCCAAGGGAGACCCTTTGCTATGCACTTGGAGGGCTAAGGTAGCAGCCCCTAAACTTCTAGGGTCGGCGTGCCCCCTTGCCCCGTCCATGCTCCCCCCAGGAAGGCTGCAGCTTGGGGGAGAAGGGATGCAGACAGGATAAGGGGGCGAGGGCTAGGAGCAGAGACCAAGATGGGGTATGTCCGAGGCTAGGGGGCAGAACAGGAGCTGGGCTGCAGTTGGGGGCCAAGCTGGGTGTGGGCTGAAAGCCGGGGCTATCGCTCCCTCCCTGCCCCTGGGGCTAGCTGGGCTTCCCCGTACATTTTGACGGTTCCTCCATGCCCACCTGGGGGTCCTGCCCTACAGTTTGGGGATTCACAGGCCTGCGCTGGTCTGTGTGCGGGCAGCTGTCAGACGTCTGAGGAGCTGTCCTGGACCGTGGCGATGCCTTGCCCGCAGGGGCCTCCCTGGTGGGGACAGTGCCCCGGCTTAGGACAGCGCCTGTGGCTGCCTTGGGCTTTGACCTTCCGTCTCATCTCCGCCTCCTGCCTAGCACTCCAGGGTGGACCCGGAGGAGCTGTTCACCAAGCTGGAGCGCATCGGCAAAGGCTCCTTCGGCGAGGTGTACAAAGGCATCGACAACCGCACCAAGGAGGTGGTGGCCATCAAGATCATCGACTTGGAGGAGGCGGAGGATGAAATCGAGGACATCCAGCAGGAGATCACTGTGCTGAGCCAGTGTGACAGCCCCTACATCACCCGCTACTATGGGTCCTACCTGAAGGTAGTCGCCCTGTGCCCCAGTGCTACACCCGGGGCGGGGTGGGATCCCCCATCAGCAGGAAGCAGGCTGGGCTTGCGGCCAACAGGGGGGCTGCCCTATCCACAGAGAGCACCCTACCTGAGGTTCACTGGTTATGGTTAACTGGTAGGTGTTGGAGCAGCTGCCCGCCTGCCACAGGCTGGGGGCTGCAGCAGCCCTGTGGGGCCCGCCATGGGCAGCAGCACTTAAGCCCAGCTGAAGCAGCCCCTGTTGGGGGGGGGGGGGCGGGAGGGGCGGCGAGGCTTCTCCAGCCTCTACCAGTTACCCGTAGCCAGTAAGCCTCACCCGTAAAGGGCGAGTCTTGCCAGTTAACCATTCACATCCCGAGTGACTTCCAGGTGCTAACGGCAATCGAGATACAAAGCTCCCAGGGTCAGGAGCTGGCAGCCCACCCCATGTGCCGGGGCTTGGGGCCAATGGCCAGCCCTGCATGAGGCTGGGAGCGGGAGTCCCATCCGGGCTGGAGCGGCCCCCTGCCTGGGATCCCGATGAAACGTTAGGCTAACAAGTGTGGATGCTGCCCAACCCTCGGCCATGGACTGAAAACTACCCCTCCCTGCGAGGGTTGCTCCTAGGCCCAGCTGGAGGCACATGGGGAAGGCTGCATGGCCGCTGCCTGCGCTGTTCAGGCTGGCCGAGTTCCCTTGGGAAGGTTGGAAGGGCAGTGGGCAGCAGGATCCCTTCCAGCGTCGTGTCTGGGCAGCAGGAACACGGCGCGCGGGATGCCCAGCCGTGCTGCTGACTTGCCGCTAGCTGGCAGTGGCGGGTGAAGGGCTGTGCGTCTCCCTGTGCGGCGCGGTGCCCCAGCTCAGCCTGGCTTGGGGTTGACTTGCTGTGACCCCGGCCCGGTGCTTGCCCCAACACGCTTTCCTGCCTCGCTTGCAGAGCACCAAGCTATGGATAATCATGGAGTACTTGGGCGGCGGCTCAGCTCTGGATTTGGTAAGTAGCGGGGCCAGTCCTAGTCTATCCGCACACAGCCCCTCCAACCCCCCTCGGGCTCGGCCTGGCCAGTCAGAGCAGGCCTGCTGGCCCCCACGCCTGCATTGCCACCGACCCTCAGCATCTCCGAGCAGCCAGCGGCGGCCTGTCCCTGGGAGTGACCCCCCCGCGCTACGCCGCAGAACACAGCCAGGTGTCAGGCTCTTGCACGTGAGGGTCAAACGTGGCCTGATTCGCGCTGCCGCCAGCTCCCAAGCGTCCCCGGGTTGCTCAACTCCTGCTCCCCCACAGTCCCGCCCCCACTCCTGCTCTGCCTGGTCGGCGCGGGTGGAGGGGGAGCAGAGCTGGCTGGCAGGAGTGGGGGGGAGAGGAGCTGGGTGGCGGGTGGGGAGGGAGCACGGAGCTGGGTGGTGGGGGGAGGGAGCAGGGCTGGTCAGTGGGGGCGGGCACAGAGAGGAGCTGGTCAGGGGGGAGGGGAGGGAGCACAGAGCTGGGTGGCGGGTGGGGGGAGAGGGGGAGCGGAGCTGGGTGGCAGGGGGAGGGAGCACGGAGCTGGGGGGCGGAGCTGGGCGGCGAGGGGGGAGCGGAGCTGGATGGTGGGGGTGAGTGGGTGGGCTCTGTGCCCGGCGCAGGGCCCAGCTGGTTACACCGAATGGTCCTGGGGGCTGTCCCTGGCCGAGCGGGGGTGACGGGTCCTGGAGCCAAGCTCAAGCCCCTCTGCCTGGGAGCCCCTCTCTGGGCATGTGGCTTGGCCACCATTTCCTTCCTGGTCCCCTGGGAACGCCAGCGGGGTGTCCCGCTGCCCCGAGCACGGCTCTCCCAGAGCCCACAGCCCACCCTGAGCCATAGGGGGAGGCTGCTTCCTGGCTCCTGCCTTGGCACGTGGACTCCACGCCGTGTCCTAGCAGCTCTGCTCTGGCTCCGCAGAAGGCGTTATGCCATACAAAGCACCGCGAGATCTTTTATAGGGGAGAAGGCAGCACGCTGCATTTATTGAGAATACAACAGTTCGCATACGCTCTTCAGTGGCCCACACACAAGCATGCATGGAGGCCCGCCAGTCGATGTCATAGTTACCAGTCCAGAGTCTGAATCGATCTAGTGGCCAGCCAGATCGATCGCACAGGGGAGCTGGGCTCTGTCGGTTGCGACCCGATGCTCCTGCAGTTGGTGGCAAGATGAACCCAAAGTTCCATGGCAAAGCACCCTGCTTTTATAATCCTCTTTCCCCGTTGAAGTCTATGGATTCTGCTGTGTCAGTCTGTGACCGGTTACTCCTTAATCGATGTTATCTTTTGGGGTATGTCTAGACTATGTGGCTCCGGCGACAGAGCCATGTAGATGAGTTTACTAGACAAAGGAAAATGAAGCGGCGATTTAAATAATCACCGCTTCATTTACATCAAAATGGCCGCCGCGCTGTGCCGATCAGCTGTTTGGCGGCACAGCGGGACACTCCGTGGTCGACAACGGAAGCCTTTGTCGACCGCTCCAGTAAACCTCATTTCACGAGGCATAACGGAGCGGTTGACAAAGGTTTCCGTTGTCGACCGCGGAGTGTCCAGACTGCCCCGCTGTGCCGCCAAACAGCTGATCGGCACAGCGCGGCGGCCATTTTGATGTAAATGAAGCAGCGATTATTTAAATCGCCGCTTCATTTTCCTATGTCTAGTAAACTCATCTACATGGCTCCGTCGACGGAGCCATGTAGTTTAGACATACCCTTGATGTTAACATTCCAATACACCTCCGAGAGGTCATCCTGTGCTGGATTGTTAATCAGTTGTCTTTAGGGGTGCCAGCCTTCACCTTTAGAGCCGTCAATCTGCCTCTTCCTTAATCATGGATGTGCATTGATGATTTTCTGATGCCGATGAGTCTGTCTTCATCCCCACATTCTCCCCCTTGTCTCTTGACCATCTGGCTTTAACGGCGGCCTTCACACCTTACCTCTTCCTGATGCTACATTCCTCAGTCACACAGACAGTCTTTCAAACAGCAGTGTTTTATACTGAGCAAAAGCAAAAAGCATTGTAAATTAAACCTTACTAAAATCTTGTAATCAAAACAGTTCACATTGAAGACCCGGGCCTTCACTATTTCTAATCTCATTAACATAGACACAATACAAAATCCTGTCTCTCAATTACTAACCTTAAAACAAAGAAATATATATTTAACTGAAGGGCTTAATGAGGGTCACAAGAGGAAAAGGGTGGCTGGCAGGATGAGCTTAAGTCCTACACGACTACGATATTAAACCTGAAATACAAATACACAAGCCCACCCTCCATGGGGTGGGGTGGAGCCCAGGTGGGCAGCAGCCAGCCAGGCTGAGCCCTGCTCCCGCCTGAAGGGGCAGTGACTGGGCGTCTCCGGTGGGCCGTGTGATGCCCTGCGCCCTGACTTCAGGGGCGTGCGCAGAGCCCAGTGTCAGGGCCTCCCTGCTACCGCTGAAAGGTCGAGTCTGGTCTGCCCCCCCCGCTGAAATGCCGCCGCTTGGGCTGCCTAATGCTCCAGGTCTGGGCCTGGATGCGTGTTGGCCTGGCTGGAAGCCAACCTGCATGGCGGCCCTTCATGCTGGTCTTTCCTGGTGGGGGGTCTCTGGCCCAGCAGGGGCCTGACGCAGCCGCAGATCAGAGAGCGTGGAGCCAGAAGTGTCAGTTCCTTCCCCTCCCCCCGCCCTGCCCTTCGTTACATCCTCAGTGCGCTCTCCTTGTCTCCGTGTGCAGCTGAAGCCGGGCCCCTTGGAGGAGACCTACATTGCCACTATCCTGCGGGAGATCCTCAAGGGCTTGGATTATCTGCACTCGGAGAGGAAGATCCACAGGGACATCAAAGGTCAGCCCCTTTGGCACGCGTGCAGGGCCCACCTGGCCCCCGGGAACAGCCCACAGCCCGGTGCAGCCAGTCGCTTTGCCATCAGGCGCGCTTGTCCCTGCGCTCAGAAAGCTGCCTCTGGGGGTGGCTGCAGGCTCAGCAGCTCCAGCCAGGCCCCTGGAGTTTGGGTAAGGACCCGGAGCAAGGGAGCGGCGTGAGCAGACTCGAGCGGCTGCCTGCTGGCAGTCAGTCCTGGCAGGGGTTTCCAAACATGAGCCCCCCGTTGTCTGGCACTGCTGTGCTGGCGCTGCCCTCCTGGGAGGGCTGATGCCCACAGCACAGCAGTGCTACAGACAAGGGCTGCTGCCACTGTTTTCTGCGGCTTGCACGTGTGCTAGAAGCGTGTCATACGGAGCCCTGCCACCCCGCCCCCTCCCTAAATGCTTAGCTGGGCTGCTTCCTCCGCTGCTCGTGCCTGAGGTCCCACGGGCGGGGCCGGGGAGGAGGGGAGGGAGACTGGTCAGACTTGGTGTCGTGGGTGCCTGCTGGGGGATGACGCGACTGGCTGGGGAGCCCGTTTGGAGAGGGCGTCCCACGCAGGGAAGTGTGGCAAAGACGCCGAGAGGGGCGTGTCTCTGCGCGTCGGTACCTGGGACAGCTGGTGCATCCTCTCCCCTGGGCTTCGCCCCGCCACTTGCCCACAAACCAGTGTGCGGGGGCTCTTGGAAAGTGATGCTTCCCAACTCAGGCCAGCGCTGCCCACAATAGCTGGTGATGTGTGGGGCCCAGTCTTCAGCCAGTGCTGAGCACCCTCCCTTTCAGGGGGCTGCAGCTGGTTCTCTGGTGATTGGCCAGGAGACCCTGTGCTGCCGGGCCTCCTCCACCTCCAAACGGGTCCGAACCAGCGCGCACGTCCCTTTCTCCCGGGGTGCGTGGCCCTGCTCGGAGAGGCCTGCGCTGCCGGGCCTCCGAAACAGCGCGCACGTCCCTTTCTCCCGGGGTGCGTGGCCCTGCTCGGAGAGGCCTGTGCTGCCGGGCCTCCGAACCAGCGCGCACGTCCCTTTCTCCCAGGGTGCGTGGCCCTGCTCGGAGAGGCCTGCGCTGCCGGGCCTCCTCTACCTCCAAACGCGTCCGAACCAGCGCGCACGTCCCTTTCTCCCGGGGTGCGTGGCCCTGCTCGGAGAGGCCTGTGCTGCCGGGCCTCCTCCACCTCCAAACGGGTCCGAACCAGCGCGCACGTCCCTTTCTCCCGGGGTGCGTGGCCCTGCTCGGAGAGGCCTGCGCTGCGGGGGCGGGAGATTGCTCCGAACAGGAGCGTTGCCACTAGTCCGCTCTCAAACCTGCGCCGCTGGGTTCCCGATTGGCTACAGGTGCCAGGGCCCTGACTCTTGTTTGTGTGAACAGCTGCCAATGTGCTGCTGTCCGAGCAAGGGGATGTGAAGCTGGCTGACTTTGGAGTGGCTGGGCAGCTGACGGACACCCAGATCAAGAGGAACACGTTTGTGGGGACTCCTTTCTGGATGGCCCCAGAGGTCATCAAGCAATCTGCCTATGACTTTAAGGTGAGTGGGTGGGTCACAGAGGGACCCTCACACATTAGTGCGGTGTTGCTCAGCTCAGAGCTTGTGCTCGTGTCAGCGCTCAGGTGAACTGGAAGGGGGGCTTTGAGAGTGGGGGGTCTCATGAGGGGTTGGGGTCTGTGGGGCAAGCCTGGGACTGCATGAGGCGAAATCTCCCCTCGACCCTGGTGAGGCCAGTCCCTTCTGCTAGCCAAGAGCGTAGCGTGACGCTTCTCGCCCCTGCAGTCCCTCTCCTTGCTCTCTTGCAGGCGGATATCTGGTCTCTTGGAATCACAGCCATTGAACTTGCAAAGGGAGAGCCCCCGAATTCAGACTTGCACCCTATGAGGGTGCTCTTCCTGATCCCCAAGAACAGCCCTCCGACTCTGGAGGGACAGCACAGCAAGCCCTTCAAAGAGTTTGTGGAAGCCTGCCTCAACAAGGACCCTCGCTTTGTAAGTAGCGTTTCCTTCCCCTTGCTGCACGGGACGGGCAGGCGGGGCCCCGAGCTCCAGCCACAGCGGAAAGGCCTGTTAGGGCTCCGCTCCTGGGGGGATTGGCAGCCGCTGCAGCAGGAAGGGTGCAGGGTGTGGGTGTTAATGTGGCTCATGCAGATCTTGGCCTCTGCTGGGCTTAGCACACTCTCTGGTTCCTGATTTGCCAGAGGCCAACTGCTAAGGAATTGCTAAAGCACAAGTTCATCACCCGCTACACCAAGAAAACCTCATTTCTTATGGAGCTGATCGACCGATTCAAGCGCTGGAAGTCTGAAGGGCACGGAGAGGACTCCAGCTCTGGTGATTCGGACATGTGCGTATGCCACCCGCCCATGCCCTGTTCACTGCCTCTTCAGAGCAGAGCCTAGACCCTCATGGAGGGGCCCTGAGCCAGTGTGGGGAGACTTCTCCTGGGGAGTGAGCCACCCAAACCCTGGTTAGAGAAGCACAGGGCAGGTGTCCGAGTCAGAGATGCATCTGGCCCCTCCTCGTGCCACTGTGGGGCCTTTGCTCAGGTTTGGATCAATGTAGGTGAGGAGCCAGGAAACGTTAGAGCCAGGGCCATAGGGCTTGGCTCCCACTCCCAAAATAGGTAAGTCCAGTGGGCTCCCCCACTGGGCCCCTCACCCAGGCAGCCCTTGAAGGGTCGTCTCACGTCTGTATCTCTGAGGCCTTCGTGCATGTACCTTCCCTGGCGCCCTGCCGGTAGCCAGCCTGAGGGGAGGAGGCCAAGATGCTAAACGTGACTAGTGGGTTTTGGAGATGGCCCCAAGGGCTTCTGGTTTGGGTGGTTAGCGCTTAATGAGACTCAGAGCCCTTTAGTGCCTCACACTGGGCACCTGGAATTGCGAGTTACTCTGGAGTCTACCTCCGGCCCGTCAGACGGGGCTGCTTCTTCAGCACATACAGGGAGCTGGGAAAGGAGAACTGAAGTAGCACCTGGCCCGGGCTCCGGGAGATGAGCTGATGGACCAGAATGTCTGAGACTGGCAAGGAGTTAGGGTTTGGATCAAATCAGATTCCCCAGACTGACAGGGGTTAACTTTCCCCTGCATGGGGAGAGGCCCCTTGGTGTGCAAGGGCGCCACAGGCTGGCTGTGTGTCTGGGCAGATGTGGCGCAGGCTGGCGCTGGGTCTGGGCACGGGAGGGCGCGGGCTGGCACCGTGTGTGGATCGCTCTGTGAGCGAGAGCCCCAGGCTGCGGGTCTAACTCCTCCTCTATCTAGGGATGGAGACGCTGAAGATGGAGACCAGGGTCCAATCTGGACGTTCCCACCAACAATTCGCCCCAGTTCCCTTAAACTGCACAAAGGAATGGCTCTCCATGGCTCCCAGAAGGTCAGTCTGCTCACCTGGCCCTCGGAGAACGGGGTGCCCAGGAACGGGGTGGGGCGCAGGAGCAGGGAACGCTGCCACCTTTCCCTGTACTTGCATGGCATTCTCTGCTCCTCACGTTCTAATGTGGGCCCCACCTTCCCTCTGCCCCCTCCTCCTGGTGAGCCAGGTCACGGTGCCCCACCTTCCCTCTGCCCCCTCCTCCTGGTGAGCCAGGTCACGGTGCCTCACCGAGCATGGTGTGGAGGCGATTTTAGGGCTGCACTCCATGACCCCAGGGTGCTGATGGCTCAGGCTCGTTCTCGGGCCTGGGTGCTGCTGAACAGTTGCTCGATGTGGAAGAGTCTCGTGCTCGCACGTGTCCTGTTTCTCTCCGAGCAATTGGATGCCCCTGGCGAGGGAGGCTTTGGTGGGAGTCAGCTCCAGCCTTCTTCCCAGCCACTCCCATTCCTCAGGCTGCAGAGCAGAGGGGCTGAGGTGGGTCCCTGGCAGGCAATGTGTTTCAGATGCAGGGGAAGTGACGGGCAAAGCAGCTTGGGGTCCACCTGCTGCACGAGTTCCTCCTCTCTGTGTTCGGCTTTCCAGGCTGCTGAGCCCATCAAGAGGCAGCCGAGATCGCAGTGTCTCTCCACGCTGGTCCAGCCTGTCTTCGGGGAGGTGAGGTGGCTGCGGGCGAAGGGCCCTGCAGGGGAAGGGGGATGCCCGGCAGAGCGGGGGCCTAGTGAAACGTCTCTGCCTTGGCTCAGAAGCGTGAACTTGTACGTCCTGCTTCGGAGTGGTCCCCTGGGGCCCCGTGCTGGGGACACATAGCTGGGCGGGAGGGCAGTGCTGCCTCCGGGGGCTTATCCTTGTTTTGTCAGCTCTTCCCCCTGCTGTGGGAGCCTGGTGAGCCAGGTTACGGGTGCCCCACCTTCCCTCTGTGTCCTCCTTTCTGTTTGCCTGGCCTTCCCAGGGGCAGTAGGAGAATGCTGACTCAGCAGCCCCCTCACATGGGTAGAGCAGGAATCGGGGTTTGCCAACACCAGGGAACTTGATGTGTCTCTGGTGCGCCCTGAATGCCCTGCCCATGCATCAGCCCCCAGCCATTGTCCCTGCTCCGGGCTGCCCCTACAGCAGGTCCCGAGATCTAGACTTTGCTTTGGGTGGGTTCCAGGCCTTCCCTCCGTCAGTCCCGCGCTCTGTCTCTCCTGGCGCCTCTCTGGCCGGGCTGGCCGAGTGCTTGGGAATTACCCCCATGCAGACGGGGGTTGGGGAGGTGCAGACGACCTGAAGTAACTGAAGAACAAACTCACCCTAACTGCTGCCTGTTGGTGCCTTTTCGTGCTTGTTACGTGCCTGACGTTCTGCGAGTGGGGGGGCAGGAGCCCTTGCACCTGGCTGCCAGGCCGGGAGTAGAGTCCCCCCGAGAGCAGCCCAGGGAAGCTGTGCCTGGCTTTTCCATGCCCTGAGCTACTCGTCTGCCTCCCCAGCACGGCCTGGGACAGGAGCTTTCCCAGTGGGAACTGGCGCTCTGGCCTTGGGGCCGGCGGACGGGGTCTTGGGAAGTGACGCGAGTTTTCCCGGCAGCCGGGGGCTGAGACAGCTGAGCCCAGCCCCAGAGGAGCATTCGGATTTGCCGGGTCCTGCATGGTGTCTTGGGGAGAGGGCCCGTGAGGTCTGAGAATCAGGCTGCTCCCAGGGGTACCTGCAGGAAGTAGGAGGACAAGCCGAAGCCACTTCATCAGCAGTGTCACGAGGGGCCCGGCTGCTGGCCAGCCTGCTACCACATTGACCAGCGGGGGTGGAATGCGTGTCGTCTACCGCACTAATCTATAGGCCTTTGCTTATTGGTGAATTGGCTGCACCGCTACATCCCTCGCGCTGCATGCAGGCTGATTCTGCAGGGTGCTCCGGCCGGCTGGGCTGGGGGACAGGTACCCCTCTGAGGGGAGAGAGGCTGCCGGGACAATCTGCCACGTGAGAAGGCACGAGGAGGTTGGCCAGGTCCGTCTTGTTCGAGCCGTTCTCTTGGCCTGATGCTGAACGTTCTGCTCGCTCCCTCAGTGAGCGACTGCACCAGGCAGCTGACCCGAGAGCTCGTGGGTCTGTCTTTCAGCTGCCCTTGCAGGAGAACTGCCCCCCAGTCTGTGCTCCGCTCTGAGTGTGTCAAGGGCGCCTCCCTTTTGTGGATTATGCTGGATTGGGGGCCTGGCTTGCTCATGTTCTGGGACTTGTCAGCTGCCCCCCTCCCACCTAACCCGTAGGTCCCTGGTTCACACCAAGCCCAGGGTGCCATGGGGCGTTCAGTGGTCTTGCTCCAGTAGCTGTTCCTCACACAATCCACCAGCACACACGGCACCTCTCCAGTGAGTGTCCCCTACTCTAGAGCCATGCTGAGGCCCCTGGGCGCTTGCACTACTGTAGGGGTCCTGGCCGTTGGGCCTCAGGGCTGTCGGTCTCGCACAATAGTTGGGGGTGGGGGGCAGGGTGTTTCCTTGGCTGTGAGGGGGGCCTGGCCATTGGGCCTAGCACAGTGGCCGGGGGGGGGGCAGGCTGTTTCCTTGGCTGTGAGGGGGGCCTGGCCATTGGGCCTAGCACAGTGGCTGGGGGGGGAGGGGAAGGGGCAGGGTGTTTCCTTGGCTGTGACTGTCTTGCGATGAGGTGTGTGAAAACTCACACTGCTCGGGCTGCCCTTATTCCTGTGCCGACAGGCGAGCGCCCCAGGCTGGAGGAACCTACCTGGTAGTTGCCTGGGTGTCCCAACAAAACCAACTCCTCATGGCCATTGTGTGCGGCGCCGCATGGTGCCTGGCCCAGGGGCCGCGAGGCCTTAACAGTGTTTCTGCCTTGCAGCTCAAAGACAAGCACAAGCTGAGTGGCGGCAGCGTGGGCGCGATGGAGGAGCTGGAGAACGCCTTCAGCTTGGCTGAGGAGTCCTGCCCAGGCATTTCCGACAAACTGGTAGCGCACATGGTGGAGCGGGTCCAAAGGTAAAAGCGCCCTGATGCGTGCGGGGGGGGGGGGGGGGACACTCAGTGCCTGGGGTGTTAACAGCCTAGGCCCAGGCAGCGTGTGCGCTGAGCTGTCCCCAGCGCTGCTCTGAACCGTGCTGCCTCCAGCACGCTGCCTGTGCCGCACGCAATGCGTCCTAGACGAGCCGGGCGGGTAGCAGCCTATGTGCTGCAGCTTCTGCTGTACCTCAAGCATTCGCTGCGTCCTCTCCCTCACCTTTCCGAGCCGGCTTGCCCAGACCGGTCGGTGGCATTGCGGACACAGAGCCACTGGGGCCCCAGGAGCTGAGCTGTGTCAATTTCAGAGGAGTGAGGGAAGGGGATGCGCCTGATCGTGGATTTACACAAGCCATGGCAGCAAGACGGGAGGGAGGGAGGGATTGGAAGCAGAGACTTGTACCTGCTTGGATGTTCTGGTGTATTTGCAAGGATTTCAGCTCCTTGCAGTTTTTGGTGGTATTGCTGAGTATTTTTATCCTTTGAGCCCCATGTTCAAGAAATATTTAATTACCCATCCCATTCCTTAAGCAGAAGCGGTGGTAGCTCCGCTGCTGGCAGAGACTTGAGTGCTGCTTTTTGCTTTCTGTGAATATTTGAGCCAAGAAACTAACCCCTGCATCTTCCCAAAAGCCCCATTAACACAGTGCTGCACCCTTATCCCAAGACACAGCTTTTTAGAGGTAGCTCGAAGGGGTAGCTCCCAAACACAATCAGTACATTTGCAAGTGAGGCCTGTGTATGTTGCTAAAATATTCCAGGACTCCAGAGAAGCAAGTCCATTTAATTGGAAGCAATATGCTCTAAAATAATACTGGGCAGAGCTTGGGCTTCTGGATCTGCCCTGCAGAAGGGGCTGCCTCAGCATTTAAAATGGCAACGTGTGTGTTACTGTGCTGCTGCTGTTGCGTAGTAGCCGTGTTACCCAGGGATCATGTCAAACTTAATGCGATGTCCTGATGGGGTTCCCAGAACTGAGCCACTCTGTTGCCCTCTTAGCCTCAGCACAACCCTGCTGCCACGCCAGCAGTCAATGAACCCTCATTCCTGAGCTGCTCAGATGTGTAACTGCAGCACTAAGCCCCTCGTAATGGAGACTGTGCCCGGTACCATCTTTGCTTACCTGGGGCTAATAAACACACTAGTTCAATCAGAGCACTGCGGTAGTTTATGGCACGAGTAAAACAGGTTTATCCACAAAGAGGGCCGGGGGCCGTGAAAGCGCGGAGAAGGGGTGAGGCTAGAAATGGCTACAACCGAGCGCGAGATCAAAGGAACCTCTCTCAGCCGTTCTCCGCTGGAGCGACTCTCTAGACCAACAGTTCCCCTCTCCCCCCCCCCCCCCAGCAAAACTTGTTGACACCCTCCCCCCCCAAAAAAAGGAACTGACCGGGGCAGCAAAATTTGATTGGGGGGGGGGGCTGTGTTGCCTCAGAGCCCCTGTCCTCCCCCCCCAGAATTTCTTCATTACCCCCCCACTTTGGGAATCCATGCTCTAGACTTTCAGTCCGGACCCAGCATGGGCTTGGTTTCTTTAGGGGAAGACCACGGCTGGGGTTGTCTGGTGCTAGTCCTGTAAGCCTTTGCGTGTATTATTCTTTGACAGGCACTGCCCAGATCAGTTTCTCTTGCCCAGCAGGGTGTAGGGACCAGGCTGTTTTCTGTCAGGCTTGTTGGCTTTATATGCAAGTGTGCTGTCTTGTCTCTGCCTGATGACCAGGCTGGTCAGACAAGCTGGTTGTAGGCAAAGGTGAGGCAAACCAGCTGGAAAACAGGGGTTTGAGGTTCTTAACCCCATGGGGGGCAGAGGGGGGGGCAGCATCGCAACTGACGTGACTGCATAATGTCACCCAGCCATGCCTGCAGCCAGCCCATTCCAGCGGAGCCAGAGAATGCCTTACAAAGCCACCATCTTTCTGAACGGCCAGACGAGCTGGTGGGCAGCAGTCCTGGGATCTAGGATGAAGTCAAAGCCATTCGTTCTAGCAGCAGCCTCGCTGGGGTGGGACTAGGATGTACATGTCATCACTCGAGTACCGACTAGTGGGCTAGAGCAGGGGCTGGCAACCTATGGCTGGAGCGCCAACTCAGCCCCCCGCCAATGTCTCCCCGCAGCAGGGAGGCAGTGTCAGCACTACTGCAGCCCTTACAGCCCCCCACAAGATGGAACGCCAGCACTGGCTTCCTGCAGGGCGGGGGGGAACGCTCCAAGCCTCTCCTGGCTGCAGTGGGCAGGAAACACAGCGAGCAAAAAATGGCTCTGTGTACATCCCTTTTCCTTCCCCCATTCCTGGGCAACCAGGCTCTGTGTGTGCTATTTTCTTTTCCCCAGGAAGCACTTTCTGCATGCTTCCCCTGCAAATTCTGCCTGGAGGCTTCCATCTGGTGACCAGGAGCAGCGGGGGGCTGTTACATGGTGCACAAAAGCACATAGTACCCCCCCCCCCCCACAGCCTTGATGCCCAGCCCCCAGCCAGCTCCTGCCTAGACACACCCTATTCCCAGCCTGCTCCTACACTCTACCTCCCAGCCCAGTCACTGGCAGCACTGTCCTAAAAACTGAACCCCTCATTTTATATCTTTCCAGTCATGCAAATGGGCCTTCGTAGCCCGCTCTTTACCACCAGTGGTTTTGAATTTTGATGTAGTTTGGCTCTTTAGTTTGAAAAGGTTGCTGCTCCTGTTCTAGAGGCTAGACACTCCCACCCCAATTAAGGCTCTTGCCGTGGGGTTATGTTGTGAGTTGCTTGCTCACTTAAACCAGATGGCAGAAAATCCACCCCTGCTGTTCTCCAATCACCACCTTTTGCAAAGCTTTGGTGTTGTTTTGGGTTTTTTTGGCTAGACAACTGCCCATGGCTTGTCGTCTAAGAGCTGGGGATGTGCATTGTGCCTCTGTCATTGTCCATCACGGACACCAGTGGGTGTGTATCATTCAAACAGAAGAGGCAGTGTCATGTGTCTCCTTTTCCCCCCCTTCTCCCCAGGTTTTCACACAGCCGGAACCACCTAACTTCAGCCCGCTGACCGGTACCGTCATTGCTGCTCTTTTGGGGGGAGGGAGGATTTTCCCAACTTCATAGGAACTACACTCTAATCCAGACCACCACCATCTGCTGTTGGATGTAACATTGTGCTATGGCCACCAGGACATTTCAGAGCCTTCATCTGTACGTTTCCATGACAACTGAGGGTGGGATTCACAATGCAAGTACCATTCAGACCTTTTGCAGAGCCCACGGAGGGCAGTCTAAGTGGTTTTACACTGTTCTCAATGGAGTTTTTAATTGTTCTCCCAGTGGACGTATCCAGTTTTATGTGAATCAGAGCTTGTCAAAAGTAACACCCTGGCTGGTGGCACAAGAGGGAAGTTCTCTTGTGCTTGGATGATGGTTCGGCTGTCTCCTGTCCCCCAAGGAAACATAGGTGAGTAGTGATGCACAGGAAATAGAGATGGCTGCAGTTGTTCCATACGCTACAGCAACTTGTCGAGTCAGGACACTACTCTAGCTCCACCAGGCTTGTTTCCTTCAAACCCGAGCAGAACACAGCCTCAAACGAGCAGCAGTGGAAGGAAGGGTGCTGCTGCGCCCACTTTTCACTCAAGAGTAGCGGCCTTGTTTTGTCACGTTCACAGGGTGGGTTTGCTGATCTTCCACCAGGCCTTGCTTTGCAGGAGCCAGCCTCACTTCCATAGACCAGCAGGAATAAGGCAGCTGCATTTGGTTTTAAAGTACCCCACTCTTGAGAGAGGAGTTGTTTATGTTCCCTTCAAAGCCTCTTCTGGCTGCTTCTCATGGGCCCAGCACACTGACCGGGGCATGGGCAGGTGGCAGGCTGAGCGCCCAGCCACTCCTGAGGTGAGACAGGCTAAACACTAAGCTTGACGTGCATTAGAAAAAGGAGCCTTGTCCCGCAAAGCTGCTTAAAGGGTTAGTCTGTAATTCTTGACAGGGATTCCCCATTGCAGAAAATTCAGTTTTGACTTTAACAGCGGGTAGTGTTGCTCCTGGATGGCTGTGTCCTAAATGCCGTGCTTGGGAGACCAAAGTCACTTTCTCCTCCGCTTTACTCTCATGAACCAGTTCTTAAAACTGCTGTAAATGGCTAGACGCCAACGCACTCAGAGGGGTGCACAGGCCAGGGCCGGAGCTGCATCTCACTGATCTCCCGGCGTGCAGACGCACTTTGGTCAGTCAGGGTACTCCTGTTTAGACAGGAATTTCAGGTCTCCATTTATCAGCTCTACCGTGAACACTGGCACACCTGGGTCTGGAAGGAAACCAGAGTCAGAGTTGACATTTTGAAAGCTGGGTGCCTAAAGCTAAGCAGCTAAATCTAGTCACATAAATGATGTGTCTTCAGAGAGCTCCCCTAGCAGCCCCAAGTAGCTGTAGATACTCAGCATCTCTGAAAGCTGGACCATTTAGCTAACAGGCAAATGTGGGTTGTGCTTTCCTACCTGCAGCCATGCAGGTTTCGGACTGTTGGGCCAGGAGTTGCCCCATCCCTTGGTCCCATGCTGAAGTGAACAGCAAACACCCGTCTGAGTCCAGCCTTAGTGCATAACACTGCTGCAGCTATTCTCTCCTGCTAGAACTGCTCTGCATAGTGGTGGCCATGGAGCCTGCATTGTGCACCATGACAAGCAAAGGGAACACTCAGCCAGACAAAAGGGAGCGGCTCTAGGCTCGCAGAAAGTCTCCTGCTGCTTTGAACTTTATGCTGTTCATGATGGTAGCACATTGTGTTAATACGGTACCTTGTATGATCCTTTGCGTGCGCTGCAGTGTCATGAGTAAAGAGGACTTAAGGGAACAGTCCTTGCAGCATCCTGCGCAGCAGTGGTGTTAGTTTTTACCAGAGCATTGAAAGGGATCTGCCACTCTCAATAAAGTAACAAATTAAAGACGTGGTCGCTGTAGCTTCAATTCCACAGACTGCAAAGCCCTCAGGTGCCCCGGCACTCCTCCTAGGCCTTTCTGAAGCTGAACGGCTGCCCGCTGCTGCGTGAGCCTGCTCACTGGGCCACCAGCACTGCTGAGCCAGACTGACAGGTGTCTCAGCTGCCACTCGTAGGGAAGGAAATGCTCGCTCTCTCTGCCAGCTTGCTTCAGTGCTATTTCAATGGCAGGACTGTTGGCTCCCATCGCAATGGAACGTAACTGCTGTAACTTCAGCAGTGAGATGGGAGGGCCAGGATAGTGGTTCTCAAACTGTGTTTTTCTATCCCTGAGCAGCGCGTTCACTGACCCCGCCCTGTGCATTAGCATGTGTGAAACCTTAACATGCTGGGTGTTTTCTCCTCACACGGCTGCATGCAGCAGTGCAAGCTGTTGTCCCCTGGAGCTGAGGATAGGGTGGCATCACACAGGCGTCAAACACAAGTACCTGCAAGGCAGCCACATCAAGTGACCATTTACTCCAGCATGTGCTGAAGGAAGTTCAGGAGCACCACCCAATATGAAATGCACACCTGAAATGATCCACAATGCTGGGGGGGAGACTGAAGGAAAATGACCTGTGAAAGGAGGCTACAGGAGCAGATACGCTTCTTTCAAAGAGCAGTTAAAGAAATAGTTCCCCTCTCACACACAGTAGTGACTAACAGCAGGACTGTCATTGTGGCTTTCTGAACTGTGATGCAGGATTGAAGACAATTTGTTTCTAGTGAAACAAGACGACACCTATGTTAAGCAATCACTCAATCCAGTAAATGTTAGTCACAGCTTTAAGAGAATCTACAGGATTACAGCTTGTGCTACTATCAGGTGGGATGTCTGCCAGTAGGTGAGAGCCTGACAGTATCCTGGTAGAAAGTTCTCCTTGAAGAACTCTTCCAGAGTACACCCGTACTCACTCTCAGCCCTGCACTGTGTAGGAGTAGCCAGAATACATTCTTTTCCTTGGGCTGTCTCCAGTTCTCCTGTCATCAGAGGCAATGTTCTGCAGGCTCAGGAGTTAGGCTGCTGTTGCTCTTCCATTGGCTTTTATACCTACTGCCTTCCTTTGCATATCATGCTTCACGGTAAGCACTGTGGGAGAACATTTCACTTGTGAATATTACAGAGGTCTGTGCTCCCCCTCCCCCATTTTGCTCATTACTGTAAGCTCTGGTTTGTGGTCCATGCCCCTGGCCTTTGAGTGCGTACACGTGTGATCTATGCTTCCGCCAAGGGGCAAATTCCGCCATCATTTTCCCCATTCACTTTAATGGCTTCTGCTTTTTGCTCCAGTGATGGGAGAATACGTCATCCACTTCCTGATCTCTGGTGCCAGCGTGGTCCCTCCAGTTCAAGGGAAGGCTGTGCCTCTCCCGCAGCCGAGAGCCACTGCAGACCACATGCATGCAAGGGCAGAAGGAAGCAAATATTGAGACTTCAAGTTAACTTTCAAAAATCCTCTTGCGACTGATAACAAAGATGATCCAATGATTAGGCAGTGACTCTGGAAATCAGGCAGCACATTCAAGTTGCTGCGTTGCCAGAGACTCTTTGTGACTTTGCCAAAGTCACTTAACCCCTATAGCTCTCCGATCCCTGTCTGTAAAATGGGAACAAGAGCTCTGCTCTGCTGTGCAGGTAAATACATTAGACATTGCAAGGCACTGAGGCCGTGGGGACCATATGAGTAGCCAAGAATCTTTGAGGGTGTTATTTTTCTGTGTAGAAAGTTCATCAGAATCCCCCATCAGGTTTTTCATTGATAAACTTCTCCAGAGCTCTGAAAGCTGCTACCTACTGTTGAATTTAAGCTCTGTGCCATGCAACATGGGAGATTTAAAAACAAGTCTCCCTGAAAGAACTCTGAATGAAAAGCCAGGAGGTTACATGTTGCTCTCATCTGGTTGGCTGATTTGGCTTGCTATCATTACTTTGATCTCCATTAAAAGTAGGGTTCCCACCTCAGTTTTTGATTGCTATGAAAACTTAGGTGCTCTTGTGAAAGTAAAAAGACCTTCATTAGCGCACAAATAGGTGTTTCATCAGGAAACTAATTAACCCCACGAGGAACGGTGTTTTTTCTTCTGTTATGGACAGGAACCCTGTAACTTTTACACAACCAGCTCTTGGCACAGAAACACACATCCTCTTAGAGCCTGCCCCTGTACTCTCCAAAATATTGGCATGACTGTTGCTGCCCACATCCCAGTCTCTGATAGACACATTTTTTGTAACTGACAACCGGTACAGGGCTGGAAAGTGACTGATTCCAAGTATGTTTTTCTTTGAGAACATTTTCACACAAGGCCTGCTGTTTGATCAGGTGAAATCAATAACGCTGTACTTCTCAATGCACAAGACTTACACTTAAGGGTTTTCCTCTTTTAGTATACAAGGTAGATGGTGGTGTTCTGGGTTGCTTAAGGCTAGATGATTTTGGAGAGACTAAATCAGAGGTGAGCAACTTTCAGGTAGAAGGTGGCTACAGAGCCCTCTCACACAGCGTGGTGGGACAGGCCGTGGAATGCAGGCATGGGGGGCACCAGGGAAAGTGAGAGAACAAGCCCACTCTGCAGCAGCAATGCCTGACCCCCTGCTCCGGCCTTGTGGGTCTCACCAGAGCACCATGCGACAAATGTATCTGCACATGCAGAGCTTTCGTGCAGGATGTCCCATCCTGCCCTCTTCATGACCCTGGTGCTGCTAGATCACAGACCTCAAGGTAGGCAGTGGAGGGCTATACAAACTGATCCAGTGGGTTTGGTGTGTGCTCTGTGCCACAAGGACTTACCAGTCTGGGTGTTTCTGACAGACTGTCTCTGCACATCTACACTGTAAGAGTTGCATGCCACACTCACAAGCCATGGAACTACTTCAAGAAGTAAAAGCAACAGCAGCTAATCAGAGCTATGTAACAAACCATGTTGTAAACCATCGCTGTGAAAGGCCCTTTGCTCCTAACAGTCTTAAGTCCTCTCTGTCTCAAAGTCAGGGCAAAGGGCTATAAAGGGGAGGTTTAAGGAGAGTCCATGTAGACAGGATGGAAACTCTAATTATTGGTAGGTAACCCTTTTTTCTCCTTTACAGTAGCTCAACCACCTGTTATAATGCGGAGTCCAAAGCCACTTTCCTGGGCTGTAAAGCTAAGGAAGAAGAGGGTTTACTCAACCCTTGAGAGGCGAAAAATCACATGTGTAATTCTTTGAAGAGGCCATCACACAGGCTTCCTACTCTTGGATCCCCTGAGATTGCTGTAAATCTCATGAATAAGGTATTTTGCCCAGAGCCGGGACTGTCCCACCAGTGACTCCTAAAGGCCTGAACTACCCGGCTTGTAAGCAGATGTCACGTACCTTCCCAAGAGCAAGACAGCATTAGCATGAACAAAGCCACATGGCCACAGCTTTACACTCAGCCGCTGCATACTTCCAACACCAGGCCATTTATGCTCAGCTGGGTCACAGCAGAAATGGCGAATGAACATGCACTGGCACAGCTACACGTTTATTTTAAGACACTAATAAATTAAAAAGTACATTGAACTCACAATGGACAATGGTCATTATGACGCACTGGTCCGGTCTCTGCTTCTTTATGGGTGAAGGCGCCAAGGTACCTAGAATCCTCAATCTGGGATCCCTGTCCTTCCTGTGAGACTTTGCACCAGCCCAACCCAGAGTCTCTCTCTGGGGAAAGAGTTGCCTATGCAAGCACCTGCATCTCCCCTGTTCCAAAGGGATCTCTGCCCTCCTCACATCACACAGCACTTCCTTATCACTCACAAACACCTCCCTTCCCTGATACATCACTACTTTGCCATCTGAAATGCAGACCAGCCCTTCCAAGCCATATCTATGCAGCAGCAGCAGCTGTCACTTCAGCTTATTACAGCTTTGCCAGGCCTGAAATTGGGGCACCCATATTTTGCTCAAGTGCTGAATTGCGCAGCATCCAAAGGCAACAGCAAATCTGCAGGCGGTGAAGCAGACTGAAACGACTTTCATCCTGACTGTGGTGGCACAACCGAGAGAGCAGGTGCCAGGCTCGAATGCTCTCCCGTGACGCTAGAACTGACGGGGGATGTCACCTCCACAGAGTGCAGGGCTGGGATTTTCAAGCCCCCAAGTAGCATATGAACACAAGTATCAGCAACTTTCAACGGGACTTATGCTCCTGTGCCTTTTGAAAATACCACTCATGGGCAGCAACAACCCACACTGGGAATGTTGTGTTTAGTGCTGTGGCCATCCCGGCCTCCCCAGCAGAGAGTGATTACCTGGTTTGTCAGAGGAGCCCGCCCCATGAGGGATGCAGAAGACTCGAACTATAACAAACGTATCTGGTAGGCCCCTTTCAGCATGCAAGAGAGCAGGCTCTGAGCTTGAAGGAAGCCACCTGTGTTCTCATCTAGGCCTCCCACTCCAACCTGTACCATGCAACGCCTCTACAACTAAAAGCTTCATGTTCTCCCCATTCTCCCCTCCCCAAGTGCAGTTGTTGCCATGGCAATTTCCTGAAGAACTCCATGATGCTACAGCAGCTGTATGTTCAGTTTGAAATTCATGTCAGTGCAGGATATTTGGCTGGATACATCTCCAGATCCCCAGTTAGTCCAAGAAGTCTGGGCCAGCAGGTTGATGCTACAGCAGCTGGCAGTCCAGAGATTGCTTAGCCACACTGTCTGTCAGAAGGGAACTCCTGGGACCTAGAAAGCCTGAGATCTGCAGCTCAGGACCAAGAAGCACAATTGATCCATCCCATCACAATGAACATGGCCAGCTGTCTCCATCAGGGCATGCCCCTGAATACTGTACAAAACCCACAGCTGGAATGCAGTACCCTCCATGATGCATGCACACAGCAAATCAGGGGATTCCCAGAGTGGGAATTTTGCAGCCACTGCTAGTTTCATTCATCCCAGTTAGCTTTGACTGTAGCAGACTCTAGTCCAGTCTAACCTGTCGTGACCCCAGTTCATCACTCCCCTTGTTTGTCTAACTTCCACAGTAGGTGGAAACAAGCATCTCATGTTACTGCTTTATCAACCCCTCAATCCCGTTCCATCCCACCCCACTACAGATGTCGACAGCTGAGACCCAGCGCTGCCCCCTTCAGTCTGTGTGAATATCCTTTTCCTCCATGGGAATCGCCAGGCTCGATCTCCCTGGAGAATTTGTAGCTCTCTGAATCACTTCCATCCACCTGGCAAGAGAGGAACAAAAAAGCATTTACAACACTCAAGGCCATGTCCTTTGCTTACAAGAGATTTCTGGGGTCAAATGCATGGAATTGGCCACTGATTTATGGAGGATTTCAACAGTACAACACCACTGACTCCTGTACCTAGCTTTCATCCAAGGACTGTCAAATGCTTTGAGCTGGGAGAGTGACTTCCAGCCTGAGCCCACGTGCCTCACCTAGCATGCTGAATAGGGAACACGGCCATCGGCAGCAGACGTAGGGGGAGGCACTGCCCATGCTAGTACAATTGCTAGATATGGACTCAGGCCAGCTAGCCCTTCCCACTGCTCTCCCTACTAAGGCTACATTCGGTTTTTTGTGGTGTGCCTCAATCAGAGCTAGCATGGATCTCTCTCCTCAAGCTCAGAATCACCCTGGCCAACTCAATGTGCAGACACACATGCTAAAAACACGGAGACTTGCCTACACTGGCAATTGAGCAACCAAGTGTTTGTCGTTATGAGGCGCTGCCCCCGAAAGACACAAGTTTTGCCATGCAAAGTGCTGGTGTGAACAGCTCTCCTGCTGACAAAGCAAACGCTGCTTGTGGGGGTGGAAGTATTTTGTCAGCAGAAGTGCCAACAAGCAGCAGCGACACTGCCCAACTTCTAGCAACAGGACTGTCACACCGCCTTGCCGCTAAAAGATGCATCGTGTAGACCAAGCCTAAGGCTTGCAAACCCTTGTGAGGCAGGCAGTGTGAACCCCATTTTCCTGCAGAGGGGAAAATGGGATCCAAAGTGAGATGGAGTGACCTCGTCAGCACTGCATACTGTGTGTAATGTCCTTGCATTAATGAGCAAACAGGGTAACATATTAAAGTGGCTCAAAATCTAAACACCATTTGGCAGGATCAGTGTAGCCAAAGTGACAATTATGCCTTGTATGTAATACAGTTTACCACAGACACATGATCAGTTACGTTGCTTTAACAACAGAGATCAAATAGACAGTTTTTAATCTTATTTTGGAAAGTGAAAGTCCCACACAGGATGCTAACTAGCTTATTACAGTCTCGAAAAAATGAACAAAGAAAAAGGGGGGGGGATCCCATAGTTGTGGATTTGAAGCGGGTGTCACTTGGCTTGTCAACTGCATTGCATTTGAGGGAGTGTAACCCTCATCAGAAGCCAGCAGACACGTGGCCCTTTTGATACTCTCTCACAGACTTCCATAAGGAGTCCCTTGATCTAGTTTGTATTTCTTCAGTGGAGACATTTCACTGACTCATGTTAGTTAGGTAAATCTCTAATATTTTCAACCCCTCAAGTCTATTCTAAGTGTCTCAGGATCAGGAAAAGAGTCAGTATCTTCCATGAACAAGTTACTAAGTGAAACTGGATCTTGTGTTAGACCCAAGGTCAGAGAAACCTGAGATACCACCTCTGGAAATAACCAACACTGGAATGGTGATCACAAGGCAGTCCCTAAATCTCCACTAGAGATTAGAAAAACTCAGTGTGAAATGAGACAGCTATCGTCTCTCCTGCCTCCTGGAGTAATTTGTAGTGGGCTGGACCTCACCTGAAGAGAAGACTGAGCCACCTATGGGTGACGCTGCCCAAAGGCAGTCTTGTTTGGGAAGTTAGCCCCATGCACGCATTTTTGTTCTCTGGCTCACTGGATTCTCCCGTATTTCTAGTAGGAGAGCTCTCTTCATTAAAGAGGTTATCTTTGGCCACTGGGAACTATCTGAGACGGTTTCTCTTCAAGGTATGGAACGCAACCCTTTATAAAATGAGCAAAAGAGCCCCCACTCTTGCTGTCATTCTGGAAATCAACACTCCTAAGAATCCTGTTACTGGAGAAAAACATGGCAATATTGAGAAAACACTCTAAATATTGGCTTGGAGATCTTTCTTAAACTCACTTTCTGATTGGGACTCAGAGCTGGACCTATTCCATAATACTGTAACCCATGCCAACAAGAGACCGATGCTCTCAGGCAGGTAAGAGGAGACTTCTCTTTCCACACAGGAAGTAGAAGGGACTCTAGAGAGAACACAAAATGATACTGGCACAAGGGGTTATGCTCATGGTTTCTAGAGGGAACTCCATTTCTGGTTCAGTGGATGGGGCGTGCAATATCACACCTAGTTCTCCTGCACACAGTACGATGGAGGAACGGACATTTTGAGGGTGAAGTACTGCCGGCATTCAAAAACGTGTGAGAGCAAGATAGCTGTAAAGACAACCACGGAACGCAGAGCTGCTAGCCCCCAGCTTTGGGCTCCAATCTCTACTCCATGCCCCTCTGTCTGAAGAGACAAGGATTCTGAGAGATGTTATCATTAGATACAGCAATCAACTGTGTGTCAAAGGCTGCCAGCACCAAGACTGCCAGCACCAAGGGTGACTATGCTTCAGGGCATGCTGGACAAGGAGTTGGGAATGTACCTCCACACTAGGGATGTAACCGTGCAGTTGATTAACCGATGAGCAAAAGCTGATCGGTAAATGCTACAGACCACACACATTTCCCCCCGCCAGTAAATTTTTAGCAGGCTAGCCAGCAGCCCAGCTTAGTCCCGGCTTGCACTGGGTCCTAGACCTACCACCGCTGCGGCTCTGCATTTAAAATGTATTAGGAGCCAGGCAGGCAGGCAGCCTGGCTCAGTTCTGGCTCATGCCAGGTCCAGGAGCTTACACCTCTCCCCCCCAGACAGGGGCTGCCTGGGGACTGTAGAATGGTCGACTAACCGATAAGAATCTCGTGACTATTCAATTAACCGATATTTGACATCCCTCTGCACAGGTATGTTACCCAAGTTTTTTTGGGATGTCTAGTAAGTCACAGTAGAGAAGGAGGTAGGATCTCCAACTAGGCAGAACCACTAGGCAGCTATTCCCTGCAGATGGGAGTAGAGATCTGAAGCAGTGACCACAGAGGATCTTTGAGGACATCAAGGATGGTGAGACACATTCCCTCTTTCTAGGCCCCACGGGATGCCCCACGGGGGAACTCGCAGTGTGCACAGCAACAGGGACTGGCTTTAACATCTCAACTCTGGACTATCCACCCATGGCTAAAGCACCCAGACGGACGTGGGCATGGGAAGCGTCCAGTTACCTCTCAAAGGTGTACTTGCTCTCGGCCCTGAAGAAGTACACGTGGGACTTGAACTGCAGCTTGAAGACATAATCCTTCTGAACGCCGTCTGCCTCCATGGGGGTGCTGACTGTGTAGCCGAGCAGTGGGAGACTGGCCAAGGGATAATCGTCCTGGGATGCAGTTGGTGAAAAAGCCAGTCAGCACAGACAGCATGTGCATGTGAGAGCTTCCCCGCTGCACAGGGAAGAACGGCTTGACTCTCTCTCAGCAGAGGGAGAGAGGAGAAGCCAGTTTTCCATCTATTGCAGAGGGTGGCAGGCTATGGCCTGCAGGCCACATCTGGCCCACTGGACCCTGAGCTCCTGCTGGGGAGCAGAGTTGGGATAGTTTTGCCAGGGGAGACAGCCCAATACCCTGGCAACCACAGGGGTGGCTGGTGATCTGGCTGCCCAATGAGATTAGCCCCTGGACGTTCCACTTCTGCCTTGCCCCACCCACAGCCTCAGCTCCCGGACAGCACAGCTATCATGCCACCAGCCCCAATGCTCTGGGTGGCATGGTCACGGGGTGGCTGGATGTGGGTGGCGGTTCTGGGAGTGGTGAGAAGTGGGGGATGTTGGATGGGGGCAGAGGTCCTGGGGGACGATTGGATATGGGCAGGAGCCAGGCTACACCTGGCTGTTTGAGGGAGTCACAGCCCCCTCCAGCCTTCCCTACTTGATACCCAGATGAGCCCAACTCCTGGGCAGCAGAGCAGGACCCTAGGGCATCAGTCTCCTCGCTCGTCAGCCAGGCCCTCTCTTGGTCTGAATGGCCCCACCCTCAAGACAGCTGCCGAACCACCCTCCCCATTCCCTACCTCAGTAACATCTGCATTCATGGCCCTCCAATTTCCGTACCCAGATGTGGAGTTCAAGGCAAAAAAGTCTGCCCACCCCAATCTATGGGGAGACCCCTACATTGTAAACTATGACATTTTCCTGAAGCTTGTGTAATTATTTTAGTGAAATAATGGAACATAATAAAACACCACATAGCATGGTCATGCTTTGTTCCAGGTGGACCTGGGGGGTTGACTGGTTTGGAGGCAAGGCTTTGAGCCAGCAGCCTTACAAAAAAAAGCAGCCAGAGCGAACTGCGTGAGCAGTGAACAGAGGGAGTTTGTTTTGGGGGAGCCCCACAGAGGTTGGGGTTTTTTTGTTTGTTTTTTCTCCTCCCCTCCAGGCTTCAGGGCGCAGTAAATACAACAGCTGAGGAGTCGCTTAGAAGGAAGACGGAATGGATGGTGAGAGACCAGGTGTTGTGGCCTGCACAGCAAGTGCCATGTTTGTCTTCCTCCAGAGGGTAGAAGAGACTTTGCCTGTACAAAATGCAAGCTGGTCTCCATACTGGAAGAGAAGGCCAAAGCACTAGAGGCCCAATTATCAGAGAAAATTAAGACTTTCTGGGTAGAAGTCAGCATTTGATACTGCAGACGCAGGATGCTGAAGATTCAGAAAGGGCAGTGCAGAACAGGGAATAAAATTGGCAGCATTAACCTTTAGGAGAAGGCAGACAACTCAGGTAACCCCAATCCAGATAGAGGTAAGTAGCTGCTTTCAGGATCTCTGCACAGGCACTACCGGTGGAGGATGTTTTAGAAGAGACCTCTGTGGGAAGGGATCAGAAATGATCCCATTGACCAGATGGCATGTGATGCACAGTCCTACGAATGGGGATTCCACAACCACCAGCCCCAAGAGAAGGAGACAGGTGGTGGTGGTCGGGGACTCCCTCCTAAAGGGGACAGAGTCATCCATCTGCCGGCCAGACCGGGGAACTCGGGAAGTGTGCTGCTTGATTGGAGCTAGAATTCAGGATGTGACAGTCTTCCGAGACGGATCAAGCCTTCACTACCCCTTCCTACTTCTCCATGTGGAAACTAACAATACGGCTAAGAATGACCTCCAGCGGGTCACTGCAGATTATGTAGCACAGGAAAGAAGGATCAAGGAGTTTGAGGCACAAGTGGTGTTCTCATCCATCCTCCCTGTTGAAGGAAAAGGCCCAGGTAGGAATCGTCGAATCATGGCAGTAAACACGTGGTTGCGCAGGTGGTGTCGGAGAGAGGGCTTTGGTTTCTTTGACCATGGGACTCTGTTCCGGGCACAAGGATTGTTAGGAAGAGATGGGATCCATCTAACCAAGAGAGGAGAGAGCATCTTCGTGGGCAGGCTTGCAAACCTAGTGAGGAGAGCTTTAATCAAGGTTCGTCGGGGGATGATGACCTAAGCCCTGAGGTAAGTGGGGAAGCGGAATACTGGGAAGAAACACAAGGAAGAAGGGACAACAGAGGAGGACCTCTGATTCATACTGAGAAGGTAGGGCAATCAGCTAGTTATCTAAGGTGTCTGTACACAAACACAAGAAGCCTGGGAAACAAGTAGGAAGAATTGCAAGTTCTGGCACAAAGAGCTATGATTTGATTGGAATAACAGAGACTTGGTGGGATGACTCCCATGACTGGAGCACTCTTATGGAAGGGTATGAACTATTCAGGAAGGACAGGAGACAAGAGGAGGAGGAGTTGCACTGTATGTAAGAAAGCAGTATGATTGCTTAGAGCCTCAGTATAAAATAGGAGAAAAGTCTGTTGAGAGTATTTGGCTAATGTTTAGAGGCGGGAGCAACAAGGGTAATATCATAGTGGGTGTCTGCTATAGACCGGATGAGGTGGACGAGGCTTTCTTCAGACAACTGACCGAAGCTTCCAGATCACAAGCCCTGGTTCTCATCGGCAACTTCAATCACCTTGACATCTGCTGGGAGCCCAATAGAGCAGTACCCAGACAATACAGGACATTTTCGGAGAATATTGGGGACAAATTCCTGGTACCAGTGCTTAGGGAACTAACCAGGAGCCATGTGCAGCTTGACCTGCTGCTCACAAACAGGGAGGAATTAGCAGGGGAAGTAGATGTGGGTGGCAACCTGGACAGCAGTGACCAAGAGATGGTCGAGTTCAGGATCCTGACCAAAGGAAGAAAGGAGAGCAGCAGAATACAGACTCTGGACTTCAGAAAAGCAGACTGTGACTCCCTCAGGAAACTGATGGGCAGGATCCCTTGGGGCGCTAACATGAGGGGGAAAGAAGTCCAGGAGAGCGGGCTGCATTTTAGAGAAGCCTTATTAAAGGTGCAGGAATGAACCATCCTGATGCACAGTAAGAAAAGCAAATATGGCAGGCGACCAGATTGGCTTAACAGTGAAATCTCTGATGAGCTTAAACACAAAAAGGAATCTGACAAGTAGAAACTTGGACAGATGACCAGGGAGGAGTGTAAATATATTGCTCGAGCATGCAGGGCTGGAATCAGGGAGGCCAAAGCACAACTGGAATTCCAGCTAAGCAAGGGGTGTGAAGAGTAACAAGAGAGGTTTCTACAGGCATGTTAGCAATTAGAAAGTGGTCAGAGAAGGTGTGGGACCCTTACCAAACGGGGGAGTAATCTAGTGACAGATGATGTGGGAAAAACTGAAGTACTCAATGACTCCTGAGGTCTCTTCCAGCCCTAGGATTCTATGATTCTATTCTCTCTTCCTGTCTCCTGGATTTTTCCCCACTTTGTCACTCAAATCCAGAGCACTGTTCCAAGATTTTCTTTTTGCTAGCACTGTGTCCTCAAGGCAAGAAGCCCATCGAAAATGACAGAGGTGTATTGCATTAACGAGGGCTGAAAGTGCAGGTAACACTGTGCCAATGTTCGCTATAGAAACATCCACAAAGCACTCCATTGTCACAGCAATTCATGAGGCCTATTTCAAACGGTTAGTTGCGCTCAACTCTAAAAGGAGTGGGGGAGATTGTACTGGCATCTAACTGCAAAGGAAAAGGAAAGGCATAGGTGAAAGGTTCATTAATCCATTGGACACCCGTTAGCCACTGAGATTCTCACCCCTCACACTTCCAAGGTGCCGCTTACAAACCAGGATATCCTGAGTAAAGCTGTGAAAGAAAGGCCCTTAGCCTTACATAGCCTGACTCCACTAATTGCTGCCTCTGCTACATGCCTCTGGGGTTAGTCAATTCAATGCAGAGAGAAGAGGCACTTTTGGGTAGAGGACGTACAGAGCTGTACTTGTGTCTTCTGTCCAGTGTCTCCTCCCCAGGCCTCAGACACCCAGTGCCACTACTGGAGCATACCTGGTGAGTTTTGTAGAAGAACAAGCAGAAGTTGGTGAAGACGACCCAGAGCTTTTGCCAGCCATCGCTGTTTTTGAACTTCCTCAGCAGATACCCTGAAAGCTGATTCTAGCAATGAAGAAAAAGAAAACTCTGAGATCACTGATCACTCTCCCCAAGAACAAGACCAATGCAGCCACTGGCACTATTCCATATGCTGACGGATGTTGCCTATTGTGGCTGCTCCTAGATAATGCAGAGCAATTAACAGACAGTCCTGTACCTATGATTTGAGAGGCTTCCAGGATATTCCTGTTACTGATGGAATGCAGTAACATTTCTGTGTTGTCAATTTGCCATCTCTACAAAATGGTCTCCTTTCATATATGCAGAACAGGTTATGCATGGCATTTTCACCTACATGGAAAATGGCTGACCTTGATTATGTGATTATTTGCCAAATAAATCTGTTAATTTTTAAGGTGTCACAAGACTCCTCTTTGCGTTTACAGATACAGACTAACACTAAGACTGAGACTTGATTGTCTTCCGTTACTGTATGGGTTTTTTAAGTACATTATTTCAAAGATTTAGTACCCATATCACCTCCCTGAGAAGAGCATGATCTTCATCTCCGCAAAATGTGGCCCTACCATTGTCATTCTTCACAGCTTGTCTTCCTGAAACATGCTAAGAACAGGCAACATCCGCCAAGACACTGCATTTGCTTTATGTGAAAGAACAAGCACAAAAGAAGCTGTGTGAGATCCAGAATACAACATGAGAACAAGCAAAGACGGGTTCTTAATGAACACCGGGGCTCTGCACTAGGGTAGAGCGACATAAAGCTAAGCCAGGAATGGACAGCATGTCGCAGGGAAGCATTATGCAGTTAATATACTGGCACACTGGAACATGAGCAATAGAACAGTGGTACAGGGAGAAGAAAAATCGACGTGGCTAAAACTACAGGAAGAAGTGGCAGCGCATTAGTTTTCTATCTAACGAAAAAGACAAAAAGCCCAGAATTTAGGCTGGCATGGGATAACCTGAAAGGATATCAAGGCTATTTTTTGAAGGCCAGACAAGATACCAACGGACTTCCACACCAAACATCACAACTTCTATTCTGCACGGATCAGGCATTCTCACACTTGCACGATGTTTAGGGTGCAGGATACGATCACAGATAAAAGAAAATAGGATTTGTTTTGTTTTGTTTGCTTTGGACTCAACTTTAGAGGAGTTTTTTACCTGTATCATGCATAAGTAATCAAGTAGGGATAGGCTTTGGTTCCGGTACCAGCAAACATGGGTGATTGTGTTGGGCCGATGAGTCTGGCCCAGCAAATACCGAGAAGGAAGCTCTGGAGAAACAGCAAGAGAGCAGAAAACTGAGTAGAGAGAGGGAGAGAGAAACTAGAGCTTTAGAAGAAAAGTTATGTAAGAAAAGCATCTGTTAAATGGCAAAGAAATGTGAAAAAGTCATTGTCTTAGAATCCGAAATAGAGAGCAAAGCAAGCAGGCGCTGAGAGAGCTCGTACTGCAGTCCCACAGTCAGTGATGTAAAGCTCACAGCACTTCAGTGTAATAACAATCTGGTGGCATTCATAAATTTGCCAAAGGAAGCAAGACCAGATTCCTTCAAACAGGATCCAGTTTGCCTGCTGGCAAGATGACACACTCATGTTTATAAAACTTCCAAAAAAGAACTTATTAATATGCTAGGTAAACCCTGAACATCTAGGAGTTTCAAATGAATGCCCTGCTTCTTTTCCCGCCACTAAACGTGAGTGCTTTGAGAGCAGCACTCTGAGGGACACAGGAAAGTGGGAATGTGCACAGAAAACATTCTTAAAGAACTACAGTTACTAAAGTAACCATGTTTTCGCCTTCAAGGCAACGACTGCGTATTCCCATGTGTGGGAGTCTACTAGCAGTACAACCCTCCAGGGAGGGGAGGCTGTCTAAACCAGGATACAGAGCTGCCTCTGGAGGGAAGCCTCGGAACTAGTTACCAAGTCAAGTACTGCTCTGTGTGGGCAGCCCTGCAGATTTTTAGGCTGAAAAGACGGGCAGAGTGAGCTCTAGCACACAGGTACCAGCACCCTAGCTGGCGTATAACAAATCTCAATGAGCTGCTAGAAACACTCAGACAAATGCTGAATGGGGATGGCACTCCCTGCTTCCCAAAGCTCAGCAGGATGGGCTCAGGGGAGGATACAGTGCACAAATGAGAATATGTAGAGGCCCCCTCAAAGAGGAAATAGATCCATTTTATGAGAATTTGGAGAGTAAAGCAGTTTCTAAGTCCAAGGGCAATGCAGGAAGTTCAGTAACTAATTACCACCCAAATCCCAGGTTTGGTAGCTCAGAGTCAGCCATAAACTAGAACACAGTCGGAAGGAACACAGTCAGTTCCCTCTGGAGAAGCTCAAGAAACTTGTAAACAATTGTCCTAGAAGTCTCCTAGTTTTCTTTTATGTTTTCCTCCTTCAAAACACTCCTTTGAATAAGAACACTGTGGTGGGGGTAGCAACATGTGTATTTACACACGCACAGACACACACACACACACACACACACACACACACACTCACTCACTCAAACATTGGCCTTTCACTCGCTCGCTCGCTCTTGAATGGCCACAGAAACATGCTGGAGAAAGCCCAGGTGGTGAATGAGCTGAGACAGATATTGAGAACAGAGCTGTGCCCTATGGGATACCTCGACGGCCACACTGTGGTCAGTCATGGAGACACTGGTGTTGCGGTACCAGCACACGTGCATGGTAGTGTTGGCACGGTGGTGGCTCTGCCTGTCCAGGGAGCTACGAGAAGACTGTATGTCATCTTCGGATTCCTGCTCTAGAGAGACCTCATCAGAGGATCCTGAGGGAGGAGAATTCAGCAGCAGTTTAAGAAAACTGAGATACACAGCCAGTGTAGAAACTGGGATTCCACAGGATGTCTGCAGCTTTCTCTTGGATCTGTCCAATACTGACAGACATTGGCATGAATCTGTTACACAACTCCTGTCAGTCACATTCAACAGGCCATTCTGGCCTTTACGATCCAACGGTGTTGATCTCACTTCTAGAAACCAAAAATGCAGCTTGTGTGAAAACACTGAGCATGTTTTACCATAATGCAGCCAGAGAAGGCTCTGACTTGGAAAAAGAAATGCCACATGCGTCACAGACCACTGTAACAACAGCTTCTTGGAGACTGACAACAGCGTGTCAGGACATACAATAACTTCTTGTCCAAACACACTAGCTTCTATGGACTGGAAAAAGCACTGGGTGGTTAAACAGGGGAATGTTCTCCAAAATAAGCAATAGTTAAGGGGTTTATGGAACACACAAAACATAACATTACTTACTGTTAGAGCGATTATACATGGAGCTTTCCAAAAACACTTTAGATTTCTCGCTAGATTTTTTGGCCATTTCAATCGCCACATTTAAGTCTTCCATCCACTTCCCCATCTCCAGACGGGTACTGCAAAATACAGAGAGCGGCTGGGCTGGTTAAACATTGTGATTTTGGATTGGGACACAGTGTTTGATATTTGAAGCAAGAAGAACCTCGATATCCCAGCATTTTGAGCAACCTCTTTTTATTTAGGAAATCCCTATGCAAATATGTTTAAGAATTTATCATATAGCAATGGAAGCCACTGTCCTGGCAGGGATTTAAGCTTCACAATTTCATGTGTGTAAAGTCACAGAAAATGTCACTCCCCCCCATTCCTCCTGCCACGAACCCAAGCTTGCCAGAAAAGTTTCTAGAACAGCCGCAATACTCATCCGCCCATCCTAGGCAATCAGAATTTAGAGAAGTTGATCTACCCTGAACCTAATTCCATCCAGAGCTGAGCCATGACACTGCTCCACAGAGAGCTGATGTGTCCACATTTTTAGAACAGAAGTCTTTAAAAAAAAAAAAAAAAAAAACACACAACCAACATTTTCTAACCTATATCACGCAGAATCAGAGAAACTGGTGGTAACTAACCATAAGAAAAAACTAACTGTAGACAATTATGTGTGGTGACTTTTTAAGTTGGTGACCAGTTTATTAAGCAATTCCTTCTGAAGCCTTCTGATGGGGATCTGGCCTTTTAAAGGGAGAAAATCAAATCCAGGGCTCACCAAACATCTAATTTCAGGTAATTCTGGTAAACATATTGCAGCATGCCATTCAGATGTAAGACACGCAACGAGAGGCTGGCGTAAGGAGAAGTTAGAATCTATGACTACCAAGCAGGTGAAGAGACAAAGTGTAAAATAACAGTTTAAAAGCAATACACAGTCTGCACTGCAAAGGCCAAAGAATGAGCAGATGGCAGTGTCAGCTGGCAGACGCCACTGCTGTATGATGTTAAAGGTTGAGTGCCCACATATTACTCCTGAGGAGATTCTCCGTGACTGCGCACCTGCAGACAAAGGCCCCTCCCTCAGAATTCCTGTGCTTCCCTGTAGAAAGAGCAGGGATGGAAGGCAAAAGGGGACGGAGGGGTGTCCATGGGTGCAGTTTGCAGGGGGACTGCCCCCACAGGCAGAGGCAAGGCAAGGGGGGCGGAAGGGACAGAGTTATGCGCCACTGCCCTCCCTCGTTTCTGCAAGCAGAGCTTGCCAGGCTGAGGGAGGCTGTCTTTTGCCTTTGCTGATTCTGCCGCTGAACGCTGCCTCGCGGACCCTATGCCAGGTATGCTCCCCTTGTGTGTGCTGGGAACCTTCCTGTCTTCTGTGCAGCAGTGAGTGCCTGTGATGGGCCTAAGCAAGGGGGGCTGAGGTGGGAGTGTGGGAAAAGCAAAAAGGGGAAAGGAATGTGAACTATCTATGAGGCTGAAGGGTGCTGCTGCCTCTCCGACTCAAGCCCAAGGCAGCAGACGAAGGACTGGGCATCAGTTGGCTGTGCATGCTAGGTAGCCACGCAAATTGGCATGAGAGCGCTGCTGGGCAGGAAGGCCAACCTGGGCACTGCTACTACAAATCTCCCAATAGAAGTGGAGTACCTGCAGAGACTCTCCTCAAAGAGCACCCCATTCTCCAAAAGAGGGAAGAGCTGAGTTGAACAGAACTTTGTTTTCGTTTCATGCCATTCCTTCAACTCTGCTCACTTTCATTCTTTTACATTTGAACTGGGAAGGGGGAAGGTTGGCTCTAAAATATTTCCATGTTTAGATCTCCAAATTGCATCAGTTGCATCTTACTCTCTTTCCCTACTTTAAATCAACTGGTTAAAGGCTTTTACTGCAAGCTCATCAGGAAACAATACGCTGGCAATGTCACGTCTGGTGCTGTTCCTTGAAGAACTCATGGTCTGGTCCTTTCTGTAACATGGCATTAATAAAAGATATTCAAATGCTGAGTAATATTTTGTATCTATTGTCAAACCCGAGAGCCTGTGAAGCACGCCTCTGGCCCCTGCAATCAGCTGCCAAATGTTTAATCCAAGAGCTCTTTCCTGCTTGTGGCTGGGAAGAAGAAATACATACCATGCTGCCACTACGATTGTCTTCTGAGCTGAATAGATTGTGAAGCAATGTGGGACAGACCATTCATTCTCACTCTCTTCCACCTAACATGAAGAAAAAAGGTTTCTCTCATCACTCATTGTGCAATGGTATGTACCCATGCTGGACAGGAACTCACAACACCATGACTGCAGAGGTGCAACATGTATGAAAGTCAGCTAGTTCAACAGCACTCCAAGTCTATTTTAGTTCTACACAGGAATCTGTGTTCTAGTGCCACATCTGTAGACTAAATTCCACAGCCAGTGGGGTCGCAAAGGAGCAACTCCAACCAAGGTACGTCTTATTACTCACCGGCGGATCCAGTACTATTAGCTGTAATTCAAACAGAGAAAGAATAGCTCCATTAGAAGAAGGAGTAGAGGAGCTGATGAGGCTAGTTGTGAAAAGCAGCAGCATAGATCAGCATTCCCAGACCAGTCTCAAACAGTCATGCAGAAGGGAGGAGTTTGTATTCAGATTGCTTTGCTAGTGAGGTGAACAGAGTAAGTGCTTTGTCCACTGGCATCACACATGGACTAATGCAGGAAAAAGTCCTGCCTATATCTCCATGGTCTTTGACAACCCCATCAGTGAGGCAGTTGGAAGCACGTCATTCCTGACCAGTAGGTGAGACTTTTAGTTCAGCATAATTGCATGAGAAGAACGCACCAAGAGGTCTCAATGCACAGTGGCTTATTTATTTATCTAACCAATGCTGTAGTGCACTTTGGGGGGGGGGGGGGGAAACTTACTTACCAGCATACCATGAAGAGGGAGATGTCCATGAATTTTGAACTGATTGGTACCTGTAACTCCTTTGCTTGTGTACAGCAACATATCTGAGAACTGACACAGGAAGGAGGACTTAAAAAGACGTTACCAAGTACCTTTTCCACATAGAGGTTTAAGTTCACCATTGCTTATAGTATCTTTTAAAAGCATGAAAATAAAGTTTCATTCTCTACCTTTTTGTCCATTTCCATTAAAAACCTTTGTTTTATTTCTCTAATGAAGCTTGGTATTAACATGGGTTTCTAAATGTACTTAAATTAAATCCATGGATGTAAATAAACAGAAAATGGACTAGATTACCACTGTCCTCCATATACCATGAGAAACTTTTGGTTAGGGTGTTGAGCTCTATCATCACTGTACTGGATATTCAATCCCTGAAAAATAGCTTGGTTTGTGGCTGTGTCTTGAGGAGACTTGATGTGTAGACAGCAAAGGAAGCACTCACCAGAAAGAACATCCTCTGCTGTAAACCTTTTTTAGTGAGCTTGTACAAGCAACCCTCCCGGATAAATTCCTGTGGGGGTAAAGAAAGAATTACATTAAGCTTTGCCTTTCCCTAAGAGCACAGAGTATTGATGTCTCTTCCTTTCCCCTCACTTGTTCCTTGCTGCAAATACCACTGCAGTAAGGCCATGTCTTCACTAAATGGAAGATGGACACTGCCATGATTGATCTTCCAGAGTTCAATTTAGCAAGTCTAGTTAAGACTTGCTATATCGAACCCAGAGGGCACCCCTGTGGGCATCTGGTACTCCTGCTTCTGTGAGGAATAAGGGAAGTAGTAGTCAAAGACAATTAAGGCTTAGAAATTAGGCAAAGAAAGTTACCTACTCTGCCAGGTGCTACAAGGTTCTCAATGCCAATCAAGTCATGTTGTAGCTCTGTCAGCTTCTGGAAATTTTCTAAGCGGATCAGGCTGTTTTGGAGCCAAGATGTCAGCTCTGTAATCTCCTTCAGTGCCTCTGCAGAAAAAGCAACCCCAACAGAGATCAGGGCTACGCAGACAAAGCCAAATAGCGTAGCCATCAATCTATCATCAGTTACTTTGTAACACATTTAAAAGGACTCACATTTATTTTTAATCACATGGAGAATATCATGCAACTTCATAGTAATTGCATGTTTCTGGAGATTACCAGCTAATTACAATTTGTAAATCCAAAAATAATTACCATATAACCAATACTATAGTTTGAAAGTTAGGAAATATGACACTATATGGCTTCTACTCTTTTGCTACATTTATATATGTAAACTAGTAAGAGTCTCTGAATGAGTATTACATCTTTTCCACCACAGTAGGAAGCAAGGGCTCAGCTTATAACTTGGGTGAAAAATAAATAAAGTCTGTCTAAAGTGAAAAGAAAAAAAAGCTTTGGGAAACAGCAGAAAATAAAGGACTTTTCTATCCAAATAGAACAGTATTAATTAAAACATATCTTTTTCTTTCGGCTACTAACAGCTGTTAATGTAATCTCCTATTCTGGAGTGGTACTTTTGAAGATGATATTGCTTTACCACAGGGACGATTGTACCACAGCATGACAGGAAACTGATAAAGGCCCAAACTTTGCCCTGTGGTGAAGCACTGATCTTTGAGACAGGAAGCTACAGCAAAGTGGTATTAGGTCTGGGTCTCAGATGACCACGTCAACCAGAATCAAAGTCTACAAGCTTCACAAGATGATCAATGGCTTCCTTTCCTTCAGGAATTTGGGGGCAGGACTGAAGACAATCCTTCACATGCAGAAAAGCTGGTGAACCCTCTTACAATTCTGGTAGCTGCTCAACTGTATCCTCAGGCTGCTGCCGGTGGGGATTCAGCAGTCTGCTCTCCCTGGTACCATTGACTTGGGTAGGGAGATGAACAGTGGGCCACAGGGAGGAGGGAGCTGTATGCCCTTTGTACCAGGTTTTTTTTTCCGGCTTGTGCTCCCTTTTGCTGAGCTGCCATGCAACAGTCAGCTGCTTCTGATGGGCAACTCAGAGGTACTACAAAGATGGTGCTGCAAAGTAGGGCAGGGGTGGGGAACCTCAGGCCCAAGGGCTGGATGCGGCCCCTGGCTTGCTTGGATCTGACCCCCCAAGGCTCAGCATTGGGGAGCCTGCATCGGTGCACCAGCCACCCACCTGCAGGGCTGGAGCACACAAAATCTCTTAGCCTCAGCCCCCGTAGGTGCTGCTGTACGAGGGGAACATGGGAAGTGTCTTTCTCCTTCTCACTTGTATGCAGCCCGACTGATTTTCCTGTGGGCTCTCGTAAGGTTCCCCCAGACGTGAAGGTGAGCTTCTCCGAGAGAGTGGCCAAAAGCAGGGCACTGCCTGGAAACATGAGCTCAGTGGCCTGGGAGGAGGTTGCTTCCAATCACACCAGCAGCAGGTGGTCAAAGAATGAGCCACTCTGAAGAGGGCTGCTTGAGTGCCATGCCAGCAGGGCTCCAGGTGAAGCTCCACCAGCAGGAGCTGAAGGCAGAAGGAGCCAGGGCCGGCTCTAGGTTTTTTGCCGCCCCAAGCAAAAAATCCCCCCCCCCCCTTTTTTGTTGGCTTTTACACATTTGCACTTTGCAATGGTTTTTTTGTTTTCGCTTTTGTCCTGGCATTTTAGCCCTAGAAATACCAAATATTTTAATTTTTTTTTCCATAAAGGCAAAGGCACTTCAAGTAAACTCCCCCTCCCCTTTCACTCGCTGCTGGGTCACAACAGCCTTTTCCCTTCCCTATCCAGCCCCTCCCTATGGACAAGCACCCCTCACTCCCAACCCACAGGGGGAGCAGGGTGCAGGGACAGCACAGAGCCAGAGGGGCACGGGGACCAGCGTGCACAGAGCCAGAGGGGTGCAGGGAACACTGTGGGGGGTACAGGGGTGACGCGGGGAATGGGAGGCACAGAGCCAGAGGGACGCAGGGATTGGGGGGAGCAGGGTGTGGGGTGGCACGGGGAATGGGATGCGGGGAACGGGAGAGGCAGAGGGATCGGAGGCCAGGGGCAGTGCGGGGAATGGGGGGCACAGGGAAAAGGGGCTGTGGAGTGCAGAGGGGGCACAGAGTCAGAGGGGCACAGGGGTGGCACAGGGAACGGGCAGCACAGAGCCAGGGAACAGGGAGAACAGGTGGACCGGAGTGCAGGGAACGGGCAGTACGGAGCCAGAGGGGCACAGGGAGGGGCGGGGTGGGCGCAGCAAGCCAGGCGGCTGGCAGGGAGCGGTCTCTTGCCAGCGAAGGGGCTGGGGCCGCAGCAGGACTGGAGCCGGCGGGGTGAGGCGGAGCCTGGCCACGCCGCACTCCGCAGCCAGCTCCCAGGGACATGCAGCCAGAGCCGAGCTCCTGCGGTCCTTTAAAATCGGTGGGGCGGGGTGGGGCCGGGCATTGTTGGGGGCAGCTGCTTACCTGGAAATGTGCCGCCTCAAGCATGTGCTTGATTTGCTGGTGCCTAGAGCCGGCCCTGGACGGAGCCACTCCCTGCTCGCAAATGCCCATGTGGCATGTCTGTAGCATGCAGAGAGATGGCAGCCCTCACACACAGGCAAGCCAAATAAAAGTGCAAAAGGAGCCAACACACCTGAACTCCTGGTAGTCTCTGCAAAGGGAACTAACTACTAGGAACCTGTCCAAGTGGTGCTGGTTCCATTCACACACTGGACAGGTGACCTAGGACTCTTCAGTGAGAGCAGACAAATCGCCAAGGGAGGACGGGCCGGATTGCTTGCTACTGACTGCTCTGAAGAATGTCTCCTGAGCTGAAGGGCAGAACCCAGACAGAACGATTACAAGACATCTTTGTAAGAAAAACACGTCTTTGGGCTGAGATTTTCAGAGATACCTTGGCGATTAAACGTAATGGAAGACGTGTCTAAACTGCAGACTACTTTGCATGTCTCAGCTCAGAGAGCTAGGCACCTATGCAGTCCCCGTCTCCATGCCTAGGTGGGCAACCGTCACATCCCTAAAAATAGGAACACCACTCTCCTGCATCTCAGCCTGCAGGAGAAACAGCACTGCTTTTAGGTGGCAAACTTGCTTGTGCACCCACGTGACAGAGAGGGAGAGAGGGTGAGTTGTGTGGGGAAAGCAAAGTCAAAGAGAGGAATTTTGCATTTAGTTCTGAGCTGCAGTATTTCTGGCTCCACTAAGCGATGCAAACTGACAAAGAACTGAATTCAGCCTAGCATTTCCACAGCTGCTTGCTCACTCACTCCTGCAGTCGGAGTAGTCCCGGTGTTCTACTGGGTAGTGCTTGCAAAGTCTCCCCAGGATCAGCTTGTAGTGCATCAGCCTCTGGATGGGCTTGAGCAGGAAAGTGTTGAGTGGCAGATAGCAAACCTTCTGCAGTTCAAACTCCCTGTAAACCATTTCCAGTTTCTTTAGGCGCTTAATTGCTTTCTCCAGTTCTGTCAGGACCTCATCATGTTTCTGCAAGTAGCCGGTAAACTCCTGTTGGATCACGAGACACGGGAATGACACGGGAATGGGAAACATTCTGAACACAGTCTATATTTGACAAATGGGCATTAAGAAACACCAGCATCCTGGTGTCCCTCGTCTTCAGTTTTACTTACAAACATGAATGATACAAACAAAAACTGCACATGCGCTGGACTGTTGGTAAAAATAAACATATGAAATACCCTAGATCTAACTGCGCTATTAAAAACCTTGAATACTTATCTATTCATACATGGCTGGTGGGCTTTTGCTCTTTGGACGGTGCCATTATTTAGCTTTTATAGGTGGGGCTGGCAGTATTGCCTATTAAGGTTGCCTGATACATCCCACTACAAGACACTGTTTTCAACTGTTTATAACTTTGCGAAACTTTAACTGTTTGGGCTGAAATTTTTCCTGCGGGGTGTCTTCCTTAGACTCAATATTTTTCCCCCTGGAAAATGTTGGTGAAACTAGTGTAGCTATTTCTGACGTCCAGGCAGAGTGGAGGAGGAAGCCACCTGCCTCAAATGCAAAGAGGACAAGAGCTGGACTGGAGGGAGAGAAAGAAGGAGATTGGTACAAGACAACGGGGGAGCCCATAGACATGCCTGGAAGAAGGGGTTGGGTGGGGAAGAGTGGAAAGAGAGCAGATGAGAAGCTGGGGTGGAGGTGAGATTGGGACTCTGACAGCGAGACATGTGGTGGGGAAGACAACTGGGACGGTAATGAGCAGCCAGATGTGAGGAAATGGGGATGAGGAGCCAGGTTGGAGAGGCTGAGGCAGAAGGGGTCAAGCTTGAGGGAGACGGGGGAGGATGGAGAACACTCCCTGCCCAAGTCTGAAACAGAACCCCCGATTCTGAGTCTTGGGGCAACAAACTGCACAGACTGTGTGTAGACATGAAGATAAGACTATAATTATCTCATCTCCTACCATTTTTCCACAGGAGCCCTGCCTCATTTGGTGCACAGGCTGGGCCAGCTCTGGGGATGATTCAGCATTGTACAGCAAAGGAGGCTGTCGTTTGCAGGACTCCAGCCTCATATGTTGCATAATGTATACGGTAAACAGCGACAAGGAGGGAATTGCAGGAAGAAAAAGGAGGGTCTCGTGATTAACACATCTGAATGCTGCCTGGGAGAACTGGATTCTATCCCTGACTCTGACACTGAATTCCTATGTGATGCTGGGCAAGTCTCTTCAACCAAACCATTCACAGGTGAAACACTAATGGTGTGTTCTGCATTTTCTGGGTACCTGACTTGAGACCCTGGGATCTGGTTGGAGAAGTGTTAAGCAGCAGCAGCAGCTGAAGTCCATGGGAGCAGTGCTCTGAACATATAAAGTGCTATTTGATGCTAATAATGCTGACAAATCAGGTCCAAAGTATTTCAAATGGTAGGGAAGTGGCTGACAAAAGGACCTGTGCCCACTACAGTCCACTCCCTTCCAGAACCTGGACTAGAACCCAAAATTAAGGTAATTTAAAGACAGCAGGACAGACAGCTGTCCCCCATGAAAATCAAAAAAAAAAGCCAGATATCTATTGAGACAAAGAATAAAAAATTCTGTAGAAATTAGTTACCATGGTAGAGGCTAAGGATGTTAAATTGTGGTTAATTTACAAGTCGAGTAGTGGATGGAATTTCCATTGATCACTCAACTAGTCGATAGGCACTTCTGCATTTCTCCTTGGAAATGTACAAGAGCCCCTGCTGGGGCCCCGCTGGGGCGCTTGTACATTTCCAAGGAGAAATGCGGAACTCCGCCTGCAGCCTGGGGCCATCGGGAAGTCCTGCTGACTCTGGGCTGCACATGGACGTGCCAGCTTTGAAATGTACAAGAGTCCCCAGCTTTGAAATGCCATGCGGAGCCAAGTCAGCGGGAGCAGTGGCATTTTAGTGGAACCACGGGTCAGCAGGAGACTCTCCAGCTGACCGCGGGTTCTGAGCAGCATTTCCCTAGAACCTGGGGCCAGCTGTTTAAATTTCCTCATGCAGACAAACAGTTATTCTTCTAAGAAGCCAGCTCTATCTGGTGTTTGATGTAGATGGCAAAAAATACAATAGCAGTAGTGTTAATTGCTGCAAATAGTCTGTTAAATTTTCCTTTTAAGTGAGTTACAAACTATAATCAATTAATTTACACATCTCTGAGCTGTCTGAAATTGCTAAAACTGGAACTAGGTGATGCAGAACTTATACCTTGAGCATACACATGTTCCTCAGCATGATGTCTCCAATCCGTTGATAATCTCCTTTCACATGAGCATTGGATCGTCCTTCCCTGAAATAATCACGAACAACGGAATGAGAAACCACACTCTGATGAGGGCCCTTGAATGGACACATGATTTTTGGAACGTACTAAAGAGGATTCAGGATAACGAAAGGAGATAAGACTACTGTTCTGCTTCTCCATCCATCTCCATATGCTTCCTAGTTCAGCTGAAATCTTGGGGTACAGCAAACATAGCGGCCACAAAAAAGAATGAACACACACACAAGCGCCCCCACCCAACAACTACATTAGGAAAGGAACAGAAATTCACTCCACGAGGTTGGTCTGTAAAATCCTTGACAGGATATCAGGCAAGTTTAAGTTACAGTCCACAACAACTAACAAATGTATTTGTTCACTTCCATTCTTTCAGGACTCAGTTACCATAATCTTATGCAATTATTTGGCTTATGACAGAATGCTTCACAAGTGGAGGCACAACAGCCAAGTCATGAAATCCAGGGTCCACACAGAAAAAAAGTCGTTTGCTCCTATAAAGAGTTAGTAAAAATATCACAATCAATTAAATCCCACAAACAGAACATAGCACAATAGACCTATGTAGGCTAGCTGGATTCCAGGATGTTATGGCTCAGGCTACAAGAAAATATCACAAAGGTCAGTGGTTCTGTAATCCCATCTGTGAAATCATACAAGCTATCCCCATGAGAAATTCATAGCTTTGCTTATGCATGCTTTATTTAAAGAAACATCTGTTTTCCACTTGGAGATATTTTATTTTGTCAGATTAAAGTACCCCAAAGAACATATGATTATCCTTTTGTCCTTGTGTTTCTTCTCTTTCCTAGGGTCAGGAAATGGGGGAAAAATTTGCAAAAGGCAGCAATAGGTTCTGATGCAAAAACTCCTATTTGTGCAAGCTGAGTTTGTAACTATACACAAAAAGAGTAACGAGGTACACTATTATATAATTTACATGTACAAATCTGTAGGACAGTGGGTACAATAATGCATGAAATTGTTGTGTTTTCAGAGTATTACAGCTGTAGTTTTTCTCCTTCCATATTTGTCAACACCTCTTCATGTATTCCTTCTCCAGAGTTTCAGAAATGCAGGGATCTTCAGCCTTCGCCTGAGAATAGAGCAGACAATCCCCAAGAGCTCAGGCACAAAACTTATTATTCTTACCAGAGTGCTAGCCTCTGCTCCATCTCTTTCAGAAAACTTCGGTGAAACTCATAGATCGGGTCTATGTTAGAGAAGAGCAGAGTCATCAGGCCTTCAGGCATGGCATTCTCCTTGATGACTGCACTGCGGAACCACTGCAGGAAAAATATAAATAATGCTCATTTGTCAAGTTTTATTAACAGACCATCTGAATTTTAACTCCTGAGGATATGGGGAGAGAGCGCAGGAGGGAAGGGACACGTCTAGGAAAGAGCTCATCTAGGAGGCACAATGCAAAGAAAGTTGCAATTTCTCTCTTCACTAAAGCTTAAATTTGAAGCAAGTCATTTGGCTCAAGCCATAAGCATATTCCATGTTCCCATGGCAAGATGCACATATATCACTCTCTAACCACAGCAAATTATGTGATTCTGGAACTCTCTCACAACCAGTGTTGTAGAACTGCTTTTATTTCAACACCAATGAAATGGATCTTTTGCAAAGCTTGTAACAATAAATTGGGTTATTCAGCAGTTGAAGACAGTTATTTTGTATTATATATTTTTCTTAATTACCATTAGTTCCCACTCTTTTCACAGGGAGGCAAGGAATGCACCTTATGTCTTTGAGGTGACAAGTATTTCAGTCATTTTTTATACAGTTTCTCAGGTGAAAGAGGCAATTACTCACCTTGTGTAGGAATGACAGTTCTTTGACATGTGACCCTATGGGTGCTCCACTGATCAGAGTATTTTAGAAGCAGGCATCTCCTCTGCACACACTTGTTGCCTCATCTATCACAAGGTTAGCTAGCATGATGGGCACTTCCCTCAGTTCCTTCTCCACTTAACTCCAAAGTAGCGGGGAGGAGCATGGGCTGTGGAGCACCCATGCAGACACCCCCCCAAAGAACCATCTCTACTGCACAGCTTGAGTAATTACTTCTTTACACAAAGGGTAATGTCCCTGTGGGGGCTCCCCTGTAGGCGACTCCTGAACAATACCCTGCACTGGAAGCTGAGACTTCAGAGCTGCATCTGCCGAGGATGTTGTGACACTGCACAGCGTGGGGGGTAAGTCACCGAGCAGGGGGCCATGGGCTCACACAGAGGTCTGGGCAGTCCAGTTAGCATCAAATTGAGGTCCTACTGAGGAGCGGGGCAGGTGGCTCTGCGGAAGCTGGTGCTTGCAGAGAGCCAGCTTTTCTGTGGGAAGCAGCAGCGCGGGGACGGGTGAAGGGTAGGGAGGCAGCTCCATGGGAGCCAGCAGGCATGGGGAGGAGACGGAATAATTGTGAGACAGAGCTGTTGCTTCCCATTCAGTGCCTGTTTCTGGGTCATCCCCAACACCTTAAGCCTCTATTGGCTAGGGGGGGAGATGGGGGTTCAACATAGGATCGTCTCTATGAGCTGCGGGTGGCTGGGAGTGGTGACCTGATACATTGCCCAGGGTCCCAGTGCGCCCATTGCATTGGAAAGACCACTGGGGCATACATCCACAGCCGTCAGTGCCATGGTTGAGCTGGCTGCTTGTAAGGGTATTTGGGCCCCATCTGTCTCCAAGTTTTTCAGTGATGAGTGGTGTGGCAAGAAAGCGCATGGTTCCTGCACATCATCATCTGCCCGGGAGGAGCGTCCTGCACCATGAGATCTCCTCTAGTGCACAGGAGAGCCGTCGGTACCGAGGAATGGGGACGGCAGTGCTGACAAAATAGCCACTCCCTCCGCTGCAGTAGATCCTATGACAGTTCTGATGTCGGCATTGTCAGTGCTGCCCCAGCTGCTCTCGGACGGTGTGTTGGTTTAGTTGGTGTGGTCAGTGCCAACTTGGTCCTCAATCAGTGCCCACTGCAATGCTGGTGCCGGGAGCAGAGGCACGGTGCCTGGGACGATGCTCTGTACCGAGTCCCTCATGGGTGAATTTGGTGCCATGGAGGAGAATGTCACTGTCTGTGCTTTGACTCAGTCTCCTTTGCTCAGGACCCAGCAGTGCTGGAGGTGCCCGAAGTGTCATGGGTGCTTACCAGAGCTTGTGCTGGTATCCAGTGTAGTGACCTGGCAGGATACGGCCTAGGCTTCTGCCGCACTCTCTGCGGAGAGGTCTACATCCTCTTCCTTGGTCTTTTAGAGGGAGGTTGCAAGTTGTCCCTGCATGTGGGGGGTGCCTAAAGAGGAGGTCCGTTGGTCTGGCGCTGGTTGGAAAGATTTCTCTACCATTACCATTTTCAAGTGGAGATCTTGGTCACACTGGACTCTTTCTTTCAGATTACTGCAGTGGGCACATCACACACACAAAGCGGGTCCATCCAAAACAGCAATTGCTTTGTGGCAAGAGCCACATTGTTTAAAGCCCAGGGAGCCAGGAATCTTTAACAGTTAACTGACCCCGGTGTAGGGAAACCATGGAGAGGGTAAACTGGGAATGTAAACTTTCTGTCTGTTAGTTTTAGTAAAACTATTCCCCACTGCAGCTATTAGAAAGACTAGCTATGTACACTGCTATTTTTAAAGGGTTGGTGAGGGTGACACACACTGCTACTGAGCTCAGTGGAGGACGGCTGAGAAGGAACTGGAGGGTTCAGGTTATGTGCATGCTAGATACAGCACCAATGGCACTGTGAGATGCCAACTGCACACGTGACCTGTGCAGGCACTGCGCTCCCAAAGCTCTCCGATGGATGGCACCAGGATGTCAGACACCGGACATGGAGCACTCACAAGGACGCACAGCTCAAAGTAGTATTTCTATTTTTTCCCCAAGTTAATGGTTAAAAACCTAGTCCAAGGAAGAAGAATATTGAAGAAAGTTTAACTCTCTTACTACTGTAATGACTTCTAGGTCTTTCACGTATGTCCGTTCAGTAGCAAGAATCTCCTTTGCTACGAAATACGCCTTGTCTGTTGGATATCCCTGAAAGAAAAGAAAACTACCATTTAGAATTAAACACTGTATGACGAACTCACTTTCGACTAGTGAGGGTCCCGTGACACTGGGGACCCCACTGCTGACCAGCTGCTGCCGACTGCGAGGCACCCCACAGCAGCCCAGCCTCCATGAATGGCAGGGAACACTCCTACAGCTGCCAAGTAGCTGCGGGTGTCATGAACCCTTTCAATCGACTGGCCACCAGCAACCCCTGAGCAGGCCAGCTGCCACTGCTGGCAGGAGTCCCCCTGGAAGTGGGACCCCTTGCAGATCCCAGCCAGCAGTGGCAGAGGGACCCTGACAGCACCCCAGCCTCTGCTGCTGGTAAAGGCCCCCCCCAACCCCATTACCTCCAGCCCTGCAGGGCGGCCATTATCAGCCACTGAGCAATGGGTTCCCTACAGCTCTCAGGTGCTGGGGGTCAGAGAGAGCAGGGTGCTGGACTCTCCTCCCCTCCCACTTTGTCAGAGATGTGTTCAGTAAACATTAAGGTCAGGTCACAGTTTCGGTGAGTTTTTATTTATTGCCCATGACCTGTCCCTGACTTTTACTAAAAATATGCCCAACAAAATGGTTTCCTTATTTCTAATACAGCAGCATCAGTGTTTTGGCACTTTCAGAATCACTCTGCTTTCATCTACTCAAAGGTAACACTAATTATCTAACCTCAAAAAACAACAAATGGTCTGGTAGCACTTTATAGACTAACAAAACATATAGATTGTATCATGAGCTTTCGTGGGCACAGCCCACTTCTTCACAACAATCAAGCTGTCTGTGGTTGGTTGCCATGGGGTGACTATGGCAGTACAGTGCTCCATCAACATGCAGACACAGGGTTAAGAAGCAGATGCTAGATCCCAAGCCTTTCTTGGAACAAATGTTATTAAAATTAAAAAGCCAACCATCAGGAAAGAAAATGCACTGTATCCCCAGGCTGAGCAGATGAGGTGCCAAGGGACAGCTGACGGGGGTTGCAAGAGTTTATAAGGGAAACTGGGCCCTATGTAATACCAGTTGGAAAAGGCAGCGAATTCTTACTTACGAAGAGTTTACTTCAGTTTTATCAAGACCATTTATCCAGTGTAAAACCCCCCTGAAACAATCACTTTCTTCCACTATATTTGGAGTCAGCTTCTCCCAAACCCCAAACTCTATTTTAAAAAGAGAGAGAGGGGAATGGACACCAAAGCAGAAGGAAGAAAATGATGAAAACAGATTTCTGTGGTTGCAACAAATCAAAAGTTGGCTTAAACACATATATTATTTAAAAATTCTTAAATAATATCGAGGGGTCTGATCACATTTCAATTTAAGAAACCACTTTGTCCTTAACTCACCCTGCCTGTGTGCCCAAGAGCCTCAGTCTATGTAAACGAGTACAGTTCCAGTGAAATAAATGGAGCTATGCTACTTTATGTCATCTGAAAATCTATTTATCTTTTAGTTCCTCTTCATGGTACTAGAGCTTTACAAATTAGTCCCCCTCCCCCTCCTTTTTTTACATATGTACCAACTAAAAGAAGAAAGGTTCCCTTTACTTAAAAAAAACACCTGCATTATTTCAGGCAACCCCACTTCAACTAATGCTACAGGTATAAAAGTATCAAGGGGCACTAAATCTTCAGAGAATCTCGGTTACTAAAATCATGGCACCAGAAAAGAATACAAATTCCACCCTGTACTGTACATCACATAGCCTCACTACTCTCCTGCTGTACTGCAGGCAGGCACAAGGAGCACAGAAAAGACCATGTAGGTGCAACAGAAGTAAACACTTAACCGGCTACAGCTACAGTCCCTACCAACCATACAGCGATGACAAGTGCACCACAGACTCTGAGATCTTGTCTCCTGCAGTTAGAGCCGTGTGTGGATACACAGACAGAAACTAGTATCCGCAGGGCTCTACTCCCAGGAGATGCTGTGGCCAGAGGAGAGGAGTGTGGTGCGCCACTCTCAGGAACCAGCGCTCCCTACTGGCAGCTCCTCCCAGCTGCGCAACTCTACTGCCCCGAGCTCTGCCACCAGCTGGAATGCATGAGCCCAGCCAGGAGATACAAATGGGGCTGGGACTGGAAGTGGCACTATTCCCACATTGGAGCCGGTGGTTTGTTCAATGCAGAAGGCATACCTCTGGCCGTGAATGAGTCCGGCACCAATGAGGCCAGTGCCACCCTTGTTGCTGAGGTTAGCGACTAGGAACGCTGCTTGACTCTGCACAGAGGAACGAAGGTCACCAAAGACACAGATGGTGCCCTAGAGCAGGACCCGTGGCTTCTGTTGTAGTAAAACTGTATATTTTAGTTTTGGGTATAAGACTGTAAATATGATGCTGTGGCGGCATGTCGGGGTCCCCCAACTCCTGCACCCCCATAATGGCACGGACAGACTCCACCAGCCAGTAGAATAGAGGGAGTTTATTGCTCCTCCAGGATACAGCACAGCACAGATGTCATCTGGTTACAGGAACCGGGCCTAGGATGCTTCAGCCCCCCTTGAGATGGGGGAGACTGGGCCCCTAAATTCCAGCCCCGTTCCCTAGGCTGTCTCCTCCATGATCCCAGACAGAAACTGCCCCGCTCTTCTAGCCCTTACCCCCTTGCCAGGCCTGGCCTCACCCCCTTCCTTTGTTTCTCTCCCTGGGAAGTAACTGGTCGGACCAGTTGAGAGACCCTTGCATAATGATTCATCCTCTGTCCTGCTGGGCCGTGCTTTGTACAAACAGCTGTCAGCAGGGGTCACTCACAGCCCACCGCCCAGCATAGCAACCAGCAAGGTACCCACATTATGTCACAGATGCATAATGATCTGATGTATAATGACTTGCATATATGTTCTGTCTGCTTCTATTGCACCCTGTCTCTCACAGTTCGATAATAGCAACAGAGAGGTAACCGTGTTAGTTTTTCCTTTTGTTTTAGCAAGATCAGACTATGTAGCACTTTAAAGACTAACAAGATGGTTTAATAGGTGATGAGCTTAGTGGGCCAGACCCACTTCCTCAGATCATATTCTGGAAGAGAATTGGCATGACCATATATACCAAAGGGGTACAATGAAAAAAGTGAACACATTATTAAACTGACAAATCAGATTTAGTACAGAAGGTGGGGTGAGGGAGAGGGAGGGTTACTGTAATGCCTTGCTTCCTGTTAGCATTACAAATTAAGCTGTACTCCTTTGTCTGCATTGTAAATTAAGTTGTGTTTTCTAGTAACTAGGTAATCCTTGTCTGAAACTCTGCAAAACTGTTTGGTGTGAGTGCAGGGTTTGCATGTAAGTGTGAAAGTCATCACAAATGCCCAGGTGATCAAGATGTGGGAAATTTGAAGATAACCAGGAAACACCCATTGTGTCTGAGGCTGAATTAAATTAGCAGCACTGACAGAACCCTGGAGACAGGCAGAGACCCCCCCCCCCGCCCCCCAAGAGTGAGACACATCAATGGGCAGCCTGACAATCATCATCAAAGGGTAACTCTGGAAAACCCAGATTAACACCCCCCAAGGGTGGATGATTGCATCATGACACTGCAAAACCCACAGACTCCAATGGGAACTTACGTGTATAAGAGGGGGGCTCTGGCCATTGGAACTCTAGGTTCAGACCTGCACGCCAAGCCTCAGAGGAGTCTCAAAGGAACCCTAACTCCTCACTCAGTCAGCCTTGCCTGGCCAGTAAGACTGACTTGAGCCACAACAGACTGGTAACTGCACCATCTGGAGAGACAGAGACAGAGAGTGTGTGTGTGTGTGTGTGTGTGGGGGGGGGTGTTCTACTGTATTCTCAATAAATATGGCATATTGCCTTTTCCCCTGAAAAAGACCCCATGTGCTTCTTATAAGCATAACACTGTCCTGGGCTCAGTGGAAGACCCAGGAGCTCCAAAAGGGCCATTGAGGTGGATTCTGCCATTGAGGTGGCCCCTGGGTAGAGTGGGATCTCCTACAAGCCTGTCTGATACCAACCTGGAGTATGACGACCAACGTACATGTGTGTGTGTAATGGCCTTTTTGCATCAGCAGGCATTGCCCTTGGACATGGTTTTTTTTCCTTTTGTTTTGTAGTTTGGGATGATAGGGTCTGGTTGAGACCAGTATTACGTTTTGATATATATAAGCTTGCTCTCTCAGCCTAGAAAACCAGATAGGTGTGGGGCTGCTCTACCTTGTTGCGTGTCTTGCTTATCTTCATTGGCTCTGCATACCATCTTCAGGGTCAACTTCCTTGTAATCGCTGTCATTTGTTAGTTTGTAGTATAAAAGTGTTGATTCAATTAGAAATTATATAAATAGTAATTAGGGGCGGGTATAATTGTATTCATTATTTGCTTATTAATATTCATTTTATGGGAGTTAACATTACTAAATAAGGCTTTAGGAAAAGTAGTGATAGATGTGAATTAACATACTAAGATAGATAAAAGATTCTGACTACTGCCAGGTTGTCGCCACTCAGACACTGTTGACTGTCCAAAGTAAATGTGCGCAAGCAATAAAGCTGTCCCTTTTACCCCATCCACTCCTGGGTCGCCTGTTTCTTATCTAACACTGTCGAGGGAGGGTGACTGGTGTGCCATCATTGCTGGCTTTCCCTTGGACTGCATCGGTTGTCAAGGCGATGCCGGTGGTGCTGATAAGTATCAGAGGAGTAGTTGTGTTAGTCTGAATCTGCAAGAACAACGAGAAGTCCTGTGGCACCTTATAGACTAAACAGATGTATTGGAGCATAAGCTTTCGTGGGCAAAGACCCACTTCGTCAGAGGCATGTAGTGGAAATTCCAGAGGCAGGTATAAATATACAGGCATAAGAAAAGAGTTCCAATCAAGAGTAAGGCTAGTGATAACGAGGTCAATTCAGTCAGGGAGGATGAGGCCCACTTCTAGCAGCTGATGTGGAGGTGTGAACACCAAGAGAGGAGAAACTGCTTTTGTATTTGGCTAGCCATTCACCATCTTTGTTTAATCCTAAACTGATAGTATCAAATTTGCAGATGAATTGTAGCTCTGCAGTTTCTCTTTGAAGTCTGTCCTTGAAGTTTTTTTGTTGCAGGATGGCTACTTTTAAATCTGCTATTGTGTGTCCAGGGAGATTGAAGTGTTCTCCTACAGGTTTTTGTGTATTGCCATTCCTGAGATCTGATTTGTGTCCGTTTATTCTTTTACATAGGGACTGTAAAGTTTGGCCAATGTATATGGCAGAGGGGCATTGCTAGCACATGAGTGCATATATTACATTGATAGATGTGCAGGTAAATGAGCCCAGGATGGTGTAGCTGATCTGGTTAGGTCCTGTGATGGTGTCGCTGGTGTAGATATGTGGGCAGAGTTGGCACCGAGGTTTATTGCAGAGATTGGTTCCAGAGTTAGAGTTACTGTGGTGCGGTGTATAGTTCCTGGTGAGAATTTGTTTCAGGTGGGCGGGTTGTCTGTGGGAAAGGACTGGCCTACCTCCCAAGGTCTGAGAGTGTGGGGGAATCATTGTCCAGGACGGGCTGTAGATCGCTGATGATGCATTGGAGAGGTTTTAGCTGGGGACTGTAGATGATGGCCAGTGGTGTTCTGTTATTTTCTTTGTTGGGCCTGTCTTGTAGCAGGAGGCTTCTGGGTATATGTCTAGCTCTGCTGATCTGTTTCCTCACTTCCTCAGGTGGGTACTGTAGTTTCAAGAATGCTTGGTGTAGATCTTGTAGATGTTTGTCTCTGTCTGAAGGGTTGGAGCAAATGCAGTTGTACGTTAGTGCTTGGTTGTAAACGATGGATCGTGTGGTGTGTCTGGAATGGAAACTAGAGGCGTGTAGATAGGCATAGCGGTCCGTAAGTTTTCGGTATAGGGCGGTGTGGTGACCACCACTTATTTGCACTGTAGTGTCCAGGAAGTGGATCTCTTGTGTAGACTGGTCCAGGCTGAGGTTTATGATGGGGTGGAAATTGTTGAAATCACAGTGAAATTCTTCCAGAGCCACCTCCTTCCTGTGGGTCCAGATGATGAAGATGTCATCGATGTAGTGAGGTAGAGAAGGGGCGTTAGTGGACGAGAGCTGAGGAAGCGCTGTTCCAGGTCAGCCATAAATATGTTGACATATTGTGGGGCAATGCAGGTGCACATAGCGGTGCCACTGGTTTGGAGGTATAAATTGTCCCCAAATCTGAAATAGTTGTGTGTGAGGATAAAGTCACAGGGCTCGGCCACCAGTTGTGCTGTGGCATCGTCAGGGGTGCTGTGGCATCGTCAGGGATACTGCTCCTGACAGCTTGTATTCCATCTACGTGTGGGATGTTGGTGTAAAGAGCCTCTTCATCCATGATGGCTAGGATAGTGTTTTCTGGAAGATCACCAATGCATTGTAGTTTTCTCAGGAAGTCTGTGGTGTCTCGGAGATAGCTAGGGGTGCTGGTGGCGTAGGGTCTGAGTAGAGAGTCCACATATCCAGACAGTCCTGCAGTGAGCGTGCCAATGCCCGAGATGATGGGGCGTCCAGGATTTCCACATTTATGGATCTTGGGCAGTAGATAAAATAACCATGGTCGGGGCTCTAGGGGTGTGCCTGTGAAGATTTGTTCCTGTGCTTGCGTAGGGAGTGTCTTGAGCAGACGGTGCAGTTTCATAGTGTATTCCTCAGTGGGATCTGAGGAAAGTGACCTGTAGAATGTGGTATTGGAGAGTTGTCTGGCACCCTCCTTTTGGTAGTCTGACTTATTCATGATGATAACAGCACCTCCTTTGTCAGCCTCTTTGATTATGATGTCAGAGTTGTTTCTGAGGCTGTGGATGGCATTGCATTCCGCACGGCTGAGGTTATGGGGCAAGCAATGCTGTTTGTAGCATCCTACTTAGGAGACAAGAATGGTGCTGTGAGGTGCCTCAAGTCCTGCGCCATATGGAAAGCCCCCACCATGGACAGCAGTCCAGAGGACCCCAGCAATTGTGGTTGGCTTGAACTCAACTCATTTAAGCAGGAGTTGACGCAGATTTGGGGTAAGCTCCAGTGTTGTGGCCCAAATGTGGTGCCATTACCAGCTGTTCTCCCAACTTTGCCATAGGGGATTCTTCCCTATCTCTTCCTTCTCTGAGCTGGTGACTGGGACTGGTGCCAAGGGCTGGCATAACTGCACCAAGTAGCGAGACCATGATGGTCCATGCCCAGGTCTTTCTTCAGCGCCGTCTCTCAGTGTCAGTGCTGGGGCGCTCCTAATCAATGAGGAAGCACTAGGCACTGCATCTCTGGTGCTGGGGTCAGATTGCGGCCAAAGTGCTGCCTCCGTAAGTAGGAGTTTAAGCTGCTGTGCTGCTCTCTGATTGCTCTTGGTCAGAATTCCTGATAGATCTTGCAGCAGCCCTTTGGTGACCCTTGCCCAGGCACCTGAGGCAGGAGACGTGAGGAGCTCTCTTTGGCATGCGCTTGGTGCACCACTGGCAGGTTTTGAAGCTTGGGGAACGAGTCACGCCCCAGCGAACAATCTGAACGGAACTGGGAGGGAGGAACCCCTCTAATGAATGTAAAACTACCTAGCGCCAAACTAACAGGTAACTAATTACCAAGTACGAACACGGCTCGCTATATGCAAGGGTTGAAGATATATGCTTATGCAAGGCAAGAGATGAGCACAGAATTTCGAGCTACTGTCACTGGCCATAAGAAGGACCTGAAGAGGGAGTGGGTTGGCGGGGTCTTATATACGGTGCCATGAGGGCACCGCTCTGCCTTAGCAGACACACACCTGTCAGGGATGATCTAGATGTTGCTTGGTCCTGCCATGAGGGTAAGGGACCGGACTTGCTGACCTCTCAAGGTCTCTTCCAGTTCTATGACAGTAATTTACCTTTAAATGTTTTGCATTTCCCAAGTGTTCTCTCTCTCTCTCTCTTTCCATGGTACCATCTGTTTCATTTTCACCTTACAATTTCCGTGACCTTCCAAATGATTCCCTGCTGAAATTCAGGGCCCTTAATTTTTCTTTTTTTGGTCTCACATTAGTCTCAGTAGTTGACCCATTTTGCATTGAGCCTTAGCAATGGCTGCTAGCCAGAAAACGCTTTTCCAAATTACTTGGAGAGCACTGGTAGGCCTTTTCCCAGCTGACTTTTCTCTGGATTATCTAAAGACAACAGTAGCTTCTCGGAGGTCCTGGACATATATGTGGTTTACCAGTACTTTGCATGAAGAATTTTATTTAGAAGCTTGTTTCTAGTTCGGAAATGAAAATCCTTGCACAATACATCTACAATTTTCTGCTTATTGCTCACTGCTCCTATAGGGCAGCATAATATGCAGCTACACATGTTCTCCTGACAGAAAACATCACTGCTTCAGAAGCACTGGAAAGAGATATGGGAAGTAAAGTGTAGAAGTTTAACTGTCAAACACCTTTGCGACTGCTCAGACTCTGCAACAGCAAAATATCAATTAATCCTAGAAAAAAAATGTCTCCCCGAGGAAAAAAAATCTTGCAGTCCCAGTCCAAAGGAAACATCCCAGCAGCTAACCCAGGAGGCACTAAGGCAAATACACCATTTCTTGCATTACTGAATGCTCCAGCATCTGATGCACTCCACCCAGAACCTCAATACCCCCACCAAACCACCGCTGAAGTAGTAGTGCTTACTGACGCCATAAAAGCAGCTCCCTATGCAAAGCCAGGCAAGTGAGCCAGGAACAAGGGAGCCATGAGATGGCTTAAGGTCATGCCAGGTGCTGCATACTGTAAGCACTGACAGACTCTCTCTAACTTTCTAGTTGAGTTTTTTATCTGGATCACAATCCTGCAAAACCAGTGCTTGTTTGAAAGGTAACTCTGCCCCCACAGGCATGCTTAATTTCTGGCTCCAAAGTAGGAATGTGAATGGTTAACCAGGAAGCATCACCCTTACTAGGTGATGCTTACCGCTTATGGTAAATTGGTGACCCAGCTGAGGAAACTAAAGCTTTAGAAAGCTCAGAAGTTGACCACGCTTGAAATCAATTTTTAACAAAAATTCACCCCAAGGCTTAAAAACTTTTATGAGTCTCAAACTAAATGGAATGCAAATTGTTGAGATATTACTTTGAAAAATGAGGTATATGTGACAAATGAAAAAGACCAAGTGCCACTACATTATGCATACACATACACCCTCCCCCCAATTTTTCATTGATTTCTTTTATATATGCTTCAGCGGGGTAGCTGAGTTAGTCTGTAACAGGAAAAACTTAAAAAAAAAAACCACAACAAATAGTCTAGTAGCATCTTAAAAAACTAACAAAACATGTAGATGGTACGATGAGCTTTCATGGGCACAGCCCACTTCTTCAGATGACAGGAGTGTTAGAAGTCCAGATCCAAGAATAAATAAGGGAAGGGCGGTGGGGGGGGGAAGAGAAGGAAAAAAAGAGAAAAGGGGGCAGGGAAGAAAAAAAAAAAAAAAAGAGAGAGAGACAGTGAATAAATAAGCTTCAGGGGGTAGCCGAGTTAGTCTTCAACAGGAAAAACAGACAAAGAGTCTAGTAGCACCTTAAAGACTAAATAGTTACAAGAGGCTGATAAAAACCATTAGTACCTTCATTGTTTGGTTGGTTAAGTCATTAAGATGTGGAAAATAATGTGTGAGCCAGCTGATATCTCTGTTCATACCATCTGCATAAGAATTAAACTTGTGAATAAAGTTAAGTTGCAACCCTTTGTGTATTTGGCTTGTGGAATTGGTCTGAAACAAAACAGCGATTTGAGAGATCCGTTAATAAGCGTCCAGACAGATTAAAGTGTTCTCCAACAGGTTTTTGTGTATTGCCTTTTCGGATATCTGATTTGTGTCCATTAATTCTTTCCCGTAGAGCCTGTGCAGTTTGGCCAATATACATTGCAGAGGGGCATTGCTGGCATTTGATGGCATCGATAGATCATACTAGTGGATGTGCAATTAAATGAGCTTCTGATTTGGTGGCTGATGTGGTTGGGTCCAGTGGTGAAATCGCTGGTGTAGATGTGTATGCGGAGTTGGCACTGGGGCTGATTGCATGGGTGAGTTCCTGGATGATTATGATGGAGGTGTGCTGCATGGTGACTGGACAGAATTTGTTTGAGATAAGGGAGGTTGTCTGTAGGTGAGAATTGGCCAGTCCCCCAAGGCCTCAGAGTGAGGGGTCATTTTCCAGGATAGGTTGTAGATTGTTAATAATGCTTTGGAGGGGTTTAAGTTGCAGGTTGTAGGTGATGACAAATGGAATTCTGTTGTTTTCTCTTCTGGGAAACAAGAAAAGACAAAGAAAAAGAGAAAACAACAGAATTCCACCAACCAACCAATGAAGGTGCTAATGATTCTCATCAGCCTCTTCTATTTAGTCTTTAAGGTGCTACTAGACTATTTGTTGTTTAAATTTTTCCTGTTATAGACTAACTTGGCTACCCCTTTGAAGCTTATCTACTCACTGTCCCTCTTTTTTTCTTCCTCCCCACCCTTTTCTCTCTTTTTCCTTCTCAACCGCCCCCCCGCCCGCCTCCTTCCTTTATTTATTCTTGGATCTGGACTTCTAACACTCTAGTCATCTGAAGCAGTGGGCTGTGCCCATGAAAGCTCATGATACCATCTACATGTTTTGTTCGTCTTTAAGGCTACTAGACTATTTGTTGTGTTTTAAGTTTTTCCTTTTATATATGATGTGCCTGACAAAACTTGAGTGCAGCTCAATATTTATAAAGACACATAAAGTAATTGTTATCTAAAACAGTACAAAAACCATCCCATTCACCATCTCTCAAAAACAACAGAAAGCTCCCCACTCTACCTTATCCAGCTGATAAAGAAAGCCTAAGTAGATTTTGCTACCTGCCCTGTAGGTTGACAGGTAGCTCTGTGGCCCTGTCCACCTTGGGATATTAAATCAGGTTAGAACAACATTTTAACTAACATGATGGTAAGCACTCAGTGTAGACAAGGACTAGCCAATCAGTTGACAGTATTAAATACAACACCACTTGGCATGACAAAGACTATGTTGTGTTTAACACATTAAACAACGCACACACACGACTCCCATAACCACAGTATCCTAGCACAAGGTTCTAATGTAAGAGACTCCAGAACCCAAGGCTCAACATACTTCAACTCAATTTGCATTGTAGGAACTTGTAGTGGGGCGGAGTGGCCGCTTACTGACCCAGAGGGGAAGGAGCCCCTCTCAGAGCCCTGGTGGGCTACAGAGCTGCAAACATTAAGTTTGTAGTAGCATGAAGAATACACAGCAAATTGCATCAGAATCCACACTAAATCAATACACACGCTACACTCACTGTAGAGCTATTGCCTTACCTTGCGTTTTACTTCCTCTTCTTCTTCTACCCGGGCACTTCCAGCATCACTCAGGACAGGACTCAGAAGAGGAGATGAACCCTGGTCAGCTGGGTTCAAGTTTACCTGAAATGTGGGGTTCAAGCTCTGTGGATTCTTCAGGGTGAAGGAAGAAAGCTGAGGGTGGTTCATTGAGAGGCCTAGAATTGGAGCAGGAAGGGATAATGGATTGGGAAATGAGAAAAATATAAGTTATGAGAAAGGTTTGTCTAAAAAAAGCCCATTTGTCTACCATCAATGTAAACATTATTGTTCAATAACTGTAGTCTTACGTTACTTCAAAAGAGAAACTGGCACACAAATGTTTTAAAGCAGAGTGAAATCTCTTGGAATAATTGAGCGATCCATCTATACATTTGAGCTATTAGCTGGAATTAAATATAGTTTGAGCTACTGAACAGAAACTGGAGAGAGACTAATAAAATGGCTTAGTTCCCCCTTATTTGTGTTAAATAGTGCTCACTATGGATTACTTTTATAGAAGGGTTGTTTTACATTTTGCTTTTCTAAAATTAGAATTCTCTTTCACCTCCGAGAGAAGCTACAACATGCTACTGCAGTAATAGTCCTTCAGAAAACATTCACATGTCCAGAAAGCAGGGAGCAAAGGGGGGAGGGAAGGAATGAATGGACATTTTTTCCCCACACACATTCAGAATTTGTGGAATCTCACCTTAGAATCTGTGTTTGTGGGGGGTGGGGAATATATTGCTAGATATACAGGGACCACATGCTATACTCCCTTTTTGGCTCTCTAAACCTACAACATTTGTTAAATATTTGAGCCAAAATGTTTTACTGGCTTCACCAAGTGAAACCGATCTTGTAACACTGCAACAGACAGAATTTTTAGCTTAGTAAATTTCTAGTATTTTTCTGTAATTCAAAGGGCACGGATGGTACAGGGAGCAAGTAACTAGAGAAAAACTTTGCAGCACTAGTAAATTTTGTAAGGGGGGGGAGGGAATAGGGACACCTGTTATTCAAATTATCGTGACCATAATTTTTCAGACGGTAAAACATTTTTGTTTTTTAAACCCTCCCTCTGATAAGAACTCAAACTCTGTAGGACTAAACCTTTCATCCAGTATCAAGCATATGTGCAGCGTTTCCACCTTAAAACTGTTCTATAAACATTAGCCTAGGCTACAACACCCTATTGTGGCAGGTAGGTAAGATTTGTTTTACAGAAGGAAATGGGGCTAAGTAATTTGCCCAAGGCCACATAATGAATCAATGACAATCAAATATCAGAACTCAGGTGTTCCTTTCTCCAAGGCTTGCGTTCAGTCCATTAGACAACGCTACTGGAAAAATGGGCTGTACACAGCAAGTGCCCGGTTCACCCAAGACACAGCTCAATCGCTCTTCTGAAACTTGAACTTACAGAATGTTCTCTATATGATAATCGAGTATCTATCTTCCCAAGTTTCAATGTGTATTTTCAGAGGGTTACAGGTCAGTATAAAACAGATTCCAGGCTAACACCAGTTAATGCTCCTCTCTGCAAGGCCACTCCCACTCCCAAATCCACTTTGTGTAATCTCAGCACAGACTGTGACCTCTGTTGCAGCCAGCACTAGCTTTTGAGCAGATTACTAAAAGCATTACAAAACCCTACAGTACATGAGTTAAAAAATATCAAATACATCAGTCGACAGGAACAGAAAGAACTATGAATGAGACCCCCAATATCTTTGAACAAAAAATAAAAAGAAGCAAGGATTAACTGATGAGAGGAGAAGCAGTATTAAGCATCTGGATGAACTTGTGGCAAGAGATGGTTGCTGTGTGTTTGGCTCAGGAAGCAAACACACTTAATTGTGTGGCTGCAGCATGACAATGATGAGGAAGCAAATGTGTATTTTCACATTGACAAATGCAGGAAGCTAAACACCATTGCGCTCAATCACCTGGAGGAGATTAAGATTAACTATTAACACTCTTCAGCAAAATCATTATCAAATGCATATTGTTTCTGCCTATGTTTTTTCTAATTTTGATTGCTTTTAGTCTACCAAACCCACAACACAAGAAAGTCCCAATAGCTAACAAGGTGTCCGGTGGTACCTTAAAGCCTATTTGTTTTACATATGCAAATACTGCAGGGAAAATAAGTTTGCTGGAAATTTGCTGTTATATATCAATGAAGGAAGTTAACATGATATGAAAAATAATTACTTTTAACATGAAAAAAGTGCAGTAAAAGTACCATAGGAATGATACAGACCCCCTATGTATTAGCACCAAACAGCTGCAACTAGTACAAATGATGAGGCCTCAAGTACTTAGTGATGGAAGCAATAATATTCAGAGACAAGAAGAGAACAAGGTATAATTTCCTGCAGCCTATTTCAAATGAGTTGTTCCAGTATTGACTCATGTTATCAGCTCAGAAATTGGGAAAATTCATCTAAGACCACATTTGTTGTTCTTCATCTGATTTCAAATATTTTTCTTGACATGAATGCGTAAGATTATGCCCCAGATTTTCATATTCAACTAATTATGTCTGAAAAGATTAATTGAAAAATGTAGGCACTTGGTGTTTTGTTTCAAGTTGCATTTTTAGAAAAGGAATAAACTAGGTCTAAATGCAATTATGTTTAGGCTGTAAGCTCTTCTAGGCAGGGATCATTCTCTCTGTCCTTGTGCATTGCTGGGATGTGGGGCAAGAGTGGCTATCATATGTTTGTGTGACTGGGATACAAGTAATGACTTACTCATGGAAGACATTACAACAATTGCAGTTTTATAATATGTAGGATTAGACTACTGGTAATCTCTTCAAAGGGACAGTATCAACCTGTTTAGGACCCCAATCCTCTTTTTAAGAAAGGATGGCAAAATCTCACACAGCACTTTAATTTTTTAAATGAACCTTTTTATTTGAAACCTGACTTTAAAAGTTTAATACAAATGCACATACACTTGTTACAGTCGGCAAAAAGGGCTTAAATACATTACAAATGCAGCTTTAAATTTCAGTTCTCTCAGAAACCTGTTACAAACGTATTGTGTACTTCTGCTAGAACAGCAATGGGGAAATCCTCTACCAAGTCATGGAGTGGCTCTGTAGCCCCTTCTGATGGAGAGATGGTAATGGAAGGACCCAAGCAGTAGTTCAGGAAGCACCCATCATTTTCAGATGCAGTTTAAAGTAGCAACCTGCTAAATAGTTATAAGTAGGTGGCAATAAAATCCAAGTGTTTGTCCGGTTTCTGTTCTGGGCAGACTATGGCCCACTGAAGTAGTCTCACCCTAAAAGGCAGGCATCAGTATTCCATGGGTATTGCAAGAGAATTACTTTCTTGAAGAAAGGCAAACTTTAGAATCTAGTTGACAGAACTTCTTTAATCTTCTAAACCAAGCCAGAAAACACAAGACTAATGAACAACTACTTACTGCAGTTTTTCTTTTGACATAACGCAGGAATGGACGATGCATTATGAAACTGGGCTGCACATACTAGCATGGAAAAACCTCATTTTGTTCTTACTCTAAACATAATTAATCTGAAATCAAAACCTGGCAGAATTGGATTCAATTAGCTTTATGCTTTAAATGAAGAACTTGGTAACTTTAAACATACCACCACTTCAAACTGTAATACGTGTTTCAAACAAAGATGTGTACAAATTGTCCAAAAGGGTTAGTATAGGACTGTGTGTTGCTGGACCTGCTATAACCTACCTTTAATGTTTTGTTTGAGGACACTTTCTTCGTATCCCTCTAAATTAAAGGTGAACATAGTTATCTTCTTAAATTTTTTTCCTCACTTAAACGTGTTTAAAGTACTTCTCTGTTCTTTAAAATCTCCACACCAGTTTGTTGAATAAGCAGCTTCTTAGCCACAGAGTTCCTTGTCAGCTTGATCAACTAGTGTAATCAGAGTACCAGAAGTTTTACTTCTCTGAACTACTAGGAAACTTGGCAGTGAGGCACGAAGGAGCAAGGGTGGCAAAGATCTGGAAAGTTGCTCCATGATATGAAGAACTCAGTGTTCATTCAGCCAGCAGTGCCAAGAGTGAAGGGGACGGGAGGCATGCATAGGGAGGCATGGTTTTAAGTCTGAGGCACATATTTTTTATATCAGCAGAAAACTGCTTCTGGCTCAGCATCACTAGCAAGAGGCATATCAGGAAGAAGTCACTACTGTCCTGGACAACTTGAAACTGACAATGATGTACCAAGACATCCATTTTCTATAAATCTTCAGTTTGTCTTCCTCCAGTGCTACCAACTAGATTGCTGCTTTTATTTGTACTCTACTATCCATATGCCATAGTTTGAACTAGAAAAACCTCTTAAAATCCTCCCAATTTAGAGCCAAGGGCTGTGTTTATTTAGTTGTAATAAATTGTTGAGAGACATTCATAGACATATTAAGCCATATAAAATGAATGTTACAACCATGACAAACAAAATAAATCAAATTCATAGTAGTTAGGAAAGAAAACATTATGTATGTATTTTGATGCCTACATAATAGCGTGGGAAAAAAAACGGATGAACAGAAAGTACTCGAAAACACAAACAACAAACAAAAGGCTGTTTAAAGTGTGGTTCTTAAGTGACTGTGCATTCAGAGCCATATCTGCTGACATTAGTGATAAAAAATAAAAATATACCAGATGGGGGAAGTAAGCACTGTAGAGCTTCTACAACTTTAAGGGGGTGATTTCAGTTCTTACCCCCCACCCCCAAATAGAGTTAAGAGAGTTCTAGTTACCAGAGCCAAATTACTCGTGTACAGGTGAGGCCACATCAGGAGTACTGGGTCCAGGTTTGGGCCCCCACTACAGAAAGTATGTGGACACAATGGGGAGGGTCCAGTGGAGGGCAATGAAAAATATGAGGGGGCTGGAGCACATGACTTATGAGGAGAGGATGAAGGAACTGTGCTTATTTAGTCTACAAGAGAGAAGACTGTGTGTGTGGGGGAGGGGGCGCGGGGATTTGACAGCAGACCACAACTACCTGAAGGGGGTTCCAAAGAGGATGGAGAGGCTGTTTTCCATGGTGGCAGAGGACAGAATGAGGAGCAATGAGCTCAAGTTGCAGTGGGGGAGGTCTAGGTTGGATATTAAGAAATCTATTTTACTGAGAGGATGGTGAAGGACTGGAAGGGTTACCTAGGGAATGGTGAAATCTCCATCCCCAGAGGTTTTTATGGACAGACTTGACAAAACCCTGGGCAGGGATGATTGAGTTGGGGTTGGTCCTGCTTTGAGCAGGGTTGGACTAGATGGACTCCTGAAGTCTCTTCCAACCCTAGGATCCTATTATAACCCTAATATCTACGATTCTATTAAGTTCTGGCCTCGGTTACAAATGAGTATCCCCACTGAAGAGAATGAGGTTGTCCAGGTCTTAAAGTAGAACCTGGCCTACCAATGACACACAAACCAAACAGAACACAGCTTGGCTGCCAGATCTGTAAAGGCAGGCTAGGCCTGTTAAAAGTCTTTGGGCATGCAAGCAGAGCTCATTTGATTTGGAGTCAGAGAGACACGATGGAGCTAGAACATATGATGCCATTTTAGTTATTATTCAGAGTAGCCCTCCACTCAAAGATCCCAAAATTCCAAAAAAAAAAAAATCACAAAACCATACATTTTAAAACCATATTTTTTAATGTGTTACTTGACATGGATAGAATACAGGGGTCGGCAGTAATGGTGATGAGAGGTCACTCCAAGAACCACACACTTCCATATTAATGGAGGAGGTGCAGGGTCTGGAATGGAGATTGGGTTCAGAAGGGAGCTTGGGATAAGGGATTGGGGTACAGGAGGGGATCTGGGAGGGAGTCTGGGTAAAAGAGGGAGTTGTGACTGAGAGGATTAGGGTGCAGAAGTTTGGGTTGTGACCTGGGGCTGAGAACTTGGAGGGAGTATGGGTGCAGAGGGTTTAGGTTATGTGGGGAGGGAGGGGCAGAGTGTTGGGGGAAGGATGGGGTTAAGTGCCAGAGGCAGGCTGAGGTCAGGAGACACTTACCTAGGCAACTCCTGACCAACAGCACAGACGGTTCCTCAGCCAGACTCCCTGCTTTTCATGCTCCTGTAGGCCCCTCAGAGCAGGTGTGCTACTCTGAACTTCACAAGCCAGAGGGGAGGGAGAGAGGGGTACACTTTGTACATTCCCTGTTCTTTGAACAGGCAGCTTCCATGGGCCAGAAACTGGCCAATGGGAACTGTGAGATTGTGCTGAGGTGGGAGCAGTGCACAAAGCCTCTCCCTACCCTCCCTTCACAAATGCACATGGCCCCTGTAGCTGGCTGCACTGAGTAGTGTGTCAGGGCAGGGCAGGGCAGGACAGGCAGAGCACCTGGCTGAAGTAACCACTAGGTCACGGGCTGGATCTGGCGGCTTGGCGGGCCAAATTTTGCCCACCGTGATATAAGAAATAATTTGAGATCTGTAGATTCGGAACACGTATATTGCATTGTGAAAACCATTCCACACTTGAAGAAATTACTTAGCACCTCAAGTAATGTAGGGAAGGCAGTGAATGCAGGTTCTTTAATTGCTGGGGTGTGAATGAAGTCACCAGATGCTGCAGAGGAAGCGTTCTGGAAGTCAATAACTCTTTCAGTTCTTTATTAAAAGGCAGTGCCTCACTGTGTCTAAAACAGTGAGTCTCAACCTTTTTGCTACCAGGGAATGGCTTCTTAAACTATACCAGGGAGATCTCAGGGACAGATGCTGGTCCATGGACCAGTCGTTGAGAAACACCGAAAGACTCCTGCTGACTTCAGACAGCTGTGGATCAATCACTAAATGCCTAAATAATAAATTATTATTTGAACAGTGGCATCACTGTGCTAAGAGCACATTTTTATACATGTTACACAATATCATTGTATAAAATATTCCTTGCCCTGGCTATTTAAAAACACTGCTTTTAATTAAAATGAACAAACAAATCACAATTTAAATTTATTCTCTGCAAAACTGTTCTTTAAAATAAACAACATATTTGGGCTACAGAGGCATAACAATTGAGCAATTTCTTTTGCCTTTACAATTTTTAATTCACAGATTTTTCACACTGTATATTCTCTGGCTGTGACCTACTGAAGCACTTTAAAAACAGTTATGACTTACTGGAACTACTCCTATGCAAAAGTTTTGCACATGCTTAAGAACTTTACTAGAGGAGCCCAATTTGTTTTAAAAATTCTCAGTCTTAATTTTACAGTTTATGACCAGAATGTGAACTTGCTGATTTTCATGTTTCTCAAATATACTTGAATAACCAAGGCATCTTCAAAGATTATACTGCATTTGTCATAATATCTTAGTATCAGCAATAGCCTACATTAAAAACTTTTACAAAATGATTCTACTATATTAACATTATTATATATTTACTTCAGCATGACGTGGGTTAGTTTATGGTGAGGCCATCATCATGCAACTCCGTTATGAACGACTACTGTGTTTGCGCCCAGTGAACTGCAGGATTGGGGTCTAACTTACGTACCTCCAAAATGGCTACATGTTTCAATGAAAATAGCAGTTCAAATTCAGATATTGTAAGAACTTAATACAACTAAGGTACGAATACCTTTTTTATGTTTGATTTCATACCAGAAATGTGTGATCTGTCTGAATTTTCCATGTCTACAAAGAAAATAATGCAACAGGTGTCTTCATACCTAAGCAATTCAAGTATAGAAAGCAATTCTATTTTTCAGAAAGTTCTAAAACCCAATCATTAAAAAAAGCGCCAAATCCAGATCAACTTATTTACGTAACTAGATGCACTGATTTCAAAGGACTACCTTGCCAAAGTAAGGAAAGCAAGACTGAGCTATATATTAAGCATGGAGTTCTGGAAAACGTGTTCCACAGAAAATGTGAGTATATGGCCCACCTGTTGCCATGCTTTTTGCTTACAATCACTGATAACTGGTTATAAGGAGTTCCTATGCAGCAGATTGCCTGAGAGAGGCTGAACCACAGTTCATAGGAAAATGTTTGACATAAATGGTGCTTTTGGATAAAATCTGAACTTTTCTTCTTAGCTGTATTCCAAAATAAAGGGGTTCACACCAAACAATAACTTGAGCAATATTGCCTAATATTGCTACCTTCTAAAATGTCCACATGAAGAAAACTAAGCTGCAAAGTTTGATGATGAAACTCCTGGGAGTCTCACCCTAGGAGAACCAACTTTTAATTTATTTGAAACAAGTGTAAAGAAAAAATAAAAGCTAAAAAGCCCATTTTGTCTTTCATATCACAGATTTCCTCATTTTATTGTATAAACAATTAAAAAGTTCTGAATAAGTACAAATCTGTAGGTTTATAATCAGCAATTTCAACAGAAAATAAAGATGTAAAACATCCCAAACAAATAATTCAACAAAAACATTTAATGTATGTAAAAAAAAAAAAAATCAAGTTCCAAAAGATTAATGTTATTAAGAAATTCCATCCCCCTTTGTACGGCTAATGTAATGTTTTTCTGCAAAGATTAGTACCTAGTGAAAAGGGGGGGATCACTTCAGGCTTAGGCACAAGTAGTTTTGTGAGCTGAACTTCACAGTACACCTGCACATTCTGGGGACAGCTCTTTACGCTTTCTTACCAATGTTTAGAACTCTGCCACAAAAAATATCACTGCATGAAATCAGAGCCGTGACATTGAAGCAATAGTGGAAGATTGTGATTTCATACAATTTACAGTAATGTTTTTCCACAGGCTACACGTCTTAGTTTAAATTATTTGAGAAGCATGCCAGATTCAAAACCCACTAAGCTAATCTTCACTCAGTGAATTAATCTTCTAATAACCCACAGTCAGGTAAGTGAATTAAATGCACTTTACAATATACATTTGGAGCTGTAAAAACCTCACAATAGTCATATGTTTAGTATATATGTGTACTCCTACATATACACACAGCATTTATAATGAGCTCAATATTAAAATGGCTACAGTGCCAATGATGATTATGAGGCTGCACTTCGAATTGAGCTACATACCATTTCAGTCCATTAATATCTAATAATTAAGGTTAAGCATCCTTTGCAAAATGACAATAATTTGAATGACTTACCGACAGGTTTGCACCAAAACAACATTCAAATAATTAACTGGATTTTTTTTTTAACTGTTTCCCCACAATCTTACCAAGATTTTCAATAAACAAAATTAAACAAAAAACCGACCATCACCTACTACCACTGGGTAAAGGAGCTCAACACTTCCTGTATGCAGTAACTCTGAGCTTACTGAGCTTTAAAGTGAAACCTGATAGAAAATCAATACATTTTCTATAACACATGAAGGATAAAATATGAATAATGTATGGAAAATAGACAAAATATTATTTTAATGACTGATAAAATTACGAAGTATACACCACAACACACTAATATGAATGCAGTAAACTTTACAAGGCTTAACTGGATGGCTGCTTGATCACAGAAAAGTCTATGACCAGTGAAAGTGCCTGCATTTGGTGAAAAATATATTCTTAAGTGGTGAGTGGGTATAAATATACGTTCAGAGAAACATAGGTACAGATTACTTTATAGAGCTCCAAGACTTGCAAAGCATTTTTAAATGGCTTTCCATTGCACTGTGAAGTGTAGTCAAATGCCTTATTGCTACACGATAGACCTAAACCATTACTGTTTATTATTTAGTCTATAATGCAATATATATATATATATATATATATATATATATATATATATATATATATATATATATATATATATTAGACAGACACAGACACAGACACAGACACAGACAAAAATACCTGATTAAATATTTGAGTTCAGAGGCAGGAAGGTTGAGACGCCCCGAATTTCTCAGGAAGGAGAGCAGTGTTTCGGTGGCGTGCTCCCCCTTCACTTAATGAGGCTATGGGATGTGGGACAGAATAGTATACGGAAGCACGTGCAGGTGAAAAGCTAGTTTGAGCACTATGTTCTTCTTGGCTATTGGCCTACTTGAGGCAAAACCTACACAGCAGTTAATGATGGTAGACCAGCATTAAGTCTTTTCCATGCCTTCCATTCATGAAGTCAGAAAGCATCCTCAGAAGTGATGCTGCTAGGAAATAACATGGAAAGGCTGCCAGCTTTTGGCTTGCCACTGCCCAAATGTGAACCAATGAGTCTTGTGTCCAGGCCTCCCACCATTATTCTTCAAAATCCTCCCTCTTCAGGGGAACTTGCGTAGGAGACTCCACAAGAACCATCTTCTAAAGTTTCCCTTGTAAGTTTCCTCTGTAAATCCCCAGCATCCAGGTGTGAAATGGTACTCATAACTTACTTTTCATACTCAGGTTCTCCTTCCACTTCAAAAGCTGCAGTTCTCTGTGTTAGTATTCAGAACCTTCTTTTAAAAGTCGATCTGTTAATACTGGTACAGTATTAACAAATAACTTTTATGCTCAAACTAAAAATATTCCTCCACAACTATTATGCGATAATAGTAAGAATGCGAAAACCTGAAAACAAAACTGAAATGTGCTAGCATGTTCTTAATTCAGGATGTTATGCTTAGGTATTAAAGTTCACATTGTACCACATCACAAACTATACTAAGGAGGTAAAACAGCCTCAGGGTATGTCTAGACTACATTGTTTTTTCAAAAAACTTCACCTGCGTCCACACTGCAATCGCTTTCTTTCAAAATTAAATCGAAAGAAAGCAGGGGTTTTTTCGACATTGGTAAACCTCAAATTATCTCAAATTTCAAAAAAAGGCATGTGTGGATGCAGAACAGGGACATTTTTCAAAAGAAGAGGCAATCGAAAAAAGCACAGGTGCCCTGGTGGTCATTCTGTGACTAGCAATCAGGGCTTTCTTTTGAGAGAGCGTCCATGCGGTTTGGACACTCTCTTTCGAAAAAGCAGAACTGGTTTTGAGGTGAGAAAGAAGCTTGCAGTCTAGACATACCCTCGGTGCAGAATCAAGAGCATGCCTTCTCACCTTCTTCCTGGGTTGGTCCAACCAGAGACCCTCTGTGGGGAGGGCAGTACATGTGGCAGAATGCTGTGACTGCTGCCAGGAAAAAGAGCAAGCTAGCAACAGTGGCTTGTGCTAGAACTGACACCCAGACTGCTGAAAGGCACTGAAGCCAATCATCTCTCTATGCACCACCCAGGAGAATGTTTCTCAGGGTCTCTCTCTCACTGGGACTAGATCAGCAAGATCAGCTGAATCTGAAGTCCAACCATCTGTAGAAAATGCTACAAAACATTCTCCAACAAAGTCTGTCATCACAAGATGCTACAACACTAACATCTCTTTTCCACCTGCCCCCCCACCCAAAACAAAATACAAAACCTCCCCAAATTAACAAAAATTAAATACACACACAACCCTCCCCAAACCCACTTTGTATAGTCTGAAAAAGGGAAAGAACCAGAGATTATACAATTCATTTCGGACTTTCTACAGCTAATTGATTACACATGGAAGACATTCAGATGCTAGGAGAGAAACCACAACAGAAGTATCTCCATCCCCCCACCAATAGCACAGAGTTTGAAGTCCCTCCATTCAGTTAGCCAACACTTAAGTTTTGGTTAACTAGCCTCTCATGGTATTTTGGCCAGCATTAGAAGAGTGTTTCCCCATTCTGCCTCCCACATCCCAGCTACCTAGATGAAATACCTGGTGCCCACTCTAGTGTGCTATCTTAGTAGTTGGATGCTGCCTTTTAGCTCTGCTTTTGTATTATGATTTTGATAAGCATGTCCCTATCAGAGTATTCTTAACCTGTCTTCACAAATAAATGGAGTCAGATGTTGTGGAAGGAAAAATTACTTACCTGCTATTATGCTTCACTAAAAATACTGTTTGAGTAGATTTATATTTTTGGCGGCAACAACAACAAAAAAAGACTACCTGTCTCAGGTCAGAAGCTAACGAAACAAGAGCTGAAATCTAGCCATTATGGTATCTTTCAAAAAATGAAGTATGAGTTTAATTTAAAGTATTCTCTTTTTCGTTTAAAAGCCCCCAGGGTTTGTAACTGCTATTAAAAGCTAACAAGATTGCAAAAGGCAGGTAGGGACAGAAAAGTTTACAAGTACCTTTTTACAAATAACTACATTTCAAGGAAAAACCATCAGTAAGCTTTCATAGAGGGTTATAAAGAGCTTTTTCAAAGCTCTTCTGAGAATCTGGTGTAGAACTCTGTGGGAATTTTTTTAAACACGAGACCCTGTCAATCCTTAGGAAAGCCCTTGTGACACAAAGTCCTACATATAGGCAGAAGGCACTTTTTAAACCTTTAAAATCTTGGAGCTTTTTAAAAGCATCAGAAATTGTCCTTGTCCATGTTACCATCCAAAGATGTGCCTCCCACACACCATCCCCTAAAACAGAGTTTCCAAGTTACACAATGGACACTGGATGACTAACACCTGCTTAGTGAGACAGCCAAAGAACAAAAAGGTTGTCTCTTTCAGTTTCCTACTTATTGATGCCATATTCTATTCCTCCATTTCCACAAGCAGAAAACAAGTTAACAGGAGGCAAAACAATTTTCAGATATGAGAGAGCGAGAGACAGACACAGAGACAGAGAGGGCGCGTCTACACAGCACCCGAAACTTGAAATAAGATACGCCGTTTGCACTATTTTGAGACATCCCTTAACGCCCGTGCCCGTTATTTAAAAAAAAATATTTCAAAATAACGGGAGGCTTGTTAAGACACAGCATAGCTATTTCGGGATACCTCTGGTATCCCAAAAGAGCTGCGCAGTGTAAACGTACCCAGAGAGAGAAAACTGCCATTTAAAGAAACAGAACAGTTACAAACACCTGAAAATTGGCACAGGTAATAAGTTACCATATGGTATTATAGTTATGCTTTGATTTTCTAATGCCAATCAGCAAATGCAAATTCCTGACACTTCCTAGCGCAACAATAGGTACTTCACTCAAGCACAATGAGTGAAACGAGTGCACATATTGAAAGCTTTCAGGAATGATCATGCCCGTAGAAAGAATAGTTAAAACAGACTGCAAACAAGGGGAAATAAGTGAATGAGGGACAATCACCCCATTAAGTTTTATTGCACATCGAAAGGACTTTCCTTGTAACATTTAATCAGGATTCCTTAAGAGATATTTAAGTGGCTTACCAAGCATGAAGGTTCCTTTTCAATACAACAGTCCCTTACACAGGAAACCCCATGTGAACGTTAATGGAGAGCACACAATATGAATAAATTAGTTATGTGCCCTGCTTATTTAAGAAGGAATCCAATGAAGTGATATTGCACTGTTCTCCCATTTAGGAAAAGCAGGTTCAGAATCTGGACCACAGGGAATGTAAACCAAATTGCCTCAAGAGGCGATGCTTTTGACTCCAAACCTGCTAAAAGGATATTTTCTATTTTAAACTCGTTTCTTGCACAAGGCCCTCAAAATTTCATCTCTCAAAATTCCAGCCCCTACCAAAAATATTTATTAAGTGGACTGAGAGCAAGTAAATTTGATAATCTCCACCATCACTAATTTAATGAATCAGTACAGGTTCAACCTCTCAAATCCGAGACACTCTTGTTTGGCAACATCCACGGTCCGGCAGCAGCGGGGCTGGCAGAGGCCAGAATCCCAGCTGTGCTGGCAGCATGTAACCAAGTCACCTATCTATAAAAGGCCTATGAAAGCAGTGAAGATACCATCTACCACTGTATTATTCACTTTTTTAAACTTTACACCAAGTCTTTATTATCCTGAAAGGAGCCATCTTATTTCAATAGTGTTCTGCTCAATACAGTGTAAAGTTTAAAGACAATTGCCTGATTTATCTTTTAGCATTTCTCCCAGAGCAAGCAAGTTTTATATGCCTTCATTAAATTAAGTTGTAGCCATTTTCTGCAATGAAATGGATTAAATTAAGACAAAGATGATGAGAAAATTCAAAAAGGAATTAACTGCATTTATAATCCACATCTCCTCCTCCAAACTGCTGTAAAACAGCAGGGAAGTTATTCATTGCTGGACTGCTGTTGATCACAATGTGCCTTCAAGTTCAACAATCTTCTCCAGGGATAGATCAGGTGATGCCCAGCGTGTACCTGCTCTTCTACACATACTCCTCTTCTAAACTGCCCTCTAGGAAGTTTGATTCTTTGAGGTGAATGCCAGATTTTTGTTGCATAAACTTGACATTTTTAGAATTATCTTCACAGTTGATTCATAGATTGTCCACTTTTGTCTCAAGAAACAGCACAGACTCTTAACTACCACTGTAGTACCACCACCTATGTATTAGATGTGGCCTGCAATAACTGACCTGCAAGCAGCAGCATCTTGTGCAGATGTCAGAGCAAGTGCACACCAGACTAAATCTGACACACAAACACGTTTCCAGGAAAGTACGTTATAATAGGCCTGTAATTCGTCTTAATTCCGGTTCACCCAACAGACAATACTAATCTTTTCTGAAGTTTGCTAAATTTAGCATTTTACCTGTTGTAAATTTTCTGGATACACATATTTCAACATAATGCAATAAAAAAGCTGAGATATTTCAATATAAAATAATGATTAGAGAAACAGATAACTACATTATGCAAATTAAAAATCCAGCCACCGAAATAAAAGGGTTTTCCAGCTCAAAAAATGATTTACATTATATCTCTGCAATGAAACCTAATTCTGAGCAGCATAGCTGGATACCTGAAAAATCAAACTGTCATTCAATGATTGATGTGTGTTTTTCCTGTAAGGTCGTCTTGGGCAAGATTCTTTAAATTATTCTGAAAATCAAAAGCGAAGTTCTCACCAGTTGCTTGAGCAAATGGTTTGCTGAAGAAGAAGTTTGCGTCCAGTGCAGCTGCACTTTCTGAATCCCAGGTGTCTGTATCTGTACTGCTAGAGTCTTCTGTAGTGGTAGGTGGATAGCTCAGCTGCTCCAGCTGGTCAGTGATGTCACTGAACTGAAAGGCTGAGCTGGATTCAGAGCGAACTGAGTAGGCTGGGAAGTTCACCATAGAACTAGCTTCAGAATGGTTTGCAGAGCTATATGTGTGAAAAGAGGATGTACCATTCAATGGCAAATTATTGAGGGAACTGCTTTCAGAACGGTTGTTGATGAGTGAACTGGTTTCAGAAGGACTCAAGAGGCTTTGCATTCTGCTTGCTTGTGCTTTAACCTCAAACAATTCTGAAGTATCTGATGGTCTCTCATTGCCATTGAAATCACTCTCTTCTTCAAATTCAAACTCATCTTCCACGTTCATATCTACTGCTTCAGTGGAATATCTGTCAGGGCTTGACTGGGAAGACACTGTACTTTGGTGAAGAACATCTTCAGTTAGTTTAGTTGAATCTGATGCATGCCTAGATAAATCAGACCCTGCTAGGTCTAACCCCCTGTACACATAGGAAAATGCCTCAGACCCCCCAGCAAAAAAGGAGATTTCTGTTGGATCATCATCAATAAATTCTTCTGAAATTTGCAGCTGAGAGTTTGTCAATGTGAAAAGAGGGTCACCCCTACTGTAAAACATATGCTTTTTATCAGCAATGAAAACACCTGTGGTAAAGTCATCCTCATCATTGTCATTTTTACAGATAACCCTCCTTTCCTTGCTACCCTTCTCTATTTCTAGATGTAAATCACAACTACTCTCAATACCAGGACAAGTAGAGGTGCAGTTTCCTGCAACATTACAAAACCCAACACCTTGGAATGATTGGAGTATGGGAGATCCAGGCTGCTGTGTTGCTTTCTTCCCAGTTTCTTCAGCTGGTGTTGCAGTACTCTTTTCTGTTGTGGGGCTCCTTGTATACAGTGCTCTGGGATCCCTGGAGGAATTATTCATCTCTGTACAGACGGACAGGTCAGTAGTGGATGATACGTAAACCGAATGGAAGGAGGCAGAGACTGAGACATGGGAGGCAGGAACACCTAAACCCTCAGTAAATGAGACACTCTGAAGTGGAAAGAAAACAGAATAGGTAAGAAAGTGTTTTTTCACGAATAGAAATAATACTACCTCTGATATCTGACTCAGTAGGAGTGTGTACCAGAAAGAGATCACTTTTCTGCATACACAACTTACACAGAAAAGGACCACATTTTTCAGAAAGATAAAAAACCCTCACCTTTTATAACTTTTGAGGATTGGATATCAAATTACTTCAATAATTTTAAACCCCTCCGCTAACAGAGCAAACAAGGAAATACCCACAAGAGGACTGAAGGGAATTCACAAAACATTTAGGGTCACGTCCTAAAAGGCTTGCTTCAGCACTGCTCTTTTTGATTGTACGACAGAGATTTACTCTGAGACATACGAATAGAAGTGAATGTCTCAAAAAAATAAGTATGAACATTTGATTTCAACTATGTCAACTGTGAAAAACGAGCCAGGTGAGTCACTTTCAACCTACTTACAGTATACATTAAAATTAACACCAGAGGGAAAAAACTTATTCACAGGCATGAAGATTCAATAGCAAAAATTATTCTGGATCAACACCACAATGCAATCAACTTTCCCTACCCTTCCAGTCTAACTTACCATAGTATTTACAGGATGCAAGACTAACCTGTTTTGGCACATCTACATTCGAAGTGTGAGCAGACACTCTAGCTTTGCTGTGTCTCCTACAAGAGAGAATATGCTGTGAGAAATATGAAATCAGATAACCTCTCTCCTTCCCCACCCAACTTCACCCATTCTACCTGTGCATGCAAATGAGTAAAAAGATGTTCTATCCCCTTTTCAGAGATGACTAAATGAAGGTACAAGCAAGGACATGAAATATTTGTGAATGACTACAAAATACAGGAGCAAGACAATTATACAAAACAGACAAACTAGATGAAGACCATTCATGTCTTCAAAGGAGAACTCAAAAGCAACTGCAAAGGTATGGGAGGACAGAAGAATGAGGCATCATAAAGGTATCTGGTGTTTTTGTTGTTTTTTTTTAAATTCGTCTTCTCATGAAAGCACATAAATATCCATAAATTAATATGGTGTCAAAATGGAGAACAAGTACATTTCTGTATAACGCTTATGCAAAATACACTGGCAGTCAACTGTATACCATACATGGAACAGAACAGTATCCATTTTCCATTCAAAAGGCCCTTTTATAAATCATAAACGCTGCTGATTTGACCCCATGTTACATTTTTTATGAGAAAATCCCCACCTGAGACAGGGAGCTAATCAGAAATACAAGTAGTTAAAATACAATTTTTTGTGGAATTTTCCACATTAACACCCAGATTAGTGTCTCAAATATATTCACATTTTATGAAAACCACATGGACTGAAAGGAAGGGTGAAATTTCTTGGAAACATTTCTTACTGGTAGGTAAGAGTGTGTACACAAATGAGAAAGATAGAAAAAGATTAAAAAAATATATCATTTTCAGAGAGGAAGTTTTCTGCAGTGCATCAGGTGCTAATTTGGAACTTGTCAGACCCACGGTCAAATCCCTGCTTTGCCACAGACTTCCTGTGTGATTTTAGGCAAGTCACTTAGCCTCTCTCTGCGTCAGTTCCCAAGCATTTTATAATTAAAAAAAGAAATGTCTCAAAGCAGCAATTTCATTAAAAGTGAGATTTAGGATATCAATATAGGGGCTCCAAGAGTCCCAAATTCACGTTACCTTGCAAAAATAATGGGTTTTACCTCTCATAGGGAGTTTTCTTCATCCCACTGTCTTTAACATAATCCACCAGCTGTTTCTGTGTTCGCCCACTGTGAAGCCATGCAAAGTACAAATATTATAAAATTCATCATAGAAGGAGCAGATAAAAACGTCTAGGTTTGGAAGAAACAATGTTTATGCATCAGGAACAGATTCTGAAACTTTTAATTTCAGTTGAACATGTTTTTATCATTATTTAATTTCCTAGGTATAAAAAGTTGTGTTTTATAAATATGCTCAATTATGCTATATCATACCTGTATCTGAATGAAGAACCTCTACTGAAGAAGACTGTTTTAGCCTTTGGTTTTGGCTGATCAAATAGCCTGAAGAAAGTGTGATATTCCACACAGATTTTCCAGAAATTTTTACACTCATCCCTACTGCCCAACAGAAACTCCAGTGTATCCTGATATGGACCCTGGGAGCAAAACAGACATTCAAGTAGCACACACAAGAACACTGAATGTACCCAAGAAAACAGCATGTACACTCTATTACAGATAGCAAAGTTACTAATCTGCAAGGGGTCACAAAATTTTTACTTCCAAATGGTCTTAGCGATGTTACACAAAAATGTTTACTTTACCAAGCCCCTGTAGCATTTGGTAAAGTTTTGAACGTAGCTTAGAAATGTGAAATCAAACAATTTAAAAAATTTGTATTCATGCTCCAGAAAAATGCAAAAATGCTTTAAAATAAACTTGATAAAAACCTTTACAATTATGTTAACTATAGATCATGCTAATAAAAGTGAATTGTTAAATTACTAATTTGGCAGGACAAAATAATGGGTTTTGGAATATATGTCTGCATTACATCTCAAACAACAGTTACAAGAAAGAACCAATTTTTCTTTTTTGAGTATATTCTGCCATGTTTTCTACTTATGTGACTTACAAGTAGTACTCATAGAAGGAGAGGTTGGAGTGTATTGAAGCAAGGACTGCACGATTGCCTTCCAAAAAGTTGCATAGTCATGGCAAATCTGTGAACAGACTGCTAAACCCTTAATTTGGTCTGCATATGAAAAAAAACAAAACCCAAGGTAAAAAATGGGAATGTTTGCTCCTGTTTTCTCCTATTGAAGACAAAGCTAAACACTGGCTGATGTCCTGCATGTGAGGATGTTGTTCCTCTGGGAGTGAATGCTGCTTAGGAAAGAACCTGGAAAATATACAGCTTGGTTCAGGTGAAACAACTTTGGATAAACACTTAGGGTATATGGCTACAAGGTTACTTTATCTTTGGAAAATTGCATGTAACAGAGTTCCACCACCAAAGCCTACAACATCCACCAGGAGGATGGTGAGTTATCACCACAAGGAAAGCACTTTTCTGACACAGAAGGGAGAAAGAAGTTGCCAGAGACACGAATGGAGGTCCCAAAAGAGCAGTTAAGACAGTATTAAGCTCTCACAGAGGAACTGGCCTTTTAACCAATGGGTAAAATTACTCCTTTTCAAGAACCTTGTGGCCACAGGATTTGAAACCATCAGCTTTTCCATGAACGGGCAGATGAGACACTTAAGTCATTACCAGGCAGACTTTCAGTGAATGAAGAGCGAGACCAGAAGACTGAAGGTGTATCTCAAAAGAGATATACTGGCATTAGAAAAGGTTCAGAGAAGGGCAAATAAAATGATTAGGGATTTGGAACAGGTCCCATATGAGGAGAGATTAAAGAGACTTGGACTTTTCAGCTTGGAAGAGACTAAGGGGGGGGATATGATAGAGGTCTATAAAATCATGAGTGGTGTGGAGAAAGTGAATAAGGAAAAGTTATTTACTTGTTCCCATAATATAAGAACTAGGGGCCACCAAATGAAATTAATGGGCAGCAGGTTTAAAACAAATAAAAGGAAGTTCTTCACACAGCGCACAGTCAGCCTGTGGAATTCCTTGCCTGAGGAGGTTGTGAAGGCTAGGACTATAACAGAGTTTAAAAGAGAACTAGATAAATTCATGGAGGTTAAGTCCATTAATGGCTATTAGCCAGTATGGGTAAGGAATGGTGTCCCTAGCTTCTGTCTGTCAGAGGGTGGAGACGGATGGCAGGAGAGAGATAGCTTGATCATTTTCTGTTCGGTTCACTCCCTTTGGGGCACCTGGCATTGGCCACTGTCAGCAGACAGGGTACTGGGCTGGACGGACCTTTGGTCTAACCCAGTATGGCCATTCTTATGTTCTAACAGACTCTAAACATTAGCTTTTTTCACAACTGCATTATATTGTTTACTAGTATTCAATCTGTGATCCAATATGGCCCCAGATCCTTTTCAGTGGTAGCACCACCTAGCTACTTAGCACCTATTTTGTAGTTGTGCATTTCATTTTCCCTTCTTAAATGAAACACTTGCTGGATACCATGATTACAGTTCTTTGACCTGTCCCTATTAAATTTCACCTTGTCGAATTCAAACCAATACTTCAAAGGTCATTTTGAATTCTAATCCTGTCTCCCCGTCCTCTCCCAACAGAGTCATCTGTATGTTTTGTAATTTTACTGTCTGCTCCATTATCCAAGACATCAGCGAACGTGTTGAATAGTACTAGACTGAGAACTAACCGTGTGGGACCCCATCAAATACATCCTCTTTTTTACAGCTAACCATTGATATCCATGGTCTTTCAACCAGTTGTGCACTCACCTTACAGTAATTTCATCTAGACCATATTTCCTGAGTGTTCATGTGGGACTACTAAACCCTTACTAAAATCTGGATACATCACATTTACTGTTTCCCTCCTATCCACTATGCCAGAAAAGAAAAAATTATGTTGACCTGGCATAATTTGTTCTTCACAAATCCATACTGGCTATTCCCTATAACCTTGTAATTGTCTTTGTGCTTACAAACTGATTGTTCAGTAATTTGTTATTTTGCGTATCAGAAGTAGGCTGACAGATCTATAATTTCCTGTGGTGTCTGTGTTCCCCTATGTTAACCCATTTCCAGTTCTGTGGGACCACACCTGTTTCCCCTGAGTTCTCTAATTGCTAAGAGTACAAAATTGCTTTAACTAGTTCCTTAACTAGGATGCATTTCATTGGGCTCTTTAACCTTTTCCTATTTTGGCTTGCACTTCTTCCCCCTTGTCATTAGTACTGTTTTGAGTATCTGATCATCATTAACCTTTTTAGTGAAGACTGAGGCAAAAGGCATTAAACAACTTTATTATTGTTGTCAGTTATTAGCTCTCCTTTCTCACTAAGTAGAGGACCTACACTTTCCTGAGTCTCTCTTTTGCTTCTAATGTATTAAAGAATCTCTTCTTATTGCCTTTTATGTTCCTTGCTAAGTATAAGTCATTTTGTGCCTTTGTCCCTAATGCTTATATTACTGACTTTGTCCCTAATGCTTATATTACTGTTATGTACTTCTCAGCAATTTGTCCATGTTTCCACTTTTTATAAGATTCCCTTTCGACAGTCAGGTAATTAAAGAGCTCTTGATGGAACCATGTTGGCCTCTTACTAGTTTTCCTCTCTTTCCTTTGCATCAGGATAATGTGCATTCAATATTGTCTGCTAGAGAAACAGTCAGCTATGCTGAACTGCTTTATCCATTAGTTTTTTTCCCATGGAACCTTGCCTGTCAGTTCCCTGAATTTGTTAAAAATCTTCTTTTTTGAAGTCCATTGCCCTTATTCTGCTGCTCTCACTCTTTTTTCTTAGGATCATGGAATCCATTATTTCATGATCATTTTCACCCATATTATATTCCACTTTGAGATTCACTACTAATTCTTCCACGTTGCTTAGAATCAAGACTCAAATGACTGTTTCCCTGATTACTTTCAAAGTTATCCCTAATACATTCCAATAACTTTTTGGAACATTATTCTGCCATACTACTTTTAGAACAGATATCTGGGTCTTACTTTCTCGATATTTCTGTTCATTTCATTCCATGAAAAACCGATAGAAGGAAAAAGTTTACTGAAAAAAATGTAGTGGGCTGAAAACTGGGGTAAACATGCCACATTCTCCCCTTGCATATGTGCTTAGCAATGGCATGCAGGTGCAGTCTAATCTGGCAACCATCTTAAGGAGCACAGGAATCTGAAGCAAATTCTGTCCCCATACCCTACAGATCTCCACACATGTCCTGCAAGAGTGCCTGCTCCTTTATGAACCTCTCATACCCTTATCTCCAGCAATAGGCACTCTGCAGTTTGCATACCTTTTTCCGATAGTTTTTTTGGAAGAGGCTTTTCCGAAATTTGGCCCGTATACACTCGGCCAAATGTCAGAAAAGCCTCCTCTTTTGGAAGAGCCCTTCTTCTGCGTGGGCGGAGGAAGACAGGGCTTCCAAAAGAGTATGTCTGCTCTTCTGCTTTTTTTTGCAGAAGAGCAGACGCGCTCCCTGGATGCCTCCGGTATCCCAGAAAAACCCCGTAGTGTAGACACAGCCCAACACAGCTGCCGCAGCAGTACACTACATAACACTCAGAGGCTATTAAAGCCACAGAAATAAACTTGCAGCAAGCTGATACAAGCAGCATTAGCTCCCAAGTGGCAATCTGCCTCATCACTGAGCTCCAAAGTTCTGAGCTGATGATGTAGAGAGTGTCTGCTTGGCAATTCTGATTCCTTATGGCTGGTCATGCCTTTTTCAGTCTTGCATATTTGATTACATATGTCACTAAACAGGACTGGCCCCCACTTCACAGTTGGTGGTAGGACTACTTAATGGCAACTCAATCCTTCAGACCCAATCCAAACAGACCTCTTTTCGTGAATGTTTCTTTCCCCACCATGCAGCGAAGGGAGCACATGGTCCTAAAACGCCAGTTTTAGCTGTAGGCAAATTTACATTTGAAGCACAAGTACTATGAATAACACTCCTAATAAAAAGAAAATACATGGCAATTGTAAGAAAATACACATACTGAATAATTTACTAGTAACTCTTGTTACAATGTGATATTTTAAAAATACATATGCTTATGTCTAAGGAAGGCCAAGACAGCTACAGGGAGCGGAAAGTCTGAGAAGAGCAAAATAGGAACACTGAGGAGGCAGGGGAAACCTTTCCTACAATAACTGAATGAAGAAGCCAAAAAGTATCTTTTAGGGCATTTAAAAAAAAATCTACTTGCTTTACAAGATTACAGATGAAAGCATTTCTACTCACATTTAGAAGACTTTTTAAACAGTGCCATGACTATAGTGGTAACTAGACTTACATGGACTTCTGGGTGGAGCTTGATCAGAAACCTTTTTCTCTTGAAGCTTAATTTACGGACCTTGGACCAGTTGAAGGTGTTGATTTTTGTGGTACCCTAAATGAAAAACAAAATTATTTATGGCGAGCAAGAAATATTTACACTGCTAAGCTGTATATTAATGTGACAAAGTCAGCCAGATGGCTGCAAGAGGGTGCTGGCAGGCAGATATGTTAGCCCTACAACAGAGGTGGCCAACCTGAAGGTGAGAAGGAGCCAGAATTTACCAATGCACATTGCCAAACAGCAACAGTTCTACGTCTCCAGCCCTGATCACATCTCCCCACCACTACTCTCAGCACACCCCGCCTACGGGCAGCCCCACCGGTCAGAGCCTCCTTCTCCTTTTCCTCTTGCCCACCGGGATCAGCTCTGTCTAAGTGGGAGACACTGGAGGGGGAAGCGTGGGTGTGCCAGGCTCAGTTGAGAGGGTGGGAAGCGGCAGGATCCTAGGGGGAGAAAAGGTGGAGAGGGGCAGCACCTAGGGCAGAGCTGGGGACTGAACAGTGAGCACCCTCCGGCCCAGTGGAAAGTTGGCACCTGTAGCTCCAGTCTTGGATTTGGTACCTATGCAAGGAGCCTCATATTAACCTCTGAAGAGTCACATGTGGCTCTGGAGCCACAGGTTGGCCACCCGTGCCCTCGAATGTTAAGGCCCTCTTCCCTACTAGCTGAGAAGGGGTTACCTCAGGTCAATTATAGGCTGCCTGAGACCTTTTAAACTGGCTCCTCAGGGGAGAGAAGGGGGAAGAGAGTGAGCTAAAACTCCTGCCAGGCTAGTGACAACAGGGAAATAAGCTGCTTCAGAGTGAGAGGCTGTGTGCCGTACCATAGAGGAGAGCGGCCAAACCTGAGTGCCTGCTAGGGTTAATCCCCCACGGCAAGTAACGGGATTTGGTATCAGGAAGGCCATTTTCATTGACAGGTATGTTAGAGAACAGGTGGCCATTGGTTCAAAGAATGGCCTAGTCAGCCTTTTCAGTACTAAGTTTAGGTCCCACGTAAGGGAAGGGAATTGAGGTTGAGGGAAGAAAATTATTATTCCCTTAAGGAATCTTTTAGTGGTTGGGTGCAACATCACTAATGAAAAAGAATTTAGGGTCACAGTATAGACAAAAGTATGTGAAAGAGTTGTTGTCTTTGGAGAGATGTGTTGGGAAATGCATAAAATGTGAAATCTGGACTATTTCTGCTAGGAAATAAGAACATAAGAACGGCCATAGTGGGTCAGACCAACGGTCCATCCAGCTCATTATCCTGTCTGCTGACAGTGGCCAATACCAGATGCCCCAGAGGGAGGGAACACAACAGGGAATCCTCACATGATCCCTCCCGTCACCCACCTCCAGACAAACAGAGGCTAGGGACACCATTCCTACCTATCCTGGCTAACAGCCATTGATGGACCTAACTTCCATGAATCAGTCTAGCTCTTTTTTGAACCCTCTTAAAGTCCCAGCCTTCTCCACATCCTCTGGCAAGGAGTTGACTGTGCACAGAGTGAAGAAACACTTCCTTTTATTTGTTTTAAACCTGCTGCCTATTAATTTCATTTGGTGACCCCTACTTCTTATATTGTGGGAATAAGTAAATATCTTTTCCTTATTCACTTTTTCCACACTAGTCATGATTTCATAGACCTCTATCATATTGTCCCTCCTCCCCCACCTGGCCTTAGTGTCCTCTTTCTAAGATGAAAAAGTCCAGTTGTTTTAATCTCTCTTCATATGGGACCCGTTCCAAACCCCTAATCATTTTTGTTGCCCTTTTCTGAACCTTTTCCAAAGCCAATATATCTTTTTTGAGATGAAGCAGCCACATCTGTACACAGTTTTCAAGATGTGGGCGTACCATGGTTTTATATAGAGGCAATAAGATATTTTCTGTCTTATTCTCTATCCCTTTTTTAATGACTCCTACCATTCTATTTGCTTTTTTGACTGCTGCTGCACACTGAGTGGATGTTTTCAGAGAACTATCCACAATGACTCCAAGATCTCTCTCTTGAGTAGTGGTAGCCAAATTAGTCCCCATCATATTGTATATATAGTTGGGATTACTTATGGGGGGGTAGGGTGTACATTTAAACGGCCTCACGAAGCAAAGCAAATGTACTCTAAAACACAGTCCAAATGTTATGCATTCCCAGGTACTGCAGAACACTGCCAATGTCTCTTTTACCCCAGCATACAGACTCCCAGCAACCTCTGGGCAGCCTTGGAATACTTCAGGATATGTGGAAGTCCTTGGTCTTATTGCCAAAGAGTTTCATGACCTTAAAAAGGAAAATCTTCCCTTGTGAACTGCATCGCTTGCAGGAATCCCAGTAAATGGAGCTATACTACCCGCTGCATCACCACTACTGCAAAGATGGACCTAGATGCCATGTCGGTGGCATCAAGGGCCAACTGTAGCAATGTTTTTGCTACCAATTAGCCCTTTCTAGGATGGATTTAAAGGACTGGACTTCGGGCAGTCTGTCAAAGCTAGCATACATTATCTAGCCTTGTGTATCCTGAGGAAAAACAATGCATGTGTGGCCCAACAGACACAGGTACTAGAGTTCTCTGATGGTCTCCACAGGCGTGCAAACACACCTACTGTGGATCACTCATAGGGCCATATGAGCAAATGCAGAAAGAACTGGGTATGTTTAGTTTGTAAAAGATAGAAGATTGGGGTGGGGGTGAACATGATAGCAGTCCTCAAATACTTGATAAGACAAAAAAGATGGAGAAAGTTTGTTCTCTATTGGCACAAAGGGCAGGACAAGAGGCAACGGGTTCAAACTATAGCATAGTGGATTTAGATTAAAGCTCAGGGAAAATACTAGGACAACGAAACAGATTGTTCTTTCACTGAACTTTTTCAAAAGCAGGGTGGTTGGATGGTTTAGCAACAACAAATCCTGCATATTGGCAGGGGATCAGATAGGATGATTCTGACCCTATGATTCTGTAATTTAACATCAGCTATTAAAAAAAGTCAGAAGAGATTTGTAGATTAAAGTGACTGACAGTTACTTAGGGAAATATAATCAAAAGGAAGACATACGTATCTGGTATTTTTGCAACCTACCTGAAATACTAATACACCCATGTGTGAAACAGCAAGGTTAATTTTCGACCCCTCACGGTCAGATGCAAGGTGAAACCTAATTCCATACATTTCCAGTTTCCGAGCAATTTCAAGCACCTGGAAATCTGACTCAGCAGGAGTTTGGCCTCTGCAGTAAGGAACAGAAGCATAAAAACAGAGTATGAAATGCAACATGATTTCATAATACTTCCACAGAGTACAAAGTAATTAATCTATATGTTTAGAACTAAGCAATAATTTTGTGCCTAATTTACATTGGCAATTTCACTCCATGAAAATAGTACTGCTGCCTTTGTAATATGATTAACAAAATATAGCTAGGAGAAATACATACAGAGAAGCAAATGAAAACTGGAATGAAGATTATCTGATTCAAAAGCCAGAAGGCGGTCAATACATCATTGTAGAAACAGGAATATTTTTCAGTTTGTTTTGCTTAGGTATACATTGATATACCCAGAAAAGAAGAGGGAAATTGAGGATATTCTGTAACAGCATGACAGAAACTAAGCAAATGATGCAACAACAAAGGACTAAAATGGGATTATAAAAATATATTAGAATTAGTTACTATCCAGTTAGTAGTGTGTGAAATTAAGTATATACTATATTCAAAGCATATGCATTTAATTTTTAAAAAAATCAAGGCAAACCTAACATAATCAGGTCTTACGCATTCCATGAGTGTCACAGAATTCACCCACTGCCATTAAAATGGCAAATCCATAACTAACCCAAAACCCTAGGTCTCTCTTGTAAAATCATAACATTTATATCCTTCACATTTGCTTAGATGATGGTGGAAATCATTGGTGTGCATTCTGAGTTTGCAAAGAGCCTGAAATAACAGTTCAGAGAGATGTCACTAGCCCAAAGGGCTCTCAGGACTTGCCATCAGACTTGATGATGCCACAGTCACATAATTCACCATTTTTTGCCATCACATTTGTTCAGTTGGCTGTAGTCAAACATTTCCCCCCCCCCCCCCATCTTCCTGCATTGCTAAAACATGTCTGCACATTCTCTTGTTTTCCATCTTTCCCCACCAGGGGCAGTAAACTGCATTACAGCAGTGTTTCTCAAACTGGGGCTCCGCGAGACATCTCCAGGGATTCCGCAAGGTTGACAAACTGGAAACATCGATAGATACAACACATACCATCAGTGGACTGCTGGGGCTCCGCATAAGTTTTTACGCATGTAAAGGGCTCTCGAGTCCAAAAAGTTTGAGAACCGCTGCATTACAGCATACCCTTCCTTAGACGAGCACAGCAGCAGTGCATCAGGAAAACAAATCAAGTCTAACTTGGAGTGGATGGAACCTGAAGTGTACACGGTCCAGCAGAGCTTGCCAAAGAGAACAACATAATAATCAACACCCAGGGAGCAGAGATGATGAGCTACTGAAGCTGGCTTCAAGCTCCTCATTTGCATGATAACTTCTAGATAAGGATCAGAGGGGAGCCGTGTTAGTCTGTAACTAAAAACGAGCAGTCTTGTGGCACCTTAGAGACTAACAAATATATTGGGTCATGAACTTCCATGGGTAAAACCCATTTCATAAATGTGTTAGTCTCTAAGGCGCCATAGGACTTATTGTTTTTACTGATGTGAGGAGCTACTGAGCAGGGTCACCTGGACAACACTAACTTTGAGCTCCATAAATGTGGGCTGCCCAGAAAACAGTGAAGAACACAATCTTCAAAAGTAACCATTGCTGAAACTAATAACTGTGAGACTTACATTTGAAAACACAAATTGAGGTAAGTCAAAGCTGTTGGTGAGTCTGAGGGTGACAACCCTTATGAAAATGGGACTTAAGGATATTTCATGAAGCCAACTTAAAAAAACATCTTTGCTATCTACATTAGTACACTGAATACAAAAAAAAAAAAAAGGCAACAAATGGAATTTTTTCACACAACAGTTTACTAGAAAGAAACTGGATGATGGAGGAAGGATGAGGGCTTTGTAAAAAGAAAGACTCAGAAATTTTTGTTTAGATCTGACTAGCTCACACAGGCTAGATTTATGTACGCCATGTTAAAACTTGCTTTAAATATTTTTTTCTCCAGGGAGCAGATTTCCCCCCATAGATACATATTCAATTCCTGTAAAACAGACTGTATGCTATTTATAGTATGATCTATTTTTGTGTTCTACCTTGTGCCAAGTGTAACATAAGCATTAAAAAAATGAATATTTTCCTGCAATACTCTCTTCCGCTTCTAGCCGTTTTTTAAAAAAATGCCTACTCTTAACAGTTTACAGTAACCATTAAGACCAGACTCTGTTCTGTTTCTATGAAGTAATGTTTTTCTGTTAAGCATGTTCAAATAATTAAAAATTAAAGTACAAATGTATGGAAATAGGGCCCTTTTAACTGCATATGTGGCTCATATTTAAAATTAATATCAATACAACCATAGAATCAACTGAAGATGCAATCCTTTACATATGAAAACGTGATACAGAAATAATGATTTGCTGACTCCTACAAGTAGTTACATACTTGAAAATCATTGTATCATGCAGGTTCTGGGTGAGTTATGTGGTTATAACATTCAGTGGAGTTTCTACTACTTTATTCTGTTAGCTTGTGGCAAAGCCTGAAAACATTTTTGTCCTAACTACAAAAATTTCAGGGGTTCAAAAGGAGTTCATTATCTTCAAAGATGTAATTGATGTTATGTTTTTCATCAAATCTGGATATGTTGTAGCCAAGTACACTTCATACACAAAGTATAATTCCAGCAGTATGACTTCTATGAGGAGGTAAGGCCTAAATTGCATCTCTGTGAGATAAGTGATAAAAGGTTGGAAATATAAATTTTGGCCATAAATTCACAAGTTTTCCAACTTCAAGCATAATGTGTGCAACGCAATGGGCCAAACTCATTCCTGGTGTAATGCTATAATCTCAAAAGGAGAATACTAGGGCTTCATGTATTGCAACATGGTGCGTGGAGGATTTGGAATATATAGCAATAAAACTGCTAGGCATAAATGCAGGCTAATAACTTGAGTACTATTGTATTTTGTACAAAAACAACCACAGTTTAATTATTCAAATGTATCTAATGAAGCTAAACGCATAATGCCTGTCAGAAAGAATAGTATTTTAAACCACGGCCTGCGTCTACAATAGAAGGAACTCTCTAAAGTGGGGAAAATTAGGAATGAAGCAAAGCAGCTCACACTGCACAAAAAACATTTCCAAAAGAGAACCAGTTTCAAAGTAATTATCCTCAGATGTTTGCTATAGACTAATCTGCACAGGCTGGTCTGAAAACAACCTGGTCTAATTTTGTTCATCCATTAAGTAGATAAATCTACTTAGGCTTTCCCAGGTTAATGGATGACAACCTGCCAATTAAACTATTTTCCAACAAGAACTGACTTTAATACAGAAGGTCTCAGTGAAAGGTTTGCGTACAGTCATATCCATATGAGACAATATTTATTATCACAACATCCATAAAGTAATGAGAAAGATCAAACTCAAACCCAGATATTGATAAGTTATTACATAGTTTTGAAAACCTACAATCAATTTAGATTTTATGGCTTGAAGAGCCAAAGACATTGCATGTTCAGAGGTTGCATTGGTGATTAAAGTAGAATTTTACATTTCTGCACAAGAATCTATATTCACAACAAAAATCCAAAGATACCTCCATGAGGCTGGCTTAGAAGAAGACAACTGAATTACAAGGGGCAGGATATCAGTTAGCCTGATGACAACTTAAGACCAAGACTACTGTGGCTCTTCTGCTGTTATGTTGTTCTCCTCCCACCCTCCATCCACAAAAATTATATATTCACTTACTGTGTACGGTTTAAATCCTAGACTGTGAACATTTTGTGGAAGAAACTGTCCTTTTATTGTTTCTATAATGCATAGTACAAGAGAAGTTGAATCCATATTTGAGGTACTTAGGTACACCCGAATATAAAGTCAACTTCAGATCTTGCAGAGCTACACAACGACAGAGCTATACCAGACTATTTTGGCACTTAGTAAACAGATACTTATGATTTCTACAGTTCTGTATCAAATGTACATAATCAGCTTTAAAATCCTCTCTCAGTGAAAACATTTATTTTCCTTTTGATATAGAACAGCTATTGATTGGACACACTACATCGATTTCATGTTGCATTGTGTTATCCTACTGGTGTTATCAGCTAGGATTAAAATGTGAAATTGCAGAACTATTAACTATGGTTTGTAACCTATCCTTTAAATCAGCTTCTGTACCCAATGACTGGAAGATAGGTAACGTAACGCCAATATTTAAAAAGGGCTCTAGAGGCGATCCCGGCAATTACAGACCGGTAAGTCTAACGTCAGTACCGTGAAAATTAGTTGAAACAATAGTAAATAATAAAATTGTCAGACACATAGAAGAACATAGTTTATTGGGCAAAAGTCAACATGGTTTCTGTAAAGGGAAATCTTGTCTTATTAGAGTTCTTTGAAGGGGTCAACAAACATGTGGACAAGGGGGATCCAGTAGATATAGTGTACTTAGATTTCCAGGAAGCCTTTGACAAGATCCCTCACCAAAGGCTCTTACGTAAATTAAGATGTTATGGAATAAGAGGGAAGATCCTTTCATGGACTGAGAACTGGTCAAAAGACAGGAAACAAAGGGTAGGAATAAATGGTACATTTTCAAAATGGAGAGGGGTAACTAGTGGTGTTCCCCAATGGTCAGTCCGAGGACCAATCCTATTCAACATATTCATAAATGATCTGGAAAAAAGGTTTAAACAGTAAGGTGGCAAAGTTTGCAGATGATACTAAACTGCTCAAGGTAGTTAAGACCAAAGCAGACTGTGAAGAACTTCAAAAAGATCTCACAAAACTAAGTGATTGGGCAATAAAATGGCAAATGAAATGTAATGTGGATAAATGTAAAGTAATTCACATTGGAAAAAATAACCCCAACTACAAGTACAATATGATGGGGGCTAATTTAGCTACAACTAATCAGGAAAGAGATCTTGGAGTCATCATGGATAGTTCTCTGAAGATGTCTATGCAGCGTGCAGTGGCAGTCAAAAAAGCAAACAGGATGTTAGGAATCATTAAAAAAGGGATAGAGAATAAGACAGAGAATATCTTATTGCCCTTACATAAATCCATGGTATGCACACATCTTGAATACGGTGTATAGATGTGGTCTCCTCATCTCAAAAAAGATAAACTGGCATTAGAAAAGGTTCAGAGAAGGGCAACTAAAATGATTAGGGGTTTGGAACGGGTCCCATATGAGGAGAGATTAAAGAGACTAGGACTTTTCAGCTTGGAAAAGAGGAGACTAAGGGGGGATATGATAGAGGTCTATAAAATCATGAGTGGTGTGGAGAAAGTGAATAAGGAAAAGTTATTTACTTGTTCCCATAATATAAGAACTAGGGGCCACCAAATGAAACTTATGGGCAGTAGGTTTAAAACAAATAAAAGGAAGTTCTTCACACAGCACATAATCAATCTGTGGAACTCCTTGCCTGAGGAGGTTGTGAAGGCTAGGACTATACAAGGGTTTAAAAGAGAATTAGATAAATTCAGGAAGTTAAGTCCATTAATGGCTATTAGCCAGTATGGGTATACAATGGTATCCCTAGCTTCTGTTTGTCAGAGGGTGGAGATGGATGGCAGGAGAGAGATTGCTTGATCATTACCTATTCAGTTCACTCCCTCTGGGACATCTGGCATTGGCCACTGTCAGCAGACAGGGTACTGGGCTGGATGGACCTTTGGTCTGACTCAGTATGGCCGTTCTTATGTTCTTATTAATTATTTGTATTACTATAATACTTAGAAGCCCTAATAATGGACAATATCACACAATATCAGCCAGAAGAAATGAAGCATTATCTAAGTAGCTGTATACGTGGATGACTTTCACAGACAATCCACATACTGAATGAAACCCAGTAGTACATTAAATTATATAAAGCCAGACTGAAGTTGCCAATTGGATATAGCACAGAGAAACAGAGAACTCAGAATAGGGCCAAGCAGTCAAAGCAGAGCAGAAGTTGCAAATGCAGGAGACTTGAAACCAAACAATGAAATAATATGCAGAAGTAGATGAAAGCCAGGAAACCTGGAGACAATTCATCCTGTCAGCAACAGTTCCTTCTTTCTGATGTTTTAAAAGTGGGAGCGAGACCAAAATGTATTACATTTTAAAAAAGAAAAAGAGTAAAGAAATTCTTTAATATTCATGTATTTGCTGTACAGCAGAATGCTTTTCTCTGTGCAGTATGTACAATCAATAAAATGCAAATCATTTTCTCATTCTAGTCACTTTTCCGTATCACACAGAGGGGGCAAGTAGGACGTACTCCTTAAGAGCCCTGCTTCCTTCAGCATATTCCTTAACAGATTATATTGCATCATCTCAAACTTATCAATACCAAAATTTCACTCCTATTTATTGTTCACGTGCATGCAATGAAATCTTGAAACAGTGCTGAGTCAGTAAAATTTTCAACTGGTACTGTACACTCCAAGTGCTGAACTAATGGAATGAAAGGGAATGGTATGTTTTATTGTTTACTGTAATCCACTGTGAATACACGTATTACATTTTATTAAATTCCTAAAATTTGGCCAAATCAAAATTTTGTTAGCCCAAATTTCATAAATCCAATGAAAGGCATATCTACAACCAAAGGTTCCTGCTAAATTCTGTCACCTTTGCTCAAGATCCTAGAGATCTCCAATAAAAAGATCATTAAAAATAGTTCTGATAAAATTAATTCCTATGCTAGAAAATAGGTCAAGTTTATTTGATGAAACTATCAGAAAATAATAATTCACAGTTGTGTTGGAAGGGCAAAACAAGTGGGGTTCTGCAGGTGTCCGTTTTGGGACCGATTCTGTTCCATATCTTCATCAATGAGTTAGATATTGGCATAGAGAGTATGCTTATAAAGTCTGCAGATGATACCAAGCTGGGAAGGTCTGCAGCAAGTGCTTTGGAGGATAGGGTCAATATTCAAAATGATCTGGACAAACTAGAGAAATGGTCTGAGGTAAATAGGATGAAGTTTAATAAGGACAAATGCAAAGTACTCTGCTGAGGAAGGAACAATGAATTTCACACATACAGAATGGAAGGAGTCTAAGAAGAATTATAAAACCTCTGTAATCCCGGATTCTCTAGCCCTGTAACATCCATTGTCCGGCAGGACCACGGATGTTCCAGGACCAGAGAGTCCCAGCGGAGGGCTAGGGGCTGGGCTCCCGGCAGTTGGGCTGCCCGTCTCCCTGCGACCAGGGTGCCTAGTATGCTACATCTGGGCAGTCAGGCACAACCCAGTGGGACCAGGAGCTCAGCATGCTGCAGCAGTGCTGCCTGACAGGGTCAGGAGCTTGGTGTGCTGTAGCAGGACTGCCCAGAGGAGCCAGGAGTCCAGCGCGGAGGGAGCTGGGCTGCAGCTGGGCTGCCTGGCATAGCAGGGAAGGAGGTGGAGGGGCTGGCAGGGCAGCAAGGCTGGTGGCAACGGAGAGTCGGCCAGTTTGTGGTCCAGGACTGCAGGGAACCAGTAGCAGGGAAGCCAGACATGACCTCCCCTGGTCCAGCAAAATCCCTCATCCAGGACTGGTCAGGTCCAGAGGGTGCTGAACCAAGGAGGTCCAACCTATAGTGCAGAAAGGGATTTAGGGGTCACATTAGACCACAAACTAAATATCACTGTTGCAAAAAAAGCAAACTTCATTCTGGGATGCATTAACAGTATATAGGGTGAGGAATCATTATTTATAACAAATTTCTTTAGTAAATCTTGCACTGTTTGCATGCTTTGTATTATTTTCTAAGTAATCTGCTTTGTTATGTTTGCTGCCTCTTGAACTATTTAAAATACATCTTTTTATAATTAATAAACTTATTTATAGTTTACAATATAACACAGTTTACGTAATTTTGAACCGGGGAGTGTGAAAACTTGTGCATGCTTGTTCTCCACATTGAGGGAGAAGGCAAATTTCAAATAATTTTAAGATTATACTCCAAGGGAGTTGAACACTTGGGCTATGGCAAGTCCCTTAAACTGAGTCTTCCCACAGCTGATCTCAGTATCTCTATCATTCTGCAGCTGGGTGTGGTCCTGCCTGTATGCTTGGCTGGAAGAGGCTTGTGAACATGGCCCAGCAAGACTAGGTAAAAGGGATGCAGGCAGGCAGAACAGATTGACTCAGTAGTATCTCAGCACACCTGCCAACATTTCAAGGGGTCCAACCCATCACACCACATTGTTGCTATAGCCTACAATATTTGGCAAGATTTAAAGCAGGGGCCTCAAACTCTTGGCCCAGGGGCCAACTGCAGCCCAAGCACTTCCCCAATTTGGCCCACAAAATATTTTGAAAAAGTTATTTAATCAGGCCCATGTGGCTGCCTGCCGGGGATGGGCAGCACAAAGGGACTCATCCATGCACACAGTTCCTAGTAGCACCCAGACCCCCACCATCCATATAGTCCTGGGCACAGAGGTCACTGCTTAGTCTGGGAAGCTGTGTTGATTGCCTCTGCCACGATGCGCTGGCCAGGGAGCCACCTGAGCTGATGCACTTCTATGCCAGTGGGCAAAGGGTGCTGGGTTTTGCTTTGGGTTACCCCAGCGGGAGCAGGGGACCCCAGCACGAGGATTCAGATATTAAGCAGGGGGGGGCAGGCAGGATTCCAGTGCGAGGGTGCAGATGTTAGTAGGAAGGGCCATCACTGTGGTTTTGTTTCCACCTATGAACAGCATTTAGCTTATGCCATCTATATGAAGCAGCAAGCGTGTGTAAAATATTAAATTGCCTGTACTTCGTCTCCTGGGAAAAAGGGAACTCCATGAGAGTTTGGCACTATTTACACAATAACAATCAAAACTGTGTTAGAACTTTTTAAATACATAAGTATATCTTTCTAATTTCTCTGCATTGTTTTACCAGCATGCTATAATACTAAAACATTTCCAAAAAGCCCACCAATAAGCTGCACTTACAAGTGCTTTCTGTGAAACTCCAATATCTTTCCTTGTACTCTTTCCTGGTTTGGCAAATACTGATTTGTTTTAAGGTGACTGCAATCTCCAGATTCATCAAAATCCCCAATTTCAGCTATAATAAAAAGTAACAGATCATCAGAATTTAAAGAAATAGTACTTTGGCAAAGAAAATAAATTCTCAATTTTAATCTTTTATAAAAATATTATTTACCTTGTACTTTAACTTGCTTATTTATTTTTATATAACAACATTTATTAGTGTTCCATCTACAAGATTTCACCTGTGGGTTTTCCCATAAGATACAGGAACAAACTATCAATCAATGAGTTACCTTTATCTCTAAAAAGTCATATCATATGAAGTTATATTACACTTCCTTCCAATACTGTGAGTTAGCAAGCCATGGTGGGGACTTAAGATCTACACACACAGCTGCAGAGCAGTTTAAATGCAACTTTGTGTTAAATTTGCACCTGTAACTTACAGATGCAAATTAAAGGGATTTAAACCAGTTTAATCTGATAAGTATCCAGATAGGGAATTGCACCTTTTAATTTAGTTTTAAACAGATTTAAATTAAACCACAGCAATTTCTGAGTAGACAAGCTCAGAGAAGTTTTGTAGAATCATGATAAACATATTTCAGTTTAAGCTTCAAAAAGGGCTGTTTTAAAAAACAGAGATTTTTAAAAAAATAGTTATGAAAAATACCATGAAAATATCTTGCTTAAAATTAGGCTGACCTATAAAACCAAGAAGTTTTAAACATGATTATCTTGTAAATTAAGGCACAAATATTTATATTCCTTTATCACCTTTGCTTTATTAGCATCTTAAGATTCAGTCTTGAAACATGGCCACAGATATTGATACGTACTCAGCTGTTCCCTGTTGATTTGAAATTCTCTCAAAAACACAAGGTAGTGCTAGAAAATCCTTGGCAAGTTTTCACAGCACAAATCACTCAATGTTTTGTAAGACAGGTTTGGCCTCCCAATAAATGGAGTCACATTTTGTTACTGTGTCTGAAGAAGTATTTCTTAAGCATTTTCGGTTTGGGTGAGCAGACAGAAATGAAGACCCTATCTCTTTTGTCTTATATTTAAAATGTATAAATACATATGCCATTGCTTTTCTCCTTTAATCCTTAGGGATAGATTTTCAATGCAATTTTGACACCCAAATGCCTTTAAAAATCTGGCCTTAACGGTCCTCAAGGTAAGCATCACAAGAGTCTTGAACAGAAACCAAGCCCATTCAACCACCATACTCACTTCCAAACAGGAGTCTATCACCTGCCTTTCCAGTTGTTCCTACTATCAAAGTCTTCCCCAGAAGGATGCTATTCTAACAGGTCTGTTCTCTTGAGTTGCCAGTCTCAGGCTCTAATTCCCTCCATTTCCTGCCTGCCCTCCATATGTACACTGCCTTGTAGCATTAAGTTGATTTGGAAACTGGCATTGGGAGGAACGTAGGCAGTTAAGAAGAGCAGGCCAGAAAATGAACAAGTTTACTGGAAGGGGAGGCACAGCCAGGTGAGAGCTGCAACAGATCAGAGTCTTGACTCAGCCCCACCTTCTAGCAGCCAAAACTATCTAACTTCTAAATACAAACACTTGAAAGTGGCCTCTGTTCCAATCCCATGACAATGGGCCAATCCACATTATGTTAAATAGTTGGGGATTATCCAGTATGCCAAAGGTTAAAAATTAACCAATTTAGGTTTTTTAAATCAATATTAGACTTATGACACAAAAAATAATTTAAAAAAAACCCTGAAAGTATCGACATGCAAACAAATGCTGTGTGTGTGCTGACAGATGATCTAGTTTAGTTTAGCAGTGGCGACATCAGTTGAGGCTGAGATAAGCCAACATACTAACACTGCAGAAGATGAGAGATGATCAGAGCTGCTGTGTTGTCACTGCAGGTTAGTCGTTCCTCTGCCAAGTCTCTCTTGATTTGTAGTGCAAACAGATACCTAAAAAGGAAGAGTACAAATTGTTTGATGAGCCAAAGACAACTCCTCAGCATTCCTTACACAATCAACAGCTTCTAAAAATAATTTTCAAAAAGGTACATAAAATTAAAAAAGAAGTAGATACCTTAGCTACTTCAAATCCCTAACCAATCTGGCCACATAATACAATTTAAGTGTGATGGTGTCAACTGCCATGGGGAAATCAAATGAACAGGAAAAGCCAAGGTCTTTAAAAAGCTTGCCTCAATAGAAAGCAGATTTTAGAAATTTTTTTCCAACCTCAGGATTAGATCTCAATTATGGTTCAGAGGGTTTCATCAGCCCACACAGTGGAGGAGGTGCATAGCTGTTAATATCTTATTAGAAAACGTGACAGGTTCAGGCCAGATGGCAACAAGAAAGTAACAGAAAGCAGGTATAGTAGCCCCAGGCTAACAAAGTTCCTGTTTCCTTGGCAACCAAACAAGGGTTAAATAAGACACCGGGAGGCAATCGAGAACCTGCTAGAATAAGGTGATGCCATTTAATTAAGTCACCAGGAGGCAATCTAGAACCTCCCTAGAAGCAGTGGAGACTGTTAGATTTGATTGGGACACCTGGAGCCAATCAAGGACCAGCTGGAACTGGTTAAAAGCCTCCCCTTTAGTCAGTTAAAGGGCACACCAGGAGCAGTGGGAGTAGGATGCACTGCTGGGAACAGGAACTGTAGATTAATTGTTGAGTATCAAGAGGGAGCTGAAGAGCAGTGAGAGCCTTGCCTGGAGAACAGCCCCTTTGGGTCCCAGAAGTACAAAGAAGGTAAACTGCTACTAGAGGGGGAGAGATTGAGTTAAGAAATCTAGCTTGTTGCCTCCACATCCAGAGAGGCCCCTAGAGATTAAGAAACTCCCCCCCCCCCCCCCATGCCAAGGATGACAGTGGCTAAATCAGACTGTAATTTGCACCTGATGTAAAGTGATTAAACTGAGAACTGTAGTGAGCCACTGAGGTGAGCAGTTTAGACCAGGAGTTGCCATTTTCACCAGATGGCTAATACTCAGCTTACCACTACCCAAAGTGCAGTACCCACTATGTGAAATCAAAAGGAGAGGAGGGAAAAATCAAAGGGAAGAGAGGAAGAGGAGAAGGTAGAGGTGGTGAGAACTGTAAAGAGGTGGGAATAATCAGGAAGGAGAGATGGAGCCAGTTGGAGGAGGAGGAAGACAGCTGCTAGGAGGCTGAAGAAAGGTGTGGTGAGAGCCATGAGTGAGTGGCAGATGTATAAGATTGCAATGATACTAGGAAAGATCTGTTGCAGGCAGATCTCCTCAATCACACTACCTGTTGATGATGATGGGACAGTAGCAGGGTACATTTACAGATAGCAACATGCTTACAATATAAATTATTTACCAATTGTTTAAAAACTGATAAGTAAAATACTAAATATGGCAATAATCATAACAGTAGAAGCGGTCACAGATGAACTCTACTAACCTATTGAACTCTTACAATTTGCCAATTAGCCATTTACTAAAACATTTATTGATCACTTAATCCTTCTAGAAACATTTATAAATGCACAATATTTGTAGAAGAAATGGTCAACTTCCTCTTTTGATGGTAACACATTGATATGTTTGGGAGGCAGAAAATGCCCTGTACTGTTATCTATTCATGCAAACCTTGACTACTTTTCCAGCTACAAACATCATCCAATAAAAATGCTCTCCCACCTACCCTAAGAGCTAACCTTTATTTTTGTAACAGAGAAAAATCCTCTTTAGTGAGCTTATTTCTATATTCCTTTTATTTACATATTTTAACCACTAATGAACATTAATTACTTCAAACAATATTTTACCTGGTATATTCCTCTTGCAGCTGACCAGGGTCAGGGGGAAAAAACTTTACAGCTAGACGAAGCATTGTATTCTTTGGTCCTATGGCAAAATTAGTTATACAAATATAAATATCTCTATACAGACATTTGTATTAAGTTTTAGACAGTGTATGGACATCTCATGTGCAAAACAGCTACAATATTAGTCTTTTATTCAGAACAAACTACTAGAATTTTTTTTGGATGGAGGAATGCGCCAGCCCCTGGTTCCTGACCTGCAGGAAGTAGTCGAGGACGGTGTATGCTCAGGCGAGCTACCAATCTTACCTGGAAACAGTAAGCTCTTGGAATGTACTAAGGATAAGTTTGTGGGTTTGGCACCAGGGGAACAGACACTTTAAGAGGAACTGGTAGCAAATTTAAAAGTGAAAGGCAATTTGGGTGAAAGGGATCCTGAAGTGATCCTAGCAAAAGGAAGCAGCAAGAGCAGCAAAATAAGAACAATGGACTTAAAAATAAAAATCTAGACTTGAACAAACTCAGAACTTGTAAATAAAGTCTCATCAGAAGAAAACCTAAAGGACAAAGACCTTGAGGATTGTTTCTCAAGACGACAATAATAAATGCACAACCAATTCCGATGCAAAGGAAAAAAGATAGGAGGACCAGTAACAGGCTAATATTGCTCCAACAGCAATTGTGAGTCAAAAAGGAATCCCCCGAAAGTGGAAACACATAAATTGTGGCATATAAAAACACCACTAGCACGCAGGGACAAAATCAGAAAAACTAAGGCACACAAACTTTTACCTAGGAAGGGACACAGAAGGCAGTTAGAAGAGGTTCTTCAGGAGCTCAGATGTGAAACTGCACAATTACTAACATTGTATTCAACTTATCACTTACACCAGCCTCTGTACCAAATGACTGGAGTACAGCTAACACTGACACCAATATTTTAAAAAGGCTCCAGAGTTGATGCTGGCAATTACTGGTAAGCTTAACTTCAGTACCAGGCAAACTTATTGACACTATACTAAAGAACAGAATTGTCATATAAAAAGACGAACATGATTTTTTGGGGGGAAGATTTTGTAAAGCGAAATCAGGCCTCAACAGTCTACTAGAACTCTTAGAGGGATTCAACAAGCATATGGATACTGGTGTTCTAGGACAGCAGTTTTCAGCCGCTGGTCTGCAGAGCGGTGCCAGGCCATGAACTGCTGGGCCGTAGAGGCTCTGGGGGCTGGAGCTGAGGTACACCAGCCAGCGGCTCCCCTCCCCCCAGACGTGGAAGAGCGGTTCACTGTGCGGCGGGAGGGCCACATGGAGGCAGACATGGCAGCCTTAGAGCAGCTGCGATCCAGGCAGCAGTACTCAGCTGAAGGCTGGGAGGCAGCACAGGGCTAAGTGAGGGGGTGGGGCAGGCACTGAGGGCTTCAGGGGCAGGGCTAGTGCTGGGGGGCTCTGGAGGTGGGGCTAATATTGGAGACTGGGGGCTGGCACTAGGAGGGACTCTGGGTGGGGGGTTGGGTGCAGTGGGGTTCTGGACACAGGAGGCTGGCACCAGGGGGGACTGATGGTGGGGGACTCACACGGAGGCACTTGGGATGGGGGGCTGGCACTGGGGGACTCTGAGGGTGGGAGGCTGGCATGGGGGAATTGCGTGCAGGGGACTCAAGGGTCAGTGGCTCGCACTGGGGGATAGCGGAGGGGTGGGGACTTGAGGGGTTAAGGCTGGCACTGGGGGGCTTAGGGGGCCTGGGCGTACTACAGCCCCGGTCCCAAGAGCTGCGAAGGGCCTGCTTCAGCTGCTGCAGCCGCCTGCCACGTGCTGACTGCTGGAGCTGAAGCCAGCTGTTCGCCACAGCTCTGGGGACCAGGGCTTTTGCCAGACCAGTAACATTTTATTTGCATATTTGTTATTTGCATAATGACTATGAAAATGTGCAAAAAATGTTGCTGGTCTGCCAAAAGTTTGCCAGTCCGTGGTATAAAAAAGGTTGGGAACCACTGTTCTAGTAGATACAGTTTACTTGGATTTTCTGAAAGCCTTTGACGAAGTTCCTCACCAAAGACTCTTAAGCAAAGTATGCTGTCCAAGAGGGAAGGTTCTCTCATGGATAGGTAACTGGTTAAAATCATAAATGGTCAGGGTTTAGACTAGATAGCGGAAAATACTGGTGTTCCCCCGGGGTCTGTACTTGGACCAGTACTATTCAACATATGCACAAATAATCTGGAAAAAGGGGAAAACAGTAATGGCAAAATTTGTAGATAACTGCAAATTTTGCAGTTGATGAGTAACTTGTAAGTCCAAAGCAGACTGAAGACCTATAAAGGGATCTAACAAAAGTGGGTGACAGGGCAATAAAATGGCAGATAAAATCCAATACTGATAAATGCAAAGGAATATTCGTTGAAAAATATAACCCCAACTATACATATAAAATGATGGGGTCTAAATTAGCTGATACTACTTAAAGATCTTGGAGTCATTGCAGATAATTATCTGAAAACATCCACTCAATATGCAGCAAAAGCCAAAAAAGAAAACAGAATAATGGGAATTATTAATAAAGGGATAGATAGTAAGACAGAAAATATATTGCCTCTGTATAAATCATTGGTAGGCCCACAACTTGAATACAGAGTGCCGGTCACCCTCTCTCTCAGAAAAAGAAAGTACAGAAAAGGGAAATAAAAATTGTTAGGGGCATGGAAAGGCTTCCGTATGAGGAGAGATTTGTAAGACTAGGACCTTTCAGCTTGGAAAAGAGACAGAGAGATATGACTGAGGTCTATAAAAATCATGACTGTTATGGAAAAGTAAGTAAGGAATGCTATTTACTCCTCAAACACAAAAGCAAGGCATTATCAAATGAAATGAATAGGCAGCAGGTTTAAAACAAACAAAAGAAAGGCTTTTTTCTCATGCAAGTTGCGGTGGGAGAGGTCCAGGTTGGATATTAGGAAAAACTATTTCACTAGGAGAGTGGTGAAGCACTGGAATGGGTTACCTAGGGAAGTAGTGGAGTCTCCATCCCTAGAGATTTTTAAGTCTTGGCTTGACAAAGCCCTGGCTGGGTGGATTTAGTTGGGATTGATCCTGCCTAGGGCAGGGGGCTGGACTTGATGACCTTCTGAGGTCTCTTCCAGCTCTATGATTCAACCTGTGGAGGATGTTGTGAAGACTGAAACACTAACCCGGTCCAAAAAAGAACTAGATAAGTTCAAGGAGGAGAGGCCCATCAATGGCTATTAGCCAGGATGGGCAGGGATGGTATCCCTAAATCCTTTATTTACCAAAAGCTGGAAATAGGTGACAGGGAAAGGATCAATTGATGATTCCCTGTTCTGTTCATTCCCACTAGGGCACCTCACATTGGCCACTGTCAGAAGACAGGTTACTGGGCTAGCTATGTCAACTGTCTGTGCAGAGCAGGGACAGCACACAGGGAGAACATACACATGCAGCCAAAATTTTGACCACAGATATAACTGAAGCAAACTTAGAACCATTAACAATTATCTCTGAGACCTCAGGGATGATGGGTGAGGGCCCCCCCCCCCAAAAAAAAAGAGGGGCAAAAAAGGATCTACAGAATTATAAATCTGTCAGCCTAACTACAGTATCTGGAAAGATACTACAAATTATTAATCAGTCTGTAAGCATATAAGAGGATAATAGGATTATAAGGAATAGCCAGCATGGATTTGTCAAGAGCAAAATCATGCCAGCCTAATTTACTTCACTGACAAGTTTATTGGCTTATTGACAGGGAGGAAGCAGTAGATGTGAAATATCTTTTTCATTAATGATTTAGGTAATGGAGTGAAAAGTGTGCTTATAAAATCTGCCAATGACATCATACTAGGAGGCATTACAAATTAGGGATGTGAAAGTGTAACCATGTACACTGTTAACCGATGAGCTGAAGCTCATCAGTTAACCTTCACGGTTACATGCAGGCTCCCAGTATGCATGGGGAGCTGGGGAACAGACTGCCCCGCCCCCCCAACATGGAACCATGTAACTGCTGAAATTTTCAACAGTTATACATTTACTTGAATGCATTTTAACATCCCTAATTTTAATCAGCCTATTCTAACAGTAGCAGATCTTGTTCTCTAATTTCTGGAAGGCTGTTGGTCTGAAAGTCTGGTCATGTCTGATTCCCTCATCACACTGTTTGGGCTTACAGGAAAAACAAAACCATTCACTGATGGTTGACTTGACCATTGAGCCATTAAGTTCCTAAAGTATTAGTAATGGCTTTTTCTAGAATACCTGGGCTAATAAAAAAAGTTCTCTCTTAATATTTCTAACTTCACATATAAGAAAGATATATTCACATATCACACACTTTCAGGAGATCACTGGCTCTAGAATGATGGGTGACATGATCTGTTTTACATAAAGCATCTTCAAGTTATGCACACTGATATTTAGAAGCAATTTTCATAAAGCATGGGAGGGTTATGACACGTGTTCTAGAAAATGTTGATGCTATTAGAGGGCTTGAAACCATCTTTAATGTTTGAGTTTGTAGATCTATGTTGAACCAACTATACATGGTAATAGCAAGCACAAAACCAGCAAACCTGACTAAAATCAAGTAACAGCTATGAAAAGAAACCATATTAAATTCATGAAAATTAAAGGAAAACTCTTTAAAAATTAAATATGTACTTACGTCGTACTTGTTTAATTATAGGTTTCATAGGCTCAAGCCAAATCTGGAAGTGAGACAAAAGTTGAAAATATATTAATATCCATATTCAAATGCTGCATAAATGTTGTAACACACCAAAATCAAATTTAACTGTAAGCAAAACTTACCAAATGAGTATGTATTTCTCTCTCCCTATTTCATGGCAATAGCATAACAATTTTTTCTATCACCAGGTAAACGAACACGCTTAGCCACAAAACTTAAAAAGTAGGTATATATAAACAAAGATTTATTGCAAAAAACATTGGGATAAGTATAGTGATATGTTTCCTTTGTCACTCTATGGAAGGAATCACAACAGAAAAGGAGCAAACTGTGCTACCAGTGCTGAAAGGAATGGGCAACAGAACCATAATGAAGCCACATAATAGCACACAAACATGAAAGTTTGTATGATTTACTCAAATTCCTCATTCAGATTCTTAGCTTTACATGTACGATGGAGGCTAAGCGCCAGCCCTCTCCTTTCCCTTCTATATTACGCCTGGCTCACCTAACTATGGTGATGCAGAGCTTGACTAAAGAGTGTGACTCCAGAGTTTTCCACTAAATTATTCTTTTTTTATTGCGAAAGGACGCATGATCCCCAACTGTCAGCAGTTTTACTGACTATGCCATACAGGGCTTTTTTGTAAACATTTTTGGAATTATTTTTAAAAGAACTACCACCATTATAAACATAAAAAAACCACCACATCAACAGCAGCAATGAAAGACATCAAACCAGACCAAGTTACACCTACGTAACGTGTGGGAACTCTACATTTTGCGCTACTTAATTTTCACAGAGGGAGGGTATTACATGTATGAATTTTCAGACAAAAACAAATTCTAAATATATGGGGACAGCATAAATGAAATAAAAAACCTTCAACGTTCACAGAATATATACACTGAAGCTACAATACTGTGTAAAGATAACAAAAAGCCAGTGTACAGTCACACTTCCTTTTCATAAAACCCAAAGTTGGTAAAGAAGCCATTCAAACAGTTCCTATTTGTCTGATGTAAATTTTGGGAAAGGAAAGGACTGAGTTCAAACAATACAAGCAGAATAAGGAAGTATAGAAAAAAACTGGCAATATCTGGGATGATAACCCACAAGATTTAAATAATACGATCAAAAACATTCATAGTAGAAACATCAGTAAGTGGATAATTCATTATTTTGGAGTAGGGGAGGAGCAAAATTAATCAGATTCTTTTCCTATGTATCATTTTAAGTTATATATTTTGTGAAGCAGTACGTTGACCTAATTCATTGATTGAACCAACTTTATAGTCACAAGTACACATTCACTGGAAGACTTTTCTATGGGATTCCAAACTTCTTCTGAAAGTCAAGTGGCAGCATTCATCTAAGGCTTTTTATAATATATGAATCAGGAACCATTACGTACCCAGTATGACTGGATGTTCTGGAACTCAATTCCAAAGTAGTCAGACTCAACCAAATTCAAATGCTTATAAATCTCTGTCAGCAGTGTCTGGCCATAGCTCTTTGACTGGAAGAGTAAAAATAAAAAGTACAGTGATATTAAGTAATTCAAATTAGTTTATTGCAAAGTAGAAACAAGATATTAACTTTTAAAAGATGTAGAAGAAATATTTCAAACATTTTTGTATGATTGATCACTCATACTACCGCAGCATTTTAAAGCCCCAACCAGCATTAGGCTTTATATAAACAAATATAACTCAGTTAAAATCATCAGTGGGTATTTCAATAAATCAGCACAAATTTTGCTGTGTAACTTGGAGATGCAGGTGCAGAGCTTGAAATGTTCTAGCCCTCTAATTTAGTGCATCTGAAGGGGGGAGAGAAGAGAGAGAGTTTTAAATCAGAGCAGCTGAAGACCAGTTCAACTCCTGGACATAAGTTATAACATCAGAGGATTGCTTTAATTTACTGGGTTTGCATAGTCCTCTAGAGACTTTTAAGCCATCCGCAGTGGCCAGATTGCCACACTTCATGCCCCTTCCTCTTGCAATACACTGCAGGGGAGGGGTAGCACAGAGTTGGCTATGCTGAATGAGAATTCATCCTCAACAAGGGAGTCCTCAAGCTGGCAATCTGAGTAAGTTTTAAGTCCCCCTTGTATTTCCAGAGCAATACAATGGGACTTAATGGGGTCAAAGATACAGCCTCTAATGAGCTGAAGGACCCTCTCAGAAGTCCCTCACTAATATAGCCAGAATGCCAGCTTTCATTTTTAAAATCTCCTTTGCCTTTTTCTTGCAAAGACAGCTAGGAAAAAACCTCATGGTTGGTAATATCTTAAGGTACACGCACCTGGACTCCATGTCTGTGTCAGAAAGCTGTTGAAAGTTTAAAGATCTCATCTCTCTCTCACATGCTTTATGTATAAAAGTTAATTTGTGACACATCCCAAAGAATCAGCTTCCTAACTTTACTCAATCTTTATGCCAGTTTTGCACATGAGACACAACAACCATGGATACAAATTTTGTGTTAAGTGCGAGAAAGCAGCAAAATTTCACAAGCAGCACTTTGTTCAAATTCCGAACATACACTGCTGTGGTATCACTTTGTAAAACACTGCAATACAAACTAAAAGAGAAATGGAAACTAAAACCACGGTCCCCATGATCTAATAAACGAATTTCCTAGCAAAAACATTTCTAATTCTCCCCTTCTGTTTATGTTCAAGGCTCAATGATAATGATCAGTTTCTCCTTCAGTCTAGCTTTCAGCAGGTAATTCTGGCATTGTGAAGGAGAATATCCAATATGTCCTTGATAAAAGTATGTTTACTGGAAAATCTCACTATCAAGTCTAAGTTGAGTATGCTAAAGGAACTTCTATTACTCAGAGAAATCACATATACTTGTATGAGTCAAATCCCTGGATGTTCATATGTTTTTATTTTTCCCATCATAATGGAATAGAGAGTATTTTAATTAAAACTCCTTATTGAAATGGAAAACAACTTCCGAAACATGTGCTTACTGGTATGTTAATATGGTAATCAGTTTTATTTACTCAGTGCATTTGCATATAACCAATTTTTATTAAGTACATACTTTGAAGAATTGTTAAATTATCTTGTTTCTTATGTCTCTTAATGTCTTGATCAGTAGGTTTAATAGCTAACAAGAAACTAAACTATTTAAAAAAAGCTAAAATCAAATATAGTTACTAATTATAGTAAGGAGAAATACAGACGATTATTGCTAAAAAACCATGTTGTTTTAATATCTTTGTTTTCAAGTTTGCCCCCGTATAGGAGACTCTCTTCAAAGCTTAGAAGGGCACAATCATACTAAAATCTAATAAATTTCCAAACAAAAACATGGAAAATGTTCAGGTGCTAAATCTGTCCTTGGCCTCTTGTCTTTTTAAAAAAATATTTTCTTCTTTTCTACTTCCAAAATACTTCTCTTCATCTTGTGTGAAAGACACTCAGAGGGGAATAGTGACCCACTTAACTGACTGTACAGGGAAAAATATCAAATTTATAAATTATAAAGCGACTTGCATGGATACAAAATTGGTATCTGCACCTGCAAAAATCATTCACGGATATCCACATCCACAAATGTGGATGCAGATACTTGTGGATATAAAGCACGTTATCTGCAAATCTGCAGGGTTCTAGATAGAAAAACTGTATCTACATCCACATCCCCAAAAATGAGCCCCAGATATCCAGATTTGCAGGGCTCTAATTATATGAACTATATAAAGTACTAGGGCAGGGGTTCCCAACCTTTTTCGGTCCCTGTACCTCCTTGGCTTTTAGTAAACCTTCCCGTACCCCCTATTCAATATGAAAGGAAATAAATTCTAGACTCTAGAATCCACAACTTTTTTCACTAACACTACTACTTTTGGAATATTTCAATTAGGATAATCTAGTTATATACCAAATATTCCCTGTACCCCCTTGACAAGCTTCTCATACCCCCCTGGGGGTATGCGTAGCCCAGGTTGGGAACCCCTGTACTAGGGTAACATCCTTACCCCAGCCCTCTCTCATCACAGCAGCTTGGGGCCAGGTGAGCAGTACCTCTCCATGGCCACTGCAGCTCCAGCAGGCACAGCCAGGGGGTGGGGGGGGGAGGGGAGGGGGGAGCACGTGAAGGTCCAGGTTCATCCGCCCCTGTATTCCCCAGCCAGTGTGAGGAATGAGGCAAACTGTGCACTTTACCCTCACTCCCTGAGAGAAAAAAGTCAGCAACATCTCCTTACGAATTGGAGGGGTGAGGGAGCTTCAGCCCCCCTCCGCCCTCCCTAAAGGGCACCTTGGGGGTGGGAGGCTCAGGGCTGAGGTAATCCCGGAGGGCCTTTCACCTGCCTGGTGATTCTCTTTTCTGTTTGGTTTTATGAGAAGCAATCACATTCCAGGCACAGACTATTTTCCTGGCACAACCAAACTCATAGCTTGCTTTAAGTTACAAGAGGAAGCTGTATACCAAATTTAGTGGCCCTAGCTTTTACCGCTTAGGAGGAGCTCTTGAACAAACAAAGACATACGGACACTCTCAAATACAGTAGACAATCAAATTGTTAAAGATGAAAAATATGGATAATAATATTTCTCTCATCTTTCAATTACAGTAGTAGCAGCAACAGTACTAAGTAGAAACCCAGGTAGAAATGGTACATTTACAAAGAGTAGTATTAAGTAATGTGTTGATAAAAATGAATTACAAAGCCTAACAAAGTATTTCATTATTCTTTGTTTCATGTCCTGTGGGAAAATTTTGGCTGGGAGAATTTGATTTATTTTCTCATGTTTGCTGCATTTAACCATTTTACAGTTAATCTACCAAGATACAACTCTGCTGTTTGACTAGATTCCTAAGTCTTCTGATTTTAATTTCAAAATTAGATTTTTGTATTTTCAATTTCCTATTAGTTATGCCTACATAAGAGCTGCACTAGGCAAGGTCTCAAACATGTTCTAGAATGTGCTTAGAATTTTGTAGTGTAGGAAACAATATATGAATGCATACTAGATTCTTTAAAGGTCACAAACATTTCAAAAGGAATTCCTCATTATTGCACACATCCAGTTCTGAAATTGTCACATTCCCTGTATTCTGCCAACAGTCTACTACAACTGGCATGACTGAATTATTATAAAACTTAATAAAGATCTCTGTAAAAGAAAAAATAAAGTGGCAGGTCGATCAAAGCACATAACCAGTGCTTCGGCCCCTATGTACTTCAGCTGTGATGCTGTAGCAATGTTTCACAAAGGGGCTCTGTGAGATTAACAAATCTAATAGTTCTTCAGAAGAACAGACTTCCAGAAATAATTCTAATTAGACTTTAATGTCATCAGGGCCCAATGATCTTTCCTGCAAAAATAATAAATCTTAGAAAGCTGGGCAAATGAGGAAGAAGACATTGGTTGGGAACAGGGATGGCTTCCCTGAGCCTGATACGGAGCCAGTTTACCAACGGCTGTGACCTGGGGCAGAGGACTGGAGTGCAGGGTTTGGGTTGTGACCTGGAGCAGGAGATTGGCATGTGGAGTCTGGGAGGGGGCATGTGTGCAGAAGTGGGGATGCAATGGGTTTAGGTTGTGGCCTGGGGCAGAGATGCAGGAGGGAAAGCAGAGGGCTGGGGGGTTGGGGCTAGAGTCCCAGATGCAGGCTGTAGCTGGGAGGCACGCACTTAGGCAGTACTGCTTGCTAGCCCCTAATGTTGCTCCTGGTTTTTATATGCAGAAAAACAGTTGTGGCATGGGCGAGCCATGGAATTTTTACAGCATGTTGGGGGGAGGGGGCAGGAGGAGAGACTCAGGAAAAAAAAAAAAAGGTTGAGAATTGCTGGTCTAAGGGACAAGCCACAGAACAGTAAGGTTACATTTCTCCCACCTCTTTTCAGGCTAGATACAATTATTTTGGGCAATGTATGTGTCAGACCCCTGCCACTACTTAAATATTGTTCTACCTATATTTTCACTTTCTAAAGTATTTTCTTCCCCTGATGAGTCAAAAAGAAAACACCTGTTTCGAACCTAAACAAAGCACAAACAACATGTTTAAACCTCCCTCCAAGAGATTAACCTCCATAGCCATAACAAATCACACTAGTGATGACCACTTGTTGCCTGTGCAACTTGACAGAAGCCTAAGGAATCACAGAAGCATAGAGCTGGGAGAGACCTCAGGAGGATATCAAGTCCAGCCCCCTGCCCACGGCAGGACCCATCCCAACTAAATCAACCCAGCCAGGGCTTTGTCAAGCTGAGACTTAAAAATCTCTAGGGATGGAGATTCCACCACCTCCCTAGGTAACCCATCCCAGTGCTTCACCACCCTCCTAGTGAAATAGTTTTTCCTATCCAACCTAGACCTCTCCCACTGTAACTTGAGACCATTGCTCCTTGTTCTGCCATCTCTCACTACTGTGAACAGCGCTTCTCCATCCTCTTTGGAACCTCCCTTCAGGAAGTTGAAGGCTGCTATCAAATCCCCCTCACACTTCTCTTCTGCAGACTAAACAAACCCAAATCCCTCAGTCTCTCCTCATAGGTCATGCACTCCAGCCCCCTAATCATTTTGGTCGCCCTCCGCTGGACCCTCTCCAATGCGTCCACATCCTTTCTATAGTGGGGGGCCCAGAACTGGACACAATACTCCAGATATGGCCTCACCAGAGCCGAATAATGGGGAATAGTCACTTAGGGTGTGTCTAGACTACATGGCTCCGTCGACGGAGCCATGTAGATGAGGCAGGACAACAAAGGGAAATGAAGCGGCGATTTAAATAATTGCTGCTTCATTTAAATAAAAATGGCTGCCGCGCTGTGCCGATCAGCTGTTTATCAGCACAGCGCGGCAGTGAAACGAGGATTACAGGATCTGCCGACAAAGGGTTCTGGGGTCGGCAGATCCCCGTCTAGACTGCTGCGCTGTGCCAACAGACAGCTGACTGGCACAGTGCGGCAGCCATATTTATTTAAATGAAGCAGCGATTATTTAAATCACCGCTTCATTTCCCTTTGTCGAGTAAACTAATCTACATGGCTCTGTCGACGGAGCCATGTAGTCTAGACGTACCCTAAGATCTGCTGGTAATGTTCCTCCTAATGCACCCTAATATGCCATTAGCCTTCTTGGCTACAAGGGCACACTGTTGACTCATATCCAGCTTCTCATTCACTGTAATCCCCAGGTCCTTTTCTGCAGAACTGCTACTTAACCATTCAATCCCCAGCCTGTAACAATGCTTGGGATTCTTCCGTCCCAAGTGCAGGACTCTACACTTGTCCTTTTTGAACCTCAGAGTTCTTTTGGCCCAATCCTCTAATCTGTCCAGGTCACTCTGGACCCTATCCCTGCCCTCCACGGTATCTACCTCTCCTTCTAGCTTAGTGTCATCTGTGAACTTGCTGAGGGTGCAATCCATCCCCTCATCCAGGTCATTAATAAAGATGTTGAACAAAACCGGTCCTAGAACAGATCCTTGGGGCACTCTGCTAGAAACCGATCGCCAACCTGACACTGAGCCTTTGATCACTACCCGTTGGGCCTGACAGTCTAGCCAGCTTTCTATCCATCTTACAGTCCACTTATCCAATCCATATTCCCTTAACTTACTGGCAAGAATATTGTGGGAGACCGTATCAAAAGCTTTGCTAAAGTCAAGGTATATCACATCCACTGACTTTCCCATATCCACACAGCCAGTTACCTCATCATAGAAACTAATCAGATGGGTCAGGCACGACTTGCCCTTCGTGAATCCATGTTGACTATTCCTGATCACTTTCCCCTCTTCCAAGTGCTTCAAAATGGATTCCTTGAGGATCCCCTCCATGATTTTTCCAGGGACTGAGGTAAGGCTGACTGGTCTGTAGTTCCCTGGATTGTCCTTCTTCCCTTTTTTAAAGATGGGCACTACATTTGCCTTTTTCCAATCAGCCGGGATCTCCCCCGATCTCCACGAGTTTTCAAAGATAATGGCCAAAGGCTCCGCAATGACATTTGCCAACTCCCTCAGTACCCTCTGGTACATTAAATCCAGGCTCATGGATTTGTGTATGTTTAGCTTTTCTAAATCGTTCCTAACTTGTTATTTCCCCACCAAGGGCTGTCCACCTCCTTCCGATACTGTGTTGCCTAGTGCATTTGTCTGGGAGTTGACCTTGTCCTTGAAAACAGAGGCAAAGAAAGCATTGGGTACTTCAGCTTTTCCCACATCATCTGTCACTAGGTTACCTCCCTCCAGTAAGGGCCCCTCACCCTCTCTGATCACCCTCTTATTGCTAACATACCTGTAGAAACCTTTCTTGTTGTTCTTCACATCCCTTGCTAGCTGCAATTCCAATTGCGCTTTTGCCTTCCTGATAACTCCCCTGCATTCTTGAGAAATATATTTATACTCCTCCCTAGTCATCTGTCCAAGTTTCCACTTCTTGTAAGCTTCCTTTTTGTGTTTAAGCTCACCAAGGACGTCCAAGGTAAGCCAATCTGGTTGCCTACCATATTTGCTTTTCTTGCTGCGCATCGGGATAGTTTCTTCCTATGCCTTTAATAAGGCGTCTTTAAAATACTGCCAGCTCTCCTGGACTCCTTTCCCTTTATGTACGCATCCCAGGGAATCCTGCCCATCAAAATCTGCTCTTCTGAAGTCCGGGGTGTGTATTTTGCTACTCTCCTTTCTTCCTTTGATCAGGATCCTGAAATCTACCATCTCATGATCACTGCTTCCCAGGTTGTCACCCACCTCTACTTCCCCTACTAGTTCCTCCCTGTTTGTGAGCAGCAGGTCAAGCTGAGTATGGCCCCTGGTCGGTTCCTTCAGCACTTGTACCAAGAAGTTATCCCCAACATTCTCCAGAAACTTCCTGGATTGTCCGTGTACTGCTGTATTGGTCTCCCAACAGATGTAAGGGTGATTAAAGTCTCCCATGAGAATCAGGGCCTGCAATCTGGAAGCTTCTCTCAGTTGTCTGAAGAAAGCCTCATCCACCTGATCCAGTGGTCTATAGCAGACAGCAACCACAACATCACCCCTGTTGCTTCCACCTCTAAACTTAACCCATAGATAGCAGCAGCATGAAAGGATTGTGGGAATGGCCGGGATGGAGAAGCTACCCTTTAAAAGAAAATTATTTTAATGGTATGAGGAATCTTCTGTTAAAGCTAGTCTGTCAGACACCTAAAAAGTGCTGTTGTAAATCTGATCACACCTCAGAATAGAATAAGTAATCTTTTTTTTGATAGTCAAATACCTCTTATAACTATCTAGCTTAATCAAAACCGGAATACAAAGAACTAACTTGCAAGGCTTTATGAGAGCCCTAGAATTTGGGAAAGGATACCCCTTCCTTTAATATATAGACACCAGAGATATACCGGCAGCCACTGCAAATGATGAAACCAGATAAAAATGCTTCTACAATTCTGACTTTACCAACTTCAGAGATCTGCAACATTTCCCAAAAGATTTATTGGTGGGCTTTTGTTGCATTTTAATTTTGAATTTTTAACTTCTTCTGCTTCTAAGGTTTTCAGCATGAGGATAATAAACCTTATAAAATCAAATTTATTTACTAAATATATGATCTTACCAATACTGGTGGGACCATCTCGACAACATGCACCACCTTCTAACTGCTGAAAGCTTGTTTTTATATTACAATAAAAGTGATCTCTTAAAATTAAGACATCACACTCAGCAACACACCTTCACACATGTAATGTACCATTTGCATTCATGGACAATGGTCCAGACACAGTCCAGCAATAAGCTATCTGTTGTTAGTATGAGATCAAAGGAATTTGATCCTATTGTCACATACATTAGGGATGTAAAATCCCATTTAATTGGTTAGCCAGTTAAATGTTTAATTTAACTGGTTAACCGATTAAGGGGGGGTAGCTGGAGCAAGGGCAGGCTCGCTGCAGACAAGGGTTACTCTAGCCAGGCTGGAGTGGGGCTGGAGCAGAGTTCCCTGCCCACGGCGGGCAGGGGGCTGCTCTATCCCCTACCTGTTAACTGTAACTGGTAACATTAACTTACTGGTTAACTATTAACATCCCTAGCCTCTATCAACCACTGAAATGAACAGCCTATAGGCCAGCTAGGCTAGTAGTGAGAGGGGCATACGAATGGCTCTCCATCTCAGTTGGCCACAAGATTGTCATAACCAAAAGCGTCTCCCAGGATAGGATACTTTTGCTAACTTTCCTTGCAAACCTAGATTTGAGGGGTGTGCCAACTGAATTGTAGCAGTACTTTGATTGGATGCAGAGGGAGCACATCGCTCTCACAATGTTGTGTGCAATCAGCATGCACCTCACCTCACGTGCCCTTGCTTTAAGCACGTATCGCTTTCTTAATACCAGGAGAAAAAAACTACAGTGACGAAAACCAACCAACCCTGCACATAGGCAACAATAAACAATACAGCTTGTGGGCCACACGCAAAACCCCAATAGGTTACACCACCACTACTATTCCACCTGCACTCTAATACAACCAGAATCTGAAACAGTACAAGAAGTGCACTATGGGGAATTCCGTCAGTTAGTCACTTATCCTTTTTGTTGACTGTGTAGCTATTGGTATTCCGAGTCAAAATTAGATGTATTGAGGTTTTTTAATGCATCAGTAAAGCTGAAACTATAAATTAAAGAATATTGGTGTTATAGGTCACATGGCAACCTTAACTTCACTCCTTTTTACTACTTACAAATAGTCTCATATGATCATATAATTGAATAAAATGACATTTGGCAAATGTTTACAAATATAGGTCAGTTACACTGGTTAAAATGAAATTCCCCCCTCACCCTATACACTATAGCCCAGACATGGGCAATAGTTTTTGATGGGAGGACCACTCAAAAAATTTGCTAAGTGGTCAAGGGCCGCAATCTAGGATATCAGTGCAAGAGGTGAGCGATCTGGGACAGAAGTTGGGTCCAGGAGGGAGCTTGGTGTAGGGGACTGGGATGCAGGAGGAAGTGTCGCGTGTAGGAGGGAATGAGTGAAGGAGGGGATTGTGACCTGGGGCAGAGGATTGGGGTCCAGGAAGGGATGCAGTGTCCAGGAAGGAGTATGGATGTAGGAAACGATTCTGAATTGGAGAAGGGGCGTAGGAGGGGGTTGTGACCTGGGATGGGTGCAGGAGCAGTTGCAGCAGTTTGAGAGCTGGGGGGCAGGGAGTTGGGATGTGAGAGAGTGTGGGGTGTCAGGTACAGGCTATGGCCCAGAGGCGCTTAACTTAGGCAGCTCCTGGCCAGTAGCTCAGCAGGACCCTCAGGCAGTCTACCTACCTGTTGTGCCCCAGCACACCACTCAAAGCAGCTGGCCATGTGTGTTTCTGCATGTCATTCATCCTTGGAGGGGGGCCCTCCACGTGCTGCCTGCACTACAAGCACAGCCCAGGCAGCTCCCATTGGACAGTTTCAGGCCAATAGGAGCTGTGAGATTGCGCTGGGGGGTGAGGTCAGTGTGAAGTATTCCCCCAGGGGCCACTGAGACTCCTGTGTAAATATGGGCCTGCATGGCTGGAGTCATAGCTCCACGCACTGCCACCCCTTCCTCTCCCCCCCACCCCCCCCCCCGGCTGTAGCTGCAGTTTTAACTGCAAGCACCAGGAAGCTACGCCTGTGCATTTCTCTCGACCACAAACTCCACTCCTGCAGCTCTCATTGGCTGGAAACCACGGTCAATGGGAGCTGCGAGGGGCAGTGCCTGCAGACAAGCAGAGGGCAGTGCGCAGAGCCACCTGCCCCCTCCCTTCCCTAGGGCATGAGCCACCTTCCTTCTCCTCTTGCCGGGGCCTGTGCCACCAAAGGGGAGCTGTCCCAGTTTAGTGCCCTGCACCCAAACTCCCTGCTCCAGCCCTGAGCCCCTGCCAAACCCTAATTCCCAGCCAGACCCCACCCCAACCTCCTGCTGAGCCCACCCCCTGCACTCCAAACATCTCAATCCCAGCCTGGAGCCCCCTTGTGCATCCCAAATCCTTCATTCCCATACCCCCAGAACCCTCCTTTCACAACTCCACGCACCGCCTCAACCCACAGCCCCATCCCACACTCAACCTCTAATTTTTAGCCCCTCACCAGAGACTAGGGAGCCTCAAAAATAGTCATGGACATCCAGAAGAACTAGTCTGACCGTGGCTAGGACTACACTTTCACTTGTATTGGGAACACTGACTTGCTTTAGGGTTATGCTAAGAATTAGAAGAGTCACTGGGAAAGGGATGAATGATGCTGTTAAAAGTTGAAGAACCTTCTCTCTCAGCGGTTGTCATTTTTTCCCCCCTCATAACCTAGTTGAAGAAAATTGCTGATGCCTGCAACCCAATTTAATTTGAATTGAGTGTGGGCTCCAGGGTGGGGCTAAGGATAAGCGCTCAAGGGTGTAAGGAAGGGGCTCCAGCTTTGGGGGGGGGCAGCTGGGGAGGGCTTATCTTGAGCAGCTCCCAGTCAGTGGGGCAGCAGGGGGTGCTAAGGCAGGCTTCCTCTCTCTCCTGGCATTACAGACCATTCTGTGCTCCAGAAGCAGCCTGCAGCAGGTTCCGGGCCAGTGGAAGTGCAAAGCCAGTGCTTGGGGTAGGGGTATTGCGCAGAGCCCTGTGCACCCTCCCGCTCCCCCTCCCCCCACACACACCTAGGTCACCCGCTGCTGGCCACTTCTGGGGCGCAGCTCAGTCTGTGGTGCCAGGAGAGGCAGCTTGCTGCCATAGCACCCTCAGTGGTCACCTGATCCTCCTGTAGCAAGGGGACCCCAGTACTGGATGACGACCCTAAGTTTGAAAACCACTGTTCTAGCATCTTAGTCATGAGAGTGTTTTCCAGGTAATCAGTGACTGAAAATCAGCATCATTAGATGGCTCTTAAGTAGATCTGTGTGAAGTGAGTTGGTAACCTCAGTCTATTTCCTGAAGTACATGGATGTCCTCAAATACATGACAAATAGTACCTTAAAAGTTTCAGACTGAAGTCCAATGACTGAATGTTAAATAAGTGACTCACTTGTCTGTAGAAGAGTCTTAAAAAAGGAGGTACAGCAGTGCTGCAGAGCTGCATTTCCAGAAGTGCTGTATCTATTCTATAGCTAAAATAAAGTGCTCTTTAGCTTCTTCTGTTATGATCTGGTATCTTTCACCAGCACTATATTAAAGATTAATTTTTCTTTCAATATTTTTTTAAAAGCAAAGAGAATCAGTTTTTCCATCAGTCATCTCTCCCTAGCATTCCTTTGTAACAACATTTATAACTGAATTGCTTAAATTAGTATATGTTATATGGAGAGTAAAATTATATGCCTGCTACAATAAAATATGTATGCACGTTGTATGCCAGGACACTCCCGTAGCCACATTCAACTCTCTCTAAACAGAGAAGGAAAACAGACTAGTTATTAAAGATTAAAATTAAAAGACAGGATTCTATTTTCATTTTCAGATTTGCGACTTTGGTGATGCATCACTTTTTTTTTCCCACAGGCCTCAGTTTATTCAACTGTGAAACAAAGCTAATACCATCTCTCTCACATTGAAAAGATAACTCTGCATTTCTAGAGTGCCTTTCATCCATAGATCTTCAAGTATGATATAACTTTTTTTTCAAATGAATAGCCAATACCCAAAACTTCACCACCCAAAACTACTTGTTTCCTTACACAATATAAAATGGACTGATTAAATAAAAACATTAACACACACACACACACACAAAATCTACATTACTTCATTAAAAGATTTACTGGCTCTAAAATTCTCAGTTAACGTTAAAGTTAATTCCTGATATAATAAACTAGCAAATATTTAATACACAATCATTCTAATAACTCTTTCAATATGTCACTACAGATTTGTGTCAGAGTTACACTATTTTAGTTTTAACAAAATTTGTCTTTAATTGTATGTCACTATTACAACTTAACATGTTCAGTGTTTGTTTTTTAACTCCAGTTTCTTCAAATCTAGAAGACCCATGTAATGGCACAACAGATATTTGTGAATCAGGTCTATAAATGGTGCTGTATTTTTCAAATTTTTTTTATTTAAAAATGAGAGGTTTTAAGAGTACATCTACAACTATGGTATTGCAGATGTTTCTTACATCAGTGGGGGGATTTCTTACATGAAAGGGATTAATCCATTAACACAGTTAATCCCCCTCTCCAAGGCCTGTTTGGTAGATCAACAAAAGATATTTTTCCATCGACCTAGCAGCATCTATACCAGGGATTAGGTCAACTTAACCATAGTGCTCAGGGAGGAAAATTTTTAATAACTCAGAACAATATAGCTAGCTCCTTTTAATTCTTAAGTGTAGACCTGGTCTAAATCTTTTCTTTACAAGAAAGATGAACTCCTCAAATATCCTATTTTATTTAATTTGTAGCCAGACAAACAAATTACACCTCTAATTCATCTTAATGAGGTTTTAGTATGAAACCTACTTGTGACCACTTAAAGCAGTGAGGGGCAACCTAGGCTAGTGAATGGGTCGAATGAGTGGCCCTACTTCATTTACGTGGGCCACAAGATTGTCATAACCAAGACAGTTTTGCTAACTGCACTTGCGTACCTAGAATTTGCGGGGTGTGTTGACTGAACCATAGCAGCACTCTGACTGGATACAGAGGGAGCGCACAGCTCTTTCAATATTGTGTGCAATCAGTACGCACTTCACTTCATGTGCCTTTGCTTTAAGTGTGTCACGTTTGCAGAAGGAAAAAAACTACACGGATGAAAACCAGCAGAAAAGATTTCCCACCACTGACTTAAAGGCTTACTGTGTTAAACCATTTCACTGCTGGATCTAAGGTTAACAGATGAGCCTGGGCTCATCAGTTAATCCTCTCAGTTACACATAGACCCTCTCCCCCACTCACTGCTGCCTCTGTATCAGAGTTGGTGCGTGGGGCAGGCAGAAGCCAGTGTGCACAGGGAGCAGATTTAATGCACACTGGCTCCCAGAGAGCCACCCACCCCTTCTGCACTGCTGCCTTTGATACAGATGCAAAATATGGGCCTGTGTTATAGCCTCAAACATTAGCATCTGTAGTTAGTTAGAATAAGGTCAATTAGTTTTCAGATAAATTCTCCAACAGGGTAGATTAAAATATATATTAAAATCATTGAATTTTATGTCAGATTTTTATTTAAATCAGATTTTTGCGATTTAAATTGTCTTTAACTGAGATGAAGGTTTATTTTTAAATAAATCTTAAAATGAAAATTGAAAACATAAGTTAAGGCCTAAAGTTATTAAAATGTATTAAAATTTAAAATGTATTAAAATTATTTAAATTAAATACATTATTATATAGCACACCAAGTTTTAAAGAAAGTCAAACCCCTGAACCAGAAGTAAATGGTCAAGTATGTAGGGTTTCCTGAAGTACAAACCTATCTTCTAACAGCAGTAGCCTATCCTGCACACAGAGAGAGCATTTGCTTCATTTCTAGTTAACTAGCTAGTTCAGTTCAATGATTGGTTCATACAGAAGTTAAGCCAACTGGAAGCTGAAAAACCAGAAATCTTATTTTTCTCTTCAAACTTACAAAAAAAATCAGATGTTACTTAGCTTTTATGTTGTTACCCCTTTACCCAACAGATAAGTTAATCATAGAATCATAGAATACTAGGACTGGAAGGGACCTCGAGAGGTCATTGAGTCCAGTCCCCTGCCCTCATGGCAGGACCAAATACTGTCTAGACCATCCCTGATAGACATTTCTCTAGCCTGCTCTTAAGTATCTCCAGGGATGGAGATTCCACAACCTCCCTGGGCAATTTATTCCAGTTTTTGACCACCCTGACAGTTACGAACTTTTTCCTAATGTCCAACCTAAACCTCCGTTGTTGCAGTTTAAGCCCATTGCTGCTTTTTCTATCCTCAGAGGCCAAGATGAACAAGTTTTCTCCCTCCTCCCTATGACATCCTTTTAGATACCTGAAAACTGCTATCATGTCCCCCCTCAATCTTCTCTTTTCTAAACTAAACAAACCCAATTCTTTCAGCCTTCCTTCATAGGTCATGTTCTCTAGACCTTTAATCATTCTTGTTGCTCTTCTTTGGACCTTCTCCAATTTCTCCACATCCTTCTTGAAATGCGGTGCCCAGAACTGGATACAATACTCCAACTGAGGCCTAACCAGCACAGAGTAGAGTGGAAGAATGACTTCTTGTGTCTTGCTCACAACACTCCTGTTAATGCATCCCAGAATCATGTTTGCTTTTTTTGCAACAGCATCACACTGCTGACTCATATTCAGCTTGTGGTCCACTATAACCCCTAGTTCCCTTTCTGCCGTACTCCTTCCTAGACAGTCGCTTCCCATTCTGTATGTGTGCAACTGATTGTTCCTTCCTAAGTGGAGCACTTTGCATTTGTCTTTATTAAACTTCATCCTGTTTACCTCAGACCATTTCTCCAATTTGTCCAGATCATTTTGAATTATGACCCTATCCTCCAGATTAGTCTCAACCCCTCCCAGCTTGGTATCATCTGCAAACTTAATAAGCGTACTTTCTATGCCAATATCTAAATAATTGATGAAGATATTGAAGAGAGCCGGTCCCAAAACAGACCCCTGTGGAACCCCACTTGTTATACCTTTCCAGAATGTTTGAGGTCTTGCAGGTCAAGTCCATTAGAAGGAAAAACTGAGGATAGAGTCACGTGTTTCTTTGATACGATACAGTTTATATACAAAGAATGCACAGATCATCCTGTTTCCTTGAACACAGAAAGAATCAAACAGGAAACAGCTTCCTTGCTCAATATTCTAAGCCTCTTTCCAGACAGCACCTAACCCAAAAAGCTCTCCCCCATGGTAGCACTACAAGTGCTTCTCTGCCTGATCTTGGCTTTCTGATCCTGTCTTCCCTGTCTGGTTCTCTAGTGTTTATGGCTGTGTTTGTTCTACTTATCTACCCACCCACCCACACCATTTTTCCTTAAAGAAGGGAAGCTATCACACGGAGATATTTCACACAAGCCCCAACTTAACATGAAAGAAAGACTATCTTCAGCATGATGCAAAAGAAATCTCATTTTCAAGACAGTCTTAATCACATTCCCCTAATATATTAGGGAGTTTTACAGACTCATACAGCCAGAAGAGTAACTGACAATTTACATTTTAAGAGAGACCAAAATACACTTTATGCCATCTACTTGGTCTGATGCAAAAGAATTGACTACTTCAAAAAGTACAGCATTCCACATAAGTTTATGTCAAAGTCCCACATATTATAGTTATGTTTAGGTCCCGGGAATCTTAGATTGAACAGTGCCAGTGAGGGGAAAAAACAAGTCAAACCACAGAACACAAAATAACAGGTTTTTAAAAGTATAGTAAAATCATATTTTACTGGAAAGCCTGAATTACTTTCTTTTTAAACCCTATAATATCTTCAAAATTTCAAATAGTGAATTACTAACTTTTTCTTCTGAGGTCAGACAAAAAAGTTCTAAGGCAGCTTATTTGCCATATTTAGGGTAGTCAACCAGCAGCAATGACAAACATCTGGCTATAATTCTTTCAGGAATTTTGATTATTTCTTCCTGGTCATAAAACAAAAACATTGAGCTTACAAATATAGCATTTAGATTCTTTTAGCATATTGTTTAATAAGATTCAGAAGCAGTCTGTCCTCCCACTTTCCCACATATTTAAGCTGTTAATACTTTTACAGCACACAGAAAAATCCACTGTGAAATGAAGTCCTAAATACATGAAGGAAGAGAATGGTTTGGGTGTGGAGGAGGAGGGTGGAGGAGCAGGAAAGCACAAAAGCTTCATGTTTGTGGCAGAGAGAGAAAGCTCTAAAGACCAAAAGTTTCCTCCAAAAGGAGGGGCCTCTCAAACTTTGAAGACTTGCTAGGCATTGTCCCAAATTACACTCATATGCAATTCAGAACACCACAACAGTTATTCCTAAGTAAGCTTATTTGGGTTCTCTTTATACATTTCCCATTGCAATAAGTTTGATTCCTTGTAGGGATGTAAGCAACAAATTGACTATTCAATAAGCAAAAAAAGGGAAGCGCCCTCATGGAGCCAGCAGGGGCTCTTGTACAGTTCAAAAGGGAAGTGCCCGTGTGGAGCCCGGGTCAGCAGGACTTCCTGCTGGCTGCGGGTTCCAACTTTGAAATGCACAAGAGCCCCCGCTAGGGCTCATGCACATTTCAAAGGCGGAAGTTCTTATCGACTATTGGAATAGTCAATGGAAATCCTATCGATTATTCAATTAATTGAAATTTAGCATCCCTAATTCTTTGATAAGCATGCATTAGTATTTACATCTTTTTCTTCACAATGATGGGAATTTTTGTTGATGATTAATTAAACTTTGATGCAGCTACTATTGTTAGCATGTACTGATGTTACTGATTTTTTTAACATTGTATACTGGCTAGAAGCTGACAATTCTTTAAAAAACTCAGGAAGTCAATGATTGGCATACAAGCTTTCAGATTACTTCCTGAACAGTGCTGCAAGCAGCCCCAAAGGTCCTAAGCCAGTTCCTGATTTTAAGATCTAAGACTGTGTGGTCAGACAGCAAACCACGGAACTAAAATGATAATGAACATCTAACTATACACAATTTTATGCCATGCTTTTAAATTAAGGTGCATGAAAACCATAAAAATGCCTAAAATAAGCATTTAAAATAAGATGTTAAAGAATAATTATCTTTAATAAAAAAGAGAAAATGCATGGTTTTAAATAAGTCAAGCAAATTTAGTGAATATGAATCAGATACCATCTGTTTTGTTCAATACTTCAAAACAACATACCGCCCCCCCCGCAAAAAAAAAAAAAAAACAAGTATGGAGCATCTCTCATTGCCCACACTAAGTACTTTAGCTTAGCATAGTTAGCTATTCTATTTTAGCTAGATAGATTATCAACAATAAAAGATACCAGTGAATTCAACCAAGCTTGGAAATAATGCAGTATCAGTTCTGATAATGAAATTAAATCTTAACTATTAACACAATTAAAGGCAGTCTCAGAAATGTTAATTTCCAATCTTTTTCCAAACTCTCTCACATCTTCTCTATGGTTTTTTGGACTGCACCTAACTTCAGTTGAGGCATACAGGAGTTTGAAGCTCTTGCACAGTTATAGATTTACCTATGCAGTTTTTCTTACATCACAAGGATAATAAACAAACATGATTCAATGGAAATTAACTATATGCCAAACCATCCCTGCAAGAGACACTAAAGCAGGGGTGGCCAACGAGTTAGAGACGAAGAGTCAAAATAGCTGTAGATAGTGTGTGAAGAGCCACATATTAGATATATAAAAATAAATATATATCTGTAGATAGATATAGTACACAAAATGTAGTGATAAAAATAACATTACAGTACAGGACATTTTGGACAAAAATCAATAAAAAAAGAGTCTCTAGTCACTTAAATTCACAGCTAATCCATAGATCTTCAGAGAGCTTGACAAAGAACAAACATAAAATTAAAAAAAAAACCCTTTGAAAATACAGTAATATTCTCACACTTAAAAAAAAAAAAAAAAAAAAAAAGAAGAAGCATCCCCACCATGTATTTTAAATTTAACACTACTGCCCTATTATGTCCAGTTGAGTTTTTTAAACTTAACCTGAACTGAGAAGTAAATTAGCACAATTTAAAGTGCCTGTTTCACTCCAGCTTGTTGATCTCTGGTATGGTATCCTCTTTTTTTTAAACTTATGAAGATTATGGCTTTTTTATAGTTCTAAAAATTCAGGTCTGTCCCAGGCTGCAAATATGACAGGTTCAAAAACAATAAGGGACTCATATCTCAGAATAATTGCTTCAGCCTGGCAAACGATAGCCTTTGAATTTTCTTTAAAGAAACACAGTGTAAACCAGGTACATGCGGAATTTTTTTTTTTTTTTTTTTTTTTTTTTTTTTTTTTTTTTTTTTTTTTGCTGCCCTGGAACTTAAGTATGACTTCTGTGTTGGCTGCCTTATTCTGCATCCATGAAGACTTTGAATTTAACGTGCTTCAACACCACCTCCCCCAGCTCTAACCCAATGCCTCACCCCTCCCTCCCGTTCTAACCCAATCTCTCGCCTCTTCCCCAGAGCCAGGCACCCACAGCCCCCTGCTTCTAACCCAATGCCCCAGCCCTCCCGGCTCTAATACAATGGCTGGGTCCCAGAGCTGCCAGCGCTGACACACGCTTCTCCCTCCAGGCACTGGGGCGCATGTGCAGAGTGGCCAACCGTGAGCAGGTGCTGGGACATGTGCGCAGAGTGGCCGGCCGTGAGCAGGCGCTGGGGCGCACGGCTCAGAATTAGCAAGAGCCACATTCTTTAAGCAAAGAGCCGTGGATTTGCCACCCCTGCACTAAAGGAACAAAGCATGTATACACCAGTTAGGTCAAGGGATGGAGCAGAGTCCAACAACAATCATTCCTCCTCCTCATTCCGCAGAGCCCAACCTCCATAGGGTTTAGAACTAGAGTTACTAGCCCTCAGGACAGAGTTTGGAGGCAAGAGCAACCCCCAAAATGCCATTATCCTGAGCAAACCTATGGAAAATCCATAGAAAGTTTTAGCACAGATTATCACCCTCCCCTCTTTCAGCATTAACTTGCACTCTACATTACCACCTTTGGAGATGGTTCATAGGCTTGGGCAGGAAGCCAACAACAGCTTGAGCAAGCTGTTCTGTCTCAGGTGTGCCACTGCCCTAAAAACTGCAATTCTCCTTGGTTCATAAGACAGCCTCGATTAGAGAATCATGCTCCCTCTAACTCCTTTAATATCCCTCTGTTACCCTCATGTATGATGGGAGCTTCAAGAAATTCACCAGACCACATATCAAATAACTGTCCCCTGCTCCACATGGGAAGGGATGTATTAGTCCTGTATGAATACACTTTTAAGACTCAAACTAACCCCCACCTCCCAAAAAAGTTCACATAACACTAAAAAAAGTGTGAATATATCACAAGAGAATGAAAAAAAACATGACTCCAGCTCTGCTACATTAGTCTATTGTAGTATAGGTAACAGTAGTATTTTATTTCTGCTTTTTCCTGTAATGTCCAAAAGGGACACAACCAAATCAAACAACTTAGTAGACATGTGAATATTCTCCAGCCTTACACTACTCAAAAAATTAGAAAAGATAAAAAAAGTGTCTGTCATAAGATCATAAAGCTTTAAGTTAAATATATGAAAAAGTGAGTGGCTGAAATGCCAAAAAATTAAAAGAAAGCAGAAAAATGATTTTCCCAATGTATAACTGCAGAGTCTATGGAACACAAACTCAAAATACAATTACATTTAATGAAGTTAATATGTACTTAGCACAGAGAAATGCCTTTATTTAGCTGAGAAACTTTCCCTCTAATGAAGACGAAGCATCATGACAAGGGAGAGGAGAACAAAACAAAAAAGCCAATTCTAGCACAAAGCACTATTTTTAGGCTGATCCTAAAACAGAATTGGTAGATCTACTAGGATTTGTTGAATACTTTTAAAAGTTTTGCTACAATTAAGTCTCAAGCATGGAAGACAACTTCCTATTGAGTTGATAAGACATCTCAAACATTACTTTAACATTTTATAAGACTAGGGGGCTGCGCCTTCTCGCTACACTCGCGTACCCCCCCGGCCGCTTTCGCTTCGCTGTTGATGTCATTCTGTCACCTGGTAGGAACATTGTCGTCCGGCAGGAAAAACCCTTTTATATATAGAGAGAGATTACAGATAGCGAAAGTGTCATTGCACACAATAGAAGGAGTAACAAAGCCCAGAACTGGAATACAATATTTGAAGTTGAGAAGAGATTTCCTCTTTCCTAACTCGAATGCGTAAGACCTAGACCAAGACATAAAAATTTGCTACTTTTGAACAAAAGCTATCAGGGAGAAAAATGAAGGAATATTCTACCCAGAAAAGATAAATTATGCACAATGTTCACCTAATTAAGATACATTTTCTGGGATGCTAATCTCCTAAATCAATCTCTCAAACTCCTGTAACAACAAAAAATTGTAAAACTGTTTTCACAATGTTAAAAGTAATTGCACTCCTGCAGCACTTAAAGTGCCAACAGACAAGACCCCAACATCTGAGGCACTGTGCAACCATGCAGTAAGAGACAATTTCACTGCTAAAGAGCTTATGACCTAAACAGGTAAGACAAACAAGAGGAAAGAATATAGTTCTTTTTTCAGATGGGTAAAATGAAGTGAGGTTTAAGTGACTCCCCTAACTTCACCCAAGGAGTCTGTGGCAGAGCCAGGAACCAAAGGCAGAACTCCTAAATCCTAGTCCAGTGGTTTAACCACAAAACCATGCTCCTGTACACAAATAGTTTGTGCAAATTACTTCAGTTAGTACTGCAATAAAAAAAAAATGCAACAATGATCAAGCAAGTAAGAGATCCCCAATTATTTTCTCTTCCCCAAATACAAGTTTGAAGTGGACCCTACCCTCTTCATATGGCAATTATATTCAACTGCCTCCAATTTAGCATTCCCCCCTTAAAATACTTTCCTCCAACTCTACCTGCAGTTCTGAAGTCTCAGCTGAGAAGCTCTTCACCTATTTCAGAAAGCCCACATATTCTGGTCTTAACTTCATTTAATTTAATTCAGCACGGATATTTTTGAACCGGACAAACAAAGCTTGGAATGGATCAGATTAAAATAAATGTCCTTATACTGTAATATAGCCAAAGGTAGATTAAATCAAATTCTTGTATGTATGCCATGTACTTCTGACAACCATCATAAAAAAAAAAGTGCCAATTAATCAAGTACAATATATCCAAGTTAGCAGGACTACACCATGAATTTTAGGTAAAGTACAAAGGTTATAAGTATAATAAAGTCATACAATTAACGTAAGCGCACTAACATACATAAATCACTTAACATATTAAGAGACTGTTTATAATACTGTGTATTATACTGCCTTGTCTTTTTAGTTCAGCCATTATATTTTGTGCTGTGTGTATTCAACTACCTTAAATAACTTTCATTATTTCCTCTTATTTAACATGCTCCTACCTACTGGATCTTAAATGGCTTCCTCGCTACCCACCTCATTCATACTGAAGATCACAAATTATGCTGCAGATTAAAATCCTTGGAAACCAAGAAATGTGAAAATTTCTGCAGCAACCCTTCAGGAATATAAAGGCAGGCTTATGAAAAGAGCCTAACTTCAGCTGAACTGAAATCTTAAATTCAGGTACAATCAAAAGTGAGAGAACTGAACAAAGTAACAAACTCAGGATTGAAATCAAGCACAATTCAGAAATAAGAGCACTCAAGCCTATACATCTACTAGGGATATAGAAAATCATTTAAAAATGTAACCATGTAACTGCTGAAACCCTAGCGGTTACATATGCTGCCTGCTCTGCTGTATAAAGCTTTATGATGCAGGGCCAGCAGTTGGGAGCGGGTGTGCACTAGGAGCCAGTTTATAAGCCAGCTCCCCGGTGCACACCAGCTCCTGGCCCCACTTCCAAGAACTGCAGAGCTTGCAACTAAACAAGTCCAATTCTTTCAGTCATCCCTCACAAGTCATGTTTTCTAGACCATTCGTCATTTTTGTGGCTCTTCTCTGGAGCTTCTCCAATTTCTCCACATCTTTCCTGAAATGTGGTGCCCAGAACTGGACACAAAACTCCAAATGAGGCCTAATGAGCACAGAGTAGAGTGGAAGAATGACTTCTCATGTCTTGCTCACAACACTCCTGTTAATGCATCCTAGAATCATGGTTGTGGGTTTTTGGTTTTTTTTTTTGGGCAACAGCACAACACTGACTCATATTTAGCTTGTGGTCCACTCTGACCCCTAGATCCCTTTCTGCAGTACTCCTTCCTAGACAGTCGCTTCCCATTCTGTATGTGAGGAACGGATTGTTCCTTCCTAAGTGGAGTACTTTGCAGAAGCTCTGAAGTGGCTTCATTCTTTCCCTGAGAAATTTTCCCATTTGGGACAACTGTACCTCTTCCCTAAAAGCCCTGATAGAGTTCTGAGAGCTCTAATCTCTCCTACAGTCCTTCAACATGCATTCAGGTGTACTGGGAATGGGCAGCAATGCTCCAACATTTTATTGCCATTCAATTCAGCCTGTGCTGCTCAATGCCTAACCAAGTTTCAGGGAGGGATTAGCTATGGAAGGGAGTTTACAGCAAATCCATATCAGGGTGCAATGTGGGGAAAGTTGTAACTGGATGGCAAATGGAGATAGGGGGCAATGGATAGGAATGGAGAAGATAAAATTAGTTTAAAAACTCAACTTTTAAATACTTTTCTATATAGAAAAGAAAGAAACATGAAGATGACATTTTTCCCTCAACTTCAGCCCTCTTGCCTTTCACCTACCAGCTCTCTGACAGCCTCCTCTATGCTCCTTGATCTTGATGTGTCAATAGGAAACAGGCAAAGGTTAGGTGAAGGTCTGTTGGAGTGGAATATCTATCCATAGCTTGCAGCCAAGTGGAGCATCAGTTGTTCACTAAACATGTGTCTTGGGATGAGAGAAATCCAGGGATTGGAGATGTTTAAGAAGAAAGTGTTTGGAGGGAGGCTGGGGGGAGCCTAGATTGTTGCAAGGGAAACAGGGGTCAAAGAAGTGGATTCCAACTTGGAAGTTCACCATTTTCAGCACCTACTGCAAGAGCTAAGTTGTTAGCTGTGTTCCTGAAACATCTACAACAATTGCTATTATCTTCCTTTCCCCCTAAATAGCTTGGTCAGTTCAGAGAAGGGAAGTGAAAAGAAGAGCTAGTCTTACTATGCCAGCAATCCACTAGTGGATGAAGAGTACTCAGTTTCAAAAGTGCTTAACTTCAAATATTAAGTTATGGGCCTTCTTTTTGGTATCAGACACTAATTCTCAGAAAGGAAAATCTATCAATAGTTTCAAGAGTCTCCTATCCACTACTTTCCTTCATCTCCGCACAAACTTGTGGTAGGTCCTTTTTCTGCTCAAAAAAAGGTTTAAAAGGTTATTTGTTAGGATCCTCACCGCTCCAAAAAACATGTTCAAATGAATTCAAGTTTCCCGCAGAAATTCCGCCCTAGCCCATGACTTGACCAAGCAACTTTCAGGACAACCTGAATGTAGATGCAACACTGAGCTTTAAGCAGAAATGTGGCTGTTACTTTAACTACAGAACAGGTAGGTTCCACTCTATATGAACCATATACTTAAAAACTCATAAGCAGCCATTCCTAGAAATTGTGGACTGATTTCTGTCAAACTACAGAAGGCTCACAAGCTCCTGTATATGTAACTGACTGGCAGAAAATCAACAACCAGTGTTCTCAACTTTATTAGTCTCACAAAGCTTTTATTCCCTCCGTCCATTTCTTTCAAGAGCTGAAAGAAATGAAATTCAGTCAGAAGTACAAATAACTAGTCCACTTAAGGCCTCTCTTTTTGCACACACGTTTATCTATCAGTAACAGATACCAAACACCCACTGAGAATACATCAGAGCAGACTAGCTTCCCCATATACCTCCCTCAACACTCACACTACTGTTAGGGAGTTAAAAACAAGCTCATGTGCATGTCCACCCAGAAGTTTTCATCCTATATGTGCAGTGTTCCTATTCATCCTCCATAACAAAGCTCTTGACCCTAGATAATCCAAAAAATGTTTATGCTATTTGAATCAACAAGCCGTGAGTCACGCAGAAGCCTTTTTATCTGCAGCAGTTAGCTACGAATTCAATATTCCACACCCAGACTCAGTAATTTCTAGAGCCAAGGAATTTTTTTTAATTTTATATTTTTTGTTTAATGTTTTGGGAATTTCATTGTATTCTTCCCTGTCCAAGAGTCAGGTCCTGGCCCCAGAGGATGTGGGGTCCTGCAGAGCAAGCCCACCCCTCACGCACCCTGCAGCACAGCTCCTGTCCTACAGAGCTGACCCCTGCTGCTTGTGGCATTGCAACCTGGCCAGCAGGGTTGCAGTGCCACTCACTCAAATGGAGCCCAGCTACCTCTCCACACATCACAGAGGGGCTCCTGGGCCAAATCTGCACAGCTCTACAACCCCACATCCCACAATACAATACCATACCATACCCAGAGCCACTCCCATGCCCATGGTACAGGAGTTACGGGCACAGGCATCGTTTTAAGTCATTTTTCATTATTGTGTGTTATTTTCCACGAGTGAAAACCAATAACCATTCGTAATTTCCACCTGTTCCGGTCTATGAAAATTCCTCACATGTACAAAGTGTCACGTGCTATTAGCATCTGATTCTAGAGCAGCTGCTCAGAGGCTTGCTCTTCCCCTGCTCAGTGCTGTGTTACAAAAGCAGTCGCTCAGCTTCATGTTATCCCCAAACTCCTGTCTTCCCTTGCCGGCTGGTACCAATGGCCATTCCTTGTTCAGATCCCTACACTACTCCAAAAAAATGTTAAATACCTCCTCACAATCAGCAGTATGCAGCTGTTACTCCTTTCCCCAGGCATTCGGTAAATTAACTTTTAAAGAAAGGAAGGAAAAAGGGGGACTTGGCACTAAACTCATATAGCAGCCTAACAGGGTATCTGCTGCATTGGGATACTATTAATACTGTCTACTCTGCTTTTACTTATTTTTATTACCATACTGCCTAGAAGCCCCACTCACAGACCAGGATTCCATTGTGCTGGGTGCTGTACAAATACAGAACAAAAAGACAGTGCCCACCCCAAGGAATTTATAATCTAAGTATAAGAGACAACAGATGGATACAGGTGAATAGTGCAACAGTATTAAGAAACATGATAAGCAGTGATCTCAACACACGAGCAGCCTATACATTGTCAAGTTTTTGTAGGCATCACAGCAGAGAAAAGTTTTGAGGAGGATAATGGGTTAGTTTTGCACATGTTTACAGGGAGCTCAGCACAAGTACCAAGGGCAGCATGGGAGAAAGCATCATGGTGCTTATTTACATAAGAACATAAGAATGGCCATACTGGGTCAGACCAAAGGTCCATCGAGCCCAGCATCCCATCTGCCGACGGTGGCCAATGCCAGGTGCCCCAGAGAAGGAGAACAGAAGACAATGATCAAGTGATTTATCTCCTGCCATCCATCTCCTGCCCTTGTTATGAAGGCTAGGGCACCATACTTTATCCCTGGCTAATAGCCATTTATGGACCTAACCTGCAAAAATTTATCAAGCTCTTTTTTAAACCCTAATAGAGTCCTGGCCTTCACAGCCTCCTCGGGCAAGGAGTTCCACAGGTTGACTGTGCGCTGTATGAAGAAAAATTTCCTTTTATTAGTTTTGAACCTACTACCCATCAATTTCATTTGGTGTCCCCTAGTTCTTGTATTATGGGAAAAGGTAAATAATTTTTCTATAATCACTTTCTCCACACCATTCATGATTTTATATACCTCTATCATATCGCCCCTCAATCGCCTTTTTTCCAAACTGAAAAGTCCCAGTCTCTCCAGCCTCTCCCCATATGGGACCCTTTCCAAGCCCCTAATCATCTTAGTCGCCCTTTTCTGAACCTTTTCTAATGCCAATATATCTTTTTTGAGGTGAGGAGACCACATCTGCACGCAGTACTCGAGATGTGGGCGTACCATAGTTTTATATAGGGGAAGTATGATATCTTTTGTCTTATTATCTATCCCTTTTTTAATAATTCCTAACATCCTATTTGCCTTACTAACTGCCGCTGCACACTGCGTGGATGTCTTCATAGAACTATCCACTATAACTCCAAGATCCCTTTCCTGATCTGTCGTAGCTAAATTTGACCCCATCATGTAGTACGTGTAATTTGGGTTATTTTTTCCAACATGCATTACCTTACACTTACCCACATTAAATTTCATTTGCCATTTTGCTGCCCAATCACTCAGTTTGCTGAGATCTTTTTGTAGTTCTTCACAATCCCTTTTGCTTTTGACTGCCCTGAACAACTTTGTGTCATCTGCAAACTTGGCCACCTCACTGCTTACCTCATTTTCTAGATCATTGATGAACAAGTTGAACAGGATTGGTCCCAGTACTGACCCCTGGGGAACACCACTAGTTACCCTCCTCCATTGTGAAAATTTACCATTTATTCCCACCCTTTGTTTTCTGTCTTTTAACCAATTCTTGATCCATGAAAGGACCTTTCCTCCTATCCCATGACCGCCTAATTTACGTAAAAGCCTTTGGTGTGGGACCGTGTCAAAGGCTTTCTGGAAATCTAGGTATATTATATCCACTGGGTGCCCCTTGTCCGCATGTTTATTAACCCCTTCAAAGAATTCTAACAGATTAGTTAGACACGACTTCCCTCTGCAGAAACCATGCTGACTTTTGCCCAACAATTCGTGCTCTCCTATGTGCCTTGCAATTTTACTCTTTACTAGTGTTTCTACTAATTTGCCTGGTACTGATGTTAAACTTATCGGTCTATAATTGCCAGGATCTCCTCTAGAGCCTTTTTTAAATATTGGTGTTATATTGGCCATCTTCCAGTCATTTGGTACCAAAGTGGATTTAAAGGATAGGTTACAAACCACTGTTAATAACTCCGCAATTTCACATTTGAGTTCTTTCAGAACCCTTGGGTGAATGCCGTCTGGTCCCGGAGACTTGTTACTATTCAGCTTATCAATTAATTCCATAACCTCCTCTAATGTCACTTCAATCTGAGCGAGTTCCTCAGATTTGTCACCTAAAAAGGCTGGCTCAGATTTAGGAACCTCTGTAACATCCTCAGCCGTGAAGACTGAAGCAAAGAAATCATTTAATCGCTCCGCAATGGCACTGTCTTCCTTGATCGCTCCTTTTATATCTTTATCATCCAAGGGCCCCACTGCTTTTTTAGCGGGCTTCCTGCTTCTAATGTATTTAAAAAACATTTTACTATCATTTTTTGAATTTTTGGCTAGCTGTTCCATTTGAAATATTAACAAGTGGGGTTGGTGGAGGCTGCCCTCATGGACTAACTGGAGGCAGAAGTCAACATATCAGTAGTTAAGAGATGACACACAGAGTGGAGAGAGGTTGCAAAGGGCCCTGGAAGTAAAAACAAGTAGCTTATTTTTGATGCACTAAAGGAGTCAGTGGAGAGATACAAAGAGAAAGATGAAATGGACAAAGCGCTAGATAAGAAGAACAATCTGTGCAGTATCATTCTGAATGGATAGGAGTGTGTCAAGAGTGCATTCACAAAGCAACAAAAAAAAATGCTCAGGTAACTGAAAGGTAAGTAAAACCAGCTGAAGTCTGCACAGCAATTCAAAGCTTTGTACATTTGCTCTAAAAGAGTCAGGATTTTACTAATGTAGAATAACCCGAAAGTTGAATATATCTTAACTGAAATAGAAAAATGTTTTCTAACCCTATTATCTGTGAAAATTTTTTATCTTACTTTTGGGAGAGGGATGGGGGGAGGGTGAAGGACAGAAGAAGCTAGAGGAGAAGGAGATGAAAAGGTAAGAAACAGATTCTATTCAGCTGTTTTTACAGCAATCCCACAATTTTAAGTAAGTATAAATTTTTAAAGGTTCCCTCTATTACTCAGCAACCATAATAATGACCCAGCACCAAAGACCTAGATGTCCAGGCTAGTTTTTCAGGGAGCATCGTCAGATCACTATAGAAAGGACTCTCTAAATTGCTCAGCTGTGTAGAGTTTGGCGTTACAAATTAATTTACAAAAGATGCAAAAAATTAAATTTAAAACAGATTATAGACTTCCCCTGCTAAGTCTTTAAACCAGGAAATGAAAAATAATTCTGCAAGACATGAAAGTATAAAACAAAATGGTCACATCCAGATACCTGAAGCTCCAGCAATGCAAAAAAACAACAAAAAAACAGTAAACATTCTTAGTTACTATACATGCTGGCATATTAACCAACTATCATACAAGTGTGACATTCGTTCAGTGAAGTTACTGGAAATACATAATTCAGATATTAACACCTACGTTCCTTATAAGATCCACACTTGCAAGCCTTAGATGTGCAAATGAGGTCGATTAACGAGTGAGTGATGGGAAGGAAAACAAAGGCTTCTTTTTCCTTGCCATGAGTTCTGTATTAATCTCTACCCCAGAAATTCCCTTGAAATTTTGTCAGTTTAGACACCAGTACATACAATGAATGCTACACCGGGGCAACACATCAGGAGGTGGGGCAGGGGGGGCACATGCCCCCAAACACTGTGGGCTGAAGGGGATGGCCAAAAATCAACGTGGGATAGGGGGATGGGCATAGGAGGGTTCCACCACCTCGGCAGAGGGAGCAATGCAGTGGGGCCACCTTGCTTCACTTCCCCCTGCCACTGCTGGTGAGAAGGTGGCACCCTGCTAGCCCTCAGGTCACCTCAGCTGGGGGAAGAAATGGGGCGGGGAGAGGGTGGAGCCCAGGCCAAGGGGTGGGTCCTGGCCTTTCTCCGGGCTGGGGCAGGGGTTCCCCAAGTTCTCCTGGACCAGTCCCCTCTGATTCTACATTACCTGAAACTAAACTTATCTGAAATAAGGCTGAAACTTTCTTACCTCAACATTTAGTACTTCCACAGTGTTATCCAACAGCTTTAGTTTAATTGATAAATCCCTCTCATGCATTTTGGCAGGTGTCATTGCTATTGATGTAGAAAGGTTCTGGTCTGGCTCCAGCGTACTCACTCCAGTATTCTTCTGGACTCCCAAACGAGAACCAGGCGTCTGCAGTACTCTGTATGTTCCTTCTATCTCCCCCATTATTCATCGACAATGTCCAAATACCTAAAGGGAATATAGAGAATAATGACTAACTTATTTTTCATCCAACAACATTTAATTATTTCATTTCTTTCAAAATGAAGATTCTACAAACAGAAAACATAATTTGACATTTTAAAAGTTATACATGAGTCCTCGTGTACTTTTTTATTCAACTAACAAAATAATCATATTCCCATATTGAAAAAAATAAAATTGACCAAAATGAAGGTGAAAAACCCAATTACTGGGGAAGAAAACAATGAAAATAGAGATAAAAAACCACGTAGTAACAAACCAAATAATCGATCAGAAATATGGACAGGAAACAAGTAGGGATGTGAAAGGTTATTGGTTGCCCAATAAGTATCACCCCAAATGGTAACCAGTTAAGTAGTAACAGGGAAAGGAGTGGGAGACTAGAGCAGCTCTCAACCTGCCGCAGGTAGAGGGCTATTCCAGCCCCACAGGGCCCTCCTGCAGAGCCTCTGTCTTGGGTAAACCTGGGTACCCTGCAGGCAGGGGCTGCTGCTCCAGTGGAGCAGCCTCTGTCCATGGGAAGCCCGGGGGGCTGCCATGGATAGGGGCAGCTCCAGCGAGAACTGGGCACTGGAAGAGCCAGCTCCAGCCCCAACCCTGGGTTGGGGGCAGAAGCCCCAGCACTGGGTGGGAGTTGCTCCACCCGGGCTGGAGCGGTCCCCAGCCAAGGATCTCGCTTTAGTTGGTTAACTGGTTAAACTCTAGGTAAACCTAATGTTTAACCAGTTAGCTGATTAACTGGGATTTAACATTCCTAGTAACGTGAGAGTATAGACACAGAACATGGGAGCAAACAGGGGAGTCTAAGTTAGATATTAGGAAAAACTCTCTCACTAGGAGGATGGTGAAGCACTGGAAGGTTTACGCAGGGAGTTAGTGGATTCTCCATTTTAAATGTTTTTAAGGCTCAGCTTGACAAAGCCCTGGCTGCAATAATTTAATTGGGGTTGGTCCTGCTTTGAGCAGTGGGTTGGACTAGACCTCCTGAGGTCTCTTCCAAACCTAAACTTCAACAATTTTAAGTCAGCAAGCAAAATGTTGCAATTTAATCACTAATATTTCGCTTGATAAGGCAAGAAAAAGAAAAGCCACATATTAACTGATGACACAAATCAAAAAAGAAAAAACAATTCTTTTGTTGTTTGCACACTGGTTCAAATCATCAGGATCAGTCATCTGATGCCCACTGCAATTTATGGAAAGGGACCTGGAAAAGGTGACTTAGCATCATCTCTGGAGATCCTGTGGGTTGCCAGTCCTGTCACAAAGACACACCTTAGACCTTGTCTGCCCTTAGAAATAAGGTTGAATTTATTAAGGTCAATTTTTCAGCACCCAATTTTGTAAAGTCAAAGACGCATGTCCCCATTGTGTGCAAGAATTCGATACAGAGAGTGCCCAGTAGGGTGGATACCGTCAATTTTGACAGTGAAAGACGCATGTCCCCATTGTGTGCAAGAATTCGATGCAAAGAGTGCCCAGTAGGGTGGATACCGTCAATTTTGACTGTGGGTAGCCATTTCACAGTTCCTGCCATCCTTTTGCATTCTGGGTTATCCTCTCAGTGCCAATGGGACCAAAGCAGTGCAGTGGGTGTTCTGGATACATGTTGTCAGCATCCCATAATGCACTCATCTCCTCCCTCCCCCCTCCCCGACTGAAAGCATCGTCAAACAATCTTTTTGCGTACTTTTTTGCCCCTGGTTATGCATGCAGGTATCATAGTAGGATAGCAGATGCCACAGCAGGATAAGCATGCAACCCAGCATAGAATCCATTCAGCAGCAAAGTTCTATGGCAACCATAGCAAACATCTTGCACCTTATGCTGCAATATGTCCAGAGCCCATCCAGGAACTGCCGGAATGAGGAAGACTCTCAGAAGGCCATGAAGAGACTTCTGCGAAGTACTTGAGAGAAGCAACTGACAGATGAGGGCGGCATTTGATCCTCTTGACACAGTGGAATGCCGGTTCTGGTGCTGAGACACAAGCAGAGATTGCTTTCCTCCACTGTGAAGCACACTAATACCAGAATGAGATCTGCTCTGACAGCTCAGAAGCCAGTGGAAATAGCCTTGTGGAAGGTTGCAACACCAGACAGCTACCAGTCAGTTGGGAATCAATTTGGAGTAGGTAAATCTGCAGTGGGGGCTGCTGTGATCCAAGCAGGCAATGCAACCAATACCCTTCTGCTAGGAAGGGTAGTGACTCTGGGAAACATGCAGGACATAGTGGATGGCTGTGTCTCGATGGGGTTCCCTAACTGTAGTGAGGCAACAGATGGTACACGCATCCCTGTCTTGGCACTTGACCACCTTGCCAAAGAGTACATAAACACAAGGGACACTCTCGCTGGTCTAGCAATGCCTTCCTCTTGGTTGAGCTCTGTCTCCAATTCAGAGATGCTGCCACAGAACACTGCCCAAGAAAAGCAACTTTTTGCTTTACTTTCACTGTCCAATTAGTCTTGTTCTCCCTTTCCTCTGCACTGCAAAGCACCTCTTGTAGCAGAAGAGAATGGCAATGGTGCTCTAATAAAGAGCTCCACCCTAGTGGCACTAGGCAGAAAAGGAACTGATCACCCATTTCAGGTTTCACCCACAGCAAAACTACAGGTGCAAAGTAAAGTAACCTGTACAAGAACCCAGAAGTCTCTACTATAAGACTGTTGCATAGATCATACAACATTCCTATTATTATGCACTAACTATAAATCTTACGTTCCCCTCTTTTACCTTTTTTCCTATCTTTCCCTAATCTAGCATCTCTACTGATACCCATATTTAAAAAGTGGGGATTCCTCTCAATCTATTAAATGATGAGTTATTAAGAAAGACACCAATATTTAACTTTTAAAACTATCAGTTAAGTGTTAAACTCATAATAAGTTACAAACACACTTTGCAGCAAGATGGGCAGCAGCAGCAGTAAATGCTGAAATGCCAATCTCAACTAGATGATTAGACTACATCTTAGATTTAGATAATACTGTAAGGCATTCAGATACCATAGCAATAAGCACAGTGTAAGTACAATACTTGAAAAACAAAATTTAAAGTTCCACTTGGAAACAGGTTTCCTCCTATCTATAGTGAGAAGTACTCCTGATTTTTTTTTTTAATTGCTGTGTTTGGTTAAAAAAAATTCCTTGTAAGGATTTAAATTGGAAGCAGTTCTTTAAATATGAAAAAACTTGCAATGGCTTTTACCTTTTACATTTCATTAAGTATGAGATTACAGTTTCAAGCCATCACACGATTAGCTCACACCATCTCTTCTAGCTAAGGAACTTAAAGCTACTATGAAAACGTCACCCCGCAAAAGATTACATCCACAAGCCCACAGGAAGCCGGCCGCCCAGCCCTGCGCGAGCCTGCGGCGTCAACCGCCCGCCGAGCGACGGGGGAGCGGAGCCGCGCCTCTCCGAGGCGGCCCCGCGAGCCCCGGGTCCCGCGCCGGGCGCAGAAGGGCAGCGCCCGCCGTGTGGCGGGAGGACGGGCGGCTCCCTCGAGCGGGCTCCCGCGGTTTCCTCACCGGCCGCGGGCTCCGCCAAACGCCCCGCCAAGGGGTGTCCCGGCCGGCCGCGCGGGGCGAGGCGAGGCGAGGCGCACAATGGCCGCGGCTGGGACACGCGCGGAGCCGCACAGGCCCGGCCCGACGCGCCGGCTGGTGGGTGAGCGGGGCCGGGCCGGTTCGGTTCGGTTCCGCGCGGCCCCGGGCGGGGCTGTCACCGCGCCCCGCCCCAGGCGCCGGCAGGGGCGGCCCGGCTGGGGGCTCCCACGAGCGCAGGGCCGCAGCCCGCGCAGCGCCCCTCTCCTTACCTCACGCGCCGCCGCTCCCAACCGTCCGCGCCGGCCCGCGTGCCCGCCGGCTCTCCGCACTGGCCCCCTCCGGCGGCCTTCGCGAGCCTGCCCCGGCGGACCCGGCCCTGATTGGTCGGCGCCCGCAACCGAGAGCGGGTGGGGCGGGGCCAAACCGCACCTCCCACAAGCTGGGGGGGGGAGGGAACGGAGCTTGCCCATTGGCTCGCTCGCAGCCCGGCGCTTGCTCAGAAAGGAACGGGCAGCCTAGCGGCTCGCGCACAACCTGTGGGAGCAGGGGCCGCGGGTTCTAGGCCGGGGCCGGGGCCATAGGAGCCGCGGAGCGAGCCAGGCTGGGGCGGGGGTGACTGGTGGCGGCACTGATCGCTGTGCAGCGTGGCTCCGCCTCGCCCCTCGGTAAGGGGGAACCAGTCCCACTCCGGGCACGCCGCCCTCCCTGCAGGCCAGAAGCAGAGGAAGCTGCAGCCAGAGGGGCGGCGGGGTGTGCTTGAACAGACGGACCGCAGGCACCTTTTCAAAGCAGGAAAACACGTCAGTTTGTACAGTGCCAAGAGGAGGACAGAAAGCTGCTCTCAAAAACATTGAGCCTTTCCTGCCACTACGAACGGGCAGCTGGTGTGTGCAATGGCACCTACTAGAAAAGCAGATCAAATGCGATGTAGATAAAGAGGAAATCTAGGACACAAATACACAGCAGAGGAATGCAAGAAACTGGTCATCCTATTCAAATAGACACTTATATGCCAGATGCGGCAGGGCATGCTGGCATCCGGGCACTGCTGTGGCTCCTCCATGGCCCCCAGGGAGATCAGGTGGAGAGGCAGGGGGCTGATGTGCACCAGGTGGTGCCAGGCAGCCTTCAGCCATTGCTGGCAGGCTTGCAGCAGCAAATCCAAAAACTGGAGCAAAATGCCCAGGGCGAGCTCTGGCTCCATGGTGCCAACTGCGGCATAGTCCCCCATGGGAACCACAGGCACAGAGGAAAATGCTTTGCTGTCCCTCGGTGAGGTAGGCAAGCAAGCTGAGAACTGGCTGTCCAGGGGGGTCCCTTTAAGCGATAGCCTCAGACAGCAGGCACACAAAGCAACTACTGACCTGATGCCCTGCTGGAACTGGTTTCAGCTGCCCTTAAATGCGACCCACTGTCCAATGAGTGTGGACGCACTAGTTCGAATTAGCAAAACACTAATCAGTTTTTGGGTCTAGATGCGTTAGTTCGAATTAGTGCTGTAGTGTAGACATACCCTAACATCCTTACTTGGTAGTGTGATGGAGCCCTGTTGATTTCTGCACTCCATCCACTTGGTGCCCCACAAGAGGTCAGGGCCTTATTGCTTCAGACAGTAGTCAGCAACAATAACTTCGTCCACCTAGAAATACTGCATAACGTTTTTCTATATGATGGGGTGATGTCACCCAGTTCTACCCTTTAACAGGAAGTAAAGCTAATAGGAATAATAAGAGAAACAAGTGCGGGTTAAAGACAAAGGAAATGCTGAGAATAAACTTGCATTAGATCCAGGAGATCCACTGTAGTTCAGTTACAGAAATGGAAAATCTACCCATGCAATGTAAGATTTATTTAATGCAAACCATATACCAAAACAAAATAGACGTCTCAGCTCTTTGTCTCCCTGTCATTGATCCAATAGATGCAAAACCACAAACTGCAGAAATCACCAACACCATCTCCCAGAAAATCTAGCACAAAATAGGAGATACTCATCATTAATACTTCTGTATACAGCTGGCACTTGACTGAGATCTCGATGCTTTGAATGGCCTCTGTATTTGTCCTCCTTATGGAATACAGCCACCAGGAACAGCTTGGACAGTAACCATTTAACAGGAGAAGATAGGGCGATCAACTGGTTATCTAAGGTGTTTGTACACAAATGCGAGAAGCATAGGAAACAAACAGGAAGAAGTAGAAGCCCTGGCCCAGTCAAAGAACTATGATTTGATTGGAATAACAGAGACTTGGTGGGATGACTCGCATGACTGGAGCACTGTCATGGAAGGGTATAAACTGTTCAGGAAGAACAGGCGAGGGAGAAAAGGAGGAGGAGTTGCACTGTATGTAAGAGAGCAGTATGATTGCTCGGCACTCCAGTATTTAGAGGGAGAAAAGCCTGCTGAGAGTCTATGGGTTAAGTTTAGAGGTGTAAGCAACAGGGGTGATGTTGTGGTTGCTGTCTGCTATAGACCACTGGATCAGGTGGATGAGGCTTTCTTCAGACAACTGAGAGAAGCTTCCAGATTGCAGGCCCTGGTTCTCATGGGCGACTTTAATCACCCTTACATCTGTTGGGAGACCAATACAGCAGTACACAAACAATCCAGGAAGTTTTTGGAGAATGTTGGGGATAACTTCTTGGTACAAGTGCTGAAGGAACCGACCAGGGGCCATGCTCAGCTTGACCTGCTGCTCACAAACAGGGAGGAACTAGTAGGGGAAGTAGAGGTGGGTGACAACCTGGGAAGCAGTGATCATGAGATGGTAGATTTCACGATCCTGATCAAAGGAAGAAAGGAGAGTAGCAAAATACACACCCTGGACTTCAGAAGAGCAGATTTTGATGGGCAGGATTCCCTGGGATGTTTACATGAAGGGAAAGGAGTCCAGGAGAGCTGGCAGTATTTTAAAGACAACTTATTAAAGGCACAGGAAGAAACCATCCCGATTTGCAGCAAGAAAAGCAAATATGGTAGGCGACCAGATTGGCTTACTTGGACGTCCTTAGTGAGCTTAAACACAAAAAGGAAGCTTACAAGAAGTGGAAACTTGGACAGATGACAAGGGAGGAATATAAATATATTGCTCAAGAATGCAGGGGAATTATCAGGAAGGCGAAAGCGCAATTGGAATTGCAGCTAGCAAGGGATGTGAAGGATAACAAGAAAGGTTTCTACAGGCATGTTAGCAATAAGAGGGTGATCAGAAAGGGTGTTGGGCCCTTAATGGATGAGGGAGGTAACCTAGTGACAGAAAAGCTCGGAGAAAAGCTGAAGTACCCAATGCTTTCTTTGCCTCTGTCTTCAAGGACAAGGTCAGCTCCCAGACAAATGCACTAGGCAATGCAGTATGGGAAGGAGGTGGACAGCCCTTGCTGGGGAAATAACACGTTAGGAATGATTCAGAAAAGCTAAACATACACAAATCCATGAGCCCGGATTTAATGCATCCGAGAGTACTGAGGGAGTTGGCAAATATCATTGCGGAGTCTTTGGCCATTAACTTTGAAAACTCATGGAGATGGGGGGAGATCCCAGATTATTGGAAAAAGGCAAATGTAGTGCCCATCTTTTAAAAAGGGAAGAAAGACGATCCAGGGAACTACAGATTGGTCAGCCTTAACTTAGTCCCTGGAAAAATCATGGAGGTGATCCTCAAGGAATCCATTTTGAAGCACTTGGAAGAGCGGAAAGTGATCAGGAATAGTCAACATGGATTCACGAAGGGCAAGTCGTGCCTGACCCATCTGATTAGTTTCTATGATGAGGTAACTGGCTGTGTGGATATGGGAAAGTCAGTGGATGTGATATACCTTGACTTTAGCAAAGCTTTTGATACGGTCTCCCACAATATTCTTGCCAGTAAGTTAAGGGAATATGGATTGGATAAATGGACTGTCAGATGGAGAGAAAGCTGGCTAGACTGTCGGGCCCAACGGGTGGTGATCAACGGCTCGATGTCAGGTTGGCGGTCAGTTTCAAGCAAAGTGCCCCAAGGATCTGTTCCTGGACTGGTTTTGTTCAACATCTTTATTAATGACCTGGATGAGGGGATGGATTGCACCTTCAGCAAGTTCGCAAATGACACTAAGCTAGGGGGAGAGGTAGATACGCTGCAGGGCAGGGATAGGGTCCAGAGTGACCTGGACAGATTAGAGGATTGGGCCACAAGAACTCTGATGAGGTTCAACAATGACAAATGTAGAGTCCTGCACTTAGGACGGAAGAATCCCAAGCACTGTTGCAGAGAAGGACCTGGGGATTACAGTGAATGAGAAGCTGGATATGAGTCAACAGTGTGCCCTTGTAGCCAAGACGGCTAATGACATATTAGGGTGCATTAGGAGGAGCATTGCCAGCAGATCCAGAGAAGTGTTTATTCCCTTTTATTCGGCTCTGGTGAGGCCACATCTGGAGTATTGTGTCCAGTTCTGGGCCCCCCACCACAAAAAGGATGTGGACGCATTGCAGAAGGTCCAGCAGAGGGCGACCAAAATGATTAGGGGGCTGGAGCACATGACCCACAAGGAGAGACTGAGGGATCTGGGTTTGTTTAGTCTGCAGAAGAGAAGAGTGAGGGGGATCTGAGAGCAGCCTTCAACTTCCTGAAGGGAGGTTCCAAAGAGGATGGAGAAAGGCTGTTCACAGTGGTGGCAGATGGCAGAACAAGGAGCAATGGTCTCAAGTTGCAGTGGGGGAGGTCTAGGTTGGATATTAGGAAAAACTCTTTCCCTAGGAGGGTGGGGAAGCACTGGAATGGGTTCCCTAGGGAGGGGGTGGAGTCTCCCTCCATCCCTCTCCGCTTTCTGAGGGTGAAGTACTCCAGTGGCCTTGGCTCCTTCCAAGTGTGTCTAGTTTACTGTTTGGGAGCTGTTCCATTATGCTTCAGCTGGATCCCTTTCTTCAGTGCCCTTCAGACTGGGAACGATTTCAGGCGGAGTTTGGATAATAGTTTTGTTCTCAGTGTAACTAGCTTAGCTTAGGTTTTTTAGACACAGACACAATCATCTTTGATCCCAGGAAGGTGGATCCAAAGAAAAAGCAGCTAGAATTTAAGAGACATGACTCATCCCCTTTGGTTTTCCCAGCATCCAGTGCATAGACAAGATGCTTGACTTGTTTTGGAAAAGGAAACTCTCCATCAAGTTGTTTGACATGTTCACTTTTTACGTAATAGGCACATAAAGAGAGGCAGATCAAGCTACAAGCCGCAGTGCTGGAAGAGGTACTGAGAGCTAAGATAGATGGATCCAACATTCTTAAAGGCTCAAGGAATGATGCCAAGAAATCTTTGACTCCAAAGAAGGATCTGAAATTTGCGAACTGCCGACCTAAGAGCCAGTACTACTCAATGAATAAGCCCTGGAGTTACGAGTACAGGGGGGGCTGCCGCGCCCCCTGGCTTGAAATTGATTCATCCTATACAGCGTTTGCAATCTGGTTCAATGGCTTTCAGCAGCCCCACTGCACAAACTGTTCCAGCACCTCTGCCTCAGTTGTGCTGCCCTGTGTAGCCAGAGCCAATCCACATGGCGGGTGTCAGTGGACCCACGTGTTCCCAATCCAGTCAAGGAACAGATGATCGAATGAGGCAGAAAGCGTTCCTTAGTTAGATCACATGATTGCTCCAGATCCGAGTTGTTCGGATGTATAGATCAGGCAGAAGGACAGTTTGCACTCAAAAGAAAGCAGCTTTGTCTTTTGTTTTGAGCACCAGTTCTGAATGTTCACACTAGAAATGGGCGATTTGAATGTACATCGTTCTCAATGCTCACTTTCAGCTTTTTTACCCAAAGATGCTTCCTCAGGGATAGAGTCAGTCCCAGTCCTGCTGAAGGACAGTTCTCCCTTAGATGAGAAAAGATGCATGGCTGATATTCACAGCTCTCCAATTCCTATTCTACCTAAGAGATTCTCATCTTTACTGGAATGACCACTCCGACTTCCGCTGTCACGTTTACCATTGGGAACAGCACAGAGATGCAATCTGCAAATCAGACCTGGATCAGAACAGGATCCACAGCATAAAGGGAGATTGCCCATAAAGAGGGAATTGAGGGTCAGGATCCTCACCAGCAAAAATTGTCCAATCCAAATCCAGATGTCCGGCTGGAATTGTACACTCCCCTGTGGATAAGAGCCATACTGGCCCTCCCCAGGACACTTCCATGAACTTCAGTTTTATCTGAGAAATTCCTCTTCACTTTGTATGGAAGAGGGTTTTCATCTGGGCTAGCTCTTCGGATTTGACATAGGATATGTCTACACTGCATTCTTCTTTCGAGAGAGGAATGCTAATGCAGCTGAGCGAAATTGCAAATGAAGCGCGGATTTGAATTTCCCCCGCTCCATTTGCATAATCGCATCTGGCCGCTTTTTCGAAATACCCTATTTTGTAAAAAGAAATGCTGTCTAGACATGGTTATTTCGAAAGAAAACCCTTCTTTCGAAATAACCCTTAAACCTCATTTTATAAGGAGTAAGGGTTATTTTGAAAGGCTTTTCTTTCAAAATAACCATGTCTAGACAGCATATCTTTTTTGAAATAGGGAATTTCGAAAAAGCGGCCGGATGTGATTATGCAAATGAAGCACAGGAAATTCAAATCCGCGCTTCATTTGCATTTTTGTTCATCTGCATATGCATTCCTCTCTCGAAAGAGGAATGCAGTGTAGACATACCCATAGTGTGTAAGTGTTGCAACCCAGTCTCTTTCTTTCCTTTGCCAATCCCTACTTCTTTTGGAGGGAGACTGTCCCAATTTACAAATAAGCAATAGCTTCAGACAGGCGGCTCTTGCAGATGGTACACAGTAAATACACATTCAATTCAAACCTCTACCTCCTGCCCCCTTGAGGGATCCCTTTCACTGGAGACTGAGGTTTTTGCTACAGGCAGGCGCTGTAGAGGATGCACCCAAAACACTCAAGGGAAAGGGGCTCCACTCAAGGCACCTTCTAATCCTAATAAAGGTTGGGATTCTCCTCAGGAAGCAGAATTCATTCACAAAGAAGCTCTGCTTCCACATACTCGCTCTAGATTCTATCATTGCTTTCCCTTCCCAACAAGACTGAGTGAGTTGTAGCTGTCAAACACTTATTTTCGTATTTCCATAAGGCCCCACTAACTGCATATAACTCCGCTTCAGCACAGGCAAAGATTTTCAGGAGATGATCCTCCCCCTTTGGCCTTTCTATGGCCTTGGGGATGGGGAAGGTGTTGCAAAATGCCTATTGCTGGTCACCCACTTACCCACAGAGACAGGATTTTCATCTACATTTAAAGGCGATTGGTTTATCAAATAGGAAGGACTTCTCTGTAGCTGTGTTCCAAGTCTGTTCCCTTCATCTTCTCAGAATTAACTTGGGAAAAAGTCATCACTGATACCCGCTCAAAGGATTTCTTCCATAGGAGCTGTCTTGGATTCAAGAGTGGGCCAACACACTTCCGCCCCGTCCTCTTCCCCCCAAACCGCATTTCTGTGCACGTCAGCAGTAACTATTTTACAGTACCCTGATATGCACAGATTATTTCTTGGTGCTTAGAAAAAGCCAGCATACATGTTTCAGTATTGCTGCCTGGAATGAGAACTGTGGAGACAGAAGTTCCACCATCTTTGCAACCCCAGTAGAAGATGAAAAGTTTGATGCATTGAAGAAGTTTTATTTTGTGGCATTTCTTTCCTCAGCTAAACAGGCCCAGCTCAATTTTCTTCAGAGACCAAAAAACCCAACGCTAAACAAAACATCCCTACCAGTTGACGTAAATAGGCATGCACACAGACTATAAACTTGTTCACCACCTGAGTTATGCTTTTAAAAACGCACAGGTGCACTTACACTGGGAAGACTATTTACAGACATCCTGCCTTTTGAGTTCTGAGTTACACATAAGGAAAAGGTCTTCTTTAGCTATATTTGACCATAAAGTGAAAAACAAATGGACTTTCTTCAATCAGACTAACGCAAAAAACCACAGCTATTCTTCCTCCAGACACACAGGTTGTGTCTCCATATGGCTTTTGGCCAACAGCACTGAATGCTAGTTAACAAAATAAAGCCTGCAGCTGAGTCACTACTCTGGCCTATAACCGCTGTTCCAAGAGGCAGTACTTCCTTCCTGTGGTTATTGAAAAAAGCCAGGTTAGCATGCAGCTCCAGAAACTCAGCTAGCTTGTGGTTAAACATGCTTACCTAGTGTCCTCTCACTCAGGAGGTACTGCCCTTGTAGGTAGATATGGCACTTCGGATTGATACCTCAGCTGCGCTCTATGCTTCAACCACATAGATCATGAAAAATGGTTTTACCCTAATGGATCATACTGTACTTTAATATCAATTCAACAGCAACTTCCTCCCCCAATACCTCACCAGAACACATCCAAATGATTAATAAACCTCAGAACACCAGAAGACATATTTAAATAAAACAGTTGCAAATGGTAGTGAGTATTGTGCAATTAATTCTTCCTGCTTCATGAAATCCCTCACCACACAAGTGACAGATGCATACAATTTTTAAAACAGAGTTAAGACACACACAGAAACACCACAAGAGGAAGATATGGCTTAAAATAGAAACAACTGATAACATATAGGCCAGGGATGGGCAAAAGGGCCTCTATGGGCCAAATCCGGCCCGCCAAGTGGGTTGATCCGGCCCAGAGAGGCCCTGCCGCTCCCCCGCCCCCTGGCCAATTAGGGCCTGGGGGGCAAAGGGAAGCGCACAAAGTTTCCTCCGCCCTGCCAGGAGCACGCAGCACTTTGAAGCACCATGCACTCCTGGCAGGGCAGGAGGAGACTTTGCGCACTTCACTGCCCCCAAGCCCTGATTGTCCTGGGGTGAGAAGGGGGAACGTGTGAAATCTCCTCCCACCACCAGAGGCATGGGTGCCTAGGGGGAGCCTCTGGGGGAAGGGGGGGGGGGCAAAGACTTCATGTGCTCCCCCACCCCTAGACCAATCATGGTCTGTGGATGGGGAAGCCGGGAAGTATCCTGGCCCCACCCCTTCTGCTTGAGGCCCCGCCCCTTCTGATGTGGCTTTCAGAAATTTTTGAAGTGGCCCCCAGCAAAAAATTATTGCCCACCCCTGATATAGGCCGATGGTTTGTACAATCCATCCCTAGTTCCTCACCATCCATTTCACTGTATGTACTGTGTATTGTTAATTTAGGGCTTGTCTACAGCTGGCCATCCAGGAAAATTAATCTGCATTAAGTAAAGGTGTGACTCTGAAATGGATTAAATGGCATTTGGTAGGCGAGATCCCATGGGAAAAAGCGTAAAGGGAAAAACAATTGAAGATGGTTGTCAGTTATTCAAAGAGATGCTATTAAGGGCACAAGAGTGAACTATTCCATTGTGTCGGGAAGATCGGAAGTATGGTAAGAGATCACCCTGGCTTAACCAGGAGATCTTCCATAATCTAAAAATCAAAAAGGAGTCCTACAAAAAGTAGAAACTAGGTCAAATTACAAAGGAAGAAGATAAGCAAATAACGCAAGTATGTAGGGACAAAATTAAAAAGGCCCAGGCATAAAATGAGCTCAAACTAGCTAGAGATATAAAGGGTAACAAGAGAAGATTCTACAAATACATTACAAACAACAGGAAGACAAAATACCTGGTAGGAATGTTACCCAATGGAGGGAAAACAATAACAGAAAGTATGAAAATAGAGGTGCTTAAGGACTGGCGTTTCCATTTTCCATTTCCTGGCAGGTTAGTGATGATTGGGCGCATACCATAGTGAATGCCAGTGAAAACAAGGTAGGATCAGACCCTACAATGGGAAAAGAACAAGTGAAAAATGACTCGGACACATTCGATGTCTTCACGTCACCAGAAACGGATGAGAAGTGCTGAGAACAGTCAAGGAGCCAGTGGTGCTGGCATGGGGATGAGCGAGGGGGCACTGCGCCACCCCCTGGCTGGCAGTGGTTTCCATTCTGTATGGGTTTCCAGTTTGGTTCAATAGCTCTCAGCACCCCCACTATCCTCGGAGTGCAAAACAAACTGACGGACCAGCTGCATTTGGGCCTCATTCTAATCTGACGCAGCCTGTCAGCTGGAGAAAGCCCCTGTGTCCACAAGGTCTGTGCTGTAAAACACAATACACAAAAGGGATTGTTCAATCCCAGCTCAGCATCGGAACGTTTCACTCCCAAGCACCCTTTGCAACACGTCCAGTCGCTTTCCCAGTGACCCGTGCCAGCCCGCCGGTCTGCAGGCACTGTACTCAGAGCATGTGAGGGCACCCCCAGAGCAGCCGTTTTCTGCAAGGCAATGACCATTCTTTTCCAGGAGGCGGCGAACTCCCTCCCACGAGTGAATGCTGCAGTACCAGCTGCAGCCCCCCCACGGAGATACAGAAAATCTGCAGCAGCTATAGCCATAGGCCACAGGGCTGCACAACGCCACACAAGTAACTGTGGAGGCTCCTGGAGGCCTTGGAGAGCAGAGGCCACTGGCTGCGCAAGAGGTGGGAGGTCACTGTGCAGCTCCCTCCCCCCCCGTGACATGGACTCAGTGGGGAGACTGCATCCGACCCTGGCACAGCGCAAGGACTGAGCCCTGCCCCAGAAATACCCTAGAGTTCTGCCCACCCGTGCCGGGAGCACAAGATGGGGGCAGGCTTAGCTTGCCAGGATCCACGTGTGGGCTGAGAGGATTCAGTGGGGGGTAATCTGGGTGCAGGCATTTCAGTGGGGGGAGCTGGATGCATAGGGAATATTGTGCGGGTCTGAGTTTGCAGAGCTTCCTGCGGCCTGGGGAAGGGTGGATCTAACCCAGTCCAGGTACCATGAGGAGACAAGGAAGTCCTGTCTTCCCAGCATTTTAATGTAGCCACCTCAAAATAGATTAGGCTTGTGTGAATCCCTGGACACGGAGCTTCCTCAGGCAGCTACATGTATGCCAAACAGTCTCGGGGAGAGCCAAGGGAAGGCAATCCAGTTTCAATGAGCACTGCACGATTAGTCACATTGCTTTTATTTGCAGCCCAGATGTACTCCAAATGGTGCAGTTTGTTTCTGCCTGTGAAAACATCTAAAGCAGTAATTTCTAATGTGATCCTTACACTGGCCATCCTAAGCAAAAGGCAGAGGAACCGTTTTGTGCAGACTGAGGTTGGATCCAAATGATCAGTATGAACAGTGAGTAATAAAAGCAAGTTCTCCTGTAGACATTCTTTGATTTTTTTCCTTTCAAACAGCAATAAAAGCACTGACCCTGCTAATGCCAAGTGAACCTGGATTGAGAAAGTTAATAGCTTTACCAAAAGAATATTAAAGGAAACTACTTTCAAAACTGGCTGATCACATCCACATACCTACATGGGGATGGCACCAGATGTGCTACGTGTTAGCAAAAACCTGCTGCTGCCAGCGAGGGAAATATTCTACCTTAGAGGAAGCTATCCTGCAGACCGGGCACTGGTGTTACCACCACCACATTGGTTATTTTCTTACAGCATCAGTGTTGAACAAGAATGTCTAAATATTCCCTTTTAGGACACTGCACCGGAGATTCTCACAGCAGGAACCAATCATAACTCTTAACACAGATTTGAAAAAAACATGGTGTAGATAAAAACTGCACAACCCGCTTTGAACAAGTTGCAGTGCACTTTTAATTGCAAGCTTAAAATCCACTGCCTGAGGCTATGTGCCTGGCTGTGACCTTTCCTTACTACACCATTCTGGTAAACTGGTGCATGTACACACACACAGGAATATTTCTGGAAGCTGGCTGATAGCAATGACACAATACAAAGTATTCTCTGAGTTCCACACACAATTTGACTTTCCAGACAAGCTAGTAGTTTCAGGTATCAGGGAGTCACATAGTTAAAAAAAAATTCAACGCCACGCACGTTAGTACGTACACATGCAGACACATGCTCCACAACTACTCCTTCTCGTCTGATCAGTTTGCTTGTTCAGACTGGCTCCTGTTGCCTGGCAGTTTCAGTCTACAGCAGCCAGAGTTCTGCACCAAGTCCAACACAGCCAAACAAAAGGCATATGTTCAGCAAGGCATGCAAAAGCAAAGACCGATATTGAGCCATATGTATATACTAGGCTGTAGCCCAGTGGAGACTAGAGAAGCAGAGTGTTTCACACATATCCTTTATGTAGAGGAACAACATAAACTAGAATTAATGGACACAAATCAGATATCTGAAAAGGCAACACACAGAAACCTGCTGGAGACACTTTAACCTGCCCGGGTACTCATTAATGGAGCTCCAAGTCACCATGTTGTTTCAGGCCAATTCCACAAGCCAAATACACAGGGAACTCACCTTCATTTACAAGCTCAATTCTTATCAGAATGGAATGAACAGAGACATCAGCTGGCTCGCACACTGCCTTCCACATCCTAATGACTAACCAACCAGCCAACCGAGGTACCAATTGTTCTTGTAACCAGCCTCTTGTAACTTGAACAATCTATTCACTGTCTTTTTTTCTCCTTTTTTCCCCCCTCCTTCCCTTATATATTCTTGGATCTGGACTTTTAATACTCCAGTCATCTGAAGAAGTGGGTTTTGCTCATGAAAGCTCATGATACCATCTACATGTTTTGTTCATCTTTAAGTTGCTACTAGACTATTCATTGTTTTTTAAGTTTTTCCAGTTACAGACTAACTCGGCTGCCCCTCTGAAGCTTTTGAATGTAAACTAGAGTCAGAGATCTGAAACACAGCAATATATTGGCCCCTAGTGGAAAGTGGCCCTAATTACATGTCAAGATAAGCTCTGCAGATGTTGGAGCTGATGCTTATTGGCCTTACAATGAGACTATTATTAGAACTGCAGCTGTATCTAAGAATCCCTCCCACAGACCAGGAGTTCATTGCCCTTGGCCCACCTACCCAAATGTGCACTTTAAGTTGTATGAGCAAAAAAAAAAATAAAGGATCAAATATTGAGATAATCCACTGAGTACATTTGGAGGCTCCATGGCCAAGACTAGATGAATGAACACACATTTGAGAGTCAGAAAGTTCTGAATTTTAAGCCTGGTTCTGACAAAGTTCTGCTTCAATTTCCCATCTGCAAAGTGGGACTAATAGTTGGCTCTCTCTCAAAGGGGAGATTGCATGGTGATTTGAACATTTAAAGAACACTGCACAAATAGATGGTGATAAAATTATAATTTTTTTTTAAAACTCTCTCAAGAATAGTCATCAATTTCCCCCATTATGACCTTCTCTAATTGAATGTATTAGTCACTTTGAAATGGGCAATAGGAATACATAATTTTTCTCTGACTGCAGTTGTCATTACACACGAATACACACAAAGATCTATATGGACTCTGCCATAATATGCAGCTTGCAAAAAGAACTTGACACACACAGACAGGATCAATGTTATAGTGCCCATCTATAAAAAGGGAAATAAGAACAACCCAGGAAGCTACAGACCACTCAATTTAACTTCTGAGGCAGGAAAGATAATGGAGCAAGTAGTTACGGAATCCATCTGCAAAACCTGGAAGATAACAAGGAGATAGGTAACAGCCAGCATAGATTTGTAAAGAACAAATCATGTCAAACCAATCTGATAGTTTTCTTTGATAGGATAACGAGTCTTGTGGATAAGGGAGAAGCAGTGGATGTGGTATACCTAGACTTTAGTAAGGCATTTAATAAGGTCTCTCATGATCTTACCAATAAACTACGCAAATACAACTTAGATGAGGCTACTTACTATAAGGAGGGTGCATAACTGGCTGGATAACGGTTCTCAGAGAGTAGTTATTAATGGTTCACAATCCTGCTGGAAGGGCATAACAAGTGGGGTTCTGCAGAGGTCTGTTTTGGGACTGGTTCTGTTCAATATCTTCATCAACCAATTCGATATTGGCATAGGGAGTACGCTTACTAAGTTTGCAGATGATATGAAGCTGGGAGGGGTTGCAACTGCTTTGGAGGATAGGGTCATAATTCAAAATGATCTGGACAAATTGGAGGAATGGTCTGAGGTAAATAGGATGAAGTTTAATAAGGACAAATGCAAAGTACTCCGTTTAGGAAGGAACAATCAGTTTCACACACACACAGAATGGGAAGCAACTGTCTAGGAAGGAGTACTGCAGAAAGAGATTTAGGGATCATAGTGGACCACAAGCTAAATTTGAGTCAGCAGTGTGATGCTGTTGCAAAAAAAGCAAACATAATTCTGGGATGCATTAACAGGGGTGTTGTGAGCAAGACACGAGAAGTCGTTCTTCCACTTTATTCTGCACTCATTAGGCCTCAATTGGAGTGTTGTGTCCAGTTCTGGGCACCACATTTCAAGAATGATGTGAAGAAATTAGAGAAGGTCCAGAGAAGAGCAACAAGAATGATTAAAGGTCTAGAGAATATGACCTATGAAAGAATACGGAAAGAACTGGGCTTGTTTAGTTTGGAAAGGAGAAGACTGAGAAGCGACATAACAGCAGTTTTCAAGTACCTAAAAGAGTGTTACAAGGAGGAGGGAGAAAAATTGTTCCTCTTGGCCTCTGAGGATAGACCAAGAAGCAATGGGCTTAAACTGCAGCAAGGGAGGTTTAAGTTGGACATTAGGAAAAACTTCCTACCTATCAGGGTGGTTAAACACTGGAATAAATTGCCCAGGGAGGTTGTGGAATCTCCATCTCGAGAGATATTTAAGAGCAGGTTAAATAGACATCTATCAGGAATGGTCTAGACAGTGCTGGATCCTGCCATGAGGGCAGGGGACTGGACTCTGACCTCTTGAGGTCCCTTCCAGTCCTAGTGTGCTATGACTATCAGTGTTTCCCAAATGGTTCTCCGCGGAACCCTGAGGTTCTGTGAAGTGGAACTCAGGGTTCTGCAATAAAATTCTACACCTCCGCCCCCTGCAGAACCCGTAGGCAGCTCCCATTGGGGCTTTGCCAGCAGGGTGGGCTTCTGGGGGCATGCAGCTTTGGCAACTCCACCACTCACTGCGGCTGCCCCACCTCCATGCACGACACGGCCCCTCCTCACCCTGCAGGACTGCCGTGTACCGGTGCCTTGTAGCCTCCTCCTCCTCACGTGCAGGCGGCAGCTTTTACAGTGGCCACTGCTACTGGGAGGGGGAGGAGTGGCTGGAGCCAAGAAGCCGCTCCCGGACCTCCGTGTTTTTAAACTGTCACCCAGGGCCGGACTAAGGGGTGGGCTAGCCGGGCAGCTGCCCAGGGTGCCAACCTATGGGGGGGCACCTGATGGCAGCTGTAGGGGGCATGCAGTGTCCCTTATAGCTGCCATCAGGCACTGCGCGCCCAGCTCCCGCAGTACCAGCCCCCGCATCCCCACAGCACCAGCCATCAGCGCCCTTCCCCCCACAGCCGCAGGGCCCTGCACGAACAGGCATGGCCCGTCCTGGGCTGTGCGCCAGCAGCGGTGGCCGGGCTGGGCAGCACATGCACCGTGCACCCCAGGGGGACCCATGCATGCTCTGTGCGCCCTGGGGGGGGGAGGGGGGGGCGCCGTGCACCCAGGGCGCCAAAATGGCTCAGGCCAGCCCAGCTGTTGCTTGCATGGAACCCAGCTCAGGCTCTGCTGTCCCCCTCCCTCCCTTGGGGCACACTCAGGCGCTGCTGCCCCTTCCCACCCTCAGGGTGGGCTTGGGCTCGCTGCCCCCCATGTGCTGCTGCTCTCTCTCCGGAGAGGAAGGGGTTGTGGTGCCCAGGTCTGGTGGCTCTTTTTTTTTTTTTGGCTCAACAAATTTAAATTTTCCTCTGGGTACCTTAGGCCCTGCTATAGGGGTTCCTCAAAATTCTTCCAAGTTTAAAAGGGTTCTGTGGCCAAATACAATTGGGAAACACTGCTCTATATGCAAGATACTTTTAAAAGAATTTTAACTGTTAGATTCAGAGGAACCATTCCAGTTATTTGGGCTGGCGAACATAATTTTTCAGATGCGTAAATCAAGGAAATGGAATGTATCCAGTATAGTTAGCCTTATCAAGTCTTGCTGTACAGTTTTATATTCTGAAGTAGGTAAAGAAGTGGCTGTGAGCTAGTTTTGTTTATCCAGGTTGCTTTTCACCAGTTTACCGGTTTCTAATTGAAGACTTACCAAACTGAGTTACAGTCAGCAAACCAAATTCAGCTCTAACACTGGTGTAGATCTGGCTGTACAGCACCTAATCACTTAGGCTATATCTACACTAGATTTTTTTTTTTTTGCAGACAAGGCAATGCAAATGAAGTGCTCATTAGCATTCTCACACATTTGCATAATCTCTTCTGATGCTTTTTGTGCAAAAACAAGCAGTGTGGACGTGTCCATTTTGCGCAAAACCCCCTTTTTCCGCAAGATCCTTATGCCTCTAAAATAGAAAGGTGCAGTGAGTGAGGAACGTCCCCACTCAAAGTCTGAATGGGTGTTTTGCATTAGCTCTCGGGGGTGGCTGCTCACTCATCTCTCAGATACAGGGACGAGCTCACTGTGAAAGATTGGGGTTGCTGGCTCATATTGATGTGGGAGGTTTCCCAAGAATTTCTGGCTAGCACTTATAAAATTAGGTCATTTTTCCACTGCTGAGCTAGCAGGTTTTTCAGCAGAGAGTGGAGCAAGAGAGACTGCATACCACAGCAATCAGCAATTTGCTGGACACGTCGTCAGTTCCTGCCAGCGGACCACTGTGGCTGAGAACTTCAAGCTTTATTAGGGTGTAGCTAGAATTCAGCCTACATGCCTGTGTTGCATTGCTGCCTTTGATGTGCACAAAGCTAGGCTTGTCATGGTTTCTTTTAGCATTAACACATAGGCTGTGTCTATTAGGTAATGTTATTTACAGCATTCCAGACAAGACTGGAGTTAGGCTCAGGCTCTATTGAGCTAGCAGCGCCTCACGTTCCTTGCCTGCCAGGGGTCCATAATCTTTCCCACAGCTGTCAAAGCCCAAGACTTCCTGGCTTAAGGAACTTGTCTTTTAAAGCTGAGCAGGCTGTCAAGATGAAGCATCCGCAGGACTGCTTCTGCCTCTGCTTTCGCCTAACGGGATGTGGGAAACAGTGTTCTCCCCTTAGGAGACAGCTAGACACCGCCCCTTCCTTGTCAGATATACAGCAGTCCCCTTCATGTGGGAGGAAGTGAGCTCTGTCATGCTTCCAGCAACACACTCAGCTGGTGAGTATCTGCATAAGAGAATTTTGACATGCCAAGTATGAACTTCCCAGCATGCTCACCACGTTACACAGCCATACCCACAACTGCTACGAATCACCCCTGGACTGGACTTGCTCTCTGCAAGGCTAGCCACCACTGTCCTGTCTCCAGCCCACCCCTTCTCCCTGTGTCAATTTAGACTAGTGCTGTACATCAATGCTAGCTCTCCTGGTGCAAGTAGCCTTTCCACACAGTGCACCAGCCATCTCTTACGTGCCCCTTTCCACAGCTTCGGTACTCTGCTGATCCACTGGCATGTACCTGTCGCCAGTAACCACTCCTATTGGATCAGTGTGACAGCTGATTTTGGGGCATGTCGCAGAAGAAGCTGTAAACCGACAACGCAGGTGACAGGGCATTTATCCATATTCAAGAGAGGTGGCCCCTTCTGAGCTCTGTGGCTTAGAATGCCCTGGTTTACTATTGCAGGCCCAATGGTTCTGCCCAGTAGAGTGCCATTTCGGGATGAACAAGAGCATCACATAGTAATTATGGTTGTGGACACACAAAAAACTACCTGCATGAAAAGTGTACCATCTAGATTGCGATTCAGTCCAGAGCAGGTTTTATTTAATTCTCATATTTGTGTGCAGTTCCATTAGTACATTGCCCTTCACTTATGTGAGTCCAACAAACTGGATTGTGAAGGCTAAATTAGAGTACAAACACAGTCATGCAATTTAATGATTCCTGTTTGAAACTACAAGAAATTCAATAAAGAGCCACTGTATATTTTGATATTTTTATTAATATAAGTCTTGCTTAATGACAATACACAATCTGAATACAGCAATTTAAAATATTTGTATACAAAGAAATAGCCCTTTGCACATATGAAGCACCGCAAGTGTAGCAATACTGACTCCTAACAATTACTTTGACTAAAGAAAACAGGGCAACTGGCCAGCTCAGCGGGCAGTGACTCTGCCGGACTCCAGAGCATGACATCTGCCTCACTCCAAGGCTGGCTGGTGTCCGGGGGAAGAGAGGACTGAGAAACAACAGCTCGTTTTAGAAATCACGTCACTGTGTACATGAACGGCAGGTGGAATCAGGAGCATCAAAGGCCAAGCGGAGAAGAGACTCTCAGCTGTCAGGCACACAGCTTCTCTCCCCGCTGCCCACAAGTGTATGTGGGGAAGCAACTGGCAGCCACAAAAATTCCATCCATTAAGATAGCAAATCCCAAGAATTCCCACTTGCGTTGAAAAAAGTTACTTAACTACCCATCATGCTCTTTTTGGAAGAGTGAGCTGTTTAGTACATATTACCCAACAAATCCCAAGAACTCTCACATGACAATTCCACAATTGGAGCTCAGCCTATGTAATCTACACTGAATACAGACTCTTTTCATTCCAAGCAGAAGTTGTTGTCTTAAGGAATACAGGAAGGGGGTGGTCCCTCAACCAAGGGAATATAACAGGGCTAACTAAGTAGGTATTTGCCACTTGCGTGTGCGCGCGCGTGTGTGTATATAAGCTTTCACAAGTTCTTTTTCCTAATACTGGTTACAAATAATATTGCTGTTTAGATCACAGTACTGACCTCTGAATAAAGACATGGAAATGTTTTTATGTAACAGTTTTTCCTGGAAAAAAGGACAGCACTTCAAAATGTGCTATGTGCAATCTCTGTAAAAGGACAGAGAGAATTTTATTTTAACTGATACTATATGAGCACCCTCAAATGTGCACAGAGGTGCTTAGCTGCACTATTCGAAGAAAACCACTGGGGCTGAAGAAAAGGATATCAGGCATTTTAAAGTGTTTATTCTAATGCCTTCACTGAAGCTTGTATTATTTCTGGTCTATTTAGGGTCACTTCTTCAGTGTACCAATATGCTCAATATATTGAAAAAAATTAAGCAAGATGGCTGGAAAGTTCTCTGTGGCAGTAGTGAAATGCCTTATTATGATCTCTTCTGTCAGGAAAAGGCAAAATTTAAACACTGACATTTCTCTCTCTACTTATTTTTATTTGCCCATTTAGCAAGCAAAGACTCATTAATCCTGTGCATCTGACAAAGCAGAAATCAGTAAGACACCTGCTTTTGCTTTCTTCATTGTGAACAAAAAAATCAGGAGAAATGAGTAGGATGACGAGCAGCTCTTGAAATGACAGCTGCTTTAGAAGCAGAAGAGTGCAACACAGAGGCTGTTGTGGTGGGTTTTACTGTAGATATTAAAAAGATATTCAAAATATAAAGCTGATCTGTTCAGTAGCAGGCCTTTAAACTATGTTTAAACTTTAAACAATGACCTTTAAAATAGTCATTTAGTGACCATTAAAGCTACAATTTATGGAATTTTAAAACATTATATATTAGCTGCAGGATTAAATTACTTATCTCTGGCATAAAATGTAGAAGAAGATGAGCAAAGGCAGTGCTATGTAGAAAATCTAAAAGATCCCAGCATTTTGTGAGGGTGCCATTTGTATTCTCTCTCTGGTGCTGATGGGTTGTAAACCACTCTGGTAGCTAATTTTACAGTAGCACATCCTATTATGAAATCCAACAGTTGGCTTTAGAATGGGAAGTAGATAAGACTAGTCATTCAGCAAATGGCATCAATATGTCAGCAACTGGGCTTGTGCCGCAATGGCTATATCATATCCTGACGTGCAAAACACAACAACCAGTAGGTTAGGTGTAGTGCAAGCCTTACTCAGACAAAAAGTGTCCCTTACTACCACCTTCATATCTAACAAGAGAGACTGTCGTTTAAGGGCAAGCCAGCATCTATCATCGCAGGCACACAGCAAAATTAATATAAACCACCTTCTTTCACTGATGCAGACATTTATAATTTACACTGACCCAGTGAGAATGGATCGCTTTATATTCTTGCACCAGATTTCCATTTATAAAAAGGAAAAATTGTTCTATAATTCATATTTTAATTACAATTGACTGCAATACTATCAAAATAGCTTGAAAGTTCTTCCTTTTGCATTAGGAAAGTTAGTTTTGGATGCTTTGCAAAACATAAGGCAGATTTCTCTTTTCTACCCCCTTTGTGTACCAACATCAGCATTATTCCGGTTTATTCTTGCTGCAGAGGCACCAGTGCAACACAATACCGCTTTGTGCTGCTCTACAGAAAAAGTGTGGAGGGTTTTAGTTAAACAGAATCCAGAAGATATTTCCCTCAAGACAAATGTAAAAGTGATAAACATTTGCTAAACTGCCACATCCCCTTCACCAGGGAGTTCTCTCTCTCGTCTCCTCGGCCCTAGAGAAGACCAGGCAGACCTGGTTTGTAATCAGACACTTGCAACACCAAGGCAATAAGAGGAATGGCCAAGTCTCTCACAGGCACACAGTTAAACAATGCAAGAAGCAGGAGCCAGAACAACAACTTGGCACTGGACTCCTTAATCAGCCATGTGTCACGCCACTAGACAGCCTATAGCCCAGTCACCTAGCTCTAGGTGTAATAAGTACTATGACTCATGGTGCTAGTGAGCTATGTAAATAGAGTGAATCCTGCTTAATCAGGTTGAGAAAGGCTCAGTATCATGCATTTTGCATTCCTAATATACTGGGATACAGAAAATGAGCTCAATAAAACACTAAACTAAATCCAATCACATTCTCTATATAATGTATGAAATAGTAACCGAATACTAATTTGTTACAAAGGACATACTACAAAAGTTACCATGCACATAATACACTAGCTTGTCTTCCAAGTCACATGCGATGTAAGAGACATCCTTCCCAGTGAGACACCATGGCATTCCAACACTGGAAAGTTTCCTCTTAGTCTGCAGATGAAGTCATCTGCAAAGGTGGCAGAAATACGGAGAGTTAAAGGCTAGCAGTTTTGTAACTGTACCTTGTATTTGTAGCGTGTTTCAGTCTGTGCTAGCAGTATTCTCTTCCGTATTCCACAGGCGCCTGCGAAAGGGCAGTCCACATGATGCCTAAGGTTACTTCCATCAGCCTCACCAGGAAGCACTTTGCAAAACACACCAGCCATGCTGCCTCTCCCCCGCGAATTCTGGAGCAGGACATACTCAGACCGGATAATTTAGAGGCAGGCTCTTTGGCCCAGGGCCCTGACTGGCTCTGCCTATCTAGCACTAGGGAAGTAGTTCAGTGCCAGGTGGTCATTTGACGGCGCAGGGGAGCATCGCCGCTGCTGAGGCCAGTGCCAGCTCAGCATCGGCGGGCACCACAACACTGCTACTCTGGATGGGGGCACTCAGGAAGGATGTAAATTCCCGGTTCATCAGTTCACCGGTTAAATGTTAGGTTGACCCAATGTTTAACCAGTTAACTGATTAAGAGAGACCGCTCCAGCCTGACTGGAGCAGCCCCCACCTCTCTGGCCCCAGTGGAGCAGCTTTTGCCTGTGGGGCACCCAGGCCTGCTCCAGACAAGAGGAACTCTTATCCACAGCAGGCCCCCTGCCCACAGCAGGCAGGGAGCTGCTCCAGCCCCCACTGTTTAGCCAGAACCAGTAAACATTACCTGCTTAACCAGGAAGCTGGTTAACCTTTCACATCCCTAACTCAGCAATGCCGGAGGCTTTTCTGTTACAGATGGGGGCCTTAGCCACCTCTAAAGCATCCAGTGTGGAGGGAAGAGTCCAATACCTCCACTGGACACTGCTCCGTTGGAGAGAGGTTATGAGCCAAAGGCAACAGTGCCTGCTGGGGCACCAGAGTCAATGGCTCTGGGTCTTGAGCCTTGTGCACAGAGACCTTCTTGTGGTACAGAAGTGGCTTGAGAGAGAGAGCTGTGCCCCGTATGGAGAGCATCCTCGAGGCACCTTATAGTGTGCCTGCAGTATCAGTGATGCAGGACAGTGCGAGGTGCTGAAGCAGTCTTGGGTGCCGAGTGTCTCCAGCTAGAGAGTCCTTTCTCGGCACCGTTTCTTGAACCAACTCCACGGCGCTCTGTACTGAGTTTGCCCCGGAGCAGACAGTTCGTTAGTAACTCTTTCGGCCTGAAGTTGTGCTCTTTTCTCTTTCTGGGCTGGAAAGACCTGCAGATTTTGCAGCGCTCCAACTAGGGCTCCTCCCCCCACACACCTCAGGCACAAGTCATGAGGACGCTGTTTGAAACAGGGTTCTTTCATACCATACATAACTTAAAGCTGTAAGCTTCTGCATGTCCTGATACCCAGAGTGGGTGAGGGGGCGTGGGCTATCCTCCACTAACTACAGAGATTTACTCAACAAACCCTACCAAAGAGTGGCCAAGGAGATAACTGCTGGAGGATGATGGAAGACTTCCAATGCTGCTGCAGATGGTAAGGAGAAACGGAAGGGGCAATCGGGTCAGGAGGATTATATATTGAGCACCATGGAGACACCATTCCAAAGGGCTCCCCATCCAACCTGACAGGCTGCTAAGGGAAAAAGTTTCCAACGGTCATGCATACAATGCACGCACACCTTACTGGAATCAAAATGAACATGAACTCAAAGAAAAAAAATGCATTTTTTCAGTAGTAAGCAGATCTGGGGGATCACAGTTATCTGAGATGAAGTGGTACCTCCACTAATTTGAGTCAAAACCACAGAAGACAAAGACAAAAAATGGGATTTGATGTGCTATTTGAGGAGGAAGCACAGTGAGAAGTGCACAAGGACAATTGTACTCTCTGCACTGCATGATGCTTGTCAAAGCAGCTGCTGTATTGGAACAAACTGGAGATTTTTGAAAGGTAGAAGCATGCTCAGCAATAAGGTATAGGAGCACATTCAGCAACAATTCAAGAAAAGATTGTAATCTGAACAGAAAACACATCTGTATTAAGTAGACTTAAGCAAGCATTTTTAAAAGTATATATATTTTGTATATGATGCAATGAAGGAATTTGGAATGTGGGAGAAAATTAGGATGATACAACTGTGTTTGCAATTCAAAAAGGAGACTAAAAGGTAAGTGCAATCTCTTCCCCATTTGATACCAACACTAGACTAAGGTGGGAAGATGTGCTATCCACAGGACTCTATCACGGCTATTGAAATAATGGTGCAATTTGAAATTCTCAGATTGGGGATGAATGTAAATGGCCTCACCAACTTTCTGGTATATTGATGAACTGAGCTATCCGAGACAGAAGGTACAAAGGAAGGTCTGAGATTTGAAGGATGTGGCAGGAAAAATGAAAGGCTGGATCAAGTATATGGTTGTAAAATTATGATTTTGGACAAGCTTTCTTAGCAGCTGATAAATTAGATAGTTGAAACACCTAGGATTATTACCCATAACAATTAGATGAAGGAGAAAATAGAAGGCTTGATTACAGAGCAGGAATGCCTGTTACTTTTCTCTGCACAGAATATTCAGCTCACAACAACTGAAAAAGACCATTACAAGGTCTATTGTATAATACGCACAGTCAACCTCTGGAACTCCTTGCCAGAGGATGTGGTGAAGACTAGGACTTTAAAAGAGCTAGATAGATTCATGGAGGTTAGATCCATCAATGGCTGTTAGTCAGGATGGGTGGGAATCGTGTCCCTAGCCTCTGTCTGAAAATGGGTGACAGGGGAGAGATCACATGAGAATTGCCTGTTGTGTTCCCTCTCTCTGGGGCATCTGGCATTGACCACTGTCAGCAGACAAGATACTGGGCTAGATGGACTGTTGGTCTGACCCTGTTCTTATGTTCTTAATATGAATGGGAGACATGCAGGCACTTATTAAGACGACAGACAACTAACAAAAACCTTCAAAAATACTGGCTGAGATGAAGGTTTTGGACAATAAGGGAGGACTGTGGAGAAGCAGATCTAATAGGGAACTTCAGGAAGTTTATCGAGAAGCAACTACAGTAAATGTACCAGAATCCTAATAACGCCAATGGGCAGGGCATGAAATTAGGATGACACAAGACAGAACATCTAAGCATCTCTTGGAAGGACATAGTTGTGGTGTCTGACCAAAGAAAAGATGAAGGAAAAATTTTAAGCAAGATCTAAGAGCTCTTATTGTGAATTACCAACAATAGGGGAAAACATGCTTGACAGAAAGGTGAGAGAGTAAACAAAAAGACCAAGATCTTTCACGGTCTGAATCAAGGAGGAGTAATAAATGTGCATTACATTAACCTAGTTTAGGTAGTCATAAATGCATGCATCACCATAGTACAGTCCAAATCACAGGACAGAGTACCTCTCTCCTTTAGGCACAAATGTACAATGAAATTACTGAAGCTAAAACCATTTGGCCATTTTAAGTCCAGGAGAGGGCAGCCTGTAGTCATCTTAAATCACCAGCTGATCAAAGCATTGCAACAAATATGTTTACTCATGAAAATTCCATTGTCCTAAGAAAGCAGAAGAATAGACTTGGCTGGTAGACCAAATATGAATGTAACTTTTCAGAAAACTGTTTAAAATACACATTAGTAAGCCTTTAAATTCACTGTCACCTTTCTTTAATTGGCAGAGTCACACTGTCAGAGGAGATGGACACTATCTCTACTATTAGAACAGTAACGTGATGGTGTTCTCAAGACAAGAGTTCAGACAGAAATCAAGGACTGAATACCGTTCTCTATCTGTTCTGGAAATTAAAAGTTACATTTGAAAAAATGTAATCAAGTTTTCATATTTCTTTCCATTCGGAGTATCAATATTCAATTAAGTATATTCTGTCCTCACGTTACTCATTTACCTCACTGTAGAAACCAGCTGTGTGAACATTTAAAAATTTAACAAAGTGGACTCAACCTCTTAAATCAATAAGTTGACCTGTATTTTCCAAAGCCTTGACATGCTACAATGGACAAGATAACATTCTACAAATATACTAGAAGCAAGAGCAAGACCAAGGACAGGGTAGGCCCACTGATCAGTGAAGAGGGAGAAACAATAACAGGAAACTTGGAAATGGCAGAGGCGCTTAATGACTTAATGTTTCGGTTTTCACCAAGATGGATGGTGACAGGATGTTTAATAGTGAATGCTAATGGAAATAATGGGGTGAGTTTAGAAGTTAAAATAAAAAAGAACAAGTTAAAAATTACTTAAAAAAGTTAGAGGTCTTCAAGTCACCAGAGCCTGATAAAATGCATCCTAGAATATTCAAGGAGCTGATAGAGGAGATATCTGAGCCTTTAGCTATTATCTTTGAAAAATCATGGAAGTCAGGAACAATTCCAAAAGACTGGAAAAAGGAAAATCTAGTCCCCATCTATAAAAAGGGAAAGAACAATAATCCAGGAAACTACGGACCAGTCTGTGCCAAGGAAGATAATGGAGCAAGTAACTAAGGAATTCATCTGCAAACATCTGGAAAATAATAAGGTGATAGGTAGCAGCCAGCATGGATTTGTAAAGAACAAATCATGTCAAACCAATCTGATAGCTTTCTTTGATAGGATCTCAAGCCTCGTGAATAAGGGAGAAACGGTGGGAGTGGTATACCTAGATCTTTGACAAGGTGTCACATGACCTTCTTATAAATAAACTGGGGAAATATAACCTAGATAGGGCTTCTACAAGGTGGGTGCAATACTGGCTGGATAACCATTCTCAGAGTATAGTTATTAATGGTTCACAATTATGCTGGAAGGGAACAACAAGTGGGGTTCCACAGGCATCTGTTTTGGGACTGTTCTGTTCAATATCTTCATCAACCATTTAGATAATGGCATAAGGTTAATTGCATTAAGTTTGCAGATGATTAATGGCATTAAGTTTGCAGATGATTCCAAACTGAGAGGGGTTGCAACTGCTTTGGAGGACACAATGATAATTCAAAATGATCTGGACAAACTGGAGAAATAGTCTGAGGTAAATAGGATGAGGTTTAATAAGGACAAATGCAAAGTCTCCACTTAGGAAGGAACAATCAGTCTGACACATACCAATGGTAAGCGACTGTCTAGGAAAGAGTACTACAGAAAGGGATCTAGGGATCATAGTGGACCATGAGTCAGTGTGACACTGTTGCAAAAAAAAAAAAAAAAAAAAACAAGCATAATTCTGGGATGCATTAACAGGAGTGTTGTGAGCAAGACACAACAAGTCATTCTTCCACTCTACTCTGCGCTGATTAGGCCTCAATTGGAGAATTGTGTCCAGTTCTGGGCACCACATTTCAAGAAAGATGTGGAGAAATTGGAGAAGGTCCAGAAAAGAGCAACAAAAATTATGAAAGGTCTTGAGAACATGACCTATGAGGGAAGACTGAAAGAACTGGGCTTGTTTAGTTTGGAAAAGAAAAAAACTGAGTGGGGACATGCTAGCGGTTTTCAAGTATCTAAAACAGTGTCACAAGGAGGAGGGAGAAAAATGGTTCTCCTTGGCCTCTGAGCATAGGACAAGAAGCAATGGGCTTAAACTGCAGCAAGGGAGGTTTAGTTTGGACATCAGGAAAAAATTCCTAACTGTCAAGAGTGGTTAAACACTGAAATAAATTGTCTAAGGAGGCTGCGGAATCTCCATCACTGGAGATATTTAAAAGAGGGTGGATAGACATCTATCAGGGATGATCTAGACAGTGCTTGGTCCTAATGTGAAGGCAGGGGATTGGACTCAATGACCTTTTGAGGTCCCTTCGAGTTCTAGGATTCTATGATTCTATCATTTTTCTTATTGCAATTATAATCATGGAAGGTCTTACCAAAGAATTTATACATGGTGTCCATGAACTGCACTGCTGTCTCCCTCACCACCTTGCATCTGTATTTGCATTTGAGCCTGCATTCTTGCAATCATCTCTTGCATGCGACGAAGCTGAGGAAGACAAACAGTATAGAAAAAGTCCTTTAGCAAGCAGCTCTACACTGCCACAACAGATTGGTTTATTATTGAATAGGAAACAATTCTGCTCTTCTGATATTTAATTATATCAATGCCAGATGTTTAACATTTTAAAAATATATTGCTTTTTTCATGAACTATAATAAGTAAGCCATTTATTGATCAAGAAAACAGGCATCACTTTTGAAATATGACACCAATTTCCCAAGTGTGTCTCAGCAGAAGCTTCTACTTCCTCTGTTCCCTGATGGTGTTATTTTCTTAGTTACAATGATAAATTAAAATGGATTGCATGTGCTGGGGTTGGAGAACTGAGTTAAACAGGTCGGACCGCCCTGATCCGGCACCTTCGGAACCTGACCAGTCCCAAACGAGGGAGTTTGCCAGACCAGAAGAAGTCAGTTCCAGCCCCCCCCGGTCTGCAGCCCAGCCAGAGCAACCCCTTGGGTGGCCCTCCTCTCACTGGTTAACCCAGGGCTGATCAAGATGCAGCCCTGAGGCTGAATCCAGCCCACCTAACACTTGGATCCAGCCCACGGACTGCATCTGGCTGCTTTCTATCTATATCCTGCTGCCCATGCCACAGAATTTCTAGGTGGTAGCTCAGGCAGCAGGATCTTATTTAAATGGCTCATGGCTCCCTGTTGCGGCACTACCCTGGCAGGGGCCGGAGCCGCGAGCCTTTCAAATAGCCACAGCAATCCTGGGCAGCAGCCAGGCAACATGGCAGTGGTGGGGCTGGGAGCCACAAGCCCTTTGCTGTATTTTTAATTCAAAGCCTCCAGCTCCAGACAACTAAACGAGCGATTGGAGCTGGCCCGTGACCACGTAACAAAATTAATTAAGTGTGTTTCCCCCCACCCCCACAAAAATTATTGCCCACCCCGGTGTTAACCAATTAAAATGGATTTTACATGCCTGCTCCCACTCTGCCAGCCCCTCGGGCTCCTGCCCCTCCCCACTAAGGATGTAAAATCCCATTTAATCAGTTAACCAGTTAAATGTTACCTTTAACCAGTTAATCACTTAACCAGGATTCTGTGCCCTCCCCCCGCCCCCCCAATCCGTGGCATGCCTGGCTGGGCCGGAGCAGGCCCCCTGCCCACATTAGGCAGGAAGGCTGCTCCAGCCCAGCTGGGCTGCTGGTTAACTGGTTAGTGAACAGCATCACCTGGTAAGGGTGAAGCTTATTGGTTAACCTGTTACATCCCTCCTGCTGTCCAGCTCCCAGCCTCTGGAACTCTCCTGCCAGACCACATATGTTCCCGGACCAGAGAGTTCTGGTTTTTAGACGTTCAACCTGTGTTTACAGTTACTGAAGTTATTAGTAAAGCCATTGTCTGCAAGCTGCTTCTTATATCCCCTCGATCCATCCCTCCCATCCTCAACAGAAAGAGGCAATAGTTACTCCAGCTATAGTGAAATAATTCAAACAACCTCTTCTGTGGCAGTTAAGGATTGCGGCTGGGAACCCTGCAAAACTGGTAAGGCAACCACCCATCCAGACAAATATATAGTCTATTTAAACTAAAAACTAAGAAAAATTATATTGGTGTTTTACAAACACCATTCAGTAATTCCGGACTGTTTGAGTCTTTATGTGCAGGAGCCAGGAAGCCACTTATATGCAATGTGGTTGGGTTAAGTAGTCTTGTGACAGAGTGCTGGGCAAGAACTCGAGGCAGTTAACGGAGGCAAACTGGAGCTGGCTAGAAAACCTGCACCTGACTGGCAAGCGGCAAGCAGCAGCCCACTTAATTAGCTTGGGGCTCCATACAGGCCCCAGGGAAGGAAGCCAGAGATTGGAAGGAGAGCTGTAAGCTCTTCCCTTTTGGATGCAGAAACTGAGAAATCCCTCAGATTGAAAACCCAAGTTGTATGTGGTGAGACTGAGTAAACTACACCAGTGATTGCTGAGTCCCAGGATCTTTAGAGTGGTTTTTAAACGCAGCAGAAGCAGGAGCAAAGGGGACCTGCTACAAGTCTTCTTAAGTTCGTTAGGCTACTAGAATGCTGGTCTTGATAGATTTAAAATAATGGAGCCAACACTGCTCTAGGAAGATTTTTTTAATGTCTGACTCCTGCATTTAAGTTTTCACCCTTAATGCTGAATTAACTGATTTATGCAATTATTTTTTAAAATGAAGTTAGCATAACAACCTACAACATTAATCCCTCCTGCCACTTCCTAGATTGACAAGCCTACCGCCCCGAAGTTAATCACTGTCCTCTTCAAGAGTTCATCTCCTCTCCAGTGGGAAGACCACCAGTAGAAGGCAGAGGAGGAGTCCGACCCTTGTTAAAGGGACACAATGAAAGGCTTCTGCAGTTGTGCAAAGCAAGATGTTTTACAAACTCATCTCTAGAGATGATGGGGGAAGTTTAGTAACAGAAGGAAGTTAGTTGACTGATTATCAGATTGTATATTGCAATTCAAATTTGCAGTGAAAGATGTAATCTTCCTTTGCCTGTAATGCTTTTCACACTTGTCTCAAAGCACTGGTCCTCACTGAATAATATATATAAAAAAAAAGCGAAATTTACAACACAAGCACTTCTCTACTGCCCTGCCAGGGGGCTAATCTTGGCTTAGCAAAACTGTATCTAAAGGCAATAAGATAATTCAGTGTCAGTTCTCCATTAAATGAACCTGGTGCCTTCAGAATGCTCCAAAGGCGCAAACTGATGCATTTTGTAGCAGGGATTTTGCAATATGATCACATCTGCTCACTAGAACAGGAGTGGGCAAAAGGGCTTCTGCGGGCCGGATCCAGCCGGCCAAGTGGGTGGATCCAGCCCATGGAGGCCCTGCTGCTTCCCCCGCCCCCAGGCCAATTAGGGCCTGGGGGCAGGGGAGCACCCAAAGCCTTCTCCACTCCGTCCCCACCCTGCGAGCAGTGCGTGGCACTTCAGAGCACTGCACACTGCTCGCAGGGCGGGGGGAGAGCGGAGGAGGCTTCATGCATTCACCCGCCTCCAGGCCAATCAGGGTGTGGGGGCAGGGGAGCTGCATGAAGTTTCCTTCGCACTGCCCTGGCCCTGCGAGGAGCCTGCAGCACCTTGCAGGGTGGGAGGAGGCTTCCCGTGCTCCTCCGCCCCCACACCCTGATTGGCCTGGGGGTGGGGGAGCGTGCCAAGCCTCTTCCAGGGCATGGGTGCCTAGTGGGAAGGGGGGGGGCACAAAGGGGCTCCTCCATCCCCAGACCAATCATGGTCTGGGGTAGCCCCGCCCCTTCCTATTTAGACCCCGCCCCTTCCCAGGCAGCTCAGGGCTACTTCAAAAACTTTTGAAGTGGCCCCCGGGCAAAAATTATTGCCCACCCCTGCACTAGAAATTTGAGCGAGCCCCAGCTCACTTCACACAGGACTTAAAAACAGCCAGGAGATGGCAACTACTTTCTGACCCCAAAACAGATATGAGAGGCAGCCAGGAGATTTAAGGTTCCATGTACAGTGATTGGAGCCATCCAGTCCTGTCCAAGTTGAAATTTTGAAAAGCAAACAAAGCAGTTTTGATGTGATCACAGCAAGCAAGCAGCTGTGGCAATTCTTAAGAGAAAGCTTTCACACTCTTACTGCTATTATTTTGTTAAAACTGTTTAAAAAAGCCATTCTGCACTGAGATCAGAATGAAATATTTAGCTCCAAAGAAAATTAAGGAATGAAAGGCAGGCATTTTTGCTATCCAGAGTTTGTCTATAAGAAAAAGATCTTACTTCAGCTTCCTTTTCCAGCAAAATTTGATCTTTATTCACTTCCTCATCTTCAATTTTCCTAAGATTAAAAGAGATAGACAAACATCCATCAACAACATGCGTCACTGAGGTCATGGATTCCAGGACTTTCAGAGACCTCCATGACATTTTCTGCTTCAGTCTGGGGCTGCCTGGGGATGCCCTCGTCTCCTTCGACTGTAAAGACTGGGCTCTCATTCTCTACACTAAGGTCAATGCTAGGTCATCGGCTTCCGTGATTTTCTTTTTATTGCCTGTGACCCGTGTCTGACTTTTACTAAAATAACCGCAACAAAATTTTAATCTTCTGAATAAACAACCAAGATTTGCTTTCTGAACTAGGCTTGCAGTCTTATCTCTCACATGCAGTTTCTTTAAATACACATAGGATTTATTCAGACACTTTCCCCATATCAACTGAATTTTTTTTCATAAAAATGAACCTTTTTTTTTTTTTTTATAGACCCAGTACACTTGTTTCCCCCAGCCACCTAAAAAAAGAAGCAGCAGCTTAAGACAGGCACAAGTGAGGAATACAGGAGACGGTTCCTTGCTGTGAATCAAGACAGCTGTCTTCCTTCTTCTAGTTGTAAGACTTCATACTATTTTTGAACAGTATGGTTAAATTTTTTTTTTTAATTTAAAAATCGGATTTTGATTTAAACTGGATTTGATTTTTTTAAAATTCAATAAAATACTTTTTTAAATGAGAGAAATTTAGTAACCGTTACAATTAAATCTCATCTTAAGCATGCTAAACCTAAACTTACAGTCTCACAAATTTGCATCCATGGAAGTTACTAGGAATACTTAAAATTTAACCAACATCCAGGTGTTAGTAATTGTTTTGGGTACGACACATGCTTAAATTTCCCTGCCAATTTTCTTCTGTCCCCACTACAGCGTGAAAGGTTCATTCAAACTACATGCAAATCTAAACATACATTAAGTGCTGATGCTTACTAAGAAGATGGTAATTTGACACACACCACTTCATAATACTAAAGTCAGATGCAGTCCCTAAGCTTACAACTAGAAAGGAGACAAGAGCGTCGTTAGTATAATACCACAAACATACTGACTATCCTCATTTTGTCAGGGGATCTCGGTGCACACTGCCTATTTCCTGCTCTTGGAAGATTACAAGGTAGAAAGAGGAGAAGTTTTATCTGCACTCCACGAGATTCTAGGGAACACACAATCCCCCAGATAGACCAATTCTATATTAAAGCTATATTACAACAAGCCCTTGAAACACTTGCTAGGTAACAGGAATCCAGTAAACTAAGACTAGAGAGGGGATCCAATTTCATAAAGGTGGCTGGAAATGGAGATGAACACCATACTGGTGTGCCTGAAGGGAGAACTGAAATTAACAGACTATCAGAGGGGTTGGGACTTATTCCTATCATAACCTATCTGATTTTCTGTCTAGTTTTAACAGGAGGGAAAATCCACTTTGGTTGTGAAAGCTTGTCAGTTCCACTGGTGTGATTATGTATCTCTCTAGTGGCTGAAATATTTAAAAAAAAAAAAAAAAAAAAAAAAGGAGTTTTCAACCTTTTAAATCAAGGCATTGGTGTCCAAGTGTCACTAGTTTGGCCTGCTGAACTGTCTATGGTGATGGTTTTTAAGAACTGAATTTGTCTCTGAGGGAAGAGGAAAGGCTGGGATTCATGTAAACTGAAAATAGTTGATCTGGGAGTCATTGTGAAGACCATAGCATTCTTAACTCTCCTAACTCTGTTGGCTATGCAACATTATAGGCATAAAGCCTACATAAAATTATTTTAGTCAATGACATCTCTCTGCAAACAGGATTAATAGAATTCTGAATACACAAGAAGCAGATCTGGTGAGTAAGGTGCTGTTTCTGCCATCACTTTTCCAGAAAGAAAAAATGTAAGAGGCAGCTAGCTGTGTCAAACAGCTGGTGACAGGACAATGGTAAAGGATGGACAAGTTTTCTTCTGTGCTTAGCATGAAACACACAAAAACAAACCCCAATAAAACTAGAAGGAAAAGTACAACTCCATACATCCTTTTCATTTCATTAACTCAACTGTATGTCCAGATTTTACTAACAATTAATTTCTTCTAATCATGTTTAAACTATAGGAGTTAAGAGACACCGACCATTAGTTTCTAGTGTTTGGTTACAGCTCCTGAACATCCTATGTACCCCAGATCCTGCTACAACAAGGTCAGGATGAGAAGGACAGAAAAAGGTAGACTCAGAGGAGACAAAGGTAGACTGTAACCATGCATGACAACCTGCCGCCTCTCTTAAGTCTCTCAGAGCGGAAGTTCTCATAGTGAAGGTCCTGGGTCACTTCCTGAAGATCTTGCATATGGGTGCTGAAAGGAGAAAAGGAATTGATAGTGAAAACCATGCTGTGTGTCAGATCATAACTTGAGGCACTTTCTTGATGCATGATTCAAACATAGTATGACTAAGGATAGCCTGGTCATTTGAACCCAAGACACAGAAACACAAGTGTTCTTTTATAACCCTTACCTCACCGAGCATATTCCCTGCCTGCCTCACGACATTAACATTCATTTTTTACAATAAATATTTCTCTTGAGCAGTAGCAGGTCACAACTACCAGAATTGGGAGCTGTCTTTCCTCAAAGAATTACTCCCTCTTCTTGGAGAAGGCTTAGGTGAAAAGGGCAGGCCCATCCAGGGTCCTATGAAAGATCTTACTGTCCTTAATATTAAGTCTCCCAGGCCCCAGTGCTGTATGAACTAGATGAAACACCTTGTGATATAGATACCAATATTATAAAATTGCAATAAACCTGACCAGATATGCCATGTAAGGTATCTGTGAAAGTGTGATAATTTGCCAAGCATGATAATCATGTCTATTTGCTTGTATCACCTTTGTATTGTAAGTTGTAGATTCAGAACTTGTGCTGTGCTTTTAAGTGACACCCCAAGACAAAATGGCATCAGCACTAACCCTGCTTGATGGCCCATCAAGTGTTATTAGCTATACAATGAACCCTTTGAAACAAGCCAGGGGATACTCATTATGAGTCTGCAAGGCATGCAGGGGATCAGAAGCACAGTTTGTGATGTTTAACTTCAGTGTTAACCATGAGTATGTGATCTCCCTTTTGCAGCCTACCATGACCCTGTCCTTTTCAGGGGGTGTGAAAAATGCAAATCCTTGAGCAATGTATTTATACTGATCTAGCCCCACCATATAGACAATGCTAGATGGAAAAATTACTCCTTCAATCAACCTAGCTACTACCTCTGGGGCAGGTGAGTTACAATACTGGTAGGAGAACTCCTCATGATGGAGTAGTTAGTGTCTACAACAGTGCAGCTGCAGCACTAGTGAAGACAGCTTCACAGAAGGAGAGTGTATGACTGTCTGGCAACATTTTAAAAACAAAACCAAACAAAAAATACAACCAAAAAAAATTTCCATTATTTACAAAACAATGTACTGATACTTTTTCCTATCTATCTTTCATTCCATCTTCCGGAAATGATTGCTATCAAGATTTTGGCTGCTCTATCTTCAGAGCAGGATAGTTTGGCTCCCTCTCATGGCTACCAGGATAGTTCAGTGTGCAGCTTCATTTGACTGGCTGTAGGCAGTGTAGCATGCCAACCTTTCAAAGAAGCTGACTGGAATCTGACAATGGGCTGACCTTTAGTTCTAAACCTCACAGAAGCCTAACCCAAGCACATAGCTTCAAAAGCTTTAGTACACTGTTTATTCCTTCAAATTTAAGATGTTTGCAAGAAAGCTTTTTAATCAAAGCTGGGAGACTTTAACAACTAATTTAACCTGTGATAGGTAGATCAGATTGCTGAACATGTGAGATCTGAGAAAAAGTTCATTCACACCTGAGTATTTCCTTCACCTAGCCAAAAGTCTGTATAGTTAGGGGCTCTTTATAATGAACATTCTTTTGCAGGAGGGATGACTACTGATTAGTGTATTATTAGAGACCATTTCTACCAAAAGACTGTATATCCGCATAGATGGTGAGGTCTCTCTCGTAGGATTCTGAGAACGTATGTACTTAATGCCTAGTTGCTGCTGTGAGGTTTCTTTGTATACATGCTGTGTTTTTGTAGACGTGTTGGTCCCAGGCTATTGGAGACACAAGATAGATGAGAATAATTTGTCCAATAAAAATTATTACCCTCACCCACCTTCTCTTTAGTTTCCTTGTGCAAAAGCTTGGCCTGTCTATCCCAATATCATCTCACTTACATTTGGTCAAATGTATGGCAACATAACGGAGCTATTAGGTCTTGTTTACGTGGGGAAATGAATGTGGTATGACCTAAAATGTGAATTTAAACTGGCATGAACTCCTATGTGGACACTCCTTTCAGTATCAACTTAGGTGACTGGAACAGGTTTGAATTTCAACCAAAAACACTTATCAAAATAAGTGTCTACACAAGAGTTTGAATCAGTTTAAGCTTAAAATTGGTCTTTTAACAGATATGTTTAAAACAGGAACTCTTCCCATGTATAGCAGGCCCTACACTCTGAAATGCAAGCCTTAAACGAGGCTCAGCTTTTGACACCCCTCCACCCCCATGAAAATAGGACTGCAGAGTGACAAATCACTAGGAAACACTTAATTTTTTTCAATTTTAGTTCTGTGCAGATATTTTGATTACACACAGGATTAAGTTTTGATGGAAGTGTAAAAGTCTTACATTAGCATGGTTCTCAGCTTCAAGAAGTCATTGTGTTCTGGGTTCTCCACTTCAACTACACCCCATGGGTAGAGACGACCTCTAACTTTTTTACCTTTGGCTTCAATCAACTGATTGGATCCCACTACACAAAATGGGATACTGGCCTGAAAATCAGAGTCACCAAGAATGAACTAGAACCAAAATATAACCAATAATATATTCAATTTCACTAGACACTGCATAAAAGAGCAATAAGCTTTTATGTAGTACTTTTCATCTGTAGTTAAAGTAATTTACAAAGAAGGGCAAGAATTATTCCCATACTTGGGCACAGAGTTAAAGTGACTTTTCCAAGATCAGTGGCAGAGCCTGAAACAGAATCTAGGTCTTGTTTTAAAATTAAATATTGTGCAGCTATCAACTATTTTTAATCTACAAACTATTCTTACCTTCAGGAGCCTGGTCTGTTCTTTAAAATCTTCATCCTCATCTGATTCTGCATCAGGCAAGTGATAAATCTTAATGCCATGTTGTTCAATTTCATCCAGAATCTGAAAGAGCATACCAAGAGTAAAGTTAACATACTTGACAAATTGAACTAATTTCACAAGAAACAAGATTTTAAAAAATCCTACTTACTTAGCCTTTGTTTAAAAACAAAGGCCATAATTAGGAAGAGTGATTGTAAATCAACTTTTTTTAAGTTATCCTGAGCTGTTCTAAACTAGGGATGTGAAGGACTAGTCGACTATCCGATAAGCAAATGCTTACTGGATAGTCAACATGCTAGTCAATTAATCGCTTCCTCCCTCTTGCTGCCTCTATCAGAAAGAGGCAGCGAGGAGTGGGGTGGGGGAGAGGGTACTTCAAAGTGGCAGCACTGCTTGAAGCCTGGGGCCAGACCCTGGGCTTCACGTGGCGCTGCCGCTTTGAAACGCCGCATACAGCTGGGGTGTCCCCAGGCTTCCCATGGCATTTCAAAGCAGCAGCGCCGTGTGGAGCCCTGGATCAGCTGGGGTCTCCCCCACTAACCCTGGGCTCTGTGCAGCACTGCCACTTTGAAATACTGCGAGGAGCCCAGTGTCAGGCTGCATGCAGCACTGCAAAGCGGCAGCACAACACGGAGCCCAGGATCAGCTGGACTCCCCAGCTGATCCTGGGCTCCATGCAGTGCTTTCGCCCTAGGGCTGTTGCTACACTTCAAAGGCGGAATCCCCCTATCGACTAATCGAATAGTCGATGCAAAATGCATCAACTATTCAATTAGTCGATATTTAACATCCTTATTCTAAACACCCATAAATGTTACTTAATATAAAAATCTTGCCCTCAAATTTGAGACAAACGACAATGCTGTTCCTTCCAACTCTACCATGTTAGCATTTGTAAAATTCCCATCTCTTCCTTGGGGAAATGCAGGCTTACACTGTAGAGAGATACACATCAAATTTACCTAAAAGATGATGGCACCAATTAACATAGTAATTATGTATAGGGAAGCATGTGGCTTTGCAATTAGCTGACTGGTCTGTTTTACAACAATGCCTTTGAGATAATCAACTAATATAACAATAAATTTTAGTGAGAAGAGGCCCTGAAACATAAGCCCATGTATCACAGGTCTAGTGTGATGCCTGTTGCTTAGGCAAAAGTAGTCAAGACTTTGCTAAGAAAAAGAGAAGTTGAGCTGTAAGCAAGAGGCAGGCCCTACTCACAGAATCTGGCAAGAACAGGGCTGATGTTGCAGAAACAGATGCCTAAGAGGTATTAGGCACAAGTTATACAAACACATTCCATGTAGTACCATGACACTGACACCGCCACACACACCCTAGATAATAAGGGCATACTGACCCATCCTCAGGCTAAGGTCAGAATGATACATGCTGGACAAGGAGGTTTTGATCTAACCACACGTACAAGGTAATGGACGGCATCCTGATACGTCAGAGGGTGGCACCTAGATACGTCAGGAGCCATACATAGCTTGTTTGCATCTGTGTAGAAAGATGCATCTGAGAGGGCCTGTCTTTGTCTGGCCTAGCAGGCAGCGGGAAGTCCCATCACTGACTGAACTGGTCCATTGTCAGGGTCACATTTGCCTGTTGGTCTGACAGTTTGCTGGCAATAATTCCTGTGCTTTGTTTGGCAATAAACCTGGCCAAGTGCCTTCATCCCTTACCTGAGTCTGTGGTTATTGGGTGATTTTGCTCACCAGCTATCTGTGCATAGCCGAGGAGGCACAAAGAGGCAACACACACATATAGCAGAACATCAGCATCTTACAGACCGTCACACTGGTAGCAACTGATAACATTACATTTATCAGCAGTATTCTCTATAAAGTGTGTTCATAAAATGTGTTTAAAAGTAATGTAAGTGCAATATCCCCTTCCTCATTACATTCCTTGCTCAAAAGACAATTCAGCACTTAAATTTTGTTTTAGAAGAAAATGGTTTGCTTTCCACAGCTACACAGCAAAACATACCTAAATATTATATAAACATCAAATCAAAACCCTACTTGAAGTTTGTGTTTTGGTATGGAGACTGCCATCTTCACTATTGTGTTGGAGAGAATTTTCCATTGGGAAAGTCACTAAATGGAACAGCAATTCTGAGTGAGTAAACATATATTTTCTCTCTCTCTCTCTCTCTCTCTCGGGCAGATGGTGTCAAGAATTACAAGCTTAAAAACAGGTTCGGGGTTCTCAAATAACTCTACCAAAGCATGAGTCATGTAATGAACAAGTGCCTCATTAACACTCCACTTCCTATTGGTGACAATCTCTGTGGCAACAAAAGCAACTACTTACTTAACATTGCCTTGCCATATAATATACAGTTAGCTGTTCGTAAGATGTAGTACTGGTAAAGCAAGAAGAGTTGACATGATGTGAGAACTAGCTTTGGATGGGCTACTTACTGGTGGCTCCTGGATCACGATTTGGAAGCCACCAATATTAAACAGGCAATCACCCCTACTCCTTCCAACAGAGCGAGCACACTTATTATCAACTTCTCTCCTCAGCTGGCAAGAAGAAAAGATTTCCCACACTATTTGCTTCCCTTTTTACTTTAGCTCAGAAGATGAACTGAAAAATAGAAGAGCTAAATGAGGGAACCGCTCCCATTCCTGGGGGGGAATGGAAGAAAAAGACTGGCACATATGAAGCAGTAAGGAAATGGACCTAACTCCTGAATTCAATCTGGCAGTAAACAGATGAAATTCAAAACAAAACCACATACACAACATAAATTTCAATGTATTATACACAGCATACAATGAAAATGCTTTCCTACCACAGTCCACACTAGTCTAAACATGATGAAGACTGTTTACAAGGAAAATAGTAGCATCCAGGGATTAAGGTCTACCAAATTTATTGTTAAATTCTTTTTTTTTAAATTTAGACTTCTAAAAAAGTGAGAGAAAAAAAGCACTCTGAATTTTGGGGGTGGGGGAGTCAGATTTACTTCAAACAATTCAACTTGGAACTGCTTATTGATCCCAGTTAAATTTTCAGCACAAAGTAAAAATACAAACCCTGTGGGGCCACTAGTTTAAAAGCAGACTCCTATGATGAATTTGGGCTCACACAAATCCTTTATTTCTGCCCCTCCCTCAATTAAGAGCTGACTGTTGCCAAATAGCAGTACTTGTATTTCAAAGGCAAATTTCATGAACTGCAAGAACTGACCAAACTGTAGAATGAAGGCTGAAAGGATTTACAGACCGAGTGGAAATTTTAAATTTAAAAGAGCTGGGGGGTCAGGTCACCATGACCCCTTTTGTAAAACTCACAACTAGTATAACTAGCTCTTACTTGATTTAAAAATTGAAGAGTAAAACTTAAACACCTTTCAAAGGCTCTTAGTAACTGACACAGTGTTTAAGAAGGGTTGGAATAAGCTAGTACCAAGCAGTGGGATTCACGGTGTCAATACATAAAGAAACTGATGATGTATTTTCAGTGTTTAAGTGATAATAAAGGAGTCTACATTTTTTTTGCTAGTGCTAACCTATTGCTTTAGATAGCCAGCCCCAAATTTCTAAAACTGATTTACAATTTAACACTAGCCTGCACAGTCTGACCATTAGGGATGTGAACAACTAGTCGATTATCCAATAAGCAAATACTTCTCAGTCAACATGCTAGTCGATTAGTTGCTTCCCCACTCCTTGCTGCCAAGAGGCAGCAAGGGGGGAGGGAGGGAAAGGAGTGCTTCAAAGCGGCAGCGCTGTGTGGAGCCCAGCGTCTGCTGCTTTGAAATGTTGCGTGCAGCAAGCGTGGAGCCCGGTGTCAGCTGAAGACTCCCCTGATGACCTGGGGCTCCATGCAGTACTGCCACTTTGAAACTTCCTGTTGCTACACTTCAAAGGCAGAAGCGCCCTTACTGACTAATCAAATAATCGATGCAAACTGCACTGATTATTCGATTAGCCAATTAATCGAAATTTTACATCCCTACTGACCATTGCTGAAAATGTTTTAAGAATATTTCAGTCAAAACAAGGATCAGAACCCTCAAGATGCCATAGGGCCGTGGATGTTTTCTGGCAAATTTTGCAACATGGTACACCATGCCTGTATGGTGTCATGTGGAAGACCACCACTGTTCTTGGCTGTATTTGGATGAAGTCTCCCTGCTTGCCTAAACTAGTATTACTAGTACCCAACATTAATATACTTCAATGCAAACAAAATCAGATCTTACCCTTTTCTTCAGCCTTTCCCGTTCCTTTAGAGTAAGAGTATCAGCTTTTGCAATGACAGGTACAATATTCACTTTGTTGTGTATGGCCTTCATAAACTCAACATCCAAGGGCTTAAGACTAAAAACAAAAACAAAAGAGTTGAATTTTAAAGGAGTATTTAAATATCCAATTTGTTTTTACACTAAGATGAACATGTACAGTAATTCCTCATTTAACACTGGAGATATGTTTCAGAAAATGATCATGTTAAGTGAAAACGTGTTATGCAGGGTCAATTTTCCCACTGAAAATAATGGAAAAGGTGGGAGTTGCATTTCAAGTGGTAGTGTCTGTTGGGACCGGGACATAAGGTTGGGGGAGAAAGGGGACTGGGTTACAGCAGGGAGGGAAGGTGTTTGGCTCTGGGGAAGGAAGGGGAGGAGAGGGGAGGGAGATTGGGTTGGGAGCATGCCCCTGTGACGGCTCTGCTGGGACCCGCACTGTGTCCGGCGAGGGGGTGTTGCCAGGGAACGGCACGGCAAGCGCTGAACCCTCCGCCGCTTTGCAGGGAGGCGGGGGAAGCCCCACACAGCCGCCAGCGACGGGCCAGCTGCGGAAACCCAGCTGCCGGCCTGCAAGCGGGGGCAAGGTGTCCGGTGAGGGGGAGTCAGCGGGGAACAGGGCGGCAAACCCTCCGCCGCTTTGCAGGGAGGTGGGGGAAGCCCCGCGCAGCCGCCGGCAACGGGCTGGCTGGGGAAATCGTATTATTCTGGGGACGGTTGTGTAATTCAAAAAACGTTCCCTAAAAAAATCGTGCTATCACGAAAACATGTTAAGCGGGCACATGTTAAATGAGGAATTACTGTACACAACTGCACAAAGATAAGGTCCTCCCACAAACACAATTCTTAAAGTTTCCACTTTCAACAGTTCTAGGTTCATTGTTATCCAAAACATCCCCCATTTGTCTCCAAAAGGGTAAATTTATCACCTCTAACAGTGCTATGTTACACTTTATATATGACCCACCTGTCTTGTTTCTCAAAACTTAACCAATTCACACTCTTATAAGTAAAAGATGTCCCCCAAAAGGTTTAGTGATACCTACCCATGACCAAATGGTGAAATGAAGTAGAAGCAACAGTGCACCCGATTATCTACAATATGACGCCTGTTCAAGCCACTCTCGTCATGCAGATACCGCTCAAATTGCTCATCGATATAAGAAATTATGGTTTGAAAACTGTAAGAAACATGTGGATTAATATAGTTATGCTGACCATTTAGACACTCACTGTCCATAGTCTGAACAGGAGCTTTGTAGCAATTTGTCAAGGAAAAATAAAGTCACCATGTTACCCTTTAAAATCAACCAAGCTACCACTACCCTCAATATCAAGCAAGTACTGTGGCAAAGAAAGTAAGATAAGCTAACAAGACTGGAGACCGCAGAAGTCCATACCATTGGTATGAAATGAGCAGTAAAAGCAGGGCAGCCAGCACGCCCCGTCCTCAGGGAGCCCTGGCCTGCAGGGCAGCAGCAAGACAGGAGAGCCCCGTCCCAGGAGGGGTCCTGGCCAGGCAGGAGAGAAGTAGGGCCCCAGAGGCTGGAGAGCTCCATCCTGGGGAGTTCCAGCAGGCTGGAGCCAACACAGAGAGGGGGAGCATCCTGGGAGGCCAGTGGAGAGGACCTCTCCATATCTGGCAAATTCTCTCATTCAGGATGGGTCAGGTCCTGAGGGTGCCAGAGAGGGGAGGTCCAACCTGTACTGTGCTCAGATCCGGGCATCACACTTTCAAGAAAGATGTGGACAAATTGTGACACCCTGTCACGTTATTGGATTTTAAATTGAGCAGACAGATCACTGTTGCACCCACGGGTGGTGTTTGCCCCAAATTCTGTACACAGGGGGCCATGTGAGGTGTCAAATGAAAGCATATGCTCTACTGATTTTATGTCTGACGCTCGTGTACTTGTGTGATGTCTATGTGGAGTTATGAACATGGGCTCTGTTCTTGTACTGTAAATGTTCTCTGTCTGGGAGGGAGCAATGGGCCTGGACTGCCCATTGTGAGGAAGGCGTGTTCAGTGACTGACTGGCTGTGCTAACTTGCACTGCTTCATGGACAATGGCTCTCAGAATGGCCAATACACACCTGAGGAATGCGTCTGGAAGCCTGCAGACTAGCCAGTACCTCATGGCTGCTAGCATGTGAAACACAGATAGGTCACTTGATCATGTGACCAGCTCCAGTTTGGGAGACACCGGGAATATAAAAATCCCATGAGGGCATCTCCATCTTGTCTTCAATCTTGCTCCTGATCCCACATGCAGCCTTGCTAGGCACAGAGAGCTGGGAAGGATTGCTGACCTGTCCTGATACAGGATGTGCACCAGAGACTTTTAAGCTAGCAGTTTGTAACATCTCTGCTAACAGCCTATATCAAGAACTTAGTGATTGATGTATGTAATGTATTCTCCTTAATCTTACTCTCAACCGTTTCTCTCTTTTATTAATAAAAGCTTTAGATTTTATATTCTAAGGGGTTGGCTCAGCATGTTCTTGTGTGTAAGATCTCAAGTGTAGATTGACCTGGGACTGTTGCAGGTTCTTTGGGAACCTGTTGCAGGTTCTTTGGGAAAGCTGAGGTGTCTGAGGGGTTTTGCTTGTGAGGCTTCCTGCTGGCCAGATGGGCAGCTGAAGTGCTCTGTGTAACTGGTTTGTGGCCTATTTGGGAAAGATCTCCAGTTGAGGGCTGTAAGTAGCCCTGGTTTTGAGCAATTCGCCCTCAGCTGATGCCCTCAGCGGTGCCCAGACCCAACCCAGTCTGTCACACACCCTTTTAGATAGCAGTTTTCAAGTATCATGTCCCCCCCTCAGTCTTCTCTTTTTTAAACTAAAGAAGTCCAGTTCTTTCAGTCTTCCCTCATAGCTCATGTTTTCTAGACCTTTCATCATTTTTTGTTGTTCTTCTTTGGACCTTCTCCAATTTCTCCACATCTTTCTTGAAATGTGGTGCCAAAAACTGGACACAATACTCCAATTGAGGCCTAATCAACTTCTTGTGTCTTGCTCACAACACTCCAGTTAATTTAGCTTATATATTAAGTTTAGGTTAAATATTAAGGAAAATTAACACTAATAGTTAAATGCTGGAATCTGTTACCAGGGAAGGTTGTGGAATCCCCATCAAAGGAGGTTATGTTAGAAAAACACTTTTAAGAAATAGACCAGGTATACTTGGGTGCTGCCCCAACACAGCCAGATAGGCATGGGCAACCTCCAAATATCCCTTCCATCCTTACATTTCTGGTGTGTGCGCTAAGGGCACAACATACCTGCATATCAGCAATTTAGTCCCAAGGAAAGAACATGAGAATGAACTTCAAAGACTCCAAAGAGACGTGAATCTTCTTCTCTATCTGTCAGTACAACCGTGACATACATACCAGTCCCGGCAATTGATGGCATCACCATATCCTGGGGTATCTACAACTGTCAAACGAAGCTTAACACCCCTTTCCTCTATTTCCACTGTTGAAGCTTCGATCTGCACAGTCCTTTCAATTTTTTCTAGAAAACAGCAAACTTGATCTTAAAAAGAAGTCTCATAAATGTAGTTAATTTTTGAAGCTAGATCAAGAATAACCAGTAAGTGGAATTATTTAAGAGGCTTTATTCTACTAATAACCTTATACCGATTGGTGCGGGGGAGCACCTGGATCGGACGGAGACTTCTCTTACACGAGGCTCCATAGGTAGGGATTCCCTAGAAGTTAGTCAGATAGGGAACGTGGGAAATAATATATGGGCAAGATCAGATGTGATACAATCGTGCATAAAAAAATCCAATGTGTCTGTGAAAGGCGGACATATAAATAGTGGTAGTTTTCTAACATGCTTTTACACTAATGCTAGGAGTCTGTCTAATAAGATGGGTGAACTGGAGTACCTCATATCAAAGGAGGAAGTTGACATAATAGGCATCTCAGAAACATGGTGGAATGAGGACAATCAGTGGGACACTATCATACCGGGATATAAATTATATCGGAAAGACAGAACAGGTCGTGCGGGTGGCAGAGTGGTACTATATGTGAAGGATAATATAGAATCAAATGAAGTAAAAATCCTAAAGGAATCAAAATGTTCCATAGAATCATTATGGATAACAATTCATTCCTCTAATATGAATATGGCATTAGGAATATATTACCGACCACCTAACCAGGACAGTGATAGTGATGCTGAAATGATAAGGGAGATTAGAGAGGCTACCAAAATAAAAAACACAGTAATAATAGGAGATTTCAATTATCCCCATATTGATTGGGTGCATGTCACCTCAGGACGGGATTCAGAGATTAAATTTCTTGATGCCTTAAATGACTGCTTCTTGGAGCAGCTAGTACAGGAACCCACAAGGGGAGAGTCGATTCTCGACCTAGTCTTGACTGGAACGCAGGATCTGGTCCAAGAGGTAACTGTTACTGGACCGCTTGGAAATAGTGACCACAATATAATAACTTTTAATATTCCTGTGTTGGGAAGAACACCGCAGCGGTCAAACACTCTGGCATTTAATTTCAAAAAGGGGAATTACACTAAAATGAGGAAGCTAGTTAAACAGAAACTAAAAGGGAGAGTAATTAAACTAAAATCCCTGGAAGCTGCATGGGAACTGTTTAAAGACACCATACTAGAGGCCCAACTTAAATGTATACCCCAAATAAAAAAACACAGTAAGAGACCTAACAAAGAACCACCATGGCTAAACAGCCATGTTAAAAAGGCAGTGAGAGAGAAAAGGGCAGCTTTTAAAAAGTGGAAGTCAAATCCTAGTGAGGAAAATAGAAAGGAACATAAACACTCCCAAATTAAGTGTCATAATGTAGTAAGAAAAGCCAAAAAAGAGTTTGAGGAACAGCTAGCCAAAAATTCAAAAAATGATAGTAAAATGTTTTTTAAATACATTAGAAGCAGGAAGCCCGCTAAAAAAGCAGTGGGGCCCTTGGATGATAAAGATATAAAAGGAGCGATCAAGGAAGACAGTGCCATTGCGGAGCGATTAAATGATTTCTTTGCTTCAGTCTTCACGGCTGAGGATGTTACAGAGGTTCCTAAATCTGAGCCAGCCTTTTTAGGTGACAAATCTGAGGAACTCGCTCAGATTGAAGTGACATTAGAGGAGGTTATGGAATTAATTGATAAGCTGAATAGTAACAAGTCTCCGGGACCAGACGGCATTCACCCAAGGGTTCTGAAAGAACTCAAATGTGAAATTGCGGAGTTATTAACAGTGGTTTGTAACCTATCCTTTAAATCCACTTTGGTACCAAATGACTGGAAGATGGCCAATATAACACCAATATTTAAAAAAGGCTCTAGAGGAGATCCTGGCAATTATAGACCGATAAGTTTAACATCAGTACCAGGCAAATTAGTAGAAACACTAGTAAAGAGTAAAATTGCAAGGCACATAGGAGAGCACGAATTGTTGGGCAAAAGTCAGCATGGTTTCTGCAGAGGGAAGTCGTGTCTAACTAATCTGTTAGAATTCTTTGAAGGGGTTAATAAACATGCGGACAAGGGGCACCCAGTGGATATAATATACCTAGATTTCCAGAAAGCCTTTGACACGGTCCCACACCAAAGGCTTTTACGTAAATTAGGTGGTCATGGGATAGGAGGAAAGGTCCTTTCATGGATCAAGAATTGGTTAAAAGACAGAAAACAAAGGGTGGGAATAAATGGTAAATTTTCACAATGGAGGAGGGTAACTAGTGGTGTTCCCCAGGGGTCAGTACTGGGACCAATCCTGTTCAACTTGTTCATCAATGATCTAGAAAATGAGGTAAGCAGTGAGGTGGCCAAGTTTGCAGATGACACAAAGTTGTTCAGGACAGTCAAAAGCAAAAGGGATTGTGAAGAACTACAAAAAGATCTCAGCAAACTGAGTGATTGGGCAGCAAAATGGCAAATGAAATTTAATGTGGGTAAGTGTAAGGTAATGCATGTTGGAAAAAATAACCCAAATTACACGTACTACATGATGGGGTCAAATTTAGCTACGACAGATCAGGAAAGGGATCTTGGAGTTATAGTGGATAGTTCTATGAAGACATCCACGCAGTGTGCAGCGGCAGTTAGTAAGGCAAATAGGATGTTAGGAATTATTAAAAAAGGGATAGATAATAAGACAAAAGATATCATACTTCCCCTATATAAAACTATGGTACGCCCACATCTCGAGTACTGCGTGCAGATGTGGTCTCCTCACCTCAAAAAAGATATATTGGCATTAGAAAAGGTTCAGAAAAGGGCGACTAAGATGATTAGGGGCTTGGAAAGGGTCCCATATGGGGAGAGGCTGGAGAGACTGGGACTTTTCAGTTTGGAAAAAAGGCGATTGAGGGGCGATATGATAGAGGTATATAAAATCATGAATGGTGTGGAGAAAGTGATTATAGAAAAATTATTTACCTTTTCCCATAATACAAGAACTAGGGGACACCAAATGAAATTGATGGGTAGTAGGTTCAAAACTAATAAAAGGAAATTTTTCTTCATACAGCGCACAGTCAACCTGTGGAACTCCTTGCCCGAGGAGGCTGTGAAGGCCAGGACTCTATTAGGGTTTAAAAAAGAGCTTGATAAATTTTTGCAGGTTAGGTCCATAAATGGCTATTAGCCAGGGATAAAGTATGGTGCCCTAGCCTTCATAACAAGGGCAGGAGATGGATGGCAGGAGATAAATCACTTGATCATTGTCTTCTGTTCTCCTTCTCTGGGGCACCTGGCATTGGCCACCGTCGGCAGATGGGATGCTGGGCTCGATGGACCTTTGGTCTGACCCAGTATGGCCATTCTTATGTTCTTACTTGGGGTTACATGACATCAGAAGCAGATAAACTTACAAAATTTTCTATAGAAGCGTTTTCACAAGTCATCTGAGCATGTGTATTGTTTCTTTAAATCTATAGAAGAAAGCCAGGCTAGAGGGGTTGGGGATTAGTTTAGACAGAACAAGAAGCAGACATAGTAGCTTTAGGAGTACTTTCATTTTTTAAAGGAAAGTTCCTTTTCTATTGTTGGAAGAAAGGGACAGACATTCCACATGACATGATGGGCTAATGAAAATTAGTCACTCAACAAGAAGCAGTGGAACTGTAATGCAAACAGTACCAGAAAAGATTCTTAATAGGGATGAAGAAAACAAAAAAATATCCCTTAAGAACTTAAAATTCCTTTGGCAAAAACGTGGCAAGTGTGTCAAATGACAATATATGATAAAGTCTGCGGGAAAAAAAAGCAGCGTGTCTATTAAGGCATGGCAAGAGGTCTAGTCATGTCGATACTAACAATTCTAAGTGAGATAGTATGACAATGTTCTATATCTTTGTTCAAGTTGACTTTTATTTCAACAAGACTTCTCTCCTCCCATGTTCCTGAGCTATGGTGACATTTTTCCTAAACTGTACTGGACAGACTCGTTGGTACCATTCACCATCATTCTTCACTTGACCACCTGGGCTCATAAACAGATCAAAGAGGCTCACATTCCCTGGGGTGAAGCATACTGCCTCCTTAGCACTCATAATGCGGATGGCAAGAAGGTGGGGCTTGCTCGTACACCAAGGCAGTCTGAAAACTGTTTGGAACATTCCAGTCACAAATGCCTATCGCAGCCACACTAGCATTCAGTACGACCCAGAAATAGGTAACCATTCACACTGAAGAAACATTAGGAAATAAAAATGTTTACCAGCTGCTCCTGGGATTATCCTTTCTGGGTAGAGATCAGTCAAGAACAGGCTGTTTATTAACGTAGATTTTCCCAATCCAGATTCACCTATGATTCATTATGAACATATGCTGATCATAAACATGTTCTATATATAATTAATCTTTCAGAGATGATGTATAAAATCTGATAATAGGCATTTTCTTGAATTAAATGTAACCAAGTCTTTCAAATTGTGGTTTAAACGGACATGAAACGGTAATGACAGAGTCAAGCCTCTATTATGCACTTAAAGTAGTAGTTCATTTTATATATTCCAGTTTTTTTGCGCACAAAATCTAAGTTAAGATCGATAGTTGAGGGTTTACGTGTAAATCTGTTAGAACTCTAATTTTTAATTGACCTTAAAAAGTTCATAGTCTGAGTCTTATAATTTTTTATTTCCTGTAGCTTTTAAGCTAAAAGCAGTAGTCAAATTTTTGTATATAGTTAAGAGTTTGGAGTCCATCTGGGATTATGTAATAAGTGTCACGGACAAAGAAAAAAGTTAGTACTATTCATCATAACTGAACCTTTGTGCCACAGTTAGCCAATGGAGAACACAGTTACACCTGATACCCTATACGACACCATCGACATATGCGGAAATCTTTCTAAGAGAGGTGTACAACACTACTTTTTGGCATATGCACAAAGTAACGTTTCCTGAAATTCAGGGCAAGCACAATGTGTGATGAATAGGCTTGCGAGTTCAGAGCATTTATGTTGCCTCAGGGGGAAAAAAAAAAAAAAGTCAAAGGAATGGCAATTTAGCCACTTGCTTTAATGAAGACCCAGACCTTTGTCAAATTGCTCACCTTCTGATGCAGCCAGTGTCAAAGGAAGATGTTGGAGGGAGGAGGGGGAGAGGATCATTGACAATGTTAGGAATGTTAAATATCGGTTAACTGAATAGTTGCTTAATCTCATGAATTCTTATTGGTTACTCGACTATTTTATAGTCCCCGGGGGTGGGGCTGACAGCCAGCGAGCTCCGGCCCCACTTCCAAGGAGCCCCCTGCCACTCTGCACTGCTGCCTCTGTATCAGCTCCCCTCACAGACCAGTTGCCTGTCACTCTGCACTGCTGCCTCTGATATAGAGGTGCTGCAGCATGGGGTGGCAGCAGCCCCTGGCAGAGGGTAGAGGGGCTGAGCTCCTGGACCCAGCATGAGTCAGAACTGAGCTGGGCTGCCTGCTTGCCTCCTAATATACTTTAAATGCAGAGCTGCAGCGGGGGTAGGTCCTGGGACCCAGCATGAGCCAGGCTGCTGGCCAGCCTGCTAAAAAAGTTTACATGCATTTCCCCCTCCCCCTTGCTAGTAGTCTATAGCAGTAACCTATAAGCTTTTGCTAATCACTTAATTGACCACATTATTACATCCCTTAACAATGTATCCAACTGGTCTGTTGAAGATCCTGTTCTTATTAAACTGTTCAGCAGAACTGAACAAAAAATAAAAGAAAGATGGGTCCCTCTGGTCTATAAAACCAACAATATAAACATGATGACTGAATATGAAGCTCAAAATGAAAATTAAGACTGTAACAAAATGAAAAGTCAAACAGCTAAATAGCTGGTCAAATATTTTAGAAAAATAGCCACTTTTCAAACCGAAACATTACAATCGGTTCCTTTAAAAAAAAAAAATCAGCTGATTCAGGAATGGCACTTGCTTGCTGGCTGAATGGTTTCACTGCAACAGGAAAAACATGATTTTTATTGAGTTTACTACTACGTGAAACTGAGTTAAGCTCCGCACCAACACAAACCAGTTTTCCTTTTCTATTTTAAAAGTTTGAGTGAACAACATTAAATATGATTCACAACAGAAGAAAAAGTTAAATGATCAAAGTAATTTAACACATTTAGGACAAACTGTTAAAATAATCAGAATTTTGAGCAATTTATTTTTAACTCACAGCTACTGTCCCTCATGTTAGCAAAGTATCATAGAAGCTTTCCAAATACAATGCATTTCAATGAAGTTTTTTTGTTCCCACCAATTGTTCTCCTCAAACGTCTTTATTTATGCCTTTAAACAGTTGGCAATTAAATAATACCGTGAGCAAAGCTGTCCCACACAAACTTTCAAACAAGTGTTTTCTCCTCCACTATAGTGCTTTTTCTATTTGGCATACATGAATTTGTGTTTGAATGGAGCAGACACTGAGCTGTTTTGTTTAATAGTTTATACAAGACTATATGCCTAAGCAACTTTATAACATAGTTGTATTTTCTGCTGATGTCAAAGTTTTGGAAAATAAGTTTAGTTGCAGCAGGGAAAACGTGTTTATAGTTCTTGTTTAAATTTTTTGGATTACAGAACAGAAGACTTCAAAAAAATATCATACAGAATTGAGAATTAGGGAGTTTCTTAGTAGATAGTTTCTAAAAAGTAAACTGACATTTTATATAAAAGCTGTTTAAAATGTATCCTGCGAAGATTTTATCCAAAACAACGCTAGCAGACCTGATGAAAACCTTAACTAGCAAGGAATGGACAGTATAAATGATTTAAAGGGTTTTTTTTTTTTTTTTAATTCTCCTCTCACCCTTCATAATCCAAGCAGGCTCTCAAATTATAATAAAATATGAAAAGCAAAGCTTGCCTAGTATTAAACTGTACGCTCCAGCCCCGGAACACCCACGGATGCTGGAATATGGATGATGCCAGGTGAGGGAAGTCCAGATTATAAAGGTTCAACCCGTACAACTCACTGACTGGCCACAGGCCAAGTTCAAAATCCAGCCATTTTTGCATTATCTAAGCATAATAAATGCTTCAAATAAGAAAAAAACATTTTTTCACATAACTAACTCCAAAAACAAATAAGACTTTTTTAAAACACGCTTAAGCACAAAAAGCTCAAGTCCCAAAAAGACAAAACAGGAGCAAGTAATGAGCACAAAGGTGAGAAGATATTCTCAATCTTACCTACAGCATTAGCTACCACACACATTAATATGCTTGGAAGTATTTCTACCATTTATGTGGACCAGCTAGCTCACTGACACACTGAAGATGACAATTAAACTTATGTATACTTGAAACTACACAACTATACAGGTCACAATTAATGGTCTAGGACTCTTTAGTCCGGCAGGACCATGGATGTTGCTCTACCAGAGAGGGAGCAGGGATAGGCTAGGAGTTTGGCGGCCAGCAGCAGGGGCTGGGGAATGCAGTTGCTAGCTGGGACTGGTGGCAGGGTCAGGAGAGTGGCCAGCGGCTAGTGAGCATGGCCAGCAGCCGGGACTGGGGCCTCGTGGCTGGCAGCCCCCCTGAGAGAGTGAAGGCTAGCACCAGAGAGCCAGGATTGTCCTTTGCTAGTCCAGCAAACTCCCTTGTTCAGGACCAGTTAGGTCCTGAGGATGCTGAACCAGGAAGGTCCAACCTGAATACACTTCCTTCACACAAGAAGTTAAGATGCATTTAAGTTGCATTTGATCTAATCCCCCGTTTTCTAAAATCTAATTACAAAATACTATAAAATATATTCTCTTACCAACCACCATGAGAGTGAACTCAAAGCCCTTTTTCACAGACTTCCGATGAACCTGATTGGGAAGGTTTGCAAACCCAACATAGCCAGGAGTTTCTGGATTGGTAAACTGGGCAGACGGTTGCTAAATGAAATAATCAGAAAATAACAGATGCTGTAGATTGAAATAACTCAGGACGGTTCTGAAGCTTGTAATTACTAATTTGAGACAGAGCTGGAATATCTTTCAAGTCTTCAGTCTTTGTTGCTCATACTGTTCTCTACAGAGGAGACACTCAAGCCTGAGTCACCTTGATTTAAAGCAGAGGGGCTGGCAGGAGTGTTCTCTGTAACGGCCCTTAGCTTTGGAATGTGCTCCCCGACCTGTGGTCTGAAAGAATCCAAACCTGTGGTCTGTATCACACACTGCAAGGCCCCCTTTCTCCACTAAGGCTTTAGGGAATGAAAGGGATTAATAATTTTCCCTTCAGTTATGGATTCACTGCTGATTTTATTTGCATTATTTTTCTAAATAACCAACAAAGGTGCCTGTAGTAAAATATAGAAATCCTTTTTTGTATATGTTGTTACCAGCACATTTACCCTGCATTGCTGGGGTTCTTAGCTCAATTACTTTTATTTTAAAAAAAGGAAAACGTACATGATTTAAATTAGGGTTGTCAAGCGATTAAAAAATTAATTGTGATTAATCACACTGTTAATAATAAGAATACTATCTATTTAAATATTTTTGGATGTTTTCTACATTTTCAAATAAATTGATTTCATTATAACAGAATACAAAGTGTATAGTGTTCACTTTATATTTATTTTTTATTACAAAACATTTACACTGTAAAAACACTTCAGTTCACCTCACTGAAGTATTGTAGCGCAAATTCTATCATGCAAGCTGAACCTAGAAATGTAAAATTATGTAAACAATAACAACTTCACGTAACAATAAAACAATGTAAAACTTTAGACCCTCCACCCCCCCAAGTCTATTCAGTCCTACTTATTTTTCAGCCAATCACTAAGACAAACAAGCGTGTTTATATTTGAGGGAGATAATGCTGCATGCTTCTTGTTTGCAATGTCACCTGATAGTGAAAACAGGTGTTCTCACATGGCACTGTTGCAGCCGGTGTAGCAAAATATTTATGTGCCAGATGCACTAAAGATTCATATCTTCATGCTTTGACCACCATTCCAGAGGACATGCAACCATGCTGATGATGGGTTATACTTGATAACGATCCAAAACAGTGCAGATTGAAGCATATTCATTTTTGTTATCTGAATCAGATGCCACCAGCAGAAGGTTGATTTTTATTTTTATTTTTTTTGGTTGTTCAGTTTCTCTAGTTTCTGCATCAGAGGATTGCTCTTTTAAGACTTCTGACAAAATGTTCCAAACCTTGTCCCTCTCAGATTTTGGAAGGCATTTCAGATTCTGAAAACTGGGGTCTAGTGCTGTAGCTATTTTTAGAAACCTCAGATTGGTACTTTCTTTGTGTTTTGTAAAATATGTTGTGAAAGTGTTCTTAAATCTAACAACATATGCTGGGTCATCATCAGAGACTGCCATAACTTGGAATATATGGCAGAATGCAGGTAAAACCATGGAGCAGGAAACATACAGTCGTCGTTTCCCTCCCACCCCCCCAAGCAGTTCAGTCACAAACCTGCAGGGCTCAAATAATTTTTTTTAGTTTTTGCAGTTTTTCAAACTCCTTATCTGTTGGCACTGATAGATGGTGCTTTTGAAGATTTAATGTGGATATGATAGTGGCTTTCTTGCAAAGCAGGCATTGAATCATAGCCAATGTGGAATTCCATCTGGTTGAAATATCTTGTACCAGAGGTTCTTGTTTCTGCCCATTTGCAGCTTGTTGTATTCCTAGCTCTGTAGTGTTAACTGGACTGTGTTTGAAATGGCCCACAAGTTTTCTACATTTTGCCAGCACGTTTTCAAAACCACCATCACTGAGTGCTACACTAATGGATCACTGCAGACTGTGAGCAACAAATGTCACGTGTTCAAAAGGCCAGTGACTGGCCATTGCTACCATATTACGTACACTGTCAACACTAATTGTCACCTTTTCTTGAATATTCCATTCTTTGGCAACATCCTTGAAACATTCAGCATAATGCCTCTCTTCAGTATGAGTTATAGTTACAGCAAGTGACTAGTGCCCATGTAGCATCAATCAGGTGTGCTGTGACACCAAGATAAGTATGATTGCTCAAGGATGACCAGAGATCACCAGTCAAAGCAACAGCCAGTGCATTTATCAGAAGCTCCAACTCTGTAGTCTTCTCATTGTCATATAGGTCATTTATTTGTTCCTCGGGAGGGCAAGGTGTAGGACTGATTGGAAGATGCTATTTGAATAATCTCTCTTAGCCCTCTGTCATTTACAATGTTGAGTGGTCTGCAGTCCATAGCTATCCACTTTGCAATAGCATTGGTTAAGGTGTTGTATTTTGTTTGATCCATGAGCTGGTAGCTACCTTGAAACTCTCTAATTGTACTCTGTCGAGGCTGGCTGGACTCGTTTGCTGGTGATGGATTATCTGCAGCACAAGATCCAGAGGCAAAAGCATGCTTAGCACGTAGGTGGTACTGCAGACTTGAAGTACTGCTATGGTACTGGAACTCAGCCTTGCAATAGCTGCAGATAACAGTCCTTTTAGACGAAGAACTATCTGGAAGTATTTTAAACAAACTTCCCATTCAAAAGACCTGAACTGTTGCTGCTTTGCTCCATTAACGTTGTCTGATATTTTATCCCTATAGGTCGTCAAAACGCAGCAGAACTGTGTCAATGTCTGGAATAATTTAATACATTCTTCTATATAATCAATATATTTGTGTCCTATTCAAAAGAGTCCTTTTTTATGTCAGTCCTAGGTGTGGGCAGCACAGCAGTGGAGGGGGGTAGACTCTGGCATGGGCAGTGCAGAGTTCAGGGGGACTCAGCCCCCAATTGCAGGGGGCACAGGGCTCAGGGGTGGGGGTCAGCCCCCAAGCTCGGGGGAGGGGTTCAGGCCCTGGGATGGGGGGGTAGACTCCACCATGGGCAGTGCAGAGTTCGGGAGGGGGTCTCAGCCCCAGAATCAAATGTGGGGGGAGGGTCAGTCCCAGTCGGCAAAGAGAGGGTGACTTGGGTGAGCCCTGCGGGGAGGGGGGGGGAAGAGACGGCTTGGGCAAGCCCTCCAGGCTGTTTTATTTTTAAAAAAATATGGTCACTTTGGAGGGGAGAGGGACAGTGTCAGGATCTTTACTTCTTGTTTACTTCTCTGCTGGAGCTGGGACCAAGTCTTCAGGGTTTTTTTCTTTTCTCACTGCTTCATTTTTCTGTGCGCCCTCTGGTGGCAGTTTGCATTACTGTGCCTTACCAGAGATGGTTTCCAGAGCAGCTCATGCTGGTTTCCTGCCCTCTGCGAATCTGCGATTAACACGCGTTCATTTTTTTAAACACATTAATTCTGCCCTGCGTTAATCGCAGGCATTAACGCGTTACTGGACAGCCCTAATTTAAATTATTGTATTTTTCAAAAACAGGAAGCAAGAGCAAAATGCACAGCTCGTCTGCCCCCCCTACATTTCCCAGCCAGAGTGAGGAATGCAGCAAACTGCACACTTTCTTCTCACTCCCTGATGAAGGGGAACAGCCAGCAATGTTCCCATATGAATAGGGGGCGAGCTTGAGGGCCCCCTCCCCGCCATCCATAAAGGGCGCCTGGCAATTGGAGGCTCAGGGGTGGGGCAGACCCAAACAGGGGATAAGACTGGTAATTCTGTCTCCTTTCTGTATGGTTTTATGAGGAGCAATCCCCATACCAGGCACATCCCATTTTCCTGGTACAACCAAACCCCTTACAGCATCCTCTTATCATAACTTAAAGCAATGTATGTTGAATTTGATGGTCCTAGCTTTTACCATTTAGGAGTTCTTGAACAAAAAAAGAGACAGACTCTAATATATAGTAGATAAACAAATACATAGATGACTGGTTGCATGTGTACAATGTAAACCTAAAAAACATTTATATATCAAAGTTTTCATTGACAAATTATGTTGTAGCAGCTTTATTGTATAATTTTTATTTCCAGATTAAAATTATTGGCATGTTTTTCTTTCAAGAGTTTAAATGAAATTGAAAATGTATGGGATGCATATTCCCACTATTAAGGGAACATGTGCAGAAACGCACTACAGATGATAAGTTCACACTACCATAACGGTTAAACAATTTTGAAGATGATTTTACAACACAATAGATTAACTGCCTTAAATGAAAGTTTTCACAACTAATGTAGTCTATTCCAACTATCCTTACAGAAATTGTAGTACATTTTATTCAAGATTACCCTCAGCAGATTATGGTTCTATAACAATCATGCTAATTATTTTAAAAAATGTGTGATAATTAATGCCATTTTAAAAGTGATTGTGTGGATAGGACTTATGCATATGCTAAGTCAAAATGCAACTCTACATGTCTAGTCAGTTCTGACATACACAAATAAAAGATATTAAAAGCTACCCGTGGCCTATTATTTGACAGAGTATATTAGAGATCCTGTAACAAAGCAAGAAAATGGACTTAATATAGACGTCTGTGCTAGCCAGTTCATTTAAAATCAGAAGGAAAACTGGAGGGGAAAACCTCAACCTTCATTTTCAATTTACAAACAGAAGTATAGCAACACCCAACATTAAAGAATAGCAGGTTTGGCTGCTGTCCCCGATGGGAAGGCACACAGCCTCTTACTTGGGAGCAGCTTATTTCCCTGTTGCCACCAGCCTGGCAGCAGCTGGTCCCTCTTTCTGTCTCTCCCTCTCTTGCTCTCCCCAAGGAAGGAACAGCCTGTAATTGGACAGGTGTCCTCAGCTGACCTGAGGTAACCCCTTCTCAGGTTGTAGGAAAAATGGCTTTCAACATTCTAGGCCTAATATCAAAATATTGGCCTTCCAAGACCCTTTTGCAGTTGTCAGGCCTGTCTGTCACAATGGTTTCTCTTAATAACCACCGGAGAGAAACAACTTGCACTAACACAATGTTTTGTATAATTTCACCTGTTACCAAATGGCTCAACGTTTATTTTCATTCATTTCTGAATCTGAAATATCCCCCACACTAAAAACTTTATATTTGTTGCATATGAAGGGTTACACTATATACAAATCTTACAAAATCAAAGCATAGCTTTTTATTAATAAATGACAATACAAATACTGTTCTTACCTTGGCCATCTTTATGGACAGTCAGCCACTCTGTGAACAAAATTTATTTTAGTTTATTACAAACAAGATAATATAAACAAAAAACACACTTACTAAAACCACCATGGTGTAATCAAATTTCAATGGTTTCTTGACCATTGAAACATTTCTAGTCTACATGTATGTGTCACCCAGCTTCTGGAGCACCTCAAATTCTTTCCTGCCAAATACCAATATTTTTCATCTATTCCTTTGTTATGAAAATCCCACTCAACATTCAAAAACCAAAAATGAATTCCTAATTCCACATCTATTTACCTCACTGGAACCAAAGTTAAGCCAACAGTGAAAATTCCACTAACTATATGAAAAAAGTGATTAAATCTGGAAAAATTGTAAAGGCTACACCTTTTACAAAAATAACTGAAACAAAACCTGAATAAAAGCTCCAACAGAAGCCGAAGTAATAAAAGATATTACCTCACCTATTTTTAAAAATACATGCCCAAATTAGAGTTCACAGGAAGTTACTATTTCAGAATTCAAACAAAAAACATACAGCTTTCTCTCCTCCCCCACACTAAGTACCTTGTAAAATAATCATTGAAGGAAGAGGTTTAACAGTTTACAAAATGTGATACAGTAAGCAAAATAAAAAAAACCCAAAACTATTACCTCTTCCTCTCTGACCATGGTATCTACAACCTAATCCTACCATTCAAAATGAAGCTAATCTTTTTGCCTCATACTTCTGCCAGCTCCTCTCCCATTTCTCCTTTAGTGCCTTTCATCCACAACATCAAAAACTAACTTCTTGACCATATTCACAAAAGGTCTCCATAATTTAGCACCAACCTACCAGGTGGACTCCCACCTTTACTTCACTGATGCCAGCCTTAATCTCTCATCGCTCTGCCTACTGTCTAAGCACTTACATTCCTTCTCCCCTACTACTCCTTTAAAAAGCTTCCAATAAAAAAATACCACTATCTAGTCCTCCTTCAAATCCCTTAAAGCTGCATGGGCTGCAGCAGCTGTCGGAGCTCAAACAGGCTGCTCCAGGCAGCTCAGCTAGGGCAGCTGTGATGGTTAAGGCGGCAGCAGCAGGAGGAAGCATCTTCCCCTCTTTTTCCCCCTCCATGTGTGGGGAGATGGACTCGGGAAAGAATGGGGCACAAAGGAGGAGGGAGCACACACGTGCCGCCAATGGCCTCTCCCCCGCCTGCACTGCTGCTTTTGCCAGAGGCAGAGCTGGGGGCTGAGGCAGTGGAGGTGGCACAGCAGGAGGCATGTCCCTCCCCCCCCTAGTAATGGCAGCCAGCTGGCTCCCTGCTTCCCCCCAACCCATGGGATACAAGATGTGCTGGGGAGGGAGGGGGTGTGGAGGAGGGCCACTCCCCTCGCCTGCATGGCAATAATGGCCACACTCGCTAGAAGGAGCAGCCTCACCCTGGGGAGTGCAAGGGTGGAGTGGGGCAAAGGAGTGTTGGGTGAGGGCGTAGTGGAGTTACGGAGCAAGAGGGTGTTGGCATGGACTGTAGGGTTGGGGGTCAAAGGGCGTTAGGCACTGGGGAACAAGGGGCTGGTTGGGGCTAGGCAGACGGTAATATTACTTGCATAATAAAGACGCAAATAAAATGTTACCAGTCCACCAAAAGTTTGTGAACGGGTTTGCTGGTGCGTGGCGTAGGAAAGGCTGGGAGCCGCTGCAGTACAGGGAAGCCAGCAGACCGGGACCAAAGAGGAGGGCTGACACAGCTTTGCAGCAGATCGCTATTCAGCGACACCCGCGCTACTGTCCCATCTATTTACTGCGCCTCCAGCCGCATTGGCGCCGCCTGTCCCGGCCGTTCGGAGCCGCCTCGAGTCTCCCCGGGCTGCCCTCTCCGGGGGCGTCTCGCGGACGCGAGCGCGCAGCCCTCCCAAGGGCGCGGGGGTACACGCGGCTCCTCCGGCCTGCGCCTGGCAGCCGGCCCCCCGGGGGCTCGCCGCGACGCGTCGGGGGCTGCGGGTTAACCAAGCGCCCAGGCTCCCGGCGGCCGGGCGGGCTGAACCGGCTCCGCCCAGCTCCCTTCCGCCGCGACAGCTGCGTTCGGGGGGGGGGGGGCAGTGAGGAAAGCGCGGTGCCCCCCCAACCACTCCGCCTGCTGGGGGAGGGGGCAACCTCGGCCTGCCGCCGGCCGCACGCAGGGAGGGGGCGAGAGCCCGCGGCCCCAGCGCCCCGCCCCGCCCGCCCGGCCGCCTGACAGGGAGCCGGGAACGGCTGCGCGGGTCCCCCCGCGCCTCTCACCCGGCAGGCTGGGCCCTGCAGCTCGCGCACTCGCTACGAGGCTCTCCGCTGAGGCTCGCGCTGCCTCCCCTCAGCCACCTTCGCGCGCGCTTCCGCAGACACCTCCCCAAGGGCGGAGCCGGAGAGCGCGCGCGCGCGACACTTAGACCTCTGCGCGCGACTCGGGAGCCCTAAAGGCGCATGCGCCTAACTGACTGCAAGTACGCATGCGCCGTTCCTGTGGCGATTTGACAGGACAAGGGTGCGCGGGGGAGGGGCCACCTTATGCTGGCAGGTCACGCACATCCCTCTCCTTTACCAAGATGGCGGCTGGCCCCTCGGTCTCGTACCCAGCATAGGCTTCGCTGTGGGCCTGTTCGAGGTAACGCCGCGCGCCGCTCCCGCCAGCTGTGGAAGCGCGGTAGAATGGGGGGTCCGGGACGCAGCGGGTAGGGGGGCCGGGCAGCCCACCCCGACCCCTGCCTGCGGGGCTGGGAGGACCGTACGGCCTCCAACAAGCGACGGCAGCAGAGAGACGGGCTCGGAGCCCGCCCTGTCTAGCCAGCGCTCAGCTGCGCTCTATGGTTGCCTCCCTTGCTATTGGTGCTGGCGGAGCACGTGCTCATGGGACTCGCCTTCGGCGCCCGTTACCATGGCGCGCGGCGGAGGGAGAGGCCGCTGCCTTCCGGTGGCGGCGCGGCGCGGCCCGTTTCAGCTCCGGGGTGCCCCGGCGAGCCCCACACCCCGCGCTGGGGTGGCGGCAGGGCGGACGCCGGCCCCTCCCCCGCTTCCCCGCGCGCGAGCTCCCTTTGCCGCCCGGCGCCTGCCTCCGCTCGCACGCGGCCTGGCGCTTCCCGCCCCTTCCCCGAGGCCCCTCGCCGCCGCGCAGCCGGGCAGCCGACGTGGCTTGTCCCAGGAGGCGTGGGGGGGCAGGGCTTGTTGAAAGGTCCTTTCACCGCGTCCCCGCCTTGGGAGCGGCGCGGCCGTTTGTCCAGCACAGAAGGGAGCCCCACCCTCGCAGCAGAGCAGCCTGTGATGACCCCCGTACTCCTGTGCGGTGCCTTCGCAGCTGGGCAGCCAGAGGACGTGGCTGCTGAGTGCGGGCCCAGCTCTGCAAGCAGCAGCACAAGATAAGTGTGGCAGTACCATACCAGGCCATCCTTCTCTGCTGCTGGGGGTGGCTCTGCCTTCAGAGCTGGGCCCCTGGCTAGCAACCACTGCTGCCCAGGTAGCATTGCCATTTGCAGTAGTGCAGAAATAAGTGTAGCTATACTGCAACCCTCCTTAGCATAACCTTCCACCATCCTTTTTTGGTTCAGGACCCCTATGATTACAACACTATGAAATTTCAAATTTAAATAGTTGATTTTGTGAAGCTTATTATTTTTAAACATTAGGATCCTGAAATTGACCAGAATGGACCATGAATTTAGTAGGGCCTTAAGCAAGCTCTCTGGCTCCTGTGCCTACCTAGTCTTAAGGGGAATGAGACCTGGCAAAGGTAGTTCAATCTCCTTTCTGTTCAAACAGCAAACAAGGTCACTTCTGCTAATACCTTTAGTAATGTTAACATCCATCCCTTCAGAACAGGGGCAAGACCTGGGTATATGTCCAGAGATATGCATAGCATTGTAGCCAGAGTTCAAAACATTCATAAGGATTCTCCAAGGATTTATGCTATGAGAGACTCATAGTGTTTGATGCTGTACAGTTAGGTTGGTTTGTGTGGGTTTTATTACTTATGTTTTAGTAAGTTGGGTTGGAGAGTGCATTATATGTGAAAGCAAATATAGAATCAAATGAAGTAAAAATCTTAAATGAACTAAACTGTACCACAGAAGCTCTATGGATAGTAATTCCATGCTCTAATAATAAGAATGTAGCATTTCGGATGTATTACTGACCATGAAATACTCAGGGAGGTTAGAGAAGCTAGTAGAATAAAAAAGTAGTAATGAGAGATTTTAACTAGCCCTACAATTACTGGATACATTTCTTCTCTAGGCAGAGGAGCAAAATGGGAGGGAGTGGCAGTTAGAAGCCGGCACATGAGTTAGTGGCTTCTGTGGAGCCATCTGTCCCCCACTGCCTCTGATACAGAGGCAGTGGGGGTGGGGTATCTATGAGCTGGTATGCTGGCTCCTGTGGAGCTGCCTTTTTCTCCCCCTGTCCCGTCCCCCTCCCCCCTAAAGGGACAGCAGCATGGGGGAGGGAGATGGGCAGGAGCCGATGCTCTCGGGGAGCCCGCTTAAAAGTGGGCTCCCCACAAACACCAGCTTCCGCCTGCTTGCTTGTGTGTAAACATGTAACCTCTGTATATTTCAGCAGTTACACATTAACAAAATTAAATGCATTTTAACATCCGTGGCCTCAGGATCAGATGCAAAAATAAAGTTTCTTGACACTTTAAATGACTGTGTCTTGGAGCAGCTAGTCTTAGGGGTTGGTGCTATGGCTGGTTTTGTTCAACATCTTCATTCATGATGTGGATGATTGGATGGATTGCACCCTCAGCAAGTTCATGGATGACACTAAGCTGTGAGGAGGGGAGGTAGATAATGTTGGATGGTAGTGATAGGCTTCAGAGTGACCCGGACAAATTGGAGGATTGGGCCAAAAGAAATCTGAGGGTGTTTAACAAGGACAAGTACAGAGCCCTATCCTTGGGATGGAAGAATCCCAAGCACTGCTACAGGCTGGGGACCGAGTGGCTAAGTAGCAATTCTGCAGAAAAGCACCTGGGGGTTATAGTGGACAAGAAGCTGGATATGAGTCAAAAGTGTATCCTTGTTGTTAAGGAAGCTATTGGCATACTAGGCTGTATTAATATGTGCACTGCCAGCAAATCGAGAGAAGCGATTATTCCCCTCTATTTGGCACTGCTGAGGGCACATTGGGAGTATTGCATCCAATTTTAGCCCACTCCCAGCCCTGAAAAAATGTGGACTGAGTCCAGTGGAGGACAATGAAAATGATTAGGGGGTTGGGACACATGACTTATGAGGAGAGGCTGAAGGAACTGGGCTTATTTAGTCTACAGAAGAGAAGAGTGAGGGCGGGATTTGATAGCAGCCTTCAACTACCTGAAGGGGGGTTCCAAAGAGGATGGAGAGAGGCTTTTCTCAGTGATGACAGAACGAGGCGCAATGGGTCTCAAGCTCAGTGAGGAGGGAGAAACAGTAACAGGAAACTTGGAAATGGCAGAGATGCTTAATGACTTCTTTCTTTCGGTCTTCACCGAGAAGTCTGATGAAGGAATGCCTAACATAGTGAATGCTAGTGTGAAGGGAGTAGGTTTCGAAGATAAAATAAAAAAACAAGTTAAAAATCACTTAGAAAAGTTAGATGCCTGCAAGTCATCAGGGCCTGATAAAATGCATCCTAGAATACTCAAGGAGCTGATAGAGGAGGTATCTGAGCCTCTAGCTATCATCTTTGGAAAATCATGGGAGACAGGAGAGATTCCAGAAGACTGGAAAAGGGCAAATATAGTGCCCATCTATAAAAAGGGAAATAAGAACAACCCAGGAAACTACAGACCAGTTAGTTTAACTTCTGTGCCAGGGAAGATAATGGAGCAAGTAGTTAAGGAAATCATCTGCAAACACTTGGAAGGTGGTAAGGTGATAGGGAACAGCCAGCATGTAAAGAACAAATCATATCAAACCAATCTGATAGCTTTCTTTGATAGGATAACGAGTCTTGTGCATAAGGGAGAAGCGGTGGATGTGGTATACCTAGACTTTAGTAAGGCATTTAATACGGTCTCGCATGATATTCTTATCAATAAACTAGGCAAATACAACTTAGATGGGGCTACTATAAGGTGGGTGCATAACTGGCTGGATAACCGTACTCAGAGAGTAGTTATTAATGGTTCACAATCCTGCTGGAAAGGTATAACCAGTGGGGTTCCGCAGGGGTCTGTTTTGGGACCGGCTCTGTTCAATATCTTCATCAATGATTTAGATATTGGCATAGAAAGTACGCTTATTAAATTTGCAGATACCACCAAATTGGGAGGGGTTGCAACTGCTTTGGAGGATAGGGTCATAATTCAAAATGATCTGGACAAATTGGAGAAATGGTCTGAGGTAAACAGGATGCAAAGTGCTCCACTTAGGAAGGAACAATCAGTTTCACACATACAGAATGGGAAGCGACTGTCTAGGAAGGAGTACGGCAGAAAGGGAACTAGGGGTTATAGTGGACCACAAGCTGAATATGAGTCAGCAGTGTGATGCTGTTGCAAAAAAAGCAAACATGATTCTGGGACGCATTAACAGGTGTGTTATAAGCAAGACACGAGAAGTCATTCTTCTGCTCTACTCTGCGCTAGTTAGGCCTCAGTTGGAGTATTGTGTCCAGTTCTGGGCACCGCATTTCAAGAAAGATGTGGAGAAATTGGAGAGCGTCCAGCGAAGAGCAACAAGAATGATTAAAGGTCTAGAGAACATGACCTATGAAGGAAGGCTGAAAGAATTGGGTTTGTTTAGTTTAGAAAAGAGAAGATTGAGGGAGGACATGATAGCAGTTTTCAGGTATCTAAAAGGGTGTCATGAGGAGGGAGAAAACTTGTTCATCTTGGCCTCTGAGGATAGAACAAGAAGCAATGGGCTTAAACTGCAGCAAGGGAGGTTTAGGTTGGACATTAGGAAAAAGTTCCTAACTGTCAGGGTGGTTAAACACTGGAATAAATTGCCCAGGGAGGTTGTGGAATCTCCATCTCTGGAGATATTTAAGAATAGGTTAGATAAATATCTGTCAGGGATGGTCTAGACAGTACTTGGTCCTGCCATGAGGGCAGGGGACTGGACTCGATGACCTCTCGAGGTCCCTTCCAGTCCTAGTATTCTATGATTCTATAAGTTGCAGTGGGGGAAGTCCAGGTTGGCTTTTAGGAAAAAACTATTTCACTATGAGGGGAATGAAGCACTGGAATGGGTTACCTAGGGAGGTGATGGAATTTCCATCCCTAGAGGCTTTTATGGCCAGGCTTGGCAAAGCCCTGGCTTGAATGATTGAGTTGTGGTTGGTCCTGCTTTGAGCGGGAGGTTGGACTAGGTGACCTCCTGAGGTCTCTTCCAACCCTAATATTCTATGATTCTGTGATAGGGACCCTGTTTTTCACTCCCTAGATTTGTGCTAGGAGATAGCAGAGATAACACACTTAGCATCCAGAAGAAAATGTACAAGCTGAGGGATCCTAGTTTTCTCGTGCTACATATTTACCGCATGTAGGGGAATTCGGGAAACAAGAAACACTGCAAGGATGAATGAACAAGGAACATCAATTTACCAGCAAAGCAGGATTGGATGCAAAACCCATTTGGAAGAATGAAGAAACCCAGAGATTAAGAAAGTGGAAGCAAGTGGTGGATGTTGATATCTGTGATATCAGCCCCATACTCATTTCTTAGGAAACTGTTGCTTAAAAATGCAAGTAGTCATCTATACTTTGAAACACACCTTTCTGCTAATTATTGGCTGGATATGATTTTTCTGCAGTGTTGGCTTAACAGAAAGAAGAACAATACTGTGACTCCATTAAGAAGGGTCTCTTCACAAGATGAACAGCTAAAACAGTATCTATTAAAGGGGAAATTATAATCTGCAGAAAACAAGAATTGTGGGAAGATTTGAATAGTATGAGCTTCAATTCTTCTTCAAGTGCTTGTTTATGTCAATTCATGGTGCCCAATATAGAGCCCTGCCAACCCACCACCCCTTCAGTTCCTTCTTACCACCAGTGATGGTAGGCTGGAACTTCTCGTAGCCCTTGGTTTAGCAAACTCATTCTACTTCAGTTGTTTGTATTCTACCTGTACATAGTTACTCCTAGTTCGTATAGTTGTCAGGGGGGATCCCCTTCTTTTTTTCCCTCTGAGTCCCCAGATCTGTGGCATGCTGCGATTCCCAGGGTTCAAAAACTGTGTGGTTTGCAACAAAGTGCATGCCAAAGAGCAATCCTCACTCAGCACCATCTTCAGTGGCCTCTGCCACATTTGTTTTGCTGTCGAGCAACATACTTTATCACCCACCCACACACCAGCTCTGGCACTGGCAGCAATTTTGGTGTTGATATTTACTTCAGCACCCACAGTGACTTCAGCGTCTCCCATGGGATTGTCACCACCCACCTCAGTGCCAACGATGGTGCAGGCATCAGCTCTGCCACCACTGCTTCAAACAGTAAGTTCAACACCAGTCCCTCCCACACCACTGATGGGGTACCCAGTGCCTACACTAGCACCAATCTCCTCACTTACACCCTTGGCACTGACTGGCATATCATCGGCACCATGGCTGGTCCGAGACCCTCAGCTGCACTGGGACCCATCAGGAGCAGACTGCAGGGAACACTTTCCCTGTCTTATTGGCTTCCTCCTCCTCATCTCCTGACAAGACATTGGGTCTGCAAAGCTGTAGCATCTGCGTTCGAGGACAAGAGGGTGTTGCAGCAATTGTGGAGCATGGCTTAGGGTCTGGGCATTAAGGCTGAGGAGATAACTGAGGAGGCTGTGCCAATGGTGAATATTCTTGCCCCCTCAGGTCCCTCCTCCATTGCCATGCCACTTACTAAAATCATTGTGGACAACACTAAGACCCTGTGACAAACTCCAGCCTCCCTTCTACTCGCTGCCAAATGCAAAGAGAGACGTTATGAACATTTGTACTCCCACCCACCTCCTGATTCCCTTGTTGTGGACGCAGCTAATCAGGGTTCTCCCCCAAAAAACAGGGAGGGTAAGCGACTAATTTGGAGTAAAAGTCTATTTGACAGGGGGCCTGCAGCTCTGATTTTCTTACCAGCAGGCTATTGTTAGCAGGTACTCCTATAACACCTCTGCAGCACTGCCAAGTTTACAGAGCTGCTCCCTTAAAACTCCTGTGTGGAATTTTTGGCTGTGGTCGAGGAAAGGAAGCTAATCTCTTGAGCTTCCCTACAGGCTGCCTTGGAAGGTGCTGCTGCTGCCACTGGGATCATGGCTACAGGTGTAGCCATAAGGAGGGGCTCCTAGCTCTAGATATCCGGTCATACCCATGAAGTCCAGCAAACCATACAAGACCTCCCCTTTGAGGGTGTGACTCTGTTCTCAGGAAAAAAAACTGATAAGAGGCTACATGGCCTCAAGGATTCAAGAGCCACCCTCAAATCCTGGGGCCTGCACACTCCAATTATGCAGTGGAGGCATTTCAGGCTTCAACCTCTTCCATTGTTCTTCTAATGGAACTGACAGGACAGCTCCCGGAGGAGAATCAGGAGCAGCAGGAATAGCTACACCTGTCCTTTGGCCAGGGCTCCAGCCAGTCTAAACCACCTTTGGGCCCTACGCAGGCCATTTGAAGGTGTAGTCAATGACAGCATACCAGCTCACCACCTTACCTTCGCCTCCAGACTCTCCCCTTTCTACTGGACATGATCCTATATCACCTTGGGCTGCTGGGTGCTTTGCACAGTAGAGAGGGGATATTTCATTCAGTTCTGTGCCCTCCCAGCCCCCTTCTCCATCCAGATGAACCAGTCTCTTCTAGCGCTAAGGGCAATAAAGGAGGTTCCTCAGGAATACAGGAGCATGGAGGTTTACTCCTGGTACTTTCTAATACATCACGGCATTTCTACACAAACACCAGGTGGTCTCAGGCTCATTTTAGATCTGCGAGAATTCAAAAAGTTTTATAAGGAGTCTCAAGTTCTACATGTCTTTATGGCCTCTATTACCCCTGCTCTGGCTCCAGCACACTGGTATGCTGCCCTTGCCTTGAAGGATGCTTATTTCCATATTGCAATTAGTCAGCCCCCCAAGAAGTATCTCGGGTTGTGGTAAATGGGATCCGCTACCAGTTTACAGTCCTCCCATTTGGCCTGTCAGCAGCACCTCGAGTCTTCACCAAGTGAATGGCAGTCATTGCTGTGGTTCTACGCAAACACCAGGTACAGGTTTCTACAGGTATGTTAGGAACAGGTTCCTGTACCTCTCACTGGCTAATCAAGGGCTACTCCAGGTCGCAGATAGAGCCCAGCTCAGTTTCATCAGAGTCACGTTCGGCAACCTGAGGCCTCTAGTAAACAAAGCAAAATCCACTCTGTCCCTAGTTCAGAGGATGGCGTTTATAAACCCAAGCCAGGGCATTCCTGCCAGAGACAAGGTTTCAGACCCTAACATACAGTGCAAGGCCTCTCACAGTTTCCGACCACAAGAGTAAGAAACTCCTGAGGCTTCTAGGACACATGGCTGCTTGCACCTACATGGTCCAGCACGCCAGACTCAGGCTCTGAGTGCTCAAGTCACGGTAAGCATCCGTGCATTGACCAGCCCAAGACAAACTGGACAGGGTTGTAACCCTTCTCACCTGGGGTCTAGATTCCTTCCTTTGGTTGCTAAACCCTTAGGAGGTATGTGCAGGGGTCCCTTCATCAGTCCATCTCTCGCTAGTGACAGACACTTCAGACTTGGGCTGGCATCTCTGGTCTCAAGCCATACTGGCTCTCCACATCAATGTCAAGGAGCTGAGAGCAGAGCGGCTAGTATGCCAGACCTTCTATGCAGATTTAACAGGACAACTTGTTTCAGTCTTGATGGACAATACAACAACAATGTTCTATATCAACCAATAGGAGGTTGTGTACACCTCTCCCCCCGTGTCACAAAGTCCTCAAACTGGAACTTCTGTGTAGAACATCCAAGACACCTGCAAGTGTTGTACTTTCCTGGGGATTAGAATGAACTAGCAGACTGCTTCACCAGATCATTCCATGGCCACAAATGGTTTCTTTGCCCAGACATTGCCATTTTAATCTTCCAGAGGTGGGGCTTTCCCCAAAAATGGACCTATTCACTGCATGACAATAAGAAGTACCAGCAGTTTTGCTCCTTCCAGGATCACAGCTTGGGCTGCACAGCAAACACATTCCTCATTCAGTGGGGAGGTCCCCTCCTATATGCCTTTCTGTCCATACTGCTCATTAATCCGGTGCTCCTCAAGATCCAGAGGGAACAAGCTCAGGTCATGGTAAAGGGCCAGGCTGACCCTGTCAGCACTGATACACATATCTTCTACATGTCTTTAGATGCACCAGTCCCCCTACTCCTCCTCCCAGATCTTCTGATGCAAGATAAAGGTGGTTTTCAGTATCTGAACCTCAACTTCCTTCACTCATGGCATGGAAGCTCCATGGTTGAACCTGGGGGAGCTGTCCTGTTCTGGTTAGACAGGTCCTCCTTGGCAGGGAGAAGCCATCTACAGAGTCACCACCTTGCCAAGTGGAAGAGATTTTCAATCTGGTCTGCACAGAACCATTCGCCTCTAACACTGGCCTCAGTGCCGCTCATCCTGGACTTCTGCCTTAAACAACAGGGACTCTTGTTATCATCTGTAAGAGTGACTTAGCTAAGGGCCCTAGCATTGGAGCCCCCTACACCGTGTTTTGCAAGGACAAGTTCCAGGTAAGGCCGCACACAGCAGTCCTTCCAAAGGTTGTGTCACATCAGCTAAGACATTTCTTCCAATTTTTTTACCCTAAGCTACATTCCAGTGCCAGGAAGCAGAGACTCCATTCTCTAGAGGACTGCAGAGCACTAGCCTTCTACATCAGGAGCACGAAGCCTTTCAGGAAATTGGTCCAGTGATTAGTGGCAGTTGCAGACAAAATGAAGAGACAGCCTTTATCATCGCAATGCATCTTGTCATGGATAGCAACCTGCATTTGGGAGTGCTACAAGACAGCAGGAGTTCCCGCATCTCTACTGTCAGCAAATTCTACAAGGGCACAAGCTTCATTCATCCACAGCATTCCTCACTCAGGTTCCCACTTGGGAAATTTGCAGAGTGGCAACATGGTCTTCCATCCATACACTAGCAATTCTTTATACCAGTGTTTATAAAGTACCTCTTAAAAAAATATTACCCCCAGTACCTAGAGTTTTCAGACACACACATTTTTTTTCCTACCATTGCAACACATTTGTTTAAACAACTTAATCGTAGCCGGGCGGGTGATGAAATTTTTGGATGTAAAAAGTACAGAAATAATAAAGCGCTGTAAAACTTAAAACAAAAATTCAGTTTTCGCCAAATTTCAGTTGCATTGACGTACCCCCAGACTTCTCTCGAGTACCCCTAAGGGCGCTCGTACCACTGGCTGAGAAACACTGCTCTATACTATTACCCAGCGAGCCAGAGAGAATGCGGCTTTCAGACAAGCAGTGCTCCAATCAGTAATGGGCTCCGACCCCACCTCCTAACCTTGGACTTGTGAGTCACCTGACTGAAATCAACATGAACAAGCACTTGAAGAAAAAACAGTTACTCCCCTTCTTGTAAGAGTTGTTCTTCGATATGTGGTGTCCATGTCCATTCCAATACCCACTCTGCTTTCCCTCTGTCCGAGTAGCCGACAAGAAAGAACTCCAGGGGTGGTGGGTTGTCAGTGCTCCTATATTGGGCACCCCAAAGGTGCGACTCCACGGGGTGCCCAGAATGACCTTATGGATGCTGCTATGGGAAACAGTTTCCAGCCACCCTGCATGTGTGCACACACAGACCTGATTGGAATGGACATACACAGCATATCCCAAAGAACAACAGTTAAAAGAAGGTGAGTAGCTGTTTTTCTTCTTGAATTCCTATGACTTTTTCCCCCTCCTCCTACCCTCTGCCATTACTTCTATCCAGAAGAAACTTAAATCTAGATTTTATGTGATTCATTCCCTGAAAGCTGCTTCTCCCATTCTAGACTCAATCAGCTCTTAAGTTATATTGCTTCACTATATATTTTCACAAGTGACTGCTTCCTTTCGTTGTCCCTTATGTTTGACAAGCATTTCCCTTGAACACAGACCAGAATCCTGGAGTTTTCCTTAATCTTGGCAAACTTTTTCCATATATCCATGATTCATAAGTTTACCCATTAACACTTCTTGAATATTGCTAGAAAATGCTACTTGGATCATGCCTGTGCTGAAACCCTTGCTTGTATTTAATCACATTCCATTTTAACCATTGCACTTTCTGCCTTGGCCTTCCCAAATCCTTGGTTTGTAAAATCCAGTTAATATAAAACAGCAGCCAGATTTCTGTCTTGCATTAAATGGCAGGAGACAGCCTCTGCTGCTTTCTTTTGTTTTGCAAATCTACTATGTATTTGAGAGAGTTTGTTCGTATGTGAGGTAGCGAGTCTGTCTATCTTTCTGTTTGTTCAAGAACTCTGCCTAAACAGTAAGAGCTAGCACTACCAAATTCAGTCTGCAGCTTCCTCTTATCGTAACTTAAAGCAAGGCCAGGGTTTGGTTGTGCCAGGACAATGGGATGTGCCTGGAATGGGATTGCTTCTCATAAAACCATACAGAAAAGAGACAATCACCAGGCAGATGAAAGGCGCTGGCTGGGGGCGTCTCCTTCCAATCTGTTACTTCCCCAGCCCTGTGCGTCTCCCCCTTAGGCAGTGGGGGTGGTGGAAGCTCCCCGCCTCGAATCATGCAGGCACATTGCTGGCTGTTCCTCTTTGACAGGAAGTGAGGAAAAAGTGTAGTTTGCACTATTCCTCACTCTGGCTAGAGAGCACAGGGGACAGATGGATCTGGATGTGCTCCAGCTGAGTCCACTGGAGCAGCAGCAGAAATGGAGAGGCACTTCTCACCTGGCCCCAAGCTTCTGTGGTGAGAGAGGGCTAGGGTAGGCCTTTCTCCCCAGGGCAGCCTGCATCCTGAACTCCTCATCCCCTGCTCCACCCCACTGCAGTGAGTCAAATGAAGAAAAAAAATGAGTTAAGGACCTGAGTAACACTGGGTAAATCTTCTAGTCCATTTATAATGGGTACAGTTTTGCAAGCTCTCCGTTGACTTTCCTCTTTCTCTTTCTAGCCAAATATAATAACTTTGCTCTTCTGCGGTAAATTCCAGCCAAAGTACAAAGTGCTGTACAACCCGTAATGTAATCCCACTATGTGAGGTACATAAGGATTATCTTCTCCCTTTTTATAGAGAGGAAACTGAGACAGAAGTTGAGCCTTTCCCAAGCAGAACTGGAAATGGAGTTCATGTCTCCTGAGTCTGCCTTTGCGTCAACCACTTGCATGGTCTCATGGGACCCGTGCACTCTGTTGCGTATGGTCCCTGGCAGGAACCCCTTTCGGTGTGTGACAGCACTTCTTCGGAGTCACTTTCTCAGGAGCTAAGCATTGGTCTCCACTGTCTCCTCTCTGAGCCTTTAGCACACCTAGCTGTCTCCATGAACCTCCTCAGGGAGTCCACTCAGGAGCCCCAGGACTTCCACAAGAGGGAGCAATGCTACCCCTATCTCTAGACTGCAGTGACTGTCAGCCTGTGTAAAACAGAAGGGTTTACTGTACATCTGGGCATAACACACAAAGTTCTCAGGGCCTAGAAAGTCCCAGTACTATCCAGCCTCCAGGTGGCTCAGGCTGCCTTTTGTACCCAGTCCAGAAGACCTCTTTCCGGACAACCATCCTATATATATCACCTTCCCAACAGCCCCTCCTCCATCCTTTGTCTTCATTCCTGGGGAAAACAGATCATCTGGGCCCTCTCTCTTCCATCCTTTGTTCCCACTGGCTAGAAGCGGCTGGCTCCCAAGATGGGATGGGATTCCAGATCAGTGGCTGGTAAATTCCAGTGTTCTGGCTGTTGTCCTGGGTCCAGGCTGCTATGCGAGGTCACACCTGAATCTCTACAACAATCAACACCCTCTCCTACCACCTTCTTAAACACGTGCAGAGGGGAAACTGGCACACACAGTATTAATGCAAAACTTAAGACAATCCCCCCACATCATCTCACCACTAGGCACTGCTTCCTCCCACTTTACCGTTGGTAAATGATGACCATCTACTCCCCAACTTGCGTGAGTTCCTCTTTCTGCAAGTTGAGGGGTAGGTGGTTATGATTTATCTAAGCTCTTGTCTATCCTGCTCACTGTAGAACTCTTTCCAAAGCAGTAAGTTACTGTCATTCTTCAAACCTATTTTGCTTAGCCTTTTCTGTGATACTATAAGAAGGACAGTGTGCATTGCTTATAAACTGATAGTTATATCACTTCACTGTCAAAGTGCCCAGAAAGTAAAGTAAGAGAAACAAAAACTTCTGACAGAGCAGCCAAGTCAGGTTAAACAATATCACAAATCCACCCTGATCTCAGACTCTGGTCAGCTTTCTTACTATGGCAGAGAGCTTCTTTATAAAGGTACTTGGCTAGAATCTGGCTATTCGTTCCTAATTAGGCCCTGATATGGGACTGGGTGCTTCTCCCTTCAACAGGTACACCATTTAGGGATACAAACCTGCCCGTACACTCAAGTGTAGACAGTGGACAACTGAAGACAGTGGGGTTGCATAGGGCCAAATTCTGCCCAATAAAATCATTATTACTGGTGATGCATGAATCAGAAGGAACACAGCTTCACTTCCAGATCTCCAGTGAGAATTTTTTTCCTGTCCAGTTGTAAATGATGCACATTTGGTTTGGAAGTCACTGACCTAGGAAGCGCAGAATGCTCCTATGCCACTTTGACTCACTTTTTACAGCAAATTCCTCTCCTCTCTCTTAACATGGTGATCCACATTATTATAACTTTTATCAAAGGTTTTCTTCCAGTGGTAAACCTGGGCCCGTGTTGTAACTTACTTTGCTTGTGGGAGAGTTTCTGTATTCTTTGTGTGCGGCCTTCATTCTTAGTTCTCCTTCCACCTTCTTTTAAAACAGTATCTGCCGAAAAGAAATAAAGTACTTTCTAACGCAGCCTTAGTTCTGCCAAAATCAAGATCAGCAGAGCTGGTAAAGCTGGAACTCCCTCAATATAAACGAGAAGGAACTTGCAAGGTGTTCTTTATGACTAGTCCTCTGTTTTGAAACTCCGTTCCCTCCTTGGCCAGCTTTGCCCAGATCCTCCAAGGCATTTAGGTTCCTAACATCCACTGAAATCAGTAAGTTAGGAGCCTTAAATACCTTTTGAGGATCTGTGCTGTAGAGCCTCAATTTTGTAACCATTTGGGTATGCTGCAACGCCCATCTTTTTCTCTTATGCTGCTAAAGCAGATGTATTTCTGGGCAGTTCTCTTGCATTATTTTGAGATTTCAGTGTGTGGAATAAGAACCAGAGCACAAGATAGGTGCTTACTAATTAAATTTTACAAATCTTACATTCATCTCCACCACTTTTTTAGCATACTTGGGTTGAGTTCAAAATAAGGCCTGATTTCCCTAGCTGCAAAGCTAAGTTTGCATCCCCTGCAATACCAGAAAATGCTTGAAAAGTCCTTGGAAAAATCCCAGATTGTCCAATGGTGATTGTGCCATGAAAGAGCTGTATCTTGTACCAGGATTACCACAAGCATTTCCCTTCTTAGCAATCTCCGTTCCTAAGGAGAGCAGGACTGAGAGGCTACGTCTAAACTACAGGCTTCTTTCGGAAGAAGCTTTTCTCGGAAGAGTGTGTCCACACTGCAAAAGTGCATCAAAAAAGCAATCTGCTTTTTCGAAAGAGAGCATTCAGACTGAATGTGGACACTCTCTCACATGTAAGCTGTGATTGCTGGCCGTTCCATCCATAGCAGGGCACCTGTGCTTCTTCCTCTTTCCTCTTCTTCCGAAAGAACTCCCTCTTCCCCGTCCACACACACCTTTTTGTGAAAGAGCTCTTTCGGAAAAGGCTTCTTCCTCGTAGAATGAGGATTACCAATGCTGGAAAAAACCCTCTGTTCTTTCGATTTTCTTGCAAAAGAACACAATTGCAGTGTAGACGTTCCTCAAGTTTTGTAGGAAAAGCAGCCGTTTTTCCAACAAAACTCTGTAGTGTAGACATACCCAGAGAGGCTTCTTTCTCCACGGGTTTCCACTCAAATGGCCTGTTTCTAGGGTCTAGATAATTGTTTTGTCCATTCCTTCAGACTGGCTGTATGAAGGAGCTGCCTGCAGCTAAGCCAGGGACCACGTGCTCATCAAGGACTGTTGTACCTGTCACATGTTAACATCTTTCCCATGATGCCTTCTTGTCACTAGTCATCAAGCAAGTCTCCCTTTCTTTGCACAGCCAAATCCACAGGGCAGCAGGGAAGGGAGGGATGGGGCGTTGCTTGTCCTGACAAGTGGGTCCCCTCTTTTCCCTTGATGCCTCAGCTCTCCTTGCAGGGCCCTACCAAACCTGTCTTGTATTGGCCTGTTTCCTTGTTTTCAATATGTGGTCACCCTGACAGGGAGCAGTATGACAAGAAGGAAGGACTCTGGGAAGGGAAGGGACCGGACCCTTAGAGGTTGTGTCCACCAGTGTTGCTGCAATGGGAGGAAGGGGAAGCAGGTCACGACAGGCCTCAGAGCATCACTGAAGTGTATTCTCTTTATCCTCCCTCAGGAAATCTCCACACTTGGGGTGTGTGGGAGGAACAGGCCACGCCAGGCTGTCTCCCTCTGTGGAAGCTTTCCTACTTCTGAGAACAGGCTGTGACAGGTTTTCCCCCTACAGAAATCTCCACTATAGTAGTAAAAGCAATGGGTTGTGATAGGCCCTTCCCGAACCTCCTCTGCCACAAAAGCCCAGGGGCACACTCCATCTCGTGGTGTGTTGCTACTCTGTAGTTGGAGCTGTTTGGTTAAAAAAGGCAAGACACCAGAGTATTCCTGCCAAAGGATCCAGCTGCTGAGGGGAGGTTGGACGGAAATCCACAAACCTATAATGTTTGAGACTAGAACTCATGTGGATAACTGCAGAGTGATAGATGCATGTAGACCCCCATCGCTGAGATGATGCAGCATGTCCCTAAGGAGCCGGACAATGAGATGGGACTTTTGGGGTAAGGAGGATAAATCCCAGTAGAGGTTTCCAGACTGGGATTTCATCTGACAATGCCTCCCTGTACTGAGGGTAACCAAGGGCAACGTTAGACTTCCTACCTGCACAAAAGCTAATTGGGTGTGGCTGAAGCTAGTTACACTGAGAGCCTTAAATAGGATGTGTCTCTTTCTAGAGCAAATGGATGGAAATAAGGCTCTGATGCTCATAGTTAAGGCTTGTAATTCCCATTTAAATCAGTGGAAGCTAATAGCATGAAAAGTTGAGGATCTGGGAATTTCTGCCTTTCTAGAAAGCAGGCTAGGGACCAACACAACTGCCTTAATGTTGGTATAGTGTTCAGATGCTGTTTAGTTGCATGAAGAAAATGGAACCAGAGACTTTATACAGCTGTTTGATGTTTTTGGTTGTACTTGAAGCTATAAGTGAATCTGAAATGGCAAAGGTGGGTTTCTCTACTTTGCCTGGGATTTGGGCTAAATGTCAGGCCAGCAGCGACCTTGCTTCTGCCATACACAACAGTAGAAGTGACACTGTGGTAGTGGGAGGATGAGTGGCTATCTCCTATGTGCTGAAGCATATGGACATGTATTGCTTTCAGCTTCTAGGGGTGGATTAGATGTGCTAATACTGTGGTTCTCAAACTGCAGCTCGCGGACCACAAGGTCCATGTCTGCCTTGCAGATGGGCCACGGCTCGGGGCTCAGCTTCCCTCCCTGCAGCTTGGAGCCCATGCTGGCGCTCCAGCCCATGCTCCTCCCCCCACGAGGTTGGGTCCTAGCGCTGGCTTCCTGCTGCAGGAGGGAGCAGGAGCCCTAGGCTTTGCGGGCCACATCTGGCTTGTGGGGGCACTATAAGTTGCTCTGCACGCTGCCACCCTCTCCCTCCATCTGAGGGAACAACAGTGAGGGAACTGCTTGCCTGGAGACTTTCCCTGCTGCTCCTGTTGACCAGACTCACAGCCAATGGGGGGCAGTGCCTGGGAGGGGCGTGAAGTCAGGTTAAGCACCTCCTCATCCCCCGGATGAGGACCAGACCCTGCACCCCATTGCTCTCACAGACCTGCCCCTTAAAAACCCCACACCTCCAGCCTGCTCCTACACCCTCCTTCCCGCCCAGATCCTCCTAGCTCATTGCTAACATGATAAAGCTTAGCGCTTAATCTCTTTAGTTTGATTTTGATTAATATTTCCTTTCTTCCCACTTCTATACATACCCTTATGTTATAGCTGCATATTTAAGTTTTTATGCTCCAGTAGCCTAATATGAATAATTTTGTATGTAAGATACTTAGAGCTAAGTAAAAGCATTTTCTCATCATGGGTGGTTGGCTAGTGGGCCACAGAAAGGTTTGCGTTGAGCAGGGTGGGCCTCAGGCCAAAAAGTTCAAGAACCAGTGTCCGAATAGGTCATTTCAATCTACTTAAGCACTGTCTGTGCATGCCACTATATAACAGTAGGGACTAAGCAAGTTCCTTGGCAGAGGATTTACAGACTAAATTAAACAGATGATACATTTCAGATACAATATTCCAGATTGCCCCTCCCACAAAAAAGCCCTGGACCCTTGTAGCACTTTCTAGAAGGGAGAAGAGCTAATAATTCCATGAAGCCTGCTAAGAACATCAAATCCCTCTGTGATAATGGCTCAGCATATGCCATGGTTAAGACAAATCTAAAGAAGAGCGCTGTGGGGCTTGAAAGTTTGTCTCTTTCACTCACAAAAATTGGTCCAATAAAGATCTTGTCTTCCCGAGAAAGCACCTTAGTTTCATAGCCCCCTGTACACAGGCTAGCGACCTGTGACTGCTCTAACATAATGTGCTAGCCATTTTGTAGCAGGGTGAACGGGAAGTGACCTTTCAGTGTAAGATGAGGCAAGACTCAAACCCACAGCTTCCAAGGTTGTAGGAGAGCACCTCAATCACTCAGCTACCAATCTACTCCTAGGGAGGGGACTTTGCTATCACCAGCCTTCTGCATGGAAAACCTTCAGCTACTACAGCGATAAGCGGCAGGCCAAAAGTCCAAACTAGAAAAACTCTAAACTCAAGCACATGAAGATCTAATCCCTACCCTAAACACTTGTATTTTACACCCTTGTGTAGATTACAGGTGAGAAGTTTTACAGATGTATACTTGGAAGACAAATGTGACCGAGTTGAGGCTGGCTATTTAGGGAGCAACGCAAGAGCGGCCCCTGTACAAGTGCTGTATGTAAAAGGTGAGCTACAGGGACCCAGGCTGGCTGACAGGAGAGTGGAGGCAACTGTCCAGGGGCCCTGGGCTATTTAAAAGGGGCACCTATGTAATGAGGCCAAGGCAGGCTCCCTGGTCACTCTTGCTCCACACCACTCCCAAAAGTGACCAGCATGTTCCTGCAGCCGCTGAGAGGAGGCAGGAAGTCTCCACATGCTACACCCACAGTTCCCTTTGAAAGCTGGAGGGGAGGTGCCTGTGGCCAGGGGCGCACAAAGCCCCTCTGTCTTCCCAGGAGCCACAGCCAGAAGGGTGTGCTCGTCACTTTTGGGAGCCACCAAATATAAATACCTCTCCCTCATTCCTTCCCAGGCCCCTACCTTAGACCAGACTCCCTCCTGGAACCTGCATCGCCTTCCACATCCAACCTCGAGCTGCTCCCTGACCTGCACAGCCATCCCCTACCCCAGCCTGGTGCAAGGGGGGGGGGGGGATGGAGAAAGCAAGCGATGGAGGAGGATGGCGTGAGCAGGAGGAGGGACCTTAGAGAAGGGATGAGACGGGCCTCAGCTGGCCTGGCTCCTGGGGCCTGTAGAGAACAGCAAAGTCACAGGAGTGCTTAGACCTCACATGAGCAAGCATCTTCTGTCTGCCCACCACCTACCACACCACCGCTACCGCCCGGGCAGGGGGGCTGCCTAATTCCCAGCCACCCCTCCACCGCTGCCGCCCGGGCAGGGGGGGCTGCCTAATTGCCAGCCACCCCTCCACCGCTGCCGCCCGGGCAGGGGGGCTGCCTAATTCCCAGCCACCCCTCCACCGCTGCCGCCCGGGCAGGGGGGGCTGTCTAATTGCCAGCCACCCCGCCACCGCTGCCGCCCGGGCAGGGGGGCTGCCTAATTCCCAGCCACCCCTCCACCGCTGCCGCCCGGGCAGGGGGGGCTGCCTAATTGCCAGCCACCCCGCCACCGCTGCCGCCCGGGCAGGGGGGCTGCCTAATTGCCAGCCACCCCTCCACCGCTGCCGCCCGGGCAGGGGGGGCTGTCTAATTGCCAGCCACCCCTCCACCGCTGCCGCCCGGGCAGGGGGGGCTGTCTAATTCCCAGCCACCCCTCCACCGCTGCCGCCCGGGCAGAGGGGCAGCCGGGCGAGGCGGAAGGCGGCTCTCATAGAGGGGAGCCCTCCCGGGAAGTACCCACGTGGAGCCGGGCTCGCTGGGCCTGTCCGGGCGCGGGGCTGGCGGCCGGGCCGGGCCGGGAAGGGAAGGGAAGGGAAGGGGCCAGGCTCTGACGTGCGCGGCCGGGATTGGCAGCCGCCGCCCTATATAGCTGCCGGGGCCGGGCCCTCGCCGCTTTCCCAGGCGCGTCCGGGGCTTCTCCAGCAGCGCGCTAAGGGCACCGGCCGGAGTAAGTTGCACGGGGGGGCCGGGGCGCGGCGCCCCCCGCCCCGCCCGCTGCAGCCGCGGCGCCCCGGGCCGGGCCGCGCCCCCGCGGGCGGCGGAGCGGAGCTGCCGACGTGGAGGCTGGAGCGCGGGGGGAGCCGCCCCCCCCCCCCCCCCCGCGGGCCGCCCGCAGAGCCGGGCTGCCGGGGCCGCCGCGAGCCCCGCGTGTCACCGCTGCGCGTGGGCCGGGCTCGCCGCCGCCAACTTCGCAGCAACTTTCCGGCCGGCCTGGGCCCGAGCGGCTCCGCGCCGCGCCCGCCTGCCCGCGAGCCCCGGGCTCGGCTCGGCTCGGGCTCGCCGCCGGGCCCCGCACGGCCCCGGCACGTGGGCTGCTCGCGGCGCTGGCCCCGGCCCGGCCCGGCCCGGGGGGGGCGGCGGCGGCGGCGGCGGGTGCTGACGCTGGCAGTGGCCACAGCGCCGCCCCCGCCCCGGTGTCGGGCCGAGCTGATCCCGCCGCAGCCAGCCCGGCCGGCACCCTCCCACCTGCAGCAGGAAGCCGACGTGTAACTCCGCGCTGGGGTCGCTGGTCGCTCGCGGGGGCTGCTGCTGGATTGTGACCTCGCCGGCCGCCTTCGTCGCGCCTGGTCGTGAGACTCGTGCAAAGTTCACTTCTGCCCGCACCCGGCTCTCCGCAGCTTTGCTCTGGTCGCGCGGGCTCTTTGCGGGGAAGCACTCGGCGGCTTCATCTGCCCGGCCCGTGCGCGCCTGCAGTGTGCCCAAGAAAGTCCCATCTGGCGGGGTAGTGAGTGTCCGGCTAGCGCTGGGTATCCTTACTTGCCTTGCCCCTGTGGCTCTGTGCATTTGGAGACAATGAAATATGACTAAATAAAAGCAAAACTTGCGGACTTGGGGGAGGCTGTTTACAGAATCAGTGCTCTGCTTTTAATTCTTTGAAAACGAGGGTGGCTGACTCCTAGACGACACCATTTGAAGTTACTTTTTCTGGAGTATTTGGGGGGCTGGGTGAGGGAGGTTTTACAGAGGTATAAGCAGGGAGGGGGATAAATGTGGCTTCCTGGATGGGGCTGCCTTGGAGAAAGGAGGATTTAGGTTTTGCCTAAACTAGGATTTAAAGATGTAGTGCGAACATGTCCAGTAAATCTAGTGTAGAGAAGGCAGGCTGAGGTTAGTGTGCACTCTGTGTTCGCCTCCACCAGTGGCCATGTGTAGGCGAGATTGAGTGCTGGTCAGGCATGGCAGAGAGATTCTGATTGGTTTTATTAATGAGAAGGTTTTTTTTGGATGACCCTCCTTTTAGTGAAGAAAAGAGCACGGAGGCCAGTGGTTCAAATAGCTACCAGCAGAAGTTGGCTAGATGGGATTTACTCAGTAGACCCAATGTACAGTACTGAAGTCTTTAACTGTAACAAAATGGCCTGCCTTGGGATCTTGTCCAATGCTAGAGCAGCCTTGCAAAATATGATTTGCCCAAGACAACAGTTTTGTTTAGGGGGAATGAAAATGAGCATCTTCATGTTGAAGAGCAGGTGAGTTGCTTTTGTGCTTTAGCTGGGGATGACTTTGACAATTTTGCTAGGCTGATTTTAATACATATTAAATTGGCTCACATAACTGTTGGTGCATGGCTCTGATATGTCATTGCTCTTTTCCCTTCTCTGCTCTGGTGACTTTAGTTTTAAAGTCTCAGGTGTTTCCTTTTAGCCACTTCTTTAATGAGGTTCTTTCTGTGTAGGTATCTGTTAGAATGAATATCACAGTAACTTACAAACTTTCCCCTTAATGTTCTTGTTATTCCTAGTCACCGTCCCTAAATAATTCTTGTCCTTTTTTTGGTGTTTACTTCAAATACTTGTAAAAGACCATGTCATCTCTTAGCTATGCTGTAAATGTTACCTTCCTCACAAATTAATCCCTACAGCTTCCTAATCGTTCGGTTTGCTTTTCAGTAATGAGACTAAAAGTGAGATTCCAACTTGTCAGTATCTTCCTAATAATCCAGGTACACAGAACTGAATACGATATTCTTGGTGAGGTGCTCTCAAGTAAAGAGGGGTTGTTACCTTTATCCTCCATGACACGATTACTCTTCCTCTGCAGTTCAGAATGGACCTAGCCTTTTTTCCTTTCTTGCTGTATCACATTGCAAGCGTCTATCATTTGATCTCTGCTATCCGCGCTCCGTGGCTTTCAGTATCGTCATGTCCCCAGTTCCTCTCCAGCCAGTGAATATCTGTTTGACTGAACACCCCCCATTCACTTTCACTCATCCCTTCTAAAATCCTTAGCCCAGCAAGGGGCAACCTAGGCTAGTGAGTGGGCCTTGAGAGTGGCCTCCTTCATCTCAGTGGGCTGCAAGATTATCGCAACCAAGATGGTCTTCTGAGAGAGGAGAGCTTTGCTAATTGCATTTGCATACCTAGAATTTGTCATAGCAGTGCTTTGAATGCAGGGGGAGTTTGTGGCTGTCACAGTCAATGTTGTGTGTGATCAGCACACACCTCCCTTCATGTGCGTGTCACTGTAGTAATACTGGTACGGGGAAAAAAATATGTGGCTGGAAGGAAGCCTGTGGAATCTGGCATCTTTGCATGAGGGCAACAGTAAAAATGGCTCGCAGGCTGCATGTAGAACCCTGTAGTCTCAATACATGTGGCACAAAATAACTTTCTAAGCCATGTAATGGAATTGTCCTGGGAGTCTAGGCCTCTTGGGTGTGTGAATTTATAAACTTGATTGGTGATCAGGGAGAAATGGATTGAACCTCAGTGGAGTTGGGAAGAGCACAGTAGCTTTTCAGAGCACTTGAATACAAGTTAGACTGATTAATCAACTTATAATGGCCCGTGTTGAAAAGGACAGTGTTCTTGTAAGGGGTGTTATCTGGTGTTTGACAGCTCTAATATTTCTGGGTGGCCTGTATAAAGTTCTTGTGTATAAGGTAGATGCAGTTGACTAGCAAGGGATTTGTGATAGGTTACTGGCCCTTTAAGGTTGCACCGCCCCCTCCCTGAAGCTATGAATGGTCACTGGTACAGGCAGTGCTGAGGTGGCATTTGCGAAAATTACAGTCTGCTCTGCGCTGACACTGCTTCCTCTGCAGGGCACTCCTGAGTCTTTCTAAACTTCCCAACCGTTTGGAGTTCTGCCTGCACCCCTCACAAGGGCACACGTACAGAATTCCCATACGCCTTTTTTTCGAAAAAGCCCTTTCTTCTTGCTTTATTTTAGTCATGAGCTTTGCTTAAGCAAAATGTCCAGTCGCATTTGGAGTCTGCTGTGAATGCCTGCATTAGAATATGTTTCCATTATAACAAATTGTGCCATTGGGATAGATTGCTCTTAATTTGTCAAGTTACAATTTACTAGAAATATTGGTAAAATATTTCCTTTTAAATCTTTGAAGGCAGAGGAAGCTTGAGTCAGTTTAACATCTTTAACCTACGAGGTGGCATGTAAACCAGTATCTAGTCACCTTGACCCTTTAGACTTAAGCTAAGGTACAGGTGAGGTCAAAGGTCTATTTGAAATGTAAGGCTTTGTGAGGGGAAACTGAGGCAATACTTCCAAAGTTAGATGGAGGTGTCTGATCAAGGAAGAACAGACTGAAATTTCTCCCAAATAAAAAATTGCATTGCTGGGGTGCTAATGGAAATTTAAGCAAGGTGCTTGATGAACAGTAAATTCTGTCCCATTTTTCACATCAAAGGGCACATGCTATATGAAACCTGTGAGGCAGCGTAAGACACCTGAAATCAGAGTGCCTGTGTGTGAGAGCACGCCTGGCCAAGTGGGCCAGAGATGTGGCACCCAGAGGCTGAAATTGGGAGGGGATGGGAATCGGGGGAGAGAAGGTGCTCCTGCATAAGAATGGCCATACTGGGTCAGACCAAAGATCCATCCAGCCCAGTACCCTGTCTGCCAACAGTGGCCAATGCCAGGTGTCCCAGAGGGAGTGAATCGAACAGGTAATGATCAAGCGATCTCTCTCTCCTGCCATCCATCTCCATCCTCAGAAAAACAGAAGCCAGGGCCACCATTCCTTACCCATACTGGCTAATAGCCATTAATGGACCTCACCTCCATGAATTTATCTAGTTCTCTTTTAAACTCTGTTGTAGTCCTAGCCTTCACAACCTCCTCAGGCAAGGAGTTCCACAGATTGACTATGCGCTGTGTAAAGGAGAACTTCCTTTTATTTGTTTTAAACCTGCTGCCCATTAGTTTCATTTGGTGGCCCCTAGTTCTTATATTATGGGAACAAGTAAATAACTTTTCCCTATTCACTTTCTCCACACCACTCATGATTTTATAGACCTCTATCATATCCCCCCTTAGTCTCCTCTTTTCCAACTGAAAAGTCCTAATCTCTTTAATCTCTCCTCATATGGGACCCATTCCAAACCCCTAATCATTTTAGTTGCCCTTCTCTGAACCTTTTCTAATGCCAGTATATCCTTTTTTGAGATGAGGAGACCACATCTGTACACAGTATTCAAGATGTGGGCGTATCATGGATTTATATAAGGGCAATAAGATATTCTCCGTCTTATTCTATCCCTTTTTAAATGATTCCTAACATCCTGTTTGCTTTTTTTTGACTGCCGCTGCACGCTGCATAGACGTTTTCAGAGAACTGTCTACGATGACTCCGATCACTTTCCTGATTAGTTGTAGCTAAATTAGCCCCCATCATATTATATGTATAGTTGGGGTTATTTTTTCCAATGTGAATTACTTGAAATTTAATGTGGATAAATGTAATTTGCCATTTTGTTGCCCAATCACTTAGTTTTGTGAGATCTTTTTGAAGTTCTTCACAGTCTGCTTTGGTCTTAACTACCTTAGCAGTTTAGTATCATCTGCAAACTTTGCCACCTCACTGTTTGTTTATAAATAGAAGGGCAACTCGCCTTCACTGTAACCTGCGGGGTAGGGATGTTAAGGACTAGTCGACAAGCAAATGCTTATCGGATACTCAACTAGTTGCTTCTCCTTGCCCCATTCCCCCCCCTCCCCCCCTTGCTGCCTCTATCAGATAGAGGCAGCAGGAGGCGAAGAGGGGGGTTCTTCAAAGCAGCAGCGCTGCACTGAGCCCAAGTCTCCATGCGGTGCTGCTGCTTTGAAATGCCGTGGCGGCGTTTCAGAGGGGCGGCGCTGCCCTATCAACTAATTGAATAGTCGATGCAAAAATGCACCGACTATTTGATTAGTGATTACACGGCACTTAACATCCTTACTGTAGGGGACCTGTCTTGACTGTGTAACCTGTCAACTATGTCACTCTGCAAGGCCATGCAGTTGAATTTTAATTTCCTCTTGTCAGCGTAGCTTGTCTCTTAGACTGGTCGGATCTTAGATTTTCTTGGGGGAGCTTGCACAGACCATCCTGGAGAGGTGAATTAATTTTCAGCCTCTCAGAAGGAAGAGCATGCAGCCCACACTGCTCAGTCAGGACTGTAATTGCTGTGTAGACGTACCCTTAAACACTCATAGCTCACTTGGGCTGTGGGGCTGTAAAATTGTGGAGTAGGTGCTTGGGCTGGAGCCTGCACTTCAGAACAGCCTCCTGGGGTCCCGGAGCTTGGGCTCCAGCCTGAGTCTGGATGACTGCACCACCGTTTTACAGTGCTGCAACCTGAGCTGCCATGCTGAGAGTGTTTAGTTGCTCTGTAGACATCCCCTAAGTCAAGAGGCTGCAAAGCTGGGGACTCTGCTCTTACAGGAGTGTTTCTGTCAGGGCCGTGGCCTGAGAGATGCACAGGGAACAAGTACTGATCACGGACAAGAATTGACTTTTAAGGTGGAAAAGGTGACTAAGGTTGTAAAGTAAGAGTGGTCAGGGAGTAGGAATATACCACAATGTTCTTAACGAATCGGTCTCTAGGTTGGCTGCGTTTCGGAGTGCATCTAGCTTCAAGCACTCTTTTCAGTGTGGCTCGCCATGTAGTCTTGTGCAGATCTGTCCCTGCGCACGCATTTCCCATGTAGAAAGAGGCTGCCTCTTGTTACAAAGCCTTTTCTCAGAAACGTTTTAATAAATACGTCCGAGTACCATGTTGGTTCTTTTTGCCTAGGAACTGCAGTTGATTCAGTGGGCTCCTGCAATTTCCTGTGGCACGAAGCCATTTAAAACATGAGCACGTGGCTGGTTGGGTGAAGAGTCGCCACAGCTCCCCAAAAGGTGGGGCATGCCCTTTGGTTTAATAAGGAGCCCATTATCTGAATGTGCTGACTCGATGGCCACTTCAGTTGTAGCTTGTGACAGACCCTCTTGGCTTGGGTAATTGTGGAGACAGGGTCTGTTGTACCCACCGAGCAGCGATTCATGCTGCTGTGGCATTGGCAGCAAGGAGAATCCCTGCATCTAGTGTGGACTCACCAAACCAGCAGCTGCTCCAATGTCCCTGTCAGATGGGCTCTAAATGGCATCAGTGCCCCGACCCTTTGTCCTTAGCCACAACCGTAGCAGAGCATGTGCGAAGTATGCCCCCCCCCTTTTCCCCCAGCAGGAACCTGTGTGCTCTTCTGTGAAATCGGAGTTCCTGCCAGACGCCAAAGCACTGCTATCTTCAGTGTGAATGGATCCGGGCTTTAGGCTGTGCTGAAATCTCTGACTTCTCTGCAGATCATAACTGCTGCTGTTGGGATAGTTCTCTCCCTTCTTTATCCTTAGTGCTAGTCGCAGGTCTCTGGTGGGTGAACGCCTCTTCAGCCAGGCTCTGTCCATTGGGTCAATACCTTTGCCGACATAGGCTGGGAAGGGGGTGACCTAGTTAACCCTTTCTCTGACTGTACCATCATGGCTTGATCCACTGGGGGCTTTCAACCAGGGCGTTATCACTGTGACTGTCAAATCTTAACCATTGACCAGACTGGAGTCTGTCTCTTGGGTTAGAGTATTAGCCATACATACACATATATTGGCATTCTTTACAGAGCATGTGGCTGGCAGTGCTCTAATTGAACAGAATGGCTGTCTTCATCTTCCCTCCCCCCCCCCCCCCATATTCCCTGCCGTCCATAATAACTGTAGTGCCGTGGCTTGCGGTTTTACAACAAACATCATAGGGAATCACTGGTATCAGGTGTGTCTAGCCCTGAGCCCCAGGCCAGCTGAAGGCAGCTTAGATCTTTGGGAGACTCGAGTGAGTTTTAGGTCACCATGGAAGAGGCCTGATCCTATTGCTACTCTTGTCCTTCACCCCACCCCCACCCCCAGTTAGTCACCATGGTGTCATGTCTCACTAGATTGTGACCTCTTAGCAGCAAAACCTGAGTCTTGACTCTTGTGAGATGTCCAGCATGCTGTGGGGCAGTCCAGGAAACTCTCTGTACTGGCTTAGTGCAAAGGCCAAGAGGAAAGGATTTAGAAGATGAGCTTCATTTGTGGATCACTGAAAGCCTCTTCCAAGCCAAACTGCAGGATTGGGAGTAGAAGGTGGCTTTGTCCTCCAGCTGATGATTAGTGTTCACGTACAGGCAACCCCAAAAAGCTAACTTCAGAATCTCTAGTTCAAGGGGAGGCGCTCTCAACCAAGTGGGTATCCCTGGCAAGGGCGTTTAGACCAGATCAGTGTCTGGGGGGTGTTCACAGCCAGCAGTTGTCTGCATGCAGCTCTGACTCTGGCTCTTGGTTCCAAGGAAGTCTGCCTTGATTCACCAGGGCTTCACTGAGCTACATTCCTAACTTCTGACTACTGTCAGTTTTATTGGCGGCCTTTCAGGTTGTTTCTTCCAGCTAGCTGGGTTGCTGTTGATGCTGTGGCTTTCAACCCTCAAGCTTCCAATTCATATCCTGCATCTGTTACTAATTACTGTAGCCCAGCCTTATACTCCATAGGCTTTTGTAGGCAGGGTAACCAAACTAAGTTTCCTATGGGATTTTGCTTTGTGCTAGTGATTCCCTATGGCTGCATTTAACCAATATGGAGACAATGCAGCAACGTGTAAGTCAGTGCTGAGTTCACTGGTTGATGGGCAAGTTTGGGATGGCGCAGGGGCATGCTGCGTTTGAAATCGTAAAGGCAATACTTTTGAAATCCTACAGATTGGAGGGGTCATGTTGTCCTGGACCAGAGTTAACTCCTTTTTTTTTTTTTTCCCCCCACCCCCCACCCCTCCCTGTTAAGCAAAAGCTGGCAGGCTGACAAACAGGCAGCTAACAGGACGGACTCTCTGGCTACTGACCATTTAGCTGGTAAGTTACCATTTGTATTCCTCAGACTTTCCTGTCCCTTGCTCAGCAAAGAGAAGCAACCAGCGTTCTGCTGTGACCATGTGTCCACAGCTGCCTCTTCTCGTGAAACACTTACACGTTTGCTTGAGGAACCTGTGCTTGAAAGGCCGTCTTTCTGTGGTTTCATCCCATCCAGAGTCACCATGGGCTCGTTTTATTTTAAAACCCCCACAAAGCCACACCTTCATGATGAATGTGACTAAACTAATTAGCGGGTACTAGTCTGCCTGTGGCCCCCGCTTTGGGGGCATAGGCCAGTGGCTTTTAAACTTTCTCATGACCCAGCTGAAGAAAATGGCTGCTGGCCAGGACCCAACCTAGCGCTATCGTTGGACTAGAGTGTGGGTTCCGGGGTGGAGCCAGGAATGAGGGGCTTGGGGGTGGGAAGAGGCTCCGGGCTGGGCCACTTTTAGGGCTGTGGCCAAGCCTGAGGTGACGTAGAACTGTAGCTGACCATGAAAGGGTGTGAGGGCTCAAAGTACCCTAGATGAATCTGAGAGTGCCTTGCTAAATGCTTACAATCTAGATTTGCTGCTAACATTTGTTCAGCAAAGGTACTCGAGACATAGTAGAAACTGGAGACAAGGGCTAGGCAAGATACAGAACCTTCTTCAGGCTCTGTGTTGTCCTTTGTAATAACGCAGAATCAGCCCCTTGGTCAACAGGAAAAAGCCCTTAGAAGTGGCTTTTGCTCTAATCTGGTCGCTAATGAACAGAGCCCAGCAGATCTGTGGATATTCACTGTCTGTTTACAGATTAGATGCAGATCCCAGTTTGGTATCCATGCAGGGCTCTACTAATGAACTTATTTATTTTGGGGGGGGGGGTGTAACAGAACAAAACACAAACCACTTACCATCAGTTTGTCCCTAGATGACAAATGTACAAACAAGAAATGGTTTCCCCTTGATACCGAAAAGCATCTCTTAAAGTTGCTGCTTCCTTCCTGGGCATGGAATGCGGGAGGTGATTCGCTTTTATGGAGGCTCTCAGATAAACACAGTGAATCCTTCACCCCACGTTAAGGTCTAAAACTAGTCTCCTAAATTCTGTCCATGGGGAGCTCCACCTCTCCCTGGCTTTGGCTGCCGTGATCCTGGTAACAAGCAGTGCCCCCTTCTCTCTCCCAGTGGCATACCCGGATTGTGTGTGGGTGGGAAATCGACAATGAGCTCTGTGGCAGTTTTGACCCAGGAGAGCTTCGCTGAACACCGCAGCGGCCTGGCTCAGCAGCAAGTGAAAGGTAAGACAGTCATTACGTTCCTGTGAAATCCCACTTGATGTCCTCTGCACAGAGGAGGTTCTCTGCTGCCTACATGTGCTTCAGAATTGCTAGGCTGTGGGCAGCCAAAGAAGAGGCCGTCTCATTCATAGCTTGTTTGGGCCATCAGATCATGGTTGCCCACCCAGCTTAGAAGGGTGGTATTTCAGATCTACTTTGCGCAGGGGTAAATGACCCTGCAGAATCAGGCCCTCAGACTCTACCGGGATCCCCCCTTTCAGCAGATGGTGACAACAGAGCTGTGTCTGTAGAACAGGATGTATGTGGGAGAGCAATATGCAGTGATAGCTCTTTCCATAGCAGGTATTGGTCGTGGGGGGGGGGGTTGTTCCCTGCCAAGCTCATGCAGGTTTTCATGGCCATAGCTACTGATGGACTTCCCATCCCCCCAACAGAGCAGGCCAGCACCAACATCAGAAGAGTTGCGTCTGTGTCACAACAGGTCTGGTGTGCCTGGAAGCCTTTACTAATCCATAGTGGATCAGATCTGAGTTGCCCCCTCTTGCCCAGTGTCCAGGACTTTGCTGGACTTTCTCTGCTCTGTTTGCTCCAGCCCCCTCATTCTCTTTGCTTCAGAGTGACTCCAACCTGCCCCTTCTACCTTCCTTTCCCTTGCCCTGTCTGCATTCTCTTTACTTTTCTTTGCATGTAGCTGATCCCTTCCTAACTCAAGGCACCCTCAATGTCTGTCACTATTACACCATTTGCTGCCATCGCTTGTTTATTGTGCCGGCGTGTTCTGCTGGTTTTTCCTCACTTTGTCATGTCTATATAGATTGCAATCTATTTGGGACAGGGACTTGTCGCCTCCTCTGTTTGTTCAGTACCTGGACAATGGGGCTCTGTTCTGGATTGGTCCTTAGGCACTGCCATAATAAACATAATTACTTAGGACGATTCTAAGGTGCACAACCTACTTCCTTCAACCCTACCTCAATAGTGATGTGCAGTGTGCCCAAATAGGAGACTTGCTAGCAGTTAAATTGTTTGTCTTGCTTGCCTCACTGCAGTTGCGGCTTTGAATTCTGAAGAGGAGAATGACCCTCCAACTTATAAGGATGCCTTTCCTCCCCTCCCTGAGAAAGCCACGGGTCTGGAACCTGCTCAGGAACCAGCTGGTGCCTGGAGCAAAATTCGACCAATCAAGGCTTCTGTCATCACTCAGGTTGGTGGAAGCCAAACCTCTCTCCTCCCCACCCTAAAAACAGTACAGATGAGTAGGGCCCTACAGACTCTTCTGTGCAATCCGATCCCCCCTGCCACTCCTAGCTGCTGTTGCTGTTTTAGCTGGCCTGTGGAAGGAGTGGAGTTGTCCTTTCCTGGCACAGCCACTCCTGGTGGGAAGCTCAGACCCATCTCCAGAGGCAGTGCAGAAATGAGGATGAGACACCCTCACTTGTGCACAGCAGCAACCTGGGAGCTGGGTTTCAGGTTTCTGTGTCTTCCTCCCCTTCACCTGCCCTGGCTCCTGCTACAGCTCCAGGCACTGAGCTCAGGGCTTCGGAAAGGGGCAACAAAAATGACTAAGGGTTTGAAACGGGTCCCGTATATGGAGAGAGAGAGAGAGAGAGAGAGAGCTTGGAAAAGAGGAGACTAAGGGGGATATGACTGAGATCTGTAAAGTCATGACTGATGTGGAGAAAGTGAATAAGGCAAAGTTATTTACTTGTTCCCATCACATAAGAACTAGGGGTCACCAAATGAAATGAAGTGAATAGGTAGTATGTTTAAAACAAAAGGAAGTTTTTCTTCATATGGCACACAGTAAACCTGTGGAACTCCTTGCCACAGGAGGTTGTGAAGACCAGGAATTTAACAGGGTTCAGGAAAGAGCTACATAAATTCATGGAGGTTAGGTCCATCAGTGGCTATTAGCCAGGATGAGTAGGAATGGCGTCCCTAGCCTCTGTTTGGGAAATGGGAATGGGAGACAGAGGAGGGATCACATGATTCCCTGTTCTGTTCACTCCCTCTGGGGCACCTGGCTTTGGCCACTGTGGGCAGACAGGACACTGGGCTGGATGGACCTTTGGTCTGACCCAGTCTAGCCATTCTCATGTTCTTCCTACTGCTGCAGCTTCCCCCCAAGCTGCTCCAGCCAGGGTGCTCTCTGATCTGGGGTTTCTGCTCCGGGGCTGCTTCCAGGACTGAGCTACCCATTTTTCCTGGGGGCTTGGAAATGGTCAGAGGCACCAGCTTTAATTTGTCCCTGGCTTGGGTGCCTCGTCAGCCAAGGAGAGATCCTATACCCCCTCCACTTCCCAACACCACCTCTGACTGCTGGGAGGGTCCTACCTTTGGAGCCAAGCTCTGGAGGCAGCACAGAAGTGAGCATGGCAATTCCGGGGACCCCTCTACACCAACTTTACAGCCCTCCATGATCCCGCTTTGGGTCAGGACCCCACAGTTACAGCACTATGACCTTTCAGATGTTTACATGTGACACTGACAAATTTTAAAATCCTCTGGCTGCGAAATTGACCGGAATAGACTGTGAATTTGGTAAGGCCCTACAGACCAGCGTCCCTTCACCCAGTATGTAGTGTGCTGAGGGAGGATGGAGTGTGGTTTCCTCCTCTCCACTGATCCAGGGAGAGGAGGGCCTGTAGGTAAGAGGGATATGGCAAGAGGGTTAAACCAAAGGGCTCTGGCTGCAGAGAAGGTATGCCCACATTGCTGTAGGACAGAAGTTGGCCAAAAGGCTTATTCTTGGCTGTACACCCTCATTTTGGTGAATAGTTATGGTACTCCTGAGCCTGGACAAGAAAGCCAGAGTTCGAAGAGCTAATACTGCCACTGACAGGATATAAAACAGGGATATGAAGGACTAGTGGACTAGTCGCTCCCCCTGCCCCATCAGAAAGAGACAGCGGGGGGGAAAGAAGGAGCACTTCAAAGCGGCAGTGCCATGTGGAGCCTGGGGCCAGCTGGGGACTCCCCCACTGACTCTGGACTCCATGTGGCGCTGCCACTTTGAAACACCACGTGGAGCCTGACACTGGGCTCCCCACAGCATTTCAAAGTGGCAGTGCTGCATGGAGCCTGGGGTCAGCAGGAGAGTCCCCAGCTGATCCCGGGTTCCCCGGGGCACTGCCAGTTTGAAACTCCATGTGGAGCATGATGCCGGGCTCCCTGTGGCGTACCAAAGCCCAGCTGACCTTGGGCTTCATGTGGCACTTTCGCCTTTGAAGCCCTAGTGCTGCTGCTACGCTTCAAAGGTGGAGGTGCCCCACTGACTATTCAATTAGTCGATTACTTGCAATTTTAACATCCCTAATATAAAAGTTCATGCTTCAGGACTTCGAGATGAGCCTAACCAGCCTTGGGAGGTAAGAACAAGATTTTTCTGGGAACAGAGTATCCTAAATCCACTTGCTGTGGGTTCTTGCTCCTTCCTTTGAAAGCAGGTAATCCTGGAGGAGCCGGGGACCTCAACTCTGATTCAATAGGACAGTGGCTATTGTCTGGAATGCAGAGAATTCCTGTGGCATAAATAAAGCATCTTCTTAAAACTGCCCTACCTTGATGGCTCCGCTGCTGTATGAGTATCTTAATTATCGTGAGGAGCCAGGGTAGTAACCCTATTCCTAGCTGAAGTGGTAGGGCTTTCCATAGAACTCAGCAGCCTGTGTCATGCTGAATAAGCTGCCCTCATCTTACCTGTTTCTGGGTTGGGCAGGTGTTTCATGTACCACTGGAAGAGAGGAAATACAAGGACATGAACCAGTTTGGAGAAGGAGAGCAGGCCAAGATCTGCCTGGACATCATGCAGAAGACCGGGGCTCACCTGGAGCTCTCTCTAGCGAAGGACCAGGGCCTTTCAATCATGGTCTCTGGCAAGCTGGAAGCTGTCATGAAGGCTCGGAAGGAAATTGTTGCTCGGCTTCAGACCCAGGCGAGTGTATCTAACTGTTCTCTGCTACTTGTCATTGCTTCTCCCTCCAGATGCCCAGCTCTTGGGAGGCCTTGGGCGTGGGTGCTCAGACCGAAGGCTTGTCATTAGATGACTAATCCAGTCTTGCCTCTTTCAAAGTGCCCAAATGATGAACTGGGATGGAGACTGGGGTTCAAAGCTAATTACAGGCCATGGTGCAAACTCCTCCCCAGCTAGATCCCTGCAGCATCTGCTACAAAGACGGCACTGCACCTGGAGAGACTGCAGACCCCTCACAAGAGGCTGATTTGCATGGGACACAGGCCAAGTGTTGGCCTAGTATATCCTGTGACAGACCCTGACCAGTGGGCTACAGGAGTCTGAGTGAAGGTAGAGACACTGAATTGCTTTCTGTTCCCTGAGTGACCAGGGCAGGGGCTGTTCCAGAGCAATCAGGAATGTACTAGAGCCAACTAGACTGTGCTAGAGGCAGTTGAGAGACAGGCTCGTCAGAGCACCTGCAGCCCATGAAGAATCTGCTGGGGCTGGTTGAAAAGGATCCCCTTCAGGGAGGGCGGGGAGCCAGGCGCTGGGAGAAGGGTGCTGTGATGCGGAGGAGCTGGCAGACAAGCATGCTTGGGTACCAGGAGGAAGGTGCTGGGCAGAGCTGGCTTTGCTCTGGTAATGGATGAAGAACTCCCTGTTGCTGCTGCCATTAGGGGCTTGGGTTCCCCCCCCCACACACCCCAGAGAGGGGAGACTGAGGCAAAGGAGGGTCTCGCCCAAACCCATTGACTGGCCTGTGATGCAGGTGTCTCAGCCTACGGAAAAGGGCAGAGGCTCCACTGAGAGTCAGCGAGCCTCAGAGGCAAGGCCTGGCCACCTGGAAGCAAGAGCCCCTGAGGCAGAAGGCGAGAGCTCTGCCGTGGCACAGCTGGTTAGATGGCAGGTGTTTCTAGGGACAGAAAGTCATTGCACCGGGGCTTGGGATGACCTAGCTTACAGTCACCAGAACCCAAAGACAGTGGTTTCCTCCTCACTGCTGCATGTTTCCAATCGGTGTCTGCACAAGGGAGTGAGATTCCTGCCGTCTGTTCTTTGACACCTCAGCTCGCTTTTGACTTGCTGTTAGTTTCTCCAGGGCATTTTGGCTTGAAGCAGTTGCCAGTGATCACGCTAAGGGGGACACCACAGCAGCACCCTTCCACCCACGCGCTGCCCCGGCCAGAGGGCAAAAAGCAATACAAGCTCTAGCCAGGGCACTTCTGGGAGTGCAGTGGGAGAGCAGGCTGCCCAGATATAGCGCCTGTGGGGCCATCATGCCAAGATTTCCTGTAACCCTTACCCATGGCCAGACAGAGTCTTCGTCCATCTGCACCTCATGTCTGTGTCTTTTACACCAAGAGCAGTAGGCAGTAAAGGTGTCTCTCTGGGTCACACCCTGAAGGCAAAGCCCGAAGTCCTTGTCTTTTGGAGGTGGGTGGGTGTGACTGTCCTGTCTCGACAGGTGCTTGTATCCAGGGATCCCATGGGACCATACTCCTGAGCCGCCAAGATGGCAAAAAGGTTAAAACTAAAGTGATGGGCTATTCAAGACAAGCACATATTTGCAAGCACCCACCTACCTACCTACCACTTGATGGCCAATCCCGAGCCTGGCAGCTACTTCTGCAGTCTGGGGATGGCTCAGAGCCCTTCCCTTGCAAAGTGCACGTTCCCACCAACAGCCCCTGCCCTCTGACTTGAGCGTGGCCTTGGAGTCCCTAGTGAGCAGGTGCCCGCGTGTATTGGTCTCAGTGTTGGCAGCAGAACCTTTACTTTCACCCTCAGGCCTTCTCTCTAAACTCCAGCTGCTTGTCCTGCCCCTGCCCCTGGTATATCCAGGGGACCTTGCCATCCCCCAACCAAGCCACTTTGGTCTCCAGAGCTTCCTTCTCGCCTCTCTCACAAGAGCTCTACTCGAAATACAGCTCTTGGGCTGAGAACAGAATTTTTCACTTGTGTTGGTAGTCCAGGTCCATGGAGGGAAATCCTTTGTATCTTGTTCCTGGCAGGAACATAGCCACGGGCTAAGGGAACATGTCTTGCTCTGTAGTGCACTCCTGGGGGGCAGCCAGCCTGGGCCTCTGCTTCTAATCGTGACCCGTGAGTGTACTGACTCCCATTTTGCGCTGCTCTGTTGCAGGCTTCAGCGACAGTTGCCATTCCCAAGGAGCATCACCGCTTTGTCATTGGCAAGAGTGGTGAGAAGCTGCAGGACCTGGAGCTCAAAACTGCAACCAAAATCCAGATCCCCCGCCCGGAAGACTCCAGCAACCAGATCAAGATCACTGGCACCAAGGAAGGGATTGAGAAGGCCCGACACGAGATCCTGCTGATCTCCGCTGAGCAGGTATCTCTCTTCCTAGCCTCCTGGGAACAGATGGACTCCTGCTTGCTGCCACCATGTACAAGGGACCACAGTGCAGTGGGGAGAACACTGCCTTTAGTGCACCTCAGAGTCAGGAGCCCTGGCGTCCAGCCGGGACTGCCACTGGCTGTTCGTACAGAGCTGGTGAGGAAGTGTGAGCATTTTGAAATGCTGAGATCCTTGGGTGAAAGGAGGAGGGGCCTCAGGGGTGGGAATGTTGTGATCTGGGCGGTAAGGCTCTTCCTGCCCATGTCTGCATTATGAACAAGGAATGCTTGTGTCCGGGGGACTGGGCACTCAGAGGTAAGATATGAGACTGGAGAACTCTGCTCTGCAGAATGGGCACTCCCCACATGCGTACCGGGAACATTCCATGGAGCTCTGGAGAACTTCTTGCGTTGCTTTTGCAGGATAAGCGTGCCGTGGAGAGACTGGATGTGGACAAAGTGTACCACCCTTTCATTGCTGGCCCCTTCAACAAGCTGGTGAGCGAGATCATGCAGGAGACAGGGACACGCATCAACATCCCACCACCCAGCGTCAACAAGACCGAGATAGTCTTCACAGGTGAAAAGGAACAGCTGGCCCAAGCAGTAGCTCGTATTAAGAAGATCTATGAGGAGAAGGTAGAAGTGCTCTACAGAGAATCTCTCACATTCATAGCTGCCTTTTCCTCCCTGTGTCTGTCACCCACCGTATACTCCTTATGTTGGCCCCTTCTTGTCGCCCTTCCTAGCAGAAGTTACGTTTGTTGGATCTGGTCAGTTGTATTGCTACCTGCTTTTGGAGAAATGGGTCTTCTGCTAGGGTGAGGTTTTGAATGCTCAGCCTGCAAAGCTGCTTCTGTGGTTGGCCTGCCTTGATTTGGAACTAAAAAGAAATAAAACTGAGGAAAGGAGGAACTTCTGGGCTTGGCTTGCTCCAGTAGCTGTACAGTATGTGTCTTTCCTGCTGACCATGTTAGCTGGTCTTGCTGTTGATGTTCCAGCTGAGAATTGCAGGGCTGCTCTCAGGTGGCTGAGTCTGAATTCTTTACCCTTTTGAAATCCCTGGTGTGTGGCTCCTGTACTTCCTGCAGTCTGGTATCACCCTGAGAACGCCACTGGGAGTCGGGGCCTTCTCGTGCTAGACATGAGACACGTGTGCATGCATGGGAGTTTAGCTGACAGCAGCACGCTCCATTCACAATCCCTGTAAGCACTAGATGGGATCCGAGATCCCAGCAGGAGCCTAACTCTCTTTAATTGTCCTGAATAGCCTATTCACTGTTCTGGTTCATTCATTCTTTCCCTTGCTCCTTTCCAGGCACAGAGTTTTTACTGTATCTGGTGGCTCCCTTCTCTCCCCGCCCCTTGTGAATGATGCCTTTGCGCCTCTTTCCTACCCAGAAAAAGAAGACTACAACCATCGCAGTGGAGGTGAAAAAGTCCCAACACAAATATGTCATCGGCCCCAAGGGGAATTCCCTGCAGGAGATCCTGGAGAAAACTGGCGTCTCTGTCGAGATCCCACCCACTGACAGCAGCTCTGAGACGGTGATACTGCGTGGCGAGCCTGAAAAACTTGGGCAGGCATTGACTGAAGTCTATGCAAAGGTAATGCTCATTGTAAGCTACCAGCCATCTCTCTGAGATGGGCCCCGCTCCCTGCAACTTTCTGTCCAAAAGGCGTCCATTTCAATGGCTCCCAGGTCATGGGCATCTCCACTGTGCTCTTGTGACCTCTGTACTAACCAGGCTGGTGCTGAGATGGAAGCTGTAACAGCCCTTCATAGTCTTTCCTCTTCCCTAGGCAAACAGCTTCACCGTCTCCTCAGTCTCTGCCCCCTCTTGGCTTCATCGTTTCATCATTGGAAAGAAAGGACAAAATCTGGCCAAAATCACTCAGCAAATGCCAAAGGTACAGATGATTCATGGCAAACTCACCCACTCCATAGGATACCTCGGCCTCTTTCCTCAGAGGGCCTCTGCCCTTCTCTCCAAAAACTCCTCAAAGCGTTGGGCAGGAACCCTGGAAGAAACTAGCGATGTCCCTGGGAATGGAGATGAGCAGGCACTTTCAGTACTACCGCTCTTGCCCTTCCATTAGCTCCTTCTGGCATAAGGTCAGATTGAACCCTTTGTATGGAAGTTTGTGTGACTCTTATTAAATAACCACAAGAGAGAGTAATTGCATTGCTATGAGGTAGTCATCCAGGCCCTCAAAGGTTGAGCGAGCAGATTTTCTGCTATCTGTGAAATGGGTGAATAGGTGGAGTGAGGTGCCCAGAGTTGCTGTGGGAATCGGGAGTAGAACACAGGACACCTTCTCTAGACATGCCACTATGTGGCCTTTTGATGCGGGGGACCTTCCCTCCATACAAACAAGGAAAGTCTAACATGCAAGTCGTGTGCTCCCTGGGCGGAGGAAACGAGCCGGCCCTCTGCAGCACTGATCTTGATTGCTCGTCTTGAAGCTCTCTACCGTGTTCCTTGTGTTAAAGGTTCACATCGAGTTCACTGAAGGGGAGGACAAAATCACCCTTGAGGGTCCCACAGAGGACGTGAATGTGGCTCAGGAGCAGATCGAGGTTATGGTCAAAGATCTGGTGAGTGGGAATGGAGTGTCAGTGAGGTAAGACTCCACGCTGTGGAAAAAGGAAGAACAACATGGAGGTGGCAGTACCAAGAAACGAGGACAAGCTTGCGTAGCCGCCTTACACCCCCAGATGCTGAGCAGGGGTACGAGAGAAAGCAGGCAGGCTAGAGACTTCATACCAGGAGTTGAAATTAAAGCGTTCCTCAGGAAGCATCCCCTCTCTCTGCCCCTAAGTAACTTGCCTTAAGCCCTCCCAAAGAGCTGGGATGTTGAGGCAATACAGGACAGGGAGCTTTCATCCTAGGATTGGTGAGCTTGCATGGGGACTTAGTGCCCAGTGTGTGAGACGGTACTGCAGGTTGAACCTCTGAAAACCAGTACCACTTGTTGCAGGACCAGCGTCTGGTGTGCTGGTGCCTAGGAGCCCTGCAGGCTGGCAGGGCTGTGGGCTGCTGGCAGCAAGCTGCCAGCTGGGCCAGGAGTCCGATTCCCCACAGCTCGGCTGCCCAGCTCGCCCCAGCAGTACTGCTTGGTAGAGCCTGGAGTGCCTCAGCGGGACTGCCTGGCATGGCAGGCAAGAGGGGATGGGGACTCACAGGGCTTGAGGCAGGGCCAAGGCTGGAGGGGGTCGGATATGACCTCCCCTGGTCTGGCAGAAATCCTTCATTCGAGACTGGTCAGGCCCCGGGGTGCTGGACCAGGGAGGTCCAACCTGTAGTCCAGACTAGTTACTACTAGTAACTTGATGGCCCTCCTCAGCTGACAGCAGTGTTTAGCGGTCAGGCTTACCATTGACCTTCGGTTACCAAGGACAGCCGATGCAAGAACTGATGCTCTGCCGTCTGCCTAACCCTGCCCTGCTCTTCGCAGATCAACCGGATGGATTATGCAGAGATCACTGTGGACCACAAGTTCCACCGACACCTCATTGGAAAGAGTGGAGCCAACAGTGAGTGATGCCTTTGGGTGGGCCGCATACGACGCTCTTACCGCCGTGCTTTGTCTGTTCTCAGTCTCCCATGCCTTGTCCTTGTGCTCAGCAGCAGCTTCTCCCAGGGCTGCTTGTTCAAGGGTTGCTCGCGGAAGCGCGAGCTGCAAGGCTTGCTTGAACTCTCGAAGTTGTCCTGGCGGATTGGCTGGGTGCTCCAAGGTGATGGGCCTCACTCCAGCTCCGGGTGGCGCGTTAATGCCAGAGGGAGGGGTTCATACCTAGAACAAGTGATATTCTAGCTGCTAACACGGAATATGGTCCTGTAGGGTAAATGGAATTTGTTCCTTCAGGTGCAAATGGACATCTCTTGATTCAAACAGCTGGGGTGAGGGGTGTTTTCCAGGGGGAAGGGGTGGTTATTGCATTCCTTAGGCTTGTGGACACAGTGCTGCCTGTTCCTATAGGCTCTCGCTGGGTATTTCCTAGTGTACATACACAATCCTGGGAGCTCAGCAGAAGCAGGTGGAAAAGCTCTACCTCCCCACCCCTTTTGGAATCCCCTCCTCCCGGCTGGTACTTGCCTAACTCCTCTGCCTGTGTCTGGAGCCTCCTTGGAGAGGCTGGCCTAGGGTTCGGGTAGTCCCTGTAGAAGAGAGCTGCCGTAATGACACTTCCTGGCTTCCAGTCCTGCACTGGTAGATGTGACAGACTGGACCAGTGTTCCAGCAAAATCCTTCTCTTGCAGTTAACCGGATCAAGGACCAGTACAAAGTATCTGTGCGCATCCCCCCGGACAACGAGAAGAGCAATTTGATCAGAATTGAAGGAGACCCTCAAGGTGTCCAACAAGCCAAGAAAGAGCTGCTGGAACTTGCTTCACGAATGGTGAGGGAGAAGGCACCCCAGAACTGCCTTTGCCAGCAGAGTTTCTGGCAGTGTGTCTAACACTTCTGGGACTAGAGCAAAGGGGGCCTTTCCCCACAACTGGCACGTGTGCCATGCTGTACTCTTGCTGGGAGCAGAGTAGGGGTAATGTCTGTCTGGGGGGGTTTGCTGAATCCACCTCTCAGCTTTTGGAGCCCTGGCTCCAGGCTGGCATAGATTAGTTATTGAAAGACAGGAAGGGCATGGAACTCCTCCTGATGGAAACCTAATTGTATCTGTGTGTTGGCAGGAAAACGAACGCACCAAGGACCTAATTATTGAGCAGAGATTCCACCGAACCATTATTGGGCAGAAGGGCGAGCGTATCCGGGAAATCAGAGATAAATTCCCAGAGGTACGGCACCCCTAGCAACCTGCAATTTGGGGTCTATGGGATTGTTCCTCCTTTAGAGGGGCTGCTGAGATACAGGCTGAATGAACTGTGGTGTTCTGCTGCCACCCCCTCCCCCCATGGGCCCTCAATAGGGGTTCGAACAGGGGACCTTTGGCACCGAAAGTGCAGGCCTCTACCACTCGAGTTCACGGAGCCAGTCTGTTTAGCTGTCGTGGCTAGGAGCCTGCTATTCATGTGCACCAGCCATTAGCTGGGACCCGTAGGTACGAGTGTGTTAACACTGATGCCTTCCACTGAGGGGTTACGGAGTCCTGGCACAGGAGGGTCCTGCTGTGCTATGGGTCTTCTACCTTGACAGGTTGCACCTTTTAAGCGTGAAGAGATGTTCTGTTTGCTGTGAAGTGACACTTCTTGCAGGTTATCATCAACTTCCCAGACCCAGCCCATAAGAGCGACATTGTCCAGCTTCGAGGACCCAAGAACGAGGTGGAAAAATGCACCAAGTACATGCAGAAGATGGTGGCAGATCTGGTATGAGAGCTTTGTGGCTTGTCTTGCACACCTCCTAGCTCTGCTAAGTTTGGAAACGGAGAACAACTACTGGCATCGCACCTGAGCTCTGTCAGAAACTAGTAGCACGGGGGCAGGGAACCTCGTTTGAGTTGGGGGCCACTGACCCACAGAAAAAATCAGTCAGGGGCTGCACACAAGTGAGAAACAGGGCGGGGAGGACCCTCACTGTGCCCCCAGCTGTGAGAAGGAGACCCACTCCCTGCATTCCCCTTGCACACCAGAGCCTAGCAGGGGCTCAGCCTAGTAGAGTTTGTGCACTGGAACACCAACATGGGCTCCCCAACACTGCGGGGGGGGTTGAGTCTTGGTGGCTGGCTCCAGGCAGGCCGAGGGCCACATCTGGCCCCCAGGCCTGAGGTCGTCCGTCCGTCGTCTCTCTTCCCCCCCCCCCCCCCCCCCTTAGCAGATGAGTGAGATGCCTGCGTAGTGCTGGTCTCGGTAATGAAGGGACAGCGCCCCTTACAGACTCCAGGATAGCGGAGGGAGGGAGGAGGGGTCGCTGCCCAAACCCATAGCTTCAGTCTCTTTCGAGTTTCTTGCTTTTCTGACCTTCTCCCATCCATGGGCAAGCAGCTCCTAGGCAGAGTGGGAGCAGCGGCCCTCTCCCAGGTGCCTTAAGAAATCCTAACAGGAAGGGTGAGGCATGGCCTGACTCCATCTCCTCAGCAGCTAATTCTCTTCTCTCCTCTGTCCCTTGCAGGTTGAAAACAGCTTTTCTATTTCTGTCCCTATCTTCAAACAATTCCATAAGAATATCATTGGGAAAGGAGGTGCCAACATCAAAAAGGTGAGTTGGTTGCTGGCCCTCAAAATTCTACCAAGTCCCTCTGTTCTCTCCGCTCCTCACTCCTGTCTGCTTGAAGTGCAGTGGAACCTTCCCAAGCGTCACCTCGCGCCCATTTGTTCTCGTTGCAGATCCGTGAGGAAAGCAACACCAAGATTGATCTCCCAGCGGAGAACAGCAACTCGGAGACCATCATCATCACTGGCAAGAGGGCGAACTGCGAAGCTGCTCGCCACCGGATTCTCTCCATCCAAAAAGAGCTGGTACCAGGGGCTAGACATGGAACATGGGCCTGACACAACATTGACTTTGTCCCCTTAAATGCACAAGCGAAGCAAGCCAGTTACCCCGGAGAAGCTGGTCTCTTATGTGTTGGTTTCATAGCATCAGTGTTGGCATGCTTAAGATGAGAGCCCAGCTTCTCAGCAGACGAGATCTGGGGTCCTTTCCTGAGAGGGGTTTGTCTTGGCAGCTTCTCTAGACAAGTCTGTATCCCGCTTTTGGGGATGATACTAAAATGCCCCGTTAAAGACAACTGCACTCAAGGAAAACGTTAAACAAATTCTTTACCATTCAGAATTTGAAGAGTGCTAGCAAGTGAGCTACTGAATAAGATGCCTTTAATACAGAGGATGCTTTAATCCACGACCAGTTTCTCCAGATATTTCAGAGGACCTGCGTCCTCCAACCATAGCAAGCATTGCCTGTCCCCAAACAGGGTAGAGATCCGCCTGTCTAAGGCAGACAAGCCCAGGCTACAGTTCTCAGTGGTATGTCATGCAGCCACTTGTCTCCGGGTGCATGTCTTCGCAAATCCCATCCATGCTTCTGACCAGAGTCTGTCTGACTTTCTCTTCTGAAAGACGCTTCGTTCACCAAAACCCTTCTGTGCCCAGCCCCTCACAGAGTCATGGGGGTCATGTCTCCAGTGCCCATTATTGTGCTGGGAGACTGGCATGTGCTGCTTGGCAGATGTCCCAGATCCACTGCTCAGATGTGCTTTGTATGGTCCTCTCCCAGCACTGAAATCCCGGTAGTCTCAGTATTTGGGATGGGCAGAGATCTGCTTCCCTCCTCCCCGTGATTTGCCATGCACGATGCAACCTTAACCTGGCCTCTTCTCCTAGGCCGACATCACCGAGGTGGAGGTCTCCATCCCCTCCAAGCTCCACAACTCCCTCATTGGTGCCAAAGGTCGCTTCATCCGCTCCATCATGGAAGAGTGTGGTGGCGTCCACATCCACTTCCCCACAGAGGGCTCCGGAAGCGATACTGTCACCATCAGGGGCCCCGCCCAGGATGTGGAGAAAGCCAAGAATCAGCTGCTGCACTTGGCAGAGGAGAAGGTAAGCCCTGTGACAGGTCAGCTCCAAACTGTCCCTGCCTTCAGCGTTGGGTCAGTCCTCTGTGCCTCACCGTGGGGGGAGTGCATAAGGCCAGGCTGCTGCCAATTGAGCTCTGGGCAGAGGCTTGTGCCTCGTCTCTTCCCTGCATTTCAAGTCCCTCACACCCCTGCCCCCCTTCCCGCCACGCTCCGATCCTCTCCCCTAGCCGTGAGGCCCCATGCACTCCAAACCCCTGGGCCCCACCCACACCACACATTTTGTTACATGCACCAATATGGAGGCGACGTGTCCTTACTGGTGCACCTAGCAAAATGCATTCCACGTGTGCGTGGGGAAGAGTTCACAGGTCTTCGTGCTCGTACTGCTAATGCAGTCAGAACACTGGGTACCACCGCTGCTCGGACGAGGCACGTGGCTCCTGGTGGCTTTCCAGCCAACTTTGACTGACCACCTTGTCTGACTTGCCCTTTGCTTAAATGCCTTTGGCTCAGGCTGAAGGGTTAGAACTTTGTGCCCACGTGTCTCTACCCCTTCCTCTGAAACAGAACCACTGCTGTGCGACCAGAGTTGGTTAAACCCAGAGGGGTGCAGCTCTGGCCTTTGCCCAGGCCTGCACTTGCCAAATCCGGGGCATTGTTTTTCACATTCCTCGATGTCATTAAGGCCTCAAGTGACAAGGCGTTACTCCAAGGTGCACGACTGGCTGCCGAGTGAAACGGCTGTGTGCTCGGATCCTGGCCAGGCTCCCAGCTGGCTGGTGGCATGACACTGGCTTACTGGCTTACTCTGCAAAGGGGCTGGGCTGTTGTCTCGCTCACTCCGGCTCCCGTCTGCTCTCCTCACCTGTTAATCCAGCAGGGCTGCGTTGTGGCATGTCCCACCTCCCAGTGCAGGTTCTCCTAGTGCCAGCGTTTGATGCCCTGGGAATATGAACATCTCCATCTCACGCACCGGGTTGTTTTACTTTGGAGGGGCTGCTACGCCAGCCACGCTCGGCAAAATGGGCGTGTGCCCGAACTTATGGCGGGCGTTTCTCTGAGGGTGAAATAACGGTGCTTGCATTGGGTGCTCACTTGGGCCTCCCGGGTGGGGTTGACTTTCACTAGCAAACCAAGAGTTACACCGTGGACCTTCGTGCCAAGCCCGAGTACCACAAGTTCCTGATCGGCAAAGGCGGCGGCAATATCCGCAAGGTGCGTGACAACACCGGGGCCCGCATCATCTTCCCAACCTCTGAGGACAAAGACCAGGAGCTGATTACCATCATGGGGACCGAGGGGGCTGTCAAGGAGGCGCAGAAGGAGTTGGAGGCACTCATCAAGAACCTGGTGAGGGCGGCTTCCTCCCTACCCTGTGCCTGTCTGTCTCGGGAAACGGCCTGGCTGTGGGCAAGGGGGCCTGTATTGGGGAGGCCCTGGGAGAGGCTGGGGCTTGGCGAAGTGGGCTGGGCACAGTAGAGGAGCATCCCATGCCGTGAGCAAGGGCAGGGGTTTTCTGCCTAGGAGTAGAATGCAATGACTAACCGCTGCGGCCGTGTCCCCTCCTTGCAGGACAATGTGGTGGAGGACTCCATGGTGGTGGATCCCAAGCACCACCGCCACTTTGTTATCCGGAGAGGACAGGTGCTCCGTGAGATTGCGGATGAGTATGGGGGTGTGATGGTCAGTTTCCCTCGCTCTGGCACCCAGAGTGACAAGGTCACCCTCAAAGGAGCAAAGGACTGTGTAGAGGCAGCCAAGAAACGGATCCAGGAGATCATTGAAGACCTGGTGCGTGTCCCAACCGGCTTGTTTTGGGAAGCAGCTGCTCTCTTACGCGCGTCAAGTGCTTTGTCTGTACACCCCCTCCCCTCCCCACACATGAGGGCTCCACGCTTCACCCAGTCTGACCTAAGGAACCTGGGGCCCATGTGACCTGCCACAACGGAGCTGGCAGTCTGAGCCTGGGTCAGATCCTAGGAGGCTGCAGTCTAAGCCCTGTTTAGACCCTAGCCTGGGAAAGGTGCCTGGCTGGGTAAGACGGCCCTTCCCTGGGCCAAGACTCTGCTGTGTCTTCCCTGTAGCCTTCTGGGAAACGCCACTCAGGAACTGGAGTCCTCCACTCGGCCACCGCCTCCCCTCCGCTGTAGACACACGGGCGGGGGTGGGGTCCTGGACTCTCTTCTAGGTAGCTCTCTGGCTTGCTCTGTCCCCCTTGGCGGCTTCAGGGGGAGGAGGACTTCTTCCACTGCTGAATTGCGAAGGGCAGCTCTCTTGCTCCTGCACTGGGAGATGGTGCACAGAGCACTTCAGGCATTGGGGGTGAACTCGGGGGTTCCAGGCCCAGGGCTGGCTCCTGTTCCCCCACGGCTAAGTGCCTGGCCTTCCAGAAGAGCCGTGGGGGGGGCCGGGTATGCACGTGCGGAGGGAGCTGTGGCCCTTAGCCGGGATGGGGTAGCCTTTGGAGGCCAGGCTACCTTTCGCTTGGCGGCAGGAGGGATTCTGGAAACGTACCCACAGTTTCATTGTTACTCTGTCTCGCCCTTTGCCTCCACCCTGCTCCGTTCCTACCTGTGGCTCTGGACTTGCCGGGGGGAGTCTGAGCGCCACATTGGCTGGGGTAGGAGGGAGTGCGTGACAGTAGGTGCCATCTGACTAAGACACCTGTTTTCTCTGTCACACCTGCAGGAAGCTCAGGTGACAGTCGAGTGCACCATCCCCCAGAAGTTTCACCGCTCCATCATGGGCCCCAAAGGTTCCCGAATTCAGCAGATCACTCGTGACTATGGTGTGCAGATCAAATTCCCCGACAGGGAGGAGAATCCAGGTACGACGCTTGGAGAGCACCTATCCCCTCCCTCGGTGTTGTGGGGCTGCTTTGGGGTACCCCAGCCAGGCGCCCCAGCTCTGCATTCAAGCCTTTCCCTGCAGAGGGGCCATGTGGGTGGGTGGGCAGCCTTGCCAGTGGACACTGGTCCTTTGAGCTGTCCAGTCCTTCCCCCCCTCCCCCCAAACCACTCCTAAAATGGGTCGCCAGGATGGGGTCTCCTCTCAACATGGACTAGAACGGCCTTTTCACTTGTCTCCTTGGGCTCCTTCCTTGAGGAGGGGAGCCTGCAGTGGCAGAGCTGTGGGGTACAGCAGCCCGCAGCCGAGGTGCTATAAACGTCGGCTCTCAACCTCTTTAAACTCTCCTTGGAGGGTGAACTTCTCAGCACATCTCCTCTCCTTACCCCTTGCCCCAGCCCACCTGACGGGAGAGGGCTGGCTTGGGCGCTAAAGCCCACGGCAGGGCTCACTGAGCCTGGCTGCTTTGCCTTAGGGCACGTGTTGAAGGGCTGGGCAGGGCTGGAGGGGATCTCCCACCGTGAGGAGGTGGTGAGCAGAGCGTGGGATTAGGTGATGTCCTCGCGCCTTTCTCTCACCTGCGCAGCAAGTCGGGGGGAACCAAATCCCTGGCTGGCTTTGTTCTCAAGGTGGTAGACACGCCCCTCGGCTTCTCCTAATGGAGCAGACTCCAAAGGGCGGGGCTCAGCGCAGTACGGGCCTGGAGCACAGGGCTGGCGCTTGTGAGTTCCTTAAACTCAAGGCATCGGACTGCGCGGACATGGGTCTCTGCTTCCCAGCTGGCTGTTCCAGCCTTGTTGCTGGCGACCTGGCAGTGTCCTAGCATGAGCCCCTCCGTCGCCATGCATGTGCTTGGCGCGCCTCTTGCTTAGACGGCGGTGCTGACCCCCCCGTGCGTGCACTCGGCGTGCCCCTTGTTTGGCGGCGGTGCTGACCCCCCCGTGCGTGCACTTGGCGCGTCCCTTGTTTGGCAGCGGTGCTGAACCCCTGTCTTCCCGTCCCCGTCCCCGTCCCCGTGCATGCACTTGGCGCGTCCCTTGTTTGGCAGCGGTGCTGAACCCCTGTCTTCCCGTCCCCGTCCCCGTCCCCGTGCATGCACTTGGCGCGTCCCTTGCTTAGACAGCGGCGCTGACACCCCCCCATCACCCCCACGCCCCCGTGGCCACGCGCTTGGCAAGGGCTGAAAGGGAAGCTGTGGGAAGTGGTGACCAGGCAGCAGTGCTGGCCTGTGTGATACTCCCAGCAAGCTGCTGCTCCTGGATAAGCAGGAGGGGCTGGGCCTCAGAAGGACTTCCTGGGTGGGAGCAAGGCTGTGTCCCATGGGCAGAGCGCACTCTCCAGGCCAGGATGGCGCCAAGGTGGAGTTGGCATGGACAGCGGGTAACCACTGAAACGGTCTTTAACCCTCCCTTCCCCCCGGGGGGCCGCGGAGCCCTGCTGGGCGGGGAGGGGGGTCTGTGCGGATCGCTGTTCCCACGTCCGGCGTGGCTCGGTGCTGGGCCTGCTGGTAAGATCTCTGCTGTCTCTTTCCATGCTCAGCCCCTGCCGCGGAGCCAGCTGTGCAGGAGAACGGCGAGGAGAGTGGGGAAGGCAGAGACCCCAAGGAGGCTGACCCCACTTCCCCAAGGAAGTGCGACATCATCGTCATCTCTGGCCGCAGAGAGAAGTGTGAGGCTGCTAAGGAGGCGCTGCAGGTATGCTGTGCTGCTGGGGCTCGCCAGCGCGTGGGGGCCCTGCGGAGGGGGCTCGCTCTCAATTCTCTGGGCTGACCCAGTGCCCGGTGGGGCCCTCGTGCGGCTTGCCTGGCACAGCTACAGACTGTAGCTAAAGGAAAGGGGGTCCCTCTGCTGCAGCTGCATTTTTGCCCTGGACCTCTCTAGCCTGATGCCTTGCAGGGTGGCTGTGAACTGGCCTAGCCTAGTAGGTGCTGAAGGCTCCAAGCAGTGGTGGGAGCTTGTTGGGAACAAGGCTGCTCTGCCCTGCACCACGATGCAAGAGCAATCGTCCGTCTCGGCACCGGTCCCTTCAGACCTGTTCCAGCCGGGGCAGTTCTGGCTAAGGCCCTGTCTCTCCTGCGGACTGAAGCACTTGCTCAGTATTGACACGTCCCACGTTGCTGCTTGTGCCAGCAATGTGCCGCCTCCCAGCAGCGCTTGTATCCGTTGCACTGTCCCTGCGGGGCACTGTGGGTCTGCTCCTGGCAGCCAGGAAGAGTTAGTGTAGGCTCCGCAGGGTCTGAACTGACACTGCGTTGGTCTGACTCCGTCCTGCGCACAGAGCTGGAATAGCAGGGCACTTCCTTGGCAGGAATAAAATGTAAGTAGAGAGGCTTCCCAGTTAGGCTGACTCAAGGTAGCTTGTGTCACCCAACTCTAACGCAGACCAGGCCAGAGTCTTTCCATCCTTTGAATGACATTCATGGGCCTTGTCCACCTTTGCTGTAGTTTTGAAGTGAGGCTGTGAAAAGTGGGCACTGCTCTCCAGGGAGGTGCCATTGTTAAGTCTGAAAGTATGTTCCTTCGTGCCTGCCGCATTCGCGGCTGCTGTTCTCGGCTTGCTGCTTGACTGACCCATGAAGACTCCCTGGCCTCTTTCCTCATCAGTGACTTAATAATCTTTTGATCAAATCTATTAAACAGCAGTTTTCAGGAAGTGCCAGGTCTCCCTCCCTTTCAGGACAGGTGTAGGTAACCTAAAGCACGGCCAGGCTGTCATTCAGAGGGCTTTGAGCCATTCGTTCCGCAGTGTGCGTGCGCGCAGGCTAAACTCGGTGCTCTTCCTTCCCCATGCAGGCGCTGGTTCCTGTCACCACCGAGGTGGAAGTGCCCTTTGACCTTCATCGTTACATCATTGGCCAGAAAGGAAGTGGAATCCGCAAAATGATGGATGAGTTTGAGGTAAGCTGGGTTTGGTCTCCCTTCCCTCCCTGGATTCCAGAGATCCAGTAGCGGGCAAAGCTGCTTGGGGGAGTGCCAGGAAAAGGACCTGATCCCTGGCCCCAGCTGTCACTAGTGTGGCACTGGCATGGCACATCCTGGACAGCATTGGCTTTGGCCACTAGGAAGCCGCAATAAGAGCGTGAGCCTGGTAGTATTTGGTTCTTCCTCCTCCTCCCTGTCCCCCAGGAGTGGGAAGAATGGGCTCTGCTCTGAGTGATTCCCAAAGGGTCACAGGAAAATGACTGGTTTGAAGGAGGACATAGAGGTGGAGGTTAATTAGAATTAAAACACAACATGGTTCTACAAGGCGTAGCTCGTCCCACACCAACCTGATCTTGGAGTTCTGAGACGAAGGAAATGCAGTCGGTGGAAGGACCCGCATGTAAGATGGTCTCAAAGATATACTAATAGAAATGTAGCCGTGTTAGTCTGGTCTAGCTGAAACAAAAAACAGGACTATATAGCACTTTAAAGACTAACAAGATGGTTTATAGGTGATGAGCTTTCGTGGGCCGGACCCACTTCCTCAGATCAAATAGTGGAAGAAAATTGGCATGACCATATATACCAAAGGATACAATTAAAAAAAAAAAAAAAAAAAATGAACACATCTGAAATTTGATTTGTACTTTTCATATGTGTTCATTTTTTTTTTTTTATTGTATCCTTTGGTATATATGGTCATGCCAGTTTTCTTCACTATTTGATCTGAGGAAGTGGGTCTGGCCCACGAAAGCTCATCACCTAATAAACCATCTTGTTAGTCTTTAAAGTGCTACATAGTCCTGTTTTTTGTTTCAAAGATATACTGGCATTGGAAAATCTTCAAAGAAGGGCAACAAAAACGATGAGGGGTTTGGAACAGGTCCCATATGAAGAGAGATTAAAAAGACTAGGACTTCTCAGCTTAGAAAAGAGGAGACTAAGGTGGGATATGATAGAGGTCTAAAATCATGACTAGTGTGGTGAAAGAGATTAAGGAAAAGTTATTTACTTGTTCCCGTAACATAAGAACCAGGGGTCACCAAATGAAATGAATAGGCAGCAGGTTTAAGACAAACCAAAGGAAGTTATTCTTCACTCAGCGCACAGTCAACCTGTGGAACTCCTTGCCAGAGGATGTGGTGAAGATTGGGATTTTAAGAGGTTTCAAAAAAGAGCTAGATAGTCACGGAGGTTAGGTCCATCAATGGCTGTTAGCCAGGATGGGTAGGAATGATGTCCCTAGCCTCTGTTTGTCTGGACAGGGATCATACGAGGATTATCTGTTGTTCCTCCCTCTGGGGCATCTGGTATTGGCCACTGTCAGCAGACAGGATCCTGGGCTAGATGGACCTTTGGTCTGACCCAGTGTGGCTGTTCTCGTGTTCTTGTGTCACTATGACATTTGATACAGTCCACACAGGAAATGATGAAATTGAAGAACGCAAGGATTAACGTGAGCCGTAAGCTGGATAGAGTTGATACAAGGAGTGAAAGGTGAACTCAGGCTGGGATTGGTCTTGGGCCACTTTCTTACTAACCTTGGCGCAAAGCAGGAGTGCGCTCACATTTGCAAGTGACCCAAAGTTGGGAGGGATCGTCCCGTGAAAGAGGCCAGAATGTCACACACAATCGGGATGGGGCTTTGGGAATGACACTTCATAGCATCAAGTGCAAGGCCATGCATTTAGGGCCAAACAAGGATTTTTGCTGTGACCGGGGGACATAGCGGTTGTAAGTGACAACGGAGGAGAGACCTGGGCAGATTGCTTGATCGGATAATGACTCTGAGCCATCCACATGGTGCAGCCATAGAGGAAGGCTACTGCATTCTAGGACTGTATTGCATGTGCTATCCCCAGGAGAGATGGGAAATGTTACATGACACAGGGCTCTGGTGAGAGCTCCCCTCCCCTTGGGAATGCTGCGGGCAGTCCAGGTCTTCCACATCTGAGAGATGAATTCAAAGTGGGGCCATGCAAAGGAGGGCTCCCAGGGTGGTGAGAGCCATGGAGAAGAGACTCAAGGGGTTGGCTTGTTTCGTGTGGCCAGGGAGGAGGTGATGGCTGTCTAGGAGCAGCGGAGGGATAAATGCCAGGGAGGAAGAGGAGTTACTTTATGCCCGTTTGTTCTTGTGTCCAACTGGACACTTAAATTGGCCGTCAACAAGTTTAGGCTTAAAATTAGGTGACTGTTCCTAAGAGGAGTGACATTCTGGACCAGTCTTTGGGGTGGGGGGACAATTGAACTGGCTTCAAGACTGGGCTCCAACTCTGGAGGGGCTAGTGATGGGATTCCTACAACGGCAGATTAGCGCACAGCGACAGGACACCGCATGGGGAGGGCTCCGAGTTACTACAGAGACGTTCCCCTGATGTCTTCTGGTGGGTCTTGCCCACGCGCTCAGTGTGTGGGGTCTGGACAGAATTTCTTCTCCGCTCAGATTGGCAGCGTCCCGGGGAAGTGAGTTCGCCTTCCCCTGCAGCATGGGCCACTTGCAGGTTCAAACTAGCATCCGTGGTGGATTCTGACTTGGAGCCTTTAAGCCAGGGTGTGACTCTGCCCAGGGCTCTGGGTCTGAGCGCTAGGGGTGGGGGAGGTTCTGTGGCCTGCGATGGACAGGTCGAACCAGATCACCAGGGTCCCTTCTGGCCCCATTGTCCATGAGATGTGGTTGGAATCCACCTGTAGCCGATTTCTGCAGCCTCCTGGCTGATTCCTGGGAGGCTGGTTACTCCACAGCTGCCTGTTGCAGGGCTTCTCTGAAGCAACTGGGAAGAGTGGCGCTCAGGAGAGAACTGGACTGGGGGGACTTCTGTCTTGCCCCAGACTGGTCCTGCCTGTTCTGGTGGCCACAAAGTAGCTGCACAGCCAGGCACTGGGCAGCGATGCCCTGAGGTTTGCTTTAGGGGCTTGGCTGTAGCGGCAGCAGTGGCATTGCAACCTCAGCTGCTTCCCTCGGCCAGGCGGGGCGGCCTGTGGACTGGCTGCAGGGTGGGTCTCTTGGCCCCGAGTGACCGAGGCATGTCGTTTAGGTGAACATCCAAGTCCCCGCCCCTGAGCTCCGGTCCGATGTCATCAGTATCACTGGGCTGGCTGCCAACCTGGACCGTGCCAAGGCCGGGCTGCTGGAGAGAGTGAAGGAGCTGCAGGCTGAGCAAGAAGATCGGGTAAGCCCAGTGCCATGGCCTGCCCAGCCCTGGGTGTCTGGCTTCCTGTACAGGCGTCTGGCGGCACCAGGGCAGAAGGCGCCCATGTGAGCAGCATGCTTGGCCTGGCAGCGGCGCGCTCGGGCGGGATCAGCCCTTCGGATCCCCCACCGTTGCCGCTGGCCGCTGAGCCTGGGCAGTTCCAGGCGAGACCGTGACATTGGCCGCGCTGGCAAGGAATTGGGAGCTTGTCCCATTGGGTGCTGCAGCGCTGTTGGGGCCAGAGACGGCACAGACGCAGCGAGGCTTGTTTCCTTCTGCCTTGTCTGGCACCCCCTGCTGAGCCCAGCAGCTGCTAACTGGCTGGTAAAAGGCCAGGGCAGGCAGGTGCTACGGAGCCCAGCTGTGCAGTGGGGCTGAGGAGAAGGGTGATCAGGCTGCCCCGTCTTTACTCTCGCTCCCGTACGCAAACGGACCCAGGGCACAGAAACTGGCTGGCCAAAGGCTTGTCCCAGCACTCCCCTCTGACCTCAGAGCGATCTGCTGTGAATCTGGGCAGCCTGACGCTATCGGGGGCGTTTTGCTGTTGACTTCCGGGGATCCAGGACTTCACCCAGTAGTTCCAATCATTTGCTGTGCTCTGGGCGCTCCTGAGTCCAGTCCTGAAGCGTGGTGGAGTGGGTCAGGCCCCCCTTGGCTCCTCTGCTCTGGGTGAAGGAGCACCCAGTGGCAGGGGCCAGTGGCAGGCCTGCTCCCTGCTCCTCGGGCTCTGCAGCCAGTCACGTGTTCACGTGGGGGCACCCAGAGCAGCTGCTGGGGGGCAGCCCGGGGCATGTCGCAGGGGAGCCAAAAATCCCCCCCAGAATCTGTCCCCTGGCAGCCAGAACACTTCAGAGATGGAGCTGGAGACTGCACATACAGGAAGGGATTTAATTGTGTCCCCTGCTCTAGTGCTCAGCTCTCCCCTTCTCGTCACAGGCCTTGCGAAGCTTCAAGCTGACTGTCGCTGTGGATCCCAAATACCACCCGAAAATCATTGGCAGGAAGGGGGCAGTGATCACCCAGATCCGCACGGAGCATGAGGTCAACATCCAGTTTCCAGATAAGGATGATGAAAACCAGGTGAGGACTGGGCAGGGAGAGTGTGGGGCAGAACCGGGGCTCGGGGCTCTGAGCAGAGCATGCATCACACGGCAGTGCTGATCCGTGTCCCAGTAGGCCCGTGTGACGCAGCTCTTTCCAGCCCAGCGTCTCCGGTCCGCCTTCCCGCCAGGCCTCTCCCTCGGCAGCCCAGGGCTTGGCCCCAGCAGCCCCAGTCTAACTTCCTCCCCTCCCAGTCCCAGGATCAGATCACCATCACTGGCTATGAGAGGAACACGGAGGCAGCCCGAGATGCCATCATGAAGATCGTGGGAGAGCTGGAGCAGATGGTGTCTGAGGACGTGACGCTGGACCATCGTGTCCACGCCCGCATCATTGGCGCCCGGGGCAAAGCCATCCGCAGAATCATGGACGAGTTCAAGGTGGGCCTGGGGGGGATGTCAGCTCCCTTGCAGGGGCTGCTGACCCATGGCTGGGCTGCCTTGGACCACGGCAGAGCTGGTCCTTCCTGCCTCTGTACAGACTCTGGATGCTGCTGTTTCAGGACATCTCTCTGCAGGCCTGACTGAGCCCACGACAGCTGCCCCCACGAGTTGGGGGATGGAGACGAGGCCCCCGCCTGTCTTGCTTAGAGGCCTTGCGCCCTTCCTGTGCCTGCTCCAGGGCGTGCCGGGGCTGCGTGCACCAGCCCCATCACTGCACACAAGGCTGGGGAGGGCCCTGGCTCCTTCATACACCCAGGCGGCAGGGCTGGCCTGTGGCACCTCCCGTCCCTATCACAGGGCCTGGTCACCTCCCCGTCCGACCTGAGCCGATTGGCTTTATCGGCTGCTCTCGTGGAGCCAGGAGCCGCAGAAGCTTCCCGGGGTGGGGGGGCAAGACCTGATCTTGCACTGCCCCTCTATGGGGCCCTGCCCCCACTCACCCCTGTGGCTTTCACAAGGGGCTGGGCTGTGGCTCCCTGCTTGCAGCCAGTGCTGTCATGTAGCTCCCTCCCTCCCCCAGGGCTTGGCAAGTCCCCTGGGCCACCTGGAAGCTTTAGCCAAAGCCTCCAATGGGCTCTATTGAATTGGCTGCTGGAGTCCTGGTTTGTGGTGCCCCCACATCAGGGAGGGGCAAACTTTTCAGCCTGAGGGCCACGCACGGAGACTGGCAGAGAAGTTGTATAGAGGCCGTGACAGCTCCTGAAATCGGGGCAAGGGGCCTCTGGGCTGGGACCGAGGGGTCGCTGGGGATCGGGGGGGGGGTTGTGGGAGCGAGGGGTCGCTGGGGATCAGGCCCTGGGGGCGGGGGGGGGAAAGCTCTGGGAGCGAGGGGTTGATGGGGATCAGGCCCTGGGGGGGTGCCGGCTGATGGTGGAGTGGGGTTTTCTGGGCTCGGGAAGCGATGCCGTAGCAGGGTCGGGCCGAGACAAGTTGCAGTGGAGAACGAGCCCCGCCGCCGCCGCCGCCGGCCCAGGGAAGGGGGCGGGGCTGCGGCTCCTCGAGGAGGGATGTGTCCTGAGCACCAGTCTCCCGGAGCCGTGGGGAGCCAGGGCGGGGAGCGGGCGCCGCTCGCGAGCGGCTGCCCTTCGGAGGCACCGCCAGGGCAGCAGGACAAAGCGGGAGAGGGGTCGACCCCCTGCTCCCAAGCTGACCAGGCTTGGTTCCCCTGGGAATGCGCTTGCTGCCCCTGGGCCGGATTCGCGCTGGGTCCCCCGGGCCGGTGGGGGCTGGGTGCGGAGGAGACGGCCGCTCTGCCTTGCGTTGCAGGTGGATATCCGCTTCCCGCAGAGCGGCGCCTCTGACCCCAACTGTGTGACAGTGAGCGGGCTCCCTGACAACGTGGAGGAAGCCATCGACCACATCCTGAACTTGGAGGAGGAATACGTGAGTAGTGGGGGGCGGAAGGCCCAAGGAGCCCTTGGCAGTGGCGAGTTGGGGCCTGTGGGGTCTCCAGCGACCGTCCTGCTGCCCAACAGTGGCGGCGTGTCCAGTTCGCTGGCTCCTGCCACGTGGGGGGGAGAAACCAACCTCTTCCTCCTCCCAGCCCCCGTCAGCTGCTCCTGCGCTGGCCCTAGAGGCCAGCGCTCCGGGTGGAGGCAGGGGCCGCTGAAGTGGGGGGATGGGGGAAGTGGCTAGCACGGCCACCGGGCTTGGTGGCTCCTGCGTGTGTGAGGGGTGCAGGGTGCCCAGGCCTGGCAGCAGTGCCAGTGTGGTGCTGTGAGGGAGGGGAGGGACCCCTGGGGCAAAGAGAAACGCTCTCCCTGTGCTGCCCTGCCTGCAGCTGGCCGACGTGGTGGACAACGAGGCGATGCAGGTGTACATGAAACCCTCTGCGCACGAGGAGTCCAGGGCCCCATCCAAGGGCTTTGTGGTGAGAGATGCCCCCTGGGCCGCTGGCAACAACGAGAAGGTGAGTGCTACTCCCCAAGGGCTTTGTGGTGAGACGCCCGCTGGGTGGAGGGGCCCCTTCCGGGTGGCTGGGGAGTGTGGACCCCCGATCCTGCACCCCGTCTGCAACACGAGACTCCACAAGCCAGTAGAACAGAGGGGTTATTGCTTTTCCAGGGTATAACACAGCATTGGTGTGATGTGGGCATAAGGAGTCAGGGCTGGCAGCCCTAGACCCCTTGGGGCAGGGTGCACAGCCCCCCTGAACTCCCAGCACTCTGCTTACTCTCCTCTCTTCATGTCATCCGAGCCACAAACTGCCCAGCTCCTAGGCCCTGCCCTCCAGCCAGGTGGCCGTCTCCGCCTCCCTCCCTTTGTCTCTCCCCCTGGGAAGAGCCTTGTTATCTGCTCAGGCTGGACCTAGGTGTCTGGGCCAATGCACATGTGGGGGAGGCAGTGGGAATCACACAGCCCAGCGCAGGGGAACGCCGGGTTACTGAGCAGACAGCCCCCTACTGCATCACATTTCTCGCCCCTCCGAGAGCGAACTGAGCGGGGTCACTCAGCCTGTGGCCTGGGGAAGTTCGGGCCCCCTGCCAGGTAAAGCTGCAGCAGCGACATGGGTGCTCCCCTTTGCTTGGGCCTTCCACGGCGGTGCCCTGCAGGAGCCACCTCCGCCCTGTTCGGCTGCTGGACGACTTTGAGGGGCCGGCTCGGACCCACTCTCTGCGGTCGTACCAGCCCTTCCACTGCCCTTGGGCTCTGCCCAGGGTCTCTCTGGCCAGGGCCCTGAGCTCAGCGAGCCTTTCCCAGAAAGCCAGGACGTCCTCCACCCCCAACTCTCCATCCGGGGAGGCCTCCCCCTCCCATAACTCTCTCAGCAAGCCCAGGGCGGTCCTTCCCCCTTCTGCACCATGGCTCAGTCAGGGAGAACCTGGCAGGCCCTTGGGGCACCTCCCTGTGTGCAGACAGCAGGTGGGGCAGGTACTTGCCCCAGTCCTGCGGGTTTCAGTGCATGAAGGCCTCCAGCATCTGCTTCAGGGTCCCCTGGCACCTCCTCACCAGCCTGCTGCACCCGGCGTCATACTCTGGGGCCCAGGTGAGCCGGGCCCCGTGCTTCTCCCACAAGCACCAGAGTGGGGCCGACATGAAGTTGGATCCCTGGTCCATGAGGACCTCCTTGGAGAACTGCACCCTGCTGAAAATGGCCAGCAGCGCGTCTGCCACTAGTCTGCCTTGAGCCACGGCCTTGGGGCAGTTGGCAGCCAAATCCACGGCTACCAGGATGTATTTTTTCCTCGTCAGGGTGGCCTGGCCAATAGGCCCCACTATCTCTATTGCTGCCTTCTGGAACGGCTCCTCTATGGTGGGCTGGCACCTCAAGGCAGCTTCCCCCCCATCTCGGGCTTTCCGCGCCCTCTGGCAGGAGTCGCAGGCCCGGCAGTACCGCTGCACGGCCGCAAATATCCCGGGCCAGTAAAAGGCCTGAAGCAGCCTCAGCCGGGTGTGCTGAATACCCCAGTGCCCCGCGAATGAGACATCATGGGCCAGGTACAACAGCCTGGGGTGATATTTTTGGGGAACCACCAGCTGCTGCTGGACCCTCCCCACCTACCCCCTCCCTTCCCTGGGGGGGAGCCATTCCCGGTACAGGAATCCCCGTTCCCACAGGAATCTCTCCTGGCAGCCTCTCCCCAGGGGCTGAGCTGCGCCGAGGCCAGTCCGGTCCCTCAGCATCTGTAAGGAGGGGTCTGTCTGCACCTCAGCCTGGAATTCAGCCGCTGGGGCAGGGACCTGTTCTCCCCCCCTCCCCCCTTTGGCTGTGTCCGGGGCCCAAGCCCTGCTGGGCCCCGTGTCTGCTGGAATGGGGCCTGAGCCCCCTCCAGGGAGCCCTTCCCTAGGTCAGGGAGGCCAGCCCCTCGCTGGCTCTGGCTACGGGTGGTGACTGGGGCCCTGTGGGGTCCGTCTGCCCACTCCTCTAGGTCTCTCCCCATCAGCACCTCCGTGGGCAAGTGCCAGTGCACCCCCACTTCCTTGGGGCCCTCCTTAGCCCCCATTTCAGATGTACCCGGGCTATGGGCACCTTAAACGGGGTCCCATCTATGCCCCTCAGGGTGTATCTAGACTACAGCGTTTTGTCAACAAAAGTGGACTTTTGTCGACAAAACTATACCTGCGTCTACACTGCCACCGCGTTCTCTTGGCGTAACATCAACAGAACGCGGCAGTTTTGTCGCCGGCGGTAAACCTCGTTCTACGAGGAATAACGCCTTTTATTGACAGAGTTCTGTCGACAGAAGGCGTTATTGCATCTACACTGTCCTTTGCGTCTACACTCTCATGTCGACAAAGCAGCTTGCTTTGTCAACAACTGGATCTAGTCTTCTAGACGCTCTTTGTCAACAGAAGCTGTGTCAACAGTATCTGTTGACAAAGCCTCTGACAAAAGCCTGTAGTCTAGACGTACCCCCAGGGTCAGCTGAGAGTCGGGTACCATGTGGTCTGGGGCTACTACCTTGGGCCGGGCCCATGTCACCTCTGCACCTGTGTCCCAGTAGCCAGTCACCTCCCTGCCATCCACCTCCAGGGGCACAAGGCACTCGCTCTGCCGGAGCTGCCCTGCCCCCACCTGGTACACTGAGAAATCGGCCTCCACAGGGTCAGATCTCCCAGGGGAGTTGGCCTGAGAGGCCTTCCCCTCCCACCCCCACCCCCACCCCCACCCCGAGCTGAGGTTTGCCTACCGGCCCCCACCTCTGGGGCGGCCTGTCCTGCCCCAAGCCCAGCCAGTTAACCTTGGAAAGTCTCAGGTCGTGGGACCTGTGCTGGAGCCTGGGGCACTGAGCCCTCTTGTGGCCTCTGCCTGCAGCGATGGCAGGTTAGTTCCTGTGGGTCCCTTCGAGCTGGCTCCATCCAGGTCCTGGCTGTCTCTCTTGGGGCCGGATGGCTGGTCCCCGTCTCTTGGGCTTGCCCCGTAGGTGATTTTCTCTGTTGCTCAGCCGAGAACCCGTCTCTCCGGGACTCCCGTTGACACCCAGCCCGTCTGTCCGTGAACTCATCTGTCTGCCTCCCAGTGTCCTGGGAGGCCTCTGGTTCTTGAGCCACAGCCTCAGGATGGGCGGGCACGCTTCATAGAACTGTTCCAGGATCATCAGGCCCTGTGGGGTCTGGGCCCCCGCCCTCAACACCCACTTGCGGCAGTATTGCGCCAGGCCAGAGACCATATCCACACAGGTCTCCTGTGGTTCCTTCTGCACCCCCCGGAACTTCTTCCTGTACGTCTCGGGGGTCAGCCCGAACTTGTGCAGCAGGGCCTCCTTGACCCGTTCGTAGTCGCTGAGCTGCAGATTCTCCAGCTGGTTGAGCACCCCTGCGGCCTCCTGATCCAGCAAGGGGGTGAGCTGATGGAGCCGGTCCGCTGGGGGAGTCTGGTGTAGATCACAGCCCCACTCAAAGGAGCTAAGGAACCCCTCCATGTCCCCCACGTCTTTACACTGGGCCAACACGATCTTCTCAAAGTGTCTGGCCATCCTGGGCCCCCTGGGGTCCTCCCCACTCACGCAGCTGGGGCCCCTCGGCTTCTCCGCTCCGCCATGGCCAGTTCATGCTGCCGCTGCCTCTCTCGGTCCTGACGTTCCTCCCTGTGGTCTTGCTGCTCTTTCTCTTGTGACTCCAATTCCTTTAGCCTCAGCTCGATCTCCAGCCATCTCAGCTCTGCTGGGCTGGACCCTGCCCTGGACGAACCGCTGCTGGTGGTGGCCTGGTGGGCACCACGTCTGTCTGGCAGACTCGAGCCCTCCCTCCAGTCTGAGAGCCTGAGACGCTCCCAGGGGCTGTCTGGCTGCTCCCCGCTGGGACAGGATCCAGGCCCCTGGATGGGTCATTCTCTTCCAGCCAGGCAATCAGCTGGGCCTTGGTTGCTTTCCCCATGGGCAGGCCCCTCTCTCTGCACAGCCCCACAAGGTCTGCCTTCCGGAGTCGGGCGTAGGCCATCTTCCTGCCAATCCTCGGGGTGTAGACTCACTGACCGAGTGCTGCAGCGCCCCACGACTCCCAGGAATCGCTTCACTCTGCCTCCAGCACGCCTGGCTCTTGCCAGCCCCTTCCTCCTACTGCGCCCCATCACTTGCTGCTGGACGCTCCAGCCGTGGGGTGCAGTGCATCCCACCCCTGACACCACTGTGATGGCAGGTCAGGTACCCCCCTGATCCTGCACCCCCTCTGCAGCAAGACGAGACTCCGCCAGCCAGTAGAACAGAGGGTTTATTGCTTCTCCAGGACACAGCCCAGCATAGGTGTGATGTGGACATAAGGAGTCGGGCCAGGCAGCCTTAGACCCCTTGGGGTAGGGGTCCACCGGCCCCTGACCCCTCAGTGCTCAGCTTAGTCTCCTCTCTTCATGTCCTCCCAGCCAAAAACTGCCCTGCCCCCCAGCCAGGTGTTCATCTCCCCCTCCTTTCCTTTCTCCCCTGGGAAGAGCCTTGTTATCTGCTCAGGCTGGGCCTAGGTGTGGGGGCCAATCCACGTGTGGGTGAGTCAGTGGGAATCACACAGCCCAGCGCAGGGGGACCCCGGGTTACAGAGCAGACAGCCCCCCACTACGGCACAGGGAGCACTGGCTGTTCTTGCTGTGTGGGCTCGCGTCATACCAGGCCAGGCGTGTGCGCACTGTGGCCACAGCGTCTGGCCCTAGCAGTGTCGGTCGGGCTGGCTGTGCCTGGACCTGAGGGGGTGCTGGCCTTACGCCCTCTTCCCCCTCCCTGCCTCTGACTGTTGGGCTGCTTCTGCCCTGGCCTTGCGAGCAGAGCGTGTCCCCCAGCACTTGTCTGCTCCCTGTGCAGAGCACTTAGTAAATCATTGTGCCCCAGGAGTAGCGCCCCCCCCCCCCACCCGAGCATTGGTCAGCCGGTGTCCAGCATACGCCCCTTAGCAGCCCTTGTGCCTGTGCCCCAAGTGTCTGGGAGAGTCGTACTGAGGACAAGTGTCAAATCTGCAAGAACCATGGCCCCAGAACGTCCAAGGAGCAGCGTGCTTGTCCCACTCCGACTCGCGGCCCAGAGCCCTGTGTGAAGGGAGCCCGCCCGGCACCTCCCCTTGCTGGTGCCCACAAAGCACCTGAGAGGCTCCTTGGCACCAAGCAAGGGGGCTCCTGGGAAGAGAGGTTTGTTCTGTGGCTGGCGTTCCTTCCCGAGCACCGAACCACCAGGCCGTGCTGGGGAGACCGAGTCCCCCATGCGGCACTTCTGGGGCGGGAGGAAGGGCTCTCCACATGGCCGGGGCGTGGCTCATTGGTCAGACGGGGTCGTGACTGGCCGGTGTGACGAGACGGTTCCTGGCTGCGGCCCTTGGAGCTGCCGTCCTCCCTTTGGAGCAAGGGGACCCCAGGCTGCGTGGCTCTATGGTTCACAGCTGCTCTTCGCTCGCCAGGGAGCACAAGGCAGCAGTTCCAGCCGCCCCGCCCCCTGGCAGGGCTCCTCTGGGAGACGGAGTTCAGTCGTTGTCACCTCACCCCTGCTGGTTTGCTCGGCTCGGGCCAGGAGCAGTATTGGAGGGGGCACTCGGCTGTCCCTGCAGCCAGGTCTCAGGATCCCCCTTCCTGCTCCTTCCTCAGCCGCCTGCCTCCCGGTCAGCAAGGCTGCAGGTAACTGCCGACTGGGAGCTCATAGGGTATCTCTGGGCTATGCCCTGCAGTGATGTCAGCCCGCCGAGCCTCTGGGGGAGGGGGGGCACCTGGGAACCACACCCGCCGGTGTTCTGCCAGGCCCGGCTTCACTACCCAATAGCATCCACTTCACACAGCCCAGCATGTTGCGCATGCACGCACAGGGTCTTGGGAAGAGGAGTCAGACGCGTCGCTCGCTCTCCGGACGCCCGCCTTCCCAGGGAAAGGACTTAGCCATTCTGTGCATCAGCAGATGTTCGTCATGGCCCTGTGCTGCCCGGAGAACACCTGCTGATTAGGTTGTGGCTATGAAAGTGCCACCAGCAGCGGTGTTATAAGCAGCGCTGGGCCCCTCCGGGGAGTCTGAGTCACCTGCAATGGACTCACCAAGAGGCAGCACTGGAAGGACAGATGGTTACCTGCCTTTCGTAGCTGCCCTTCTTTGAGGTGTGTTGCTCCTCCCCATCCCACTTCCCGCCTGCCTACCCCTCAGTGGGAGTTGCTTGCAAAAAGGGCCCATGGTGCCTCGTACCCATGCATGAGCGTGGTGCTCCAGAGGATCCCGCTCCAGCCAAGCTAACAACTGCGCGTGCCCCTAGCACGGAAGGGGCCGGAGCAACACATCTCAGAAGAGCGGTTACAAGAGGTGGGTAACCGGTTTTCCAGACTCGTCCTTCCCCCTTGTGCATGTCCACACCTTTCCTGATACTTAGCGAATGTCCGGTACCCAGCATCACACGGAGAGCTTGCCCACCCCACGTGCTAGGCCCCGGGATGGCATGTCATGTTTAATGGCCCATCTTTCTGCTGCTACTGTGACATCGACACACACACACACACACACACACACACCCCCCGCCTGCCCGCCCGCCCACCAAAAAGCTGTGAACTGAGCACCTGAGCACTCTTCCTTCCACAGCCCTGCTGCTTTGGGAGGCAGGCACCTTGGCTGCTGTGGGACTCAGTCAGGGACTCGTGCCCAGTTGCTGAAAAGCTAGGGCAAGGTGCCGCTTTGTTGGCCGCTTCACCGCGCACCTGGAGGGCTTGGCATCTCTGCGTTCTAAGGCTCGTCTGCGCCACAGCTGTCATGGGGTGGCAGGGACTTGCAGTCCAGCTGGTGTCTCCCTGCCTCTGTGTGGTTAGCAGGACTGGCCCCAAGCAGAGTTTGCCCAACTCCCTCAATGGGGCCAGGTCTCCCCAGGAAGGAGAACCTGCTTCCTGAGAGTGTAACCCAGTTTGATGAACTGGGCTTGTGACCCTGCGCTAGTGCTTTAGCTGCCATCGCTGATGGGTCTGACTGAACCCTGCTCTGTCCTTGGCCTCTGTACCCGTCAGAACTTGATCCCCTAGAGGCTCAGCTGTGTGGCCCTGCAGCCCTTGCCTCTCCCCACTCAGCACGTCCTGTCGTGTTTGCGCATGTGGTGATACAGCTGTCTCTGAGCTGCTTGACTGGTGTCGATCTGCAGGCAGCCTGTGTAACTCGGTCTCTTCTCTCTCCTTTGCTTTAGGCCCCTGATATGAGCAGTTCCGAAGACTTCCCCAGCTTCGGGGCTCAAGTGGCCCCCAAGACTCTTCCCTGGGGCCCCAAACGATAATGACCTGGAAGCAGAAACATCTCCAGCCAGCTGACCCGACACTAACCTGCCACAAACCTGCCACAAATACTTTGAATTCTGACCCAGCGGCTGGACCACACGTAAATTGCCCTGCGAGGTCTCCTAATGGGGTATGGAGTGCTACAGCCCCTTCTACTTGTCCGTTGTCACTGGGTCTGGGCCCTGCTATCCATGGTTGGATCCCCAAGCTTTCCAGTCTGAGTCACACTGCTTCTTGTTTGGAACAACGTCCTGAGTGACTCAAATCTGCTGAGCTTCACAGCTACCGCAGTGGTGATGTGATCTGGTCCCTCGAGCATGTCTTACAGGCACTCCAGCCTTCATTAGGAGACCTCCTTTACTGTGGCTAGGAATCAACTTCCTGTCTCATGACCTCAGGAAATAAATTTCCTTGACTTTCTAAAAAGCCAAAATGTTTGCCCTTTTCCTTTGTCTTTCCCAGGCCTTCCCTTACAGTTGTAAAATGCAATCGGCTTGTCCTTTGGACTGCCCCAAGCCCCGCCAGCCAGGAGAGGGGATGTGGGGAGTGACTAGGAACCGCTTGTAAAGAAACAAGACGGTAGCAGGCCGAGGCAGCGAGCCCGGCAGGGCCACGGGGGAGCCCCTGCCTGAGTAGAAATGCCCTGGAGTGAGGGGTGGCACTGAGCGTGCCTAGTGAGAGCCTCGATTCTCACAGGCACACTCGATGAGTCTTCCAACACCCACAGCTACGTCCCCGTCTGCCCGGGCTGCTCGGAGCCGGGACACAGCGGTAGTAGGGGTGCCATAGACTGGGTCAGCTGGGCCCTGCGGTGCTTGGGCTGCATCCTTTCCCCTCTAGCACAGGGCGTGGGGCGCAAGGGGCCGGGAAGCTGTCCCCACTTCTACCTCACACCAGGCTGCTGCTGGCTCCCCCTCTGAGCAGCAGCCTGCTGCTCACCCGCTCCCCTGGCGGAGAGGCCAGAGCGGAAGCCCTGGTGGGGGCGGGGGGTCTGAAGAGCCCCCGTCCGTGGCGGTGGCTGCTGGAAGCGCGGGGGCAGCCTTGGGTTGGAGGGAGGAAAGAGGCAGCTGCTCGCCAAGCCTGTGCGGGGCGAGCCCAGGGCTTGGGCCCGCAGGGTCACAGCTTGGGGGAAGGGAGCTGCTCCTGCAGCTGTGCACTTGCCCAATGGGGGGAGCAGGGTTTCCTCTTCCCACCCCCATTTCCCTCCTGCTTCTGCTCAGGCAGCCACAGCCCCAGCGGCCCCGGTTGCTCCTGACGGGGCCAAGGCCGCGCTGGGGAAGGCTGGCCCTGGCTTGGCCATGCCCCGCCCCGCCCAGAACTCAGCCTCCCGCGTGTCCCGCTGCTTCCCGGGCGCCGTGGTGCTGCACTGAGCCGCTCCTGCCTGCCTGGGCCAGATGGCTGAAGCGGGCGTGTCCACGTGAGGGTGGGAACATGGCTCCACAAGCCAGCCCACCATCCATTGCCCAGTGCGGCTTGAGTTCCACTCAGGGCCCTGCACTTGCTAACGGTCATGACGTGATTGTACGTCGTACGGCCGCCTGCTGCCCCTCCGTCTGGGGCAGCGGCTCTGGTACATCCTCCATTTCCTCTTCAACGTCTTCCATAGTGTGTGTTTCCATGGCAATGATCCCTTGGCCTTAACTCTGGAATTTGGAGACTATATGCAAACATGTACAAAGGCTCCTGAGTGTGGATGACACTGGAATTTTATAAATTCTAAAATAAAAACCTGAAACCGCTCGGTTGTTGTATTTCTCTGTGTGACGCTGACGCTCTGAGCGGCCGGTGCGGGGCCCTGCCCCAGGGACCGAGGCCACGTGGTCGGGGTGCCCTCTGAGCCCCCTCTCGGTGCCTGTGTAAAGAATGCAGCCAGATCCCCGCCCCCCAGGAGCTGAGGCTTGCTGCTGTCTGAGCCCATGCTAGGGCTAAGAGTTGCTGCTTCCCACCTCCCTGGGGTGGGGCTTCCTTCAGGCCAGCCTGCAGCCCTGCTGCACAGACAGCCCACCTGCCCCCCCGCAAGTGAGCCTGCCCCGGGGGTGAGCGCTGCTTCACCTGCAGTGCGCTTAGGGCTCTGCTGGTGCACCACAAGCTAGAGAGACGAGCAGTGGAAGGGACCTCGAGGCCCTCAGGTCCAGGCCCCTGCCCTGCTGCTAGAGCTTCACTTACCTGTGCACTCCCCCCCGCCCCCCCCCCCCCCCAAAGAACCTCACTGCTCTGCCCGGGATCTCGCCCCGCCCCTGACAGCCACACGGGCCCCTCCCCCACAGGCGAGGGCCACAGTCCCGGGCACGTGCTGGGACTTGCTGCTGCGTTCACACCCCCGGGGGAGCAGGTACCATTTATTGTGGTTTGAAAAGGGGGTCAACAGCAATTCACGGGGACCCTGCTTCAGGCTCCAAATGCCGCTGAGCAGGAGCATGCACGCGAGCGGCTAACGTGTCTGTGGGCGACGCTGGGTGCGGTGGGGTTGGCTCCCGGTTTTCCTGCACCTCTTCTACCTCCCAGTCTTTCGATGTGGCTTCCTGCCGGCTGCCAGTGGCTCTGCCGCTCCTCCTCTCAAAGAGGGCCTTTGAGCAAAGAGGAAAGGACAAGTAGTAGCCACGGCTGGAGAGCTGGAAGCTGGCCTGCCCAGTGCCCAAACCCCTTCAGCACCAGGTGCATTTGCGAGGGGGCAGGAGCTCTGTGCCTCGCGTTCTACGCCCCAGAGGCAGAACTGGCAGAGCAGCCTGTCCAGAACCTGTGCCCACAGCCCCAAACAGTGGGGCCCTGTGAAATGAGCGAAGGGCCCAGTGGTGCCCGTGGAGAGAGATTAGGAAGAGGGGGAGGCCTGAAGCCGGAACAGCATGGGCTGGGGGTTACTTTAGTGCATTGCCTCCAGCCGCCTCGCCATGCTCCAGGAGCGGGCAGCACGGTGCCCACAGGAAAGACTCCAAAGGAGCCAGGTAACCGATTTCAAGGTCTGCTCCAAGCCGGTTGGGCATCCCACTGTGTCCTGTGGCTCAGCTACTGCCGAATAAAGGCCCCTGGCCCCTCCCAGCGGGCATGTTACCTTGTTCTCAGCCAGTGCCTGCTTGGCCAGGTACCGTTCTCGCTTCACCTTGATCTCCAGCGACTCGGGAATGTCGGGCACCATCAGGTCTATCACACGCGCAATAGCGAAAACCACGTGCTGCAAGCGAGGAACAGGGCTGTGGCCAGCCAGCTGCTGCTTTCCAGAGCACGGCCAGCAGCGTAAGGGACAGCGGGGCGCTGCCTGCAGTGCTCGGCCAAGCAGCCAGGGCGCTGGAGGAGAGGGGCCAGGCACTAAAAGGCCCTGACCCAAGCAGTGCCCTGCCCGCTGCAACCCCCCCAGGGCACCGCTGCCCAGCTACAGCGACCAGGCCAGGCCGTACGTGCCCTGGCAGCAGCTGTACGAGAAACCTTGGCGTCAGGAATGGGACAGCGATGGGCCAAACCCGGGGCAGGGGGAGCTGGGGGAGGCCAAGGAGCGGGCGGTACCTCAAATACTATAATAAAGCCCAGGCGGATGGCTAGCAGGTTCCAGTAGGTCAGTGAGTGCCTGCCGCTCTCATCCCTGTACGCTCGGTACCTGGCAAGAGAGGGGGAGGCTGCAGCTGGTGGCATTGCGGCCGCAAGGCGGAGCCCTGCAGGCCTCGTGCGTGCCAGCCTCCTCCGCGCGCCCGCTGCCCTCCTCGCGCCAGGGCTCTTCCAGATGAATAACAAGGCATTGATCTGGCCCAGGGATTGGCGGGGGCAGCCCTGGCTCATGCCGGCCAGGCAGGACCCAGTGCTTGGCCCCGCAGCACCCAGTTCAGCCTCCAGAGCAAAGGGTCAGTTAACCCACACGTGAGCCCCCCACACGCGACTGGGCCCCCGTGGCCTCTGCGTGGGACACTACTGCTGCACTGCCCACAGCAGGGCCACCGGGCTGCGCTCTTGTCCCCAGGGCATTGGCCTGGCCTTTGGGTCTCCTTTTCCCCGCAGAAGTGGGCAGCACTTCAGCACTGGTCTCCCCAGGATGCAGTAGCCCCCCCCCGCTGCTGCCGGAGAGAAGGGGAGAAGGCGAAGCTGCCGCTCAGGCGGGGCCGGGGCCGGAGCCCGCCTGGGCGGCGGAGCCGGGCCACCCACCTGCAGGTGCCGTTGTGCTCTGTGGCAAAGGCGGGGGGCGCGTAGGCCAGTGTGAAGTTAACGTAGCCCTGCAGGTCGCTGGCGCGGGTGCACTGGTAATACAGCCGGGGCAGGAAGTCCGAGGTGAAGGCAATGAGGAAGGCCTGGAATAAGGAGGGAAACATCCTCGAGCTCCAGCCAGGTTCCCGCACCGGCTGCTGTCTGCGCACTGGGGGCCCTGGGTGCGTCGTTACGCTGAGTCCTTCATGTGCCTCCTGCGTGGGGCTGGCTCGCCCTCCCAACCCCAACTCAGGGCCGAGGCCAGCCAGCCCCCCCCCGATCCCGCGTTAGCACTGTAGGCAATTAACCTTCAAAGGCAGACACTGGTCCCTGAACCTCCCCCCGCCTCACCCCAGCTGGCTGGCAGTCTAGCAGCTGACCAGGCCGTGGGCGCTGCTGCTTCTGCAGCGGAAAACCCTTGCAGGGGGCCACCAAGCCAGAGGCCTGTGCTGCAGCAGCCCTCGCGTCCGAGCGTGGCTCAGTCGGCCAGTGACCGCTCGGCGCGCACCCGCCACGTGAGGTTTCAGTAACATTCTCTTTAGTGCTGGCTGCCAGGCCCTGCCCCCCGGCCCGGCATGCTCCACGACTGCCTTCCCACGCCAGATGAGACCACGCTCTGCCAGGACGCCTAGCCAAGGGGCAGCAGCGTGGTTGGGCTGCACCTCCCACTCCCTGGCTGTCCAGCGCGACTCACGTTGCTGATGACAGCCAAGTGGGTGATGACTTCCAGGATATAGAACCAGATGCCGATGCCCTGGGCCTGCTCAGCCACAGGCCGCCGGTACTCGCAGACAAACTTCTGGGCGTCCAGGCGGATCTCCACCCAGTTGTTGAGCAGGGCGAACAGGGGCGCCAGCGGGCAGGCCGCCACGAAGATGGTGATGAAGCCAAACTGCAGGACTGTGGTGCAGAGAGACACCTCAGCATGCAGTTGCGGTGGGGCCCGTGGCACCAAGGACGTGGGTGTGAGCGGCATTCGGCACTGATCACAGCTGCTCCGCTCCCGTTGGCTCCCCGCCCCCCCCGGCCCCACTCTCGCTGGTTCCCAAAGGCCGAGAAGCGGGAGTCCCTGGGGGACAGGTTGCCATGCAAAGAGCCCTGTGGCCGTGGGCCAGGCTGCCGGCATCCCGGCCAGAGCCTGGTACACAGGGAGCTGCTCCTGCTGGCCAGGCGCGGGAATGCCCGTGGGTCGTACTGGCCGGGCGCTCCTGGCGCAGGAACGCCCGTGGGTCCTGCTGGCCGGGCGCTCCTGGCGCGGGAACGCCCGTGGGTCCTGCTGGCCGGGCGCTCCTGGCACGGGAACGCCCGTGGGTCCTGCTGGCCGGGCGCTCCTGGCGCGGGAACGCCCGTGGGTCCTGCTGGCCGGGCGCTCCTGGCGCGGGAACGCCCGTGGGTCCTGCTGGCCAGGCGCTCCTGGCGCGGGAACGCCCGTGGGTCCTGCTGGCCGGGCGCTCCTGGCATAGACTAGTTCAGCCTGGGTGGACCAGGGCAGTGCCCCCTCCCCCAGGAGCCAAACACGCTGTACCGTAAAAGCACAGCTGTGCCGGAGTAGCTGCTGCTGCTGACACAGCTCTGTCCAGCCACGACCCTGCCTGCCGCAGCTGGGCCGGCGCCATCCCTAGCGCAGCTGTGACCGAGCAAAGGGCTTGGGGAGCTGGCACCTGGGCCTGGCTCCAGCAGGGAGGCGAGAGGAACTTTCAGGCCCAGAGAACTGGGCTGGGGCTGGAGCCTGGGTCCCTCCCAGGCTGCGGGGACGGCTGCCTGTGGGCTATTCGGGGAATCCAGCCAGAGCCAGGAGGCTGTGTGGCCAGGGGACCGGAACCTGCTGCAGAAAGACATTCTCTGGCCGAGCTGCAGCTCAGGGGGCCCGGAGCTGCCATCTGTCTCGGAGGGGCCTGTAGCTCGGGGGCGGCAGCCCCAGGCTGAGGCTGGGCCGGGGCACTCGCTCCCGGGCACGTTGGCAGGCGCCCCGCTCTAGAAAACGCTTCCCGAGCCCACGCCGCCGCCGCCGCCGCCACCCGCATGGTCCCTGCAAACGCTGCCTTGCGAGGAGTCTGAGCGCCCGGCGCCCTCCTGCTGCTGGCTCCAGAGCTCCAGGGGCCCGGCCGCTTTGCCCTGGTGCCCTCCCTCCCTCCCATGGGGCCGGCGCGGCAGCTGGGCCCTACCCATTTCCAGGTACTCGTCAAACAGCCCCTCGCAGACCAGCAGCTCGTAGTTGCTCTCCCAGGGCGGCGGCTGCACCAGCCCCAGCCGGGGCTCCTTGGCTGGCCGCTGCTGGGAGCGAAGCTTGTGCTTCTGCCACCAGCCTCTCAGCTTCCTGGGGGGCAGAGACGGGCGGGTCATGGGCAGGCGTGGGCGGCGCTGGGAGCAGGCCAGGGGCTCGCGTTTCCCACCCCACGGCCAGCCCCAGGCCCCTTTGCGCTCCCGCTAGGAACAGGCCAGAGCCCAGCCCAGGCAGACATTGGGACAGATGCTGCGGCCTCCAGCCAGGGACAGAGACAGGAGCCTTCACCCGGCCTGATCCGAATGTGTCCCAGTGCCCCTGTACAGAGCCAGCCCCTCTCCGCCCGCCCCTGCAGCAGCTCCCTTTGGTGCCCTGGGAAGGGGCCGGCCTTTTCCAGCCGCTGCCTCCCGACCCTCCGGATCACACTGAAGTGGCGGAGGGAGACCCCGCCCTGACAGCCCCCAGCACGACCAGCCGCGGAACCAACGCGCCAGCGGGTGCCAGAAAGCCGGAGCTGGCACAGACTCTGCCCTGCCGTCCGGGTTTGGGCTGTACAGGCCCCCGCCTCAGCTCTGGGCCTCCAGTGGGTCCGGGAGGGGTCGGTCTGAGGCAGGCAGGGTTCCTAGGGGCAGATCGGGGTGGGGGCGGGGGGGTCCGAGTGTGTTCGGGCTGGTTGGAAAATCGTCCCGTGACATTTCAGTGCAGCTTGGCACTCAGGGCTGGGTCGGCAGGACTCACATTTCACTCTCGAAAGGGGGTTCTTGGGAACCAGCCCCAGGACCCGAGCACCCTGCCACGCCCACTGGGCAGAAGCTGGAGTGCCCGGGTGGCCCTGACCCTGTCTGGCCAGCAGGAAAAGCCCATCTGCCTTCGTGGGCCTGGGGGGGCCTGTAGCTTAGCGTGAGGGGCTGGCTGCTAACAGAGGGCATGCAGGGCAGGGCTGAGTCCAGCTCTTTCCTGGTAAACGGCCCCGCAAGCCCTGAGGGCAGGGTTCTGTCTGAGCCCAGGGCGCGGTGCGCCTGAGCCCGGGGAGGGGGGAGCCCGAGCCCCGGGAGGGGGGAGCCCGGGGAGGGGGGAGCCTGAGCCCGGGAAGCCCAGGGAGGGGGAGCCTGAGCCCGGGGAGGGGGGAGCCCAGGGAGGGGGAGCCTGAGCCCGGGGAGGGGGGAGCCCGGCGTGGGGGGAGCCTGAGCCCGGGAAGCCCAGGGAGGGGGGAGCCTGAGCCCCGGGAGGGGGGAGCCCGGGGAGGGCTGCGCCTGAGCCCAGGGAGGGGGGAGCCCGGGGAAGGGCTGTGCCCGGACCCAGGGATGGACGGGGGAGCCCAGCGTGGGGGGAGCCTGAGCCCAGGGAGGGGGGAGCCCAGGGAGGGCTGTGCCTGAGGCCTAGGACGTGTCTGGGACAGAGAATTGGGGGGTAGCGGCAGGGATCCGGCAGCCCCACCCTCCCCCAGCAGGGTTCAGCCCCGCCCTGCCCCGGCACTCACGGGATGGCGATTTCCTGCACGTTGTTGATGACCTGCTTGCCCACCATGATGACCAGCAGCTCCTGGGCCAGCTCAATGAGGCAGCCGCCGGCCCCGCACTGCCGGGAGCACAGAGGCCCGTCAGCCGCGCTGCGCCCAGGAGAGGAGCCGGAGCCGGGGCAGGTCCCTCCAGCTCCCCCTCCTGCAGGCACGGCCACAGCGAGCCCCACACGCTGCCTGGCTCCAGCCCCAGGGGCCCCCGCTGCTGCCACTGGCCTGGGCTGATGGTCAGAGGGGGGCTCCTGTAGGGGCAGAGTCTGAGCCCCCCCTCTCTTGGGGGGGGGCACCAGAGCGGGGTCTCCCCAGGCAGCCCCTGTGCCTCCTCTTTCTCACACGGCCCTGCCAGAGCCCCGGGGGCAGCGCGCAGCCTGTGGGCGGGGGCAGGCCAGGAGCCGCTCCACTGGCCCCGAAGCTGCCACGGCCTCCTGCTTCTGCCCGGCTGTCCTGGGGCTGCAGGGGCGGGGGCGGGGACGGGGGGCCTTGCCTGTCACCCCAGCCACTGGTCCCCATTGCGACGGGCAGGGTCCCACACCCAGCCCCGCCGCCTGTTAACGCCGGGCCCGAAAGCCTCCCGCTGCCAGACGCGGACACGGGAATGGCCCTTTCGTTCACGCCCTCTGCAACAGCTGCACTGCCAGCGTCAGGCCCCAGCCCCCCAGGCCGGCGGTCGGCCCTAGCGGGGCCCCCCAGGGCCTGTCTGCAGCAGCGGCCCTCACCTCCTCGTTGCGGAGCCCCAGCAGGGTGGTGTAGTGCCCCGGGTAGCCGACAAACCTGGGAGAGCCGGGGCAAGAGAGAAATCAGTCCACTGCCGGACCCCCCCCCCCACCCCCCCCCCGCTTTGCCACTGCCCTGCCCCCCCCTGCCACGACCCTTCCCCCGCCCCGCCACTGCCGGACCCCCTGCCACGACCCCTCCCCCGCCCCGCCACTGCCGGACCCCCTGCCACGACCCTTCCCCCGCCCCGCCACTGCCGGACCCCCTGCCACGACCCTTCCCCCGCCCCGCCACTGCCCTGCCCCCCCTGCCACGACCCTTCCCCCGCCCTGCCACTGCCGGACCCCCTGCCACGACCCCTCCCCCGCCCCGCCACTGCCCTGCCCCCCCCTGCCACGACCCTTCCCCCGCCCCGCCACTGCCGGACCCCCTGCCACGACCCTTCCCCCGCCCCGCCACTGCCCTGCCCCCCCTGCCACGACCCTTCCCCCGCCCCGCCACTGCCGGACCCCCTGCCACGACCCTTCCCCCGCCCCCGCTCTGCCACTGCCGGACCCCCCCGGCTCTACCACCGCCGGACCTCCCCCCCGCTCCGCCACTGGCCTGTTCCCTTCCCCACCATGACCCTTCCCCCGCCCCCACTCTGCCACTGCCGGGCCCCCCACTCTGCCCTGCTCCCCCCCCACACACACTCTGCCACTGCCGGGCCCCCCACTCTGCCCTGCTCCCCCCCACACACACACTCTGCCACTGCCGGGCCCCCCCACTCTGCCCTGCTCCCCCCCACACACACACACTCTGCCACTGCCGGGCCCCCCCCACTCTGCCCTGCTCCCCCCCCCCCACACACACACTTTGCCACTGCCGGGCCCCCCACTCTGCCCTGCTCCCCCCCCACACACACACTCTGCCACTGCCGGGCCCCCCCCACTCTGCCCTGCTCCCCCCCACACACACTCTGCCACTGCCGGGCCTCCCACTCTGCCCTGCCCCCCCCCGCCCGCTCTGCCCTGCCCTGCTGGGTGACCTGGGCATGTCCCGTCACTGGCTCGGGCCTGTTTCCTCGCCCATCCATGGTCTGTTTCAATCGGAGGCTCCGTGTGGCACCGTGCCCAGCAGCGCAACGGGGCCCTGCTCTGAGCGGGGGTCTCTCTGAACTACTGGCAGTGGCGGCCTGGCCCGGGGGCCCACCAGGTGCTGATACCCCAGCCTGCCCTGCAGCACAGGCTCAGCCCTGCTTCCCTTGGCAAGACCAGCGCTGCCCAGGAGTCTGCGCTGCGCTTTGCGAGGGGCGTCCCCATAGGCATGTGCTCCCCAAACTCTCGGCTGCCCTGTGCCCCCCTAACACAGGCCCTCTGCCCCCAGCCCAGCCGTGGGCGCCGAGGGGTCCCACACGGGGAGGGCCGTGGATACCGATGGACGCCACACGGGGAGGGCCATGGGCACCGAGGGGTCCCACACGGGGAGGGCCGTGGATACCGATGGACGCCACACGGGGAGGGCCGTGGGCTCCGAGGGGTCCCACACGGGGAGGGCCGTGGATACCGATGGACGCCACACGGGGAGGGCCGTGGGCACCGAGGGGTCCCACACGGGGAGGGCCGTGGGCTCCGAGGGGTCCCACACGGGGAGGGCCGTGGGCACCGAGGGGGTCCCACACGGGGAGGGCTGAGGGGGTCCCACACGGGGAGGGCCGTGGATACCGATGGACGCCACACGGGGAGGGCCATGGGCACCGAGGGGTCCCACACGGGGAGGGCCGTGGGCACCGAGGGGGTCCCACACGGGGAGGGCCGTGGGCACCGAGGGGGTCCCACACGGGGAGGGCCGTGCGCACCGAGGGGTCCCACACGGGGAGGGCTGAGGGGTCCCACACGGGGAGGGCCGTGGGCTCCGAGGGGTCCCACACGGGGAGGGCCATGGATACCGATGGACGCCACATGGGGAGGGCCGTGGGCGCCGAGGGGTCCCACACGGGGAGGGCTGAGGGGTCCCACACGGGGAGGGCCGTGGGCTCCGAGGGGTCCCACACGGGGAGGGCCGTGGATACCGATGGACGCCACACGGGGAGGGCCATGGGCACCGAGGGGTCCCACACGGGGAGGGCTGAGGGGTCCCACACGGGGAGGGCCGTGCGCACCGAGGGGTCCCACACGGGGAGGGCCGTGGGCACCGAGGGGGTCCCACACGGGGAGGGCTGTGGATACCGATGGACGCCACACGGGGAGGGCCGTGGGCACCGAGGGGGTCCCACACGGGGAGGGCTGAGGGGTCCCACACGGGGAGGGCCGTGGGCGCCGAGGGGTCTCCCACACGGGGAGGGCCGTGGGCACCGAGGGGGTCCCACACGGGGAGGGCTGAGGGGTCCCACATGGGGAGGGCCATGGGCACCGAGGGGTCCCATACGGGGAGGGCCGTGGATACCGATGGATGCCACACGTGGGCACCGAGGGGTCCCACACAGGGAGGACTGCAGGAATCAGTGGACGCCACACGGGGAGGGCCGTGGATACCGATGGACGCCACACGGGGAGGGCCATGGGCACCGAGGGGTCCCACACGGGGAGGGCTGAGGGGTCCCACACGGGGAGGGCCGTGCGCACTGAGGGGTCCCACACGGGGAGGGCTGAGGGGTCCCACACGGGGAGGGCCGTGGGCACCGAGGGGGTCCCACACGGGGAGGGCTGAGGGGTCCCACACGGGGAGGGCCGTGGGCGCCGAGGGGTCTCCCACACGGGGAGGGCCGTGGGCACCGAGGGGGTCCCACACGGGGAGGGCTGAGGGGTCCCACATGGGGAGGGCCGTGGGCACCGAGGGGTCCCATACGGGGAGGGCCGTGGATACCGATGGACGCCACACGTGGGCACCGAGGGGTCCCACACAGGGTGGGCTGCAGGAATCAGTGGACGCCACACGGGGAGGGCCGTGGGCACCGAGGGGTCCCATACGGGGAGGGCCGTGGATACCGATGGATGCCACACGGGGAGGGCCGTGGGCACCGAGGGGTCCCACATGGGGACGGCTGCAGGCATCAGTGGATGCCACATGGGGAGGGCCGTGCGGCTCTGCGACACACACACTGCTTGCCTGGCTGCGCAGAGGGCTGTTTTGGAGACATACGTGGGCACAAGGGTGGTCTCTAGTTCCTCTTCCCAGGCTAGAATTGTTCCCGCCCGGGCCGCTCCTTGCCCCTAGATGGCACTAGTGCAGCAGCTTCCCTGCCACGCTCCCAGGGATCTGCACATCCTTTCCCAAAGCTGCTAACCTCCCGCCCCGCCCCGGAGCCTCAGGGCCTGGCTGGGCTGGGTTGCGTTGGGAGGGGCCGGGGCCAGGCCCAGGGTGAGCGCGCTGCCTGCCCAGAGGTGCCCTACCTGCCCTTGAAGAAGGCGATGTAGATGGGCGAAGAGTAGAAATTGACAAACTGGAAGACAAACACCTTGAAAGTGAAGGCATCGTCGTATTTGGTCTGTGTCCGGTGCATCTCTGGCAAAGCAACACACGCAGACAGCCTGAGCGCTGTACCTGTCCCCCGCAACCATGGCAACAGCATCCCCCACCAGATCTGGATGACGGGTGCCATTTAGGAGGCTTTTTTTAAGATGTTGGCAATGTTAAAGCTCCAAATACAGCCATGGCTCCCCTAGGATTTCACAGTGTTGTGTGATTACGGTGACAGGAGGCTAGAACCCAGTTCCTCTTGTGCACAAACCTACAGCCCTGCTTCCTGAGTCTATGGAGAACCTCCATTAGCAGTCAGCAGTAGAGACCATAGGACACATACTGGTACCGGTCTGATTCTGCCCAGCAGAGGGCAATAATGTACATATAAATGAGGTGCTAGCAAATTCATTAGAATCATTTTTCTTTTTTAAAGGGCCAATAAAAATCAAAAAGCGTCAGCAATTGCAGCCCTCTCTGGTGAGTCCAGCGGCCCCCGTGCTCACAACGCTTCCCCCGGCGTCAGCCCTGGGCTTGCAGAAAGCCACTGGGCACCTGGCTGCCGGACTCCAGCATTTCCACTTTGGACGTGCTGCCCTGTGGGATGACTCCCTCCTCTCGCTCGCTGGCCAGTGGGGCCTAGGAACAGCCCCCATGAACGCTGGGAAAAGCCGCCTTTGTGCCCACGCCGCTCCCCCTTCCCCCCAGACACCTGCACGCATGGGAACCGCTCTTCTCTGATCCGAGCCCCGCCCCCCCCCAGCTTCTCCATCTCTACCCGCCTCCTCCGGCCCTTTCCCATCTGCACCTCCAGCCGGCTCCTACCAGCGCACGTCCCAGCTGAAGCCAGCACTGCCGTGTGCCGCGGGCCTGGCTGCCATCCCGAGTGGGCCAGTGTGCCCTGTGTGACCGCACTAGGCAGGGGCAAAGGAGCAGGGCGCCAGGCCGCTCAGGAGCCCCCGCCAAGCTCACTTACCCCACTTGGTGAGGAAATGGGCCAGCGCGATGTAAATCTTGGAGAGGATGAGGATGAAGATTAGGTTGAGCACGGAGCCCGTGAGGCTGGCGATGCGGGACGCCTAGACAAGAGGGAGCAGGTTTGCTGGAGCTTGCTCAGGCCCAGGGCAGAGCTGGCGGGAGCGGCCGCTTACCGAGGCCATGAAGAGGAAGTTCCCAGACGTGGCCACGAGGATGCTGACAATGGCCCGGTAGAGGATAATGGAGATCAGGAACATCACCACCACGGCAAGCTGCAACAAGCCGGGCACATCAGCTCACCGCCGGGCCCTGCAGCCTCGCTGGGGGACTGGGCCCCTCTGCTCTGGGCGGAGAGGAGGCCAGGGAGCCCCGGGCCGCCCAGGGCCTTACCATCATGATGATGACCATGGATCCAGCCATGATCCGGTTTGTGCGGCGCCGCTTGGGAAAATACGGCTCCTCGGCGCCAGTGATCGGGTTCTCCATGGTCATGGGAGCCATGGCAGTGAACTGAGGCCGCGGGCGCTCCTAGGGCAGAGGGGAAAGGCAGCAGCTTGGCCTGGCTGGCAGGGCCGCGGCGGGCGGGGGCGAGGGCCAGGCCTTACCTCGATGGCCTCGAAGTCGGAGCAGTCCCAGCGGTGCGCCAGGGTGGCGTTCGTGCGCTTCCAGAACTCCAGAAAGGCCGCCGCCCACAGGGCCATGAAGATGCTGAAGAGGATGGTGCCCCCGTGGTCGAAGAGGCGCCCTGCCTGCGGCGAGCGCAGGGCGAGTGAGGCGCGAGGGGGCCGGGGTGCAGGCAGGGGGCAGCACAGGCACTGCCCACCTGGCGAGCAGAGCCCTGGCCCCAGCCGGAGCGCGCCAAGGCAGCGCGGTGCCCAGGGATTTGCCTGCCTGAGGTCGGCCCTGGCCCCGGCTGCTCCACAACCCGGGGTGGCACGCAGGGCCGGGGCGGGCACTGGGGCTCCTGTGCTGTGCAGAGAGGACAACGCTGGGGTGCGGCTTTGGGGGTGGGGGCAGTCCACAGGCTTCGTGCCCAGACTCAGAGCAGCACCCGCCCCCTCCACGCCGGTCGTCTCCCATCTTTCCTCAGTCCCCTAGAGGGGGCTCTCTCCCGGCCCCCCCCAGAAATGGCCCCTTGGAGCCACAAGCCTCACCTGGAACATGCTGCAGGTGCTGGCGAGCTGCCAGTGCGGGCACTCCTTGCAGAGCGGGCACATCAGGTACACACCCTCACTCCGGCAGATCTCCTGCCTGGTGGGGGCAGAGCGGGACCATGGGGGGAGCTCTGCTCCAGGCCGCCCTCCTCCCCATGATGCAGGGCTCGCCAGGCCGCAGGAGAGCCCAGGGGCACTGCCTCACCAGCAGCCCTGGGCCCCCGCAGGTCCCTGGTGGAAGCCTGGCTCTAGAGGTGGAAGCAGGGGTACCCAGCTGGCAGCACAGAGCATTGGCCCTTTGCTGCCCGCCTTGCCCTGCCAGTCTGCCATGGCCTGCCCAGTCAGCAGCCGCTGCTCCACTGCGAGGACCTGGGCGGCGTTTCCCCACATGGGGTTGGGGGAGGTGGATTGGTCACTTCCAGGCATCGAGAAGCCAGGTTGGCTCCTGAGGGGGACGGACCACGAGGGGAGTGGGGGGGAGGGAGCCAGGAATTGCTGACTTCCAGCTGGAGAGAGGCTGGCAGAAGGAAGACGCAGGCAGGCAGAGGGGAGGCGCAGGCAGGCAGAGGGGAGGCGCAGGCAGGGCAGAGGGGAGGAGCAGGCAGAGGGGAGGCGCAGGCAGGCAGAGGGGAGGCGCAGGCAGAGGGGAGGCGCAGGCAGGGCAGAGGGGAGGCACAGGCAGAGGGGAGGCGCAGGCAGGCAGAGGGGAGGCGCAGGCAGAAGGAAGACGCAGGCAGGGCAGAGGGGAGGCGCAGGCAGAGGGGAGGTGCAGGCAGGCAGAGGGGAGGCGCAGGCAGAAGGAAGACGCAGGCAGGACAGAGGGGAGGCGCAGGCAGGGCAGAGGGGAGGCGCAGGCAGGCAGAGGGGAGGCGCAGGCAGAGGGGAGGCGCAGGCAGGCAGAGGGGAGGCGCAGGCAGAAGGAAGACGCAGGCAGGGCAGAGGGGAGGCGCAGGCAGAGGGGAGGTGCAGGCAGGCAGAGGGGAGGCGCAGGCAGAAGGAAGACGCAGGCAGGGCAGAGGGGAGGCACAGGCAGAGGGGAGGTGCAGGCAGGCAGAGGGGAGGCGCAGGCAGAAGGAAGACGCAGGCAGGACAGAGGGGAGGCGCAGGCAGGGCAGAGGGGAGGCGCAGGCGGGCACAGGGGAGGCGCAGGCAGGCAGAGGGGAGGCGGAGGCAGGGCAGAGGGGAGGCGCAGGCAGAGGGGAGGCGCAGGCAGGCAGAGGGGAGGCAGAGGCAGAAGGAAGACGCAGGCAGGGCAGAGGGGAGGCGCAGGCAGAGGGGAGGTGCAGGCAGGCAGAGGGGAGGCGCAGGCAGAAGGAAGACGCAGGCAGGGCAGAGGGGAGGCACAGGCAGAGGGGAGGTGCAGGCAGGCAGAGGGGAGGCGCAGGCGGGCAGAGGGGAGGCGCAGGCAGGGCAGAGGGGAGGCAGAGGCAGGGCAGAGGGGAGGCGCAGGCAGGCAGAGGGGAGGCGCAGGCGGGCAGAGGGGAGGCGCAGGCGGGCAGAGGGGAGGCGCAGGCAGGGCAGACGGGAGGCAGAGGCAGGGCAGAGGGGAGGCGCAGGCAGGCAGAGGGGAGGCGCAGGCGGGCAGAGGGGAGGCGCAGGCAGGGCAGAGGGGAGGCACAGGCAGAGGGGAGGCGCAGGCAGGCAGAGGGGAGGCGCAGGCAGAAGGAAGACGCAGGCAGGACAGAGGGGGGGCGCAGGCAGGGCAGAGGGGAGGCGCAGGCGGGCACAGGGGAGGCGCAGGCAGGCAGAGGGGAGGCGGAGGCAGGGCAGAGGGGAGGCGCAGGCAGAGGGGAGGCGCAGGCAGGCAGAGGGGAGGCGCAGGCAGGGCAGACGGGAGGCAGAGGCAGGGCAGAGGGGAGGCGCAGGCAGGCAGAGGGGAGGCGCAGGCAGGGCAGAGGGGAGGCGCAGGCAGGCAGAGGGGAGGCGCAGGCAGGGCAGAGGGGAGGCGCAGGCAGGCAGAGGGGAGGCGCAGGCAGGCAGAGGGGAGGCGCAGGCAGGGCAGAGGGGAGGCGCAGGCAGGGCAGAGGGGAGGCGCAGGCAGGGCAGAGGGGAGGCGCAGGCAGGCAGAGGGGAGGCGCAGGCGGGCAGAGGGGAGGCGCAGGCGGGCAGAGGGGAGGCGCAGGCAGGGCAGAGGGGAGGCGCAGGCAGGGCAGAGGGGAGGCGCAGGCAGGCAGAGGGGAGGCGCAGGCAGGGCAGAGGGGAGGCGCAGGCAGAGGGGAGGCGCAGGCAGGGCAGAGGGGAGGCGCAGGCAGGGCAGAGGGGAGGCGCAGGCGGGCAGAGGGGAGGCGCAGGCGGGCAGAGGGGAGGAGCAGGCGGGCAGAGGGGAGGCGCAGGCAGGGCAGAGGGGAGGCGCAGGCAGAGGGGAGGCGCAGGCAGGGCAGAGGGGAGGCGCAGGCGGGCAGAGGGGAGGCGCAGGCGGGCAGAGGGGAGGAGCAGGCAGGCAGAGGGGAGGCGCAGGCAGGGCAGAGGGGAGGCGCAGGCAGGGCAGAGGGGAGGCGCAGGCAGGGCAGAGGGGAGGCGCAGGCAGGGCAGAGGGGAGGCGCAGGCAGGGCAGAGGGGAGGCGCAGGCGGGCAGAGGGGAGGCGCAGGCAGAGGGGAGGCGCAGGCAGGGCAGAGGGGAGGCGCAGGCAGGCAGAGGGGAGGCGCCGGCAGAGGGGAGGCGAAGGCAGGCAGAGGGGAGGCGCAGGCAGGGCAGAGGGGAGGCGCAGGCAGAGGGGAGGCGCAGGCCGGCAGAGGGGAGGCGCAGGCAGGGCAGAGGGGAGGCGCAGGCGGGCAGAGGGGAGGCGCAGGCAGGGCAGAGGGGAGGAGCAGGCAGGCAGAGGGGAGGCGCAGGCAGGCAGAGGGGAGGCGCAGGCAGGGCAGAGGGGAGGCGCAGGCAGGGCAGAGGGGAGGGCAGGCAGGCAGAGGGGAGGCGCAGGCAGGGCAGAGGGGAGGCGCAGGCGGGAGGGGCAGAGGGGAGGCGCAGGCAGGGCAGAGGGGAGGCGCAGGCAGGCAGAGGGGGGGCGCAGGCAGGGCAGGGCAGAGGGGAGGCGCAGGCAGGCAGAGGGGAGGCGCAGGCAGGGCAGAGGGGAGGCGCAGGCAGGGCAGAGGGGAGGCGCAGGCGGGCAGAGGGGAGGCGCAGGCGGGCAGAGGGGAGGAGCAGGCGGGCAGAGGGGGGCGCAGGCAGGGCAGAGGGGAGGCGCAGGCAGGGAGGGGGAGGCGCAGGCAGGGCAGAGGGGAGGCGCAGGCAGGGCAGAGGGGAGGAGCAGGCAGGCAGAGGGGAGGCGAGGGAGGGCAGCAGAGGGGAGGCGCAGCGGCAGAGGGGAGGGCAGCAGGCAGGGGGCGCAGGGGAGGCGCAGGCAGGAGGGCAGAGGGGCAGGCAGGCAGGGAGGGGGAGGCGCAGGGGGCAGAGGGGGGGCGGCAGGCAGGGCAGAGGGGAGGAGCAGGCAGGGCAGAGGGGAGGCGCAGGCAGGGCAGAGGGGAGGCGCAGGCGGCAGAGGGGGGGCGCAGGCAGGGCAGAGGGGAGGAGCAGGCAGGGCAGAGGGGAGGCGCAGGCAGAGGGGAGGCGCAGGCAGAGGGGAGGCGCAGGCGGGCAGAGGGGAGGCGCAGGCAGGGCAGAGGGGAGGCGCAGGCAGGGCAGAGGGGAGGCGCAGGCAGGGCTGAGGGGAGGCGCAGGCAGGGCAGAGGGGAGGGCAGGCAGGGGGAGGCGCAGGCGGGGCAGAGGGGAGGCGCAGGGGCAGGAGGGGAGGCGCAGGCAGAGGGGAGGCGCAGGCAGGGCAGAGGGGAGGCGAGGAGAGAGGGAGGCGCAGGCAGGCAGAGGGGAGGCGCAGGCGGGCAGAGGGGAGGCGCAGGCAGGCAGAGGGGAGGCGCAGGCAGGCAGAGGGGAGGCGCAGGCAGGGCAGAGGGGAGGAGCAGGCAGGCAGAGGGGAGGCGCAGGCAGGGCAGAGGGGAGGCGCAGGCGGGCAGAGGGGAGGCGCAGGCAGGGCAGAGGGGAGGCGCAGGCAGGCAGAGGGGAGGCGCAGGCAGGCAGAGGGGGGGCGCAGGCAGGGCAGAGGGGAGGAGCAGGCAGGGCAGAGGGGAGGAGCAGGCAGAGGGGAGGCGCAGGCAGGGCAGAGGGAAGGCGCAGGCAGAGGGGAGGCGCAGGCAGAGGGGAGGCGCAGGCAGGGCAGAGGGAAGGCGCAGGCAGGCAGAGGGGGGGCGCAGGCAGGCAGAGGGGAGGCGCAGGCAGGCAGAGGGGGGCGCAGGCAGGCAGAGGGGAGACGCAGGCGGGCAGAGGGGGGGCGCAGGCGGGCAGAGGGGAGGCGCGGGCAGAGGGGGGGCGCAGGCGGGCAGAGGGGAGGCACAGGCGGGCAGAGGGGAGGCGCAGGCAGGGCAGAGGGGAGGCGCAGGCAGGGCAGAGGGGAGGCGCAGGCAGGCAGAGGGGAGGCGCAGGCGGGCAGAGGGGAGGCGCAGGCAGGGCAGAGGGGAGGCGCAGGCAGGCAGAGGGAAGGCGCAGGCAGGCAGAGGGGAGGCGCAGGCGGGCAGAGGGGAGGCGCAGGCAGGGCAGAGGGGAGGCGCAGGCAGAGGGGAGGCGCAGGCGGGCAGAGGGGAGGCGCAGGCAGGCAGAGGGGGGCGCAGGCAGGCAGAGGGGGGGCGCAGGCAGGCAGAGGGGAGGCGCAGGCAGGGCAGAGGGAAGGCGCAGGCAGGCAGAGGGGGGGCGCAGGCAGGCAGAGGGGAGACGCAGGCGGGCAGAGGGGAGGCGCAGGCAGGCAGAGGGGGGGCGCAGGCGGGCAGAGGGGAGGCGCGGGCAGAGGGGGGGCGCAGGCGGGCAGAGGGGAGGCGCAGGCGGGCAGAGGGGAGGCGCAGGCAGGGCAGAGGGGGGGCGCAGGCGGGCAGAGGGGAGGCGCAGGCGGGCAGAGGGGAGGCCCAGGCGGGCAGAGGGGGGGCGCAGGCGGGCAGAGGGGGGGCGCAGGCAGGCAGAGGGGAGGCGCAGGCGGGCAGAGGGGAGGGCGGGCAGAGGGGGGCGCAGGCGGGCAGAGGGGAGGCGCAGGCAGGGCAGAGGGGAGGCGCAGGCAGGGCAGAGGGGAGGCGCAGGCAGGGAGGGGAGGCGCAGGCGGGCAGAGGGGGGGCGCAGGCGGGCAGAGGGGAGGCGCAGGCGGCAGAGGGGGCGCAGGCAGGCAGAGGGGAGGCGCAGGCGGGCAGAGGGGGGGCGCAGGCGGGCAGAGGGGAGGCGCAGGCGGGGGGCAGGAGGGGGAGGCGCAGGCGGGCAGAGGGGAGGCGCAGGCGGCAGAGGGGAGGCGCAGGCGGGCAGAGGGGAGGGCGGCAGGGCAGAGGGGAGGCGCAGGCAGGGCAGAGGGGAGGCGCAGGCGGGCAGAGGGGAGGCGCAGGCAGGGCAGAGGGGAGGCGCAGGCGGCAGAGGGGAGGCGCAGGCAGGCAGAGGGGAGGCGCAGGCGGGCAGAGGGGAGGCGCAGGCAGGGCAGAGGGGAGGCGCAGGCAGAGGGGAGGCGCAGGCGGGCAGAGGGGAGGCGCAGGCAGGCAGAGGGGGGCGCAGGCAGGCAGAGGGGGGGCGCAGGCAGGCAGAGGGGAGGCGCAGGCAGGGCAGAGGGAAGGCGCAGGCAGGCAGAGGGGGGGCGCAGGCAGGCAGAGGGGAGACGCAGGCGGGCAGAGGGGAGGCGCAGGCAGGCAGAGGGGGGGCGCAGGCGGGCAGAGGGGAGGCGCGGGCAGAGGGGGGGCGCAGGCGGGCAGAGGGGAGGCGCAGGCGGGCAGAGGGGAGGCGCAGGCAGGGCAGAGGGGGGGCGCAGGCGGGCAGAGGGGAGGCGCAGGCGGGCAGAGGGGAGGCCCAGGCGGGCAGAGGGGGGGCGCAGGCGGGCAGAGGGGGGGCGCAGGCAGGGCAGAGGGGAGGCGCAGGCGGGCAGAGGGGAGGCGCAGGGGCAGGGGAGGGGGGGAGGGGGGGCGCAGGCGGGCAGAGGGGAGGCGCAGGCAGGGCAGAGGGGAGGCGCAGGCAGGGCAGAGGGGAGGCGCAGGCAGAGGGGAGGCGCAGGCGGGCAGAGGGGGGGCGCAGGCGGGCAGAGGGGAGGCGCAGGCTGGCAGAGGGGAGGCGCAGGCAGAGGGGAGGCGCAGGCGGGCAGAGGGGGGGCGCAGGCGGGCAGAGGGGAGGCGCAGGCTGGCAGAGGGGAGGCGCAGGCAGAGGGGAGGCGCAGGCAGAGGGGAGGCGCAGGCTGGCAGAGGGGAGGCGCAGGCTGGCAGAGGGGAGGCGCAGGCAGAGGGGAGGCGCAGGCGGGCAGAGGGGAGGTGCAGGCGGGCAGAGGGGAGGCGCAGGCGGGCAGAGGGGAGGCGCAGGCTGGCAGAGGGGAGGCGCAGGCAGAGGGGAGGCGCAGGCGGGCAGAGGGGAGGCGCAGGCAGGGCAGAGGGGAGGCGCAGGCAGAGGGGAGGCGCAGGCGGGCAGAGGGGAGGCGCAGGCAGGCAGAGGGGGGCGCAGGCAGGCAGAGGGGGGGCGCAGGCAGGCAGAGGGGAGGCGCAGGCAGGGCAGAGGGAAGGCGCAGGCAGGCAGAGGGGGGGCGCAGGCAGGCAGAGGGGAGACGCAGGCGGGCAGAGGGGAGGCGCAGGCAGGCAGAGGGGGGGCGCAGGCGGGCAGAGGGGAGGCGCGGGCAGAGGGGGGGCGCAGGCGGGCAGAGGGGAGGCGCAGGCGGGCAGAGGGGAGGCGCAGGCAGGGCAGAGGGGGGGCGCAGGCGGGCAGAGGGGAGGCGCAGGCGGGCAGAGGGGAGGCCCAGGCGGGCAGAGGGGGGGCGCAGGCGGGCAGAGGGGGGGCGCAGGCGGGCAGAGGGGAGGCGCAGGCGGGCAGAGGGGAGGCGCAGGCGGGCAGAGGGGAGGCGCGGGCAGAGGGGGGGCGCAGGCGGGCAGAGGGGAGGCGCAGGCAGGGCAGAGGGGAGGCGCAGGCAGGGCAGAGGGGAGGCGCAGGCAGAGGGGAGGCGCAGGCGGGCAGAGGGGGGGCGCAGGCGGGCAGAGGGGAGGCGCAGGCTGGCAGAGGGGAGGCGCAGGCAGAGGGGAGGCGCAGGCGGGCAGAGGGGGGGCGCAGGCGGGCAGAGGGGAGGCGCAGGCTGGCAGAGGGGAGGCGCAGGCAGAGGGGAGGCGCAGGCGGGCAGAGGGGAGGCGCAGGCTGGCAGAGGGGAGGCGCAGGCTGGCAGAGGGGAGGCGCAGGCAGAGGGGAGGCGCAGGCGGGCAGAGGGGAGGTGCAGGCGGGCAGAGGGGAGGCGCAGGCGGGCAGAGGGGAGGCGCAGGCTGGCAGAGGGGAGGCGCAGGCAGAGGGGAGGCGCAGGCGGGCAGAGGGGAGGCGCAGGCAGGGCAGAGGGGAGGCGCAGGCTGGCAGAGGGGAGGCGCAGGCAGAGGGGAGGCGCAGGCGGGCAGAGGGGAGGTGCAGGCGGGCAGAGGGGGGGCGCAGGCGGGCAGAGGGGGGGCGCAGGCAGGCAGAGGGGAGGCGCAGGCGGGCAGAGGGGAGGTGCAGGCGGGCAGAGGGGAGGCGCAGGCAGAGGGGAGGCGCAGGCGGGCAGAGGGGGGGCGCAGGCGGGCAGAGGGGAGGCGCAGGCGGGCAGAGGGGAGGCGCAGGCGGGCAGAGGGGAGGCTGGCACTTACGTAGGGATGTCGCTCAGCATCAGGAAGACGCCTGCAATGAAGACCAGGCTGCCCACCACCGCTGCCGGCAAGAGCCACCCTGTGTAGAAACCTGAAGGGAGGGACGAGAGCAGCAGGCCGTGGGAGCCACATTGGGAGCCCCAGGGCAGGGGCTGACCTGCCCCCCCCGTCCGCAGCCCCGGGCCTGGCCAGAGTGCCCCCCGCTGCGGGGCGAGGATGGCAGCCGAAGGAGGTCCCTGCCGGCCACCCCACCATGCTCTGCCCCAGGCTCTCGGGGGCGTCCTCCAGGCCTGGCTGGGGCAAAAGGGGGGCCGCTGCGTCGGCCCCCAGGACATGGCTCCGGAGAGAGGCGGGGCTGGTACCGGCCCCAGGGCTTCAGGGGCGCAGTGGGATTCCCACGGCCAGGCAGCGCTGCCTGTTCCGCCGCGGAGCCCGGCCCTGCGGTGCCGCCCGCGTGTCTAGTGCAGAGCCCAGCCCCTGGCGCCGGGCGGCAGTTACCTCCCCAGCCAAGCTCCCGCCCTGGGTGCAGAAACCCTTTCTGTGTGAGAGAGGGGCCCACAGTCTCCTGCTGCCAGCCCCACACCTCTGGCAGAGACCAGCTGCCCTGGGCCTGGCCGGGCGCATCACCAGGCCAATGGCTGCAGGTGGCGCTCCCACAGGCCTCACCCTTTTGTTTCTCCCCCTTCCACGCCTAGTTGGTACCACTTGTATCTGCTTCTCTCCTTTCCTTATGGCCTTGCCTCCCTCCCTACCTCCCACACCAGCTTCTTCCTTCCCTCCCACACCGGCTCCCTCCCTGCCTCCCACACCGGCTCCTTCTCTGCCTCCCACACCGGCTCCCTGCCTCCCTCCCAAACTGGCTCCTTCCCTGCCTCCCACACCAGCTTCCCTCCCCTCCCACACCGGCTCCCTGCCTCCCTCCCACACCAGATCCTTCTCTCCCATACCGGCTCCCTCTCTCCCTCCCACACTGGCTCCCTACCTCCCACACCGGCTCCCTCCCTCCCTCCCACACCAGCTCTCTCCCTCCCTCCCTGCCTCCCACGCAAGCTCCTTCCCTGCCTCCCACACCGGCTTCCTCCCTCCCACACCGGCTCCCTGCCTCCCTCACACACCAGCTCCCTGCCTCCCTCCCACAGCAGCTCTCTCCCTGCCTCCCACACCAGCTCCCTCCCTCCCACACCGGCTCCCTCCCTCCCTCCCACACTGGCTCCCTGCCTCCCTCCCACACTGGCTCCCTGCCTCCCTCCCACACCGGCTCTCTCCCTGCCTCCCACATCAACTCCCTCCCTCCCACACCGGCTCCTTCCCTCCCTCCCTGCCTCCCACATGGGCTGCCTCCCTCCCACACCAGCTCCCTCCCTGCCTCCCATATCAGAGCAGCCAGGCTGGGTCCGACCAAAGGCCCCTCCAGCCCGGTATCTTGTCTGCCCACTGTGGCCAGTGCCAGGTGCCCCAGAGGGAGGGAACAGAGCAGGGAACCCTCAAGTGATCCCTCCTGTCACCCGCGCAGCTATGGCAGCGTGGGAGCCGGGCGGAGGCAGGGGTGAGGGCTGGAGGCTCCCGAGAGAGGGGCAGGCTGCAGAGGGCTCTGAGGATTGTACTCACCCAGCCAGGCGAAGTAGAGCGCGATCTTCTCGCCAAAGTACCTGCGGACGTGGTCCAGCGGCTGGTACCTGCTCCATTTCCCCCACCTCGCCCAGTACTGGAAGAGGAGCTGGCGCTCCGTCAGGCTTTCGGGGGCCAGCCCCTCAGCAGGAGGTGCAAAAGGACCCTGCGGGGGAGAACTGAGGCTGGGGAAAGCAGAGCAGCTGGCAGGGCTGGGGAGAGCCCCCCCCCCGTCTCTCCCTCCTGGTCACCTCTGCATTCTCTGCGAAAGGCTCAGGGTGAGTTTTCTGGGGCAACAAAGGGCTCCCCGCTGCCCCGAGCGGGAGATGCAGGCTGGCCGAGGAGAGAGAGACTCTGCATTTACCTCATGCAGGGGAAACGCAGCGGCAAAGACTCCCTCACTCAGCAGCCGATCCACCCCAACCTGCCCCTGCCTGACGCGGCCGTAGGGCGTGGTGGCCAGGATCTCGTGCAGCTGGAAGCAAAGAGACGGTCTCTCACCACAGGGACACGAGCCCCATCAACTCCGTCCAGCACCGAGCCCGCGCGCTGCAGAGACCTGGGCCCTCAGGGTCGCAGCCAGCAACCCCCTCCAGGCCTTTCTGGAGGCAAGAGGAGAACTTGGGTGGAAAGGGACTGAAGCGGGTCAAACACATGGAGGTGCAAGAGATTGGCTTTTGCCCCCAACGCCAAGCCTGACTCTCACGGGCACTGCAACCTTCCCTTCCCAGCTGCTAACCCGGAGCAGCTGAGAGAAGGGCTGGTCTTCGGTCAGCCTGGCGAACATGGCGTGTGTCAAAATACATTTCACTCCAATTGCCAAGGAACACTTGGGAGAAAAGTTGTCTTTATTAAAAATTCACAACCCCACACAACCTATGAATGAGCAAAAGCCTTACAGTGCATCTCCTTCAGGGTCCCAAAAAGCCTGAGCCCAGAGAAGACCAGACTTAACAGCCTGGACATTTCAGTTGTTAACAAACAAGAAAAACCACTGTGTTTGAAACATGCCTTTCTATGTTGCAAAGCAGCACACGTGGGGGAGAGCTGTATTGGAAAAATATCTGCAGGCGTCCTCTGAGCCCAAGGTCACACCAAAGAGGAGGAGAATGCAGCCAGGAAAGAGAACCCAACAATGGCTGGTTTCTTATGGCACCATTTTCTCTTTCCCACACGTGGGCTCGTGTCTCTGCTCTCTAGCTGCTTTCCCCGGGAAGGCGCTATCACAGCAGCCCTGTCACTGTGGGCAGGAACACCTCACAGCACACGCTTGGGTCCTCCCAGCTAGGGCCCTGCGCGTCCAGATGTTGGAGCCGCAGCCGCAGTATCGGCAGCCACCCCGAGCTCTAGCGCGGTTCCCCAGGGCTGTCAGGGCCGCACTGGTCACTTGTGAGCACTGATTCAAATGTTCCGCGCTACACACAGTCGCGCCTTACGCATTTGTAAATGTTTATTCGTGCAAACGGTCAGAGTGACTGGAAATGATGAGCGGCCACAAGCCCTGCACCCTCCAGCTTCCAATGGGGGCTTCTCCACCCCCCAGCCCAGCCCCGCCTCGCCAAAGCCTCCCCCCGCACGGCCCTTTCTGCCCGGGGCAGAGCAGGTGGGCTGGCACAAGAGCAAGGGACCGGGGGCCGAAGCTGAGGGCTCGGCCGCCCTCCGAGAGCCCCGGGCTGGCGACTCACGATCCTGTGCCGCTGCGTGCTGCTGAAGAAGGTGTCGTGCGCGTCGCTCCCGAGGAACCTGCAACCACACGCCCCAGAGCTGCGATGGGAACGTGCCCCAGGGCGAGCCACGTGCTGCTTCTGCCCGAGCCCACAGCCGCCCACTGCCCCGAGGTACAGCCCCCGCCCCCCTCCAGCCCTGGCCGCCACCCCCTGCCTATGGGCACCATATTTTCTGAACTAAAAATAGGGACATCTTAGCCACGCCCCCTGAAACTACTAGCCACGCCCCTGACCTCTTAGGCCCTGCCCACCTGTCACAGGAAGTCCCGCCCCGGGGTAGTACTTCCAGGGTCGAGATGAACACATGGCCGGAAGTGAAGGGTGTCACGTGACCCCCCCCCTAAAAACTCCTCCCACCATCCTCTCTCAACAGGGATGGGTTTGGGCCCCACAGAGCCCCCCATGCAACTATCCTGCGATTGCATTAGCCCAGGCCCCACACCCAGGGGCCCATGACACTGCAGTGCTAGGGGCCACCTCGATCCGAGACGAGACCCAGGGTCTCAGGCCCGTTACTGTGATTGACTCAGCGCCCGGGAATCATCCAGAGCCAGCCCACGATTTCCTGGGACAACTTCCGCAGGGCCCCTGGCAGGGCCGCCCGGGAAGGGCTGGCCCCGGCTTCGGCCCCGCGCGAGGGCAGGCGGGGCTCCAGCTGGGGGAGACGAGGCTGGTGCAGGCAGGGTGCACCCTGGCCCTGGGCTCTTACCAGGCTAACTTGTTCGCCTTGAACTGGCAAGTGTAGTAGTCCCGGGGCAGGTTGGGAACCTCCTCCCGCAGCAGGTTGGGGACCCCCAGCCTCCTCGCCACACGGTCAGACCAGTTGGACGCCTGATTCGGCAGAGCCTGGGCACAAGCAGAGGGACACGGGCAGGGTCCGGGCAGGCGGTGGGAGAGGGGAGCTGCTGGGCCTGTGCAGAGCCCCCTGAGCCCAGGCCCCAGGACTGAGGCGGGCAAGCGAGCACCCCTGGCTCCCCCGCGTTGGGTCTCCCCCCCATCGGGCCCCCGCCCAGCCCCCGGGTGCCACGCGGCGCCAGCGCTGAGACCCCACAGCACACGGGAGCAGGGGGACGGAGTCGGGGAGAGGCCTCACCTGCAGGGGCACCTTGAGCCGGAGCTCCTCGGCGTAGTAACACAGCAGGTCCCAGGGGGCGTGCAGCAGCCCGAAGTGCACCACCTTCCTCTCGCCCTGCACCGTGTGCTGGGAGGGGAGAGGGAACACGCATGAGCCACCTCTGGCCTCCGCCCCGGCCTCAGGGCCCGAGCCTCGGCTGGCTGGCCCAATGGACCTCGCCCTGGCCGGGCCACTGCCGAGCCCCAGCCGGGGAGACACCCGCACGGCAAAGCAAATCCAACCCCCGCCACAGGGCCCAGAGCTCCCACGCCGGGGCTAACGGAGCACGGGGCTGTCCCTGCACGGCCACGCTGCAACCCCAGAGCTCCCACGCCGGGGCTAACAGAGCACGGGGCTGTCCCTGCACGGCCGCACTGCAACCCCAACCTCAGAGCTCCCACGCCAGGGCTAACAGAGCACGGGGCTGTCCCTGCACGGCCACGCTGCAACCCCAGAGCTCCCACGCTGGGGCTAACAGAGCACGGGGCTGTCCCTGCACGGCCGCACTGCAACCCCAACCTCAGAGCTCCCACGCCGGGGCTAACGGAGCACGGGGCTGTCCCTGCACAGCCACGCTGCAACCCCAGAGCTCCCACGCCGGGGCTAACAGAGCACGGGGCTGTCCCTGCACGGCCGCACTGCAACCCCAACCTCAGAGCTCCCACGCCGGGGCTAACAGAGCACGGGGCTGTCCCTGCACGGCCGCACTGCAACCCCAACCTCAGAGCTCCCACGCCAGGGCTAACGGAGCGCGGGGCTGTCCCTGCACGGCCACGCTGCAACCCCAACCTCAGAGCTCCCACGCCGGGGCTAACAGAGCGCGGGGCTGTCCGTGCACGGCCGCGCTGCAACCCCAACCTCAGAGCTCCCATGCCGGGGCTAACAGAGCACGGGGCTGTCCCTGCACGGCCGCACTGCAACCCCAGAGCTCCCACGCCGGGGCTAACAGAGCACGGGGCTGTCCCTGCACGGCCGCGCTGCAACCCCAACCTCAGAGCTCCCACGCCAGGGCTAACGGAGCGCGGGGCTGTCCCTGCACGGCCGCGCTGCAACCCCAACCTCAGAGCTCCCACGCCGGGGCTAACGGAGCGCGGGGCTGTCCCTGCACGGCCACGCTGCAACCCCAACCTCAGAGCTCCCACGCCGGGGCTAACGGAGCGCGGGGCTGTCCCTGCACGGCCGCGCTGCAACCCCAACCTCAGAGCTCCCACGCCGGGGCTAACGGAGCGCGGGGCTGTCCCTGCACGGCTGCGCTGCAACCCCAACCTCAGAGCTCCCACGCCGGGGCTAACGGAGCGCGGGGCTGTCCCTGCACGGCCGCGCTGCAACCCCAGAGCTCCCACGCCGAGGCTAACAGAGCACGGGGCTGTCCCTGCACGGCCACGCTGCAACCCCAGAGCTCCCACGCCGGGGCTAACAGAGCACGGGGCTGTCCCTGCACGGCCGCACTGCAACCCCAACCTCAGAGCTCCCACGCCGGGGCTAACGGAGCGCGGGGCTGTCCCTGCACGGCCGCACTGCAACCCCAACCTCAGAGCTCCCACGCCGGGGCTAACGGAGCGCGGGGCTGTTCCTGCACGGCCGCGCTGCAACCCCAACCTCAGAGCTCCCACGCCGGGGCTAACGGAGTGCGGGGCTGTCCCTGCACGGCCACGCTGCAACCCCAACCTCAGAGCTCCCACACCGGGGCTAACGGAGTGCGGGGCTGTCCCTGCACGGCCGCGCTGCAACCCCAACCTCAGAGCTCCCACGCCGGGGCTAACGGAGCGCGGGGCTGTCCCTGCACGGCCGCGCTGCAACCCCAGAGCTCCCACCCCAGGGCTAATGGAGCGCAGGGCTGGATCCGGGGGCTCAGAGCGTTTCTGCTGCTATTTGCACCCTTTCCGGAGAGGGCGCTCTACATATCCGGGCGGGGGTTACTGGGCAGAGGGGGAGCATCCGGAGCCAATGAAAGAGCCACTCTCCTCAGGACAGGGCAGGGGCCTGCGTGGGACCCAGAAAGGACCCAGCTACCTTTTCAATACATATCCCAGCAGCCTGGAGCTTGTTCAGAAACTTCTTCCGCCAAATCCTGTGGCTGTCGACAGCTCTCTTCTGCCGGGGCCCCTCGCTCTCAGCACCGGCCTCTTCGTTCTGCCCCTCCTGCTCCTGAGGGTCTGTCTCCCACACCAGCACGAAGTCTGGGCGAGAAGAGCCAGGCTGTGAGCATGTCCCCTGGACACTGCGAGGGACGGGGCGCGGCTCTGGGACAGCACCCTGCTCACACACACCTCTTGCTTCAGCCGCTTCTCCGGCTGCTCCTGCCCTGTGCCCAGCCCCCACTGACCTCAGCCCTGTCACCAGGCCAAGACCCAGGGCAGGGAGGAGCAGGCTAGGGATTACAGGCCCTTTCCGGTACAGGCATGCTTCGGGTGGCGGCCGTACTGCAGCCAGGAGGGCCGGCGTCCCACCGCAAACCGACAGTCCTGCTAGGCAGGGGCCCAGTGGACTGCGGAGCTGCCTGTAGCCAGCAGAGCCATTCAGTTCTGCCCTGGATGGCAGGGCCATCCCAACCCAAGGGTGGGCAGGGCTGGGGACTTGACCCCTCACTTACAGGCTTCCTGCTTTGAAATAAATAAATACCTCCAGGGCCACCAACCTGAAAGCCACCTGCCCCGAGACCAGCCCCTCTCTCCGTGCTGGGCCTCACCTATCTTGGTGTGTCCATTGCTGAAGACGTTGGCATTGCTCTGGGTGGCAGGGGCCACTTGGCTTGGTTTGCACCCCTAGAAAAACCCAAGGAACTGGTCAGGGGCTCTGGCTGGCGGTGGCGCTCTGCTGCACACGGCCAGGAGCCGGCAAAGGGACGCTGCTGGTGTCACACCAGGATTCCAGGACCAGCTACTTCGCGGCCTTTCAAGCGCCGCTGCTCTTGGACTGAGGAGTTCTGCCCCGAGAGAGATCCCACCGATGTCGGGGACAGGCCCCGTGGGAAGACACTGGGCACGTGAGCTCTGGTCTGGCCAGGGCGGCCGTTCGGATGGCTCCCTGCTCGGCAGTGACAGCTCCGTGCGGGGGCCAGTGAGCGCGCGGGCGTCGGCGGGACAAGCCCGGGGGAGCCGTGTTAGTCTGACTGTACAAGCAGCGGGCGGGCTCACACAGATCGGCCCTCAGCTTTTGTGGGCAAGCCCACTTCCTCGGCGGGGGGGGGAGCTGCTGGCTGCTCAGGCGCAGTGCATGCTGGGACGGCCAGGACAGGCCCACAGGCACCGGCCAGCCAGGCTCACCCAGTCTGGAAGTGGCTGTGGGTGAGCTCGTCCCTGGACAGAGAACGCCCAACTCACCTTGCCCACCCCGCGCTGCGCCGCCTCCAGCAGCAAGAACCTCCCGCCCGGGCAGGGACTGGCCCCCTCCCCCCAGCTCTCGCTATTGCCTACCTCTGAGGCTCTGGCGGGCTCCTGGCTCAGACTCCCATAAGAAAGCCCTCCCACACCGGCTCCCTCCCTGCCTCTCACACTGGCCCCCTCCCTCCCACACCGGCTCCCTCCCTGCCTCTCACACTGGCCCCCTCCCTCCCACACCGGCTCCCTCCCTGCCTCTCACACTGGCCCCCTCCCTCCCACACCGGCTCCCTCCCTGCCTCTCACACTGGCCCCCTCCCTCCCACACCGGCTCCCTCCCTGCCTCTCACACTGGCCCCCTCCCTCTCACACCGGCTCCCTCCCTGCCTCTCACACTGGCCCCCTCCCTCCCACACCGGCTCCCTCCCTGCCTCTCACACTGGCCCCTCCCTCCCACACCGGCTCCCTCCCTGCCTCTCACACTGGCCCCCACCCACCCACACCGGCTCCCTCCCTGCCTCTCACACTGGCCCCCTCCCTCCCACACCGGCTCCCTCCCTGCCTCTCACACTGGCTCCCTCCCTCCCACACCGGCTCCCTCCCTGCCTCTCACACTGGCCCCCTCCCTCCCACACTGGCTCCCTCCCTGCCTCTCACACTGGCCCCCTCCCTCCCACACCGGCTCCCTCCCTGCCTCTCACACTGGCCCCTCCCTCCCACACCGGCTCCCTCCCTGCCTCTCACACTGGCCCCCTCCCTCCCACACCGGCTCCCTCCCTGCCTCTCACACTGGCCCCCTCCCTCCCACACCGGCTCCCTCCCTGCCTCTCACACTGGCCCCCTCCCTCCCACACCGGCTCCCTCCCTGCCTCTCACACTGGCTCCCTCCCTCCCACACCGGCTCCCTCCCTGCCTCTCACACTGGCCCCTCCCTCCCACCCCGGCTCCCTCCCTGCCTCTCACACTGGCCCCCTCCCTCCCACACCGGCTCCCTCCCTGCCTTTCACACCGGCTCCCTCCCTGCCTCTCACACTGGCCCCCTCCCTCCCACACCGGCTCCCTCCCTGCCTTTCACACTGGCTCCCTCCCTCCCACACCGGCTCCCTCCCTGCCTTTCACACTGGCCCCCTCCCTCCCACACCGGCTCCCTCCCTGTCTTTCACACTGGCTCGCTCCCTCCCACACCGGCTCCCTCCCTGCCTCTCACACTGGCCCCCTCCCTCCCACACCGGCTCCCTCCCTGCCTCTCACACTGGCCCCCTCCCTCCCACACCGGATCCCTCCCTGCCTCTCACACTGGCCCCCTCCCTCCCACACCGGCTCCCTCCCTGCCTCTCACACTGGCCCCCTCCCTCCCACACCGGCTCCCTCCCTGCCTCTCACACTGGCTCCCTCCCTCCCACACCGGCTCCCTCCCTGCCTCTCACACTGGCCCCCTCCCTCCCACACCGGCTCCCTCCCTGCCTCTCACACTGGCTCCCTCCCTCCCACACTGGCTCCCTCCCTGCCTTTCACACTGGCTCCCTCCCTCCCACACCGGCTCCCTCCCCGCCTCTCACACTGGCCCCCCCCCCACACACCGGCTCCCTCCCTGCCTCTCACACTGGCCCCCCCCTCCCTCCCACACCGGCTCCCTCCCTGCCTCTCACACTGGCTCCCTCCCTCCCACACCGGCTCCCTCCCTGCCTCTCACACTGGCTCCCTCCCTCCCACACCGGCTCCCTCCCTCCCTCCCACACCGGCTCCCTCCCTGCCTCTCACACTGGCCCCCCCCTCCCTCCCACACCGGCTCCCTCCCTGCCTCTCACACTGGCTCCCTCCCTGCCTTTCACACTGGCTCCCTCCCTCCCACACCGGCTCCTTCCCTCCCTCCCTCCCTCCCTCCCACACTGGCTCCCTCCCTCCTTCCCCCACCCTCCCGCAGCAGGAACCTCCTGCCAGGGCAGGGACTGGCCCCCTCTCCCCAGCTCTCGCTATTGCCTACCTCTGAGGCTCCGGTGGGCTCCTGGCTCAGACTCCCGTAAGAAAGCCCTTTGGGATTCTGGTCGTCACCTAACAGGCTGGCGTGGTCATTGGCCTTGATCCTTTCCCGCTGCATCTTGATCCTTCACGCACCCTGTTGTGTAGGACCAAATCAGCCAGCTGTGAGTCGCCAGCGCAGTGGGGGTGAGGCAGCCAGGCAGACCCATGAAGCAGGCAAGATCAAGGCATGGCTGCCTCGCTTTCTGGTCCTGCTAGTAGACGTGGCTGACTTCCCCTCCTGCTCTGCCGTGGCACAGTGCAGCACGTTTGGCTACCTGGTTATCACTGGGCTAGAGGGCGCTTCCGTCTGGCCACTCTTAGGCTCTTATGAAGTGTCAGACTCAGCTGCTGCATTTGGTTTCACATACATTGAGGCGTTTTCCTGAAAGCTCTCCCGGGAAATCTGGGAGTAGCATTCCTAGCAGCGAGAACAAAGGGGTGTCCCTTCTGTGTGGGGGTGAATCCAGGCATGGCCTGTTCCACAGCTGTCTGCCAGGGAAGGGCTAGGGAGGGCCGAGGCGGCTCTGCAGAGCGATGGGGTGGCTGCTCTGTGACACGTCCATGGCAGTCACCTGGCTCAGAGCCCATCCGCTGAGATTAGGGGACCTCTATTGAGCTTAGTTTTGTCTTTTGTAACGGGCTAACTCATGCCTCATGAAAGGTGTGATTTGTGATTGGCACCTTCAAAGCGCCCGACAGAGAAGGAATGCATCTTTTAGAAGACAGAATGTCATTGAAGAGCATGAGATTAGCAACCCAAAGTATGATCCCCATTATATCCCAGGGAAACTGAGGCATGGAGCAATGGCGTGACTCGCTCAAGAACACCCAATAAGTCTGTGTTGGAACTGGGAATAGACCTGGCGCGTCCGACTCCCAGCTATCCCGTGCCAGAGCCGGCGCGCTGCTTTGGGACCCCACCCCAATCTAGCGAGCTGTGCCCAGAGATCATTCCAACACGGCACATTCAGTGAGCCCGGCTGTGAGCTTGGAACACACAGGGCGCTCCGGGAGCGGAGTGGGCACTGCAGGCTGGCCCGGGGCAGACAGTCCCTACGCAGCCTCAGGTATGTCGGGAGCCAGCGTCAGGCCCCGGCTCTGAACCCAGCCGTCCCCACTGGTGCCAGCTCAGTGGGTTCCCGGGTGTTGCAAACTACTGGCTCAAAGGCCTTACGCTGGCAATGCCTTGGGCCCCGGCACAGCAGCTGTCGCAGGGTTCGACGCACTCTGGAGCTGCCGTTCAGGTCCAGGCCTGCGGAGAGGTCTCAGGACCAGCTGAACTGTTGCAATCTTCAGCCATTTCCATCCAAATGGGTGACACTCCCCCCCCCACCCCCCCGGGCGAGGCAGTTCAGCTGCTCCTCAGAGCCTCGTCCCACAATGCAGCGCCTCACAGCAGGAAGGCAGCCACAGCACTGCCGGGCACCATGGCAGACCCACCCCAGGAGGGCTGTGTCTGAATGCACCATAGTGGGTCTGGCAAAACCTCTGAGCTCAAATGCAGGAAAGCAAAAATGATGCAACAATGAACATGGTGCAAGTAAGGCTGCTTCTGCAACGGCTCCCTGGCTAGAGCAAGAACCATGCTAAATACGTCCAAAGGCTCCCTCCAGCCCAGCTCCTTGAAAGCAAGGGGGGCACAGACAGAGCCCTCCCCATTATTACAGCAGGTTGTTTTCGTTTAGTGTGAAAAACGTCCCTTCCTGTCGTGGCCCGTTGTGACTCTGGGTTCCAGGAGGCCTCCGCTAAGCCTCTCAGCTTAGTTAGCAACTGGCGCATGAGTGGTGTCTGACTTGAGATCGGGTTTTCCCAAGGGAAATCATGTCCCTCTCAGGCCCCCACGATCAGTGCACCCAGGCTGCTAGGCCACTTTTCTGAAAATCTTGGTCTTGCCCATGCTGAGAAAAGCCCCCCCCAGCAGGCCTGTGAAGGCACCCCTGGCAAACATGACAACCCCCACTCATGGCTGAGACTGTATGAACTGCCCCTAGTTAGCTCAGTCACGGGGACATGGTCAGACATAGGAAAGAGAAACGCTGCCGGGTTGTACCTGAGCCAGCCCCCCACCCCAGATGCTCTGCGTGGCTTACTTGCCATTTCAGTGTCTCGTTCACCCCAACTCGTAGGGAGCAGAGAATGAGCCCAGGGGGGTTTGGAGCAATGGACGTTTCTTTGGGCTCGTATGTGGGGAGCGGTGTAATGGACCAGTCCAAGCTTTCCTGAGAACCACTGACCTGAGAGGGCTAATGGCTCACTGCCCTTCCGCAAGCAGCGGCTGGCTGCAGTCTGAGGGCACAGCACTCCCCTTCCCGCTCTGGCATTCGAAGCCATGGCAGAGTTGTGTTACCCCAGGGCTCGGCTTGCTGGGCTGCCGGCTAGCAGCGCTGCACGCCCTGTGGGGTGCGGGGAAGCCACCTGCCAGCCTCCCGGCACAGAGGGGAGCTGAAGGCCAAAGGCAGGATGGCCCGCGCCAGGTGGTCGCCTTTGGCCTCTGCTCTCAGAGCTGGCAGCTGCCCAGGCGCCAGGCTGGAGCCAGATACACACAGGGACGCTCCAGCGGGGAAGCGTCCTTCCCAGGGGCCAGGCATCCCCCCTCTACCCCCGCTGGGCAGTGGGAGCCTGCAGGACGTGATGGGGAGCCCAGGGGACCCTGGGAGCTTCAGGTCCTTGGCAGGCCCCCTGCCTAGAGAGCTGGCCCTGGAGCAGGCAAGGGACTACGTTTCCCAGCAGTCCCTTGGGCACTAGGCCCAGGAAAGGGGGTGCATGGGGAGGCTGTGAGCCATGCTGTGGTTGGGGACGTGGGCGCACGTGGCTTTGGCCTGGATCTCGCCCCAGACTGGCTTGGGGATGCTGGTGGCCGCGGCCGGGCGGCCGGCGTGGTCAGTGGCGCCTCTGGTGGCAGCCCAGCAGGGGGATGATCAGCAGCAGTTAATCGCCTCCCCGAGTAGCCACTGGAATTCCATCGACTGGTCGAGGGAGATCACTGCCCCCCTGCGGCTCTGCAGCTTGGGTGGAGCAGGAGCTGGGCGCACAGGCAGCTAGGCCCTTGCTACAGCGGGGCTAGCTCCCGGGGGCAGGGCTAGCTGCCGGGGGCGACGCAACCAGGACGAAGCAGCCCCAGCTCATGCTGGCTCTGGGACCGCTGCGGTTCTGCTTCCCCTGCCCTCCTCACCTCGCACCGCAGAGACGTGCAGGGGCAACTGGCCTTTAAGCCAGCTGCCCCCTCCGGCTCCTGCTCCCCCCTTCTGATACAGACACTGGGGGTGCGAGTAGTGATTCAACTACCCGAGACACCTAAGCTAGTCGCGTACGTCCCTAGTGTGGAGCCCACCAGGGCAGGCTAACATGGTAGGTAAGGGAGGGCAGGCTCTGCTAGGTGTGTGCAGCTTTACGTACAATGCCAGGCAGGCCGGAGGAGTTGACTCTGTTTGCACAGCCATGGAAGCAGAAACGGGCTTTTTCTTTCCAGATTTATCTAGTGCTCAGACAGGGAATCTAGCCCCTGCCTTCCAGATTGGAACAGGAGGGGTCATGTTTAACTGGGTGGCTGTTACGTCATTTCTCCAAAGGCAAATCCTAATCCACTGGTGTAGAAAAAGTAGGATACAATTAAGCAACAAATGCCAGCTTCCTCCCAGTGCTACCTGGGACGGGAGTTGCTGTTTTCAGCCGCCTTTACCAAGGTGGGAGGATTTTTCAGTTTTCTTCTTTGAAAAAGCAGACAGTGACCTTGCAACAAAGGCCCCTCAACCTTCCTTGTTCCACGGGGCAGCCTTGCCCTCGGGATCCAGCGCCCCTCAGTCACACACCCAAGACTTCCTCCATGTGCCTGGACTGGACACAGGGCTGCAGTGTGTGGCATGAGGAAGCAGCTAACCTGTGGGAATTTCCCCTGCTCACTGCGGCGTTTCTGCTCTCTGAGGACACTGGCAAACCCAGCGGGGCGGCCGCTCGCTGAGAACGAGGGGCTGAGGATGCTGTGTGGCGGCACAGACAGTCCTGCAGAGGGGTGTGAGCGAAGTGAGAAATGCCTCCGGCTCCGTCCGGGGGCTGCTAGCACTGCCACCTGGCCCGCGCTTGGAAGGGGTCCATAGCAACTACATGGGGGCTCACTAATATGTTCACCATGGGGCCCACAAACGTTATGTGGCCCTGTTCCTTGTAACACAAAGGGCCCTGGGGAGGACGGACCAGAGTCTGCAAATGAGGACAAGCTCCAACCACAAGCAGAAGCTGGGCAGCAGCCAAAGAAAAGCGAGATGTGCCCATTCAAGGCTTAGCCGTGCAGAGGCCTCCAAGGCAACAGCATGCCTGTCTCCAGTAGGGTTGCCAGATGGTCTCCCAAAAAATACCGAACATACTGAAGGATAAACTTAATTTGTTGTCAGTATGACCTCTGTGACACCTGGATGTTAAGTCTGGTCTTTGTAAAGAGGTACGTGCTTGAACTCAGGTGAGCAAAGGGGGGGGGAGTAGGTAAAACTGGTTTGAACCTGTTGTAAGGCCTGCAAAGGGACTGAGGGGGGACAGATAATGATTGGAGGGAATTTGGTGCAAAGGGGCATGACCTGTATATGCATGCAACTGTAAGTGGTCAGTGAGAAAAAGGTAATTACCATGTAAGGTGGTACAAAAGACCTTGCCTTTTGTTTGGGAAGTTGCAGAAACTTTTCCTGAGAGTATCCTGGAGATTTTTGCCCTGGAATGCATTCCTGAATAAAGCTGGTTGCTTAAGAAGGGTGTCTGGAATTGATTTGGTAGGGGTTTTGGGCCCCCATCCGAACCCTCGGATTAAAAATTCTCCGTCAATACAAACACACATCCTGTGTGGCTGCACCAAGAGCCACCAAGCTGGGAACAAAGGGGGAGGCAGCAGAGCCTGCTACCCAAAGCAGAGAGAGGCAGACCCTGGGGCAACACAATGGCAGGGCGGGGGCGGGGGGGGTGACCATGGGTAGGAAGGTGACTCCCCATAGCCAGGTCTTTGGGTGTCCCAGTGGGAAGAAGCAGAAATCCCACCCCAGGCAGCTTTGGCTGAGAGCCCCTGGAAGGCGCCTAAACGCAACCACAAAGCACCCGCGGGCGTCTCTCCTGGACCAGCGCCCAGGGGCAGGGACGGGGCTCCTCCCCCTCCCCACGGTGTCACTCCTCCTCCGACACAATCAGCTGAGGGCTCCCGGTGCCGATCGCGGCCCCACCTCCCAGCCTGGGACTCCCTCTGGGTGCGGTCAGAAGCCTGGCGGGGGCAGGGGGAGGGGCTCAGACTCCCAGCCATTCCCCCCGCCCGGCTTCTGCTCGCAACCACAGGCTCCCAGCTGGGAAATTTTATCTCCGCTTCTCTTCCTGAGGTGACATGTACCCAGTCAATATGGGGATAATTAAAATCCCCCATTATTATAGAGTTCTTTATTTTGGTAGCCTCTCTAATCTCCCTCAGCATTTCAATGTCAGTATCGCTGTCCTGGTCAGGTGGTCGGTAATATATCCCTACTGCTAATTTCTTATTACTGGAGCATGGAATTACTATCCATAGCGATTCTATTGAACATGTTGATTCACTTAATATTTTTATTTCATTTGATTCTACATTATCTTTCGCATACAGTGCCACTCCGCCACCCACCCGGCCTGCTCTATCCTTTCGATATATTTTATATCCCGGTATGATTGTGTCCCACAGATTTTCCTCATTCCACCAGGTTTCAGTGATGCCTATTATGTCAATCTCCTCCTTTAATTCAAGGTACTCTAGTTCACCCATCTTATTAGTCAGACTCCTAGCATTTGTGTAGAAGCACTTTAAAAATTTGCCACTGCTTATTTGTCTGCCCTTTCCTGATGTATTAGATTCCTTTGTATCCTTTGTATTCCTTTGTTTGGGGCTGGGGAAGTCGGCGAGGGTGTCAGTCTTCCCGGATCACTGGCAACGAGGGGAAGATTTGCAGGAACTACTGTGTCCGGGCAGTTTGCAACCCTGTCCTGGTCACGTGGCTTTGGCCGTCCCGCTCTGCTTTCAGCCGGGCCTTACCCCCCCGGCTGAGTGTGGAGCTATGGCAGAGGTGTACTGCTGAGAAGGCAACATTAGCCGTGGTGGGGTGGCATGCTCCGCGCCCAGGTCGCTATGCGCTAAGGGGTCTCAGAGCAGCCGCACGGAACACCCCTGCCCAAGGAGCAGAACTTCCAACCCATTCCCTCCGTGCTAACCCCGTGTGAGAGCGGGGAGTCTGGGGCAGAGGGGCAGGGACACAGCAAACCAGGGACTCCCACCATGCACATTCGGTCGGCCTCTCAGCTGCAGCCCGCCCCGCCCCGGCATAGCCCTACAGAGAGCAGCCAGCCTCCCACAATGAGAGCAGCCCCTGTGCTTTCATTAGGTCCTGCTGTACCTGGTCCTGCTGTACCTGGTGCTGGGAGCTACTGCAGCTGGACAGCCCACCTCGCCCGGGTGCAGACTCCGGACGTTAGCCCCATGCTGGCAGCAGTTCACACTGGGGTAATCCTGCTGGTTCCCGTGCAGGCAAGCCCAGAGAAGGTCCCTCTGGTTCCTGGCCAGAGCACCACTCACCCTCCACCTCCCCTGGACGTTCGAGCCAGGGAAGTGGTTTCACCTCCTCTCTGCTTGGCTGCTTTCAAACATCCGTTTCTGGCGGCTTCCTGTCTTGGGAAACGCCAGCCAGTCGGCGGGCCCAGCAGAGCAGGCTCTACAGATAAAGGTGGAGGCAGCGGGTTTATCACCCTTCCCTGCTGACTGCCTCCAGCAGGCCCTGCCTTTGTTTGAGAGGGGTGTGGACTGGCAAGCCCTGCACAAAGCAGCAGAGCCACGTGTCAGTGCAGCTTTGAGGGTGAACATGTCGCAAGCCAAACTCCAGAAGGGAATGCAGGACGAGCCGGCTTTCTGCCCTCCCGCCGGCCTGGCCGCGCAGGGCTGGCCAGGGTAACAGGGCTGGAAGTGGGGGGCGTCTCTGGGACCCGGGGTGGGAACAGCAGCAGTGGTGAGGCCAGCTTGTTGCACATCTGGGCAGCATCCAGCAGAGCAGGGCCCAGCCTCTGGCTGCCCCAAACCAGCTGTGATGCTAACCGGTGGGAAGGCCTAGAGGAGGCAGGCCTTCCCTTCGTCAGTAACAGTTCTATTCTGGGAGAGGACATGACCAAAACCACTCAATAGAAGCTGGTTGTGATGGGTTGAACCACACAGGTCCCCTTGCAGCTGTCCCCTAGTGTGCAGATCAAGTCACTGGCCCCCACCTTCCTGCCCTCTGGGGCTCCCCCCAGCCTCTCCCGCTGGGCCAGGAGCTCTGGTCTAGCCCAGCCCAGGCACAGAGTTGGGGTAACCTCCCCCCTCCCCCCACAGAGCAACACAGCTGCTCAGCCAGCTCCGCTCTGGGAGAGCTCAGCACCAGGTGCACAGACCCAGAGAGAGCCAGCCCCCCAAGTAAATGCATCCTACTCTGTGTAAGCTCCGAAGGAGTCCACCCCCTTTCTCAATGAAAGAGAGGGGCACAGTGCTGGCTCCCCCACCCCATGGGGCTCGCTCAGAAACACAAGCGCTCGAGTAAGTTCACCAAGTCGGGCTTAAGACTTGTCGTATCAATTCTTACCCTCGGCGGTTACGCTGGCCTGGGCCTACAGCTTTTGTCAGAGCTCTTTGCGGTTCTTTGTTGCCAGGTCTCTTCAAATGGGGGGAGGGAGGCCATTCAAAGGTCAGTTAAAGACAAAGCCTGATTGCTTCCCCCCCCCAGGTGGGAGCCCTTTGTTTAGACTCCCCAGCCCCCTGGGAGTGTACCACGTTCAGAATGGACCCCAGCACCAGCTGGCATAGTCACATGCCTTTCTGGGACCAACCACAGTTTGGGCTCACAGGAAAACTAAAACTATTCATGGGTCTTGCTCCTAAACTATCGCTAATGGGCCTCATTAGCACATTTCCAATTAAAACTAGATTCACATCCTACTTCTAACTTCACATGCAAGAATGATACATGCACAAAAATAGGAGATACACATTCAGCAGACTATAACTTTAAAATGTATGTGTTACATGGTCATTTTGCATAAAGCATATTCGGTTATGCCTAATTATACTCATAAGCCAACTTTCAAAAAGCAAGGGGGGGGCTGTGACACTGGTATCATCCTAAATCAATTTTTCCTGAGGTCTTTGCTGTAATGTGACAGAGGATAAAAGCAGCCAGTATGGAAGCACCGAGTAAGACCCAAGTTTGCGGGCATGGGCGTTACAAGACAGCAGGTGGGCGTGGGCGTTACGAGACAGCAGGTGGGCATGGGCGTTACGAGACAGAGGGCGGGCGTTACAAGACAGAGGGCGGGCGTTACAAGACAGCGGGCAGGCGTGGGCGGTACGAGACAGCGGGCGGGCGTGGGTGTTAAGAGACAGCAGGCAGGTGTCACAAGACAGAGGGCGGGCATGGGCGATACAAGACAGAGGGCAGGCATTACGAGACAGCGGCGGGTGGTACAAGACAACAGGCAGGCCTTACGACAGAGGGTGGGCATGGGCGGTACGAGACAGAGGACAGGCGTTATGAGACAGTGAGCAGGCATTACAAGACAAAGGGCGGGCAGTACGAGACAGAGGGCGGGCTTTACAAGACAGGGCGGGCATGGGCAGTATGAGACAGCGGGCGGGCGTTACGAGACAGCGTGCGGGCGTTATGAGACAGCGGGTGGGCATGGGCTTTACGAGGCAGCAGGCGGGCGTTATGAGACAGAGGGAGGGCATGGGCGGTACGAGACAGCGGGCGGGCGTGGGTGTTACGCGACAGCGGGTGGGCGTTATGAGACAGCGGGCAGGCATTACGAGACAGCGGGCGGGTGGTACAAGACAACAGGCAGGCCTTACGACAGAGGGTGGGCATGGGCGGTACGAGACAGAGGACAGGCATTATGAGACAGTGAGCAGGCATTACAAGACAAAGGGCGGGCAGTACGAGACAGAGGGCGGGCTTTACAAGACAGGGCGGGCATGGGCAGTATGAGACAGCGGGCGGGCGTTACGAGACAGCGTGCGGGCGTTATGAGACAGCGGGTGGGCATGGGCTTTACGAGACAGCAGGCGGGCGTGGGTGTTACGAGACAGCGGGTGGGCGTTATGAGACAGCGGGCAGGCGTTACCAGACAGCGGGCGGGCGTGGGCTTTAGGAGACAGCAGGCGGGCGTTACGAGACAGAGGGAGGGCATGGGCGGTATGAGACAGCGGGCGGGCATGGGTGTTATGAGACACCGGGTGGGCGTTATGAGACAGCGGGCAGGCGTTACGAGACAGCGGGTGGGCATGGGCTTTAGGAGACAGCAGGCGGGCGTTACAAGACAGAGGGAGGGCATGGGCGGTATGAGACAGCGGGCGGGCATGGGTGTTATGAGACAGCGGGTGGGCGTTATGAGACAGCGGGCAGGCGTTACGAGACAGCGGGTGGGCATGGGCTTTACGAGACAGCAGGCGGGCGTTACGAGACAGAGGGAGGGCATGGGCGGTACGAGACAGCGGGCAGGCGTTACCAGACAGCGAGCGGGCGTGAGTGTTACCAAAGAGCGGGCGGGTGTTACGAGACAGCGGGCGGGCATGGGTGTTACTAGAAGCCCCCTAAGAAGGGAGTGAGGCATGAAGGGTTTGGGCCAGTTCTACGTAATATACCGATTAAGGAGCCATGCAAGCATCAGCAGCTCCCTACACCCCTGGAGGCAGGGCCGTGATCTCATTCCCATTTTACAGATAGGGACTGAGTCCCAGAGAGACAAACTAGACTCAAACAGTACGTCTGGCAGAGGTAGACTGAAACTCAGCTCGAGTCACAGAGCGGTAAACACGAGCCCAGCCTTCCACCCTATGCAGTGCAGTCAGACCCTTACCTCCTCCTGCGGCCGGATTGGCAAGTTCTGATGTTGTCATCTGTGATATCATAATGCAGGGGAAATGAAACATGCCATTAGGGGAACTAATTGACACTGAAACCATCAGAGCACAATTGGAACTTGGCTCTCACACATCAGAGAGGGGAAGTCCAACCTGCTCTTGGTAAAATCTACAGGTGTCACCTCAATTGTCTTTAACCAGAGCAGTTTAACTGGATCCTTAGATCCGGATTGTGTTCTCCTGCCGAAAAGGAACACAAGACAGGGCCAGGAAAGTTGGAGGAAGCAGATTTCACTTTAGTTGGGAAGCAGGATGTGCCTCTCACTAGGACAGGAGCAAGGGATGTGTTGTCCGACATGCACATCTCTCCTAAGCTCTGTGTGGACCTGGGGGGTTAGGTGTAGTGCCCCTGTTGCAAGTTCTGGCTGTCCCCTGGTGACTCCCCCGCAGCATGGCACGGACAGAATCACATCTCAGGGATTCCTTGGTCCACCGTTGCCTTTTGGGCACTCACCCCCCGCCCCCCCCAGGGGCTCCCCTTCGAAGTTCAAATGGCCTCTGAACTGAACACAGCCCACCTAGTGACAGCGTGTGAGAGAGGAAGAGTCGTCGTGTCCATTCATGGCTCGGCCAACAGGAGTAACATCTCCACCCTTCCCTTTGCTGGCCACCGCCCAAAGAGCAGGGAGCTGGTCGCTTACAGGAAGGGCTGGAGATGAGGCCAGTAAAATCAGGATACACCAGTTGGTGTCTACGTGTCTGGGTGCCTCTTACAAGCTTGATGAGGAGCTAGTGCAGCTTGAGGCAGGAGTGGAGGACAGTTCCAGAAGGCTACCTGGAAGGGGTGAGTCTTGCAGAGGGGAACGGTCTCCATCTGTTGACCCCTCAGGTGGATGCATGGCCAACATGCTTGGGGCATGTTCTTGGTGAGGACAGACAACACATGCTGACCGGTGGGGAGTGGAGCAGCATGATGGGGCCTCCAGCTGCTGGGAAGAGGACTTTTCCTCTTCATTCTGTTCACAGGTGGAAGGGAACCTCATGTTCCCTTTGGGCATATCACAAAGCTGCCTGCAGTTTCTGGCCAGACGTAGGACCGACAATAGTGGGTGAGCCTCAAGTCCTCTCCGCTCCAGCAGCTACCCGTGGACAGTGAATAGGACACAAACAGGAGCCTCCTCGTGCTGCCCCTGAAATGGCGCTCTCCATCTCCATGCCTAGCTGGCCACTGAGACACTTAGCAGGTGCCAATCAGTGATGTTTACAAGCATGGAATTGGACAGCTCTGTGGGCCTGCTAAAAGGAGGCAGAGCCAGGCACCTCCTTGCACGGGTTCAAACTCACTCGAGTTGGCACTAGCCAGTTATTCCCATAAGTGTTACAGTTTTACACCTTCCCACTTGCCCCGCAGTTTTTCAAGCAAGCACCCTCCGGCTGCCCCTCATACTTATGGAGAATTTTCCATAAATCCCTGCAAACCTACCTCGTTATCCCTGTCTCCCCTCCCCCCACTTTATGAAAATTGGCTGGAGTAAGAATACGCACAACTGGAAGACGCGTTAGGCAAAGTGCATCATGTAACACGTCTTTTTCAAGTAATGAGCTGCTGAATGTGTATATTCTATTTCTGTGCATGTATCATTCTGGCATGAGACGTTGGGAATATGAACTGCCAACCTGTTTTATTAATCTAAGTCTTGTACTGAAAGCCATTGGTGGTACTTAAAAAGACCATGCCACCTGGTGGGTCCAAGAAAGACATGTGATCATGCCACCTGGTGCTGGAATCCCTCTTGAATCTGGTATTTTCCCTATGTGGAGGAGAAGTGCTAACTAAGGGGTTCCTACCCTGGGGAAAGTCTGTTTAAGGAATGGAAACCAATCAGCCTTATCTTCAGTTGGCCTTTGAAACAGCCTCCCCACCCACGGAGGACACACACGAAGAGACCTGGAAACAAACAAAGAACTCCAAGGACATAAGGAGATGTAGACCCAGGCCAGAGAAAAATCAACTCTGTCTTGAAGCATTTTACCTGAAATAAGAAGGGTGAGAAATGTACTTGGAACAATTTCTCTGGGTGTCTTAGGCTTAACTGGTGTGTTTTATTTATTCTGGCTCAGTAACTTGCTTGGTTTTGTCTGTTTTCACACGCAATCACTTAATTCCTGCTTTTCCTACTTCTTAAAAAACACTTTTTTTTATTATCAAACCCAGTGCAAATAACTGTTCTGGTGGGGCGGAGGGACAACCATGGTGCATCTCTCTCTTGGGGGACTGTGTTCATGGGTACGGTCAAGGCCCGATAGCTGAGCCTGTTCAGAATCTCTGTGTTTACAGCTCCAGTAGAGGAAAATCACAGGAGTGACTGTGCACAGTAAGGTAACTCCCCTTCTGGGCTGTGAACAACTGGGGTTTTGGTATTAAAAACCACTTACCTCTCACTGGCTCTCTATCAATGCCGTGTGCCTGGAGCTCACATGAGAAATGCGTTACAAAAGCCTAAGGGACTGGGTAGAAAGAACCATTGTTAAAGATACACCCACACAGTCAGAATTCAGTCACGAACAGATTGCCAAGCAGGTCATTCCCATGCAGAGTGGGTGTCTCTCAGCCCCTGCCTTGCACAGATTAACACACATTCCATTTCTACGCTAGCGAGTCGGAGGCCGTGCCTACTTCACTGCATCTTACTGGGGAAAGATAAGGTCTATAAAGATTGTACACGTATTGCACGGTGCATTCACTAACCAATTTCACAGTAAGACTCAAAGAAGCTAAATGTACCAGATCAGATGGCCAATGCAATAGGATAAACAAAGGCATCTATGAATGACAAAGTCACATGTCCGTATTTCATAGGAACCAGGATATGATTCATGATGCAAATATTGACAGATGGAGAATGACACCAAATTCCTACCTTCCTGATCAAGAAACTGAAAGCAGCTTGGAGCAAGTAGTACGCCTGCCTCACACATTCACTTAGCTCTTCACTCAGCTGGTGTCTGACTGGCCTCCTGCTTGGAATTTTAACTCACAGGCCCTACTTGGAAATAAACGCTACTCCAACCAGAAAATCCAGGGCCTGTAAGTGAAAACCAGGTTGGGCCACAGTGTGCCCGCTGTGTACACTCACACAGCCTTTCTGGCTTCAGGGACCATTTAAAAGCTTGTGCAAAAGGTCAAAGGTCGCAGAGTTGCAAATGAGGCCGAAGTTGGCTCTGGTTTGGTAAGTTCTCGCTACTGGTGACAATCAGGGAATTAAGAGACCAAACACAACACACACTCCTCTGGATGGGGAAAAGGAACTTGTAACGAAAGGTGCGGTTGCTTGCAAGATGCTCAGACACGACGAAGGTGAGCGATGCACAAAACACAGCAAAAGTAAGTTGGCAATAGATAATACCTACCTCTTCTAGGATTCCTTCCTTCCATAAACCTCCTCTGCTTTACACAGGTCAGAAGCTGGAGAGAGAGGTCAAGTGTGGCATTATCTGATTAGAATCTACTATATATTTGAGAGCGTTTGTGCAGCTGTCTGTCTGCAGGCCCATCCACCTGAAAGTCCGCTTGGTCAAGAACTCCTCCTGAACAGGAAGCGCACGGACCCTCCAAGTCAGTCTGCAGCTTCCTCGTACCATGCCTTAAACTAAAGCCAGGCCAGGGTTTGGCTGTGCCAGGGCAATGGGATGTGCCTGGAATGGGATTGCTCCTCATCCAGCGGAGCTAGCAGGGACAATTCTACTCCGGAATGACCATGGGGAGCAGCAGGTCAGTCGAGGGCCACACACAAGGGAGAAGCCAAAAAAGCCCTCCCCACCCCTTACTGACCTGGCCCTCACAGATGTGGGCCCCACTGAGAAGCAGAAAAAAGACCCTCTCCTTGCCCTCCTCGAGCTCAGTGTTCAGCAGCAGGAGGGGACGGGGATTGGGGCTCCTATCTGGCACAGCTCCCAGGGAGGTGGGGGGGGCACAGGTGGCTCCATGCACTGCAGAGAAGTGCTCCCTACAGGCACCACTCCTGGCCAATGGGAGCAACAGGGGCAGGGCAGCACCTGCAGGGAGTGTTTTCCTGCAGTGTGCAGAACCTCTTCCTCCCCACTGCCAGGCAGAGCTCATGGGCCTGATTCAGCCCCCTGCTTGCCTCCATAAGGCCCAGGAGGGCTGGGCCCCCACCCCTGCTGCAGAGACATGCTAGACGAGCACGTCAATGGCAACGAAGGTGGCTCCATGCGAGCGGGAGGGAGCTTTGAGGGCAAAGCTGCATTGTTGGAAATGAGGTAATACTAGCACTAGGAAGAGGCTAACCCTGGAAATAGACAGTTGGTGTCTATACTATAGCTGGGGCCTCGGAGCTCACAGGGAGAATTACCATTCAAATGGGCCTGGGGGAAGTAACCTCCGTGTGTTTCTTTAACATCTGAGAGAAACTGTTTCCTGGGTCAATTCCCTTAAACTCACGACCACGTGCGTTGGGGAACCAGCAGGTCACATCCAGAGCCGATTCTTAGCCCAGGACTGAATGGTCAAGAGGCTGCCTGAAATGGACATACAACCCCCGTAGGTCCTGACCCTTTTTATCTCACATCTGCTGAGATGCTTCTAGGGAAAAGCTGCAGGCCCTAGGAAAGGGGGTCCCAGGATAGCCCAGTACCCCCGCACTAGACATTGACTTCTTAGCTCAGATCTGCTGAAGATTTCATGCAGGGGACACCTAAGCTGTAAGGATGGAGATCCCAGTCCTAAACTGGTCCACCCTAATATGACGTTGGATTCTGGCCTGTAACCATGAACTCTTTGCAGCTACAAGATCTCTGTCTCTGGAATGTAACTGAACTGCAAGACTTGAACTCATGCCTGTATGTGGACTGAGCTTTTCACTTCCGAATGCCTTTTCGCTGAGTTTATAAGAAAGAGCTCTCTCAACTGTGCATCCCACTAGGTCTCCTGCCGTGGCTCGGCTTTTCCTGTGGGGAGAGGAGGAGCAGTGCGTGTGCACTCCCCCAGAAGTTGGACGCATCGTGGACCCTCAGGGCTCCCCACCCCCTGCAAGAAGCTGGCGCTGGCTCCAGTCTGGGGGGGGGGGGGGGGCGTGATGCTGGATCGCCAGCACGGGCTGGGGTCAGGGTGGCTCAGGACATGGTTCAGGGAAACAGGTGAGGTTCGGGTGGGTGGGGTCCCATGGGGGTCCGGTCCATGGTGCCCTCACCTTCCTGCTAGGGTGTAGTAGCAGGCAAGGGGGAGGGGAGTGGGACTGGGGTGCAGGGGTCTGGGCTTTGCACCCCCACTGGCAGCAGCGGGAGCCCTGCACTGCTGGAGGCGTTGGTGAAGAAAGTGCGCCTTCCCCGCAGATTGGCTCGCAGAGAGGTAGAGCAAGGGGCTCCGTGCTGGGGGAACAGCGATGGAGACGCTCTCTCTGCCTCTCTCCACGAGCCGGGTGCGGACGCCCCCCGCGTGGCAGGGACTAACTGGAGCCCGGCACGCCCGCCCGTGTCCCTGCTGTCATGGGGTGGGGGGGAAGAGGGGGGAGCTCCCTGGGATGAGTGCAACTCCCGGCCCCCCCCACTGAAGTTCCAGGCAGGCTGCCCCACACCTCCTCCCTCCCCTCACGTGCACAGCGAGTGCCGGCACAAGGGGAAGGGGTGTCAGGAGCAGCCTGTGGCACGTGCGAGTCACTCACAAGCGCTGGTGTCAGCTAGAAGCCTTCCTGCTGGTAACTGCAGCGAAGAGTTTTTGGGACGAGGACTCGTGTTCTGAGCGTGCTAAGGAGAACATTTCCTTACTGGGCAAGTGCAGTGTTCAGACAGTGGAACAGTTCAGTGGTAAAATCCCACTGCACTGGGTAATGGGGTACCAGGCCAGCCAACCCAGCACAGAAGGGCACGTACAGAATAGCACGCAGCGCCCTCTGAATTCTGGCTGCGGCACTGAGGGGACTCCAGGGCCACACTAGTGGACATGGTACAAAAATCGAAGTCGGGTGAGTGCGGAAGATGCCTTTAGTTGAACACAAAAGCCACCCCTCCCGCAGAGCATGCGCAGCTGTATTTTGAGATGGCTAATTCCGGGGAAAGTCACGAGACTCAGTAAATCACAAGTGTGGTGGGAATAATGCCAGGCACCGACGTAGGCCTCTTCAGATTCATGGTCCCTCTCCTCCTTGCCCAGACACTAGCCTCCAACTCCACAGTGTCCAACCAGTCCTGAAACAGCAGCCTCTAAGTGGCTACTAGCCACATGTGGCTAGGGTGTTGGACACCATGGCTCTGGCTCTTTCCCCACCCACCTCCTCATGCCTTGCTCACAGTGGCAGCATGGGAAGTGATAGCTTTTACATCACCAGAGCAGCTCATCCATCTGCCCTCACACATCCTGCTTAGCTCAGCCTTGTTTTCTAGTGAGGATTTTTTTAATGAAGGTTTTTAGGCAATATTGCAGCCAGGGAATGCTTCTCTGAGAGAGCCGAGAGGATGGAAAGTCTAGGCGAGGATAGGAGTGCCAACAGACCAGTACCTTCCTAGGGTTCTCTCCCCACTGCAAAAACTGACACTATTCACGGGGGTGCTACTGACTCAGAGACTTCACTCCTGGAGCCAATATGGTTACCTGATTCTGAGACAAGAGGCGTGGTTAGCTCCAGACTGAACACAGAAGCTTGCTGACAAAATGCCCAATATAAACAAACACTGGTGCAAGCGGGAAATAGTGTGTTACGATTTAATAATAATCATACTATTTCAAAACCAACAAGAGAGTGCGTTGTACACAAGATCTGGTACTCAGTGCTTTTTACTGGCCGTCTGCTCTGGGCCAGTGTACTGTAGACTCGGGTGGTGGGAAGTGGATAAAAAAAACCCAGCTGGGACATTTCTCCAAGGCGGGAGGAGAGGGGCAGGTCAGAGGTTCAGAATCGGACAAACGTGGCATCAATCTGCCGGACGGATGGGAGCGCCAGCATGATTTTGCGCCGGTACTGAGGATCCTTCTGCAGGGGGTTTCTCTCCAGATACACTGTTTCCAAATTCTTGGCTCCCTTCAGCTCATCCAGGTCGCTCCAGCTCTCAATGAGATTGTCATTCATCTGTGAAGCACACACACAACAGTCCCAGCAAAGCTTCGTTACTGAGCACATAACCCAGACAGACAGCGCTCACCAGGAGTCACCTGTTCCAAGAGCTGCACGATTTCCAGCCAGCTAGGACACCATGTGAGCTCCCTCAGCAGGAAGCCTTGATGAGCCTTCCCGGCCCCCTACTCCTTCACTAACACCCACCACGGGCCCGCCCCTTGCACTGAATAACCACAATTCAGCCTGAAAGGCTGCCACACACCTTGCCTGTTTACACGGTCCAGAGACGGTGCCTCTTGGATCTCTCGCCTCCCTCCCTCCTGGCATCTCCCTCCGGCACATTGGCAGAGGGGCTCTGCAGTTCTGGCCTCGAGGATTGCTTCAAAGGGTCCCCTTTGCTACTGCCCCCTGCTGACAGGACAAAGCTTGAGCTCCCCAGTCTAAGGGCCCCGCCCTGCCCCAGGCAGGACATCCCCCAGGGGTGGAAACGCTGAGCCGCACATCAGCTGGTTTTCTCTCCCTGACTCCCAGCCCTTAGGGGGCTCAGATCTGAGTGCCATCTACAGCGAAGGCCTATACCTCACACTGCAGCCACACCCGCACCGGGCTAGCTGGCCTCCACAGCTGGGCTCCTTGCTGCTCAGAAGCGAGCCACTGCGAGGCAGGAGAGCTTCCACGGCACAGGCTCCCTGCACGCAACTGCAGACTGGCGGGAGGGATCCCACATTTGGCTGCTGGCCAAGTCCCAGTGCGGGTGTCAGAGGAAGGGAGGAGCATTACCATGCAGCCAGTGCCTCTATCCCAGTGCACAAGCGCCAGCAAGCAGAGCCTGAAGGTGCAGCAGCAATACCCTTGCGCTCCACGTAAGGGAGCGGACCTCTGCGGCGCACTGCTCCCCACTCACCCCATGCGGGCAGGGCCCTGTCTAAGCTGGTGGGCACATTTCTCTACTGCATCCAGCTGAAGAACAAACTCCTTTCTTCTCCCCACCTCCTGAAGCCTGGCTCACCCTCGGGAAGTCCCTGGGTCCTCTGGCAGAGGGAGGAGCCGAGAAGGCGCCACAGCAGACGCGTTCCCAGCCAGAGCAGCAGGGCTGAAGCATGGGGTTTAGAACCAGGCCTGGCACAGGCACTGTTCATTCTGTGCAACTCTGAACTGACGCTCAAAGAGTTCAAGCTCTAAGCAGAGAGCAGGTGTGGGAGGGGATATTTCTTTTGGGTTTTGGACCAGCTCTGGCTGGTGAAAGTGCTTTGGAGCGCCACAGACCCCTCCCCCCCGCAGATCTGAAATGGCACCCTGGGGAGCCAGGAACAGCCAGAGGGCTGTGAGTTCTGGCAAGATGCAGCTCCCATGGGACAGCACAAAGCACCCCTTGAGCCAGATCCCACGTGCTGTGCGGCTTGAACGCTGGTCTCTTTCACCAACCATATCCAGCCCAAGCAAAGATATTACCTCACCCACCTTGTGGCTCATCCTGGTGCCAACAGGACTACACCACCACAGCAAAACCCACTAAGTGTCAATATCACATGTCAGGCTATACAAGATAAATACCCTCAAACCAGACATGAGTCCTTGATTTAACTATTCATTCACTAGTCCATTTGTAACAGCCCAGTTCAGAAATTTATATCACTGAACTCGGATTCTAAAATTCTCAAGCAGCATTTTTCTTGCCTTCCCTGTCCGTACGTTTCAATTATTACTGATGTGCGGGCGCGTATTACCGACGCGCATGTGCTGAAATCAACAGCTAATTTCTGAGTTATCCACAAAGAAGCACCCCGAGAGTTTTCAGGTGCCGCACTGTCCCCTGGAGTTGTGGTAAAAAGTTGCTCACTCCTGCAATGGTGCCCGGCCAGCCAGAGGGTTGTGGATCTGACAGGATGCAGTTCCCATGACAGCCTGAAGCCTGCTTTGATCTCACCACCTCGATTTCAGTAGCGGGCTCCTCACAAAGGCCGAGGCCTATAAAAGCAGGGTGCTCCCTTTCCTTCCTGAGGAAGGGAACACCAGCAGCTGGAGCACCTGCGTCTTCTGGGAGCAAAGTGCTTGGTGGATTTCGCCCCGGGTTCAAAGGGCAGGGTCTAGGGACGCGAGAAGAATCACTCGTGTTCTGCACTTGCAAGCAATGTGCGGTGTCCCACTTGAAGGGCTGCAGCAGGCCACACTTTGTAGGATGCCGGAGCTCCTTGGCCAAATGGGAACCACAAAGTTAACTAGTCCGGCCTCCGAAAGCTCTTGGACAGTGCTTTTCCAGCCCTTGAGCAAGCAGCCTGTCTACTGGATTCTGGCTTGATTTCATGTCCCGCTACCTCCCAACCCTTCAGCCAAGGGCTCAGACAGCAAAAAGCTCCAAAAGGGGGAAACAAGCCACAGAGAGAGTGGTGACTTATGGCACATCCACTGGCGGGATGGCGAGCCTGCACTAGCAGAGCAAGGGCTGACAGCCCCTCGCTGAACACGTACTCTAGGGTGTGGCTGGAGTACCTACTCCTCTGTTCGAACTGTTTTCTTCCTGGCAGACACTGCAGAAAGAAGAGGCAGGGCTTTGCTAGGCCGGGCGCCAGCAGCCAACGCAGCCCAGTCTTATCGTCTGGTCAGCAGGAGCGATACACAGGACAGCTGAATGCTTCCCAAGCAGTAACAAGGAACTGACCAGACTGCCTCTGCTCTAGCACTGTGGCTCACTGCCGCACCAAGAACCATGGTCTCTGCTTCCATTCCTCAGCGCCACCTCGAACTGCAGAGAAACTGTACTTCAAAGCCCTCGTGAGCAGAGTGACAGCTGGAGCGCAGGGGTAGGTTCAGGAATAGGCACCTGACCTAATTAAGGGCCTGCCACACTCAAACCTGTCACATGAATTCTCCCCCACTCCATGCAGACAGGTAAGGAGAAAAGGGGCTTTTGCAACCTTGGCAACAGAACAAAGGAAACACTTAAAAAAAGCCTCAGGTGAGCACTGGAACTGGCACTGTGGAGCGGTAAGCCCTCCCCAGCACCCCCAGGCAAGAAGGGCTTCTTCCAGTACCCATCGTTCAGCCAGGCCGGTACTTACCCAGAACTCCTGGAGCTCCGTTAGATGGCTGACATTTTCAATCTTTTTGATCCTATTGGATGCAATGTCCAGCATTGTAAGTTTGTTCTAAAACAAGCAAACAACAACGTTAGCTGGGCTCTCTCCCCTCGGCTACCCCGCTCTGATCCCCAGGGCTGAAAACGGTGAGCAGCACGGGTGGCACCTCTGCCCGCTGGCTCTAGGGTTAGCTAGCAACAGCGCAACTGGCAAAGCAGGTGCTAATTCGAAAGGTGATGGGCCACAGGGCTTGCTAACAGGGAGCCCCAGCTGCTGCATGCTGGGCTCCCACTCCCCTAGCCCCTTCTCTTCTCCATCCCCTATTCCCACATTTCCCTCCCTCTGCCCCCTTCCCCCATTTCGCACCCCCAGCGCTCACTGTGCCGCAGGAAAACAGCAAGGCTCCCAGCCAGCACACAGAAGGGGAGCACAACTGGCACTAGGACCCCAGCTGCCAGAGCAGCCTTCTTCAGTGGGCGGCTGTGCACTTACAGAAATGGGGGGGGGGGGGGTTTTGCAATGGCACATAAGCCCTTGTCTCACCTCTGCTGTGGGGAGGGAAATCGACCCCCCCAAAAACTGCACATGATCATCCTCCCCTCCCTTCCCTTCCGTCTTCTGCAGACGGGCAGGCAGACCCCCCCCCCCATATAAATATGCAGGCGATCTGATCTCCACAGGCGGCTCACATCGCCACCTACTGGTTACAGGGCATGGAAGCATCGCAGCCTCCCCCAGGGCAATCCAAGGCAGAACTACAGCGAGCTGGCTGGATTTAAAAGAGCAAGACAACAGGGTTTGCCTCTTCCGACCTATGACAACTCAGCCATTTCTGGAGCCTCTGCGAGGCACTCACAGCTACCGACTGCAGGTCCCATTCCACTTGCCACTTGCACAGGCGCTAACCAGCAGAAGTGCCATTAGGCCTCCCTGTGCTACTTACCAGTCAGATTGTTCCAGTAAGAGCTTGTAGGCTTCCCTCTAGCTAGTACAGTCTGACCCCCCTCTCCAGACTGACTGGAAAACATGCATGTTCCCAGGCAGAAAAGGAGGCAGCTCAGGCTGTTTTGTTCTTTCAGGGTAACACACGGAGTCTACACAGGTTTCCAAGAAGCTCTGCTTTCCTTGGGTAACTCAAGGAAAACAGGAACTTCTCGGCAACACCCAAGACAGACAAACCCAGCCACCCTTAGAAGCACTGGGAGGCCTTAAGGAAAGCTAACAAGATGCTCACATTGTTCTCCAGTCCCTCGAGGACTTCCACGCCGTTGTGGCTAAGGTACAACTCACGCAGATTCACCAGGTTCTGCAGACCCTCGATCTTGGTCAGCCGGTTGCTCTGAAATTGTACGGGAGGGAGTGAAAGTCCAGCCCAAAGGAATGAACTCTTACACAGGAAAGAATCTCAAGAACCTTTCTACAGAGCAGGGATCATTGAGACAAAAGACAGAGCACGTGGAAAGGCAGGACCTTGCCTGTTGCGGAGGGAGGGAGGAATTGCACAGCACTGTGCTTGATGGATCTGGGACACTCAATGGCTTTGAAACTTTTGTAGCCAACTCACAAGCAAGTCCAGGTGAGCCAGAGCCCCTTCAAACCTGCAGGATCTCAGATTCTGCCCCTACTTCTGACAGCTGCAACCCTGGAGGCCATCTCTGATTAGCCCCTTTAGAAGACCAGGCCCGGCTGCCAACAGCACTCATTGAGATTGCACTTGACGAGCTAGGGAAGAGGATGATGTAGCAGCTGTAAACAAAGGCCCAATACATCTGTTATGCACTTCCTGGTCTGTCATACAACTAGGCTTTTACTGGCAGTCAGATACCGTGTGCACGAACGCTTGCCCATTGTACCACTAGCTGGAACTTGTGTGCAGAGGAAGGGCTGACCCAGACTAAGGCTTTAGTAGAGCTGGTTTGGGACCAAAATTAACAAATTGGTAATAAGAGTAATGAGTCATCAGGGCCAGACAGCATTTATCCACCCAGGAACTGCAGTGTGAAACGGGAGCATACTAACTGGAGCTTGCAGCCTATCATGTGCACCAGTGTCTGTGCCAGATGTTTGGAGGGTAGTGAAGGGGACATCCATTTTTGAAAAAAGACTCCAGAGGTGACCCCAGCAGTTACAGGTCCATAACCCTAACTGCAGTATCAGGCAAGCTGATCAGCACAGAATCACCAGATATGTGGATGGAATGATTTGTTGGGGAAGAGTCCACATGGATTTTGTAAAGGGAAGTCAGGCCTCACCAACCTCCTCGAACTCTGTCAGGGGGTCAGTCAACAAGCATGTGGCAAGGGGAGCCCGTGGACACGGTGAGGGACCTTGTCAAAGCTTTACACTAAAGGCTCTTAAGCAGTGTCAGCTGTCATGGGGCAAGCGGGACAGTCCTCCCATGGATTACAAACTGGCTAGAAGACAGGAAACAAAGGGTAGGAATAAATGGAAATTCTCTACATTCTGGAAAGCAGCCAAGTAGTGACCCCAGCAGGGCATACTGGGCCCAGTCCTATTCAACATTCATAAATGGTCAGGAGAAAAGGGTAGACATTAACTTGGCAAAATTTGCAGAGGATACAAAAACTACTCAAGATACTTAAGTCACAAGCAGACTGAAGAGCTACAAAAGGATCTCACAGAACTAGGTAACTGGGCAACAAAATGGCAAATGAAATTCAGTATTGATAAATGCAAAGTAACGCACATTGGAAAACATAATCCTAATTATACATATAAAAGGATGGGGTCTAAATTAGCTTTTACCATTCGAGAAAGATCTTGGAGTCATTGTGGATAGTTCTCTGAAAGTATCCACTCAATGTGCAGTGGCAGTCGAGAAAGGTACAAGAATGTTGGGAATTCGTTATGGGACAGATAAAAGATAGAACACATCTATTGCTGCTATAGAAAGGCATGGTATGCCCACATCTTGAATACTGGGTGCAGATTTATTTTAAAATGTTAACTGGTTAACCTCTAGGTTTGACTGCTTAACCTTGTATTAGGAAAAGGAGTAAATACCACTTCCTTATTTACTTTCTCCACACCAGTCATGATTGTATAGACCTCTGTCATAGCTCCTCTTAGTCCTCTCTTTTCCAAACTGAAAAGGCCCAGTCATCTTAATATCTCCTCATCTGGCAGCCATTTCATGCTCCTAATCATTTGTGTTGCTCTTTTATGCTCTTTTCCGGTCCCAATATGTATTTTTGAGATGGAGCAATCACATCTGCACTAGGCACGTAAAGGCTTAACCGGTTAACCAGTTACCTTATCGGGTGATGCTTACGAGTAACTGGTTAACTGGCAGCCGCTGGGCTGGAGAGGTGAAGCAGGTCAGGTCCGGCCCACACAACCCCCCCTGCCCCCCAGCAGCATGAAGAAAACAGGTAAGGAAGTGCTATTTACTACTTCTGATAACACAAGAGCTAGGGGGGTCACCAAACGACATTAAAAAGCAGTAGGGTTATATCAAAAGGAGACATTTTGACATTTGTCAAAGGAGACATTTGTCTAGCGAGCATGACCTATGAAGGAAGGCTGAAAGAACTGGGTTTTAGTTTAGAAAAGAGAAGACTGAGGGGGGACATGATAGCAGTTTTCAAGTATCTAAAAGGGTGTCATAAGGAGGAGGGAGAAAACTTGTTCATCTTGGCCTCTGAGGACACATCAAGAAGCAATGGGCTTAAACTGCAGCAAGGGAGGTTTAGGTTGGACATTAGGAAAAAGTTCCTAACTGTCAGGGTGGTTAAACACTGGAATCAATTGCCCAGGGAGGTTGTGGAATCTCCATCCGTGGAGACATTTAAGAGCAGGTTAGATAAATGTCTATCAGGGATGGTCTAGACCATGGGTTCCCAAACTGGGGGGGCGTGAAGAAATTCCGGGGGGGGGGGGAGGGGGGCGCAAGGCAACCCAGCTCCTCCCCTCAATCCCCCCCCTTCCAAGTTTTGCTGCTATTTTTGTTTTTTTGGCCCCAGTCAGTTTTTTTTTTGCTCAACAAGTTTTGCTGATTTTTGGGGGTGGGGGCGCGTGAGGGTGTCTCAAAAATCAGAAAGGGGCGTGATGCCGAAAAGTTTGGGAACCACTGGTCTAGATAGTACTGCGTCCTGCCATGAGGGCAGGGGACTGGACTCGATGACCTCTCAAGGTCCCTTCCAGTCCTAGTGTTCTACGATTTCTTCACTTTAACACACAGCCAACCTGTGGAGCTCTCTGCCAAGGGGTGCTGTGAAGGCCAAGACATTAACAGGGCTCAAAGAAGAGCTAGATAAGCTCATGGAGGACAGGTCCATCAATGGCTCTTAAGCCAGGATGGGCAGGGACAGTGTCCTGAGCCCCTGCGTGCCAGGACTGGGAATGGGCGACCGGGGTTAGATCACTTGAGAATTGCCTGCTCTGTTCATTCCCTGTGGGGCACCTGGCACTGGCCACGGTTGGAGAACAGGAGACTGAGCCAGATGCACGGCTGGTCTGCCCCACCATGGCTGTTCTTACGTTCACATGCTTTTCACTACTTGTATTAGCGCTGCATGTTAAAAGGGAGACAGTGTGTGTCAAAAGGCAGCGCTGCTTGGGGAGAGGAGAGTTCTTCCACTGCTGCAGCAAGGGTAAAGGGGACTGCTGCTGGGGAAGGGGGGTGTCACCTTCAGTGCTTGATTCGTGCTAGGGCTTGCCAGGGCTCAGCCCCGGCACCTGTAGCCTGGGGGGGGGGCGGGGGTCATAACTCTGGCTCCTCTGGGCCTGCCGGGTCCATTATGAAAGTAAAAAACCTGCTTGCTCCTCAGCGCCTTTCATTACACAGTAAGGACTGGTCAGCCTGATTGATTCTCAACAGGAGCTAGTAACGCTCCCCTCAGCCAGTGTGGGAAGGGACACCCATCTGATGCACTTATCGACGTGCTGGCGGTTCCAATTTCAAAGGGCATGAAAGAACACACAGAGCATGTTGCAGTCTTAAGTGAAAACGAGTGCAGACCTGCTGACAGGCTGAGTCAAGCTTCACATTGTGCCCTTGCCGAGGTGGCTCGGGGAGCCCAAGGAGGATCAATACCTGTATACTGAGCACTGTCAAGTTCGTCAGCGCGTCCAAATTCTGGAGTTTCGTGATTTTGTTCTTTCCCAGGAACAGGCTGTCCAGGTTAGTCAGTGTGTCGATATTCTCAATGGCCTGTGAAGTGACCAAAGGAAGCAGGGTTACTGCTCTGGGCACTAGTCCCAGCCTTGTTTGAAGAGAGAGTTCACATGGATTTTGAAGCAGCCATTCTTCCACAAAGGAATTTCACAAGAGTGCACAGAACTGACCTTCACCCCATCTCTGGTGGCCTGAGCAAAACTTGAACTGGATGGCCCATTAGAAAACCTGCTTTCCTTACATTCAACACCCAACTGGTGTCAGAAACAAAGTATGGGACACTTGCAGCCCATCCAGCCTCCTTCCCTTCTTTTGCTGTTATACATTGTGAGGGTTCCCCCTTTTCTCTCTACTCTACTCTACTCATCTGAGGACGGGGGCTATGCCCGCGAAAGCTCAGGATTACATATATATTTCTGTTAGTCTCTACAGTGCTACAGGCCTCCTCATTGTTTTCAGATGGTGGCAGTACAGCAAGTCAACCTGGATCTCCTGATCAGTTCAAGCATTGTCCTTCTGGATCTGTGGAGTCCTCCTAGGACTCTTCAGATTGGCACTCTTCTGCCGTACCACCCGGATGTTAGAAGTGTTCCCAAACTTCAGCGCACTGAGACCCTCTTCTGATGCTACAATTGCTCCATGACCCCTGGAGCCCTGAGTAGGAGTGGAGCTTGGGCTTCAGCTTCAGTCCTGATGGGTCCCAATCCATGTGAGTGTCCCACCCCACCACCTGCGAACACTTGGTTAGTGAGCCCGGCATGCCTAACTAGGGGAACCAGTCTAGGGAAAGATCCAGTTCTGCAGGGAGAGCTCATAGTACCCTTTATAATCACCAGAGGAATTAAGCAGTCTGAGGAGCATGCCTTAGAGAGCAGAAGCCATTAGCCCACCTCATCCTGAGCAAATAGCGAGCGAGTCCATTTAGAAAATTCTCTGAAGACACTAAATTTCAGAAGACAAGCACACGACAGCCAGCCCAACCGAAGGAGAATGGACGTCATCGGCCTTGGCAGAGGCCTTGGACTGGCTTTTAACAAGGTTTCTAAGGGTGGCAACATTTCCAGTATTGCCAAGAGCACATTCCATTAACTACTGCATTCATCTGTAGCTGTGCTCCTGGCAGCCATGACCCCACATGGTCGGCAACACCCAACCCATGCAAGGTGGGGCCTGCCTGGGGGGCCAGGAGCAGCACAAATGCCATCAGGCTTTCATGGAATGAGCCAGGAGCGGGAGCTATGAACTGCGACTCTTAATCCTGACTCAGCCGTTGTGACGTGTAGCCTGAGGCAAGTCATTCAGCCCGTGGGGAATAAGGGCTTTGGTCCATGGGGTGTTTAGTTCACAACAAGACGGTGTTTTGAAGATGGAAGTGCTATCCATGTGTCACATGTTACTATTAGTGCAGCATGCAGCTACTGAACTGCTGGGGGGGTAGGGGGGGAGAATCTCCCTCTGGGTGCTCAGAAGAGCTGTATCTTGGTTCCCAAGTGGAGATGTGTCCAGGAGAGCAGAGGCTGAGAGGGGTGCAGCGGGGGAGCCAAGAGGCTCTAAGAGGAGGGAACACAGGCAGGCTTCAAAACAAAAAAACAACTTCAGCACATAAATAACCTCAGCAAACGTGCATGTTACATTCTGATTAGGTGCCAGGTGCTACTGGTGCTTTTCCACATCCTCTCCCTTCTCCCGGTGCCTCCAAGGCATAGACCAGATCAGCCAAACAAGGACTCGGAAGTAGCTTAGATCTTCAGGGCAGCAGACCTGAGCAATGAGGGTGTTGTGATTGAAAAGGCTTTTTGAGACGTGCCATGTGGCCAGAACAGATAAAACCACGCTTGGAACAGCTTTGTGTGGACTATTACACGTCCCAGCCTGCGCCCTGACACGGTCCTGTTCTTCCAGGGCCCTGAGCTGCCTGGTCCTCAAATTCAGCTCAGCACTGGGAAAACTTGCAGCCGATACTACAGGTTGAACCTCCATGGTCTGGGACTCTCTGGTCTGGCAACATCTGTGGCCCAGGAGGCAGCACACTAGGCGGTGCCACAGCCAGGGGGGAAGCTTTTGGAGAGCCCAAGGCCTTACCCTCCCGTGGTCCAGCAAACACCCTTGTTTAGGACCACTCAGGCCCCGAGAGTGCTGGACCTCTGTCCCTCACTGCAAACTCCCACTGTGGTAACGGGAAAAATGCTTAGAGCTCTGGGGATATGCAAGGAGAAGAAACTAGGAGGGAGGGGCAACAGAAGAGTGAACGAGACATTTGCTTTAGTGAGACTATTCTAGAAGGAGTGCAGATGGGAGACATAAGAAGTAGGTCGCCCGCTAACAGATGCCTGTTGGACTGGCTTAGGCCAGCCTCGCAAAACACCACACACAAAATCCACAAGCCACACACAGCATGAACATTCACCTGAGCAGACACAAAATACATTTACTTCCCCACCCTGAGCATGGCACTACCAGAGACTCAGAAGCTTTTTCCCTGCCCAATCACACAGGAGAGTTACTCGAAATCAAGGGAGAATTCTGCAAGGCGTCTGTCGCTTGGCTGAAAATCCCAGTGCTGCAGCCATTTGTTCGAATGCACCCTCTGCCAGCAAGCCAGAAAAGCCCCAGCACCAAAAGATGGATATGGCCTTGTTAGACCGTGAACTTTCAAAAGTCTTTACCCGACAGATTTATCCACAGGAATGCGTCCAGCTGTAAAGCACATGGCACAAATGACGCTGCCAAAGAAAGCTACAGCTCTCAAAGGTTCCTACTGCCTAAAAATCCAGCAGGGACAGGAGTTATTTCCTCTTGCTTGCCTGGAAGGGGACTCACCACCATGCTGCAGCATTTAGCTACCTTGGCTAGGGCACTCGGAGAAGTCAGACTTATCAGAGGCCTAGCTGTGCTAAAGGCTACCCAGCCAGTCCCAGCTTGACCCCAGCAGCTCCAGAGGTCCACAGCAGCCACAAAGCTAGGGTTAGGGGGCCGGGACTCCCAGCTGGACCCACGGATGGGGGGTCTGGGTAGCCGGTGCTCTGCCACCTGGCCCGCGTGGAAGTTGAGAAGCTCTGCTCTACTGCAGGTAAGCTTTAGAAGTTAGTCTGATGTGACCCATCTCCACATATCTTTCAAGCCTTTACCATAGAGAATAATGTGCCTACATTTGTACTTGTTTGCCCACCACTCAGGCTCATCTGAGGAAGTGGGCTTTGCTCACAAAGCTAGATATTTGTGTGTGTTGGTCTCTGAGGTGCCACAGGACCAGCGGCGGTTTTAATGTTACAGACTAACATGGCCCCCTCCGATCCTTGCGTTTCAGTCGTTAGAAGAGACTGTCTGCTGTGGACTGAGGATGGTAAAATCCGATAATCAGCTAACTGAGTCATCGATGGAATTTCCACTGACTACTCGACTAGTCGATACAGGGGTGGGGGGTGTCGCTACCCTCGCTGTGGCACCGCAGCACTGCCGCCGGCTCCGACTGCATTTAAACTGCAGCGAGGTTAGCTCCCCGGGGCCCTGCCACCCAGCTCCGACCACATTTAAAAGGCAGAGGCACAGTGGAGGACTGGGGGGGGGGGGGGGGAATGGAAGCTTAGACAGCTGATTTCCGGCTCGCACTGGTTCCCCTGCTCCCTCCCCCCCAACAGAGATGGTGCTGGGGGGAACTGGCTTTTAAGCCAGGTCCCCCTGCACTGGCTCCTGCTTCTCCCCCTTCCCTTGTAGCAGCAAGGGGGGGGGGGGGGGGAGCGACTAGTCGAGCACTGACTCGACTATCCAATAAGCTAGGTTTATCAGGTAGTGACTACTTGACTAGTCGCTTACATCCCTCCTGCAGACAGGATTTGGCTGCTCCATTTGTCAGTATAAGGACATCTTTCTTTCTCTACCTGGGACTAATTCAACTTGCCCCACACATCCATAGATGTGGGATAGAAGCTAGTCTTACCCACATACCATGGCAGGGATTAAGAGCCCTACAATGAGTTAAACTGGCTGGATTCCTGCCTGTCGCTCCAGGCCATCTCTGGAAATCCCAATGCCCTGTTTGTGCAAAGTCCAAGAGTCAGTCATGTCACTGGCTGCAGCCCCAACACTGCAGCGTTATTCCCCACAGTCACATTTCCCTCCGCTGGGGAGAATTAGAGGGGCTCTCTGTTAGCTGTGAAAGCAAAGCTATCCACTCTCACACACAAGCCAAGCCCTCCTCCCTTCTGCCTACGAAAAAGGCCAACCACAGGGAAAGGGAGAGAACTGCACCTTAGTTCCATGCAGAGAAACATGTTTCCAAGTAGTTATGGTTAAAAAAAACGTCAAGAACTCTCCCCACCTCAGACGCCTTCCTTCTTTTCCTGTAACAAATAATGGACCATTTCGGTTATGCCAGATCCGCTCTATGTGAGAGCTAAAACACACCCAGAGAAGGCCCCAACGAAAGGAAAGCGGCACGGCTGGATTGTCTCGGACAATTCCACTAGACCAGAGCTTTCCCGTCTCCAAGATGTATGCAGAACAAGACAGAAGAGACAAGCAGCTGCTCCCTTTCGAGGCTGGTTCTGACCTCATCTCTGGAGACAGGACTGGGGAGTAGCCAAATGAGCGAGAGAGCAAGGACGGGGATTTGGAGAAGACTAAGCTATTCCCTCCACTCCAAATCTTGCATAGCTGATATTACAGGTACTCCCCTTTTTCCTCTAACAGCACGTCCATTCCTTCTCTGCCCCTTCCACAGATAATATAATAATAATATATGGAGATACACCGCTCTCATAGAACTGGGAGGGACCTCGGGAGGTCATCAAGTCCAGTCCCTGCCCTCACGGCAGGACCAAGCACCATCCCTGACAGATTTGCCCCAGATCCCTAAATGGCCCCTCAAGGACTGAATTCACAACCTTGGGTTTAGCAGGCCAGTGCTCAAACCACTGAGCTATCCCTCCCTCCCAACACAGCTGCTTAGATACAACTGAGGCAACCCAGCCACTACTGCTTCTCCCTCTACTTTCCCCACATATAGCAGCTGTTCATTTTGTTTCTGCTATGAATAGTGAAGTCCTGCCTACCCGGATTCGATTGGATCCCAGCTCCAACATCTGTAATTGCTGTAGGTTGCTCAGGTTCTCAATTTTGCTGATTTTGTTGTTGACTAGGAAGAGTTTTTTCAGCTGGGTGAGCCGGTCTAGTCCTTCAATGTGTCGCAGCAAGTTAAAAGAGATGTCCAGGATCCTGCCATAACAAAGCAAACAAAGGCCTCATCAATTCAAGGCAAGAGCAGAGTAAGACCATGGAAACGAGCAGCTGCATACAAGGAGGAAGGATCTAAAACTAATTTCCTATAACCTGGAGCACTTTGTTAACACACTAAGCTACAGTGAATCGGAAATGGCATTTTCGTTGTCAAACAAGATTAAATACCTACTTAAAACAGGGTCGGAAGAAACAAAGAACTGGCAACACTTTCACGTCATCATCTGAATCTAATCCAACAGTGGCATTTTGGCCTCCAATGTAAAAAATTCTATTACAACATGCCTTTCCCAACCCAGTAAGTCCCTATGGGAATTCCTTCTGAAAAGCACCAGATCAAAACCTCTCTTACGCACAAGACAGTCACTACTAGTTAGGGGGTGTTAAAGCAGGTAACTGTGTAACTGCTAAAACACTCAGCGGTTACATGGTTATACGCACCTGCAGCAGCAGCCGGCTCCCAGGGAGCCGATGTGTGCCAGAAGCCGGCTCCCAGGGAACCGATGTGTGCCAGAAGCCGGCTCCCAGGGAGCTGGCTCCCACCCCCACGCTGCTGCATCTGATACACGGGGCAGGAGCTTAACATTAACCGATAAGCCTAGCTTATAAAACAAGCTCTGTGTCGCCTTTTGTCTTCCCTGCTTAGCTAGACTGGAAGCTCTTCAGGGCAGGAGGGGCCTCATGTATTTGTACAGTGCCCAGCACAACGGGGTTCTGATCTCACTCGGGCAGAGGCAACTTCTGTAATGCAAATCCTAGTAACAATAGCACCACAGAACCACTCCTCTCTGTAGGAGAAGTCCATTGCCACCCAGCACTGCTCCAGCCGCATGTCTATAGTGCATTTCATTTTTGATTTTAACAGTCAGCCTTCTCCTGCTCCCAATCGCACCCTGAGTAATTACACCAGGTTACTGTAAGGCCCATGAAGAAGGTCAGGCGCTCCTGCATGCAGCACACACACGGATCTCCTCGAGAAGAGTTTACAGCAGAGAGTGTGGCTTGTGTAGTTAAGGGGTTTGAAATGTCTAAAGATATGTTTTGCCTGACAGCCACTTTATAGAAAGCCTGCAGACTGGAGCCACGTTTACTGCATCACCACCCAGGACTGGTCATTCCCTCCTTGCTGGATACTCACTCAAGATCGGTCAGGGCGTCTAAGTTCTCAATCTTCCGAATCTGATTGTCATAGAGATCCAGCTCTCTGAGAGTCTGCAACTGTTCCAGGTTCTCGATGCACTTAACCAAATTCTGACGCAGACACAGAGTCTGAGCATTCGGGAGAAGTTAAAAAAAGCCACAGGGTGAGAAAAACCTCACAAGACAAAATGCATCTGAAAATAACAATGACCCTTCTTTGGAGTTACCATCAGACACTATTTTATAGTTCATCCCCATTATCACGAGGAGGAAATGCGGATCCAGTTTAAGGCCAAGGGAAGCACAGCTATGCCAAGCACAGGGTGAGGAAGGAGCATATGGAACAGACACTGTGGCTAGCCCATTAACTCAAGGCCCAGTTCTGCTCCCCCTGAAGTCAATACAAATTTAATCATGGACTTCAAGGATTACAGGCCTCAGCCCAAAGGGAGTCATGTTCTACAAGCTGGAAGGGGAAGGGGGGGCAGATTTCCATTAGCATGTTGAAAGACTGTGCTATGCCACAGACTTGCATAGCAAGGACAAGACACTCTGGCTGAAAGGATGGGCCACCACACAGGAAGAATCCTTGCAATGCTGAAAAAAGTGACACGAGCAGTACATTTTTCAACAGAATTTTGCATCTCTAGTTCTGGTCGTAACAGTCCTGCTAGAGCTGGGTTTCCCAGCCTATGGGTCGCCATTACATTTCAAAAGGGTCGTGTCTCCCCAGGTGGCTCTGCCTCCCTCCTCCCCCGGTTTTTGAATTGCCCTGGGTCACCAAGTCTTCCTGAATTGTCAAAATGGGTCCCTGTCTGGAAGAGGTTGGGAACCGCTGGGCTAGAGCTAGTTACACTTCAAACTGGGGGTCAGCATGATAGTTTGCTGGTCTTAAGACCAAAGAACTTACTAGTCTCTCAACAAAAGGCATATTTTACGCTGCAGCCTGTCAGTGCAAGTATTATAGTGACAAATGCTCTCCAAGGATTTTCAGAAAGCTCTCAAAGTCACCAGATGACACTGTTAAGCAGTCTTCCAAGTTTGATAGCCTGCAAGCAAGTGTTCAGTTTTAGAAGAAATGCTTGCAGTGGTGTGAGGTTCTGGTGGCTCAAGGCTCTGTGAAGAGGCAGCTTTGGTAAGAGGGCAGGAAGCAGTAGGAGAAACTGCTCTCTGCCTCAGAGCCGAGTCTTGAAGTAGAGTTAGTGCTGAGCAGAGATTGCTGAAAGAAAGGAGCTGCCTGCACCTCTGTTCCAGGACTGGCAGATCAGTGTCAATAAAGCAAGTTGCACTTAAAATAAACCTAGATTCCACGTCACTGATTCCCCCCAGGGAAAGCAGACTTCTTACAAGCCCCTACTGTTTGGTAGAGGGCAGTTACATTCTTCACAGCCACATGTCTTAAAAGATTGCTGCTCATTAGAATCTCTGCAAGTTCCCAGCCAGAGAAAGACCCATCATACAGGTTGCTTGTACCTTGATGCTTGAGTCTCACCTTCACTTTCTTGAGCACTTCAAATCCCTCGATCTTTCCTATTCGGAAGTGATTCAAGTCAACGTCCTGAAAGAGAAGAGAGAGAAGATGGGCTCATCCACTGGCTGTTTAGGCTTGAATGTCTGTTTCATGACACTGTCTTCCAAGTCCAGAATGCAAATGCTGCTTGTGCCTTGCCTTGAAAGGGAGACTGTAGGTTCATAGCATATAAAGGCCTCAATAAGACCCGTTCTTCTTAAAAAGCTTGCAAAACTCTAGTCTTGCAGGCAACTGTGCCATTAAATATATGGGAGAGCTTGGGTTTGCCGCCGAAGATGGCGTGCCTGCCTAGAGCTGAAAAGGTGTCAGCTAGAGAATATTTTAGTGGTCATTAGCAATCTGCACGTGTTTAGTTCATTTAATGGAAGGGAAATTTTTTGAATGATCTCATGCAGATAAAAGTGCTAGTTCTACTGGCTAGAGCCAGGTACAGCACAGACTTCTCATACGCATCCTTCAAGTATTACCTCAGTCCTAACTCAAGCATCCTTTTCCAATCCAGCGCTGGGCAGAGATTACCAACTGTGTCAAATTATTTAGTGATTTTGTGGCTACAGGGATGTATAGGTGAACAGCTAATACATTTACTAGCTGTGCTGCCTAGCCCGTTCAGGTTTTGCCAGGAAAACAGATACAAATGGAAATACAACACCTGCCAAAGTTCAGCAAGTTTCTCTGAAACCAGTCTCTCAAATACAGGTATCTGACATGCAGGGTAGACAACTTCCTATGTGGGCTTACAGAACAAAGTTTTCTGACAACCACGAAATCTTCAAAGACAGCCTAAGAAATGCCTGCAAACTGTTGTTTAATGTTTGTACTGGCTCTACTTCAAAATGATTCCACGCTTGTCCCAGTATCCCAAGTTGTTACAAAAAGAGTCCAGCTATTGATTTTAAAAAAAGTACGTTTTCCAGAACTGAATCGGGAACTTCCCAATATTCTGGAAAGAACTGTTCAACTTGTCCAGAGCTCAGATACCTTCTCTCAGAACATCCTTTGACTACTCTCCCTTCTTTATGCAAGCTGTGACGTAGTGGGGGTGCTGTCTACTTTGTAACCTTGTGTTTCAGCCTGTCTGTATTGTGTTGTGTGTGATTCCCAATGACTCACTCCAAATGTGTATTGGCCGTAGACACCTAAAGGCCAGCTCTCTTCCCAGAGGGAGAGAGAAGCTCAGCTGGGCTAGGACGAGGGGGGGATGTAGACCAAGGAAGGGGGTGAAGCCTCTTCCCCCGGAGAGGAATAATGCTGTCTACCCTGGCTCCTGTGCAAACATTGATGCTAAGCTACGCTGTGTCTCTGTGAACCAATAAACCTTCCATTTTACCTGCCAGCTGAGAGTCACCGCTGGCTGTGGATGCGGGTGCAGGGTTGGGGGCTCCCCGACACACAAGTCCAATATGAATGCAACCAGCATTACCTCAGCTTCTGGGTCCAGGTTAATTGTCTCCATATCCACTGGTGTCTCTGCTTCTCCTGCAATAGAATGAGAACACACAGTACATACTCACGTTACACATCACCTGACGGAAAAGCTGCAGTGCTTCTGGGCTGGGCCAGGAGGAGGGGAGTGAACGCCAGAAGGGGAGAGACACTCTGCTTTTAGTCTCCGCTGCAGCATTGGTTCAGTGCAGCAATGTGAGCTTCAACACACTCCATCAAGGCAAGAATGCAGCTCTCACTAGTAATGTCACGCTCCCATGCACAGCGCAGACATGAATTGGAATTCATCCTGCCCAGCTCTTGTGCGGCACGTAAATGCTGTGAGCTCAACAGCCAGGTACAATGGGAGTCTCTGCTGGAGCAGTAACTAACCCTGGGATGCCAGGTTTTAGCAGGACTGAATTTTTCAGTTACCCTGACATTTAGGGCCACTGATTTTTTCCTGCACATTCTCTATCTTCCCTTGTGAACAGTCACAGTTGCTGAAATGACTGCTTTCCTCGGATAACCCGGTACCATGCTCCCAGGGGAAAAAACTAGTACATACATGTTGTCTGGTGGAAACACATGGGCCTGCATGTTCAATTTAGGGATGTTAAATATCAATTAATTGAATAGTCGAGTAACCTCGTGAATTCTTATCAGTTAGTCGACTAGTCTATAGTCCCCGGGAGAGGGGCCGGCAGCCAGTGCACTCCGGCCTCACCCCCAAGGAGCCCCCTGCCACCCCGCACTGCTGCCCCTGAACGAGACACAGCAGCGCAGGGTGCCAGGTGCTAGTTTAAAAACCAGCTCCCCTTGTGGACTGGCTGCCTGTCACCCTGTGCTGCTGCCTCTGATAAAGAGGCAGCAGCGCAGGATGGCAGCAGCCGCAGCGTAGGGCAGGGTCTGAGCTCCCGGACCCGGCGTGAGCTGGAACTGAGCCAGGCTGCCTTCCTACCCAGCTCCTAATACACTTTAAATGCAGAGCTGCAGAGGGGGTAGGTCCCGGACCCACCGTAAGCCAGGACTGAGCCAGGCTGCTGGCCAGCCTGCTATAAAATGTACTGGTGGGCAGGGGGAAATGAAATGTGTTGTCTATAGCATTAACCTATAAGCTTTTGTTTATTGGTTAACTGACCACACAATTATATCCCTAGTTCAATTACCTGAAGGATTCCACCCTTATTCTTTTCTTCCATAGATACTGAAAGCAGGAATACGTTACTGATTTTTTTAATGCTTTTTCTTTTTTTAAGTGAGCACACCAATATTTTAGAATGCAGCATTTTTTTATGCAGGTCGTGTTGTTCTGAGGAATGCTTTTACATCTCTGGAACGCAGCCCAGTATTTTCACGCATTTCTTGCACTGCATTAGAGGGAGAGGTGTTTAGTGAATAGATTCACATTGAACTAGTCATATGTCTCCTATTTGGTGACAAGTGCGGCTGGGTGCATCAGTTTATTTAAGTCTCAGCTTGACAAAGCTCTGACTGGGTTGATCTAGTTGGGATTGGTCCTGGTTGTCTAGCTGGTGAGTCTTGCCCACATGCTCAGGGTTCAGCTGACCGCCATATTTGGGGTCGGGAAGGAATTTTCCTCCAGGGTAGATTGGCAGAGGCCCTGGAGGTTTTTCGCCTTCCTCTGTAGCATGGGGCACGGATCACTTGCTGGAGGATTCTCTGCACCTTGGGGTCCTTAAACCATTTGAGGACTTCAATATCTGAGATATAGGTGAGGAGATTATTCTAGGAGAGGGGGGGTGAGATTCTATGGCCTGCATTGTGCAGGGGGTCAGACTAGATGATCATAATGGTCCCTTCTGACCTTAAAGTCTATGAGTTTCAGTATACTATTTCAAAAGACAGATCTACACCATACGAACAAGTTACATTTCAAGTCTATGGTTCCCTTCAGCTGAAGGAAGCCCACAGGAATTGTTAACTACCGCTGAGCACACAGACCTCAGATTAATCTTTGCATCGCTTTATGCAATCTCATTCCATTAGTCCCTTCAATAATACCTAATCTAGGGATGTTAAATTTTGATCCATCAGCTAGTCGAGTAGGGGATGGAATTTCCACTGACTACTCGATAGTTGATAAGAGGGGCACTCGCTATCCCACTGCACCTCTGCCTTTGAAATGTACAAGAGCTGCCTACAGCTCTCCTATAGTTCAAAGGAAGAGGCACAGCTGGAACCCTCACCAGTGGGGACTGCTCTTTGGTCCCGTTTCCCCCAGTGCCTCTTCCTTTGAAATGTACAAGAGCCGTAGGCAGCTCTTGTACATTTCAAAGGGAGAGGTGCAGCAGTCGGGACTGGTGCCAGTCCCCGCTGCGCCTTTGCCTCCCCCCTCCCCCCCGGAGACGGTGCTGGGGTAAACCAGCTTTTAAGCCAGCTCTCCACAGCACCAGCTCCTTCTCCTGCTCCCCCACCCCCACTGCCTCTCTGATGGGGGGGGGGGGGGGAGAGCGACTAGTTGAGTCACTACTTGACTATGCAATAAGTGTATGCTTATCGGGTAGTCGACTAGTCACTTACATCCCTAACCTGATCCCATTTGTACATAGTTCAATCAAGCATACATTCAAATGAGTAATAGCCAACTGCGCTAGACAAGTGTATTCCACAGACACACCCAATATACTGTCCAGTGCTGAAGGGTAGAGAGCTAAACTCAGTCTCACAGACAGACCTGCTAATATTCCCCAATTCTGCGATATACCTCACCTGCTTTACTATTACTATTGCCCGTATTCCATCCATTCCGACCGGGAGGACTCCGGGAAATTGGCCTGTGGTATGGAGTCTTTGCCGTCTGTCTTTCTAATCTGAATAAAGGAGTAATGCCCACAGCTTGCTAAACAAGTGTGTGGTAAGGGAGTTGCTCTGAGTGGCATCACAAAGAACCAACACCAATGGGTGTGCTGGTTGGCAGCCTCAGCAGATGCCGATGGCTGAATTATCTTGTGATCCTTCCAAGCGATCCCTTCCGGCTTGGGCTGAAACAAGGTGGTAGAACAGCATGCAGCCGCATGCTCTGCTACTGCCAAAGATGTACATGTTCTGTGGATGACTAGAGTAAAAATGGCTGCAAACTGTCAACAGCCTCAGCCCCAACAAATTATGCTGCAACCAACAGCACAATTGAATTTACAGCCTGCCACGCACAGAACTGCAGGGCAACAAGTATTTGAGATCTCCCACGGACTGACATTCTACTTGTATTGAGACAGGGCTACTTAACATGCCAATTTATGTGGCGATGTTAGGTGGGACTTAGAAGGCTTGACATAAGTGAACTAAACAGCTATTTGGACAGGGATTTTTGTGGGGTTTTATTAACACTGTTTGACTCAGGTACAATAAGCCACTTAGGTAAGATGGTTGACCAAGGCCACACCCAAATTCTGTGGCAAAGAGAGGTACAGAAACCACGTCTGACTTTGTGTTGTGCTTAAATCAATAAGCTAATGGAACCTCTTAATGACAAAAGCTCACACCAGTACAGAACTGCCCTTCCCAGAACACTCAACATACCTGTATATGTTATGTTGGCATTGTGTGCATGGATAAAGATTTCATTGGCAAAAACATGGCTGCCTGCTTGATTTTGCTACTCATATCTAATTCATGTTATCCCAAACAAGTGCCAATAAAACTTGTCACCAGACTAGCATTTATTGTGTTTATGGCACATTAGAGACAATCTTTAGAGTTCCCAACCATTACAGTGGTTTGGGATTAACACACCATACTAAATACAAGGTTTAATTGTTAAACATATTCCTATATGTTCTGTATCTATCTGCTTGCAAAGCTGGGTTGCCTTAGTTACTTCAAGTCATGCTATTTAAAGCACTCCGGCATTAGAGCCAAAGCAAGAGTTATCAATACATAATTAAGCTAGCTAAAATATTTCAAGAGGAGGTTTTTTTTTTTTTTAAACTTTAGGAGGAGGGGGGGGAAGGAGAAGGCTTCGTGCTGTCCCCTAATCTCCTCGCTCTCAAACATTTATCCCCATTGTAGTCACAGCAAACACTGCACACGACCTACTTTCCCATAAGTTAAGAGACAGAGTGGCCTGGAAGAACAACTGGGCCACTAGAAAATTCCCATGAAATGGGAAAGTTGGGGGACTTTTAGCTGTCACAAATAAGTGAAATTAGAAATCAATAGATCGTGGATTTATCTATTTCATGGCAATCTTCTAACAGGGTCGACGCAGTGTATTTCACAGCTGTCACACTCAGGTAAGAATATATATCTAGTCTAACAGCCTCCAGACACTCAATTTTTAACCAAATACACCACGGCAGGAAATGCAAAAGAGTTAGGGTTTACGTACCACAGCTGACTTCCCAACATTCTCCAGCCTAGGTATTAAGATGGAGGAGAAAGGCTGTTCACAGCAGTGAGGGATGGCAGAACAAGGAGCAATGGTCTCAAGTTACAGTGCGGGAGGTCTAGGTTGGAAATTAGGAAAAACTATTTCACTAGGAGAGTGGTGAAGCACTGGGATGGGTTACCTAGGGAGGGGGTGGAATCTCTATCCCTAGAGATTTAAGTCTCAGCTTGACAAAGCCCTGGCTGGGTTGATTTAGTTGGGATTGGTCCTGCCTTGGGCAGGGGGCTGGACTTGCTGACCTCCTGAGGTCTCTTCCAGCCCTAGGATTCCATGATTCTAAGATGGATGACATAGCTATCCATGTAAAACATAGGTGACACAACACTGCTTAGGAATCTTGCAATCTCTCTCTACTCTGCAAAGTGAGTTACACAAACAGTATCAGCAGAGCTACTGTGCAGGGGCAGGGCTCCTGCTACTCTGTGCAGTGGCGCCGCTGCCCAACAAGCCGTGCGCTGGGGCTCAGGACTGCCAGGCACAGAGCTGCCACACTCGGTGGAGAGAGACACTCCCCTGGCCCCAGCAGCAGTCAGATTAAGAAAGGAGCATTAGGGGCTGCAGCCTGTAAAGCCCCTATGTTTTGGGATAGCCCTTCCTGCTGCCGTTCCTCCCCACTCTGGCTGGAGCCACATTGCCAGGAGCACCAGGAAAGTCCGCCCCCGGCTGCCTGCACCTGGAGGCTCTGCTCCCACAGTTCCTACCGGCAGGTGAGCAAGGAGCAGTGCAGGCTGCTCCCTACCAGCAAACAGAAGCTGCCCCAAGTAGGCACCCTGCACACCAATCCCCAGGCCCAACTCTGAGTTCTCCCCCGCACTCCTACTCCCTAACTCCCTCCCAGACCCCACACCCTAACCCAGAGCCCCAGCCCTAAGCTCGTTCCACCAACCTAGCTCCCTTCTAGACCCCACACCTCAACCCTGAACCCCCTCCTGCACCTTAACTCCCACCAAGACCCCACACCTCCACCTCAACTTCCTGCCCCAAGTCTGCTCCCCCATTCCATATCCCTTGGCCCCAGCCTAGAGGGCCCTCCTGTACCCCAAACACCTCATCCCCAGCCCCACCCCAGGCAGAGGCCTCACCTGCCCAACACCGGGCCCCCTCCCACACTCTGAACCTCTCGCCCTTATCCCTGTCACAGATCGTCCATGTGAAGAATTAATTTTATGTGCACCACTACTGAGATGATGTGTCACACATCTCCATGTTGGTGCATAACAAAATTCATTCTGCACACAGACATAAAAAAATTAGAGTGAACACTGCCTGGGCAATCTCTCTAATGTGCTTATTTTTCTAACAGAAGTAGGGTTTTACCGGTCTTTACAACCATTAGCACTTGATGCAGAAGCCAGTATTGGACATAAACAGAAATATTATGGCCCGATTGTGGAATCTTTTCATAGATGTGATGAGACTGGAGCCAGAAAAACCATGCTTGATTTTCCGAACCAATGCAGTCGATAGAAAAGCAACATGTCTTTACTTGCCAACTGAGCAAAAGTGATATAGCATCTCTGACAGACACCAAGTGCATCACCCTACACTGGTATTTTTACAATCATTGCTAAGAGTAGAATTGCACTTTAACCTGTGTGTATTAAGATTAGTTTAGCGCTTTTTTTTTTTTTTTTTTTAAATTCTCTAGGTTCATAGAGCTGCCAACTGAGTTTTTGTGCAACTTAGCTGATTGCAAAGTACAAAAATCTACAGAGCCTGCGTGTCGGTCTTACAGAGAGAACCTACTTTCACATTACAAAACTACTAGTTTATGTAAGTCCAGTGTTACAGGCACATGTAATTACAGGCATAACTGCACTTTTCTTTAATTGCAAACACATGAAAAAATATCAGATTGCTAACAATTAAGTCATTTAAAACTGCATCCGCTATTCCTTAATGCAGTGTTTCTCAACCAGTGGTACAAGTACCCTTAGGGGTATTCGAGAGAAGTCTGGGGGGGTAGAGTCAACATAACTGAAATTTGGAGAAAACTGATTTTTTGTTTTAAGTCTTATAGCATTTTATGATTTGTACTTTTTACACCCAAAAATTTCATTGCCCGCCTGGCTACAATTAAGTTGTTTAAACAAATGTGTTGCAATGGTAGAAAAAAAAATTGTGTCTGAAAACTGTAGGTACTAGGGGTACTTATTTTTGTTTTGAAAAAGGGGTACTTTATAAAAAAAAAAAGGTTGAGAAATACTGCCTTAGAACTGACTGCATGTGAAGTCTCAGATGCTTGAGCTATCCACATTTAAGTTTACCTTTCCGTGATGTAACTCAGAAGAAACTGGCTGGCTGGATTTAACTACAGATATGTCAACCAAGGCAGAAGATAGGTATTTTTATTTTTTAAACTGGTAGCTTTGGATGGAAAGATAAAAATACCGAAGGAAACAGTATAAATTGGGAGCTTATAGGAAGACCCAGGGTCTCAAACTCATGACTTGTGGGCCATTTATGGCCCAAGCAGTTTCATAATCTGGCTCGGGAATCCCTGTGGCCCAAAGGGGAGGTATGAATCTGTACTCGCTCCCTATGAGTCTGTACCTGCCCCATCCCCAGTATCTCCACCCCTCATTGCACCCCTTTCCCTCAAATCCCCTCCCCCAAGGTACATAGTCTTGTGGATTATTGGGGGGTTAGCTGGCGCAGGGTGGCAGCAGGGGATGCACTCCTTGCCATGGTGAGCCTGACCCCCTACTGCCACCTTGTGCCAGACCCCCCCATCCCCCAAATCCCCAAGGCTGCGTCCCTCAGGTTAATTGGTGCAATAGAGGGCAGGCTGGAAGGGATGGAGTTTGGAGGATGTGTATGGACAACCCCCTACACCAGGTTACAGGGACTCCCAAGCCAGACTGTGAAACTGCTTGGGCCATAGATGGTCCGCAGGCCAAGTTTGAGACCCCTTCTGTATATAGGGGATGTGAAAGGTTAACTGGGTAACCAGTAAGCATTACCCTAAACGGGAGATAACGATTAACCAAGTGGGTAGGTAACTGGTGAGGGCTGGAGCAGCTCCCCACCTGCAGACAGAGACTGCTCTACAGGGGCTGGAGGCTGCTCCAGTTGGGCTGTAGCGGTCCCAAGCTTGGATCCTGCTCAGTCAGTTAGCTGGTTAAAAGTTAGGCTAAATGTTAGGCTAACTTAAAGTTTAACCAGTTAACTGATTAACTGGGATTTTACATTCCTAGCTGTAAACTCTTTGAAGATTTCTCTTAAAGTCAAATATGTTTGTAAACAAATACATTTTAAAAAGGTACAAGAAAAAGACCAGAATTAAAGATAGATTCGTGGGGCAGATATAATTAGTTAACTAAAACTGAATAAATGCTCAGAATAAATGCAAAATTGGAAATGGTATATTTTATTACACTTGGCATTAAGAAGTCCATCCTTAAAATGAAGATTTAGCTTGATTAGGTACCTGTTAAGTTCTCCCCGTTCTGCTCATCTTTCAAGCTCTGCTGACTGAGGTCTGTTACTATGCAGCCTGCTTGCTTCTTTCCTTCTTCATCTCCTGACTCTTCAGACTCTACCCGTCTGTCAACTGTTCAAGACACAAAACGTCAGTCTTAGGCCACTTTCAGAAAACAGTAGCAGCGAGTAGATACAATAACCAAGATTCACATAAGCCACTGAGGTTAGTAGAGATCCTAAATTCACTAAATTAAAGGTTTAGTCTTAAATAAAAGACCTCTTACCCCTTGTTTATACTTTGATTTTTTTGAAGGACTTTTTCCTCCCTTCACATCTTCCTAAACCAACAATCTGGGAAGAAGACTGGAGGAAAAAGGAAATTTCTTAGATCAATGGAGTGAAAATCCTAAGATTAAGGTGATGGAATTAGAACTGTGACACTCAAAGATTAAATTACAATGCTGATATTTTCCAGACTAATACCACTGATGAAAGGTACTGCAGCAGTAAAGACTTCAAAAATACCTGTAGGACACCCATTCCTCATCATAAGACCGTCTCAGCTCCCCAGCAACAACTCACAAGATCACTTCATAAATGCATTAATTGCCTTCTTCAATTCAGTGTAGAGTACAGGGTCTCTTGAACACCAAGGTTCATCTTCCTCAAAGATTTGGACAGAGCTGTATTTGACTGTGACTGACTTTAAATATGGCATTACCCCATTTTGGGGAGGGGACGGCAAGAGGGCAGATGATTCAATCATGTTTCTACACGACACATTTTTATGTTTTTCCAACCGGAAGGTGCTGAGTGACCCTCTGTTGTTCCCCACATAATAAAAAATAAGCTGTTTCTTTAGCACTTTTTATCTGAAGACCAACAGACATACTGTACAGTGATTCATTAGATGGTTATTCATAAAAAGCACAAGCAACTTTACCAAGAGCACCCAGACCCAGAGATGGAATAGGGCCTGCTCCCCTATTTTTCCCCCACTACAATATGCTCCATCTCCAGCCCGCAAGTGCCAGCTGTCCAAACCCACAACAAGCAGAGCCCCCGCTACTCCCAACAGGACCTGAACACAAAGTTCTGCTCAAACCCACCCTTCACACCTCCCCTGGATCACCCCCTTTGGCCACAAGCCGCTGCACCCCCTGCTCTCACCTGCCCCTCTCTGCAGGCACAACCCAGGTGACCCCACTTCACCTGATGCCCCAAGCATCGCCCCCGCCCATGGCTCCCCCACCACTCCCAGCCTAGGCTCAGCCACTGCAGCCCCTTCCCCGCGCCCCTCACCCCCCCACTCTCAGCCCCTTCCCTGGCCCCCGCCCGGGGCCCCCTGCCCCTACCCCTACCCCAGGCCCCCCACTCTCAGCCCCTTCCCTGCCCCCCACCCCCCACTCTCAGCACCTTCCCCGCCCCCCCCCCGCCTGGGCCCCCCCATCCCTTCCCCAGGACCCCCACTCTCAGCCCCTTCCCTGCCCCCCACCCCCCACTCTCAGCGCCTTCCCCGCCCCCCCCACCTGGGCCCCCCCATCCCTTCCCCAGGACCCCCACTCTCAGCCCCTTCCCTGCCCCCCACCCTCACCCCCCACTCTCAGCTCCTTCCCCGGCCCCTTCCCCAGGCCCCCCACTCTCAGCTCCTTCCCTGCCCCCCCCTCACCCCCCACTCTCAGCTCCTTCCCCGCCCCCCCCGCCCGGGCCCCCCCGCCCCTTCCCCAGGCCCCCCACTCTCAGCCCCTTCCCTGCCCCCCACGCCCCCCCACTCTCAGCCCCTTCCCCTACCCCCCACCCCCCACTCTCAGCTCCTTCCCCGCCCCCCCCATCCTTTCCCCAGGACCCCCACTCTCAGCCCCTTCCCGCCCCCCACTCTCAGCCCCTTCCCCGCCCCCCACGCCCCCCACTCTCAGCCCCTTCCCTGCCCCCCACGCCCCCCACTCTCAGCCCCTTCCCTGCCCCCCACGCCCCCCACTCTCAGCCCCTTCCCGCCCCCCACTCTCAGCCCCTTCCCCGCCCCCCACGCCCCCCACTCTCAGCCCCTTCCCTGCCCCCCACGCCCCCCACTCTCAGCCCCTTCCCGCCCCCCACTCTCAGCCCCTTCCCGCCCCCCACGCCCCCCACTCTCAGCCCCTTCCCCGCCCCCCCGCCCATTCCCCGCCCCCACGCGCAGCCCCTCCCCCGGGCCCCCCACTCTCGGGCCCCCAGGCTTCTGCCCCCCCGGGGCTCCCCGCTCGCCCGGCCGTTGGAGGGGGGCGGGGCTCGCTACCCCGCTGGCGGCCGGGCTCTCACCCTCCATCATCTCCTGCAGCGGCCCCTCTCCGCTCTCCGCCGCCATGTCGCTTTTCTGTCCCCGCCCCCCCCGGCACGGCAACGGGCACAACCAATCAGCGGCCTGAGCAGGGCCAGGCGTGCCGCCAATCGGCGCCGCGGCTGTCACTGCGAGGCGGGCGGGAGCCCAGGCGCATGCGCGTCATCTCTGCAGCCTGCTGGGAACTGTAGTTCTCCGCTGGCGCGCAGAGGGAGGCCCTGACCGGCGTGCGGAGAGGGGGGGATGGCCCCGCCCCCGCTGCGCTATTGGCCCCGCCCCCGCGCTGGGATCGCCCTGCTAAGGCGGCCTCTGCCCCCTGCCAGGCCGCGTGTGGCCGGGCTCAGCCCTGGGGAAGGCGCGTTGCCCTGAGCAGGGGCAGCGAGGGCCCGTGGGCCGCAGGGGGAGCGAGGGGCAGCTGGGGGCAGCGAGGGCCCCCGGGGCGCAGGGGCAGTTAGGGGCAGCGAGGGCCCCCGGGGCGCAGGGCAGCTAGGGGCAGCGAGGGCCCCCGGGGCGCAGGGGCAGCTAGGGGCAGCGAGGGCCCCCGGGGCTCGGGGCAGTTAGGGGCAGCGAGGGCCCCCGGGGCGCAGGGGCAGCTAGGGGCAGCGAGGGCCCCCGGGGCGCAGGGGCAGTTAGGGGCAGCGAGGGCCCCCGGGGCGCAGGGCAGCTAGGGGCAGCGAGGGCCCCCGGGGCGCAGGGGCAGCTAGGGGCAGCGAGGGCCCCCGGGGCGCAGGGGCAGTTAGGGGCAGCGAGGGCCCCCGGGGCTCGGGGCAGTTAGGGGCAGCGAGGGCCCCCGGGGCAGCTAGGGGCAGCGAGGGCCCCCGGGGCGCAGGGGCAGCTAGGGGCAGCGAGGGCCCCCGGGGCGCAGGGCAGCTAGGGCCAGCGAGGGCCCCCGGGGCGCAGGGCAGCTAGGGGCAGCGAGGGCCCCCGGGGCGCAGGGGCAGCTAGGGGCAGCGAGGGCCCCCGGGGCGCAGGGGCAGTTAGGGGCAGCGAGGGCCCCCGGGGCTCGGGGCAGTTAGGGGCAGCGAGGGCCCCCGGGGCAGCTAGGGGCAGCGAGGGCCCCCGGGGCGCAGGGGCAGCTAGGGCCAGCGAGGGCCCCCGGGGCGCAGGGCAGCTAGAGCCAGCGAGGGCCCCCGGGGCGCAGGGCAGCTCGGGGCAGCGAGGGCCCCCGGGGCGCAGGGCAGCTCGGGGCAGCGAGGGCCCCCGGGGCAGCTAGGGGCAGCTAGGGCCCCCGGGGCGCAGGGCAGCTAGGGGCAGCGAGGGCCCCCGGGGCAGCTAGGGGCAGCGAGGGCCCCCGGGGCGCAGGGCAGCGAGGGCCCCCGGGGCTCGGGGCAGTTAGGGGCAGCGAGGGCCCCCGGGGCGCAGGGCAGCGAGGGCCCCCGGGGCGCAGGGCAGCGAGGGCCCCCGGGGCGCAGGGGCAGCTCGGGGCAGCGAGGGCCCCCGGGGCGCAGGGGCAGCTAGGGGCAGCGAGGGCCCCCGGGGCGCAGGGCAGCTAGGGCCAGCGAGGGCCCCCGGGGCGCAGGGGCAGCTAGGGGCAGCGAGGGCCCCCGGGGCGCAGGGGCAGCTAGGGGCAGCGAGGGCCCCCGGGGCGCAGGGCAGCTAGGGGCAGCGAGGGCCCCCGGGGCGCAGGGGCAGCTAGGGGCAGCGAGGGCCCCCGGGGCGCAGGGCAGCTAGGGGCAGCGAGGGCCCCCGGGGCGCAGGGCAGCTAGGGGCAGCGAGGGCCCCCGGGGCAGCTAGGGGCAGCTAGGGCCCCCGGGGCGCAGGGCAGCTAGGGGCAGCGAGGGCCCCCGGGGCAGCTAGGGGCAGCGAGGGCCCCCGGGGCGCAGGGCAGCGAGGGCCCCCGGGGCTCGGGGCAGTTAGGGGCAGCGAGGGCCCCCGGGGCGCAGGGCAGCGAGGGCCCCCGGGGCGCAGGGCAGCTAGGGCCAGCGAGGGCCCCCGGGGCGCAGGGCAGCTAGGGGCAGCGAGGGCCCCCGGGGCGCAGGGCAGCGAGGGCCCCCGGGGCTCGGGGCAGTTAGGGGCAGCGAGGGCCCCCGGGGCTCGGGGCAGTTAGGGGCAGCGAGGGCCCCCGGGGCGCAGGGGCAGCTAGGAGCAGCGAGGGCCCCCGGGGCGAGGGGCAGTTAGGGGCAGCTAGGGCCCCCGGGGCTCAGGGGCAGTTAGGGGCAGCTAGGGCCCCCGGAGCGAGGGGCAGCTAGGGGCAGCGAGGGCCCCCGGGGCTCGGGGCAGCTAGGGGCAGCGAGGGCCCCCGGGGCGAGGGGCAGCTAGGGGCAGCGAGGGCCCCCGGGGCGAGGGGCAGCTAGGGGCAGCGAGGGCCCCCGGGGCGAGGGGCAGTTAGGGGCAGCGAGGGCCCCCGGCGCGCAGGGGCAGTTAGGGGCAGCGAGGGCCCCCGGGGCGCAGGGGCAGTTAGGGGCAGCGAGGGCCCCCGGCGCGCAGGGGCAGTTAGGGGCAGCGAGGGCCCCCGGGGCGAGGGGCAGCTAGGGGCAGCTAGGGCCCTCGGGGCAGCTAGGGGCAGCGAGGGCCCCCGGCGCGCAGGGGCAGCTAGGGGCAGCGAGGGCCCCCGGGGCGAGGGGCAGCTAGGGGCAGCGAGGGCCCCCGGGGCGAGGGGCAGTTAGGGGCAGCTAGGGCCCCCGGCGCGCAGGGGCAGTTAGGGGCAGCGAGGGCCCCCGGGGCTCGGGGCAGCTAGGGGCAGCGAGGGCCCCCGGGGCTCGGGGCAGCGAGGGCCCCCGGGGCTCGGGGCAGCGAGGGCCCCCGGGGCTCGGGGCAGCTAGGGGCAGCGAGGGCCCCCGGGGCGCGGGGCAGCTAGGGGCAGCGAGGGCCCCCGGGGCGCGGGGCAGCTAGGGGCAGCGAGGGCCCCCGGGGCGCAGGGGCAGTTAGGGGCAGCGAGGGCCCCCGGGGCGCAGGGGCAGTTAGGGGCAGCGAGGGCCCCCGGGGCGCAGGGCAGCTAGGGGCAGCGAGGGCCCCCGGGGCTCGGGGCAGCTAGGGCCCCCGGGGCTCGGGGCAGTTAGGGGCAGCGAGGGCCCCCGGGGCTCGGGGCAGCTAGGGGCAGCGAGGGCCCCCGGGGCTCGGGGCAGCTAGGGGCAGCGAGGGCCCCCGGGGCTCGGGGCAGCTAGGGGCAGCTAGGGCCCCCGGGGCGAGGGGCAGCTAGGGGCAGCGAGGGCCCCCGGGGCGAGGGGCAGCTAGGGGCAGCGAGGGCCCCCGGGGCGAGGGGCAGTTAGGGGCAGCGAGGGCCCCCGGGGCGCAGGGGCAGTTAGGGGCAGCGAGGGCCCCCGGGGCGCAGGGGCAGTTAGGGGCAGCGAGGGCCCCCGGGGCGCAGGGGCAGTTAGGGGCAGCGAGGGCCCCCGGGGCGCAGGGGCAGTTAGGGGCAGCGAGGGCCCCCGGGGCGCCGGGGCAGTTAGGGGCAGCGAGGGCCCCCGGCGCGCAGGGGCAGTTAGGGGCAGCGAGGGCCCCCGGGGCTCGGGGCAGCTAGGGGCAGCTAGGGCCCCCGGGGCGAGGGGCAGCTAGGGGCAGCGAGGGCCCCCGGGGCGAGGGGCAGCTAGGGGCAGCTAGGGCCCCCGGGGCGCAGGGGCAGTTAGGGGCAGCGAGGGCCCCCGGGGCGCAGGGGCAGTTAGGGGCAGCGAGGGCCCCCGGGGCGCAGGGGCAGTTAGGGGCAGCGAGGGCCCCCGGGGCGCCGGGGCAGTTAGGGGCAGCTAGGGCCCCCGGCGCGCAGGGGCAGTTAGGGGCAGCGAGGGCCCCCGGGGCGAGGGGCAGCTAGGGGCAGCTAGGGCCCCCGGGGCTCGGGGCAGCTAGGGGCAGCTAGGGCCCCCGGCGCGCAGGGGCAGCTAGGGGCAGCGAGGGCCCCCGGGGCTCGGGGCAGCTAGGGCCCCCGGGGCTCGGGGCAGCTGGGGGCAGCGAGGGCCCTCGGGGCAGCTGGGGGCAGCGAGGGCCCCCGGGGCTCGGGGAAACTAGGGGCAGCTAGGGCCCCCGGGGCTCGGGGCAGCTAGGGGCAGCGAGGGCCCCCGGGGCTCGGGGCAGTTAGGGGCAGCGAGGGCCCCCGGGGCGCAGGGGTAGCTAGGGGCCCCCGGGGCTCGGGGCAGCTAGGGGCAGCTAGGGCCCCCGGGGCTCAGGGGCAGTTAGGGGCAGCTAGGGCCCCCGGGGCTCAGGGGCAGTTAGGGGCAGCTAGGGCCCCCGGGGCTCAGGGGCAGCTAGGGGCAGCGAGGGCCCCCGGGGCGCAGGGGCAGCGAGGGCCCCCGGGGCGCAGGGGCAGCTAGGGGCAGCTAGGGCCCCCGGGGTGCAGGGGCAGCTAGGGGCAGCGAGGGCCCCCGGGGCGCAGGGGCAGCTAGGGCCCCCAGGGCTCGGGGCAGTTAGTGGCAGCGAGGGCCCCCGGGGCTCAGGGGCAGTTAGTGGCAGCGAGGGCCCCCGGGGCTCAGGGGCAGTTAGGGGCAGCTACGTCCCTCGGGGCAGTTAGGGGCAGCTACGGCCCTCGGGGCAGTTAGGGGCAGCTAGGGCCCCCGGGACTCGGGGCAGTTAGGGGCAGCTAGGGCCCCCGGGGCTCGGGGCAGTTAGGGGCAGCTAGGGCCCCCGGGGCTCGGGGCAGCTAGGTGCAGCGAGGGCCCCCGGGGCGCGGGGCAGTTAGGGGCAGCGAGGGCCCCCGTGGCGCAGGGGTAGCTAGGGGGCGCAGGGGTAGCTAGGGGCCCCCGGGGCTCGGGGCAGCTAGGGCCCCCGGGGCTCGGGGCAGCTAGGGCCCCCGGGGCTCGGGGCAGTTAGGGGCAGCTAGGGCCCCCGGGGCTCGGGGCAGTTAGGGGCAGCGAGGGCCCCCGGGGCGCAGGGGCAGCTAGGGGCAGCGAGGGCCCCCGGGGCGCAGGGGCAGCGAGGGCCCCCAGGGCTCGGGGCAGTTAGGGGCAGCGAGGGCCCCCGGGGCTCGGGGCAGTTAGGGGCAGCGAGGGCCCCCGGGGCGCGGGACAGTTAGGGGCAGCGAGGGTCCCCGGGGCGCGGGACAGTTAGGGGCAGCGAGGGCCCCCGGGGCGCAGGGGTAGCTAGGGGCCCCCGGGGCTTGGGGCAGCTAGGGCCCCCGGGGCTCGGGGCAGCTAGGGGCAGCGAGGGCCCTCGGGGCAGCTAGGGGCAGCGAGGGCCCTCGGGGCAGCTAGGGGCAGCTAGGGCCCTCGGGGCAGCTAGGGGCAGCGAGGGCCCCCGGGGCGCAGGGGCAGCTAGGGCCCCCGGGGCTCGGGGCAGTTAGGGGCAGCGAGGGCCCCCGGGGCGCAGGGGCAGCTAGGGGGCTCGGGGCAGTTAGGGGCAGCGAGGGCCCCCGGGGCGCAGGGGCAGCTAGGGGCAGCGAGGGCCCCCGGGGCGCAGGGACAGTTAGGGGCAGCGAGGGCCCTCGGGGCAGTTAGGGGCAGCGAGGGCCCTCGGGGCAGTTAGGGGCAGCGAGGGCCCCCGGGGCTCGGGGCAGTTAGGGGCAGCGAGGGCTCCCGGGGGTCGGGGCACTTAGGGGCAGCGAGGGCTCCCGGGGGTCGGGGCAGTTAGGGGCAGCGAGGGCCCCCGGGGCGCAGGGACAGTTAGGGGCAGCGAGGGCCCCCGGGGCGCAGGGACAGTTAGGGGCAGCGAGGGCCCCCGGGGCTCGGGGCAGTTAGGGGCAGCGAGGGCCCCCGGGGCTCGGGGCAGTTAGGGGCAGCTAGGGCCCCCGGGGCGCGGGTCAGCTAGGGGCAGCTAGGGCCCCCGGGGCGCAGGGGCAGCTAGCGCCCCCGGGGCGCAGGGGCAGCGAGGGGCCCCGGGGCGCAGGGGCAGCTAGGGGCAGCGAGGGCCCCCGGGGCGCAGGGGCAGCTAGGGCCCCCGGGGCTCGGGGCAGTTAGGGGCAGCGAGGGCCCCCGGGGTGCGGGGGCAGCTAGGGCCCCCGGGGCGCGGGGCAGTTAGGGGCAGCTAGGGCCCCCGGGGCACAGGGACAGTTAGGGGCAGCGAGGGCCCCCGGGGCACAGGGACAGTTAGGGGCAGCGAGGGCCCCCGGGGCGCCGGGGTAGCTAGGGGCCCCTGGGGCTCGGGGCAGCTAGGGCCCCCCGGGGCTCGGGGCAGCTAGGGCCCCCCGGGGCTCGGGGCAGCTAGGGGCAGCTAGGGCCCCCGGGGCGAGGGGCAGCTAGGGGCAGCGAGGGCCCCCGGGGCGAGGGGCAGCTAGGGGCAGCTAGGGCCCCCGGGGCTCGGGGCAGTTAGGGGCAGCGAGGGCCCCCGGGGCGCAGGGGCAGTTAGGGGCAGCGAGGGCCCCCGGGGCGCAGGGGCAGTTAGGGGCAGCGAGGGCCCCCGGGGCGCAGGGGCAGTTAGGGGCAGCGAGGGCCCCCGGGGCGCCGGGGCAGTTAGGGGCAGCTAGGGCCCCCGGCGCGCAGGGGCAGTTAGGGGCAGCGAGGGCCCCCGGGGCGAGGGGCAGCTAGGGGCAGCTAGGGCCCCCGGGGCTCGGGGCAGCTAGGGGCAGCTAGGGCCCCCGGCGCGCAGGGGCAGCTAGGGGCAGCGAGGGCCCCCGGGGCTCGGGGCAGTTAGGGGCAGCTAGGGCCCCCGGGGCTCGGGGCTGTTGGGGGCAGCAAGGGCCCCCGGGGCTCGGGGCAGCTGGGGGCAGCGAGGGCCCTCGGGGCAGCTGGGGGCAGCGAGGGCCCCCGGGGCTCGGGGCAACTAGGGGCAGCTAGGGCCCCCGGGGCTCGGGGCAGCTAGGGCCCCCGGGGCTCGGGGCAGTTAGGGGCAGCGAGGGCCCCCGGGGCGCAGGGGTAGCTAGGGGCCCCCGGGGCTCGGGGCAGCTAGGGGCAGCTAGGGCCCCCGGGGCTCAGGGGCAGTTAGGGGCAGCTAGGGCCCCCGGGGCTCAGGGGCAGTTAGGGGCAGCTAGGGCCCCCGGGGCTCAGGGGCAGCTAGGGGCAGCGAGGGCCCCCGGGGCGCAGGGGCAGCTAGGGGCAGCGAGGGCCCCCGGGGCGCAGGGGCAGCTAGGGGCAGCTAGGGCCCCCGGGGTGCAGGGGCAGCTAGGGGCAGCGAGGGCCCCCGGGGCGCAGGGGCAGCTAGGGCCCCCCGGGCTCGGGGCAGTTAGTGGCAGCGAGGGCCCCCGGGGCTCAGGGGCAGTTAGTGGCAGCGAGGGCCCCCGGGGCTCAGGGGCAGTTAGGGGCAGCTACGTCCCTCGGGGCAGTTAGGGGCAGCTACGGCCCTCGGGGCAGTTAGGGGCAGCTAGGGCCCCCGGGACTCGGGGCAGTTAGGGGCAGCTAGGGCCCCCGGGGCTCGGGGCAGTTAGGGGCAGCTAGGGCCCCCGGGGCTCGGGGCAGCTAGGTGCAGCGAGGGCCCCCGGGGCGCGGGGCAGTTAGGGGCAGCGAGGGCCCCCGTGGCGCAGGGGTAGCTAGGGGGCGCAGGGGTAGCTAGGGGCCCCCGGGGCTCGGGGCAGCTAGGGCCCCCGGGGCTCGGGGCAGCTAGGGCCCCCGGGGCGGCTAGGGGCAGGGCTAGGGGCAGCGAGGGCCCCGGCGGGGCGCAGGGGCAGCGAGGGCCCGGCGAGGGCAGCGAGGGCCCCAGGGCTCGGGGCAGTTAGGGGCAGCGAGGGCCCCCGGGGCTCGGGGCAGTTAGGGGCAGCGAGGGCCCCCGGGGCGCGGGACAGTTAGGGGCAGCGAGGGCCCCCGGGGCGCGGGACAGTTAGGGGCAGCGAGGGCCCCCGGGGCGCAGGGGTAGCTAGGGGCCCCCGGGGCTTGGGGCAGCTAGGGCCCCCGGGGCTCGGGGCAGCTAGGGGCAGCGAGGGCCCTCGGGGCAGCTAGGGGCCGCGAGGGCCCTCGGGGCAGCTAGGGGCAGCTAGGGCCCTCGGGGCAGCTAGGGGCAGCGAGGGCCCCCGGGGCGCAGGGGCAGCTAGGGCCCCCGGGGCTCGGGGCAGTTAGGGGCAGCGAGGGCCCCCGGGGCGCAGGGGCAGCTAGGGGGCTCGGGGCAGTTAGGGGCAGCGAGGGCCCCCGGGGCGCAGGGGCAGCTAGGGGCAGCGAGGGCCCCCGGGGCGCAGGGACAGTTAGGGGCAGCGAGGGCCCTCGGGGCAGTTAGGGGCAGCGAGGGCCCTCGGGGCAGTTAGGGGCAGCGAGGGCCCCCGGGGCTCGGGGCAGTTAGGGGCAGCGAGGGCTCCCGGGGGTCGGGGCACTTAGGGGCAGCGAGGGCTCCCGGGGGTCGGGGCAGTTAGGGGCAGCGAGGGCCCCCGGGGCGCAGGGACAGTTAGGGGCAGCGAGGGCCCCCGGGGCGCAGGGACAGTTAGGGGCAGCGAGGGCCCCCGGGGCTCGGGGCAGTTAGGGGCAGCTAGGGCCCCCGGGGCGCGGGTCAGCTAGGGGCAGCTAGGGCCCCCGGGGCGCAGGGGCAGCTAGCGCCCCCGGGGCGCAGGGGCAGCGAGGGCCCCCGGGGCGCAGGGGCAGCTAGGGGCAGCGAGGGCCCCCGGGGCGCAGGGGCAGCTAGGGCCCCCGGGGCTCGGGGCAGTTAGGGGCAGCGAGGGCCCCCGGGGTGCGGGGGCAGCTAGGGCCCCCGGGGCGCGGGGCAGTTAGGGGCAGCTAGGGCCCCCGGGGCACAGGGACAGTTAGGGGCAGCGAGGGCCCCCGGGGCACAGGGACAGTTAGGGGCAGCGAGGGCCCCCGGGGCGCAGGGGTAGCTAGGGGCCCCTGGGGCTCGGGGCAGCTAGGGCCCCCCGGGGCTCGGGGCAGCTAGGGCCCCCCGGGGCTCGGGGCAGTTAGGGGCAGCTAGGGCCCCCGGGGCTCGGGGCAGCTAGGGCCCCCGGGGCTCGGGGCAGCTAGGGCCCCCGGGGCGCAGGGTCAGCTAGGGGCAGCGAGGGCCCCCGGGGCGCAGGGGCAGCTAGGGCCCCCGGGGCTCGGGGCAGTTAGGGGCAGCGAGGGCCCCCGGGGCGCGGGGGCAGCGAGGGCCCCCGGGGCGCGGGGGCAGCGAGGGCCCCCGGGGCGCGGGGGCAGCTAGGGCCCCCGGGGCGCGGGGCAGTTAGGGGCAGCTAGGGCCCCCGGGGGTCGGGGCAGTTAGGGGCAGCGAGGGCCCCCGGGGCACAGGGACAGTTAGGGGCAGCGAGGGCCCCCGGGGCGCAGGGGCAGCGAGGGCCCCCGGGGCGCAGGGGCAGCTAGGGGCAGCGAGGGCCCCCGGGGCTCAGGGGCAGTTAGGGGCAGCGAGGGCCCCCGGGGCTCAGGGGCAGTTAGGGGCAGCGAGGGCCCCCGGGGCTCGGGGCAGTTAGGGGCAGCGAGGGCCCCCGGGGCGCAGGGGTAGCTAGGGGCCCCCGGGGCTTGGGGCAGCTAGGGCCCCCGGGGCTCGGGGCAGCTAGGGGCAGCGAGGGCCCCCGGGGCTCGGGGCAGCTAGGGGCAGCTAGGGCCCTCGGGGCAGCTAGGGGCAGCGAGGGCCCCCGGGGCGCAGGGGCAGCGAGGGGCAGCGAGGGCCCCCGGGGCGCAGGGGCAGCTAGGGGCCCCCGGGGCGCAGGGGCAGCTAGGGGCCCCCGGGGCTCGGGGCAGCTAGGGCCCCCCGGGGCTCGGGGCAGCTAGGGGCAGCTAGGGCCCCCGGGGCTCGGGGCAGTTAGGGGCAGCTAGGGCCCCCGGGGCTCGGGGCAGTTAGGGGCAGCTAGGGCCCCCGGGGCGCAGGGGCAGCTAGGGGCCCCCGAGGCGCAGGGGCAGCTAGGGGCCCCCGGGGCTCGGGGCAGCTAGGGCCCCCCGGGGCTCGGGGCAGCTAGGGGCAGCTAGGGCCCCCGGGGCTCGGGGCAGTTAGGGGCAGCTAGGGCCCCCGGGGCTCGGGGCAGCTAGGGCCCCCGGGGCTCGGGGCAGCTAGGGGCAGCGAGGGCCCCCGGGGCGCAGGGGCAGCGAGGGCCCCCGGGGCGCAGGGGCAGCTAGGGGCAGCGAGGGCCCCCGGGGCGCAGGGGCAGCTAGGGGCAGCGAGGGCCCCCGGGGCTCAGGGACAGTTAGGGGCAGCGAGGGCCCCCGGGGCTCAGGGGCAGTTAGGGGCAGCGAGGGCCCCCGGGGCGCAGGGGCAGCTAGAGGCGCAGGGGCAGCTAGGAGCCCCGATGCGCAGGGGCATCTAGGGGCAGCTAGGGGCCCTGGGGCCCAGGGGCAGTTAGAGGCGCAGGGGCAGCTAGGGGCCCTGGGGCGCAGGGGCAGCTAGAGGCGCAGGGGCAGCTAGGAGCCCCGATGCGCAGGGGCATCTAGGGGCGCAGGGGCAGCTAGGGGCCCCGGGGCGCAGGGGCAGCTAGAGGCGCAGGGGCAGCTAGGAGCCCCGATGCGCAGGGGCATCTAGGGGCGCAGGGGCAGCTAGGAGCCCCGATGCGCAGGGGCAGTTAGAGGCGCAGGGGCAGCTAGGAGCCACGGTGTACAGCTTTCTTTCGAGGACAGGAGACTGAGCGTGCGGCTGCGGAGCGATCACTCTGTTCAACGTGTCCGGCCACAGGTGATAGGGCTTTTGTAAGTTTAAGTGTGAGTTTGAGAGTCTAGTGCTGCTTTTCCCCCTCACAGTTGCTCTGGGGACAGCTGATGCACAGCTGTAAGCCTCATGTGATAAGCACATGTAGGACCCAACTGGGGCTGGTGATAGATTTCACTGGAGCCTGGGTTATGTGTGTGGGGGGCTCTGTTCAGGACCGCTGGAAGGGGTGGCACTTCGGGAAAGGGTTGGGCAAGGGGCAGCCAGCCCTTGGACTCAGTGCCGCCTGGGCCATGCCAAGTGCAGTTCCAGCAGTGATTTAAAAGGCCCAGGACTCTGACTGCTGTTGCCACCACGGTACCAATGGTGGCAGCCCAGAGCCCCAGGCCCTTTTAAATGGATGCACCCCAGGGCAACTGCCCCCTTTGTCTCCCCCGCCCCCCACGATTGCAGCCCTGGACAGTGCAAGATAGCTAATATGACACGTTCATAAAGCCAAACTCAGAGGCAGAGTCAGTAGTCCTGATGGTTTTGTTCCTCCAGTGAGGTCACTTCAGTAACATGAGGCTCAATGACTAGAGAGATTGAAACGGTGAAAAATGGCTGCTGAAACCTATGAATTCCCCTTCCATAAAGAGTGGTGGGGCACAGAGCAGAGAGTGTAATGCAGCCCATGGGGCCATCCCTGTGATAGAAAACTCCAACAGGATTTCCCAGTGTGCTGGGGTCAGCTGCCCCTCCCAGTGTGTTACTGGCATTGGAAAGTTTCAGCAGTAGCGGAGTTAGTCTGTAATAGGAAAAACGTAAAAAATAACAAATAGTCTAGTAGCTCCTTAAAGACTAACAAAACATGTTGATGGTATGATGAGCTTTCATGGGCGCAACCCACTTCTTCAAATGGCTAAGGTATTAGAAGTCCAGATCCAAGAATAAATAAGGGGAGGGGGGGGGGGAGGGAGAGAAAAAGAGAGAGGCAGTGAGTAGATGCTTCAGGGGGTAGCCGAGTTAGTCTGTACAGGATAAACTTAAAAAACAATAAAAGGTCTAAAACAACAAATGGTCTGGTAGCACTTTATAAACTAATGAAACATGTAGATGGTATCATGAGCACAGCCCACTTCTTCAGATGACCAGGAGTTATGAGTTGGGGATATGAAAACTCAAAATAAATAGGAGGGGGGAAGAGAAAGAAAAAGGGAGGGGGGTGGGAGACAGAGCATCATTAAGTAGCTGGAGAATGGGTACTTAAACCTAAGTAGATAAAAATCAAAATCAATAGATAGATTCCTAAAACAGGAAGGATACCACGCAGAGAGCTGTTAGCACCTTCAGTGGTTATTAAGTAGGTAGAGTCCCCACCAGCCCATATCACAATTGAGTCAATTAGCATGTGAATTGAATTTGTGGATGAACGGGGATTCCAGGACTTTAGCAGCTAACAAAACATGTAGATGGCAGCATGAGCTTTCGTGGGCACAGCCCAGTTCTTCAGATGACCGGAGCTATGAGTTTAGGATGTGCAGACCCAAAATAAATAGGGTAGAAGGGAGAGGGGGGAAGGATAAAGAGAAGGGGGTGGGAAACAAGGAGCAGAGGGAATGAAAATATCAAAGGGAAAAACAAATAGGCAGAACTGATGCCTATAGGCACCTGAAGATTGGATGGTTAAAAGGAAGCAGATAAGGATCAAAGGGTCCTAACACAAGAATCCACACAGAGAGCTGTTGGCACCTTCATTGAATGTTAGGCTGGTAATGTCCCAGCCATCCATCATCCGGATTGAGGAGATGATGATCAGAGTGAGAACTGCATTTGTGGATGAATTGTGAATTGAGTAGACAGTTCAAAGAGTTACAAGAGGCTGATAACAATTAGCACCTCCACGGTTGGGGTGGTTGGTTAAGTAATTAGGATGTGGAAGGTAGAGTGTGAGCCAGCCATGTCCCTGTTCATACCATTTGCATAAAAATTAAATTTGTGAATGAAGTTAAGTGCCAGCCCGTCTCTTTGGCTGTGTCTACATTGGTGCAATCTTGCGCAAAAGCAGCCGCTTTTGTGCCAAAACTTGCTGCCTGTCTACACTGGCTGCGAGTTTGTGCGCAAGAACACTGATGTTCTAATGTATGACATCAGGGCTTCTTGCGCAAGAACTCTGACGCTCCCGCTCAGGAATAAGCCCTTTTGCGCAACTGTTCTTGTGCAAGAGGCCAGTGCAGACAGGCAACGTGACTTTCTTGCACAAGAAAGCCCGATGGTTAAAGTGGCCATCGGAGCTTTCTTGCACAAGAGAGCGTCTACACTGGCACGGATGCTCTTGCGCAAAGGCTCTTCTGGAAGATGCTCTTGCGCAAAATCATGCCACAGTGTAGACGTAGCCACAGGCTTGTGGGATTGGTCTGAAACACAGAGACTGGGAGATCCATTAAGGAGTGTCCGGACAGGCATTGGAGTAGCCCTGCCCCCTCCCCCCGCAGAGTGACCCGGGGCCGCCTTCACCTCACCCAGCTCTGCTGCGGGCTCTCGAGGTGGGGGGCGGGGAGCGCGTTTGGAAATGCTGAATTAAATTTGTCTCCTCTGACACCCTGTAGGCCCGGAGCAACGCGTCCCTAGCAACCATTTACGCGCGAATTTTGCCGTTATCGGCAGGTTGTGTGAGCACCGCCTCGGGAGCCGATTGGCTCGTTTCGCTGTCAGTCCGAACCGTCTTCGGTTCTCAGCATTTTGATTGGCCCTGGTGCGGCTGGTGCTTTCCTCTCTGCCCTGGGCGCTAACATGCGCCCCCGGCCGCGCTTCGAGGTGTGGCAGCGCGCGGAGCGGGGCCGGGGGCCGGTAGGGGACCGTTTGGGGGCCGGGGGCAGTTTGGGGGCCGGTAGGGGACCGGGCAGGGGGCAGTTTGGGGGGCGGGGAGCCAGTAGGGGACCGGGCAGGGGGCAGTTTGGGGGCTGGGGGGCCGGTAGGGCGGGGGCAGTTTGGGGGCTGGGGGGCCGGTAGGGGATGGGGCCGGGGGGCCGGGGCAGTTTGGGGGCTGGGGGGCCGGTAGGGGATGGGGCCGGGGGGCCGGGGCCGGGGGCAGTTTGGGGGCCGGTAGGGCGGGGGCAGTTTGGGGGCTGGGGGGCCGGTAGGGGATGGGGCCGGGGGGCCGGGGCCGGGGGCAGTTTGGGGGCCGGTAGGGCGGGGGCAGTTTGGGGGCTGGGGGGCCGGTAGGGGATGGGGCCGGGGGCCGGGGCCGGGGGCAGTTTGGGGGTTGGGGGGCCGGGGCCGGGGGCAGTTTGGGGGCCGGTAGGGGACCGGGCAGGGGGCAGTTTGGGGGGCGGGGACCGGGCAGGGGGCAGTTTGGGGGACCGGGGGGCCGGTAGGGGCAGTTTGGGGGCCGGTAGGGGACCGGGCAGGGGGCAGTTTGGGGGGCGGGGAGCCAGTAGGGGACCGGGCAGGGGGCAGTTTGGGGGCTGGGGGGCCGGTAGGGCGGGGGCAGTTTGGGGGCTGGGGGGCCGGTAGGGGATGGGGCCGGGGGGCCGGGGCCGGGGGCAGTTTGGGGGCCGGTAGGGCGGGGGCAGTTTGGGGGCTGGGGGGCCGGTAGGGGATGGGGCCGGGGGGCCGGTAGGGCGGGGGCAGTTTGGGGGCTGGGGGGCCGGTAGGGGATGGGGCCGGGGGGCCGGGGCCGGGGGCAGTTTGGGGGCCGGTAGGGGATGGGGCCGGGGGGCCGGGGCCGGGGGCAGTTTGGGGGCCGGTAGGGCGGGGGCAGTTTGGGGGCTGGGGGGCCGGTAGGGGATGGGGCCGGGGGGCCGGGGCCGGGGGCAGTTTGGGGGCCGGTAGGGCGGGGGCAGTTTGGGGGTTGGGGGGCCGGTAGGGGCTGGGGCCGGGGGCAGTTTGGGGGCCGGTAGGGCGGGGGCAGTTTGGGGGCTGGGGGGCCGGTAGGGGACCAGGCCGGGGGCAGTTTGGGGGCCGGGGGGCCGGTAGGGGACCAGGCCGGGGGCAGTTTGGGGGCCGGGGGGCCGGTAGGGGACCAGGCCGGGGGCAGTTTGGGGGCTGGGCGGCCGGTAGGGGACCGGGCCAGGGGCAGTTTAGGGGCCGGGCGGGGCATGACTTTTGCTGGCTGGTCCCTGCCCCCGCTGGCGCTGCCCGCCCGCCCTAGGCGATGCTCCTGGGCCGTATGGGAGAGATGGGGAGTTTGTTGTGTTGGGTGTGGGTGCCTAGTTAGTGTCGGAAAAAACCAACAAATGGTCTGGTAGCACTTTATAGCCTAACAAAACATGTGGATGGGATCACAAGAGCTCATGATCCCATCTACATGCTTTGTTAGTCTGTAAAGTGCTACCAGACCATTTGTTATTTTTTTTCTGTAACAGACTAACTGGGCTACCCCCTGAAGCTAGTTAATGTCGGTGACTGGCCTTGTGGAGGAGGTGAGCTAGTAAAGCTCCAGTGCTCCCACGCCTGCAGTTAAGGAGTGAGGGCTGACAATTTATGTTTGAAGCACCAAACCAGCCCTCTAGGGAGGGAAATGGCCTTTTTAAAGAAAAGCTGGAAGAATTATTTGTCTTTCTTCGTACATCGTTAAGAAGCAAACGCGTATACACCCTGTTTAATTACTAGAATTTGGAGAGCAACTATAAAATGCCACGTTAGCAAATAATGCATAAGCAATATATTTTAACTATATGTAACTGCCCCATCTAAGTATCTTGAGTGTGTTTTTGTGTAAGATCAAGTACATGAATTTCATATACCTCTTCTGTGTCTCCAGTTGTTAGTCCAATGGCTTCATCAGTCTAACAGTACTCTATGGGTAGCTACAGTCCTCTAAGATTTGCCTGAGGCCCTAAGACTTCTGCTGTTTAAAAAAAGTGCTATTAGTAAAGGAGAGACATTGAATGTAGAGTGTGGCATTTATTTTATCTGTTCCATTGCAAATTTGGAAACTACTAGATAGCTAATCCTACATAGTAAAGATTGCTGAGAATATGAATCTTGAGGCGATAGATCGTTCCCTAAAAGAGAGACAATTACTGAAACAACAGTAAAAGCATTGTGTGAGCAGTGGAGAGCCACACCAAAGGCCAGTCTCTCCTTGGGAAATCTTGTTCTCCCTTTACCTCGTTTTTATTTTTCATGGTGCAAACTGGGGAACATTAGTGGCTGCCCCTATGCCTTGGAGGGTTTTCTATCATCCATCTCATTGGTCTCCTCTCTCTTTCCATTGTAGGTGGCTTGCTAGCTGTGGTGTTCCAGCCACATTCTGAATATGGCAACCCAGGATTGTGTCTCTTCTGAAGATGGCTGTTTGTGCACCTCATTAGGATTACCTTTTCCAGGACTGAGTGACTCTGATGAGCTGAGTAGATCCTATCCCTGGACCACCAAGTGTAGAAAAAGTGGGCTTTCCAGGCTCTGCCGGAGTAAAGCTTCTTTGTCTGGTGATTACAGTTCAACTCTCTGAGTCTGGCAATGTGAATTTACCAATCAAGATGTGTGTTCTTTCCAATGCCTTGAGACTTCCCCCATAAATTAAGAATGACACAGTTAAAGAAGCAATTACAAAAAATTAAAAAGAAAATGTGTTCAGAAAGTTGTAGCAAAGGGGGGTGAGAAGGAGGTTGAACCTAGAACAGAAATGGGGATGGGGAAGGAATTTGACTACTACTAAACCCAGAGTAATGGTTTACGTACCCTACACCTACCCCAGTACTGCCTACCCTTGAAAGCTGCTTGTTCTTTGTGGAGTGAAATTACTTTATAGGTGACACTATGATCTTTCCTGAAGTACCTCTCTTTTGACATAGCACTTTTGAGAATTTCAGCATAGTCACTTGGCAAGATGTGCCCTACAGATTCTGTTTGTTTTTAGTCATAAGTATAGGTGGGCGATCAGTGCTTCCTCACCAGTTCCAGTGCTGCTGTGGATATAAGCAGCAAATTAACTAGTTTCTGACTACAGAAATAATTAATGGGGCACTGTGTATGTATAATAATTAATAATAGCTTTGTTTATTAAAACAGATATTTTAAAAAATCATAATTTGCTCTTTTCTCAGCGTGGCCAAAAGAAAATAGACTTGTGAAGTAGTGCATGAAAACTAGTAACATGGCATTTTTCCAGCCTTTGGGTCATAGGTGCTGGAATACGTGTATCTGAGCCAAACAACTGTTCTTATTAACATTAAAAACATTGAACACATTTCTAATAATAGACTTTGAAAATCTTTCTTTAAATCCATAAACCTTACATTTTGAGACTAAACTACTTGATACTTTCTTTAATTGGTGAAAAAGCTTCAGAGGGGTAGCCGTGTTAGTCTGTAATAGAAAAAACTTAAAAAAGAATGAATAGTCCTGCAGCACCTTAGAGACTAACAAAAAATGTAGCTGGTATTATGAGCTTTGAAGAAGTGGGTTGTGCCCATGAAAGCTCACGATGCCATCCACATTTTTTGTTGGTCTTTAAGGTGCTGCAGGACTATTCATGGTTTTTTAATTTTTTTCTTTAATTGGTGGTTGATCTTGACCTGAAAATTGTCTCCCTACTAAATATTTTTTTTAACAGACTCCTTTAGCTACAAAGATGTTCCTCTTTTTCTCCTTTTTCTAGAGGATGGATGGACTTCCTATTGCTTGTCTTCACTGGCTGCTCACACCATTTGTTCTGGCAAACTTCGTAACTCTTGGGCTCATTTGGACCTTTCCTCCTTATCCCATTCCATCAGTAGCACCTCTTCGTTTTCCTTCTTGAATGTCTTGAATGTAGAGGAATCCCTCCAGTTGCTCCCAGCTGCTGTGCGCAACCCAAATCAAGCCATCTTCACCGTGGATGTCAGGACAACAGAGGTACCAGCTATACCAGGGTTGTAGCAGGACCACTCTCTAAAAACAAGTGATGTATAGTTTTGTTATGAGCCATGTAGCTTTATGTAGATTCAGACTTGTGTAATTTTTACTTGTCTTAAAATATGTGAGATTTATGTATCCCAAATATAGCTTATAATTGGCAAAATACACACAAGACAAGATCAGCCACAACACTGATTTTCTGAGCCTTTTTCAATTGGAGTAGGGGAAAATAAAACTTCAGGGCAAACTTTAATACAAATTGTAACATGGAGTTCTCTGCGCTTAGTGCTGTATTCATTTTAGCTTATGGCCAGAGTATCTAGATGGCAGTTTAGGCTTTCCACATGCAGACACTGAGTGTCTAAAATGCTCTTTGTGGTGCAAAGAACCAAAGACACTGTGTGGTTAATGAACCTCTTGAAGGTCTGGAGCAAATAATTTTATTTAAAACAAAAAAAACTGGTGAGTGGGAGGCAACAATTGCAGCTGCAGTATGCTGAACTGTGGCTTGAAAAAGGGCCCTTTCATTGTGCCAACTGGATTATTTCATTGCAGTCAATTTAAAGGAACTGTAATTAAGTTAAAAGAAAGGGTTAGCTAATTGGATTTTGGATTTCTAGTTTTCAGGTTGCTGATTCACTGTTTCTCCTGTTAGATGTACCTAAAACTGTAGTCCTGTTTAGGATTTACTTGTAAATGTAACAATTTTATTCAGCAAGATGGTTTTATTTTCACAAGCCAATCAACTGTTGTATATGAGAAGGGGGGAAAAGAAAAGAAAAGCAATGTCTTGGTGTCATTTATCAGATAAGTGACTGAAGTAGTGGATTGTCAGAAAATCTAAACAGATTCTGGAATTCTACTGGGTATGAAGGGAAATATGTAGCGTGTTTCAGAATAAAAGTAGGCCCTGACATATTCAACTTCCATCGAGAGAAGATGCAACATAACGAAATACTAGCCTGGCCATCCAGTCGCAGAATTCAAATACAATTCTTATTGCATTTTTTTCCCTCTCTTCTAGATTCTCATTGCCAGTGACAAAGCCTGCAAGCTCCTGGGGTACAGTAGTCAGGAGCTGATTGGCCAGAAGCTGTCCCAGCTGATATCCAAATGTACTCGGGGTGTAGTGGAGGCCCTAGCAGAGGAACACATGGAGGCTGATGGATGTGCAGCTATGGTTTCTGGAACAGTGGTGTGTGAGATGGTCAAGCAAATAATGCCTTACAGAAGTACACTTGTGTGATAATTTCATCTTAACTCCTCAGTGTCATCTAGGCTGCCAGTACATCTCCCTAGGCTAGAGGTCACCTTTTGTCACTCTGTGACAGTGGGGACATTGCTTTTGCCTTTTGAATTCTGACTTATGAAGTCCATTTGGGAGATTTTTTTCCTTATGTCAACTTGTATAGTCAGGATGACTTGCTCAAATGAATTCATAATGGACACTAGATAGAGAATGCATGTTAATGGCTCAAGAAGGAACATTTAATACTAATGCAAGGTTCCCAAAGGCTGCCTCAATGTAATTTTTTTAAAAGTTCTTACATTGTCTTTCATGAATTAGAATAGTTATCAAAGTAGTGAAATGCCATGAAATATCCGAGGAAATATATGGAAAACCGCTTCACTGAACAATTGATATCTTGCCTTCAAGGGAGTGTAACAAATCATAAAGTAGGTGGAAATGTCTGAGAGAAATGTCTCAAAAAAAGCCTTTTGAACTGCTGTTGTTCACCAGGCTGTGTGCGCAAATATTCTGGAGGGTAAAATGAGCTCATATCCTCTCAGCAGGTCTGCTCTTTTTAAAGAGATATACGATACCAGGCCTAAAAACAAGTTTAGGGAGAAATGTGAAGGTTTGGTTGGCTGAGGCCTCAGGATAAAAATTAGCATTTTTGGCAGCTGTGCAACTCAATAGCTGCAATCAGATGTATTTTAGAGACTTTTTGTGATGTGGTGTAAATGCATAAACCCTTCCTGTTACAAAATTAGTAATGCTTAACATGAATAGGGCAGGGAGAATCGTGAGTAAACCTTATATGAAATAATTCTCTTATTTCAGAGGCCTCTATTCCAACAAGAAATGAAACTGGCATTTTTGCAGTTGAAATTAATAAAACTGCCATTGAAGTTGAGTCTGCTGGTTCATCTCCACTAATAGCCAAAACAGCAGCCTTTCAAGAAGAGCTATTTTAACTTACTGAGATTCCCGGCTATAAGGAATGCATCTTTCAATGTGTGGTGTTGGAGTATCACTTGAAAAAGGCATGCAAAAGTTGGGAACACGTTGAACTTTTTTCTGAGGCTGAAAAAAACAACATGGCATGTGTGATCAGTGAGCTATCTCAAATCTTCAGCCCTTTATGCGAAAGCCGTCTTTCTTGCAACAAAGCAAAGGCACTGGATATCACTGAGCTCTCCGTGTTGATTGTGCATGTCAGGGGTGGGGTTTAAAAACAAAGCTGTTCTTCAGGAACAGAGCAGTTTTAATATTACATGCTGTTTCAATGGCTGAGCAACTCAAATTCCTTTATGGGTGAGAGCATTTCAGCAAAGCTGCAGTATTGGAGATACAAATGTATAAATATGCAGCTTGCATATTGTATTAGGCATGCATTGAGCATGCTGTGATCTCATTGTTTGGAGTGTTGATGTGCATGCCTGTACACTGAAAGGGGAAATAGGGAATAAGTCAGATCTTGGGCTGCAGCCAAAGATCACCAAGTGTAGTGAAGGGGCAGGGTGTACAAATGCGTTGCTTTGTCTCCCATAATTGTTTGCTGGTCCAAGCTCCTTATTGTAATTTAGAACAGCCTCAAGAGTGTTGTAAATTAGTCCAGTTGCACATGTCCCCAAGAAGAGTAGGGTAACACTGACTAGAGAGTGCCTCATTGTGTGGTGTCAGCTGCTGTCTTGTTTTTTAATTTACATAAAAATAGGAAGTTTGATCTAATTATTCCTTTTGTCAGTGCCTTGTAAGGATAGTGGGGTTGCCCCAAGATGTCCACGTTGCTTCACTTGTAGTTCATCTCGGATATGACAGCTCAGCTTCGCTTTACAATCCTGTCGTCCTGCCTGGAACTGTCCGTCAAACTCCCTGTGGTACAATGGAGGTTCCTGTGTAACTGAATGTTTTGGAGCGTACAAGAGGAACTGTGTTTTTTCACTTTGCCCCCATCCGAAGAATTACTAGAAAGATCCTTTATCTTGCATTTCTAATAGTAAGAGAGACACATCTCAGACCAGTTATTGAGCTCTTGTTGGCCTGAAGCTGTTGGCAGGTAAAAAGAGACATGCCAGTTGTGCTGTATTTAATGCTGATTCCTATTAACAGGTAGATGTTATAGACCGCAGCAATGAGAAGATCCCTGTCTCAGTCTGGATGAGGAGAATGAGAAGCGAGGAAAAGTGGTGCTGTGTGGTTGTGCTGGAACCGGTGGAAAAGCTCTCTGCCTCTGTTTCCTTCACAAGTGATGTGAGTGTTCTTTTCTCTTAGTCACACAACGTGACAGCCATTTGACATAACAGAGCTTTTGTACAAGTGAGGGAGTCTTAGAAACCTGAACAGACAATGCAGTACTCATGAATATCGAAGCTGTATGTTGCACGGGGGAAGTGTGGGTGGACTCTGCAAGTTTCTCCCACGTAGCTCTGCAAGTTCATCTCAATCTTCACCTGCACTTTCTACCATGATCAGCTGAGTGGCCTTTCCTCAGGGACACTTTGCAGTGGAATGGATAATTCACCGGCAGTACTGTAGTGGGCCTAGTTGTAAATCTTTGTGTACAAATGCTTTGTGCTGGGGAAAATTCTGGGGGAAATGCAGATTCTGTTTTTCCATTTGCCTGGCATGGATTTTAGCTACAAGGTAGCGGTTTCCATGCATGAAAATAGTGTCAGTGGCACGCTGTACTACGCCACATCTGCTCACCGGGTGAATGGTTGTTATTGGCATTGTCTCTCTTCATGTGTACTTGCAGACATGTGGTTTGATATTAGCATAAACTGCTGTTTGGGAATGGTGTGGTCTGTGGTTAAATCCGTTAAAACATTACAATTACAATGGCCATGTCAACTTTTTTTAAGGGAGAGATTATATCATGTGACCTTCTTTTTGCTCACCTTCATGGTTACACGTCCTTGGAAGAAATAGTGGGGCATGACATAACAGACCTGATTCCTTCTCTTCAAATCCCTCCTCCTGGCAAGAAAATTCCAAAGGTACTGTATGGTCTAGCAACGAAACTGTTCCTTGCCTTCTCCCTTGTGGTATAAATACTGCACAGTCTTCATATTTCATATGCATAGGGCTTCACTAGTTGGATAATAAAAAAGAGCCTCTGGTGGCAGATTGAGCACCAGTCTCCTGATAATGGCTATAGAGGTGTTGCCTGCTGTTCAGGTGCTTCCTAGCTAGGTAATGAGCCAGGGCTTTCACTGCAGGCTCTCTGCTAGTGAAGTAACACATCACCCCACACCCAGCCCGCGAAAGCTTTCCTGCGTATACTGTAATGGAAAAAAAAGTGTGTCTTTTTTTAGAATCTGAAGATCCAGAGATCTGTGTGTCGAGCCAGGGAGGGCACGTCGTTTCCTGTCAGTTTAAAGCTGAGGGCTAGTTTTCCTGATGAGGACCAAGTCCCAGTGATTGAGGATGGACTCCTACAGCAGTGCAAGACAGGATCTTGCACTGACTATTCTTACTCCGCCACTCTCTGGGTTTTCACCACCATCAGTGGGCTTATCACACTCCAGCCAGATGGAACCATCTATGGCATCAACAACAGTTTTGCTTCAATTCTCTTTGGATATGAGAGAAAGGAGCTGCTGGGAAAGGTGAGGCCTGCATCCTTGCCCCTGCTATTCCCCAAAATGATTGGTGTGTCTTAATGAGCTCAAGTTTATCAGCAAAAGAATCCATTTCGCTTGCTGTGTTAGAACTGCTATAAGTGTGGGGTGGTTGTTGGCACATAATTAACTGGTGAATAAAGGACAAGAACAAATGTTAAGGATGCGGGAGCAGACTGTCACCTCCCACCCTCCATCACTGTTGTGGCTCACGTTTGTCTGACTTCTAGCAAGGGTCAAATTGAATTGCTTTCTGCACCAGCACAGGTTATCACCATCTGTCACCAACCAGTGAGGAATCAGGGTGGTTCATAATGTAGTACTCTGTATTTTAGAACATCACCTTCCTGATCCCTGGTTTCTATAATCACATGGAAAGAATTGATTACTCCTCCTTGCCATTTCCCCCTCTCGATGACTGCATGAAGACAGAAAATGGAAGAACCTCTGGAGATGTTAAAAGAGCTCAGCTGAGAGACTGTTGTATCACAGACAGGAGTGAAGGTAAAGTGACCTGAGGTGGGAGAAGCTATGAAAATGAGTATGTGTGCTATGGAAAGCACTGGCGTTCTGTATAATTGAAATAATCAATTTCATTGCATGGATGGTGATTTTATTTCTACTTCCCTCTGCATTTCTAATGGCAAGAAACCAAAGAACATGCCAGCTCAGAAATTAACAATACCAAGAATAAATAATACTTTACGTTTACAAACTTCCTTTATTTCCTCGGTGAGCTTAAAGCACTTCAAAATGTCTGACATATAACTGTCTTGACTGAGTTGTCGGCATGCAGAAGTCTTCTGTATTAGTGTTTTAAAGGAGAGCCTTAATATTGGTTAATCAATATTTGGAGCCTTGCTGGTTGGTTTGTTAAGAGGACAGATTGCTGATGAGTCAAGTATATTTTGGTGCAATCCTGTTCATTTTCAAAGAATGGGCCCACGCTTCTTTTCCCCTGAACACAGTGGGAACAAAGAAAAAACGGGTTTTGTTCACGCTTTCCAGGCCTCTCTTTCCAGCCAGGGCCCTGTCCACAAGAAGCTCTTTCTCTCTAGGCTTCCTTGCTGTCAGTGTTTCTGTGCCTTTCTCATGGCACACAGCTACATTCCAAACAATGCCACAACCACTGCATGTGAAATCTGTTCCCAAGGATATTCTTCTTCTTCTCTCTGAGTTAGTTCTTGTTCAGGCCTTCTGTGTGGCCTGTGCTTTGGATGGTGGCTTGTATTGTTTCAGTTATCTTATTCCTTAAATGAGCTTAATTGCTTCAGTCAGAATTCAGGACAGCTGATATGCCCTTTAGCAGTCTGTGATTGTTTATGAAGCAAAAACACACTTGTTGTTGTAACTCACACATCTGCTGGGTGTGGTTTACTATCCCATGTAGTGGCACCTAGACCACTTACAGAGAGAAAGAATGAGTGTGCTCTACAGCCTTAGCTGAGGGTACAGCTAGACTGAGGGGGGCTTTCGGGATAACAGAGGTATCCCGAAAAAACTCCGCCGCGTCCAGGGAACACATTTGCTCTTTCGCTTTTTTTTGTGGAAGAGCAAAAGCGCTCTTTCAGAAGCCCCTGTATTCCTCATTCCACAAGGAAGAAGGGGGCTTTCAAAAGAGGGTTTTTTTTTTCCAAAATTTGGCCTTGTCTAGACGGGCCAAATGTCAGAAAAGCCTCTTCCAACAAAAGTATTGGAAAAAGATACGCAAAATGCATTCTGTATTTTGCATATCTTTTTCCAACAGATCCTCGCAGTCTAGACGTACCCTGTGAGGCACCTGGCATTTGGTTCAAGCAGTAGAGGCTCATGCTCTAAGCTCCAGAAATCCCAGGTTTGGTTTCATATGTTGTCAACTAGCAACATCCTCCAACATAAGTCAACTACACAAAAGCAGAAGTATCTTAAAATGACAGAAGAATTATCAGTAGAGTTTTCATGTTGCAGAATGCATCTGTGAGCTGAATACAACGGGTGGAAGAAGCAAACAATTTATCAAATTGCTGTAAAGCATGGTCAGTCTGTTTGTTGGCACAGTTAAAATTCTAGTTCAACAAAAGATCTCTTGTTAATGTTTTGGTTAGTTAATTTTACTATTTAGCAGAGCTGTTTAAAATAATAGCACCTGAGTTACAGCAATTTGCCAAATTCCTTGCTTTTTCGTACGTTGAAATCAGAGCTGTATTTCCAAAGTCATAGTCCACATCTTCCAGAATGAGCTCCTTCTGAGAAATAGCTATGCAGTGGCAAATACCACTGAGATAACTCTCTGCTGGAAACAGTGGTGAGTATTTATGGAAATTCATGTTTAATATGCTTAAATGCTTTTATCTAATACATGTGAGGTTACTGCAATCTAAAGTATGCTTGCTAATTGCACTGTTTTTCTTGTAGCAAATTCTTAAGGTATGTGGCTATATTGTACATGATTCTTTTTGAAGAAGAAAAGGAAAGTAGGATGGTTTTGGTTACTATGTTCAGCAAACTTCTAGCTGTCACTGATGCACACAACCATTCTAGAAGAATCCTTATGTTTGAAATTACCTCAGTATAAGCAAGGCTGCTTTCTCTGATTACATTTCAGAAGTGTGTCTTCCCACCTGCTCTGTTTTGTCTGTTTTATTCCCTTTCATAGAACATCAGAACTGGAAGGGACCTTGAGAGGTCATTGAGTCAGTCCCCTGCCCTCTTAGCAGGACCAAGCACTGTCTGAATCATCCCTGATAGATATCTCTCCAACCTGCTCTTAAATATCTCCAGAGATGGAGATTCCACAACCTCCCTGGGCAATTTATTCCAGTGCTTAACCACCCTGATGGGTAGGTAGTTTTTCCTAAGGTCCAACCTAAACCTCCCTTGCTGTAATTTATGCCCCTTGCTTCTTGTCCTATCATCAGATGCCAAGGAAAACCATTTTTCTCCCTCCTCCTTGTGAAACCCTTTTAGATATTTGAAAACCATTATCATGTTCCCTTCTCAGTCTTCTCTTCTCTAAACTAAACAAGGCCAATTCTTTCACTCTTCCCTCATAGCTCATGTTTTCTAGACCTTTCATCATTTGTGTTGCTCTTCTTTGGACCTTCTCCAATTTCTCCACATCTTTCTTGAAATGTGGTGCCCGGAACTGGACACATTACTCCAAATGAGGCCTCATCCGCATACAATTAGAGCAGAAGAATGACTTCTCATGTCTTGTTTACAACACTCCTGTTAATGCCTCCCAGAATCATGTTTGCTTTTTTTGCAACAGTGTCACACTGTGGTCCACTATGACCCCTATATCCCTTTGTGCAGGACTCCTTCTTAGACAGTTGCTTCCCATTCTGTGTGTGTGAGACTGATTGTTCCTTCCTAAGTGGAGACTTTGCATTTGTCCTTATTAAACTTCATCCTGTGTACCTCAGACCATTCCTCTTGTTTGTCCAGATCATTTTGAATTTTGACCCTGTCATTTGCAAACTTAATAATTGTACTCTCTATGCCATTGTCTAAATTGTTGATGAAGATGTTGAACAGAACCGGTCCCAAAACAGACCCCTGTGGAACTCCACTTGTTATGCCCTTCCAGCAGGATTGTAAACCATTAATAACTACTCTCTGAGAATGGTTATCCAGCCAGTTATGCATCCACCTTATAGTAGTGCCATCTAGGTTGTATTTCCCTAATTTATTTATAAGAAGGTCATAGGAGACTGTGTCAAATGCCTTACTAAGGTCTAGGTATACCACGTTCACCGCTTCTCCCTTATCCACAAGGCTTGAGATCCTATCAAAGAAAGCTATCAGTTTCGTTTGACATGATTTGTTCTTTACAAATCCATGCTGGCTGTTACCTATTACCTTATTATCCTCCAGATGTTTGCAGATGAATTTCTTAATTACTTGCTCCATTATCTTCCCTGGCATGGTCCATAGTTTCCTGGGTTGTTCTTATTTTCCTTTTTATAAATAGGCATCAGATTTGCTTTTTTCCAGTTTTCTGGAATCTCTCCTGTCTTCCATGATTTTTCAAAGATGATAGCTGAAGGCTCAGATACCTCCTCTATCAGCTCCTTTAATATTCTAGGATGCATTTCATCAGGCCTTCGTGACTTGCAGACATCTAACTTTTCTAAGTAATTTTTAACTTGTTCTTTTTTTTAACTTCTAAACCTACCCCATTTCCACTAGCAATCACTATGTTAGGCTCCAGTCACCATCAAACTTCTTGGTGAAAACCGAAACAAACACATTGTTAAGCACCTCTGCTGTTTCCATGTTTCCAGTTATTGTTTCTCCCTCTTCACTGAGCAATGGGCCTCCTCTGTCCTTGGTCTTCCTCTTGCTTTTAATATATTTGTAGAACATCTTGTTACCCTATATGTCTCTAGCTAGATTGAGCTTGTTTTGTGCCTTTGTCTTTCTAATCTTGCCCCTGCATACCTGTGTGGTTTGCTTATATTCATCCTTTGTAATCTGATCCAGTTTCCACTTTTTATATGATTCCTTTTTGATTTTTAGATCATATAAGATCTTCTGGTTGATCCAAGGTGGTCTCCTGCCATACTTTCTATCTTTCCTGCACAATGGAATAGTTTGCTTTTGGGCCCTTAATAATGTCCCTTTAAAAAACTGCCAACTCTCTTCAGTTCTCTTTCATTCTGTTCTTTTGCCTTTCTCTCTATAACAGCTGCTCTCTGGTACCAAATCTGTATGTATGGCTGAGGATCAGTGGCTTTTGAAAAGTGCTGTTGTTGTCTGTTAATAACTTAGAGCTTTCCTTTTGAAAGCAAACCCATGACCTCCATTGTAGATTCCTTCTGTTAGTCCAGTGGACTTGACTAATAGAATTACTTCCAAATGCTGGTGGTTTGGCTGTTCTAGATAGCATGTGCTTCTCAGCATACATTTATTCAGAATCCTCACAGGTTCTCATTATAACTTTGTCTTCATTATCTCCGACTTTTTTAAAAGTATTTTCATTCTGTGTGAGCATTTTCCTTGTTGGGTCTTTGATGCAAAGATAGATGGAAAAATTTTAAGGAGCATCTGAGCATAATACAACCTTTGTGGTCAAACATGACCTTGTGTGTGTAGTGTACAGGTGAGATGTAACTTAGAAATTAAGCGAAACAAAGTCTTAACTTAAAGTGCTTCACAGAGCTGACTTCCCTACAGTAAATCTTAGATTTATTTCATGTTGCAATCCAAGACAAAGGACTCTGATTTCTCCTTTTCTGCAAACTGTAGTGGTTCAAATGATAGCTTATGCTTGAGTATTTGGGTACTACACATTTGGTAAGCCATTAAGGACTAAATTAGCCATTAAGGGCCAAACTCCAGTGGAGTTATGCCAGCAGAGAACTTGGTCCTAAATAATACCTTTAGAGAGCTGAGATGAGTGAACTACTCTGTGTTGGTCATTTGCATGGCAAATGGCAACTGTTTGAGGACTCTCAGTTAATTGGCTTCACACTGCCTTCTAGGTCTTGTCATTGTCCTCTGGTTCCTTTTTGGATGTGTTGACTGGAATCAAAGGATTTGGTGGACAGTGCTTTGTCTTCACCAGAGTCTGGGAGGAACTTTTCTAATTTACCATCTAGACTTGGTCACTTTCGATCTTCAGTGTGTAGCTGTACATAGCCTAGTTTAGCTTCATACAGTTTTGGCAATATCTGTTTAATTTATTTCAGACGCATCCTCACTCACATTCTGATTCCCTTTGGATCTTTTTGCCCTGTACCAGAGCCCTGTTTTCTGTTCTCTGAGTCATTCCTTAAACGTTTTGAGCTTTGTTCTTGTTCTTATTTCTATTTTAGATGTGGAGGTTGGGTGAATTCAGGTTACTGTAGCAAACTGAGCTTCAGGTTTTTTCCCTTGATTTTTGGACTGGTTTGAAATAACTTTTGTTTAACATCAGTGTAAATTCTCTTGTATTGCATTTGTTGTACGCTTTCCTTGGGGATCTGAGCACGGGCTAGATTCACTGTCCCAGGTAAATCCAAAAGTAATGCTCGGGTTCTTCACCCAGCCAGTGGTTTCAGGGCTGCTGCTTTTCTTCTGTTTTTTATTCCACCTATGTGTTGGATGCTTTAGCATGCTTCTCTGGGAAGGTAAGTTGTGACTCGTTGTCACCTGCTCTTTAAACTCTTCAGCACTAGAGTCAGAGCTGGGCTATTCCCAGGCTTATGGAGCTATGAAAGCTGACATATCTGCATTAAAGACTAAATCTGAAGAATTGTCTCATCTTGTTTGGTACAGGGGCCAGCCACTTGCTTGCTGGAGATGCAGTCCTCCTGCTACATGAGAAGCAGAAATTAGCAAGGAGCCAAGCCAAAGAGATTTTCACGAGAGCAGAGACCCAGCTGGATGGTGGGAGCAATGTGCCACCTGCTCTCTCATCATCTGCAGTGACATCCACACATTTCCGTGGGTAGGTTTTATAGGTGCACTGTCACAACTGCCATAGACCAAACCAATTAGCAACAGTTGCAAGAAATACTTTTTCATTATTTGTAAAACTGAACTGTGAGGGGTCAGGAGAGAATTAGCGTCCTGAATTTGGTTTAGTCTGCACTAGGTCAGGAACAGAGCTAAAGAAGTGTTTAAACACAGTTCTAGCTAAACCAGTTTCTAACACTGCTTGGTTCCATTCATGCTATCCCCAGAAACTGTTCTGGAAACTAGTCTCGCTGGAACTGTGGTAAACAGTGTTCCCTCTTTCTGAGTATCGCTATATGTCATGTCAAAGTCTAAATAATAAGATGGGTGAACTAGAGTGCCTTGTATTATATGAGCATATTGAAATAATAGGCATCACAGAAATGTGGTGAAGTAAGGTTATGGGGGACAGTAATACCAGGGTACAAAATATATCAGAAAGACAAAAAAGGTTGTGCTAGTAGAGGAGCGGCAGAAAACTGGAAAAGGGGAAATATAGTGCCTATCTATAAAAAAGGAAATAAGGACAACCCAGGGAATTACAGATCAGTTGGCTTAACTGTATCTGGAAAGATAACGGAGTAAATAATTATCAATCAATCTGCAAACATCTAGAAGATAAGAAGGCAATAATTAACAGTCAGCATGGATTTGTCAACAACAAATTGTATCAAACCAACCTGATATCTTTCTCTGACAGAATAATAAGCCTTGTGGATGGGCAAAGTGGTAGACACAGGACCGGACTAAGGGGTGGGCTAGCCGGGCAGCTGCCCAGGGCGCCAACCTACGGGGGGCACCTGGCTCCTGGCGGGCTGCAGTGGCCGCCCGGGGAGGGGGCAGTGTTAACCCCCGCAGCACTGGCCCGCAGGGCCCTGCACGGCCAGGCGCAGGCCGCCCCGGGCTGCGCGCCATCGGTGGTGGCTGGGCCGACTGGGCAGTGCATGCGCCGTGCGTCTGCCCACACGCCCCAGGGGCGGGCCCGCGCATGTGTCGGCGCCCGGGGGCGGCGCTGTGTGGCTGGGGCCCAGGGCGCCAAAATGGCTCGGGCCAGCCCTGGGTAGACATAGTATATCTTGACTTCAGTAAAGCTTTTCATACTGCCTCACATGACTATAAACAAATTAGGGAAATGCAACCAAGTTGAAGTTTCTGTAAGGTTGGTGCAAAACTGGTTGGAAAACCATTTCCAGAGAGTAGTTATCAGTGGTTCACAGTCATGCTGGAAGGGCATAATGAGTAGGGTTCTGTTGGCTTCTGTTCTGGATCCAGTTCTGTTCAGTATCTTCATCAGTGGTTTAGATAATGGCATAAAGAGTACCCTTATAAAGTTTCTATACGATGCCAAGTCAGGAGGGGTTGCAAGTGCTTTGGAGGATAGGATTGAAATTCAAAATGACCTGGACAAAGTGGACAATTAGTCTGAGATAAATAGGATGAAATTCAATAAGGACAAATGCAAAGTGCTCCAGTTAAGAAGAAACAATCAGTTGCACACATGCAAATGGGAAACGGCTGCCTAGGAATGAGTACTGGGGAGAGGGATCGAGCACAAGCTAAATATGAGTCAACAATGTGACACTGTTGTAGGAAAAGCAAATGTTCTGGGATGTATTAGCAGGAGTGTCATAAGTAAGACATGAGAAGTGATTCTTCTGCTCTTCTCTGTGCTTATCAGGCCTCAACTGGGGTATTATGTCCATTTCTGGGTGCCACATTTCAGGAAAGACATGGACAAATTGGAGAAGGTCCAGAGAGGAGCAACACAAATGATTAAAGGTTTAGAAAACATGATCTGTGAGGGAAGATTGAAAGAACTGGTTTGTTTAATCTTGAGAAGACTGAGAGGAGACAGGATAACCATTTTCAGATACCTAAAAGGTTACCACCAGGAGGAGAGAGAAGAATTCTTCTTCTTAACCTCTGAGACTAGGACAGGAAGCAATGGCCATAAATTGCAGTAAGAAAGATTTAGGTTGGACATTCGGAAAAAATTCCTAACTGTCAGGGTGGTTAAGCCCTGGAATAAATTGCTTAGGAAAGTTGTGGAATCTCCTTCAGTGAAGATTTTTAAGACTGGATTTTATACATACCTGTCAGGAATGCATTAGTAGGAGTATTGCAAGCAGGTTGTGGAAGTGATTATTCTCCTCTATTTGGCAGTGGTGAAGCCACAATGAACCAGCCCTCGGTGCACATGGTCCGGGTGACACATCTGGACACAGTACTCCATATGTGACCCAATTTCAGAATTGGGCAAACTGGTTAAACTATAGTGATGAACAATATTGTCAGACACACAGATGAACATAATTTGATGGGAAAGAGTCAACATGGTTTTTGCAATGGGAAATCATGCCTTACTAATCTGCTAGAATTCTTTGAGGGGATCAGCAAGGATCTGGACAGGGGGGATCCAGTGAATATAGTGTACTTAGATTTCCAGAAAGCCTTAGACAAAGTTCCTCACCAAAGGCTCTTAAGCAAAGTCAGCTGTCACAGGATAAGAGGGAAGGTCCTCTCATGATTGATAACTGGTTAAAAGTCAGAAAACAAAGGGTAGAATAAATAGTTTTCAGAATGGGGATAGGAAAATACCATTGTGCCCCGGGGTCTGTATTGAGACCAGTCCTATTCAACATACTCATAGATGATCTGAAAAAAAGGGGTGAAAAGTGAGGTGGTGAAATTTGGAGATGATACAAAACTACTCAAGATAGTTAAGAACCAAGCAGACTGTGAAGAGCTTCAAAAAGATCTCACAAAACTGGGTGACTAGGCAACAAAATGGCAGATGAAATTCAGTGTGTATAAATGCAAAGTAATGCACATTGCAAAATATAATCTCAAGTGTACATATAAAATGATGGGGTCTAAATTAGCTGCTACCAATCAAGAAAGAGATCTTGGCATCATTGTGGATGGTTCTCTGAAAACATCCACGCAGTGTGCGGCGGCAGTCAAAAAAACAAACAAAATTTTGGGAATCATTAAGAAAGGGATAGAGAATAAGACAGAATATCTTATTACCTCTATATAAATCCATGGTACACCCATGTGTTGAATACTGTATACAGATGTGGTCTCTTCATTGGAAAAAAGATATCTTGGGATTGGAAAAGGTTCAGAAAAGGGAAACAAAAATGGTTAGGGGTATGGAATATCTTCCATATCATGAGAGATTACTAAGACTGGGACTTTACAGGTTGGAAAATAGACATTCAAGGGGGGATATGATAGAGGTCTATAAAATCATGACTAGTGTGGAAAAAGTGAATAAGGAAAAGTTATTTACTTATTTCCACAATATAAGAAGTAGGGGTCACAAATGAAATTAATAGGTAGCAGATTTAAAACAAACAAAAGGGAGCATTTCTTCATGCAGTGCACAGTCAACCTTTGGCACTCCTTGCCAGAGGATGTTGTGAAGGCCAGGACTTTAATAGGGTTCAAAAAGAGCTAGACAGATCCATGGAGGTTAAATCCATCAATGGCTATTAGCCAGGATGGGTAGGAATGGGGTCCCTGGCCTCTGTTTCTCTGGAGGTGGATGACAGGGGAGGGGTCACATGAGGATTCCCTGTTGTGTTCCTTCCCTCTGGGGCATCTGCTATTGGCCACTGTCGGCAAGACAGGATACTGGGCTAGATGGACCATTGGTCTGACCCAGTGTGGCTGGGCTTAGGTTTGTGTGTTCTTTGTTCACTTAGTGCCTAGTCTTCACATAAGAAAGTCAGACCAGGGGTCTCCACATGCTGCCCTTGCCTGCTGACCCCCTGCAGCTCCTATTGGTCAATAACGGAGAACCCTGGACAGTGGAAGCTGTGGGGTCGGTGCCTGTAGATGAGGGGCAGCACATGGAGCCACTGCTGTACATGCCAGATGCTTTCAGGCAGCCTAGCTGTGTCTGCTGCATCTCTTTAGATCTGCCTTTTCTCTTTTCTTTTTGCTATAGGAATAATAATTCTACATAAACAATGCATGTTAAATACAATTCTGTTTAAGTATAGACTCTAAAAATTTTTATCTGCACAGTTTCTAATTTTAACTTGAGTTAGAATTGCTACTGCCTTTGTAAATTTACGGTAATCTAAAGAACATTTGTATTGCCATGATAAAACTGTATATAGCAATTATATCTGGGAACCCAATGAAGATCTTTCATTAACATATGTCCTGCCAGGTGGTTGTTTTCATTTCACTGTGTCATATTCACTCTTACTCTAAATCTGTTTCTATTGGAACAATATTTAGCAGCCTATTCCATATGCTAACTTTAGCCACTGCTTTGCATTAAGATTTGGATTTGCCATGAGCTGGGAAGTCTGCACCAAGAGTTTCCTCCTGAATCTTAAACAGACCAGTGCAAGTTGTAAATGATCAAACAGTTCCAGGCTGCCTGTATATCAGTGCATTCTTTCTCATTCTCTTCTGGCCCTGACATGCATGATACGTTTGAATCCCTACAGCGTGGACTGCATTGCTGCTGGTGGCCTGCCAGCCACTGATGAACAGCCATTGCCTGAGAGCCAGCAAGAGGAAATCTTCACTGTGACGGAAACTGCAAAACCGAATAACTCGTCCCAGAGCCTCTCTGCAGCAGGTGCTCTCAAACCGTCTGACCCAAAGCAGTCTGTTTTAGGTCAGAACACAGAAGTCCCAGTGAGAGTGTGTAACGGTCCAGTAGCATCCGAGACTCTGCAGGTGAACATTGATGTAACTGGTGGCTTGTCTGACTTGCTGCAGGAGGAATATAATGTCCTTGTGAATTTAGATAGACAGTTGGGCTCTGGATTACCACATGATGAAACTATGAAGTGTCAATCTTCCACTGAACCTCTGGGAAAGGCTGCTTCAGTACTGGGCTCTCAGATGCCTGTTCCCTGCAGATTAGAAGATAGTCTAGAAACAGAGACCAGTGATTTGAATAGACCTTTGTGTGATGTTACCTGTCTCTCCTTGGGGACACCAACTCTAGATGAACCGCAATGTGGGGCAACTTCTTACTGCAGACAAAATGTGCAAGCCCATGTGATTACAGAGCAGTTCACAAACACAAGCTCAATGAGTGGGACAAGAAACGCCAGCTTTGAGCAGGTAACAATAGACAGCTCCAGACTGAGCAATTGTTCATCCTTCCTTCCTGTTGGAAGGAGTAATATCCAAGATGTTTGTTCGGGAAGTCTAGCTTGTGATGCCTCTACTCTGGGGGCCTCCAGTACTTTGAACAAATCGCAAGAACCAGGCACTGAGGTGAATTGTGTTTGTGATGGCCTTAGTGAGCTGAATGTCAGCAATGGCACAGAGTTGACTTCAGCCAGTTGTTCAGATGCTACGTCAGATCTTCCATGGACACCCTTGCCCAGTGTAATGAATAGTGACTTAGATGTCGGCAGCCTCCTGGCCCGGAAGACTAGCTCCTCTACAAGTGAACAGGATGAGCCCCCCTTGAATAGCCCAAAGGGTGAGCAGGGGTGGGTGAACTCCAGCAGACATTTGAAAAACGCTCAACAGGGTTCCTCCAGAGCATCTCCTTCAGTGCCTAAAAGTGCTGCAGAGAACACAGGGGATCCTCTGAGCGGAAGCCCTCTGAACAGTGATATGAATCCCCAAGAAGACAGTCTGCTGTCCAAGCAGCAGAACTTAGAAATGCAAGTAACATCCACCCCCGTGAAACCAGAAGCTAAATTCTCTCCATCAGTTCCTTTGCTTACCTCTGAAATCCTGGAAGGCAGCTATGCTGGGAACTGCTATCACAGAGACGGCTCCCGGCTAAGTAAGTTTAAACCAGTGACCGGTTCTGACCCTCTGAAGCTCTTGGTTGGACACTTGTTTTTCCTTCCTGAAAGAATGAAATTTTTTCTGGGATGGAGGGTGGGAGGAGGATTTGGAGTTGGAGGAGGAGAGAGGTTCATCTGTGGGCCAGTCTATTTTCATTGTCCAAATGGAGTGAAATGTAAAGTAAGTAACATACATGCTGAAGAGTAAATTTCTCTTAAAATCCATTGGTTTAATAATCTCAGTGGTGGTCAAAAGACAGTTAGTCTTGTGGGAGGTGGGTCCAGATATTTCATGTGACACGTCCCTTTAACTGGAAAGCAGCTTGCATTTAATACAGCACCCGAGTTGTATGCTCAGAGACCTTTCACACACTGCTGATGTGCAGATCCCATTTACCCTCTGACAGGCCTTTGTGCGAACCTGCCGCTTCTAAGGGTGCACTCACTGCTCTTCTGTGGGTGGTTATTGAAAGAGTCTCTAGAACAGTGGTACTCAACCTTTTTTAATTCGCGACCCCCAGGGCCGGGGGTAGAAAAGGCAAAAAAAGCACTGGGAATATTTTGTTGCGGCCCCTTTAATTTAAAGCGCCAGTCCACACCCCTCCCCCTCCCCCGCTCCCGCTGTGCATACGTCGGGCGCCAAGCCGGGAAAACAAAATGGTGGCTGGTCCGGTTCAAAGCTCTGCAACCGCACAGGAAGACAGCTGTGACCCCCAAGGGGGTTGCGACAACACTTGCACTGGTGGCCAGCTGGGCCGACAGCCACTCCAGGCCTTAGGGTTGCCAGGTGTCCGGTTTTGAACCAGACAGTCCAGTATTTGAGCTTTCAGTTGGGGAAACAAATTGAGAAAATAGAAATGTCCGGTATATTCTAGCTAAGATGTAATTTAGATTGTGATGTCATGTCAAGTGTGTCCGGTATTTTTGTTGAAACCATCTGGCAACCTTACTGGGCCCTGGGGCAAAGTTTTGAGGGAGAGGGGGGCTGGCTCTGTGTCCCTGGAAGGGGCGGGGTCTCAGGTGGAAGGGGCAGGGCCAGGGCAGCCCAACCCCCAGCCTTCAGAGCCATACGGGGTGGCAAGTCAAAGGGGGCAACAGCAGCAATGGCCAAAGCTCCGGGCCTTGGGGCAACTTCCCTCTTGGCTCCCCCGTCAGCAGGCTGCTGATGGCCAAACCCTTAGTCAGATTTCACTCAGTTCTTACTGGAGTCACTGGGAGTTCTCTGAGTTGGGGTCTCAGCGTTTGGCCCTACAACAGAGCATCTCAAACTGCAAATTGGGAGTGCGAGTTAGGAAGCTGGCCTGAATGCCACTTGCTTCTTCCCCGTATTCCCTGCTGACGTGGCCTGCCGGCCGGGGTTTATGTTTCGGAAGGTGTGCTCTTCGAAGTGAAGCGTGTAGAACTGCAGGACCCTGCAGCTCTCTTCTGCGTCTGGGTGGCGAGAGACCTCCTCCAGAGCCAGAACGCAGCAGCCCGCAGGACTCAGCTTCTACTCTCCAGTCTGGCCAGTTCCTCCCCGTCCGTGGTGGAGCTCTCTGCGCTCAGCCTGGGAGAAGTGAGTGTCTCTGCTGTCTCTTAGTGCAGGAGCAGCCAACCTGTGACTCGAGCTGCATGGGGCTCTTCTGTGGGTAAAGTGCAGCTTGCAGGGCCCCACCCCCACCCCTCGTCATTTTCCTTCTACCAGACTGGGGGAGAGCTTGAGGCTTCTGCCGTATGGTAAGGCAGTGGGAGCAGGGCTTCGGGTTGAGATGACTGGTGCCTGCTGAGTGCGAGGGGGCACAATTTACAGGTTCGCTCCCCCTCATCACGATAGTTTGAGTCACAACCTCCAGGTGCAGCTTCTCCCTACAGCTGCCAGGCGTTTGTTCCTCACGGAGAGCCAGCAGCAGGTCCCTCCCATGGGCCTGGTACTCCAGGCCCTCCTTCCCTGCAAGGCCCTGGCAGGCAGGGCCCAGCTGTCGAGCTTCTGAAGATTGTCGGTCGGATGCAGCTCAGAGGGTCAGTAAGTTTGGCCACCCTGACTTTACGTTTGAAAATGCTTTTCCGCTCTTGCTGTGTCCTTCTCAGGGGGAGCTGAAGTGAGGTTTTTGATGTCATGTGTATGCAGGAAGTATTTAACTGTCTTGAAAGGAACAACACATGGTAGTTTTACCCGGTCATCTGAAGAAGTGGGCTGTGCCCACGAAAGCTCATGATACCATCTACATGTTTTGTTAGTCTATATAGTGCTACCAGACCATTTGTTGTTTTTTAAGTTTATCCTGTACAGACTAACTCAGCTACCCCCTGAAGCTAGTTCAGCGTGGTGAATCTTGTGACAATAACAGCTTTGAGTTGAAATAACACATTTTCACAACTACTGTGAAAAAGCATCTTCCCCTAACTCCCTTAATTCTTTATAATATTTCTTGCTCATTGATTCACTTCAGTTTTTTGGTGTCTCTTTTTTCTTACTTCAGGTGATCAGGACAAGGCCATTGTTTGAAAATTCCCAAAGAGCTGAAGAGCTGGAAAGTTTGAGGGCATGTGAGGGAGAATATGCAAAGAAATACGACACCATCTGTCTCATTGGAAAAGGAGCTTTTGGCTTTGTCTGGACTGCCAGATGCAAGAAAGATAAGAAGGAGGTTAGGGAGGAAAATTTCTTTAATTACTCTCATAGGTTTTTTTTAATAATATGACCATTTATTGCAAGAGCATTAGTCTATGATGAAATGTCAATTTCTGGCTACCAAAACCACAAAATTTAAATCTGAAGGTTTTAGCTCTTTTGTATGTTTGTTTTTTTTAAAAAGTAACTGAGAGGTAGTGACACTGATGTAATAAAAAGAATAATGTATCCGTTTCAGAGAACCTATGGCCAGCCTCATCTTGTGACTAGTAATGGTTCTGTGTCTAATTCAGCTCACAAAGTCTGAAAGAAATGGGACTGCAGCTCTTAACAGTGTTGTAGAATTAAGTAATCAGTAAGCAGAGAGGCTAAACTGCAAATGATGGCTCAGATCCTGCAGAAATGTAGGCGTAAGCTTAAGCTTTTACACACTGTGAAGTAGACTCATTAAAGTCCCGGGGCCCTAGTTTTGATCTGTGGGTGAAGTTTTACAGAGTTCAGTGAACCCGGTGAAAGCAAAATGGGGAGATGTATGTTAAGAGCAACAGATGCAGTTGTGCAGCCCATCTGTTGAGTTTCATGAGTGTTGGATAGCTCTTAAAGTCCACTTGTCGGTATATTCAAGGGGCTGCAGTCAGTGTAGGTCTGGCTTTTTTAACTGTCAGCAGCTTTCTGGGTTTGCTGGCAGTGGCCTTTTAGTAAACTTGTAGAGAAAATAATCTTCATGTTAATCATCTGGGGCCCTCTCGCATTGCATTATTTGTGTAGGTTGTAGTAAAGTTCATTTGGAAGGAGAAGGTGTTGGAAGACTGCTGGGTAGAGGATCCTGAACTTGGGAAAGTTACTCAGGAGATTGCAATCCTGCGGAAGCTGCAGCATCCCAGTATTGTTAAGGTACAGTAGAATTCAAAGCACACACCTTTTAAGGTACAATCATATTCTGAATTAGTTTTCACTTCCCCTCATCTTTCAAACTGGCCAAACCTCCTCTCTTATCACAGTAAAATCTTTGAAGTCTGTTGCAGGCTTATTAGACATAGGCCATTTCAAAATCTTGTGCTCTGACTATTCAGATCAGAACAACGTGGTAAGCTGGGGGGAGAGGTAGATACATTGGAGGGTCGGGATAGGGTCCAGAGTGACCTAAACAAATTGGAGGGTTGGGCCAAAAGAAATCTGCTGAGGCTCAACAAGGAGAAGTGCAGAGTCCTGCCCGTGGGACGGAAGAATCCCAAGCACTGGTACAGCCTGGGGACCGACTGGCTAAGCAGCAGTTTGGCAGAAAAGGACCTGGGGATTACAGTGGATGAAAAGTTGGATGAGTCAACTGTGGGCATGCCCTTGTAGCCAAGAAGGCTAACGGCATATTAGGGTGCATTAGGAGCATTGCCAGCAGATCCAGAGAAGTGATTATTCCCCTTTATTGCGTCCAGTTCTGGGCCCCCCACTATAGAAAGGGTATGGACGCATTGGAGAGGGTCCAGCGGAGGGCAACCAAAATGATTAGGGGGCTGGAGCGCATGACCTATGAGGAAAGACTGAGGGATTTGGGTTTGTTTAGTCTGCAGAAGAGAAGAGTGAGGGGGGATTTGATAGCAGCCTTCAACTGGGATTGGTCCTGCCTTGGGCAGGGGGCTGGACTTGATGACCTCCTGAGGTCTCTTCCAGCTCTGGGATGCTATGATTCTAACTACCTGAAGGGGGTTCCAAAGAGGATGGAGAGAGGCTGCTCTCAGTGGGGACAGATGGCAGAACAAGGAGCAATGGTCTCAAGTTGCAGCGGGGGAGGTCTAGGTTGGATATGAGGAAAATCTATTTCCTTAGGAGGGTGGTGAGGCACTGGAATGGGTTCCCTAGTGGAATCTCCCTAGAAGTTTTAAAGCCTTGGCTTGACAAAACCCTGTTTGGGATGATTGAGTTGGGGTTGGTCCTTGCTTTGGGCAGGGGCTGGACTCGATCACTCCTTAGGTCTCCTCCAGCCCTAAGATTATATGATTCTGAGATTTGGCCTGGTTTGCCTCTTTACTCAGAAGCCATGATATGGATGTGAGCCAGGTTGTTGCAACAGTATTTAGAGAATTAGGGGCATTGTAACATTGCCTCACTGAATTTTGCGGTGCCTGTGTTCAGACCATTACAGGGGTTCCCCGATTCTGTCAATGTTCAGAATTCCCTCCAAGACTTGCTGGTGTGGTGACATGAAAGAGATCCTTTTCTTAATTAACCTGTGATGTCTGTCATGATTGTGAAGCCTTCAGCCAGTTGTCCTTGCAAGTTAGAGAACAGCAGCTAATACCATTAAACAGAAGGTCTTCAGTTATTGTGTACAGGACTCGTAATGCAAGAGAACCCTCTGAAGTTTGTAGAAAGGGAGGTGAGGGATTTAACTCTGACTCATCACTGGTGCTTCTAACCCCAGCAACTGAACAAACAACATGGCTACAAGGCACCCTAATCTCTCACATTTGGAGAGAGAGAAATCTTAGTTTGCTTCCAAATATATTTCCCAAGAGCACTACTGCAAAATGCTGACAGCCAGCCCAGTTGGATGCAGCTCCCGAGTTTAAATAGATGAGCTGTTGTGCTTTGGATTATCTGGACAAAAGTTCCTCCTAACATTCACCAGTTAATAAGACCTTTTTGCGATTGCCTGGGACTACCCCAGTCTCAGACTGAATTCCTGGGTCCTTTACCAGCTGATAAGGCTTTGGGAGTATGCAGAAGGGAGCTAATTCTCCCCAAGATATGAGAAGCTTATTTTGTTGAAATTTCCCCTTCTCCGGAGGTTCAAGCGGAGCATCTCAAGATTTGAGGAGGCTTCCTCTGAACTTCCTGCGTACTTCAGAGGGGTGTTGATTTCTGATGACAGTGACGTGGTGACATAAAAGAGCAGTAGACTGGAAACTAATGCTCCCTTTCCAAAGGCTTGCCCTGCTTACCCTGGACGATTTTACAAGTTGGGCAACTGATGCTGAGATTTTGTGTGGTTAAAGAAATTGAATTCCCTGAAGATTCGAATATGCTTTGATCACTGTCCCTCTTTGGCGGTGAATGTCTGTAGATGGCTGTAAGGATGAAAAGCATGATAAGAAGTGCCTGTTACTTACAGGTGCAGGATGTATTTGAAAATGGATGCTTTTTCCAGTTAGTGATGGAGAAGCATGGATCAGGTCTGGATCTTTTCACATTCATTGATAATCAGCCTGACTTGGATGAGCCCTTGGCAAGCTACATATTCAGGCAGGTGAGAGCTACTTTTGAAGCAAAGTGTGTTTCGGAGAATGTGCCTGTTTGATATTTATGTTGGGGGAAGCTGTTTCACTGGAAAGTTGAGACAGATTAGTCAGTGAACCTGTTCGCACTGCTCTGTTTCTGTGATAGCACATGGTATTTGGAGAGTGCCACCTGGACATTTTGGAAGGCTGATTTCTAGTGGTCTAAAATGTCACCTATAAAAACTGCTGTTGCAAATGGGGCAACATTTAGTGAGGTTTCCCCAAGTCTCAGTGACTCAGGTATTTTTCATACGTTTTCTTTCCTGCTGGCATACCAAATTTTGTGTAAACTAAACCTCCCCCTTACGTTTCTGCTCTGCCTGCTTGGCTGGACTGTGGTGTCCCAAAATTAACACTGCTCAGAATTGTTTGCACACTGTGGTGCTGTGCTTAATGACGGCATTGCAGAATGAATGGTGCAGAAGGAAGTGACTGAGGGGTTTGTCTACCCTTGAAGCACTGCGGAGTAGGGTTGGGAGCTAGTGCGCATAAGCCGGTTCCCTGTGTGCACCGGCTCTGGCTGCCAGCCTTGTTCCTGGAGAGCCAGCTGATGCCCCGTGCTGCAGGCTCTGCAGTATCAGGGCCCACAGCATGTAATCACTAAGATTTTTAATGGTTATACAGTTACACTATTAACTGGTTTTTAATATCCTTTCTGCAGAGCTGCAGCCACACTGCTGTGTCTCTTGAGCATATACTCTACCTGCGTCAACAGGAGGGGTTCTCCCATCAGCATAGTGAATTCACCTCCTTGAGAGGTGATAGCTAGGAAGAATTCTTCTGTGGACCAAGCACTGTGTACACAGGGAATTAAGTTGGCATCCCTGTGGTGTGGATTTTTAGATGATGTAGTTGCACCTTTCAGACTTCTGCTGTGCTCTGGGCTATTCCAGAGAAGCATTCCTTGTGTAAATGTCTCTATTGTGATCTCATACTCTTTGTGTTTCAGCTAGTGTCGGCAGTGGGATATCTTCATTGCAGAAATATCCTCCATAGAGACATCAAGGATGAGAACATCATCATTGCTGAAGATTTCACAATCAAACTGGTAGACTTTGGCTCGGCTGCTTACATGGAATCTGGCAAGCTCTTCTACACCTTCTGTGGGACAGTTGAGTACTGCTCACCAGAAGTGCTCGCAGGCAATCCGTACGTACTGGGCTGGGATGAAAACTGCTCATGTGTTCCTTGTGAGCAGGACGCTTGTAAGGCCGAGTGACAGAATGCCTGACGGAATGAGGTTTTAACTATTATCCTTGGCATCTGTGCTAGGCTCACTGAAGTAAATTGGGTATTTCCCACCTCAGAGCCCTTGGAGCAGCCTTTTGCAACTTGAAGGTGCGCCCCCTTGAGGGGGTTTGAAGTCTAACAGTCAGGGGCCCTCAGATCCCTCAGGTGTTCCCCAAACTCCGCTTTCGTTTGAAAGGGAGGAATGATGTCTCTGCCACAGTAGCTAAGGAAATCTTCAAAAGATGAGTCAGGGCAAGCGGTGCAGCAATGTTTGAGTTTGCAGAGCGGGAGGTGGAGTCCTACGCTGCCGAGAGAAACTTTCCCACCAACGTAGGTAGCGTCTTCACTAAGCACCACAATGGCACCGGCAGGGTTGTAAGTGTAGATGAACCCCAATTTTAACCTCCATTCAATAGCTGGTCTGATCTTCTGGCCCTCCAATACGTATTGGAGCTGTACTAGGCCTCGTTCAGGACGGCTACGTTCTGATTTCACCTGGAGGCGAGGCAGAACTGAACAGCCGTTCCTTCAGTGGCTGTTAGTTCATGTTGTGTCGTCACTTTGCAGTTGGGCATAATTGATCAGTTTCTATTCCAGAGCGGCCCAAGACGAAAATAACTGAAGGTATGGTAGGTGAGGCAAAATACAGAGCTGGAGGAGGGAAACTTGTGTGGTGTTTCCTCATGCTAAGTGCTCCCATTTACACTGCCACTGACTTGCAGAACTGCACAGTAAGTGGTGGGGGAGAGGGCCAGGGACTATGTGCGTGAAGCCAGGCTAGGACAACTAAGAGTGTGTGTTTATATTTCTGCTTGAGCATTTAGATAGCTGAGTAGAAAACCTACAATATTTTCACATTCACTTTCCTACTGCGAAATAGCATTCGCAGCCACACGATAAATGTGTGTTCCACTTCTTTCGATCTCGTAGGGTTTGTGTGGGCTTGGATTTTTGTAGGTACCCCGGACCGGAGCTGGAGATGTGGTCACTTGGCATCACCCTCTATACCCTAGTATTTGGCGAGAATCCCTTCTGTGAATTAGAGGAGACCATGGAGGCTGTACTAAATCCCCCTGGTAGCGTGTCAGAAGGTGAGTTTTCATTTCCTCCTGCCATTCATTGCCAATGGAACTGACCATAGTGGAAGAGATCTGTCAAGAAAGAACTGTGGTGTTGCTGGAAGCGCCTGGTGCATATTCATTTCTCCAGGGTTTGCTCTCCTCTTGGGAATCCGTCTCTCACATCCGGTCAGTTTATTAGACATCAATTCCCATTTGAAAAAGGGCTGTGACATGCAAACTTGTATATTCACCTGCTTTTGAGGAAAGTACTCTCGTTCTTTACACATATGGAAGTACCTGTGTGCTACCTGCACGGGCAGCATTTGAAATGCCAGACCCTCACTCTGGGGTGTTCACGCTTTCATTCATTACTCCAAACCACCAAAGAGTTAACAACTGAATGAGCTGGAACAAATAACTTACAGGTATTGAGCCTAATTTATGATGTGTCTTGGCTTCTCATACCTGCAGGTCAGAGTAACTTGGGCAGTGTCTGTGCTAGGGATTTAATGGATAACTGTTAAGCTTGGGCTTATTGGTTACTGTAACGGTTACACGCTGCCACCCGCTGTTGATTCAGAGCCCACGGCATGTAACCACTAAGATTTGCAGCGGTTACACAGTTACCTAATGAACTGCTTTTTGACATCCCTAGTCTGCGCTGCACTGTTGCTGTTAGAGCTTTGGTCGGCAGAGGTATGAGGAAAACACCCCCCGATGACAAAACGTGCCAATGTGGACAACACTTCGTCACCAGGAGAGCTCTCTGGCCAAGGCAGAGCAGCCACAGTGCATGCCCTATAGCAAGGCTTAGTGGCGCAGCTAGGCCGCTGCGCAGTGTAGACCCAGCCTAGGCCAGAGACAGAGCTGCCCCTCTTATGGTCTCCAACATTCCCAATCTTTTTATTGCTCAGATCTGATGGTTCTGCTGTCTGGACTTCTGCACCCTGCTCCAGAGCAGCGCACAACCCTGCAAAAGCTACTAGTGGACCCTTGGGTGCTGCAGCCCGTGAACCTGGCTAATTACACTTGGGAAGAGGTGTATGTCTGGGCCAGGCCAGGTAGGACACAGCTCTGAAAATGACACCCCGCTAGTAGCTTCTGAATAGGGGTTGCAGGGAGAGGTGGAAGTGCGACTAGGAGCTCTGCGGAGTCTGAGCATAATGAGGAAATGACTCTTGAGATTGTTTCAAAGATGGCTGCTGAGGATAGATGGGCTTCTGCTTAGCACTTGCCAGTGACACCTAAATGGTGCAGACTAGGTACAGGCATCTTGTCAATGCAGTCTGGGCTGGCATGGAGGATGTGGTGTGGGGGGGCGGGAGCTGGAATCGGAGCTGCTATTAGCACAGCTCCAATGGCTAGGCCATATCAGTTGACGTTGCTTTAAGCTAAACTTCAGTGCTTGCAGAGATTTGGCACACGCCTGCTTCCCGACTGCAGACTGAGGCTCAGTGTCTGGAGTCTGCCTCTGTGCTTGAGGCATGCGCCCGCCCATAGGAGCTGACTCTGTGGAAAAACAGCGAGTGTTCAGCTGCCACTAGCCACAGCTGTTGGGTGGCTGGGAAGGGGCTCGAGGGAGGGCAGTGAATGGGTGGGGGTGTTGGAGAGGGAACAGAGCGGGAGAGGGACAGGAAGAGGCAGAGCCGTGGGGGAGGGGTGGAGTGGAGGTGGGCCTTGGGGCAGAGCAGGGGTGGAGCACCCGGGGGGAGAAGAAAAACTAAGTGCCTGTGTACATTCTGGCTGATGACCAGCGTTTATGGCTTATCGCTAAGGTCCTGTTCCACCCTGTCTTGTTCTTCCTCCTCAGAAAGCAATGACTTCAGATATCACTGTGCTGAGCTGTCACACAGCGAGCCAGGAGAGTCAGTGGAGACTGAGCCATGATGCCTATGGCCATGAGCTCCCAGATCCCCAGTTGGAGCAAGACCCGGGGCTGGCTTATCTTCAGCGCTGAGACTGACCCGTGCAGGATGCCAGGCAATCAGCATTTTGCATATTTCCCCCACTGGCTGGAGAATAGCTCCTTAGTCGTCATCTGGACAGCCCCTGCTGTCCACCCAAGAACTAAAAGAAGCTTCCCAGGAAGCACTTCTGGTTTAACGACAGATGAACCTTCATACAAGAAGACAGGAGCTGCTCACCATTGAGAGAAATCTCCCCACTGGTACCCCTTTGGCTTGCTGTAGCAGCAGCTGTGATATGAAGGGGCTTGAGACTGATGTGAAAGATCCAGTCTTTGATTTCAGGCTGATCCATTCTTGACTCTGAAATGCGGAAGCTTTTTGCTTCTTCCAGATGGACTTTTCTGGAGCTCGCTTGCAGTGAGTGGCTCCAGCGGTGCCTTTCCTCCCTTACGTTCCCCTGAGCCATCAGCACTGCCGCTGGACAGGTCTTGTGCGCCCAAGAGGTCTGTTGTGTTGATGGAACAGAATCCAGCGGTACACTTACCCAGTCTCCCCATCTGATTTGAGGATTTGTCTTCCTAGTATAAAGCTGAGTCCTGTAACCTCAGCCTCTCTGACACTGCAGCACGCCCCAGGAGGCTGTTGGGAAGCAGAATCCGCTCGAGCCTGGCGCAGTGCAGAGCATGCGCTCTTCCCAGGAGCTGGGACTCGGGTTGAAAGCCTGTTTGTGTGAACTCCACCTGGCACTGCTGGTGGATGAGCCTCCCAGCAGCGGTCAGAGTGTGGCATGAGAGCAAGCCTGCTTTTGCTACTATGGACTTTCCTTAGCTCATTTGCCCTGAGAATCTGGGGCCCTAATGTTTGCCGACTGAAGCTGGGGATTGAAAGAACCAGCTGATTATCATCCCCTGTCCCTTTCATGGCTGTGAGAAGCAGACTCCGCTCATTTTAAGGGGATTGGATTCTGACAGAATTCATAGTGAAACATACTGTGCAAGGCCCAGTGTGGCCAGTTGTCTTTGACTGTGTTCTCTGTTCAATAGCGCTTTTCTGGAATAGAGGTATGCAAGTTGTGGTAGAGGGTCCTTTTTTTCTCTATATGCAAAGACTGTTGTCAAGCTTAGAAACTGGCCCCCTTGGTTTGTAGTTCTCTCGTAAGCCTTGATAGAAGGGTTTCAGAAATGCAGTTTGGTTTTTCAAGTGATCCTTGCTGTACCACAAAATCACATCAAGCTTGACTGCTTGCTTCCGGCTCTGTAATCAAGGTGGTGCGGTGCAGTGCAGTGCAGAGCAGAGATTGCATGTGTGGCTTTGTCTGTGGCCAATTGCATAGGATGTCAGAACCTCAATAATGTAACTCCATCAGTGGAACCTTATACTGAACTAGACTTTTTCCTAATTCTCTCCTTTTTTTGGTGGTGGTTGCTGGGTTTTTAAAAGTTTGTTATCTAGACCAGAACTTTTTCAGCGCGACCTGTCAGATTTTGGCTCCAATCTCACTCATATCTCTTCTCCCCCCCCACCCCGCCAAGAGCTCTCATTCTGTACAGTAGAGAGATGAGAGTATTTCAAGGGCCTGTTTTTAGTGCACTGTGTGTGGATGTCCAGGAGATTGGGGAATTGAACACAAAAGCCCAGGGCAGTGCTAGCGTTTATGCATCTAAATATGTACTGCAGTACAGCATCCACAAATACCTAATTCCAGTGTTATGGGATTGCCTTGCTCATTGAACTCTGTATAGCTGCCCTTACTAATGGATGCTTCATGTATGATGTGGTAAGTTTCAAGGATTCTGGACAGGTGCATCTGAGATGTGCATACAAATGAAAGGGAACCAGAGAGTCACCTCGCCGGACCTTGTTCTTCTGTAGCAAAAATCTCTGTTTTCACTACTACAGCAGCGCCCGAAAGATTTTTTTGGGAAAATCCTGTAGCCAATGTGTGTCCCTAATTCTACTGAGTGGATTACACTGTAAAATGTAAAGTGAAAGTTTAACACCTGGTTGACTTTTTGCAATGCAAAGTATATTTGCTGTGGCTTTTAATCAAAATTGTGCTGTATCACTGTTTCCGAGAAGTGAACAGAATAAACATTTTAGATCTTAAAGTTTTCCTTTGGCCGTGTCTTTTGCTTTTTGCCAGATGACTCCACTGGCTTCTCACTTGGAAGCTTTCAGCCCTTCATTTGGAGGGACCTGAGATGTTAAATTTTAAGTTTTGGGGTTTTTTCTTCCTTCTAACAGAGAACCTGGTTTTAAGCAAAATACAAATGTTGAAACATGCAGAATAAAAGCTACTTCCCCTCTCAGTTCAGCCATAATTCCACTTCCTAGGCTTCTAGGTCGCTAGTCATCCATAGACTGTCAGAAAAAACTGGGTGCGATAGAGCTGAATTTCTAGATTTCCAATCTCTTTTGAAGACTACCTAAAAGGTTAAAGAAACAAAAAGCTCTCAGTCTCAGCTGTTGTTCCCTTGTCATGTGGGACTCTACTCTGAGCCCTCTGAACTGCTCAAAAGTCCACAAATAAGAGGGATAAACTTGTAGCCAGAGCACAACACTGAGGTAGGACTTCCTTAGGTTCAACCCCCTAATTAGGGAATATTCAACTTGGCCATTCCAGTGTGGCTATGTTTAATGTGGCTACCGTGTTTTAGGGATGTGAATGGTTAACCAGTAAGCATCACCTGTTAAGGTTAACCAGTAGGAACATGCCACAGGCAGGGGTGCACCAGCTTGGCTAGAACAGCCCCAGTCCTTGGCATGGGGCAGGGTGCTCCAGCCCCCCGTCCCCACCATTTAATCAGGTTAACTGGTTAAACTTAACATTTAACCGGTTAACTAATTAAACCGGATTTTTCATCCCTCCCATGTTTACAGACACTGCCTTGGGTTCTGAGACCTGACAAGACGAGCTCTGGCCCACGTACGCCCTGAGTGCCGGCCAGGCCGGACCGAGGCAGGGTTTGGGGGCGCGGCTCCGGAGCAGCTGAGCGGTTCCTAAGGCGGGGCCTGGGGGCGGGGCCAAGGCTCTGTCAGAGGGGGCGGGGCCAGTGAACGCAGCGCCCCGCCCCTGTGCGCGGCTCTGGGACCTGCGCGCGCAGCATCCGGCGCCATGCGGGCCTGTGCGCAGGTGAGAGGGGCACGGGGGGGTAGAACCGCTGCGAGGGGGCGGGGGCTAGGCTGTGGTGGGGGAGGCCGGGAGGAGGCGAAGAGAGAAGCGGAGAGGGGGAGGCGGGGGGGTGGAGAGGCTGGGAGGGGCGAAGAGAGAGGCGGGGCGGGGGGGGTGGAGAGGCTGGGAGGGGCGAAGAGAGAGGCGGGGCGGGGGGGGTGGAGAGGCTGGGGGGGGCGAAGGGGGGGGCGGGGAGGCTGGGGGGGCGAAGAGAGAGGCGGGGCGGGGGGGGTGGAGAGGCTGGGGGGGCGAAGAGAGAGGCGGGGCGGGGGGGTGGAGAGGCTGGGGGGGGCGAAGGGGGGGGCGGGGAGGCTGGGGGGGCGAAGAGAGAGGCGGGGCGGGGGGGGTGGAGAGGCTGGGGGGGCGAAGGGGGGGGCGGGGAGGCTGGGGGGGCGAAGAGAGAGGCGGGGCGGGGGGGTGGAGAGGCTGGGGGGGGCGAAGGGGGGGGCGGGGAGGCTGGGGGGGCGAAGAGAGAGGCGGGGCGGGGGGGTGGAGAGGCTGGGGGGGCGAAGAGAGAGGCGGGGCGGGGGGGGTGGAGAGGCTGGGGGGGCGAAGAGAGAGGCGGGGCGGGGGGGGTGGAGAGGCTGGGGGGGGCGAAGGGGGGGGCGGGGAGGCTGGGGGGGCGAAGAGAGAGGCGGGGCGGGGGGGGTGGAGAGGCTGGGGGGGCGAAGGGGGGGCGGGGAGGCTGGGGGGGCGAAGAGAGAGGCGGGGCGGGGGGGTGGAGAGGCTGGGGGGGGCGAAGGGGGGGGAAGGGGAGGCTGGGGGGGCGAAGAGAGAGGGCGGGGCGGGGGGTGGAGAGGCTGGGGGGGCGAAGAGAGGGGGGGCGGGGAGGCTGGGGGGGCGAAGAGAGAGGCGGGGCGGGGGGGGTGGAGAGGCTGGGGGGGGCAAAGGGGGGGACGGGGAGGCTGGGGGGGCGAAGAGAGAGGCGGGGGGGGGGGGGTGGAGAGGCTGGGGGGGCGAAGAGAGAGGCGGGGCGGGGGGGGGTGGAGAGGCTGGGGGGGGCGAAGGGGGGGGCGGGGAGGCTGGGGGGGCGAAGAGAGAGGCGGGGCGGGGGGTGGAGAGGCTGGGGGGGCGAAGAGAGAGGCGGGGAGGCTGGGGGGGCAAAGAGAGAGGCGGGGCGGGGGGGTGGAGAGGCTGGGGGGGAAGGGGTGCCAAGCGGGTGTCGCTGTGAACCAACTAGCCTTGTGCACTGTGTGGCGGGCAGGACCCGGCCTCCCCCTTCGGGGACCCTGCGCGCTGCCCTGGCCTGTGGGTCGGCCCCACGGCTCCTGAGGGTCGCGGGTCCCCACTCTGCACTCAGAGCGCAGCCGCTTCTGCTGGCCCTTGACTGCCGAGTCCTTCCAAGGGGCAGCCTGGTCTGGCGCCGGCTCACCAGGCTCCGCTGGTGGAGTGGACTGGATCAGGGATGGAGGCTGGATCCCAGGATGCTCCCGGAGAACTGGGTTCTGTTCCTGCCTCTGCCACGGTTTCTGTGTGATGCTGAGCAAGTCATTTACATGAAGCTTTTCTCCCAAGTTCTTCCTTTTCTGCCTGCCATGCTTGAGATACGTGGGGTCCAATTTGCAGAGGTGCAGAGTCAGGATATTAAAGTTAGGTTATTTTAGTAATCGAGTAGTCGATCGAATTTTTATTGATTCCTCGATAGGGGAAGGCAGCCTGGCTCAGGCCCTGCTTGCGCTGGGTGCGGGGCCAAACCCCGCTGTGGCTCTGCAATTTAAAATGCAGTAGGAGCTGGCGGGGGAGAGGGAGCAAGCTGCCCGGCTCCTTCTGCCCTTTAAATTGCAGAGCCGCAGTGCGGTTTGGTCCCGGCATGAGCCAGGCTGCCTGCCCAGCCAGCAGCAAGCCCTGTCTGCAGGGGTCCCAATTGCCTGCTGGGACCCCCTGTGGACGGAGTGCTGCCAAAGCAGCCTGCTCCCTCCCCCCAACCCCACCGCTGCTGCCTCTTTTAAGCCATCACCCCCTAGCACTGACTCCTGCTGCCTCCCCTTCTGTCTCTGATACAGAGGCAGCAAGGGGGGAAAGAGTGCGGGTAGTTGACTAATCGACTGTTCTTTTACATCCCTCATGCAGAGCACTTGCTGCTTTGAACTGTGCTTTGAACATAGACTAGGGAAGTGAACGACTAGTCGATTTCCAATAAGCAAATGCTGATCGGAAAGTCAGCACACCAGTCGACTAGTCACTCCCCCCTTGCTGCCTCTATCAGAAAGAGGCAGCAAGGGGGGAGGGGAAGGGGTGCTTCAAAGTGGCAGTGCCGCGTGGAGCCTGGGGACTGCTGCTTTGAAACGCCACATGCAGCGTGGGGTCAGCTGGGGACTCCCCCACTGACCCTGGCTCCACACGCACTGCTGCTTTGAAATGCCATGTGGAGCCTGACACCAGGCTCCCTGCAGCACTGCCGCTTTGAAAGGCTGCGGGGAGCCCGGCACCGCTTGAGTGCCCCGCTGGCCCCGTGATCCCCGCAGCACTTTTGCCTTTGAAGTGTCTTCGAAGGCAGAGGTGCCCTAATCGAATAGTCAATGCAGTTTGCATCGACTATTCAATTAGCCAGTTAATCTAAATTTAACATCCCTAACATAGACTGCTGTGTAACGCTAATAAAATCGGTTCCCAGCTGCCTCAAGTTGGTCAGCAAACACCCTCCGTCGTGCACTGAATGAAGGAGCCCTGTGCAAAAAATAGCCTGCGATCATGGAATTAGAGACTTTGGTAATGTGTATGCATGAGGGCCAAATGAAAGTTGCAGGGGCTGCCTCAATCCAGGCATTTCCTAATTTATGGGGGTTTGACTTTGCAACCCGAACTTCTAACATGTTTGTTTTCTTGTTTTAATGTAGTAATCTATAATCTAGAGTTTACTGGAGCAGTTTCAGTCATCTTAACTGTTGGACTTCTGCCCTACTAGGGCTTCTGTTTGCATAAACTAGATAGTAGACCTCAGAAAGGCCGTGTTTTATTTTGACTTGGATACTTCATGTGAGGTAAAATAATGAAAAACAAACGACAGGAGGTTCATTTTCCCTTTAGTTTTGTTGTGTTAAACAAAAGCGGCTTTGTATTTTTGATCGGGGGACTTGGGAAACTGTTCTGTAGGAAATGCTGCTGGAAAAGTGAGTGTTTCTTCCATTGCTGCTTCTGTCAACATCCCAGATTTGTGAAGAATTATTTAACTTTGGTTTTTTTCTCTTTTTTCTCTAAAAAACAAAATGAAATCAGTGAGAAGAAGATCTTTGGGGCACCTCAGACTAGTGGAATGAATGAAAATCTGGGCTGTTGCTCTCAGACAAGCAAGCAAGCCAGAGAGTGCCGTGTGCTTAGCCCTAGGTGAAGTGTTGGTTTAATGTCCATTACCGAGTTGCATCTTCCACGGTGCAGGAGGATGGACTCAAAGATTTGGAAGATCTCTCCTCTTTCTAATCCCTCTCACCCTTTCCTACTGACTCTGCAATTCTTGTGTTTCTGCAGATCCTGCGGGGATGCAGGGTGGTCCCCAGCACTCCACGGCTGCCCCCGGGGTTGTATGCCTCTCTGTCTGCTGCATCGGCTGCTTCTTTCTGCCCTCTGTTCAGCAGTGGGTGCAGACTGACATCTGTGGCTTCCTCCGAATGGAGTGGTAGGGAGCAGGACAGCAATGAGCCGACAGCCAGCAGGCGGCTCCTGGAAGCTGTCCGTCTGTCCCTGGCGGCACAGCAGAGGCGAGCTGAGATAGGGAGCTCAGAGCTGGAAAAGGTGTTGGATTCCTTCTCGGACATGGGATTCAGTAATGCCCAGATAGTGCAGCTGTTCGGGTTGCAGCCCAAACTGGCTCTTCAGACGCGGCTGGCGGTGGTTTCCGAGCTCCTCCTCTTGGGCCTGGATGCGGACTCCACGCTGAAGGCCTTGCAGAAGAGCCCTGATGTGCTACGGATGACAGCCCTGCAGCTGAGGCGCCGCGCAGACTCCCTGCGGAAACTGGGCCTTGGGGAAGGTGCCTTGGTGTTGCACGCTTCCTGCCTTGCACGAGAGGCAGTGCTGAAATGCTGCCAGAATTACCTCGTGCCCTCAGAGCATCCCCTCTCTCCGGTTGCCCTCTTCCTGGAGCTGTTTTGTTCTGGTGTCCTGGCAGCACCCCTCAGGCCTGCAGCGGGACAGGGAAGAGCCCTGCCATCAGACGGGGGCGTTGTCCCAGGGATGTTACGTACCTAAATGGGGCACAAGATGCCAGGCAGCTTCTAGCTCGGCCTCTGGCGAGGTTCAAAACATCGCCCCATCAGCTGTGCTGTAGCAGTTGTTCCCACTGCCAGAAATCACAGCCATGGTCATGGGAAGGGAAGTCAGGAAATTAATTAAACCCCCCTGCGGAGCGGAGAGGGGGTTAAATCGCTTCCCTCCACTCCAGAAGGAGGAGGCAGAGCAATCCCCCTCTGCTTCAGATCCCGGGCCCCGCAATTCATCCTCTCCTCTGTGCTGAGCGTGTCTCACGATCTGCCCTTTTGTCCGAGGCAGGGACCCTGCAGCGAGTGGTGAGCCGCTGCCCCGGTATCTTCACTTTGCCCTGGAAGAAAATAGACGCTGTGGTGCGGGTGCTCAGGGAGAAGTGTCTTTTCACTGTGGATCAGGTGGTGGAGATTCTGCATCGCTGCCCCAGCGTCTTGCTGGAGGAACCAGGTGACCTGGAGTACAAATTCCAGGTGAGGCTGGGCCTGTGGGGAGCTGCAGCAGGAAGCCAGCGGAAGGTCTGGCTGGTGGTTTGAACTCCAGGGCCACGGGGAGTAACACCCGAGTGGGACTCGCCGTGTTTATCTCCCCACAGGGTCTGTGCTGTGTGCCACAGAAGCCCACCTGAGGGACCAGAAGGCCAGGCCAGTGCCGTGGCGGGCATGGAGCAGTGTGCAGGGAAGACGTGGGCGCTGTGCAGACAGGTTCTGCTTGGCTGGCTCTGGGTGCGCTACGAACACCAGCACTTCAGAGTTCCATTGCCTTTTACAGCGGCCGGGGGTCTACTGGCTTGGGGCCCCCCTCTCCCAGCGGCCCTGGGAGGGCCTCCGAAATGCAGCAGCCAAGTGCACTTGTGATTAATGTGTAATTTCTTCCACCCTCCAAGCAGCCTCAAGATCTCTGCCCGACTGACTAATCGAATAGTCGATGCAAAAACGCTTAACGTCCTTAGCCTCAGTTCAGATTTCTCTGCCGCGAGTGACCTGTGTACGTCTATGGGAGAAATAAGACAGAACTTTTCTAGCCCTTTAGCTCCAGTCCAGTGTGTGTCCTGGGATAGGCTGACAGCAGCTAAACAAATGTCTGTTTCTCCCACTTCCTGGGCTGGGCTGTATTTTTACTCTCCCTTTGTTTTTTCTGCAGTATGTGTACTTCAGAATGGGAGTAAAGCACAAAGCACTGGGGAAATCTGGTCTCTTCCAAACTCCAATGGCTGAGGTCAAGAACCGGCACATCTTCTTGGAGCGCCTGGGACTTTATCAAACCCCTGACAAGAAAGGCCAGACCCAGATTGTCAACCCCAAACTGAAGGAGATCATGCGAGTCTCGGACGGGGACTTCCTGGCCAAGATAGCTCACTCCTCGCTGGAAGAGTTTGAGGTGTTTAAGAAGCTGCTGGCTCGGGAGGAGGTGGAGGTGGATCTGGATCTAGCGTCTGAAGAGAGAGACTCAGTCAGTGACGGGGAAGGAGAAAGATCTGACAGCGAGGAAGGAGACTGAACTCCTGCCCCCGAGCTTCAGTCAGAGCGTGGCCAGAGTCATTGGGGGAACCAGCTGCTGGGGCAGCCACATATTTTGGCTGCTCCTGGCATTCCCTTCTGACCCTGTGCTTAATGGTGTCACCGTGACACCACTTGTCTGGAGCATTCACTGCACACAGGTAACCTGGGCCATGCTGCGCTGAGGCCTCTGCTCTGGGCAGCTGTGTAAACCCAATAAAGCGAGTGCCTGTCTGTGTCTTGGCTTCATTCCCCCCCAGCCCGGTGGGACTGCCCAGTGCGCAGGAGATGTCCAAGCAGGATCTGCTCTTTGATTGCCGGACGGTGCGCCGGGGGCAGAGGATTGCTGCCCAGAGTGGTGTGGCTGGAGGGCGACACCCCAGCGGGCAGGTGTCGCCCGGTCCCTCTGAGCACAGCCGCCTTTGGGCTAGATGCTGCACTCAGACAGGTCTGTCCCGCCTGACCCTTCCCTCGCCAAGGCAGCTGTCGGGAGGGAGAGCTGCTCCCGCTGGGAGCTAGGAAGGCAAGTGGCTGCCTTCAGGAGCACAGATGTTTTGTGTGGCCCCGAGTGGAGGGCTTGGGTTGGGGGGGCTGTGAGGGGAGGCGATGGGCAGTGCTTGGGATCCAGAGGATGGAGTTTTTGGCTGGGGAAGGAAAGCGCTCATGGTGCCTCGGAGGCAGCCTGGGGCGAGTGGGCAAGGCGGAGGGGAGAGGAACGAGGGGGCTTGGGAGAGCAGGGCCGGGGCCCAGTGTGGGTGGCTAGTGCAGAGGCGCTGTGGGCTAAGGGAAGGGATTGGCACCAGTGGCTAGCCATTGTATTTTTATTTAGAAAACAAAACAACGAACGTTTGAACAAGATCAAATCTTTTTCTGCTGCGTTACATGCTGTGCTCAGTCTGCGTAGCATGCGATGGCCCAGGACGCTGGGGCGGCTGACACCCAGCGCCCGGGGAGGCGCGTCGTCGGACTGCCACAACCGCGTCTGCTGCCGGGCCGCGGGCTGCCGGTGTACATGGGGGCGCAGGGTGCGGGTAAGCACCAACTGCTGGCGGCGTGGCCCAAGATCTGCGCTCCTGCCCTCTAGCTCAAAGGCTGCCAGAGCTGGGTGGCAAGGGACTCCTGGCCGCCTTGCAGGGTTGCTTTTGTTTCCAGTTAAAGGGATATTTGCACGAAAACTCAAGACGTTACCCAGCAGTGGGCTTCTGAGCCCCAGGCTGCCTGCGCCTTCAGTCCGCTGCTAGCTGGGACGCGGGACAGACCCGCATGGGAAAGGGGCCTGTCGGCCCCACTTGCCATGCTGGATGTTTGAGCCCTGGTCTCCTGGCCCCCGCTCTCTCTGCCCTCCCCAGATAATGGCAAGGGCTTGCTGGGGCCCCGCAGCCTCCTCCCATGTCCCAGAAGCAGGGCCCTTCTTCCCCATGGCTAGTGAGGTGAAGCTGGGACGCTGGAGTTGTGGGTGGCCCTTAGGAAGCCTTGTTCCTGGCAACCCATCTGCCTTTGGTTTCTGGCAGCCCCTCTCACGCGGGTCGTAGCCGGGAGGCACAGTGTCCCTGAGCCGGTTTGTGCTCCGCCTGCGTGGGCAAGGGCATTCTGCCAGCTGGCAGGTTCCACGCGCCTGGCGGTGCTCAGAGCAGGGAGGCCAGCTGCGGCGGGGAGCTGGTGAGGCCTGCGCTGTGCTCTGCTCACAGCCGGCCTCGCCTTTGCTATGGAAACGGTATTTACATTTACACCCCGCTGACCGTTAGCCCGGGGGGGGGGCGGTCGCTGCAGCCTGTGGGAGGTGCACCCGTATACAGCTCCTGCAACCTGGCCGCAGGGCCATTGCTAAGCGATCTCTCTGGCACGTGTTACTTAGGGTTTACGCTGTGTCCAGGAAGACACACACCTCGGTGCAGTTAGTGTCCTGCCAACTCAAAAGCTAGGAAATGGAAAAGCTAAACACTTTGCTTGAGCCTGCACGGCTGGTATTGTGGCCAGTACCTAAGCACAGCTGTAACAGAATGAACTGGTGCTTGGATGCCAGGTGCGGGGGCAGTGTCAGCTTCCTGGCTCTACCGGGTTTAAAGTCTAAAGCTGCAGAGAAGTGGCTTACAGCTGACAAGCGCTTTGGAAACTTCCTAACTCGGTTCTGGCTGCAGATTCCAGCGTTTTACTACATCAGCTGAAACATGTTCTGAGCTGGGCAGCGCTGCAGAGCCTTGAGATGATTGCATAGGCCAGTGTGTGGGTGTGTTATAAAAATGAGGACGGGAGCAAAACCTTTCTGAGCCTTAAACTTTCCTGGGAGGAAAAAATCGTGAGGTACTCCAGGCGTGTTTCTGAGCTACACACTGCCACTCTGTTAAAATACAGCCAATACTGACCGCTAATCAGCACAGTGTTCTTAAAAACCAAGGCATTGACGGTACAAGAGAAGGGGCAATGTGTCGTCTGTTTTATTTTCCACCCTCATCAGTTCAGATCACTGGGATTTGGTGTTGACGCGGCTGTGCAGGGAAATACTTGGCTTCTCTGCTGGGGCTTCATAGGTCAGGTATGGGCTTGTAGCTAAGGAGCACAGGGTGGCATGAAACTTGAGTTGTGGGGGATTTGCAATTCAGCGGCTGGGTGCTTATGCTGGCAAGCCGGAGGCTGATTTCAGCCCTGTCAATGCCTATGCAGCTGCGGGCTCACTTGAGCAGGCCTGGGTGACAGAGACAGCTCGCCCCGTTGGAGAGCCACGCTGCGGTGAGCTGGCTTGCCCCAGATGGATTCTGGGGATGGGAAGGACGACAGCTGCAATAAGGAAAGCCGGTGTGCGGGCCTGGGGTGCCTGTATGGTGCCAATCTGAGTGTGTCCCTAACCGGCTGCGGGGGGCAGTGACTCCTCGTAGGATGCCTCCCCCCGTTTTGGACCCAGTTTGTAGAGCCGATCTTCCTGGTGTTTGAAAGCCCTTAGAACTGGTGAGATGAAGCTCCTAGTGCTTTGAATCCTATGGGGAGAGAGAGCATTCGCGTTAGCTGGGAGCGCTCCGAGGGAATGACCCACTCTTGCTCCCGGGTCTGGCTGATGGAGCGTAGGACCGCAGGTCCCCTTTCCCTGCGGAAGTCAGTGGTGGTTTTGGCCCTTTAGGTTGCTCTTACAGCGTTCAGCTCCTTAGCTGCAATTGACAAGGGCGTAACTGGCCCCGTGCGTGTTAGTGAATATGGATTTGCTCTAGCCAAGGCAAAGCTAGGGGGTGCGGGGTCACACGCACATCAAGGGTGCTGGAGCACTGGAGTTTGCACTTTGCCTGCTGAGATGTAAAGATGTGGGGCGGATGCTGAGTTCCCAAGGAGAATGCTTTCCCTGCTGCCTGGTGGTTGGCTCTAGCTGATTGCCACGTGTGGGCTCAGGAAGGAATGGCCCCTGGGGTGGGGCTGGCAGAGACCCTGGGGGTTTCACCTGCCTCTGCAGTACACGGCCCGGGCCCCTTGCCGCTTGCCACTAGTGTGAATGGTGAATTCTCTGTAGCGTGACATGAGGAGCCAGAGGATGGACGGGTGACCTTCTGTGGCCTGTAAGACGCAGGAGGTCTGAGAGGATCACGTGGTCCCTCCTGGCTCACACCATTCACCCCTAAGTGGCAGCAGGAGGCTGTGCCCTGGCTGCTCTGCCACCAGGAGGGCAGGGGAGGGAGTGGGATTCAATTCCCAGCTCTGCCGCTGGCCTGGGGAAAAGTGGCAACTTTGAGATGCCCCGTCAAGACCTGGAATGGACACGGTTGGTGGCTGGGAACGAAATACCTTTGAGCCAACAGCAAGCGGGAAGGAGGAAGGGGAAACTTGAGCCGTGCTAGCGTAGCCTAGGCTAGGCTCGTAACTGTTCACGTGGTGCAGCGGTTCCCAGGGTGGCTGGCTTTGTCCACACTCACGCCATTAACTGTCTGCATACGACGGCGCTCCACTACCACGGAGTCTGGCCAGAAAGTTTGGGTGTGTCCCTGAATGTATTGGTGGGCGTTGGTGTTCTGCTCTCTTCTCTGTCTGTCACGGGGCAGGCCCAGCCTCTTTACGGACCCTTCCCTTCTGATTACAACCATCTGCCACAGTTCACAGCAGGGCGGCCAGGCTGGGTCAGACCAAAGGTCCATCCCAGTGAACAGAACAGGGAACCATCAAGTGATCTATCCGCCCATTCCCAGCTTCTGGCAAGCAGTCTGGCTAATAGCCATTGATGGACCTACCCTTGATGAACTTATCTAGGTTTTTCTCTTTTTTTGGCCTTGTTATAATCCTGGCCTTCACAACATCCTTGGGCAAGGAGTTCCACAGGTTGACTGCGCTGCATGAAGAAATGCTCCCTTTTGTTTGTTCTAAACCTTCTGCCTATTAATTTCATTGGGTGACTCCTAGTTCTAGTGTGAGGAGGCGTAAATAGCACACCAGTCATGATGTTCTAGACCTCTGTCATATCCCCCCTTAGTCATCTCTTTTCCAAGCTGAAAAGTCCCAGACCAATGGCAGCCGTTCCCTCCCCCAGACATTTCTGTTGCCCTTTTCTAGACACTCCAATCTCAGCGTGTCTTCGCAGTGGGGCAGCCTCCTCTGTCCAGCGCTCCAGAGGCTGTGGATTTATCTGGAGGCCGTATATTGCCAGGCTTATTATCTGTCCTCTGAGCGATTCCCAGCCTTTCTGTAGCGGTTTTGAGCTGCTGCCCACCGAGTGGCAGTTGTCAGAGCACTGCCCTCCCTGGCCCGTGTTCGCTCGCAGCCTTCCAGCCGAGTGCCCTGGGAACCGGCAGGGGGAGCCTCTCCCTGCCCGCCCCGTGGTGAACCCTCTGGCCCTTGCCATCATGCGCAGGACCGCTGGGCAGCCCCTCCCACGCCCCACCCAGAGAGGCACTTACTCTATGGCTCCTTCGGTGCGCGACTGGGGCCCGGTTTCCTGTAAGGAGAGAGGGGTCTCGGTGGGCACGGCACTGCCGCTGTCTCTTGACTCCCACGAGCACTAGTGAGGCATGAGCCCGGAGGGCGGTCCTGTGTCCCAGGGGCCCAAGCCCAGCGCCTCGCCACGGCCGCCACCCACCAGCAGTTGCCAAGGTCCCCGCTGCCCAGAGCTCTCCAGACTGGCCCACGCCCCGAGCCGAGCCATCCCCTCGTGTGCACAGGACCAGCCCTCACTGTCTGCAGGCAGCTGGGACTGATTTGGGGGGTAGGCCCCCTCGAATGCTGTCTGCCTGGGCCCCCACAACGACCAGTCTCTTGGCAATGGGAGCCCTGGCTTACCTGCTGCCTGTCTTGGGAGCGGTGCTCTCGCAGCTCTCCTTGTAGCAGACGTCCTGGTGCACTTTGTAGACCCTCTTGTATCTGTTGGCACAACGAGGACAGTTAGCTGGAGGCAGGGAGAAGGCTGGAGCCCTGCCGGCCCACAGGCGCTGGGACCTGCGGCTGCTCGTGCGGTGGGGTTTGGGTGTCCTGGGGCCGCGTCCCACGCTGGTCGAGCTCACCACAGGGAGCACGGGCCGCTCGGCCTACTGGCCAGGTCCCGAGGGGATTCCTAGGCCTGCGTGCTGCCCAGCCTCTCGGGGGGGTGGCCGGCGAGCAGCAGGGACTCCAGTTGCAGCTCTGCGGAAATGGAGGGTAGGGCTGGTGCGTGGCGAGGGGGCTTGTCTGGAGAGTGACGTGGCTAACCAGCAGCAGGGACTCTAGGGGCGTGGGGAAGAGCCCAGTGAGTGGGGGTCCTGCCCCACTGCCATTGAAGACCCACCAGGCACTGCTCTCAGCCAGGACTGTGCTGGCAGCTCTTCGCCTCGGTTCTGGGGCGAGGGGCACTCTGCGTAGCATGGGAAGAAAAGCACCCCAGCTCCGGCCTGCTTACCAGCCAGCCTCTCCCCAGCACTGCAGGGAGCTGCCAGCTAGCCAGCCGCTGGGCCGAGGCGTCCAACGACACCCTCGAAACGTGGCTGGAGCTGACTGCGCTAGCCATGGGATCATTGGCGCTGCCCCGGTGAAGCAGCAGCTCCGGTGGGGGGGTGCGACCGTGTCAGCCGAGGGGGCAGACTTGCTGTCCGGGTGGCTGCGGCCCTAGCGGGGCGAGAGCTCTCCGCCTGTCAGGTGAGCCGCTAGCGCAGCCAGGCCCGCCTTGGGGGAGGCGCTGCCCCACGGCACCCGGTGCCGGCGCTACTTACAGGTAATGGCAGACGCCGCCTTCCCAGACAGGAAAGGACTTGGTTTCGGAGTAGAGCCGCGTGCAGGAGTGGGGCACCTTCTTGCAGGCTGAGCCGAGCAAGGGGGAGAGAAACCGGGCTTCAGATGACGCCAACGGCTCCCCCACCTCCCTGGGGGGCATTCTGGGGGGGAGCCAGGGCAGGAGACAGCAGCTGCTGCCAAGCCAGACGCTAGTGGTCCGCAGTGGCCTGGGGCCCGATGGCCCGGGAGGGACAGAGAAGCTTTTCCCAGGCAGGGCGGGGCAGGCTGGCTCCAAATCTGCCCTCCCCCGCCAGGCACTAGCAGGGAGCAGTCTCTCCCCCGGGGGCAGTTGAACCCCCCGGCCACCAGGGCCGCTTGGGCGGAGAGGCGGGGGAGGCCTCTTCCTCCGAGCCAGGCGCTGCAGCCTGCTGCTGGGCACGATTGACCCTGCCTGGGACAGCTGCTCACCGCAGCCCAGCCTGCAGGACAGGGGCTCGGGCCGTCCCGCCTGCCCATCTCTGGCCCCCCGGCTCGCAGGCAGCACCCCCGGCGCCAGGCTGGGGCTGATGGGGGGCCGCCCGGCCGCTGGAGCCTCACCTAGTTCACAGCGTCTGCCCTTGAAGCCGGAGCTGCAGTCGCAGCGGGGGGCCGCGTGGCCCGGGACGCAGGTGCCCCCATTCCTGCAGGGGTTGGAGGAGCAGTTGCGGTTCTCGCCTGCAAGCAAACACAGTGTCAGGCCGCTCCGGCCTGGGGATGAGGCGTCCGCCCAGCCAGGGTGCAGCAGCCCCTCGCCAGGCTTCAGGGCTGCAAGGGTGGCGTAGCCCACACACCCGCTGGGGGTCCCTGGCCCGTCCACTGGCACCGAGCCCGCCCCCAGAGAAGAACGCGTCTGCACCCGGCTCCAGCCAGCCACCTTCAGCTCCGGCTGGTGAGGCTTCGGGGCCCCGGGTCGGGTGCGCCTGTGGGCCTTGCTGAGGCACAGAGCGTGATGGGGGATCAGGGTGTCTGGCTCGGGGGCCGTGGGGCCGGTGCTTTCACCATGAGCTGCCCACCCCCAGGGCCTAGCCTGCAGCCTGTGTGCTGTGTTGGAAGGCTCCAGCCAGGTGATGCTTTGTCTCCCCTGCTTCTGCCCTGCCCCAGGTAGCTGGAGCCTCCTTCTTCAAGCCGCTGCCCCAGGCCAGGCGTGCTGGAGGAGATGCGGCCCGATCCCTGCGGAGCCGGGCAGCCGGTGCCTGGGTCTGACGCCGCAGCGTGCCGTGGGGCCGTGTCTGGATTCCCAGGCTAGGGCCAGGGACCAGCTTTAACAGGTGGGTCCTAGCTGGGAACAGAACCCCCTGTCCAGACTTACGCTCTCGCTTCTGGCTCTCGGACTCTGGCAGCTGCAGGGCCAGGCCCACCCGGTGGGTTGATTCCTCCACGTTTTCCAGCTTCACCGGCACCTCAGGCTCTAGAGCAACAAGTGACCTTTAGTAGGGTTGGTGGATGAAACAAAAATACCAACCCCCCCCCCAAAAAAAAAACACCAGGAAAAAATTCTGTTGAAGGGGGAAAAAAAGGGGGGGAGACCAAAGTGAGCAAAAAAAAAAAGTCCAAGGACTTATAAACCAGCATGTCCCCTTTAAGAGTGAGTGCAGGGCTAGGACCAGGGGAGCGGTTGAGCACTAAGACCCAGCGGAAAGCATTGCTTCCCCTAGGTCTTTTGGCCGGAAGCCTTAGGGAACCACGTAAGCATGGGGGTGGGGTTGGGGGTGTCGGGGGGGGGGGGGGAGGCCAAGCATTGAGTGTTTGTAGGGTTGCCAGGTGCCCGGCATTTTCGCCTCCTGGCCGGGGAAATTCCCAAAGTACCGGGCAGCGCAGGGCAGCTCCAGGTCCGGTACGCTCTGAATTCTTTACCGGGCAGGAGGTGGGAATAGCGGCCTGTCGGGTGACTACGTGGCAACCCACATCCTAGGCGAGCCGGGCAGCACCCAGAGCCCAGTGGCAGGGGAGGGCCCAGAAAGCCACTGTCTCCCACACCCTGGCCAGTGGGCGGGCAGGGGCTGTGGGCCCAAGCAGGACGCGTGAGCCCCCCAAAAGGCTGAGGGGGCTACTGGCGCGGCCGTTCTGCGCAGGTCTGAGCCCGGCTGGCAGCGGCCTGGGGCAGGCTCTGTGCAAGCCAGTCTGGTGAGGCCGCTGGGGTTGACCCCGCCCCAAGAGGGCCCAGGCCGGTGCGGAAGCAGCGTCGCTCCAGCACCAGCACGGGCCCCGCCAGCGCCCCCCGCCCCGCCCGCGGCGTCTCCGCCCTGGCCGGGTTGCTCCTTGGCACTGCGGGGGGAGCGAGACTTTCCTCGCCCTGCAGGGCAGGTGCTGCCCCCACGCGCGGCTCAGAGCGGCAGCCCAGGCGGGGGTTGCTCCCGTGCCGCGGGCGGCTGGGCAATACGTACGTGTTCTCACGCTGAGGGGCTGGTTCAGCGAGCTGCTGAACGGGGCGCTGACTCTCCCTCTGCCGTCCACCAGCTCCGTAAACCTGGCGAGGAAAAGCACCACTGACCCTCCAGCAGCGGCCCGTGGGCTTCGTGCCCCCAGCCGAACTTGGCAGCCCCCGCACGGGTCTACGGCTCACCCACAACAGGGGCAGCCAGTGAGCGCAGGCGGGGGGGCCAGGGCAGGCAGTGTGGGCTGGGGGCGGGGGGGCCGGGGCAGCTGGTGCGCCCTGGAGGGGGCGGGGCAGCCGGTGTGCGCTGGGGGCGGGGGGGCCGGTGCGCCCTGGAGGGGCCGGGGCAGCCGGTGCGCCCTGGAGGGGGCGGGGCAGCTGGTGTGCGCTGGGGGCGGGAGGGCCGGTGCGCCCTGGAGGGGCCGGGGCAGCCGGTGCGCGCTGGGGGCGGGGGGCAGCTGGTGCGCGCTGGGGGCGGGGGGCAGCCGGTGCGCGCTGGGGGGGGCGGGGCAGCCGGTGCGCCCTGGAGGGGGCGGGGCAGCCGGTGCGCGCTGGGGGTGGGGGGCAGCTGGTGTGCGCTGGGGGCGGGGGGGCCGGTGCGCCCTGGAGGGGGCGGGGCAGCCGGTGCGCGCTGGGGGCGGGGGGGCCGGTGCGCCCTGGAGGGGCCGGGGCAGCCGGTGCGCCCTGGAGGGGGCGGGGCAGCTGGTGTGCGCTGGGGGCGGGGGGGCCGGTGCGCCCTGGAGGGGCCGGGGCAGCCGGTGCGCGCTGGGGGCGGGGGGCAGCCGGTGCGCGCTGGGGGGGGCGGGGCAGCCGGTGCGCCCTGGAGGGGGCGGGGCAGCCGGTGCGCGCTGGGGGCGGGGGGCAGCCGGTGCGCGCTGGGGGCGGGGGGCAGCTGGTGTGCGCTGGGGGCGGGGGGGCCGGTGCGCCCTGGAGGGGGCGGGGCAGCCGGTGCGCGCTGGGGGCGGGGGGCAGCCGGTGCGCGCTGGGGGGGGCGGGGCAGCCGGTGCGCCCTGGAGGGGGCGGGGCAGCCGGTGCGCGCTGGGGGCGGGGGGCAGCTGGTGTGCGCTGGGGGCGGGGGGGCCGGTGCGCCCTGGAGGGGGCGGGGCAGCTGGTGCGCGCTGGGGGCGGGGGGGCCGGTGCGCCCTGGAGGGGCCGGGGCAGCCGGTGCGCGCTGGGGGCGGGGGGGCCGGTGCGCGCTGGGGGCATGGGGCAGCCGGTGCGCGCTGGGGGCGGGGGGGCCGGTGCGCCCTGGAGGGGGCGGGGCAGCCGGTGCGCGCTGGGGGCGGGGGGGCCGGTGCGCCCTGGAGGGGCCGGGGCAGCCGGTGCGCGCTGGGGGCGGGGGGCAGGCAGCTCTGTGCTCACACAGCAGTGGCTCCATGCCCACTGGGGCAAAGGCTGCAGCAGCTCCCAGGCACAGGTCAACCTGGAGCCGCGAGAGGCGGGTGCGCGCCCGGTCCTGAGGGCCAGGGCAGGGTGACAGGGCGACTCCTCGCGTGCTGCCCGCCCCTCTGGCGTGACGGCCCAGTGAGTCACACGTGGCCGGGCTCTGGCCTGGACGCAGGTTCCACGGTGCGTCCCCCTCTCAGCGTCCTGGATTGCTCGGCGCACGGGGCTGCGCCTGCTGCTGAGCCGGGCCCTACCTGGGCGCCTGCAAGGGGTCCTCCGGGACGTGGTGATCCGCCAGCAGGCGCGGTTCTGGCAGCAACGCTGGGGGCAGCCTGTTCCTGAGCACCCGGGGGTGTCCTGTTTGGCCCCAGCGCCTCTCCGCGGCCCCCTCCCGCTGCACTGCAGGCCACAAAGGGTTAAGCTTAGCCAGGGCGAAGCAGGGGAAGAAATGGTGTAATTCTGCACCACCCCCCCCCCACCGCTGGCCCGGACTCTCCTAGGGAGCAGCCGCGGCGTGTGGAATTGGTGTGCGCACAGCCAGCGTGCCCTGGAAACGCCCACAGCACTGCGCTGGTGTGGCCTCCACCCTGTGCTGGACAGCCCCACGCCGGACCGTTTCCCCGGGTCCACACATGCCCAGACTCAAGGGGTCACCCCCCCCCCCCCCCCCCCGTGAGCTCCAAGCCGCTCTGCAGCAAATGTGGAACCAGGCCGGGTCCCTGGTGGCTTTCGAGCGGAGCACGCAGCCTGGAAGCAGCATTTCCTGCCACTCAGGGCGGGGCGGTTCTAGCACGTGGGCTGTGCTGTGTCCCACGACCACGTCCCCATACCCCCTTGTCACAGCACTGGGTCAAGGCCGGCTTTCCCCGCGTAACCGCCACCCGGGCATCAGCGCCCCTGTGTGGGCACCCGCGTGGGGCTCCGGGAGGCCCAGGGACTTACGGGTGAGGACGTAGACGTGGGCCGGCTCACTGTGCCCTTGGCCAGCCTCCGTGTTCTGGATGGCTGTCACCGAGAGGCGATACCGCTGCCCGGGGAGCAGGTCCCGCACTGTGTAGGACGACAGCTTCCCGTTGGGCACGTAGCGGCTCTTGGTGCTGTGGCTGGTGGTGACATTGATGATGTAACCTGCCACGGACCCCGCCGGTGGCTGCTCCCAGGCCAGGGAGGCGGAGGTGGCGCTGACCCGGGAGGCAGTGAGGTTCCCCGGCGGAAGAGGCCCTGTGCCGGCGGAAGGAAACGTCTGTCCGAATGGGTTCAATGGCGCCGCCGTGGCTCGGGGCGCTCTGCCCAGGCTGCTGCCAGCCCAGCCATTGCCTCTGCCCCTCCCACCCGCAAGCCAGAGCCCTTGGCCGCGTTAGCCTGGGTGCTGCAGCCCGACCAGCCCTTCCCACAGTCCCTGCCAGCTTGCGGGCCCCCCGTGGCCCCTGCGTGTTCCTGCCAGGGTCAGCTCCAGAGCCAGGCTGGCTTGTCCAGACGCAGCGTGGACCCGATGCCGTGGGTGGGGCCCTCTCCCCACAGTGCAGGCCCCCAGGGAGAGCAGGTGGCCGGTGCAGAGGCACAGCAGTGACGGTGACCACTCTCCAGGAGGTGGGGCATGCAGCGTAGGGGGTGCTGGCCATTGCCCCCCCCCCCGGGAGGGACCCTGGCCTTTGAGCAGGCGCCCGCCCCCTGCCAGCCCCACCGAACGGAGCCTCGGCCTCGCTGGCCAGCGGTGCCAGCCGGGCTCCTCACGGCCGGTGCTGGAGGGAGCCTTTGGGGCAGCACGGCTCCTCCGCCATTTCAGTGCCAGGGCCTGTCTGGTCACACTCACGCGTCCACACGTGGAAGGGCGCTGCCCGGCTCTCGGCAGGGTGCTCGTCTATGCCCAGCTCGCTCAGGGTCGCCACCTGGACAAGGTACTGCTCCCCCGGCTGCAGGTCCCTGGGGCAGACGCAGGGGGAAGGAGCCAGGGTCAGGCCGGGCATGTGACTCCCTGCAGCCCCCTGGGCTGGCATGAGACCTGGCAGGTGCACTAAGCCTGCCTGCACATGGCACCAGCACAGCCGGGCCCGTGCCCGCCGGGGCCCCAACAAACTCCCCAGGTTCCCCCAGGCCTCTGACCCCCCCACTCCGAAAGCAGGCGCAGGAGGGCTACCAAGGAAGCCAGGGCGGGCAGAAACCCGAGAGTAGCATGTGATGGATTCTTCAGTACACAATGTGAGTGTGCTCCAGTGCGTGCGAGTGCACACGTGTGTGTGTGCGCGCATGCGCTCCGGTGTGTGCGTGCACATGTGTGTGCATGTGTGCTCCTGTGTGTGTGTGTGTGTGTGTGTGTGCGCTCCTGTGCATGCGAGTGCACACGTGTGTGTGTGTGCGCACGTGCGCTCCGGTGTGTGCGTGCACATGTGTGTGCGTGTGTGCTCCTGTGCATGCGAGTGCACACGTGTGTGCGTGTGCTCCGGTGCGTGCGAGTGCACACGTGTGTGCGCTCCTGTGCGAGTTGCCAGCTGGCTGGGCCTGTGACCTCAGCTAGGGCTGCCAGCTGTGCTCCTGCCCACCCCGTGGGAAGCTCACGGGCGGGCGGGTTCTGCCGTGGGTGCTGCTCCCACTGCAGCGGGTTTGGGCCGGGTGCACAGAGGGGCCCGTCCTGCCTCCCCCTAGAAGGTTGGGGGGGGGGGTTGCATCTGAGAGCAAAGGCGTGGGAGGTAGAGCAGGAGCCAGGCGAGCGCCTCAGGCAGCCTGCACCAGTGGCCAGGACAAGGCAGGGCGCTTGTGCCGTCACGGCCGTGGCAGCGGGCCCAGCGCTTTGCCCTCCCCGTGAACAGGTTGCGCTGCCTTAGGTGTCCCGGTTGGGACGGGTCAGGAGCCGGGCACTGCCTGGCTGCCGCGCGCTGCTGTAGGGCCTGGGTGCAAGCACCTGCCGGACGACGGGTCTCCCTGGGGGCGGCTGCCGGCAGTGTAAGGGGACGTAGCAGCCTGGGCCTCTGTCTGCAGCTTGCCAGGGCCCCGCAGGGAGGCTGGTGGGACGCGCCATGGACACGGCTACTTCGTGGCCCGCCAGCATCGTTCTTGGGCCCCTGGGCAGTAGGGCAGCGCCGGGGCTCCAGCATCCCCCCCCCAGAGCTGCCAAACGCTTCCTGAGGAGACACCTGTCCTGGCAGAAAGGAGCCACCTGGGCTCCCTGCTCCCCCCTTGGGCTGCAGAGCACAAAGGCCCGGGCCCGTGGCCTGCCTCAGTCGTGTCCAGCGGGCGCCATGGCCCCGAGGTGTAGGGCGGGACCCCGACGCCCCTGCCAATGGTGTGGGCTTCACAGCGTTCGGTCGGCCTGGTCTCCAGCCACACGCTCTGCTGCCCGCGGCCCCGGCCTGGGCCGAGCTCAGCCCAGAACGGAGGCACCGTTTCCCTTCCTCCGCTGCGCGTCCGGCCAGGCGCACGCCTTGGCTGCCCCCCTCACCTGAAGGTGTGCGTGGCCAGGCTGCTGTCCAGCTCCACAGTGCGGCCCCCTGGGGCCCCGGGCTGGCGGATGGAGACGCGCACCTTGCTGATAGAGGCCTGCTGGAGCCTGTGGAGAGCCCACTGCACCGTGATGGTGCTGGCCGTCACGTTGGCGATGGCAAATCCCTCCACGGGGCGAGGTCCTGTGGGGAGGAGGAAGCCAAGGCCGGGGGTGGTGAGCAATCGCCTCGCGCGCCCCCTCGGAAGTCAGATGAGGTGCTGCCCCCCATCCCCGTGGGGCCCATGCCCACGGGTGCGGGTCTCCTGCCCCTTTGTGATCTTCCCCTCAGAGCTGTGCAGCCCAGCCCAGCCTCCCAGCGCTGCGGCCAGGCCGAGCAGCAGACCCGCTGCCACTGGGCACCGGCACGACAGCCTGGGGTGGGCCCTTCCCCTGGCCAGCACCCACCCCTGCTGCCTGGCCCCTAACGCCCCAAACGCAGGCAGCAGGACCCCAGAAGCCGCCTGAGGCCTTGCAGGACCATGCTTGGCTCTCCAGGCAAGAGGCAGCCCTGCAGTTACCCTGGGCACTGCCGGTGGGGTCTCTGCAGCCCAGCAGGGCTGGGGGAAAGCTGGAGCGGCCCATGGCCGTGCTAAGCTGGTCGGCAGCACCCTCACTGAGCCCTGGTGGGCTGCTCTGGTCGGTGGTGCCCGCGCCAGCCACCGGCCATAGTGGGCAACGCTTTGCCATCTTGTCATGCCAAAGGCCAGGAGTCTCCTAGGACGGGGCCAGGGAGAGGGGCTGGTCCAGAGGGTAGAGCACGGGACTGGAACTCGAGACATCTGGGTCCTGGTCCTGGCTGAGTGAGTGAGGCCCCTCCCATGCCTCAGTTTCCCCTCCCACCTGTTGGCCTTCTCAGGTGTTTCAGTCTCGCTCCCCGGGGGCCTGGGGCCGCTAGTGCCACTGTACAGTACAGAGTAGGAGGTGGGGGAGCCCAGGCCTGGCCCAGGACAAAGCAGACTGTATTAATGGGAGGCCCAGCAGCAGGAAGCAGCTGTGAGCCGGCCCGAGAGCAAGAGCCCAGCGATCAGCCGGGGGCCGCAGGCAGCACCCTGCTGAACGTGCCAAGGGCCCATCTGCCGCCGAATGAGCCAGTCTGGTGAAAGCGCCGCTGGCCTTTTCCCGCCCCACCAGCTGGGAGGGCTGCCCTTCCCTCCAGGGCCCGCTCAGAACCGCCTCACTGGCGTGCACCAGACCCTGCGCCGGGGCGGCCGTTTGGTGGGCTCCCGTCTGTGCCCCAGTGCCGCTGCCCGGCTGACCCCTGGGCAATAGCAGGCTGTCAGACTGGAGCAGCCCCTCTGCCTCTGCCAACACCAGCTGCCTCCAAGGAGACCAGGCCAGCCCGTTGGCAGGTGGCTTGCGCCCTGATGGAGGGGCACCATGACCCCCTCCTGCGTTAGCCTCTCATGCTCTGTAACATCACTCCCATCCCCCTTCCGCAAAAGGCCCAGGGGGTGCTCTGAACCCTAGCAAAGCCTGGTCTCCGAGAGCCTGCAGCAGGGAGTCCCCCAGGTCAGCTAGCTGGTGGGTAAGGGCATTTTCTCGCGTCACTTTCACCCTTCCTGCAGTGCCCGTTTGGAGAGGGCTGGCCAGGCCTGGAGGCTGCAGCCAGTGGAGGCGGCACGCTGAGTGTAGCAGCAGAGGCTGACGGATCCACCGTCCCCGTCCGACTGCTGTCCGACGGCTTGTTGCGCTTGTGCGGGCCGCGCACGCTGAGCGGCCGCTGCCCCGAGGGCCTTGCCTGAGCTGCACACAAGCCTCCGGCGGCCCAGCGGGGTCGTCCCAACGGCTCCTTCCCAGCCGCAGCGCTTTGCACTCAGCACCACTGCGGTTCCTCGGCCGGGCGGGGCGGGGCGGGAAGTATGGCCCGCGCTGGGATCTGGCTAACCAGCGGACGGCCCAGCTGGGGCCTGGCTAAGCCCAATGCTGAACGGTTAACGGTGCAAGGGATGTGACAGCCCCAGCCCACTGCTCCAGCTGGCTCAGGTCTCTGACAAGCCTCAGGCCAGCTGACTGAGTAAACCGTGTCCCCCATTTCCCAGGCCTTCCGCCAGGGTATTCAGGGCAGCTCCCAGCATGGAGCCCTGTGCTCACTGCTAAGCTTACACCCTAGGAGAACCGGCTCGCTAGCGCTGCCTTGCGCCTGGGCCTAGGTCCTGACCCAGCTCCCCGGTGCCTAAGCCGCTTCCCAGCCCGTGGAAAGCCCAGCGAACGGACCGCACGTCTCCCAGAGAGGCGACGAGTGAGGCAGGCCCCTGGCGCCGGGGCCATTGTCATGAAGAGCGCGCGGTGTAGCCGGGGCAGCCCGCGGGGGCCTGGCGTATTGTGTGGGGGACGTCATGGTCTGGTCTGTGGGGCCGCCCCGCCAGGCTCCCGCGTTGCCAGTGCACTCCACGGTGGCCGTGGGGCGGGGGGCAGCCTGAGGGCCGGGAGCCCAGTGCACACGACTGGCTGAAAAGGTTGCTGCAGTGCTGGCTGGTGGCACCAGGCCCTGCCCGCTGCTGCAGGCGGCGCTGGCCGGTGGTCTCCGTGAGCTGCCTGGGCGGGGCTGGCGCAGGAGCCTAGGCGCTGGCCAGAGGCGTGCATGCTCACGCGTCCCCTCGGCGCTACTCACTAGTGCGTGTGCTGAGCATGACAGGCCTGCTGATGTCGTTCTTGCTGTTCGCGTTGCGTTTGACTGCAAAGACAGAAATATTGTAGGCTCTGCCGGAGGCTAGTGCCCGCAATTGGTGGGCAGAATGACTGCGGTCCACAAAATCTGTCCTGCGGTAAGAGCCGTCGAAGGATACGTACGTCACGGCGTAGCCATCAATCATCTGCCTGGCGACTGGCTCTTCGGGGGGGCGCCAAGAAATCAGCACCCCCGAGTCCTCCACCCTGTCCACCTGCAATGCTGTTGGTGGCAGCAGCTCTTCAGGGGCCAGAGCCGAGGGAAGAAGGAAGACGGTGAATCGTTAGGCCCCAGGCGCCGGGAGGGACCCGCTGGCTGAGCTCAGCACTGGCCTGGCGCAGGGGCACGGGCCTGGCCCACTACGCCCGGGGTTAGCACAGGGGCTCGGGCAGGCCCACCCGCTCCTCTGTCCCGCGGAAGGGCGCCCAGGCGGGCACGGGCGAGGCCCCGGGGCGCTAGGCACTGCCCCCGCAGGAGACAGCAGAGGAGCCCGAGAGGCTGGCAGGCCAGGGAAAAGCAGCCGAGCTGGGACCTGAATCCAGCCTCCGAATGCCAGGCCACCCCCACCCTTCCTCTCTCTCCGTCTGACGTCAGCACCCCGGGCGGCCCTGTGCCCGCAAGACCAAGCCCCTCTGGCACCGTCCATCTCAGCTCTCACCCGGGGAGCGGGGCCCAGCAGAGCCAGCCGGGGGGGAGCCGGTCCTGCCCATGTCCAGCCCCCTCCGCCCGATCCTGGCAGTGCCTGCAGCGGCGTTTGCCATCTGGGGGGCTGGGCGTCCCCATCCTGCCCCGTTACCTTTGTCGCAGCTCTTGCCTGTGTAGCCCACTTTGCAGGTGCAGCTGTGGGAGCCATTGCTCGGCAGGCAGTAGCCCCGGCTCCCGCAGGGGCTGGAGAAACAAGGGTCGCTGGCTGGGGGGAGAGACCGGTGGTCATGGCCCGTGCTGCCCAAGAGGGCAGGGCACAGACTCGCAGGTCCCAGCCCAGGCTCAGGGCACTGAGCCAGTGGCCACGCCCGGGGGGCTGCGGGAGGCTCACCCCTGGCCAAGGCTCACCCGTCTCGCAGTGGTAGCCGAAGAAACCCTGCGGGCAGACGCACAGGTAGGAAGCACCGTAGCTTTCACAGGCCCCTCCGTTCCGGCAGGGCGCAGAGCTGCAGGCATCCACTGCTAGAGGGCAGAGAGAGTCAGAGGGCAGAGGGCAGAGCGTGCGTGTACGGGGCGTGCTGCAGGCAACGTGCGTGCGCACCACGGGCCGTGCACAGGACACGCGGCTGTCTCCGGGCAAGCGAAACGTGCCACTCGCTCGGGAACGCCCTGGGGCTCAGACTGGGCAGCCCAGGGGCCACACGCCGGCCACAGACTCATCCTGTGGGCCCCTCGCATGCTGCATGTCCATGCTCCGCAGCAGAGCCCCAGCTAGGGCTGTCAGTGTCCCAGGCCCGGCACACGGACGCCGTGGGGAGTTGGCTCGAGCAGGCAGTGGTGACAGCAGTGCAGGGCCAGCGCACTGCGGGCCGCTCTGGGGTGGAGTGACGGCCCGTGGGGGGTCACTGCCACATGCAGACAGGCGCGTGAGGGGAGGGCGGCGGGTTTAGGTCGGAACCACCATCAGATTAGCCTGAAGACAGAGCCTCTGTCCTGACACCTGGGCTGTGGAGCACCAGCTACAGCTGTTTATTAGGCGGCTGTAGTTGTTGTTTTGTTTACAAGCTGTGGCCCAGAGCCTCCAGTCCCTGCTCGGGGCAGGAGCCAAAGTCCAGACTCTCCACTGGCCTCAGCAGGCCGTGGCACAGTTCGCGGGAAGAACCCACTGACGGTAAGGAGTTGGCACCGGGACGCTGTGAGTGTTTGGCAGCACACCTACCCTCAGCACGGCACGGCAGAGCACAGCACCACATGGCATCGCACAGCATAGCACAGCACAGCACGGCAGAGCACGGCACCGCATGGGACAGCACGGCCGAGCACAGCACCACATGGTACCACGCGGCACAGCATCGCACGGCATGACACAGCACAGCACAGCACAGCAGAGCATGGCACTGCATGGTACCATACAGCACAGTATGGCACGGCACTGCATGGCACAGCACGGCAGCACATGGCACCGCATGGTACCATACAGCACGGTATGGCACGGCACCGCACGACAGAGGAAAGCACAGCATGGCATGGCATAGCATGGCATGGCACAGCACGGCACCACACGGCAGAGCAAAGCACAGCACGGCAGAGCACAGCACAGCATTGTACCACATGGCACTGCCCGGCACGGCACAGAACGGCAGAGCAAGGCACGGCACGGCATGGCGTGGCGCAGCGCAGCATGGCAGAGCATAGTTTGGCACTGCACAGCGTGGCACCGGATGGCATGGCACTGTAAGGTTTGGCACAGCAAGGCATGGCACCGCACAGCTGGGCTTGGCACAGTGGCACGGCCCGGCACGGCCCGGCACGGCAGCGAAGGGCCCAGCAGTACGCTCGCAGAGAGCAGAGCCAGATGATCAGGCAGCGCGGGCCGGTCTCCGGGACCATTGCGTGTGGGAAGCCGACCTGCACCAGGCTGAGGCCCCCGGCCACCCCCCGGTCACTGACGCCCTTGGCCAGCCCCTCGCGCAGAGTCCCGGCGAGCCCGGCAATGGGAGTCGGCCCCGCCACTGTCTGCTGAGCCGGAGCAGGTGTCCGCGCCACCCCCAGCCCCTCGCGACAGACGGTGGCTGGAAAAGGTCACACTTCCCAGCTGCCCACTGGGAGGAAGGCTGGCCCAGTGGTGAGGGCACCAGCCTAGGCGGCTGCAGCGCCAGCTTTGAATCTCGGCCCCAGCGCAGGCGGCTGGGGAGGTGGCCAGGCCACCGGACGCGAGCTCCCCGCCCGCAGGGCCAGGCAATGGAATTCCTGCCTTGCCGCAGGCCAGGCCGCCTCCTGGGGCAGAATGGGAACCTGCGGGGGCAGCTCAAGAGCCCAGACGCTGGGGCTGCTGGGCTCCAGCCGAGAGCAAGCTTGCCTGGGAACCCAGGGCCGGCCCCTCCGCTTCCCCCCACACTTCTGCCCCTCCCTGCGTGCTGCTCTGGGGCCCAGACCAGAGCGCCCAGCTGGCGCTTTGAGGGCTCGGGCGGAGCTGGCCTTGCGAAATGGCTACCTGCTTCACAGTGGATGCCCAGGAAGCCAGCAGGACAGCGGCAGGCAAAGGCCCCTGGCTGGTCCCGGCAGGTCCCTCCGTTCTTACAGGGCTCGGACTGGCATTCGTCAAGCTCTGTGCGGAAGCAAAGGGGAACAGCCATGGCTGTCCTGCGCACAGCCCGCTCGGGTGGGGCGCCGCAAGGACGTGCCCGCCCCGGCGCGGGCCTGGCGGGAGGCAGAGGAGGAAGCAGCAGCGCCCTAATCAGCTCCCCCCAAGTGCAGCGGTGGGCTCAGGGGCCGTGTGGCAGGCTCTGGCCCCGCCTATGGCCCTGCAGCTGCTGGGGGTGTGGACGCACGACGCCCGTTCACTGCAAAGGGGGCCGTGATGGTGAACCTGCCGGGCCGCCCGACTGCACCGGAGAGCCAGGAGACGGATCCCAGAGGGCCCTCGCTTGGATGCCCAGCCCCCAGCTGCCACGTGCCTCGGACTCTAGGTCGCCACATGTGTGCTGGGGAGCATGGCGCTGCCTGGCCACCCTCCCGATGGCTGCTGGGGAGGCCACCCCTGGCTAACGCCCCCTGGCCACGCCCTGCAGCGGGCAGGTGGGGCATCTCGGCCGCTCAGCTCCCAGACGCGGCTCCATTCTCTTACCCAGCTCGCAGCGGGGGCCTGCGTAGCCTGCGTCACACACGCACAGGAACTCGGCCACACGGTCCTTGCACACGCCCCTGTTCAAACAGGGCTGGGACAGGCACTCGTCGATCTCTGCGGAGGGGGACGAGTTAGTGACATATCCAAGCCAGACGGGCTCTCTCAGCCACGTCTCCCATGGCCACAACCATCCCACCCCACGCAAAGGGGCAGGCTGCTCTGCTGGCCATGCCCAAAGGGGCGAGCCCAGCCCATGCTGACAACCTAGCTACTAAACCCTAGTGGGGCAGAGGCAGGGCCCCCTGACTCCCCCACCCTGCGTTGGCGGCAGCAGGGACGCGGGCGTGGCAGCGCTGCACTCGCCTAAGGACGCGGGGCAACGGGCCCGAGCCGATGGGCATGTTAGTGGTGAGGAGCAGTGGAAGGGCTGTACCTTGGGGACTGCAGAGGAACGCTGGGGGGTTAAAGCTCGTATGGGAGGGCAGAGCCGGGCTGGGCATGGCAGGGGCGCAGGGAGATGGGGCCCTGGGCCCAGGGCAGGGGCGAAAGGGAGGGCAGTGGGACGCTGCCGCCGAGGGGAAGGGCGGCCGCACACAGCTCTGTCGTGTTGCTCCATTGGCGCCGGGGCGAAGTGCAGTGCCTGGGCGGGAGCTCCCGAGCGCAGCAGGACATGGCTCAGGCAGCGGGGAAAGCCCGCGGCAGCCAGCCAGCCAGCCCCCAGCAGGCCGGGGAGGCGGTTCCCGGGCGCGTGGCTAAGGGTGACCCAGCAGGCCCAGAGCACTCAGCCTTTGGCCTGGGCTCCCATTCCATGCCCAGTGCTGCTCTCCGGCCTTCTCTGCCTCCGGAGGCCCTGGACTATTGCCGCCAGCTGCCCGCCGTGCTGCCCGCACCCTGATGCCACGCAGGGCAGTGCTGGGCCGCCTCCGCCCACCTGCCACCCCCACCCTGACGCCACGCAGAGCAGCGCTGGACTGCCCCCATCCACCCGCCGCCACCGCCGCCCCCTGACGCCACGCAGAGCAGCGCTGGATTGCCCCCATCCACCCGCCGCCACCGCCGCCCCCTGACGCCACGCAGAGCAGCGCTGGACTGCCCCCGTCCACCCGCCGCCACCGCCGCCCCCTGACGCCACGCAGAGCAGCGCTGGATTGCCCCCGTCCACCCGCTGCCCCCGCCCACCCGCCGCCACCGCCGCCCCTGCCCGCGCCCTGACGCCATGCAGAGCAGCGCTGGACTGCCCCCATCCACCCGCTGCCCCCGCCCACCCCCTGCCACCGCCACCCCCGCCCGCGCCCTGACGCCATGCAGAGCAGCGCTGGATTGCCCCCGTCCACCCGCCACCCCCTGCCACCGCCGTCCCCGCCTGCGCCCTGACACCATGCAGAGCAGCGCTGGATTGCCCCCGTCCACCCGCCACCCCCTGCCACCGCTGCCCCCGCCCGCGCCCTGACGCCACGCAGAGCAGCGCTGGACCGCCCCGTCCACCCGCCGCCCACCCGCTGCCGCTGCCCCCATCCACCCGCCGTCCCCGCCTGCGCCCTGACGCCATGCAGAGCAGTGTTCGAGCACCCCTGCCCACCTGCTGCCGCCACCCCCGCCCATACCCTGACGCCACGCAGTGGTGCAGGGCTGGACCGCCCCCGCCTACCCACTGCCCCCGCCCACCCGCTGCGTGCCTCTGGACCTGCTGCATGCCTGGGGGGGCTCGATGCCCGCACGCAGTGCCCATCCAGCCCCGGTCCCCAGGCGCTGCGTGCCTCCGAAGGGGCCTGGGTGTCTCAGCTCGGCTGAGAGGAGTCCTGGTGAGTCAGGGAGGGGAGTTTGTGACTGTCCGTGGGCACGGCCTGGGAGGAGTGGCCACCCCTTGTGGCTGCCAAGGCCCCCAGGCATTTCCTGGGCATCCAGCCATTGTGGCGGGACCCTCGGGCTGTGTGGGCCCTCCCCCCACTGCCCCCACATACCGTGGCATGCCGGCGGGTCGCTCCAGGCGCCCTGTGCGCCGCAGAGGCGGGGGCTGTCCGGATGCAGGCTGTAGCCTGGCTCACACTGGTATTCGGCCAGCGCGCCCAGGCGGGTGGCGTTGAACAGCGCTCGGGCGTGCTTCACCGGGCTGGGCGTTCCGCAGTCCACCGCTGGGGACACAGCAGGGGATGGCAGGCTGTGAACACGGCTCCCCAGGAGGCAGCGAGCTGGCCACGCCCAGACCGCACCGTGGTGCCGAGCGCTGGCCTCGGAGCCTGGCCTGGGTGGCAAGCCAGGCTTTCTGCAGCCCCCGAGCAGGAGGCGGCATCGGCCCGGCCCGGGCCCTGAGGCATGCCGCGGCGAGCAGGGGGCACGGGACTGCCCAGCCCCAGAACCTGCCTGCCTTCGCCAGGGCTCCCAGACACCTGGCGGGGAGGAGCGCCGGGTTACTCGTGGCCTCAGCTCCCGCCCTCTCCAGCACCTCCACTGGGCGCTCGAGGCAGGGAGGAGACTGCCCGGGGGGGCGCGGCATGGACCGGGCACACTCAGAACAGCCTCTCCAGGGCTGAAGCTCCAGCGTCCATGTGGCTGAGCCCAGCGGGAGGCCTTGAGCAGTTCGCGGGGCCCTTCGCTGCCAGGAGCCCTGTGGGTTGAGACGGCCCAAACCCCAGGCCCAGCGACCGCGCCTCCCCGCCATTCCTCCTCCAGCCCGGCGAACGCTCTGCCGTGGGGAGGGGCAGCTGGGACGTAGCAGCGGCTGGCCCAGGCCCAGAGCGTTACCTGTCTGGCAGCGCTCTCCCACGTATCCCGCCGGGCAGGCGCAGGTGTAGTTGCTGCCGTGGGCCTCGCAGGTGGCTCCGTTTTCGCACGGGCTCAGGAAACAGGGAGAAGGGGCTGGAACAGAGCATCCCAAGTGGCCGTGGGCGCACGGCCTGGAGTCCTTCCTCCCATGGCACTCCCAGTGCTACCCCCAACGCTGCCGGCAGAGCCCCTGCCCTCCAGCTCCCGAACCCGGAGCAGCCCTGAGGCCTTGCTAGGCCGCCCGCTGGGCCCACGCAGGAGCTTGGTCACGACTGGGCAGCATTGGCCTGGGTCTCTGGGTATGCTGGCTGTGCTCCGGCTGCCCTCGGCTAAGCGCCCAGCCTGGCTGGGTACCCGGGGCCCCGCTGCCTGGGCCCGCCACGCCGTCCCGCCCACTGGTGCCGAGCGGCAGCCTGTGGTCCCTGGCCAGCGGCCCTGAGCTGAGCCCAGGAGCCGGGCCCTGGTTCTGTGCCGGCGCGCTCGTACCTGTCTCGCAGTGCCGGCCCGTGTAGCCCGGGGCGCAGTCACACTTGTACTTGCCGATGTAGTGGAAGCAGGTGCCCCCGTTGTGACACGGCCCCGAGGTGCAGGGGTCTGGTTTCCCTGGGGCACAAAGAGCTGTGTCAGGCAGCAGGCAGAGCCAGCCAGCCAGCCCCCCTGCCCCCCGCGCTCGGCGCTGGGCGTACCTATCTCGCAGTGCCTGCCGGTGAAGTGGTAGGGGCAGGCACAGTGGTACTCGCCGTCAGCCTCCTTACAGGTGCCCCCGTTCCGGCAGGGCCCCGAGCTGCACAGCCTGGGCCTGGCTGAGGACAGAGAACAGGGCGCAGGGCCACGGGGGGCCGTTAGCCAGAGGGGGGTTGGCTCTGATCCCCCTGGCCAGGAGCAGAGCTGCCCCGGAAGCGGCGCTCGGCGGCCTCCCGGCAAACAGTCTCTGGGCCGTGGCGCCTGGGAGGTGACCGTCCCTGGCCTGTCCAGCCCCCGCCAGGGGACAGCGGGAGCCTGTGCGGCTCCTGGCCAGGGCCTGGCCCTTGGAGCCGCCCCCCAAGCGGCCGGCAGGTGGGATGTGCCGCGGGCCCTGGCAGTACCTTTCTCGCAGTGCCTGCCGCTGAAGCCCCGGGGGCAGTCGCAGGTGTACGAGTCCTCACGGGCATCGCAGGAGCCTCCGTTCAGGCAGGGCTCTGAGTCGCAGGGAGACGTCGCAGCTGGAGGCCCCAGATGGGAGGGTCAATGCAAGTGTGACCCACAGCGCAGGCCTGAATGGCTCTAGCGCCAGGGCCGGCTTGCCCAGCTAGCTCCCTGGCCCGGCTCCTGGCTGCAGCCTTGCTCTAGCCAAGGGCAGGGCAGGACGGGCTTCCAGCGATTCTGCTGGGGTCCGGCCGGGCCCCACACAGCGAATCCTGGGGCCTCCCTACCCCAGCCCGGTGGCAGGACTCGCCCCTCGGGCTGCCCAGCTGTGTGGCCCCGCAGGGCCAGAGGGACCAGGCCCAGTCATCAGCCACGCCGCCTGGGCACGAGGCCACGCGAGGTGGGAGGGAAGAGCTGTTCCCCAGGGTCCGCGCTCTGCGGCTGCGCCTCCCGTCCTGGCACCCGGCCCCTGCCCCGGCGCTAGCAGTCAGCCAGCCATGGCACAAAGGCCTGGCCCCCAGCCCCTCATGCCCTGCCCCCACCTCGCCCTGCAGCTCCCACCCCTCAGCCACATAGGGAGTGCCTGACCCGCCCATGCCCCTCCACGCTCCCTCTCTGCTCCTCTCCCTGCAGCTCCCACCCCTCAGCCACATAGGGAGTGCCTGGCCCGCCCACGCCCCTCCACGCTCCCTCTCTGCTCCTCTCCCTGCAGCTCCCACCCCTCAGCCACATAGGGAGTGCCTGGCCCGCCCACGCCCCTCCACGCTCCCTCTCTGCTCCTCTCCCTGCAGCTCCCACCCCTCAGCCACATAGGGAGTGCCTGGCCCGCCCACGCCCCTCCACGCTCCCTCTCTGCTCCTCCCCCTGCAGCTCCCACCCCTCAGCCACATAGGGAGTGCCTGGCCCACCCACGCCCCTCCACGCTCCCTCTCTGCTCCTCCCCCTGCAGCTCCCACCCCTCAGCCACATAGGGAGTGCCTGACCCGCCCACGTCCCCTCTCTGCTCCTCCCCCTCCCCCTGCAGCTCCCACCCCTCAGCCACATAGGGAGTGCCTGGCCCGCCCACGTCCCCTCTCTGCTCCTCCCCCTCCCCCTGCAGCTCCCACCCCTCAGCCACATAGGGAGTGCCTGGCCCGCCCACGTCCCCTCTCTGCTCCTCCCCCTCCCCCTGCAGCTCCCACCCCTCAGCCACATAGGGAGTGCCTGACCCGCCCACGCCCCACTGCACCCCTCCCTCTCTGCTCCTACCTCTCCCCCCGTACCCCTGCCCCTCCACCATCCTCCAGCTCCCACCCCGTCAGCCATACTGGGTGTGCCTGGCCTGCCCACGCCCCCCACACCTGCTCCCTGCCCCGACCAAGCCAGACTCACAGTGGTTGGTGCCATAGTCCGTGTGACACACGCACAGGTAGCTTCCCCCGTACTCCATGCAGTAGCCCCCGTCCGGACACTGCGTGTTCATATTGCATGGTGTAGTGGTCACTTCTGTGAGAACAGCACCAGCCAGAGAGCAACGTGTGACCCCCGTGTGCCTGGCAGAGACCAGCGAGTGACCCCCCCCCCCCGTGTGCCAACCGGAGACCAGCGAGTGACCCCCCTGTGTGCCAACCGGAGACCAGCGAGTGACCCCCCTGTGTGCCAACCGGAGACCAGCGAGTGACCCCCCCCCGTGTGCCAACCGGAGACCAGCGAGTGCCCCCCCCCATGTGCCAACCGGAGACCAGCGAGTGACCCCCGTATGCCTGGCAGAGACCAGCGAGTGACCCCCCCCCATGTGCCAACCGGAGACCAGCGAGTGACCCCCGTATGCCTGGCAGAGACCAGCGAGTGAACCCCCCGTGTGCCCGGCAGAGACTAGCGCGTGACCCCCGTGTGCCCGGCAGAGACCAGCAAGTGACCCCCCCCCCCCCCGTGCCAACCGGAGACCAGCGAGTGACCCCCCCCCCCGTGTGCCAACCGGAGACCAGCGTGTGACCTCCGTGTGCCCGGCAGAGACCAGAGAGTGACCCCCCCTGTATGCCTGCCAGAGACCAGCACGTGACCCCCGTGTGCCCGCTGGAGACCAGCAAGTGCCCCCCCTGCACCCACCAGGGACCAGCATCTGGCCAGCTGCTCAGCCAACTCCCGGCCCCTCTGGAGATTTTTTTACTTTCTTGCTGCCCAGGGGGTGTGGGAGTGACCTCTCCAGAGCCCCATCCCTCCTGCCCAGAACGTGTACCCCGCTGGAGACTGCAGCCGAGTCTGGGCGGGGCAGGGGCTGCAGACGTGGGGGGAACGGCTGGACAAATGGGAATTGCCCCGGCACATGCCTGGTGCTGAGGGGGGAAGCCAGACAGGCAGGGAGCCCCTTTGGCTCCAGGGCTGGGCAGCGGGCGATCGCTGGGAGAGCTGTCCCTGCCCCGCAGCCCGCCCATGGCATTGCAAGAAGGGAGCTGGGGGGACGGGAGCTCGTTGCACTCACCGAATTCACAGAGCAGCCCAAAGTATCCGGGTGGGCACTGGCAGAGGGTGACGTTTCCCTCCAGACACTGGCCCCCGTTGCGACACTCGCAGTCCTCGGACAGCTCTGGGCACAGAGACGGCAAAGGGAGGCCCTTGGCACAGCCACGCCCACACCCTGGCTCCACTGGGCTATTTCTCAGGCTGCCCGCCCCCGCGGCAGCCAGGGGACCCCCGCTAGGTCACAAGGCCCGGGCAGGGTCCCTGGGTCCCAGGCAGCGACACCAGCCTCCTCCTGCATCTGCACGCTACCCACGCAGCCTCTGTGGGGGTGAATCCCCAGGCAATGGCTGCCCCGCTGGAGCACAGAGCCCCGCGTACCCCGGGCAGCCCCAACGCTGACCCGCCTGGGCCTGATGGGCCAGGGCAACCGGAGCACGGCCCCGCCAGGCCTCACCGAGAGCCCCACAGCTACTCACTGTCTGTGCAGTTGGGGCCTGCGTAGCCCTCGGGGCACTCGCACACGTAGCCCTGCTCCGTCTCCTGGCAGCGCCCCCCGTGCTGGCACGGGCTGGACAGACATGCCCCTGGCGCCCTGGGCCCACCTGCACAGAGGGAGCGTCAGGGACAGACGGGCAAGAAGTCAGTCCCACCAGCCATGGCGAGGGCAGCCTGCCCTGCCCCCCTGCAGCGCTGCGCGGAGGTAACTTGCACTGGCCAGGGCCCGGGGCTGGAGACTCTGGCTGCCAGGCTGAAGCAACGTCGCTTCCACAGTCACCCCGATCGGTCTGGGGTTGCTGCCCTCAGTGGGCTCCTTCTCCCAGGCCAGGCCTGCCTGGGTGCGGGAGGGGGCGCTGAGCTCTGGGCGGTCGGGGTCCCTGGCCTGCCTGGGTGCAGGAGGGGGCGCTGAGCTCTGGGCGGTCGGGGTCCCAGGCCTGCCTGGGTGCGGGAGGGGGCGCTGAGCTGTGGGCGGTCGGGGTCCCTGGCCTGCCTGGGTGCGGGAGGGGGCGCTGAGCTCTGGGCGGTCAGGGTCCCTGGCCTGCCTGGGTGCGGGAGGGGGCGCTGAGCTCTGGGCGGTCGGGGTCCCTGGCCTGCCTGGGTGCGGGAGGGGGCGCTGAGCTCTGGGCGGTCGGGGTCCCAGGCCTGCCTGGGTGCGGGAGGGGGCGCTGAGCTGTGGGCGGTCGGGGTCCCTGGCCTGCCTGGGTGCGGGAGGGGGCGCTGAGCTCTGGGCGGTCGGGGTCCCTGGCCTGCCTGGGTGCGGGAGGGGGCGCTGAGCTCTGGGCGGTCGGGGTCCCTGGCCTGCCTGGGTGCGGGAGGGGGCGCTGAGCTCTGGGCGGTCGGGGTCCCAGGCCTGCCTGGGTGCGGGAGGGGGCGCTGAGCTCTGGGCGGTCGGGGTCCCTGGCCTGCCTGGGTGCGGGAGGGGGCGCTGAGCTCTGGGCGGTCGGGGTCCCAGGCCTGCCTGGGTGCGGGAGGGGGCGCTGAGCTGTGGGCGGTCGGGGTCCCTGGCCTGTCTGGGTGCGGGAGGGGGCGCTGAGCTCTGGGCGGTCGGGGTCCCAGGCCTGCCTGGGTGCGGGAGGGGGCGCTGAGCTCTGGGCGGTCGGGGTCCCTGGCCTGCCTGGGTGCGGGAGGGGGCGCTGAGCTCTGGGCAGTTGGGGTCCCTGGCCACAGTGTCACGTTACTGAATTTTAAGGAAACAGCCGGATCACTGCTGCACCCATGGGGGGGCAGGTATTGGCCCCAAATGTGGTACAAAGGGGGCCATGTGAGGTGTTGAATAGAAGCTTACTTTCTTCTGTTTCTATATATGCTATTCATGTGATTGTGTAATGTCTGTGTGTGAAGTTATAAGCATGTACTTTGTATGAGTACTGAATGTTTCTCTGTATGTGGTTGAGCAATGGGCAGAGCTCAGCCTATGAACATGCTAATGAGCAAGTCTCCAAGGAACAACAGCCCTCCACAGGCCAAGGACACACCTCAAGAATGGGGACTGATACCTAAGAGCTACCAGCAGGGAACACAGGGATAGGCCGCTGGCCAGGTGACCTGCTGCAGCCAAGAAGAGACGGGGAAGAAGGTATAAATAGGCCATGTGGCCGACTCCATCTTGGTGCTCAGCTCAGCCCTTCATTCCAGAGGCAGCAGTGAAGGGATCGAAGAGCCGGGAAGAACTGTGGACCCATCCTGACATAGGATGCGCACCAAGGACTTTTAAGCCAGCAGCTATAACATCTCTGCTGCAAGCCTGCATCGAGAACTGGGAGATTCGATGCATGTAATGTGTGATACTTTAACAACCTCACTCTCATGCTTTTCTTTCTTGCAGTAATAAACCTTTAGATGTTAGATTCTGAAGGATTGGCTCAGCGGGATTTGTGGGTAAGGTCCAGAGGGTAAATTGACCTGGGATCTGTGGCTGGTTTCTTGGAACCGGACAGAACTTGTTTGGGGAAGGTGAGATTGGGCTCTAAAACCCCTCACCTGTGTATGGGGGCCGGGGCCATCTGGGGCACAGATATTGCTGGGGTGTCGGACGGGTTTTGCTCATGAGGCTTCAGGCAGGCAGCTGGAGCGCTCTGTGGGACTGGTTTGTGGCCTGTTTGGGAAGGTCTCCTGTCTGGGGGCTGTAAGGAGCCCCGAATTTGAGCAATTCGCCCTGAGCGGACGCCCTCAGCTGTGCCCAGACCCGTCCCATCCCGTCACAGTAAGTCCCAAGGGATGTCCAGCGGGAGCAGCACAGGGCTCCTCCGGGCCCAGCCCCGAGCTCACCGTACTGGCAGTTGCTGCCGTAGTAGCCGGGCGAACACGTGCAGACGTAGCGCCCGGGGCGGATGTAGTTACATGTCTGCCGGTGCCTGCAGGTCCGGTCCTCGCACGGTGAGGGGTCTGCAGGGAGAGAGGGAGCCTGGGCTCAGCCCCGCCGAGCCGGAGCGCTGGGCATGGCTGGAGAGGGCCAGCCCGGGGAGGCAGGGAGGGCGACGGCTCCGCGAAGAGCACCTGTCTCGCAGCGCTGTCCCACGAAGGGCTCCACGCACACACACGTGTAGTTAGCCAGCCGGTCGATGCAGTGCCCCCCATGCAGGCAGGGGCTGGAGTCACACTCATTGATCTCTGCAGGGAAGGGGATCGGGGCTAGCCCTGGCTCCAGGACTGGACACACGCCCATGGCTCTGCCCCAGCCTGGGAGCGCTGGAGCTGTGCCCTGTGCCTGACCACTGGGCACATGCAGGGGCCTTAGGGACTCCAGTGCCCGCCGCGCCTCAGGGCTGTCTCGCCCCAGCTCCCCACTTGCAGGAGAACGCGCCCGCAGGTTCCCGATCTCTGCCCCCCTCCGATCCCCGGGCGCTGCTTCCTGCATGGCGGCGAGCCCAGGGTCCTGCCCTAGAGCCAGGGCTGGTGCCAGCGCGCGCTGAGCCCCCTCGCCCACGGGCCTGGCGGGTGCTAGGGATGGCCGGTGCTCCTTGCGGGGGGTTTGCGAGGAGAGGCCCGGCCGATGGAGTCGAGACCAGCTCAACGCACAGTAACGCCCCACAAGTGCTCAGTGGCGGAAGTGGGGAGGCAGGGAAAGCCAGCCCGGACACGCAGGGCTCCCTCCGCTGGCACCATGCAGCGTAAGGTGGGACCCAGGAGGGGTCGCCTCTCCCTTGGCTGGCCCGTACCTTTCTCGCAGGACTCCCCCGCATAGCCCGCCGTGCACAGGCAGCCTGCCGTGCCGTTGGCCACATGGCACTGCCCGCCATTCTGGCACTCCCTCATCTCGCACGGCGCTGCCACTGCATGGGCACAGGTGGAGATCAGAGCCGTCGCCCCCCAGCCCGGCCTGGCCCTTCCAAGCCCAGCCCCATGGCTGCCTCCTCCTCAGATCCTTGGGGCACCGGACTGCCGGCGGCTCCATCCCTCCAGGTGCAGCCTGCGAGTCCCCGGCAGCTCCATCCCTGAGTGCAGCCTGCGAGTCCCCAGCCTCTATGGCCTGGCAGGCCCTCAAAGAGCAGGGTCCTTGCTCTCACTGCCCCGCCAGGCCAAGCGGGACAGCCCAGCGCCGGCACACACAGGGCAGCAGGGCTGGTAGCAAGCCCCCAGCCTCCCCCCGCTAGCCCTGGCGCCCAGGACGGCTGGCTCAGCAGAGCCATGCAGGGAGGAGGCGTTAGAGTGGGGGCCAGCAGGGGTGTGATCGTCACTGGGGCCGAGCGCTCCTCCCTGGTGTGGCCATTCAGCGGGTTCACGTGCCTTCTCCCTTGGGGGCCGGGTTGCTCTGGAGGGTTTTCCCGCCCCGACCCCCCTTTCTGACCGCTCCCGAGGACAAGCGTCCGATGGGAGCGCACTCACCGCAGCTGCTGAGGCCACGGCAGTGCCCTGGGCCTGGCCAGAGCCAGCGAAGCCCATTGCACTGGGCAGCAGCCCCCCCGGAAGCTCTGCGCCGCGTCTGGGGAAGGGCTGCGGCTGCTCCCAGTGACACCGGCCGGCCAGGCAGGGGCAGCCGTTTGCCGGCTCCTGCCTCCCACGGGGCCAATGCAAAGAGCCCTTGGAGTTCAATCGAGTCCTCATCCGCCACGGCAGCATCCTGTGTGCACAATGACCCCCCCCCACCTGCGGCTCTTGTGCCCCCCCCCGCCTGCAGCTGGCGCTGGCCCCCTGCACACTGCTGTGCAGCCCGAGCAGCGTCCGGCCTGCTGGGACCGGGGCTCTGGACCCCCTGAGGGCCCCGCTCTCCTGCTGTCAGCCCTGCCCCGGGCCCGGCGCAGCCCCCCGAGTCCTGTGGGCCAGCTCTGTGTGCCCCAGCGAGGGGCCGCCCGCCGCATGTCAAAGGACTGGCCCCAGCCACTCAAACGTGGCCCGGAAGCCTCTGGCCATTGCAACGCGTCCCCGAGGCTCCACCTGAGAGACAGGGGAAGGGCCGTTTCCCTGCAATGTCCCTCCAGATCAACTGTGGCTCGCCCTTATTGCCAGCCTCTGCCTCCCGGCACCCCGGGCACCTGTCCCTGTGACCCCTCCCCACGCTGCCACCCGCCCCGGCTGGTAGGCAGCAAAGCGTCTTCGCACCTTCCAGAGTCACCCGCTGCTCTCTGCTGGCTGCCGCCGCTCAGCTGCTCCGTCACAAGAGCCTGGATGCGGCCCCTTGCAGCCCTGCGAGCGACTGGGGAGCGCCGCTGGCCGGGGTGGGAGGGCCCACGTCAGTGCTGAAGGCTGGCACAGAGGATCACAGGCGCAGCAAGAGGGAAATTGGCACAGAAGTCTGCCCGGCCGCTCAGCCCGAGGTGGCGCATGGGACTATAGAGGAGCCCTGGCGTAAGGCCATGGGCGAAGCTCTTGGCGTCCCGGCGGCGGTGGGAGACGGGCCGTGCCTGGAGCCCGGGCCCAGGGAAGCAGCATGACAGGGTGCGCAGGCAGGCAGGGTTGCATGCCGCCCCGAGAGCGAACATGCCGCTCTGCTGCCCACAAGCAGGGGAAAGCCTCCGGGCACAGGGAAAAGGGGATCCGCCAGGGAAGGAGGGTGAGACGTGTCTAGCCCAAAGAACCCAACTGTCCAAAGCCAGGCCTGGCAGGGACAGGGCCGTTACCTGCCCCGATGCCGGGGGAAGCAATGGGCAGGGGGCATCTTGCTAGAAGTCCGTCAGCACCTGAGGCCAAAGGCAACACAGTGACTGGCTCATTCCTATACCTGGGTCGTTCGCGAGACGCCAGGCCAGGACCCCTGCCCAAGGGCGGCACGGTCCAAGATTCTTGCTGCCAGCGTGTTTCCAGGTGTTTGATCCTTCTGACAGGGGCTCCAGCTTTGGACCACGGCTCTCGGGTGGAGTAGGCACGACCCAGGAACGGACGTAGCCCCTGGGGCCCGATTTCCTTTATCGAAAACGCATTCGACAGATGACAGCTGTCCTCGACTGTCGCTGTGACGTGCTGGGGCGCTCTCGAGCTGCCCCCCATTGCCTGGCCAAAGGAGCAGAGCTCTGCCTTCATCCAGAGCCCAGAGCCCGCACGGGACGGCTGCAGTTCCTGCAAGCGTCCGACGAACGCTCCTCCTGCAGCGCCAGTCCTCTCAGCGGCACTGTGCAAGGCGTGTGGCTCACTGTGCCGAGGGCACCTGCTGCAGCGCTCGGGCTCAGCCCTGCTCCAAAATCGACACGGTGTGATGTAGGGGGGCATCTTGCTGGGCGCTAGGCTGGGGCTGTCCCCTCCTGGCCCTGTCTGTGAGCACGGCCCAGCAGCGGGGCCAGCCACTGCCCTGACTGGTTCTGACTGGGGAGGGGGGAAGAAGGTGGGAACAAAGGAAGGACGTGGGGGGGAGGAGTGAGTCTGGGGCTGGAAACATGATGGAGACAGCCTAGGGAGGGGGCTTGGAGACTAGGGGCTCAGGCACCCGCCTTAAGGGGTCTGGGGCATCCTCGCCCCCTCCTATTGCCACATCACGTCTGTGCTGGGCTGTGTTCTGGACACTCAATAAGCCCCTCTCTGCTCTGTGGGCTGGGGGAGACTGTTCTGGCTGCTCTGGGGGTGCAGGATTGGGGGAACCCCGACGCGCCGTCACACATGGCTCCCCGGCGCTGCAGCAGACGAGCTGAGATTCCCAACTGGCTGCTGGTGCACTTCAGCGGCACAATGCAAGCACAAGCGACAGCGAACTCTCGCCTTCCGGGCCAATGTGCAGTGCCACCCGGCAGGGCACTGGCTGCAGCCACGTGGAGAAGGCCGGAGCTGCAACAGGCGCTGGGAACAATCTGCTCAGCAAACCAGCAGCCCAGCGTGTGAGCGCCTGTCGGCGGAGACCGGAACGCGGCTCTCTGCTGCCCTCTCACCGCTGCCTGCACGCTGCTGCTGGGACTTTATGTGCAACTCCAGGGGGCGGCCGCCGATGCTTACGCTCCTGGCCCATAGCTGGGAGACCTGCCGTGTGCCCTGCCAACCCCGCAGGCTTGCCAGCCTGCTAGACACCTGCTAGGGTCACCCATGCCAGCACAGGCCAGGCCGGCGACATCCGCGTAACGACTGGTCCGCAATGACAGTTGTTAATCACTCTCCTCATGACGGGGCGACACGCTTGCTCCTGATGCTGGCGGTGCCTGGACTCAGTGTGCCGGGGCCTGGGCAAGGCTCCTGCTGACTCTGGACCAGCCTGGCTGAGAGCAGGGCCCTCGCATCCCCGTTCATTAGCACCCAGCGTGCACCCTGCGCGGGACGCTAGGACAGGAGGCGCCTTGCCGCCGCGGGAACCCGCTGCGAGGCCCTGCGGCCCCCGCCGTGCGCCTGGACTGTGCCCTGAGCTCGGCTGGTGTCTCGCGGCCACTGGACGGGCCCTGCTGGATCAAAGCTGCAGAGAACAGACAGGCCGGGAAGCCAGACCCTGCCTGCGGACTGAGGGGTTATTTGCAGAGGGGGTAGGGGTCTGACCCTGACTCTTCGAGGAGCCTAATGGGGTCGCTGGCGCCAGCCTTGCCCCTCACGCTCAGAGCACAGAAGGGCCAGCGCCAGGCCCAACTCCCCCAGGCTGGGGCCAGGTGCCTCAGAGGGAACAGACAGAACACGGCTCATCAGGCCCCCCAGCTCCGGCAGGCCGAGGCGGAGGGACCCCCGAGTGGGGCCTTGCATCCCAGACCAGCCAGGCTGAAAGAGACAGGGGACCGGATCTCCAGGAACGTCTCTCAGGCTCTGTGGAGCCTTGAGCGCCTCCCTTGGCAGGGCATTCCCCAGGCCGCCCGTCCTCTCTGAGGCAGGCCTGGCTGCCCCGGCCCTGGGGACGAAAGGCCACGCTGAGGGGGCCTCCCCCGTGAGTTTCCGGTGCATGCCCACCGAGGGGCCCCGAGGAGCCGAGCCCGGAACGCAGGAGGCCCCATCCTCCCTGCAGCGGGAAGCCGAGCTCTGGCACAGTCAGTGCAGCCCTGGGCTCTCCCTCGGGTCTGTGCCGGAAGTGTGGGCATCGCCAGCAGCGCGAGGGCGGCTGTCCACTGGCCGCAGGAGCGGCTGACCCAGCTGTGTGGGCATGGCGGGCGACCCCGGGGCCTGCGCGTGGACTGAGCCACGGCCCCGCCCTGGGCGCACCCTCCCAGCCATATCCCGTCGGCAGCTGGTCGCCCCACTCACCGCTCTCACACAGGGCTCCTTTGAACCCGGGGGGGCACTGGCAGCGGAAGCTGTTGACGCCGTTGATGCAGGTGGCGCTGTTCTGACACGGCTGGGAAAGACACTCGTCCACGTCTGAAAGAGAGCGGGGCCGAGGGGAGGGGCATGAACACTCCTGCCCCATGGTGAGGGGAGCAGCAGCAGAGAAACGCGGCACCAGGGGCCAGGAGCCCTGGAAGTGGGCGTGTGGGAGAGATTCAAATGCTGCCCAGCAGAGTGCCCGCCGCTGGCTGTTTCTTTCTACGGGTGGTGCACATTGGCACACACCTTAGTGCACATAAAACATTTCATCCGCACCAGGAGAGGAGGGACACGGCGAGAGGTAGGAGGAGTGGGACGCATGGGGGGGGAGGGATATGGTGAGGGGCGGGAGGGCAGTGGGCAGGGGAGGGCAGTGGGCAGGGTGACAGCAGTGGGCAGGGGAGGGCAGAGGGCAGGGTGACGGCAGATGGTGGGGGAGGGCAGCAGGCGGGGGAGGGCAGTGGGCAGGGTGACAGCAGCGGGCAGGGTGACAGCAGCGGGTAGGGGAGGGCAGTGGGCAGGGTGACAGCAGCGGGCAGGGTGACAGCAGCGGGCGGGGGAGGGCAGAGGGCAGGGTGACAGCAGTGGGCAGGGGAGGGCAGAGGGCAGGGTGACGGCAGATGGCGGGGGAGGGCAGCAGGCAGGGTGACAGCAGCGGGCAGGGTGACAGCAGCGGGCAGGGGAGGGCAGAGGGCAGGGTGACGGCAGATGGCGGGGGAGGGCAGCAGGCGGGGGAGGGCAGCGGGCAGGGTGACAGCAGCGGGCGGGGGAGGGCAGAGGGCGGGGGAGGGCAGCGGGCAGGGTGACAGCAGCGGGCGGGGGAGGGCAGAGGGCGGGGGAGGGCAGCGGGCAGGGTGACAGCAGCGGGGAGGGGAGGGCAGAGGGCGGGGGAGGGCAGCGGGCAGGGTGACAGCAGCGGGTGGGGTGGGCAGAGGGCGGGGGAGGGCAGCGGGCAGGGTGACAGCAGCGGGGAGGGGAGGGCAGAGGGCGGGGGAGGGCAGCGGGCAGGGTGACAGCAGCGGGCGGGGGAGGGCAGAGGGCGGGGGAGGGCAGCGGGCAGGGTGACAGCAGCGGGGAGGGGAGGGCAGAGGGCGGGGGAGGGCAGCGGGCAGGGTGACAGCATCGGGCGGGGGAGGGCAGCGGGCAGGGTGACAGCAGCGGGGAGGGGAGGGCAGAGGGCGGGGGAGGGCAGCGGGCAGGGTGACAGCAGCGGGCGGGGGAGGGCAGCGGGCAGGGTGACAGCAGCGGGGAGGGGAGGGCAGAGGGCGGGGGAGGGCAGCGGGCAGGGTGACAGCAGCGGGCGGGGTGGGCAGAGGGCGGGGGAGGGCAGCGGGCAGGGTGACAGCAGCGGGGAGGGGAGGGCAGAGGGCGGGGGAGGGCAGCGGGCAGGGTGACAGCAGCGGGCGGGGGAGGGCAGAGGGCGGGGGAGGGCAGCGGGCAGGGTGACAGCAGCGGGGAGGGGAGGGCAGAGGGCGGGGGAGGGCAGCGGGCAGGGTGACAGCATCGGGCGGGGGAGGGCAGCGGGCAGGGTGACAGCAGCGGGGAGGGGAGGGCAGAGGGCGGGGGAGGGCAGCGGGCAGGGTGACAGCAGCGGGCGGGGGAGGGCAGCGGGCAGGGTGACAGCAGCGGGGAGGGGAGGGCAGAGGGCGGGGGAGGGCAGCGGGCAGGGTGACAGCAGCGGGCGGGGTGGGCAGAGGGCGGGGGAGGGCAGCGGGCAGGGTGACAGCAGCGGGGAGGGGAGGGCAGAGGGCGGGGGAGGGCAGCGGGCAGGGTGACAGCAGCGGGCGGGGGAGGGCAGAGGGCGGGGGAGGGCAGCGGGCAGGGTGACAGCAGCGGGGAGGGGAGGGCAGAGGGCGGGGGAGGGCAGCGGGCAGGGTGACAGCATCGGGCGGGGGGGAGGGCAGCGGGCAGGGTGACAGCAGCGGGGAGGGGAGGGCAGAGGGCGGGGGAGGGCAGCGGGCAGGGTGACAGCAGCGGGCGGGGGAGGGCAGCGGGCAGGGTGACAGCAGCGGGCGGGGGAGGGCAGCGGGCAGGGTGACAGAGCGGGCGGGGGAGGGCAGCGGGCAGGGTGACAGCAGCGGGGGGGGAGGGCAGAGGGCGGGGGAGGGCAGCGGGCAGGGTGACAGCAGCGGGGAGGGGAGGGCAGAGGGCGGGGGAGGGCAGCGGGCAGGGTGACAGCAGCGGGGAGGGGAGGGCAGAGGGCGGGGGAGGGCAGCGGGCAGGGTGACAGCATCGGGCGGGGGAGGGCAGCGGGCAGGGTGACAGCAGCGGGGAGGGGAGGGCAGAGGGCGGGGGAGGGCAGCGGGCAGGGTGACAGCATCGGGCGGGGGAGGGCAGCGGGCAGGGTGACAGCAGCGGGGAGGGGAGGGCAGAGGGCGGGGGAGGGCAGCGGGCAGGGTGACAGCAGCGGGCGGGGGAGGGCAGCGGGCAGGGTGACGGCAGATGGTGGGGGAGGGCAGCAGGCGGGGGAGGGCAGTGGGCAGGGTGACAGCAGCGGGCAGGGTGACAGCAGCGGGTAGGGGAGGGCAGTGGGCAGGGTGACAGCAGCGGGCAGGGTGACAGCAGCGGGCGGGGGAGGGCAGAGTGCAGGATGACAGCAGTGGGCAGGGGAGGGCAGAGGGCAGGGTGACGGCAGATGGCGGGGGAGGGCAGCAGGCAGGGTGACAGCAGCGGGCAGGGTGACAGCAGCGGGCAGGGGAGGGCAGAGGGCAGGGTGACGGCAGATGGCGGGGGGGGGCAGCAGGCGGGGGAGGGCAGCGGGCAGGGTGACAGCAGCGGGCGGGGAGGGCAGAGGGCGGGGAGGGCAGAGGGCGGGGGAGGGCAGCGGGCAGGGTGACAGCAGCGGGGAGGGGAGGGCAGAGGGCGGGGGAGGGCAGCGGGCAGGGTGACAGCAGCGGGCGGGGGAGGGCAGAGGGCGGGGGAGGGCAGCGGGCAGGGTGACAGCAGCGGGGAGGGGAGGGCAGAGGGCGGGGGAGGGCAGCGGGCAGGGTGACAGCAGATGGCGGGGGAGGGCAGCAGGCAGGGTGACAGCAGCGGGTAGGGGAGGGCAGAGGGCGGGGGAGGGCAGCGGGCAGGGTGACAGCAGCGGGGAGGGGAGGGCAGAGGGCGGGGGAGGGCAGCGGGCAGGGTGACAGCAGCGGGGAGAGGAGGGCAGAGGGCGGGGGAGGGCAGCGGGCAGGGTGACAGCATCGGGCGGGGGAGGGCAGCGGGCAGGGTGACAGCAGCGGGGAGGGGAGGGCAGAGGGCGGGGGAGGGCAGCGGGCAGGGTGACAGCAGCGGGGAGGGGAGGGCAGCGGGCCGCGGAGGGCAGCGGGCAGGGTGACAGCAGCGGGCGGGGGAGGGCAGCGGGCAGGGTGACAGCAGCGGGCGGGGGAGGGCAGCGGGCAGGGTGACAGCAGCGGGGAGGGGAGGGCAGAGGGCGGGGGAGGGCAGCGGGCAGGGTGACAGCAGCGGGGAGGGGAGGGCAGAGGGCGGGGGAGGGCAGCGGGCAGGGTGACAGCAGCGGGGAGGGGAGGGCAGCGGGCCGCGGAGGGCAGCTGGGGGACAGGTCTCCAGAGGGGGCGGCGCTAACCCGGAGGGGGGGCCGTCGGCATGCCGTGGGCGTGGGCACAGGCAGCGCTTACCAAGCTGGCACCTCTTGCCCGTGTAGCCGGCCAGGCAGGAGCAGGAGTAAGAAGGGTTGCCCGTGACGCAGTCCTCGATGCACTTGCCCCCGTTGGCGCAGGGCCGCAGCATCAGGCACACGGAGGCTGCGGAGCGAGGGGGCAGAGCGCGTTAGGGACCAGCCCGCACCCACCGGCCTCCAGCAACAACACCCCCCCCTGCGCCCCGGGGCCTGCCCGTGCCAGAGGGAGCTGCCTGGCCTGCCTCAGTGGCTGCATCTGGCTGTCGCGCCCCTATGGGCCCTGGTCCCGCGGCATCTGGCATCCCCCAGCAGGCATGCGTTTCCTCCCTGGGCTCTCAGTGCACCCACAGCCCCGCCCCCTCTGCTAAGGCCCCGCCCCCACCCCTGGGAAGGACAGAGGCAGGGCAGCGAGCCACGCACCCTCTCCCATGGGGAGGGGAGGGGAAGAGACGGGAGGGAGGGCACGCCCCACTCTGCCCGGCCCTTGGAGCCCCGGGGAGGGAGGAGGCCGCATGGCTCCAGCCGCCCCATCCTGGAGCACAGGGAGGGCAGGCGCTGGGGGCAGTGACACATGTCCCCAGAGCGCTTCCAGCAGGCAGCACCTTCCCCTGCCTAGCGCACCCCCCACCCACGCAGGGCAGGGCTGTCATGCCCAGTGCAGAGACAGGGAGCCAAGGCACCCAGGGGCCAGGGGCTCTCTCCCGGGACACACCGGTGTCAATGTCAGGGGCTGCTGGCGCTGCACTGACGCCTCGTGAGGTTTTTTGTCGTCCCTCTTCCAGCACCAAAAGAAAGTGGGGGGGGGGAGGGGAGAAGAGAAATCAGGATCCAGAGACTGACATTCCTCACAGCCAATGGGGAGAGGGAAATGCTCCATGTCAGCCCAACTGACAGGGCAGGCTGGCCAATGAGAGAGTCAGGAGTCCAGGGCCCAGCCTATGTGAGCAGGGGCTGCCTGAGCCAGAGTAGGGCAGAGTTAAGGGGAGAGTAGCAGCCAGGGCTGAGCTGGGCGACAGAGCAGCAGTACCGAGCCAGGAGGCAGAGCTGGGGAGATGGAGCAGCCCGGAGCCAGGGCAGTGCAAACCAGCTTTGCTGACAGGGAGCCAGGGCTGAGCGACAGCGGGAGCTGCGGGCCCAGAGCTGGGCGCAGACGCCAGCCCTGCCACAAGTAGCACCGGAGCCGGGTGCAGGGAGCCGCTGCGGAGAGCAAGGGGCCCTAGGCAGAGGGCCCAGCGCAGGGAGATGCCAGACAAGAGTCCTTGCGGGCCACACTTGAAGGGAGGACGTGACCCCAGTGGGGGGCTGACACTGGGGGGGCCCTGCCACTGAGTGCCTGGGGGTATGTGGTCACCACCAGAGCAGGGTCTGACCTGCAGTGTCACCGCAGCACAGCCAGGCCTGGGGGAGCTGGCCGGGGCCTGCCCTGACCGCCCAGAGATGGCTGGTTGTGCTGTCCCTGTGCCCACCAGGCAGGGGCCTTGTTTCCTTCGGCCTTTCCTGCTTCTTTCCTTATTTGTATCAGTCTCTGCTGAACTGTCCTGCTCTGGGCCAGGACGTGGCCGTGTGGAGCCAGCAGCGGAGACACCCAGCCCGTCCCTAGCCCCCACGAGGCTGGGGGTCAGCCTCCCGGGAGTGCCGGGCCAGGCATTGCTGGGGTTACAAGGACTCTGCCATGTGGGAGGGGGAAAGGGGAGCCCTCCAGGTCAGGCCAGTCTCTGCGGAAAGGGGGTGGGAGCGAGGGCTCAGGTCCTTTCACTGGCTGTCTCTGCCAGGGCAGGGCAGGGGAGTAGAGGGGAGGGGAGGACAGAGTAGGGCAAGGGAGGGGAGGGGAATGGAGGGGAGGGCAGGCCAGGGCAGGGCAGGGCAGGGCTGGGCAGGGCAGGGGAGTAGAGGGGAGGGGAGGACAGAGTAGGGCAAGGCAGGGGAGGGGAATGGAGGGGAGGGCAGGCCAGGGCAGGGCAGGGCAGGGCTGGGCAGGGCAGGGGAGTAGAGGGGAGGGGAGGACAGAGTAGGGCAAGGGAGGGGAGGGGAATGGAGGGGAGGGCAGGGCAGGGCAGGGCAGGGCTGGGCAGGGCAGGGGAGTAGAGGGGAGGGGAGGACAGAGTAGGGCAAGGCAGGGGAGGGGAATGGAGGGGAGGGCAGGGCAGGGCAGGGCAGGGCAGGGCTGGGCAGGGCAGGGGAGTAGAGGGGAGGGGAGGACAGAGTAGGGCAAGGGAGGGGAGGGGAATGGAGGGGAGGGCAGGGCAGGGCAGGGCAGGGCTGGGCAGGGCAGGGGAGTAGAGGGGAGGGGAGGACAGAGTAGGGCAAGGCAGGGGAGGGGAATGGAGGGGAGGGCAGGGCAGGGCAGGGCAGGGCAGGGCTGGGCAGGGCAGGGGAGTAGAGGGGAGGGGAGGACAGAGTAGGTCAAGGGAGGGGAGGGGAATGGAGGGGAGGGCAGGGCAGGGCAGGGCAGGGCTGGGCAGGGCAGGGGAGTAGAGGGGAGGGGAGGACAGAGTAGGGCAAGGGAGGGGAGGGGAATGGAGGGCAGGGCAGGGCAGGGCAGGGCAGGGCAGGGCTGGGCAGGGGAGTAGAGGGGAGGGGAGGACAGAGTAGGGCAAGGGAGGGGAGGGGAATGGAGGGGAGGGCAGGGCAGGGCAGGGCTGGGCAGGGCAGGGGAGTAGAGGGGAGGGGAGGACAGAGTAGGGCAAGGGAGGGGAGGGGAATGGAGGGCAGGGCAGGGCAGGGCAGGACAGGGCTGGGCAGGGGAGTAGAGCGGAGGGGAGGACAGAGTAGGGCAAGGGAGGGGAGGGGAATGGAGGACAGGGCAGGGCAGGGCAGGGCTGGGCAGGGGAGTAGAGGGGAGGGGAGGACAGAGTAGGGCAAGGGAGGGGAGGGGAATGGAGGGGAGGGCAGGGCAGGGCAGGGCAGGGGAGTAGAGGGGAGGGGAGGACAGAGTAGGGCAAGGGAGGGGAGGGGAATGGAGGGCAGGGCAGGGCAGGACAGAACAGGGCAGGGCAGGGCAGGGCAGGGGAGTAGAGGGGAGGGGAGGACAGAGTAGGGCAAGGGAGGGGAGGGGAATGGAGGGCAGGGCAGGGCAGGACAGAACAGGGCAGGGCAGGGCAGGGGAGTAGAGCGGAGGGGGGGAGGAGAAAGGAGGGGAGGGGAGGGGAGGGGAAGACAGGACAGAACTGGGCAGGGCAGGGGAGTAGCAGGGAGGGGAGGGCAGGACAGGACAGGGCAGGGCTGGGCAGGGGAGTAGAGCGGAGGGGAGGACAGAGTAGGGCAAGGGAGGGGAGGGGAATGGAGGGCAGGGCAGGGCAGGGCAGGGCAGGACAGGGCTGGGCAGGGGAGTAGAGGGGAGGGGAGGACAGAGTAGGGCAAGGGAGGGGAGGGGAATGGAGGGCAGGGCAGGGCAGGACAGGGCAGGGCTGGGCTGGGCAGGGGAGTAGAGCGGAGGGGGGGAGGAGAAAGGAGGGGAGGGGAGGACAGGACAGAACTGGGCAGGGCAGGGGAGTAGCAGGGAGGGGAGGGCAGGGGAGTGGAGGGCAGGGCAGGGGAGGGCAGGAACCAGGAGAGCTCCCCAAGAAGCAGGGGGGCTGGGTGCAATGCTGACGAATCGGGGGCTCTGCCTGGGACATTCCTGAGTTCGGATGCTTTTGTGACATTGTCTCAGGAAATGACCATCCCACAGAGAGTGTGCAGGGGGAGGGGGGGACTCATTAAAGTCACCAAACGGCAGAAGAAAATAAGCAGGGGACTGGAGCGAGAGTCTATAAGGGAACTGGGGACCGGAGCCATTTTGCACCAGATGACGGGGGAGGCTGCTGCAGGGGCAGACCAGGCAATGGGCTGGGGGGGGCGGGGGGAGAGCGTGTCCTCAACATAGATGATCCCCCCCAGCGAAGAGTGAGCTAGTGAGGGACGTTGCAATTGGGGTGTTTTGGGTGATCTGGCTTTCCACATTGCCAGATTAAATATAAAGTATAGTGTGTGTGTGTGTGTGTGTGTGTGTCTCTGTGTGTGTGTGTTTATGTCTGTGTGTGTGAATGTTTCTGTGTGTGTCTGGGTGTGTCTGTCTTTGTGTGTGTGTCTGTGTGTCTCTGTGCGCCTGTCTCTCGCACTGTTCCTCCCCCCCGCACCTACTGCAGTTCCCAGCTGCCCCGCTGGAGCCCCCCGATTCCCGGCAGTCCCCCCTTTGCTTTCCTAGTTTTAAGCGACGCTGAGTCCAAAGAGCCCCTGGTTCCAGCCCCCAGCGTGGCAATGCACGTCCCTCCCCTCCCCCGTCTCAAACACTCGCAATGGGCACGCGCCCCCCCCGGCCCTCCTCCCAGTGCCAAGTGGCCAGTGAGCCAGAGGCAGCTCTAGCCGCAGGGGCTGACCGTGGCCGACGTGGGAGCCCTCTGGCTGTTCTGGGGCGCCCCCCTTCCCGGGCAAGGGCAGCTTCCCCCACGCACACCCCTCCTGGCCACGGCCAGGCGGGCAGGGTCTGGGGCACAAGCTGTGGCCAGTGGCCACCGCAGCCAGTGTTGCCCGGGCCTCTCTCCCGCAGCCCCTGCCCGGCTGCCCTGCTCCTCCGGCCTCCCCCCGGAAAGAGAGAGACCCCAGAGAGGGCGGGAAGAGGGGTTGTGCAAACAAACCTAACCGCTGGCCTCTTACTTGTGTTGCTGCAGCCCCCCACTTGCACCTGGGCATCATCGATTCTGAACACCCAGCGCCCGGGGATACCCACGTTTGTCGTCATCTCCACGTCGACGATGTCGTCGGTGCGGGATCCGGGGATGTTGAAGTAGCGCTTTCCATCGCCGGCATTGAAGCCTGCCTGGGGGGACCAGGGCGGGAGCGAATAGGCCCGTGGGGAAGGAACAGAGGCAGCGAGGCCTCGCTTCCGCCATGCGCCAGCCCCCGAGGAGAAGAAATCCACAGGGAAGAAACTGGCTTCTTTGTCTGCTGCTTATTTCACAATCTTTCATCTCACCGTTGGCCCACGCTCCGGGGGTGCCGGCCACATGTGTACAGGGCAGCAAAGCAATGGCCCAGCGGTAGTGCGGTCTAGTGGCTAAGGCACCGGACCTGCCAGTAGCTAGAGTACGTCTACACAGCAACACTCTTTCGAAAGAACGTAGTGGAAACAGTGTTGCGCTGGAGGACTCCGGACCCTCCTTGCACGAGGAGGAAGGGAAGGCGGAGGAAGTGGGCTCCATTTCCAAACCTGTGCTGCCGCCACGCTCCCACTTTCGAAATAAGCTGCACGCTTGACCTAGCTCAATGTGCGTCGCTTCTTTCGAGTGGAGCCCTGCTGTGCGGACGCGCCCCAGAAGACTAGGCCCAGTCTGGCTCTGCCATTGACCTAACCACCCGAGAGCCATCCCAGCCACATCTGCCGGCGGCTAGGCCGGGCCCTGGCTCACTGCCACTCTTAGCAGGGAAGCTACATCGAAACGCCCATCTCTCCGAGCTGGAAATGGCACCTCCAGGTGTGCCCAGCGCCCCTGGCAACAGAGCCCTGAGCTCAGCCAGGCCTTCGAGGAGCTCCAACCCCGAGGGGAGGAGAGCTCAGTCCTGGCTGGCAGGGGGCCCGGGCCAGTCTGCATCTTATGGCAGCTCCCAAGGAAAGGGAATTCACGCCCTGCGCGGCGCAGCCTCGCCGCGGTCCCTGCCTTAGCCATGGCCTCCTGCTGATGACTCACCCCTTGGAAAGCGCGTGTGACGGCCCGGCTGTTTCCACCCTCCGCTGCCCCTGGCATTGCGTGTGCGGGGGGAACCTGGCCAAGGCCTGGCCTGGCTTCACGGAAAGAGTTGGGGAGAAGAGCCGCTGCTCTGCCATGTGGAGCCCTGCTGTTCCCGCCGGCCGCGTGGCTGCAGCTCCCTCTGGAAACTCACTGAGCTGCCCAGGGGAAGGCTTTTCTGAGCCTTCCCTGCTCCCTGGCTGGCGTCTCCAGCGCGCTCTCTGCCTTCCCCGGCGTGGGGGTCCCACTCCTACAGCCACCAACCCCCCCTCGTGAATTCTGGGACGCAGAGCCGCTCCGCTTCCGCTACACCTGCACGTCCTGCCTTCTGGAGGCGCTCCCAGGAGAGCAGGCAGTGGGCCAAGGACAGAGCCACGGGGGGGGGGGGAAGGTCACACGTCCAAGAGGGCCCTGGTTTTCAAACAGCAGCAACCCCCGCCCAGGGCTGAAATAAAAATACAATGGAGAGCTATGCTTGCTGCAGCAGCTGCTAGGCTGCTCTTACAGTCTGAGCTTAGGAAGGAAAGGAATTAAGAGGCACTGGCCAATGTAAAGAGCTGTGGTTTTGCCATGACAAAGCCCCCTATATGGTCGTAGCCTCAAGGAGAGAGAGAACACATGGGTATTTACGAACTTCAGGGGAAAACACCAACAGTTCTTCAGTGGCTTCATGAGCCTGGCAAGAAATTAATAGCAAAAGCAGCAGCACCCAGAGGCTCCGAAGACTTCCTGTGCCAGGCATTCAGAGAGAAGCACCGTCTGCAATGGGCAGAGCTTACCTGTGCTGCAATGCCTCCCAGGCCAGCAAAATCTCCCCCGCTACTGGCATGCATGCCTGTGGTCCACGTGATGGCCTCGTAGTTGAAGATGGTAAAGGAGAGTTTGCCATCAGTGATGAGGACGATTTGGAAGGTGTTTACCTACAAGAGCAGGAGAAACATCCAGGGTAAGGGAGGATGAGCTAGGGCAGAGGAGAAACAGCTGGGAATGGAGAAGAGAAAACAGCTAGTTCAGGGCTCCACGACCTATCGGCAATCTGCACAAATGGGCCAGCCAGCTCCTCAGCCAGCTCTTGTCAAATCCTTGCACGCAAGTTACCTGGATCAGCTGATTTCAAATGTCCAACTTTAGCAGCTTCTGTTGAAAACCCTCCAGAGGTACTAGCGGAGTAGAAAGAGGCTGCACATGCTGAGACTAGACCCAAATACAAACCAGAAATCTGCCCTTTCTGCATTGCCATCACTAATTCTAGCACTTCCATCTAGCAGCGGAGCAAGACCTTCCTCAGCATTCTTTCTGTTCCTACTGTATTTTAAAAATGCCTTTTTATTGCCCTTCATTCTGCTGGCCGGGTCTTTCTCCCTTGGTTCCCTTATCAAGTTTCTACAATTCCTAACTTCTGATTTACATTTGTTACGACTGTATTAACTTCCCCCTTCCATTGTGTGTGTGTGTGTATCAGGTTCAATTTTAACCAGCAGGCCTTCTGACTCAATTGTGGGCTTGTAGCTTTTCAGACATGTAGCAAGGTGTTCTTAAATTATTCAGAATATCACTCACATTTTTCCAATGGAATTTCTGATATAAACTCCCTCAGTCCCTAGCTCCAGTTCCTTAGTTCCAAAGTGCAGCTGGATGGGGTGGGGTGGGGTGGGGGGCTAGTCTCTGAGGGGCCTCTGCGAGGGCAACTCGGAGAGCATCACCCCGGACTCCGTATGTGTCTCCCCTTTCCCCTCCCATCCTCTGCCCTGCTTTGAATGCCAACCACTCACTGGAGAAAAGGAACTTCCTCCAAAGAAAGTCACCCGGTGCCAGGTGGCCACAAATGCCCAGCGGGCAGCGAATTCGGGGAATTCGGGGAAGTACTGTCCGATGTCCTTGGTGGCTCTCTCCAAGATGGCCTGGTCCTTACTTTCCCGGTAATACACTTGGCCTGCCCGTCGGTTATCCACGTCGGCCCAGAAAGCTGCTACCACACGCCGGTCTTTGGAAATTGGGAAAGCGACCGGTGTAAACTGGGAAACCTCCTTGAGGAAAGAGATGATTCCATTGTTGTTCACCTGTTCGGGGAAGAAAGTGAATTCAACGTGGCAGAAAGAGACAGCCAGCGTGAGCGAGGAACGACTGCCCAGCGCGTCAGGCACTAGCCTGAGTGTGGGGGTCGGTTCCCTGCTTTGCTACAGACTTCCTGTGTGATCTTGGGCAAGTCACTTAGCCTGGTGGTGCCTCAGCTCCCCATCTATACCACGGGGTGATAGCCCTGGCCTGCCTGCCGGGGGACCGTGGCGTGCTCAGTGCTACAGTGAGGAGGGCCACGTATGTACCCTAGCTAGACAGGGCAGAGCCAGAGGCCTGCTCCAAAGGCATCCCGCCCAGTCGTTGAGTGGCGCAGCGAGCTGCCTGCAGAGCCTGCGTGGGAGCATGGTGGAGTCGGACCTTAGAGGCCATTCCCATAAACATTTGGCTTTTCCCCTTCCTGCTCTTTGAAGCCCAGAGGTGCCCCTCATTCAGGTGCTGCTGGGCCGCAGCTGGAAACCGGCTGCGGAGGCCCTGGCAGGAAAGGGCTGGCCCGCCGTGCCGCTCGCTGGCTGTGAGCGAGGGGCGATGGCAGAGCCCTCTGGGAAGCAGCGCAGAACAAGTCGGGCTCTGTTCTCCGCCGGAGATGGGCCAGAGGAAGGAGCAACAGCTGAGCAAACGCCGCAGCCGCAGCCGCAGCCGCAGCCGCAGCCACAGCCGCAGCGCTTTAAACAAACAGCGCCCAGCACACGTGGGGCACCCGCCCGCCGGGGGCAAGGTGGCGGTGCCAGCGGAACTGGCTTCACTTCCTCGCTTTACACGAGCTGCATTCGGGGGGGGGGGTCTTTCTGTCCCTGCTCAGGGCTGGCTGCTGGGCTTGGCAGCCGCTGCCGCAGCCAAGTGCTGGCCTGATGCATGCGCCCGCCGCGCTCCAGCCCGCCCCCCCGCCGCGCTCCAGCCCGCCCCCCCGCCGCGCTCCAGCCCGCCCCCCCGCCGCGCTCCAGCCGGCCCCCCCGCCGCGCTCCAGCCCGCCCCCCCGCCGCGCTCCAGCCCGCCCCCCGCCGCCGAAGGGCCAGCACCGAGCCCAGAGTGAGCTGCGACACGGCACGGCTTTGCCTGCCCCTGCCCCAGGCCACGGCCAGACTCGTACCACCGCTGCCACGAGGCCTGATCCTCAGGCTGCTCCTCGGGGGCACGGATGCCTCAGTCCTTCTGTGGCCAGCGCTTGGTCCCTGCGGCAAGGTCGGCTGGCCACCACGGGGTTAATGAGGGGGGATATGATAGAGGTCTATAAAATCATGAGTGGTGTGGAGAGGGCCGATAAAGAAAAGTTATTTATTAGTTCCCTAACTAGAAGAACTAGAGGACACCAAATGAAATTAATGGGTAGCAGGTTTAAAACTAATAAAAGAAAGTTCTTCTTCACACAGCGCGTAGTCAGCCTGTGGAACTCCTTGCCAGAGGAGGCTGTGAAGGCTAGGACTATAATAGAGTTTAAAGAGAAGCTAGATAATTTCATGGAGGCTAGGTCCATAAAAGGCTATTAGCCAGGGGGTAGGAATGGTGTCCCTGGCCTCTGTTTGTCAGAGGCTGGAGAGGGATGGCAGGAGACAAATCGCTTGATCATTGTCTTCGGTCCACCCTCTCTGGGGCACCTGGTGCTGGCCACTGTCGGCAGACAGGATACTGGGCTAGATGGACCTTTGGTCTGACCCAGTACGGCCATTCTTATGTTCTTATGCTGGAGCTAGAGCAGGTGCAGGCCAGCACTGGCCATGCTGCCATGCAGCGGGCCAAAGCTTTGGCAAGATGGGTCCCACCCTCCACCCCAGCGGTAACCACGTCTGGCAGAGGAGAAAAGCAGCCCCCCCCGTGAAGTCCCTCCTCCATGGCCCGTCCCTAGTGCACCATCAATCACCACTCTGGAACGGGGCAGTGGAAAGAAACCACCAGCATGGTGAGCCAAGCCACAGTGCAATACTCAGGGGCGCGTCACCCTTGCTGGCAGCTGGAATGGGGAGGGGGCTTGTTGGGCCCCGTGAGCAGTGGGGGTGAAGCTAGTGTCTGCGAGTGGTCAGCCGTGAGCGGCTCTGTGCACAGAGAGCACTGGCTCAGGCCAGCAGAGCCCCGGAGCAGGAGGGACTGGTGCCCAATGAGGATCAGGGCCCAGCGTGTTCGAAAGGCAAGAAGGTTGGACTCACTTTTGCCCTTGACTGAGCCCTGGGGTGATTCGCCCGGCGGTCGCACCTGCACGATGGAGAGGAGTTCTCCTAAGTGCCCTTCCTGCCCGCGCCCCTCAGCTGCCTGCAAAGCCGGGCCCCTCTGGCAGCCGCACCTACGTCCTCAGCAGCAAGCCCGTGCCCGGTGAAATGGCAGCAAGACACAAGAAGGCGTCTCAGCTGGACAGGGCCCCAGCCCGAGACCAGTGGTCAGATCGGGATCTAGCCAGGTGCAGTGAGCTCAGGGACCGCTCTCCAGGCCCAGCGCTGCCCGCTGAGGGCATGCAGCCAGCTCCGGGAGGGGTGTCCGGTGCGGGCGCCCCGCTGGGCTGGGGCGTGGGGATCCATCCAGAGAGCATGCTGGGAAGGAGGACTGGCCCTCGGCCCTTGCTCTCACGGGCGACACAGCGGGGACAGGCTCCCAAGCAGTGGAGCCGGGGGCTCGTGTTTGTAGGAAGGGCCGGGAGCTGTGGGGCCGCGTGAGCCTTTGCTTTGGGCTGCAGTGGGAGGAAGCCAACCCGTAGTGGGCTGGCCCAACCCTCTGATCTGCTGGACTCAAGGGGGAGTGGCAGGCCTGTACGCAGGGGGTGTGAGGGGTGCCAGCGCAGCCCCCCACGGCCCTTCACAGTCCGCCATGGGGCCAATTCCAGCCCACCTAGGGAAGGCAGGGGTGACGCATTGCCCCAGCCTCCCTCCCCAGGCTCCGGCCGGCCTGGGAAGGCTGGGGCTGATTCCCCCTCCTCACCCAGGAGCGAGGCCGGGGTGGGGCTGGGCCATGAGGAGCAAGGCTTGGCCGTGGTGGGGGGAGCCACCAGCCCCCTCCCACAGCTTGCACCCCCCCAGAAATTCCTGCGTACGGGCCTGAGTTTTGAGCCATTGGACTGAGACCCCCAAAGCCATCTTGGGACACCCCAAAAGGTTCTTGGAAGGAATCAGAGCTGGGAGAAGGAGCAGACTCTGTATCTCTGCTGGCAAGGGGCCTCGTTCACTGATGCATTTCATCTGCTTTACCGGTGAATGACTCGCAGCTCTGTTTCGTACCTAGCGAGTCGTGACTTGGCTCACCGGGGCTGGCTGTGCTAGAGACCAGCGCTCTGGGGCCGGATGAGCCTTATGGGCGGTGAATTTGGCTTATCCCTTTCACCATGAAGTCCAGTTTGGCTGGGCGGTGCACAGGGGGGCTGTGGGCACGGCATGGTAGCACTAGCACAGTGGGGCAAGCATGCTGCTGGCCTGCTGTGACGTAGTGCAGGGTGCTGTAGTGTGTGTGTGGGGGGTTTACCTCAGTCCTCCCCCTTTGCAGCTCTCTCTGCATGAGGGGGGAGCGGCCAGGCAGGACTGACTGGGGAAGTGTGTCAGAGTCTCACCTCCTGGGGACCAGGTGACACCTTGGGTCTGGGAGCAGGACAGTGCAGGAGGCGGAGCTGCCTGGGGGCTCAGGGACCAGTTGCTGGGGGTTTGAATTTAGTTTTGGCTGGGCAAACATGAAGAGAAGGGACTAAATCGGGTACTGGGGGATCAGGGGCCTATGTCCCCCGCCCCAAGAGGTCCAAGGCTGCCTGCCCCTTACTCCGATGTCCACATGCAACCCAGGCTGCCCTGTCTCTGAGAAGCAATAAACCCTCGCTACTCCGCTGCCCGGCAGAGTCCCATCTGGCTGCGGACAGGGTGCACGGTTGGGGGTCCCCGATGCACCGTCACACCTGGTAAATCTCGCAAGAGTGAATCCCCCCATTCGCCGTGTCCGCAGCCTGTCCTGAGCCTGGCACACCCAGCACTGAGTCCTTCTAGGCACCGCGGGAGAGCTGGGCTGGTGAGCGCCCTAGAGCCACCCACAGCCGGCTGCCGGGCCCTCTTGGCGAGACAGCCACAGAAACCCGCAGGGGCTGCAGGTGAAGAGCCGCACCGAGGCAGGACGGTTTGATCTCTGGGGCATGGGGCCAAGTCAGGACACTGGGGCTCCAACTCTGCCACCGAGCTGCCACGTGACCTTGGGCAAATCCCTGCACTGCTCCGTGCCTCACTTTCCCTTTGTCTAGTCTGGTCTGACTGGATGAGCTTTGGGCTAAGAAAGGGCCTTTAGGGACTGCACCTAGGGCCCTGGGCTAAGTGGGCCCTCAGCCAGCCACTAAAAGCCCTGCCCTCCTGGCGGGGTAGGGAAGGGGTGGCTCTCTACACTCCTGTTCCTCTCTCCCCTCCCGGCCAGAGCTGCCTCACTACAAGGGCCAAGAAATTCTGTCCACATGTTGCCCTCGCCTGGAGGCTCCACCCCTCAGCTCCCATTGGCTGGGAAGAGCAGCCCATGGGAACTGTGGGGGCGGTGCCTGCAGGTGAGAGAACGGGGTTGCACGGAGTCACCTGTTCTCTACCACCACAAAAGGGGAGTTGCAGCAGGGCCAGGTAAGAACCTCAACCTCAGCCATGAACCCTTCCTGCACCCCAACTTCCTCCCAGAGCCCAGACTGAACCCCCCCTACACCCCAATATTTCCCAGAGTCCAGCCCTGAACCCCCTCATACACCGCAACTTCCTCCCAGAGCCCAGCCATGAACCTCCCTTGTGCACCCCAACTTCCTCCCAGAGCCCAGCCATGAGTTCCCCTCCTGTACCCCAACTTGCTCCCAGAGCCCAGCCGTGAGCCCCCCACCTGCACGCTTACTCCTGCCTAGACCCCCCCCCCAACCTCCTGCCCTGAGCCTGCTCTCACACTCCAAAGCCTGGAGCCCGCTTCTCCTACACCCCAAATATCTCATCCCCAGCCCCACCCCAGGCAGAGCCCTCACCCCCTCCCGCCTGAATTTGCAGCCCCTTCCTGCATATGGGCCCCCTTCTTTTTGGGCCACCCCGGAGCCTGAGGCCCCCCAAATGTGCCATCCCTGGGCCCAGTGGCGTGACTCTGGCCTCAGGCTGTGGAGGTTCAGTGCCGAGGGAATGGAGACGAGTCCCCTAACACGACGCATGACGCTGTCAGGGGCCCGCCTGCCCCGCGTCTCCAGACCGCGCCCCCGGCGACCGCACCTGCCCCGGGCAGGCAAAACCAGCGGCCACGGTCCCCCAATGCGCCACATGTGGCCACATCCGCCGGGGCCGGCCAGCCGTTCCCGGGTAGCAGCTGTCAGGTGGCAGAGCTGCAGAGCCGCCCGGCCAGGACGCAGTCCTGCTGAAACGCTCCGAGCCGACAATCCAGCAAGTAACACACAATGGAAACACGGCCGGGGGGGCGCTTGCAGACCTCTGGAGCCACCATGTTTCAGCAAAGTCAGGCTTTCCATGGCCTAGAGGACAGTGCATCGAACTGGGGCATGGGAGACCTGCCCCCGCCCCGCCACTGACCTGCTGGGCGAGTCACCCTGACTTTCCGTGCCTCAGTTTCCCCCTCCGTTAGAGGGGGCTATGAGCAACGCTGCCCTCCTGTGCCAGTGCTCAGAGTACCGGCTGTCAGTGCAAGGTGTCGCTCCTTCCGGGGACCAGTGACATGCCCCGCCCTGAGCACCACGGGGGCAGGCGGAAGGGGGGCAGCGGAACGCCCTTCATTCAGCCCCCTGAAGTACGGCCCCACCTCCTGGGGGGGGCTGCGAGTCACCAATCCCAAGAAGGGTCCATAATGGCAATGGCACCATTTCAGGAGGGAATCTGGGTTTTGACCCCTCCCCGCCAGAGACCCCGTTCCGCCCTCCCCGCTTCCCCCCTGCCAGGGACCTCGTTCCGCCTGCCCCACTTCCCACCCCCCCCGCCAGGGACCCTGTTCCACCCGCCCTGCTTCCCTCCCCCTGCCAGGGACCCCATTCCATTCGGCCCGCTTCCCCTCACCCCCGCCAGGGACCCCGTTCCACCCGCCCCGCTTCCCCCCCCCGCCAGGGACCCCGTTCCGCCCGCCTCGCTTCCCCCCTGCCAGGGACCCCGTTCCGCCCGCCCCGCTTCACCCCCGCCAGGGACCCCGTTCCGCCCGCCCTGCCTTCCACCCCCCACCAGGGGCCCCGTTCCGCCCGCCCCGCTTCCCCCCACCCCCTCCAGGGACCCCGTTCCGCCCGCCCCGCTTCCCCCCACCCCCTCCAGGGACCCCGTTCCGCCCGCCCCGCTTCCCCCCCCGCCAGGGACCCCGTTCCGCCCGCCCCACTTCCCCCCATCCAGGGACCCCGTTCCGCCCGCCCCGCTTCCCCCCATCCAGGGACCCCGTTCCGCCCGCCCCGCTTCCCCCCATCCAGGGACCCCGTTCCGCCCGCCCCGCTTCACCCCCGCCAGGGACCCCGTTCCACCCGCCCCGCTTCCCCCCCCGCCAGGGACCCCGTTCCACCCGCCCTGCCTTCCACCCCCCACCAGGGGCCCCGTTCCGCCCGCCCCGCTTCCCCCCACCCCCTCCAGGGACCCCGTTCCGCCCGCCCCGCTTCCCCCCACCCCCTCCAGGGACCCCGTTCCGCCCGCCCCGCTTCCCCCCCCGCCAGGGACCCCGTTCCGCCCGCCCCGCTTCCCCCCATCCAGGGACCCCGTTCCGCCCGCCCCGCTTCCCCCCATCCAGGGACCCCGTTCCGCCCGCCCCGCTTCCCCCCCCCGCCAGGGACCCCGTTCCGCCCGCCCCGCTTCCCTCCCCCCGCCAGGGACCCCATTCCACCCGCCCCGCTTCCCCCCCTCGCCAGGGACCCTGTTCCGCCTGCTCCGCTTCCCCCCCCCCGCCAGGGACCCCGTTCTACCCGCCCCGCTTCCCCCCCTCCAGGGACCCCGTTCCACCCGCCCCGCTACCCCCCACCCCCTCCAGGGACCCCGTTCCGCCCGCTCCGCTTCCCCCCCGCCAGGGACCCCGTTCCGCCCGCCCCGCTTCCCCCCCTCCAGGGACCCCGTTCCACCCGCCCCGCTACCCCCCACCCCCTCCAGGGACCCCGTTCCGCCCGCCCCGCTACCCCCCACCCCCTCCAGGGACCCCGTTCCGCCCGCCCCGCTACCCCCCACCCCCGCCAGGGACCCCGTTCTACCCGCCCTGCCTTCCACCCCCCCACCAGGGGCCCCATTCTGCCCGCCCCGTTTCCCTTCCCCCGCCAGAGACCCCGTTCCGCCCGCCCTGCTTCCCTCCCCCCGCCAGGGACCCCATTCTGCCTGCTCCGCTTCCCCCCCCCCCCCCCGCCAGGGACCCCGTTCCACCTGCCATTACTGCTGGGTGCCTGGGGAGCAGGGCAGGCTGCCCCCAGGGACTCTCACCAGGAACCCTGGGAACGTAGCAAACATGGTGCCCAGAACGCTGAGCACAGCGCAGCTCAGCCTGGGCCAGCTCCTCAGACACGCTTAGGTGCTCGGCTCCCACCGATTTCAGCTCAGCTTCCATCTACTGCAGCATGCGGCTCCGGAGGCTGCAGGGTTAGGCCCGCGCACGCAGCCCTCCCGGTACTTCGCACGCCTTTCGCTTGCACGTTGCCACGAGTTAAGAGAAGCACGCAGCCCTCCCGGTACTTCGCACGCCTTTCGCTTGCACGTTGCCACGAGTTAAGAGAAGCACGCAGCCCTCCCGGTACTTCGCACGCCTTTCGCTTGCACGTTGCCACGAGTTAAGAGACGCACGCAGCCCTCCCGGTACTTCGCACGCTTTTCGCTTGCACGTTGCCACGAGTTAAGAGACGCACGCAGCCCTCCCGGTACTTCGCACGCCTTTCGTTTGCACGTTGCCACGAGTTAAGAGACGCACGCAGCCCTCCCGGTACTTCGCACGCCTTTCGCTTGCACGTTGCCACGAGTTAAGAGACGCACGCAGCCCTCCCGGTACTTCGCACGCCTTTCGTTTGCACGTTGCCACGAGTTAAGAGACGCACGCAGCCCTCCCGGTACTTCGCACGCCTTTCGCTTGCACGTTGCCACGAGTTAAGAGAAGCACGCAGCCCTCCCGGTACTTCGCACGCCTTTCGCTTGCACGTTGCCACGAGTTAAGAGACGCACGCAGCCCTCCCGGTACTTCGCACGCCTTTCGCTTGCACGTTGCCACGAGTTAAGAGACGCACGCAGCCCTCCCGGTACTTCGCACGCCTTTCGTTTGCACGTTGCCACGAGTTAAGAGACGCACGCAGCCCTCCCGGTACTTCGCACGCCTTTCGTTTGCACGTTGCCACGAGTTAAGAGACGCACGCAGCCCTCCAGGTACTTCGCACGCCTTTCGCTTGCACGTTGCCACGAGTTAAGAGAAGCACGCAGCCCTCCCGGTACTTCGCACGCCTTTCGCTTGCACGTTGCCACGAGTTAAGAGACGCACGCAGCCCTCCCGGTACTTCGCACGCCTTTCGCTTGCACGTTGCCACGAGTTAAGAGAAGCACGCAGCCCTCCCGGTACTTCGCACGCCTTTCGCTTGCACGTTGCCACGAGTTAAGAGACGCACGCAGCCCTCCCGGTACTTCGCACGCCTTTCGCTTGCACGTTGCCACGAGTTAAGAGAAGCACGCAGCCCTCCCGGTACTTCGCACGCCTTTCGCTTGCACGTTGCCACGAGTTAAGAGACGCACGCAGCCCTCCCGGTACTTCGCACGCCTTTCGTTTGCACGTTGCCACGAGTTAAGAGACGCACGCAGCCCTCCCGGTACTTCGCACGCCTTTCGTTTGCACGTTGCCACGAGTTAAGAGACGCACGCAGCCCTCCCGGTACTTCGCACGCCTTTCGTTTGCACGTTGCCACGAGTTAAGAGACGCACGCAGCCCTCCCGGTACTTCGCACGCCTTTCGTTTGCACGTTGCCACGAGTTAAGAGACGCACGCAGCCCTCCCGGTACTTCGCACGCCTTTCGCTTGCACGTTGCCACGAGTTAAGAGACGCACGCAGCCCTCCCGGTACTTCGCACGCCTTTCGCTTGCACGTTGCCACGAGTTAAGAGACGCACGCAGCCCTCCCGGTACTTCGCACGCCTTTCGTTTGCACGTTGCCACGAGTTAAGAGACGCACGCAGCCCTCCCGGTACTTCGCACGCCTTTCGCTTGCACGTTGCCACGAGTTAAGAGACGCACGCAGCCCTCCCGGTACTTCGCACGCCTTTCGTTTGCACGTTGCCACGAGTTAAGAGACGCACGCAGCCCTCCCGGTACTTCGCACGCCTTTCGCTTGCACGTTGCCACGAGTTAAGAGACGCACGCAGCCCTCCCGGTACTTCGCACGCCTTTCGCTTGCACGTTGCCACGAGTTAAGAGAAGCACGCACCCCTCCCGGTACTTCGCAGTGCACAGCCCCTGGAGCTTCACGTCCATGCACTCCCCTGGCACCAAAAGCTCGTGTACATGCCTCCTGATCCCTCCTCCAGTGTCTTTCCACTCCAGAGGCTGCTTTGTATCTCGCCTGACAGCAAAGGGGCAGAAATCTCAAAGGCAGGAATCCAGGAAAATCTCCACCCAGTAATAACCCCACCCCCCCACTTGATCCAGAGAGGCAAAGAGACCAGCTTTCTTGTGTTTAAAAATACTGACCAAGCCGCAGGCTCCTCTGGGAGAATGCCTGCCCAACGGGATTTTTAACATTCCCTTGCAACTCTGCACACCCCCTGCCACTCCACTGAGGTTTCAAAGGGTCTTTTGCTAACCAGTTAACAGAGAAACCATGAAACTGACTAAACACATCCTCAAAGGTTTTCAGGCTCTTTACTCTCAGAGATTTCTATGGGAGTTAGGAGCCTACACACCTTTGAGGTTCTGGGCCAAAAGGCTGCCAAATACACCAAATAAACAAACTGGAAAAAACAGAGACAATTCCTTTTTTTTACTAATTCCTTTGAACATCTCAAGCTCTGCCCCTGCCATGTAGTCCCTCTCTCTCCCTGGCTGCAATGGGACTCGTATGTGTTAGTCGTGTTACTGTAGCACCCAGTCCTTGTGCGAGGAGTTGCACAACATGGACCCAACTCACAGGTGAAACTCACAGGGCATTAGAACAGAACATAAGAACAGCCAGACTGGGTCAGACCAATGGCCCATCCAGCCCATTATCGCGTCTGCCGACAGTGGCCAAGGCCAGGTGCCCCAGAGGGAACGAACATAACAGGGAATCCTCATGTGATCCCTCCCATCTTCCATTTCCAGACAAACACAGGCTAGGGACACCATTCCTACCCATCCTGGCTAATTGCCATTGATGGATCTAACCTCCATGAATCTATCCAGCTCTTTTCTGAACCCTGTTAAAGTCCTACTCTTCACCACATCCTCTGGCGAGGAGTTCCACAGGTTGACTGTGCACTGAGTGAAGAGAATCTTCCTTTTGTTTGCTTGAAACCTGCTGCCTATTAATTTCATTTGGTGGCCCCTAGTTCTTATACTGTGGGAATAAGTAAATAACTTTTCCTTATTCACTTTTTCCACACGTCATGATTGTATAGACCACTGTCATATCCCCCCTTAGTCTCCTCTTTTCTAAGCTGAAAACTCCAAGTCTTTTTAATCTCTTCATGTGGGACCCATTCCAAACACCTCATCATTTCTGTTGCTCCTTTCTGAACCTTTTCCAATGCCAATATATCTTTTTTGAGATGGGGCGACCACATCTGTAGGCAGTATTCAAGACGTGGGCGTACTCGGGTTTTATACAGAGGCAGTAAGATATTTTCTGTCTTATTCTCTATCCCTTTTTTAATGACTCCTACCATTCTATTTGCTTTTTTGACTGTAGCTGCACACTGAGTGGATGTTTTCAGAGAACTCTCCACAGTGACTCCAAGATCTCTCTCTTGAGTAGTTGTAGCCAGATTAGTCTCCATCATAATGCATGTGTAGTTGGGATTTTTTTTTCCAATGTGCATTGCTTTACATTTATCAACATTCAATTTAATTTGCCATGTTGTTGCCCCACTGTGAGTGTGCACAAGACATTGCTTGTACTCCCACCAAGTCGGCAGAACACTTTCAAACCGACTGGGATTTTCAAATGGCCAAGGGCTCCGCTCAGACCCCTGGGAGCACTTTAAGGGGGCAGGTTTTATAACCCCAGCTGGCAAAGCGCAGATCAGGGCAGGCAGAACCCCTAAGCAGGCAGTGGCAGGCAGGACCTCGCGCTTCTCCAGACAGAGGGATTCTCTCCGCTTCTGGGGGCTGCCTCAGCAAGCTGCAGCCACGGTTCCCAGGGGTCCCCCAGCCCACCCCACCCCCGAGCTGCTGCTGTGCAATGGTTTGGCTCAGGTGCCTCTGCCTTGTTTCAATCAGTCCCTGGTTTTACAAACCCTTTGGTTCCCCCGGCTCCCCAGGGAGCAGACAGCTGGTGCTAGGAGCACCCCCTGGGGTCAGTGTCGCAGAACCTGCCCCCCTTCCCAAGTGCGCACTTGTCTCCCTGCCGGCTGCCCTCCGCGCTCCAGCCGCCCTGCTAAGCTCTGAGGACGCTGCTTGCATGGCCCAGGCCAAGATGGGGAGGTGGGGGTCTGGGCGGCTAATTGTGAGCATGAGTCCCTGCCCTGGCAATGGGCACAGGCACAGTGGGCGAGGCCCAGCGGAGGGTGAGCTAATGCGCCGTGACTGACCCGGGCCGGGGCCTTAGCCCGCACCATTCAAGTCAACAGGTTCTGGCCCCAGGCTTTAATGGGAGCAGGATTCAGCTGCGATTCACCACTTTCCCACAGGCTCAGCACTCACAATCGGGGGCAGTCTGCAAGAGCTTAGCATCCCTCCACTAAGACAAAGGGAGACCCCCGAGTGAGCCAGAGGGAGACCCCCCCACTGAGCCAGAGGGAGACCCCCCCACTGAGCCAGAGGGAGACCCCCGAGTGAGCCAGAGGGAGACCCCCCACTGAGCCAGAGGGAGACCCTCGAGTGAGCCAGAGGGAGACCCCCCACTGAGCCAGAGGGAGACCCCTGAGTGAGCCAGAGGGAGACCCCCCCACTGAGCCAGAGGGAGACCCCTGAGTGAGCCAGAGGGAGACCCCCCCCAAGTGAGCCAGAGGGAGACCCCTGAGTGAGCCAGAGGGAGACCCCCCACTGAGCCAGAGGGAGACCCCCGAGTGAGCCAGAGGGAGACCCCCCACTGAGCCAGAGGGAGACCCCCGAGTGAGCCAGAGGGAGACCCCCCCACTGAGCCAGAGGGAGACCCCTGAGTGAGCCAGAGGGAGACCCCCCACTGAGCCAGAGGGAGACCCCCGAGTGAGCCGGAGGGAGACCCCCCCACTGAGCCAGAGGGAGACCCCTGAGTGAGCCAGAGGGAGACCCCCCCACTGAGCCAGAGGGAGACCCCTGAGTGAGCCAGAGGGAGACCCCCCACTGAGCCAGAGGGAGACCCCTGAGTGAGCCAGAGGGAGACCCCCCCACTGAGCCAGAGGGAGACCTCCCCAAGTGAGCCAGAGGGAGACCCCCGAGTGAGCCAGAGGGAGACCCCCCCACTGAGCCAGAGGGAGACCCCCCCACTGAGCCAGAGGGAGACCCCTGAGTGAGCCAGAGGGAGACCCCCGAGTGAGCCAGAGGGAGACCCCCGAGTGAGCCAGAGGGAGACCCCCAATGAGACAAATGGCAGCTGAGTTACTGAAAAGCGGAGGCCGGGGCGGGAGGATGAGACCCAGGAGTCTGCCCCTGCACCTTTCCTCCCGCCTGCCCCTCCAGGGCCCTCCACCTCCCCCAGGCCAGTCCTGATATCTGACTCAGTCTGGAGCTAGTTCCTAGCCAGGCAAGGTGGCCCTGGAGCAGGGGCTGTTGTGACTGGCGGCAGTGCAGCTGGGTGGCCCCGGATCCCACAGCGGGGCCCTGGTGTTGCGGGCGGGACGGAAGCGGAGCCAGGCTGTTCACACCCGCTGCAGCCTCCCGCTAGGGCGGGTCTCGCTCCCCAGGGGCTCCAGGAGCTGCAGCCCTGGGCTTGCTGCTGTCAATGGCGAACTCCCGCTGGCTGCCGCAGGGCGCGCTGAGCCATCAGGCCCGGGGTAGCCAGTGTTCAGAGCAGGTGCCACGGCAACGGAGGGGCGTGGGGGCAGCTGGGGGGTTTCGACGGGGCCGTGTGGACCCCGGAGGCTCCGGCGGGAGAGAGCTCTGCGCACCCGGGAGACTCTCTCGCACCTCAGGAACAACTGCCAGGCCCGGCCCCTGAAGGGCCAAAGCCACAGAGACGGGCTGGGCTGAATCAGGGTGCCCGAGACCTCCCCACCACGCCAGCGAGGTGCCGCCCGGGCCCGACGGGGGATCCCTCTGAGCGTGTGATGGGAGCCGGTCGCCGGGGGCCTGGCAGGGCACACGCCTCCCTGGTCTCTGGCAGAGGCGGAAGGAGGGCTGCCAAGGCACAGGAAGGGGCGGCTCCTGCACGGTTTTGGAAGCAGCACCCGGCGCAAGCTGCAGCTCATTGTTCCCGGGTGCTCCCTGTGCCCTCTCCCCGCTGCCCTGGCCTGGCCGGGCCACCCGGCTGGCCACAAGCCTGTGTGTTTCAAACCCTTCAGAGCCTGCGGGAGCAAGAGGCTCCGGGTGGAGGATCCCCGGCCCACTGCTATGGGCTCCTCCGGGGATGGAGCCAGTTGGGTCTGGCTGCCACACAGCTGCCCGTTCCCCAGATGGGCAGGAGGTGGCGGGGGTGGAGGGGGGAGGCTGTGATGTGGCTCCCACAGAGAAGGGGGCATAGAAGAAAGAACTGGGAACCTCGGGCTAGTGCTCACTGGGACCTTGGCGGCCATTCCTGGCTCTGCCACTGACTTGTTATGTGACCTTGGTCATGCCCCTCTGCCCGTCTGGGCCTCTCCCACCCGTAGTCCCTTCAAGCAGCATGTTCTCTGGCACAGGGGCTGCCCCTCACAGCACCAGGGGGCCTGGTCTAGTGACAGTGATGCCAGCGGTTGCAGGGCTGCTCTAGCCCACATTCCGCCGGGACCGTGTGCCGCCCCGTGCTGTCAGCATCCCAGCCACCCCCTCGCAGCCCCCATGCTCCCGTGCCACTGATGGCTGCCTGTCACCAGCACCCCCTGGCAGCCGCAGGCCCCTTTTGCACAGCTGTGGGGCTACAGGGTCTTGGCCTGGGCTGCTGGTGCCTTCTGCTCTCTGAGCACAGGCACCAGTTCTAGAGCTGGGAAGCCCTGCTTCCCGTGGGACGTGTTGCCGGAGGCCCCCTCTGAGCACAGGGCACACCGCGTGGGGATCCCATGGCTGGGCATGCCAGGAGCCACGGTGACAGTGGGGTCCACCAGGACAGGCCCATCAGCGGCCACTTGCCAGGATGGGCCCTGGGGTCAGCAGACACCCGCCTGCCAGCGGCTGAGACTGGGCCACACAGGATGGGTCACTCAGCCAGGGCCTTGCTGCTCTGAAGCCCTGGCATTGGCCAGTGCTGGGAGACAGGGCCCCGAGCTGGACAGAGCGTTGGTCTGACCCAGCCTGGCCGTTCCTGTGTTCCAGGCCGTAGTGCCGATGGCCACAGGGGCTGTGTGTGTGGGGTCCCCGGTGAACCCGCCCCCTGTTCTGCACTGATGTGAAGGGCAATGGGCCCACAGGCACTGGGGGAAATTCACCTGCCTTCTGTTTGCACAGGAAGGTGGAAACGGGAGGAGTGACTCAGTAGCTCCTTCTGCTGGCGGCACTGTCTGCCCATCCGAAGGGGAGCTGCCGTGACAGAACCCCAAGCCCTAGCGGTCGGGAGCATTTGGCTGGGGCCAAGCCCCTCAGCACCAGGGCAGCAGGGAATGGAGGCCCAGACCCGAGACCGCAATGGGAAGCAGACAAACGTTAGAGCCGCTCTCGTGGGCCTGTACCAGCGGGCTGCCAAAAGCACCATGAGGCGCTAGGCCTGCCCCAGGTTGTCCAAGGAGCTGCTGCGTTTTCACCCAGGTAGGGCTGGCTCCCGGGTGAGTGAGGAGCCAAGTGCCAAAGCATCACAGGAGCGGAATGGCAGCCCGGAGGGAAAGCCGCGGCATATGGGACGGGCAGGCAGGAAGCCAAGCCAAAGGGACTGAACACCCAGGACTGGTTTGGACCCAGGCTCTTTAAGGAAACCCTCCAGCTTTCAGCCCAAAGGAGTGCTTGGGGGCAGGCTTCACTGGTGCAGAACTGACCTGCACCGCACACTCAGCCCATCTGCCTTTTGCAGAGAGACTGGGTCTCTGCTGGGAGAGGGCCTGGCCTAGAGACCCGGCTTCCCTTCGGCCCCATTTCCATCCTCCCGCCCCAGGGCTGCCCCTGACTAGGGACAAGTGGAGAAGGCGGCACCAGTTCCCATCAGCCCTGGTGAGTGACAGTTGCAAAGATCATTCAGAAAAAGTTTGTGAACATTTCTTGGTGCAAATTCAAACTTTCCAACTTGGGAACAACCCCAAACGCTGACGCTTTGCTCCTGGGGCTTTCCTCCTGCTGCAGCCCTGCTGGCTCAGTGCGAATGCTGCGCGCCCCCAGCACGGCTAGCATTGCCTCCCTCCACCAGAGCCGGCCTCCTCCTGGACCAGATCCTCAGCTGGGGTCAATCAGTGTCCCCCCCATGGCTTCAGCACAGCAAAGCCCCTTGACAGCTGCCGAGGAACTGGCCTCCTGCTTCTTCCACCTGGCCAGAGTTCAGCATCTTGCTGGATGGTGGTCAAAGACAAAGCTGGGCAGGCGCCCCCAGGCCGGGGCACAGTCTGACACACCCCCACCCCCGGGCATGATGTCAGATTGCAGCCCCCGGCCCCAGCTCACTACCACCAGTCATCAGGCTGGCTGTGCCCCTGCCCCCATCTCACGCACACTGCCTGGCCTGCGCTGCACACGGCGCTGGCGGGTTCGAAAGGCCGGTTCTGTCCAGCACAAGCCCAGGGCACATGGGCCTCAAAGACCTTTTGCCGGGAGAGCTCATCTGGCTTGCCAAGCAGTCTGAGTGCAGGCAGAGTCTCTCCCTTGCCGAAGCTGGGCTGCAGTGTGGCATCAGGAGCCTGCTGCACCAAGGGGCAGTCCCAGGCTGGTGCCCAGGGGACAGGTGTCCCTAAGCCCCAGAGATGCCGGCTGAACGGCCACAGCCCACTTCCCTCCCTCAGCTCCCGGGGGTGCACTGCTGCAGGCTGTCCTGGGCGCAGGCTCTGCACACCCTCACCCTCAGCCTCTGGCTCCCTCTCGCAGGCACCAGGCTCTGACTTGTGGAAAGAAAAAGTCAGAGCAGAGTCTGGGCGAAAGGTGTCGGCTGCCTGGTGCCACCCTGCCCGGCCCCGTCCTTCGCCTGCCTGGGGCCCTTTCCATGCCGAAAGCAACTTGTGTCTCGCTCCCGGCCACTTCTCCCTCTGTGCTCCGCTTGGGCTGCAGCCCCTAGGCCCGGCGTCTCGCTGTGGGGCACGAGCAGCTGGGCGCGGGCAGCGGGCTGCCCCCTCCCTTCCAGGGCCCAAGGGGATGCCCCAGAAAAGCTGCTCTGCCAGGAAACCACCCAGAGCCCTCCGCGCCACCAGACCCCAAGGACAGAAACGGTACTTACATAGAGTCCTGTGTGCCCCACTCCAAAGAAGGGGAATTTCACGGAGATCGGCTGAAGCCCAGAGCCTCCGTCATCCTGTTTCAAAGTGACAGCGTCCCCCTGCTCCAAGCCAAAGGGGTAAAAGTCAGCCAGAGGCACAACCCCCTCGACCCAAACCCAGTTCCCCAGGGCTAGCATCAGCGTCCAGCCAGCCAGGCCCTGCATCTCCACAGCACGCCGGCTGCGCTCGGTTCAACTCAGAGCTACACCGGGGCTTTTTTTCTTTTTGGCTTTCATCAAGCAGGACTTTGCCAAGCCCCTCTATCTGCCCTGGCCCGGGCTGGCTGGGCTTGCTTGTGTTTGGAGGGGAGCGCGATAAAAACCAGGCTGGCTGCAAAGTGCCTCGCAGGGATGAAACGGCACCGAGCGGACTGGTGGAAAAGGCCGCAGTGCGGTGGACGAGCTAGCACCACTGCGGAGAGGTCCCAGAGTGGCAGGTCAGGGTTGTGGGGCTCTCTGCTCAGTTACACTCGGTCCCTGGGAGCTGGGGGGCGAGGGGGTCTCATTCACACAGCAAACTCCGCCCTGCTGGCCATGCTTTAAATAGGCAGGACGTGGCCAGCCAACCAGGGAGCCCAGGGGCGGGGCTATGTAAATGACGGGCTGCTCTTAAAGAGCAAGGGCCGGGCAGCCAGCTGGGGAGCAAGGCAGGGTGGGGGCAGGGTGCCCGGGCAGGCACGCGCCCACCTCCTCTCCCAAGGGGGCGGGCCGAGGGCGCCTGGGGACCGGACCGAGATGGAGGGTGCAGAGGTCACCCCGGGGCTGTGCGGGGCCTGGCCTTAGGGCTTGCAGGGCGTAGCAGGGAGCTGGCAGAGGTGAGGCTGTACAGCCCACGCCCACGCGTGCAGCCCCAAGCCCCAGTGGTCCGATCGCCCCGAGAACGCTGGCAGCGTCGCGCCCTTGGGAGGACACGCTTACGCCCCCAGGGCTCCCGGCAGCGCACACGGCAGTTGGCCAGCCACTCCCCGCCCCTGGTACTGAGTACTGGCCCTGCCGGTGTGCCCAGGCCCCACGAACGGAGGGGGCAGACGGCTCCTGCAGCCGCTCTTCAGAGACCCATCCAAAGGATAGAGTGGGCAGGCACAGTCCAGGGCCAGCCCAGAGCTCGGGGGAGTTGGGGCGGGGGGGGGAGTGAAGGGGAGGACCCCTGGGGTAGGAGCCAAAGGAGGCATGTGGTTCAAATCCCAAGGCCAGATGTCTCCCGGCTGAGTCACTGCCAGAATTACAACGTCAGACCTTCCACGGGGCAGCACCCTGCACCCTGCACGGGAGAAGCCAAGATGGGGAGGGAGAGCCTTGCTCAGGCCCCGCAGGGAGGTCACAGCCAGGGGTGCTGGAACAATTTGGATAGTGGGGGTGCTGTGTGCCACTGAACTGCAAACTCCGGATGGGATGGGAACGACCTCCAGCCGGGGGGAGCGCCCCATGTCCAGCACCTCTGCCAGCTTCCCTGGGCATGCCCACCCGCTAACATGGAGCGTGGAGGGGAAACCCGCTGGCCTCGAGTCTGATTTGGGAGTGAAGAGGTTAAAGAGGCAACATCTAATTTTAGCAGCTGAGCTGGGGACAGATCCTCACAACTTAACACCAACTCCCTGCAGGAAGCCAGGGGTTTTGTATAAATGCAACACACTGAGCCCTCCAAAGGCTTTGCTATTAACTCTTTGAGAGCCAAGCCTACGAATGCCCCAGAACATAACACTGGCCGTGAGCGACGCAGCAGCTGTGCAAAGCAAATGAAACGTTTCGAGTCGATTTGGAGGCTGCTGACTATATTTTCCAGCCTTTTAATGAAGTTCTTCTGGTTTAATGACTGGTGCGCCTTAAAAGAGGCCATGCCCAACTGCTGTCTGGTAACTGTGCGCGCGCGTGTCAGTGCTGCGGATGTACGTTTAGATGGCTGCCCCCGTGTGTGTGCCCATGGATGTGTGGTGATGTGTGCATTTATATGCGTGTGTGTGTGTGTTTTACCCGCCCTGCAGCAGCGAGCTTCTCAGCCAGCCTCGGAGAGGCAGCGTGTGTTCTCATGGCCGCTGGTTTCGGTCTCGGCCCTCCTGCCTGGCTGTGTGCTCTCCATCGCTGCACCGCTGTGAACACGCGCCCTGTGGTGGCACAGAGATCACTACCCATGAGGGGCCCCGGCTGGGTCGCAGAGGGTGTCCCGCCAACCTCCCTCAGCCGGCAGCCCAGGACACAGCCCGGCATTCCTAGGGCACCAGGGCTGGAATTGTCTCATGGAGCTTTCACCCTTCCGGACGACTGTTGTTATCACCTCCCCCGGTCTGTTTCAGTGGCATCCTGGTGCCCCAGTCAGGTGTGGGCCCCTTGCGTGCAGTGCTGTACAAAGAGGTGTGCACACTCCTTGCCTATCACAGCTTCGGCCCTACAAGCCGCTGCGCTGCCAGGCCAGGCCGCTGGGCTGCGGGCTCCAGCAAGGGCACCGAACAGGAACAGTGGCTGATAAACCCAGGCCTGGGTGCGCTGGGGGAATGGTGCCCCAGTGCCAAGCAGACACATGGGCAGGAGTGAGCCGGTGCTGTGCACAGCAAGGCAGGCTCCCGTGGCTAACGCTCCCCAACAGCCCGTGCTCAGGCTGCCTGGCCAGTGCCGGGGGACAGGCCGAAAGGCCTAGCAGAGGAGGGAGACGAGGAAGGCTGCAGCAGCAATGGCCTGGCCCCACACGCAGTGTTAGCGTTTGTGTCACGCCAGGCCCCGCGGGGGGTGCTGCCCACAGGTGTGGGGCAGGTCCTGCCCCAAGGGAGGCCGGCCAGGGACGGAAGGGCTGTAAGTGCCAGTGGCCACAGCGGCATCAGGCCCAGAAAGGGGAAGGGCCAGCGTCTCCCTTGCAGTGCTCTGCTCTCATGTAGGACCACGAATGGGAGGGGCAGGGGGCCCAAGCAGGCATGCCACCTCCTGCCCAAGGTGCTACCCACTTGCCCAGCATGCAGGGTGGTCTTGGCCACCAGCGCAGCTGAAGCCCAGCTCACGCAGCACCCCCCACTGGTCCTGCGCTGGGCGCCCCCAGGAACAGCACTTCCTGAGCCCCAGGGCCAGGTCTTAGGGGCGTGGCCCACCCTGCTCAATGCGCACCACCAGCCAGCTGCACATGAGGACAGAATGGGTGTGTGTGAGGGAGATGGGGGTGAGGGGTCTGGCTAGCAAGAGGGTGCAGGAGGGTGTGGGGGCGACGTGGTCCCAGTGGGAGGATTGTGTGTGAGGGGGTGGGGGTCTGGCTAGGGGGAGGGTGTGGGGGCTACATGGTCTCAGTGGGAGGATTGTGTGTGAGGGGGATGGGGTGGGGGGTCTGGCTAGGGGGAGGGTGCGGGGGCTACGTGGTCTCAGTGGGAGGATTGTGTGTGAGGGGGATGGGGTGGGGGGTCTGGCTAGGGGGAGGGTGCGGGGGCTACGTGGTCTCAGTGGGAGGATTGTGTGAGAGGGGGATGGGGTGGGGGGTCTGGCTAGGGGGAGGGTGCGGGGGCTACGTGGTCTCAGTGGGAGGATTGTGTGAGAGGGGGATGGGGCGGGGGGTCTGGCTAGGGGGAGGGTGCGGGGGCTACGTGGTCTCAGTGGGAGGATTGTGTGAGAGGGGGATGGGGTGGGGGGTCTGGCTAGGGGGAGGGTGCGGGGGCTACGTGGTCTCAGTGGGAGGATTGTGTGTGAGGGGGATAGGGTGGAGGGTCTGGCTAGGGGGAGGGTGAGGGGGCTACGTGGTCTCAGTGGGAGGATTGTGTGAGAGGGGGATGGGGTGGGGGGTCTGGCTAGGGGGAGGGTGCGGGGGCTACGTGGTCTCAGTGGGAGGATTGTGTGTGAGGGGGATGGGGTGGTGGGTCTGGCTAGGGGGAGGGTGCGGGGGCTACGTGGTCTCAGTGGGAGGATTGTGTGAGAGGGGGATGGGGTGGGGGGTCTGGCTAGGGGGAGGGTGCGGGGGCTACGTGGTCTCAGTGGGAGGATTGTGTGTGAGGGGGATGGGGTGGGGGGTCTGGCTAAGGGGAGGGTGCGGGGGCTACGTGGTCTCAGTGGGAGGATTGTGTGAGAGGGGGATGGGGTGGGGGGTCTGGCTAGGGGGAGGGTGCGGGGGCTACGTGGTCTCAGTGGGAGGATTGAGTGTGAGGGGGATGGGGTGGGGGGTCTGGCTAGGGGGAGGGTGCGGGGGCTACGTGGTCTCAGTGGGAGGATTGTGTGTGAGGGGGATGGGGTGGGGGGTCTGGCTAGGGGGAGGGTGCGGGGGCTACGTGGTCTCAGTGGGAGGATTGTGTGAGAGGGGGATGGGGTGGGGGGTCTGGCTAGGGGGAGGGTGCGGGGGCTACGTGGTCTCAGTGGGAGGATTGTGTGAGAGGGGGATGGGGTGGGGGGTCTGGCTAGGGGGAGGGTGAGGGGGCTACGTGGTCTCAGTGGGAGGATTGTGTGTGAGGGGGATGGGGTGGGGGGTCTGGCTAGGGGGAGGGTGCGGGGGCTACGTGGTCTCAGTGGGAGGATTGTGTGAGAGGGGGATGGGGTGGGGGGTCTGGCTAGGGGGAGGGTGCGGGGGCTACGTGGTCTCAGTGGGAGGATTGTGTGAGAGGGGGATGGGGTGGGGGGTCTGGCTAGGGGGAGGGTGCGGGGGCTACGTGGTCTCAGTGGGAGGATTGCGTGTGAGGGGGATGGGGTGGGGGGTCTGGCTAGGGGGAAGGTGCGGGGGCTACGTGGTCTCAGTGGGAGGATTGCGTGTGAGGGGGATGGGGTGGGGGGTCTGGCTAGGGGGAGGGTGCGGGGGCTACGTGGTCTCAGTGGGAGGATTGTGTGTGAGGGGGTTGAGGTGCGGGGTCTGGGCATGAGGGAAATGGGGGTTGCTTACCTGGCTCCGTGGTTCCCGCCACGCCCGGGAACCTCCCCCTGCTGCTCCCATTGGCTGTGATTCCAGCCAATGGGAGCAGTGGGGAAAGCCTCCAGGCGAGCAGTTTCCTGAGCTGCTGTTCCCCCAGCCGGGGGGGAGCTCATGGAGCTGCTTCCTTCCCCTGCAAGCTGGATCCAGCCTGCGAGGCTCCCCTCTCCCTGCAGCAGGAAGCCGGTGCTGGTGCTCCAGCCTCACGGGGTGGGAGGGCAGGCAGGCTGGGCTGGAGCTCCAGTATGGGCTCCAAGCCCCGAGCCCGCAGCCCACTTGCATGACGGCCCATGGCCCATACGCTGAGAACCCCTGGCACCGAGCGCCCTTCCAGGCTAAGGGCCCCCCTGGCTAGGTCTGGACACACCCCTCGGGAGAGGCCTTCCATGCTAGCCAGACAAGCCGGACAGGGAAAGAGAGGCACCAGTGGTGCCTTCGATCACACAGCATCAGAGCAAAGCCAGGGCCCTCAGGTCCCAGGCCTGGGCGCTTCCTATGAGGCTACCACCAGACAGCCTGTTGTTCCAGCAACTGGTGGCGCGGGAAGCTGCACGTGTGCACCTGAGAGCAGGACCCAGGCTGTGGGGCCCACTGCCTACTTCTGGGGGTGACATGGCGCCATGCAGAGTGCTGCACCAGGGGATGGCTGTGAACCCCGACCCGCTCTCATTATGGGTCCAGAGGCTGCACAGGGGCCCTGGGTCACGTCCTTCGCTCCCCGTCATCGCTGACTGGACAATTAGAAAAGTGTGGTGTGAAAAGCACAACTGCCCAGCAAACGGCCTCAGCCAGAGCCAAACGGGAATTCCCCCCAGGGCTTCCCAGGCCAGGCCGGGCCCCTCCCGCGGGGATGGGAGAGGGGAAGCATGTGGCTTTCAGTTCCCTAGGAGTGGACTTCCGCCCTGCTTGTTCCCTGGATTCTTTATTGCCCATGTTCTGTTGCTGTTAGGGCCTGGCACCCAACAGGTTAATACCCAGCCCTCACCCTGGGCATTACATTTCTTCCTCTCTTTGAAAATCCCCCACAGGCAAAGAAGGAAAAAGTGGTGCGGGGTGTTTTTTTTTCAGGTGCTAAAAATATTATCAGGAAATTCTTTTCAGCAATGTTATGTTTTAGGTTACGCTTTAGACTCAAGGGCCTCTTTGTCTCCACGGAGAAAATCCACATTTATCATCAGCAAATCGTTTTATCAAGAACGCTCCAGTTATCCCAGCAAAGCAGCACAAAGCTCCCTAACAGAGCTAAAGATCCCTGTGACGTTGGCTATTAAGATGCCTAACTATGCCCTCAATTTCGATGGCTATTTCATGCTGAATGCACCACTAACTGCTTATTAAATCAGAACCATGTCGGAGAAATCTCAGAGGGAAGCCACATTAGCCTGTACCTGCAAAAACAACGAGGAGCCCTGCGGCACCTTAGAGACGCCCCGATTTATTTGGGCATCAGCTGTGGTGGGTTAAAACCACTTCCCTTCAGATGCACGGGGAGGCAGATAAGAATCAGACCGCTGCTGCAGACCTCCCAATCCGTGACATGAATATGCCTGTGTGAAGGCCCCAATCCTGCAGGAACGTCCATGCAGGCTCAAGGATCCTTCGTGAGGCGGGACCATTTCTCTTTCTTAATAAATAAATAAAATAATGATGATGATTGATGATGATGTCTAGTGCTTATTAATGCAAAACACTGACCGTCCATCCCTCTCTCCTGCTAAAGTAAGACGGCCCCAGCCCAGCAAAGGGGCATGTGGTTCAGTTTGCATGCACAGCAGCAAGACTACTAAAGCACACAGAGGTAAGCATCCGGGCCAGTCTTGGCAGAATCAGGCCCTGTCCTAGGCAATACAATTCAACAGAGCTCAGAGGGGTGTCTCCGTTTTCCTCTGAGATCTGTCTGTCCTTGCTCACAGCTGTCAAATATCACTGGTATCATCAGCTGCAGGCCCACTGTGTAGCGCCAACATCCCAAGTTGCAGACTCAGACACAAGGCCCAGAGAAATCCTGCGATTGGCTGAACAATCACAAGGTTGGACCCAGAACTTCTCTTTCATTTTATTGACTCTGGTTTCTGTGCTGTCCGGGATCCAGTTTTGAAGCGTTTCTCTGCGCCCAGGAGTGCCAGAAAGAGCCAAGATTCTCGCTGAGTCACCTGACTCCAGCAGCCGGGGCTTTGAGAAAAGCGGCAGCCACGGCAAGTCTTGGGATACAGTCAGGGAAGCTGGCAGCTAAAGTCATTGTGGGGGGAGCCCCTCTCCCCGTCACTGAGGATACCCCTGGGCCTGTCAGCTCTGTTCTGTCAGAAGGAAGATGGAAACTGCGAGAAGTCCCTTTTCAGAGCCCAGCACAAAAGGCATCCACAGCCCTGCAATGGCAGAAGGTGAAGAAGGATGCCGGGCATGGGGAAGGGGGAGGAACCAAGGGTTAGACAAGCAAGGCAGCAAGAAGCAGCTTGGCCTCTGTGAGCCTGGGCCCTGCAGCTCGTGTTGGACCGTGAGCACAGGGGAGGTAAAGGGAGGCGGGTGAGCCTGAGCCTGGCTGCCCTGGAGAGGATGCAGGCGGAGGCCCGGGGTCAGCCTGGATCAGCTCGCGGGCACTCCGGGAGGAACAGGGCTGGAAGCTGCTGTCCTAAGGCAGAAGCCTCTTTGCTCGCTGTGAGCAAGTGAGCAAGCGCGTCTGCAGACGCAGACCCTTCTCCCTGGCCGGGGTCTGTTTGCTCCCGTGACGTTGCATGCCGGAGCTCCATTGAACACCCAGCCCTGCCGACCGTCCTGGGGGCCCCTCCCGCTCTCTGACCCCAGGGGCTGGCCGGCCCGGAGCTTGCTGGCCGAGGCGGCTGACTGCCGACTGCCCAGCCCATCTCCAGAGCAGGTGAGTCAACGGGCTGGAGCCCCAGCGGGTGCCAATGCCAGGCAGGCCAACGGCACTCTCTGATTGACACCCGCTGGAGAGCGCCGGCCCAGGGCAATGATCTCTAGTGGGAAGGGCAGTCTGTGGCTGCTCCGGGCTCCCTGGCACGGGCTGGCACGTGGCCAACACAGAATACTGGCCAGCCGGCCCGGCTCTGGTGCAGCCCGGGCTCATCACCAAACCACAGCAATTTGTCAGGGGGGCCCAAAAGCATCCCGGTTCCAGCGCTTTGAAAATCCAGAGCTCAGACCATGGGCCAAGGGAACGCCTGGTTTCATTCCACACAAATGCAGCAGGACTGCAAGGTACACATGAATGCTGGGCACAGGCCAAGGAACATGTTATGTAAGGGCTGAGACGAGCAGGAAACAACAGCAGGACTCAGCTAGAATCAACAGCAAGGGGATTATGCGGATCCCAGCATGGCCCGTTGGCCTCCGTGGGACCCAGCTGTGCCATCAATGGGAGGGTATCGCAGGGCTGCCCAGATCCACGCCCACGCCCTCTTCCCCTCCAAAGGGCCCAGGCCTGGCCCAGGAGTGTGGGCGCAGCAATTCCCACCCTCTGCATGGAGCGGGGGGCTTGGTCCTGCTCCCAGCCGACCCTGTGAACATCCCTTTGGAGGGGCAGCAACACCAGGCAGAGACCCACGCACTTCCCCCCGGGGCACTGCTTGCCCACAGGGACTTACACCTGCATGGGGAAGAGAGAACCAGCCCCAGGGGCCAGAGCCTTGGCTGGTGTAAATGGAGTCAGAGGGCCAGCCGCTCGGCTAGTGTAAACCCACCGCACTCCAGTGACATCAGTGGTGCTCCCTTACACCAGTGGAGGACTGGGCCAGGCCGACGAGGGGCCTGCGGCAGGGTCCCTGGCGTGGGTGCTGACAGCAGGGGCCCCGTGCAGCTCTGGCCCCGCTTTCCCTCCAGACATGGGCGTGAGGCTGGAGGGGCGCTGGGGAAGCCGGTGGGAGCAGAGCTGGTCTCCACGGCGTAGGCAGCGGGGGGGCGGGGGGGGGGGGCAGCGTCCTGGGGAGGGACTGGATCCGGTGTTGCTACCAGACGAAATGCAGGACGGTCCATCCAAAGCCCTGAAATGCCCCTGCTGGTCTCAGTACTGACACAAAGCACAGGGCTGGGAGAGCTGCCCCGCCACTCCTGGGAAAACGGGTCAAGTGCTAACAGGTGATGAAGGCCCCGTGGTCCCAGGAAGAGTCTCAGTTGCTGTGGAAACCAGAGTTTGCTTCCTTCGGGGATTTGCTTGGCGCCTGCGGCTGGTGGAGGGGGTGGAACATTCAATTTCACACTCTGATGCCTCTCAGGGCCAGCGAGTCACAAGGCGCCTTGGCTTTGAGCTAATCCCTGCCACCTGCCACCGCTCCCAAGGGCCTGTTTCCTGGCGGGCCGAAGGGCCGGACCAGTCTCCCTGCGCCTCGTCAGCAGACACTGGGGCCGATTAGTGGCATGGATCCGGCTCGGGGCCAATGGCGACAGACCCGGCTAGCGCAATGAGGGGTTGCTGACTGGCAGGCCCTGACCTTCCACCGGCTCGTCAGAGGCCCCCACAGCCCCGGGCGGAGGCAGAGAAGAGGAAAGCTACGGGCAGGAGCATGTGAGGTACCACAGGAGACCAGCACCCCAGAGCATGGCTACACCCCGGCAGCGCCCAGTAGCCCTAAGTGCACAGACCCCCTCGTGCCCCATGGCCGGAACGAATCGGCTATGCAGCAGTGGCTGGGAGCCGGCCGGTGCCAGGAACAGCTGTCCTCACCGCAGGCCTTCCTCGCGCTGCAGAATGCTTCCCACCCTGCTGCTCCCGCCGCTGGTGCCACGCAGGCACCCCCAGAAGCCTCTCGCCCCGTGGCCAGGCAAGCAGCCTGCGCCTGGGGGGACGGCGGGCCGCTTGCAGGAGGCTGGTGCTGCACGCCGGCCTAGGCGCTCTGAGCAGGCCAGCTGCAGGGGCAGCCTGACCATTTCAGGCCAGTTCCCTGCCCGGAGCCCCTGAGGGAGGCAGGACTGTCTCTGCCACACATCCTGGTCCAGCTGCTCGGTCCGCGAGTCCAGCACAGGGCCGAGACATGGAGGAGGCGCCAGAACACGTCCCCATGGGGCTGTGCAGGGCTCTCCCTACGGGGCGTGGGCGCGGAGACAGAGGCAGAAAGAGCCTCCTCGGCCCCCCCCGCGGCGCTGCCGGGGGGAGGGGCTGTGAAATGAGAACGGGGCCACCTGAGGGGAGCAGCGCCCCTTGGCACCAGACACTTCACCTCGGCAGCCCCAGCCTTGGCCAAGGCGGCCTCTGCGCCAGCGGTGCCCCCCAGAAGCCAGGGCATGGCCTCCCCCACACTGCAGCGTGTTCTTACCCCCTCCCCGGCTCTCCTAGCCCCTGGCCTGCTGCTTGGGGCGCTCTCCAGGGACCGTTTGGCCTGCGGCTGGGTGCCGCACAGCCTCTGGGCCTCCAGCTCCGTGCCCTGGGCCTAGCACAGCAACATCGGCCGAGTGGCTCTGGCCATTGGGCAGTGCCGGACCAGGGCCCCTTGCCTTGAGTTTCCCCTCCAGTCGTTTCCAGGGGGCAGGGCTGAGCGAGCCCGTCCCCTTCCAACAGCCGCCTGGGCCCCGGCCCTGTGTGGGGCCCCCCAAAGAGCCATTTCCCCCTCAGTGACTGCATCAGTCACACGGCGCTGACCCTTGGCTGCCCATCGCCAAGGCCCCCTGCCTCAGGCCTCAGCCTCTCCAAGAGGCGAGTGTCTGGGCTGCAGCAAGCGGGTCCTGCCCCCCCCCCCGGGTCTCCGGCCCTCAGCCACCGCGTGCCACCACAGCCACTCTCTGGGGAAGTCCCCGGGGCAGCAGGCCGGGGTGGGGAGAGCTGGTCCCTACCCAGGCCACCCAATCCTGCGCACCCCGACTCCCAGCTGGGAGCCAGGCCAGGGGTCAGAGCCCCATGCAGGAGCAGAGATTCTCCCTGGCTAAGCAGGAACCGGGAGGCCCCCTCACTGCAAACCGGGAGACCCCTTTCCTGGGCACCAGCTCCCCAGGCATGGGACCGGAGAGGGGCCGTTTCTTGGGCAGAGCTTCCTCCCAACAGGTGCCTTCCGAGAGACGATGCCAGAGGCTGCGGCTTCCTTTGGGCACCACTGAGCACGCTTGCGTCTTCCTGCCTCGCCCCGGCACTCCTCTGCCTCCCACCTCCTCCCCGCCCGAGCAGGGCTGACCTGCAGCTGCTGGCTGACTCTGCCCGCTCCTGGTGCAGGCTGCTCGGGGATTGGGGCAGCTGCCCATTCTCTGCACAGAGCCTGAGTGCCTCCCGCTCTGCCTGCAAGGACGGGACACCTGGCAGTGGCCCCGTGCACTCACTTCTCGGCGGCTGGGCGGGGTCAGAGCACCCTGCCCCGCCAGTGGGGACACACAGCGGGCTGGCTGCCTGGAGCTGGCTGCTTGCTGGGTCCATCATTCCAGCATCGGCTGGAGACCCGGGACAAGGTCAGGGTCCCCCGGCGCAAGGGGTGGCACAAAGACGGGCCCTGCCTCACCGCCCTTCCAGGCCACAGACACAGGAGGGGAGGCGCAGAGCGGGCAAGTGACTGTCCAATGCCTGCCTCCCAGGCCAGTGCCCTTCCCACTGCATCACCCCGACCCCTCAGGCAGGGGACTTTCCTACCGCCCAGCACTGTGTGCTGGGGCCAGAGGGCAGAATGAGCACAGGCAGCTCGGGAGGGAACAAGGGGTCCCCGGATGCAGCGCTGAGGGAGCGGGTGGGCGGCTCCAGGAGAAGCCAGGGAGCAGCCGTGCCAAAGGCTGGGTGTGGGTTGAGCACAGAGAGCAGGCCTAGAGACCTGGCCAAGAAGAAGCCGGGGAAACCCTGGAGAGGGACAAGCCTGTGGAGTAGAGGGGGCAGAGCCCAGGCCGTGGCACGAGACAGCACATCTGAGGTGTTTGGAGAGAGGTGTGTGTGTGGGGGAAGAGGCGGGGGGGGGGACTCGAGGAGGCAGGGAAGGACTCAGGATGACGGGCAATGGGGGAGCCGCGGGAGGAGGTGGATCGAGAGGCAGGTGGGGGGGTTGCTGCTCAGATGGGGACCCCCGGCCAGGCACCATTCCCTGGGAGAAGGAGCTGGCAGGGACTGGCCTTGCAGCTCACAGCTCAGCTCCTCGGCACTGAGCTGAGGAGTCAGGGAGCCCGGGGCAGGTACGCTTTGTTCAGCAGCAGGTTCGGTGGGCGTGCACAGCAGGCATGCCGGCAGCCAGGCGCCCTGTGCCGATCCCCCAGGCCAGCCGTCTGCAGGGTAGCAGCTGGAGACGGGTGATGCAGGGCGGGAAGGACTGTGTCCACAGCCCCTAGCGGCCCAGTGCTTGGGCGAGGTCTGAATGGAGCCTGCTGGCTGGGCAGGGGCCTTGGGTACCAGAAGGCCCTGCCCTGCATGAATAGATGCAAGCCTCCAACGGGGCCTGTTCCTTTAAAAAGCAAGGAGCTTCTCCGGGAAGAAAATGTTAAAAGGAGACGAGAAGAAAGCAAAATCCAAAATAAATAAACGGCCACATCCGGATCCCCCTCCCGAGACGCGCCTCCAGGGTTCGCTGTGAATTACCCTCCCCGGCCACTTCCAGCTGATGTTCTGGAACTCATTAGCTAGTGTCTCCTGCCCCCAGCCCAGGGGAAGGGCTGGAGCACGGGGAATAGAGGGGCACCGTGTAAAAGCTATTTCATGCTCGCTGAGACTCATACAGCCTGTAATGTTGCTTTTCCACAACAGAAGAATCTCACATTTCCCTTCCCCCTGGGTCCTGCAGCTAGAAAATCCATTAATGCCTGACGGACAATCCCTGTTCAGTGCCAGCAAAGGCATCCCTGGCTAGCGTGCCTCTGGCAGACTCGCAGGAGAACGTTTCCTGGCCTCTCCTGCTGGGAGCATGTGTTTTGAGGCTCCCCGGTCCAGCCACCCCCTGCTCGCTAACACAAAGACATGAGACCAGAAAACAGTCTTGCTACAGGGTTCTTTACAGAGAGCCTCCCCTACCCCGAGCCCTTGGTGGGGCTGTGACGGGCTGGGCCGGGACTGGTCACAGCCGAGGGCGTCCGCTCAGGGTGAATTGCTCAAACTCAGGGCTCTCTCTAGCCCCCAGACTTGAGACCTTCCCAAACAGGCCACAAACCAGTCCCACAGAGCGCGTCAGCTGCCTGCCTGGCCAGCCAGAAACCTCACGAGCAAAACCCCTCCGACACCCCAGCAATATCCGTGCCCCAGATGGCCCCGGGCCTGCCCCCAGGTGAGGGGTCTTAGAGCCCAATCTCACCTACCCTGAACAAGTTCTGTCCGGTTCCAAGAAACCAGCCACAGATCCCAGGTCAATTTACACTCTGGATCTTACCCACAAGATCACACCGAGCCAATCCTTTAGAATCTGACATCTAAAGGTTTGTTACTACAAGAAAGAAAAGCCTGAGAGTAAGGTTGTTAAAGTATCATACATTACATGCATCGAATCTCCCAGGTCTCAATGCAGGCTCGCAGTAGAGATGTTATAACTGCTGGCTTAAAAGTCGTTGGTGCACGTCCTATGTCAGGATGGGTCCACAGTTCTTCCCAGCTCCTCGATCCCTGCAATGCTGCATCTGGGATCAAGAGCTGAGCTGAGCACCAAGATGGAGTCGGCCACATGGCCTATTTATATTCCCTCCTGGCTTCTTCCAGGCTGGGGACAGTCACGTGGCCAGTGGCCAGGTGTGTCTTTGGCCTCCAGAGGTCCATTGTTCCCGGGAGCTTTGCTCATTAGCATGTCCATGGGCTGAGCTTTCCTTGTCTATTGCTCAGCCACAAACAGAGAAGTTTCCAGTATTGACACAGAATACATATTCATAACGTCACACCCAGACATTATACAGGTATATGAAGAGCAGATATAGAATCAGAAGAAATTAAGCTTTCATTTGACACCTCACATGGCCCCCTTTGTACCAACTTTTGGAGCAAACACCCCCCCAGGGGTGCAGCGGTGATCTGGCTGCTCCCCTTAAAATCCAGTAACGTGACAGGGGGACCGGGCTAGCTCACAAGGGATAATGGCTCTAGAGCCTTGCACTTCTAGGAGGGTGGTGTGAACTCAGCCTGGACCGGCTGTGGTCTCGGCAGAGGTGAGAGTCCAGCCTCACGTAGCGCCCTACCTGCACCACTCTTCCCCTGGAGCACAAAGCTCTGCTGTTCTGGCAGGTCACGGTAGCCTCTACTCCAAGAGCTGTCCAGTGCCAATGGCCCTTCCTTCTCCAGGGAAGCAGCCCCGCTGCTTGGGGACTGGCTTCCCTAGGAAGAAATATTATTGCTTGGCTGGATTCCTTGCCCGTTCCTTGCTGATATCCCTTGGGATCCTGAATGCAAACCCCAGTAGGTTTGATTCTCAATGCATGGTGCCGGCCCCGGGTGCGTGGCGCATGCGCGGTGCCGTCCCCAAACGCGTGGCTCATGGGCGGCCCCTGCCCCGGGTGCACGGCACATGCACGGCCCCACCCCCGGACGCCCGGCGCGTGAGCAGCCCCGCCCCCAGACACCCGGCAGCCACGAAAGGCTGGGGATCACTGATCTAGAGCATGCCTGGCACGTGTCTGTCCAACCGGTTCTTAAATATCTCCAGGGATGGAGATTCAACAACCCCCCAGGCAATTTATTCCAGTGTTTCACCACCCTGACAGGAAGTTTTCCCACTGTCCAATCTAAACCTCCCTTGCTGCAGTTTAAGCCCATTGCTCCTTGGTCTAGCCTCAGAGGCCAAGGGGAACAATTTTTCTCCCTCTTCCTTGTGACACCCTTTTAGATACTTGAAAGCTGCTGCCATGTCCTCTCTCAGTCTGCTCTCTTCCAAACTAAACAAGCCCAGTTCTTTCAGTCTTCCCTCACAGATCATGTTCTCTAGACCTTTCATCATAATATTTTTTTCTCTCTTCTCTGGACTTTCTCCAATTTGTCCACTTTACTGAACTGTAGCACCCAGAACTGGGCACAAGGCTCCAGCTGGGCCCTAGTGAGCGCAGAGCAGCGCGGAAGAATGACGTCTCGGGTCTTGCTTATGACACTCCTGCTAATGCAACCCAGAAACATGTCTGCGTTTTTTTGCAAGTGTCACACTGCTGACCCATATCTCGCTTGTGGCCCACTCTGACCCCCCAGATCCCTTTCTGCAGGACTCTTTCCTAAGAGGCTCTCTACACCAACATCCCACACGTAGATGGAGTACAAGCTGTCAGGAACAGTATCCCTGACGATGCCACAGCACAACTGGAGGCCGAGCTCTGTGACTTTATCCTCACACACAACTATTTCAGATTTGGTGACAATATATACTTCCAAGCCAGTGGCACCGCTACAGGCACCCACATGGCCCCACAATACGCCAACATTTTCATGGCTGACCTGGAACAACGCTTCCTCAGCTCTCGTCCACTAACGCCCCTTCTCTACCTTGCTACATTGATGTCATCTGGACCCAGGGGAAGGAGACTCTGGAAGAATTTCACCACGATTTCAACAGCTTCCACCCCACCATCAACGTCAGCCTGGACCAGTCTCCACAAGAGATCCACTTCCTGGACACCACGGTGCAAATAAGTGACGGTCACATAAACACCACCCTATACCGAAAACCTACCCACCGCTATGCCTACCTTCATGCCTCCAGCTTCCATCCCGGACACACCACATGATCCATTGTCTATAGCCAAGCACTAAGGTACAACCGCATTTGCTCCAACCCCTCAGACAGAGACCAACACCTACAAGATCTTCAGCAAGCATTCTTGAAACTACGATACCCACACGAGGAAGTGAGGAGACAGATTAACAGAGCCAGACGTGTACCCAGAAGCCTCCTACTACAAGACAAGCCCAAGAAAGAAACCAACAGAACGCCACTGGCCATCACCTACAGTCCTCAGCTAAAACCTCTCCCACGCGTCATCAGTGATCTACAACCCATCCTGGACAACGATCCCCCATTTTCACAGGCCTTGGGAGGCAGGCCAGTCCTCGCCCACAGACAACCCGCCAACCTGAAGCATATTCTCACCAGCAACTATGCACCACACCATAGTAACTCTAACTCAGGAACCAATCCATGCAACAAACCTTGGTGCCAACTCTGCCCACATATCTACACCAGCGACACCATCACAGGACCTAACCAGATCAGCCACACCATCACGGGTTCATTCACCTGCACATCTACCAATGTAATATACGCCATCATGTGCCAGCAATGCCCCTCTGCTATATACATCGGCCAAACTGGACTGTCCCTGCGCAAAAGAATAAATGGACACAAATCAGATCTCAGGAATGGCAATACACAAAAACCTGTAGGAGAACACGTCAATTTCCCTGGACACACAGTAGCAGATTTAAAGGTAGCCCTCCTGCAACAAAAAAACTTCAAGACCAGACTTCAGAGAGAAACTGCAGAGCTACAATTCATCTGCAAATTTGACACCATCATTTTAGGATTAAACACAGACTGTGAATGGCTAGCTAACTACAAAAGCAGTTTCTCCTCTCTTGGTGTTCACACCTCCACATCAGCTGCTAGAAGTGGGCTTTACCATCCCTGACTGAATTAACCTCGTTATCTCTAGCCTTATTCTGGCCTGCATATTTATACCTGCCTCTGGAAATTTCCACTCCATGCATCTGACGAAGTGGGTCTTTGCCCACGAAAGCTTATGCTCCAATACATCTGGTAGTCTATAAGGTGCCACAGGATGACTTGTCCCTTTAATAATCGTATTTTCTGTATCATTATCAAAATTATTGATGAAGATATAGAACAGAACTGGTCCCAGAACTGAGCCCTGCAGCAACCCATTCGTTATTCCCTTGCAGCATGACTGTGAACCATTGATAAGTACTGTCTGAGAATGCCTATCCAGCCCACCCATGCACCCACCTAGTAGTAGCCCCATCTAGGTTGCATTTCCCTAGTTTGTTAATGAGAAGATCATGAGAGACTGTATCAGATGCTTTCCTAAAGTCAAGATATACCACATCAACCACTTCCCCCTTATCTACAAGGCTTGTTACCCTGTCTAAAAAGAATTGTGGTGTTCTGCATTAGCACTCAGAGGCAGAAGAGGAGAATGTGATAAATACTGAATCTTCCACTCTTGGTCATAGCATCGTAGAATCGCAGGGCTGGAAGAAACTTCAGGAGTCATCGAGTCCAGCCCCTGCCAGAAGCAGGACCAATCCCAACTCAATCATCCCAGCCAGGGCTTTGTCAAGCCGGGACTTAAACACCTCTAGGGATGGAGATTCCACCCCCTCCCTAGGGAACCCAGCCCAGTGCTTCTCCATCTGCCTAGGGAAAGAGTTTTTCCTAATATCCAACCTAGACCTCCCCGCTGTAGCTTGAGCCCATTGCTCCTTGTTCTGCCATCTGTCACTACTGAGAACAACCTCTCTCCAGCCTCTCTGGAACCCCCTTCAGGAAGTCGAAGGCTGCTATCAAATCCCCCCTCACTCTTCTCTTCTGCAGACTAAACAAACCCAAATCCCTCAGTCTCTCCTCATAGCTCATGTGCTCCAGCCCCCTAATCATTTTGGTTGCCCTAGTGGACCCTCTCCAATGCATCCACATCCTTTCTATAGTTGGGGCCCCAGAACTGGACACAATACTCCAGATGTAGCCTCACCAGAGCTGAATAAAGGGGAATAACTTTGCTAGATCTGCTGGCAATGCTCTCCTAATGCACCCCAATATGCCGTGAGCCTTCTTGGCTACAAGGGCACACTGTTGACTCATATCCAGCTTCTCATTCACTGTAATCCCCAGGTCCTTTTCTGCTCAACTGCTACCTAGCCATTCAGTCCCCAGATGATCATGGTAGTTATCTCTGGGCTCCCTCCTTCACAAGGGAAAGCCTCCCAGATCTGCACCTCTTTTTCCTTGTGTCATGTTATTGGATTCTAAAGATCACTGTTGCACCCATGGGGGGGGCGGTGTTTGCCCCAAACCTCTGTACAAAGGGGGTCATGTGAGGAGTCACGTGAAAGCTTCTGTTCTACTGATTCTGTATTTGCTATTCATATACTTGTATGATATCTGTATGTGGAGTTATAAACATGGACTCTGTGTTGATGCTGGGAAATTCTCTGTCTGAGCCAGAGCAAAAGGCAAAGAATGCTCAGCCAGTGGCTGGGCTAACTCGCAAGGAGACAATGAATCTCTGGTGCCAATACACACCTGAGGAATGTGGCTGACACCTGCAAACCAGCCAAGGCATAACGGCTGCCAGCATGTGAAACACAGATAGGTCACTTGACCATGTGACCTGCTCTGGCCAGGAGGGTGCCAGGAGAGGTATATAAGTGCCATGTGGCACCCTCCATCTGGTCTTCAGTTCAGCTCCTGCTCCCAGATGCAGCCTTGCAGGGAACAACGAGCTGAAAAGAACCGTGGACCCATCCTGACATAGGATGTGCACCAGAGACTTTTAAGCCAGCAGCTATAACATCTCTGCTGCGAGCCTGCATCGAGAACTGGGAGATTCGATGCATGTAATGTATGATACTTTAACAACCTCACTCTCATGCTTTTCTTTCCTTTAGTAATAAACCTTTAGATGTTAGATTCTAAAGGATTGGCTCAGCGTGGTCTTGTGGGTAAGATCCAGAGTGTAAATTGACCTGGGGACTGTGGCTGGTTTCTTGGGACCGGGAGACCCCGTTTGGGGGAGGCGAGATTGGGTTCTATAACCCCTCACCTGTGGGCAGGCCCGCGGCTGTTTGGGGCACAGGGAGAGCTGGGGTGTCAGAGCGGTTTTGCTCGTGAGGCTTCTGGCTGGCCGGACTGGCAGCTGAGGTGCTCGGTGTGACTGGTGTGTGGCCTGTTTGGGAAGGTCTCCAGTCCTGGGCTGTAAGGAGCCCCGAGTTTTGAGCAATTCACCCTGAGCAGATGCCCTGAGCGGTGCCCAGACCCGGCCCGGCCCCTCACACCTTGGCCTCCCGCCTCCACCCCACATCCAGAGAGCTTCTGGGCCCCCTCAAGAGCTCTCCATGTCAGCCCCACCCTACACAGTCACCTGATCCATAAGATGGGAGGGGGAGGAGAGAACAAGGGGGTGACTCCCTCCAGTGCCTAGCAAAATCTTAATCCACAGCCTGTAGCACATGCCTCTGCCAGAACCAGCCTGGCTGCCCCCTGACGAGTGACCCCTTCCCCGAAGCAGCCATGCCAACGGCTCCCTACATGTGCTAGGCCAACTCTCAGGGCCCCCGGCGCTGGGACTGTTGAGTCCAGGTCTGCTCCAGCGTCACCACCAGACTTCCAGCCTTCAGGGGCCAGGCCCAGGGCAGGGGTTGTATTGCCTCGTCGATAAAACCCGTGAAACCTTCAAAAACAAGCGTTCTGAATGGGCCTGGGTGTGTGTAAATGTGTGTGTGTGCGCGCGCGCGCGTGTGTGTTTGTTTAGTCAACAATCTTGTTGGGTGGAGGGGTTAAAAGTCAACCTGAAACCACTTGTATTAAAATTCGACGATGTCTCTAGCACATGGTTTGGATTTTGCTTCCCCCATCACCGGTGTTAATTAGGTCAATCCCAGAGCGCCCCTGCTGGTTCCGAACACATCTGCGGACTGGAATCAGCTGACCAGCGGCTCCCTCCCGAAGCCTCGGGGGGGGAGCTGGGGGCACACACCCGTGCGGGGGCGCGTGCGCGTGTTGGCGGACCTTCCAGAGGAGATTCTACTCGAATGAAGAGGTCTGAAGTCGTTATCCGGCCTGCGTTCAAAGCATGCAAGAGCCACACTCACGGACCTAAATGCAAGGGGTGGGAAGGGTCTGGGTGGGGGCCCAGAAAACCAAGGTCACGGGAGCAGGCCTCCAGCGCGCTCCCACTCACACGACTGGGCCTGGCTCTGGGGGTGATGGTTCTGCAGGGATGCGTCTGTCCCCGTGGACCGTGCTGCTGGGTGGAGGGCTAGGTTCCGGACAGCGCTCTAGTGCGACGTCTGTGGACGTGAGCACATGCTTTACGTGAGGCAGCACGCTGCGGGACAGATGTTTTCCTGGGGCGGGGTCTGTACGCATGGACATCCATTGCCAGAGGCAAACGTGTGTGCGTGTCACACGCCGAGATCCGAGCACAGCACGTGTACGCACAAGCGCGTGGGCTCGACGTGACACGGCCATGCTCTGCTCTCTGTGCAATGAACGTGCACATCTGCACAAAAGCCACGGTTGGCGTTGTATCGAGCCGGGCTGGGGCTGGGGTTGTGCCGAGCTGAGCCTGGCCGTGGCTGGCGTTGTGCCGAGCTAAGCCTGGCCGGGGCTGGCGTTGTGCCGAGCCGGGCCGGGGCTGGCATTGTGCCGAGCTGAGCCTGGCCACGGTTGGCGTTGTGCCGAGCCGGGCCGGGCCAGGGCTGGCGTTCTGCCGAGCCGGGCCGGGGCTGGGGTTGTGCCGAGCTGAGCCTGGCCGCAGCTGGCGTTGTGCCGAGCCGGGCTGGGGCTGGCGTTGTGCCGAGCTGAGCCTGGCCGCGGTTGGCGTTGTATCGAGCCGGGCTGGGGCTGGCATTGTGCCGAGATGAGCCTGGCCACGGTTGGCGTTGTGCCGAGCCGGGCCGGGGCTGGTGTTGTGCCGAGCCGGGCCGGGGTTGTGCCGAGCTGAGCCTGGCCGCGCGGCTGGCGTTGTGCCGAGCCGGGCCGGGCCAAGGCTGGCGTTGTGCCGAGCTGAGCCGGGCCGGGGCTGGCGTTGTGCCGAGCTGAGCCTGGCCGCGGTTGGCGTTGTATCGAGCCGGGCTGGGGCTGGGGTTGTGCCAAGCTGAGCCTGGCCGCAGTTGGCGTTGTATCGAGCCGGGCCGGGGCTGGCATTGTGCCGAGATGAGCCTGGCCACGGTTGGCGTTGTGCCGAGCCGGGCCGGGGCTGGCGTTGTGCCGAGCCGGGCCTGGCTGGCGTTGTGCCGAGCTGAGCCTGGCCGCGGTTGGCGTTGTGCCGAGCCAGGCCGGGCCAAGGCTGGCGTTGTGCCGAGCTGAGCCGGGCCGGGGCTGGCGTTGTGCCGAGCTGAGCCTGGCCGCGGTTGGCGTTGTGCCGAGCCGGGCCGGGCCAGGGCTGGCGTTGTGCCGAGCTGAGCCTGGCCGCAGTTGGCGTTCTGCCGAGCCGGGCCGGGGCTGGCGTTGTGCCAAGCCGGGCTGGGCTGGGCCGGGGCTAGTGTTCTGCAGGCCGGGCAGCTGACACACACAGATCCAGGCCTGACAGGTTGTACGTTTGCAGCCACACTGGGTCCTCGCTGTGTGTTTCATGTAACGCTCGTTGGTGTCTTCACAGCTCCCCCTGCAGTACCTTGCTGAGCGTCTTCTTCAGGGCAGCGTTCTCCTGCTTGAGCCGTAAGGCCGATCGCTCCAGCTCCTTGTTCTCCCCTTGCAGGTGGGCCCTGGCTCGCTGCAGCATGATCAGTCTCTCCTGGAGAATGCTCCTCTCCTCCCGCCCGCTCTGCAACGACGCGGCAGCCTCCTGCTGGCTCCGCTGCTGCTGACAGACCCTCTGGGACACCCCAAGGGATGGACTGTCAGGCCTGGGGCCAGAGCCCAGCTGGGTCAAGTCAGGGCAGTCCCACCAGCTTGTTTGGCCCAAGGCTGGCAGCTGGGTAGCAGGAACTGGAAGGAATTCGGAGCCCTAACCCGGGCACCAGCTGCACAGAGCGGTTGCATTTCAGAGCTAAGGCCACTCTACCTTTGTGCTCTGCCCTATGCCAGTCTCCTTAGAACCTGGACAGGTGAGCCTGTCGTTTCCAGCCACCGTGCTCAGGGCCACGTGCCTAGATCCGGCCCGAGATCCACAGGCAGGCCCTACGTGTTCCGGGAGCTCGGCCCTCGGGAAACAAGCTGGGCGTGGGCTGTGAAACGGGGTGGTCCTCTCCTCGGGGCTCCCACCGGCTGCTGACCCTGCCTAGCTCAATGGAAGGGTTGGAGCTCCTTTCCCTGCCCCCACGGTCCTTTCCCCTCCTTGTTCACCCCCTGCTAGGGCCCAGCTTCTCCTGGGAGTTACGTATGTTGCCTGGTGCCCTGCCCTCATGCCAGGCACTGGCCCCTGGCCCCACAGCTAAACAGACAAAGGCAGCAGTATTACGAGGGGAACTGAGGCCTCAAGAGGCTAAGGGACTCACCCAAGGCACACAGAAATCGGTGGCAGAGCAGGGACATGCTATCAGCTCTCCTGAGTCCCTGTCTAGGGCCATTAGCATGAAGCCATCCAGCCTCTGGGCTCCACTCACCTCCTGCAGGTACTCGACCTGAGCCTCAAGCTCCCTGCATCTCTGCTCCAGCTCACCCAGCTGGTCCCGCAGCTCACGCGCGGCGTCCATCAGGCTGTGGTTCCGCCTCTTGCTGTCTGACAGCGTCTGCCACATGATGTCCAGCTGCTCCTGAGGAAGGAACAGGTCCCCAGAGGCAGTATTCAGAGCCCCGGCATGGACGGCTGCCTCAGCCCTGCTGCTCTGCCTACTTGTAATGCCGGCACCGCCTGTGCGCAGGCAGATGTCTGACTGGCATGCCCCCGTACAGGGCTCTGTCCTTGCAAACGTACTAGAGACCAGATCATCGGCTACAGGCCAGGCCTCAGCGATGGGCAAGTGTCGCTCCACCGGCGACTACAGGCCAAACCCCAGCGATGGGCAAGTGTCGCTCCACCGGCGACTACAGGCCAAACCCCAGCGATGGGCAAGTGTCGCTCCACCGGCGACTACAGGCCAAACCCCAGCGATGGGCAAGTGTCGCTCCACCGGCGACTACAGGCCAAACCCCAGCGATGGGCAAGTGTCGCTCCACCGGCGACTACAGGCCAAACCCCAGCGATGGGCAAGTGTCGCTCCACCGGCGACTACAGGCCAAACCCCAGCGATGGGCAAGTGTCGCTCCACCGGCGACTACAGGCCAAACCCCAGCGATGGGCAAGTGTCGCTCCACCGGCGACTACAGGCCAAACCCCAGCGATGGGCAAGTGTCGCTCCACCGGCGACTACAGGCCAAACCCCAGCGATGGGCAAGTGTCGCTCCACCGGCGACTACAGGCCAAACCCCAGCGATGGGCAAGTGTCGCTCCACCGGCGTCTACAGGCCAAACCCCAGCGATGGGCAAGTGTCGCTCCACAGGCGCCTACAAGCTGGGCCCCAGCTATGGGCAACTGTCACTCCACCAGTGCTTATAGACTGGGCCCCAGCTATAGGCGACTGTCACTCCACTGGCGCCTATAGGCTGGGTCCAACCGAGGGATGTAACAGCGTAGTCGATTAACTGATTAACCGATAAGCAAAAGCTTATTGGTTAATGCTAGAGATTACACGCATTTCCCTCCCCCCCCAGTACATTTTTTATCAGGCTGGTCAGCAGCACAGCTCAGGTCTGGCTCATGCTGGGTCTGGGACCTACCCCCACTGCGGCTGTACATGTAAAGTCTATTAGTAGCTGGGCGGGCAGGCAGCCCAGCTCAGTTCCAGTTCGCGCAGGGTCCAGGTGCTCAGACCCCCCCATCCCCAGACAGGGGCTGCTGCTGCCCCACGCTGCCCCCGCTTTATCAGAGCCAGCAGCACAGGGCGACAGGCAGCCGGTCCACAAGAGGAGCTGGTTTGTAAACTGGCTCCCCTCGCAGACTAACTCCTGTCAGGCACCCTGCGCTGCTGCCGGTCCCACCCCGGGGATGATAGAACAGTCGACTAACCGATAAGAATTCATGAGGTTACTCGACTAGTCAATTAACTGATATTTAACACCCCTAGTTCAAGCTACGGGCGACTGTCGCTCCACCGGCACCTACAGGCTGGGCCCCAGCTACGGGCGACTGTCGCTCCACCGGTGCCTACAGGCTGGGCCCCAGCTAGAGGCGACTGTTGCTCCACCGGCACCTACAGGCTTAGCTATAGGCGACTGTTGCTCCACCGGCACCTACAGGCTGGGCCCCAGCTATGGGCGACTGTCCTTTCACCGGCACCTACAGGCTTAGCTATGGGCGACTGTCGCTCTCCCGGCGCCTACAGACCGGGGCCCCAGCTGGGGTGACATGGCAAAGTTCCCCTATGGCCATGCTAGGAATCGTTTAGAAAGGGATCGCTAATGAGACACAAAATACCAGGCTGCCTCCACATAAATCCACAGTGCACCCACATGTTCGTGCTGCGTGCAGATGTGGCTGCCCCATCCCAAGAGCTCTCCTGGCGTTGGGAAAGGCACAGAGAAGGGAACCAAACCAACGGGGGGTTTGGAACGGCTTCCCTCTGAGGAGAGGCGTAACACCGGGACTTTTCTGCTGGGGGGGCCACGCCGGCCTGGAAGCCTTGACTGGTGAGGAGAAAGTAGCTAAGGGAGTGCTAGCCGCTCCTCCCCCGCCCTTTGCTGCAACCCGTTATACACGGCCCTGACTGGCTGCTGCAAACCACCTCCCAACTTGCTCTCTAGCGAGCCCTCCCCTGATTGGAGGGTTCTGTGCGGGGGTCCCCCGGCCTGCATTCACCCCTCCTCATCCCCGTGTGGGGCCCCAGTCCCACCACACACCCATTCAAACGCAGGCCGAGCTGGCCAAAGGCTGCTCGCGTCTGCAGCCAAGGAGGTGAGCCAGGGCCCAGCCCCACGCAGGCTGGGCCGAGTACAGGGCGGGCTGCCAGAGACACAATGAAAAACAAAATCTGTCCATCAAGCATGGCGGGAATGTGCAAACTGAGGATCCAATGGGCCTAAACGTGGCTGGGAAAGGAAGGGGCCAGATAACGGTGCAGCCCCGGGAGGCATCTTCAGGCCATGCCTTGTGCTTTTCCAGAAAGGGGCAAACACTGGGACGTGCGCTGGTGGGGCAGGGAGCACCCTGCAGCAGGGGGGTGAGGGGTGGACTGGCCCCTGCTGGGACGTGCACTGGTGGGGCAGGGAGCACCCTGCAGCAGGGGGGTGAGGGGTGGACTGGCCCCTGCTGGGACGTGCGCTGGTGGGGCAGGGAGCACCCTGCAGCAGGGGGGTGGGGGTGGACTGGCCCCTGCTGGGACGTGCGCTGGTGGGAGCCCTGTTCCCGTGTCCGGAGGGCCAGCGGCTGCACTGCCCCGCACCTCCAGCTCAGTCCCCCCATGCTGCCTGCGCGCCCAGGCTGGAGGAGAAGGGGCAGGCCCCTCACCTGCAGCGCCCGGCGGTCTTGCTCGGCTGCTGTCAGAGCCTTCTGCAGCTGGGAGACGTTCTCCTGCAGGGCAGAGGAGCTGGCGGAGGCGTCCGCCCGTGCCTGGGAAAGGCTCCGCACTTGGCCCTTTCGGCGCCTGCCCCCACCCTCCGACTGGGCCAGCGCCTGCCGCAGCTCGGCTGCTTGGCTCTCGCTCTGCCCCAGCTGGCGGCGCAGGGCCTGGATCTCGGCATCTCGCTCTGCCAGGCGGAGTCGGACACACTGCAGCTCCCCTTCCACCGAGCCACGGCTCCGCTCCGGCGTGGCGGCCCTGCTCTCCGCCGCCTCCAGCGTTCCCTGCGGCCTCCGCTTCTCTGGCGCTTCCAGCCGAGCCACCTTCTCCTGCAAGACAACGGCGACATGCAGCGTCCTCTCACCCTCTGCTCGGGCAGGCTGCTGCCTCGCGCACCAGCTCCCCCCCGTGTCACGTCTGCTCCCGCCTCGCCACTGGCATATCTGCTCCCGCCTCACGCGTCGGCTCACCCTGCCACTGGCACGTCTGCTCCCGCCTCGCATGTCTGCTCCCGCCTCGCCACTGGCACATCTGCTCCCGCCTCACGTGCCGGCTCACCCTGCCACTGGCACGTCTGCTCCCACCTCGCACGTCTGCTCCTGCCTCATGCGCCGGCTCACCCTGCCACTGGCACGTCTGCTCCCGCCTTGTGCACCGGCTCACCCTGCCACTGGCACGTCTGCTCCCGCCTTGTGCACCGGCTCACCCCGCCACTGGCACGTCTGCTCCTGCCTCATGCGCCGGCTCACCCTGCCACTGGCACGTCTGCTCCCGCCTTGTGCACCGGCTCACCCTGCCACTGGCACGTCTGCTCCCACCTCGCACGTCGGCTCCCGCCTCACGCGCCGGCTCACCCTGCCACTGGCACGTCTGCTCCTGCCTCGCACGTCTGCGCCTGCCTTGCGTGCCGGCTTACCCCACCACTGGCACATCTGCTCCCGCCTTGCACGTCTGCTCCCGCCTCACATGTCTGCTCACCCCGCCACTGGCACGTCTTTTCCTGCCTCACATGTCTTCTCCCGCCTGCCATGCCAGCTCACCCCCTACTCCAACTGGTGCGCCTGCTCCCACCTCACGTGCTGGCTCTCCCCCCCCCACCCCGAAAGTCTGTTCCCGGCTCGTGCGCCAGCTCACCCCACTACTGGCACATCTGCTCTCACCTTGCACACTCACTCACCCCTCACCCCCACTGGCACATCTGCTCCCACCTCATGCACCCGCTCACCCTCCCCCCCCGTCTGCTCTCTTTCACGTTATTGGATTTTAAAGTGAGCAGACAGATCACTGTTGCACCTACGGGGGCGGGGGAGGGAGATTTGTCCCAAAGTCTGTACACAGGGGGCCATGTGAGGTGTCAAATGAAAGCTTATGCTCTACTGATTCGATGTCTGACACTTGTGTACTTGTGTGATGTCTGTATGTGGAGTTATGAATGTGGGCTCTGTGCTGGGGCTGTGAATGTTCTCTGCCTGAGACAGAGCAAAGGGCCTGGACGGCCCTTTGTGAGGAAGGCTTGTTCAGTGACTGGCTGTGCTAACTTGCACTACTGCATGGACAATGGCCCTCGGAGGGGCCAACACACACCTGAGGAATGCGTCTGGAAACCTGCAGACTAGCCAGTACCTCATGGCTGCTGGCATGTGAGTCACAGGTAGGTCACTTGATCATGTGACCAGCTCCAGTTTGGGAGACACCAGAGATATGTAAGTGCCATGAGGCCGTCTCCATCTTGTCTTCAATCTTGTTACTGATCCCAGATGCAGCCTTGCAAGGGACAGAGAGCCGGGAAGGATTGCTGACCTGTCCTGATACAGGATGTGCACCAGAGACTTCTAAGCTAGCAGTTTGTAACATCTCTGCTGAGAGCCTGCATCACGCACTTGGTGATTGGTGCATGTAACGTATTCCCCTTAACAGCCTCACTCTCCACCTTTTCTCTCTTTTATTAATAACCCTTTAGATTGCAGATTCTAAAGGATTGGCCCAGCGTGCGCTTGTGGGTCAGATCCAGAGTGTAAACTGACCGGGGACTGTGACAGGTTTCTTGGGACCAGGAGACCCCGTTCGGGGGAGGTGAGATTGGTTCTATAACCCCTCACCTGTGGGCAGGCCCGGGGCTGATCATGGCGCAGGGAGAGCTGGGGTGTCTGACGGGTTTTGCTCGTGAGGCTTCCTGCTGGCAGATTGGCAGCTGGAGCGCTCGGTGTGACTGGTGTGTGGCCTGTTTGGGAAGGTCTCCAGTCGCCAGTGTAACGGACCGGGCCGGGTCTGGGCACGGCTGAGGGCGTCTGCTCAGGGCGAATTGTTCAAAACCAGGGCTCCTTACAGCCCCAGACTGGAGACCTTCCAAACAGAAGCAGGGCGGGGGGGCAGCTTGGCTTGCACCGCTAAATGGCCCTGAGGATTAGGAGTCCGGCTGAAAGGAATTGAAATGTCCCACTAAATGACCACAGGCACGGCCCTATCGCAACCCGGGTCCCTGCCAGCCCTTTCCCTAGCTCCCTGCTGGCTCCTCCGCAGCGCAGCCAGCCCTTGCTGGAGCAGCCCCCCGGCATCCCCGCTGCCTCCCCTCTGGTAAGAGCAGGCTGCCTGGGCACCAGGTGACCTAGCTCGGCTGGGGGGGGCAGACAGGAGAGTTCACGAGAGGGGACTCTGGGGGCCAGGCCAGGCTCGTGCAGAGGCACTCTGCAGACAGTTCCGAAGGGCTACGGGTCTGAGCCAACAGGGGCCCCGAGTCACCCTGCTTACCAGTGGCAGGGCCCAGGCCACTGCCCTGCCCGCACCTGCTTTCCACTGGTGAGCTCCTGTCACGTAACTGGATCTCAACGGGAGCAGCCAGATCACTGCTGCACCCATGGGGGGGGAGGGGGTTGCCCCAAAAATGGGTACAAAGGGGGCCATGTGAGGTGTCAAACGAAAGCTTTCCTTCTTATTCATGTGATTGTATAATATCTGTGTGTGGAGCTATAGACATGTACTCTGTATGGAGACTGGAAGTTTCTCTGTATGTGGCTGAGCAATGGGCTCAGCCTATGGACATGCTAATTAGCGAGGCTCCAGGGACAACAGGTCTCTTAAGTGCCAGAGACCCACCTGGGAAGGAATCTAGGTGCCTGGACAGAGACCATGTGACTGTCTCTAGCTTGGAAGAAGCTGGGGGGGATATAAATATGCCATGTGGCATCCTCCATTTGGGTGCTCAGCTCAGCTCTTGATCCCAGATGCAGCCTTGCAGGGATCGAGGAGCTGGGAAGAACTGTGGACCCATCCTGACATAGGACGTGCACCAAGGACTTTTAAGCCAGCAGTTATAACATCTCTACGAAGAGCCTGCATTGAGACCTGGGAGATTCGATGCATGTAATGTACGATACTTTAACAACCTCACTCTCATGCTTTTCTTTCTTGTAGCAATAAACCTTTAGAGGTTAGATTCTGAAGGATTGGCTCAGCGTGGTTTGTGGGTAAGATCCAGAGTGTACATTGACCTGGGATCTGTGGCTGGTTTCTTGGGACCGGACAGAACTCGTTTGGGGTAGGTGAGATTCGGTTCTATAACCCCTCACCTGTGGGCAGGCCCGGGGCTGTTTGGGGCACGGAGGGAGCTGGGGTGTCAGAGGGGTTTGCTCGTGAGGTTTCAGGCTGGCAGCTGACGCGCTCGGTGGGACTGGTTTGTGGCCTGTTTGGGAAGGTCTCCAGTCTGGGGGCTAGAGAGAAACCCGAGTTTGAGCAATTCGCCCTGAGCAGACGCCCTCGGCTGTGCCCAGACCCGGCCCGGCCTGTCACACTCCCCAGAGCACCCACCCTGCCTCTGCTCCTGGCTGGCTCAGACCCACCTGCAGCTCTCTGGTCTTGTGCTGCCCGGCCCGCAGGCTGCGCTCCAGGCTGGCAGCGTGCTCCACCAGGGCCTGGTGCTTCCGTCCCCCTCGGCGAGCTGTCCCTTCCTGCGGCGCCAGCACCGTCTGTGCGCTGCTCAGGTGCCCGGCCATGCCCCGCTGGCCTGGGGGCACCAGAGCAGGGCGTGAGGACTGGCTCTGAGTGAGGTCTGTCCTGTGGGGGAGCGATGCAGCCATGCCAGCACCCGGCCCCCTGGCTGCTGCTGCATCGGTGCCTGGTGAGGTCACCCCACCGGAGCCATGTGCCAGGGCTGGCCACAGCTGGAAGCCAGCGACTGGCCCTGCCCCAAGGAACCTGCCGCCTGTGAGCACTGAGAGCAGCAGTGTCACCCGGCCCTTGGACGCCATCCCAGGAGCTGGCCTTGTCGGCACCCCCATAAGGGCGGCACCCTGGCCACAGGGTCGGGGCCTGCTGGGCACCAGTCAGCCTCTAGCTGTGCCTGGCAGCAGGGCGAGCCCCTTTGGAGAAGGGAGGGAGCCAACCCTGCGCACTCCAGTGGGCTGGCGCCAGCTGCCCAAGAGGAGCGCCCACGGAGCCCTAGGGCCGGAGGGGCAGACGAGGAGAATGACTGGCCTTCCTCAGCGGCTGCCAGCAGCTGCTGCAGCTGCAGGATGCGCCGGCTGCTCTGGTCCCGGTCGCTCTCCATTTCCTTCAGCCGACGGCTCAGGTTCATCACCTGGATCCTTGCAGCATCCTGGAGAGGCACAAACCGTGTTGGGCGAGTGCAGGTGTGAGGAAGTGGGGAGCTTTGAGGGTTCAAGGGGGGGGTGCATACAGGGGTGCTCAGTGCCTGGATGTTACTGGTTCAATGTGACAAGGGGGGGCGCTTTGGGGGTTCAAAGGGGGGGTGCATACAGGGGCGCTCAGTGCCTGGATGTTACTGGTTCAATGTGACAAGGGGGGGGCGCTTTGGGGGTTCAAAGGGGGTGTGTGTGCATACAGGGGTGCTCAGTGCCTGGATGTTACTGGTTCAATGTGACAAGGGGGGGCGCTTTGGGGGTTCAAAGGGGGGGTGCATACAGGGGCGCTCAGTGCCTGGATGTTACTGGTTCAATGTGACAAGGGGGGGCGCTTTGGGGGTTCAAAGGGGGGGTGCATACAGGGGCGCTCAGTGCCTGGATGTTACTGGTTCAATGTGACAAGGGGGGGGCGCTTTGGAGGTTCAAAGGGGGTGTGTGTGCATACAGGGGTGCTCAGTGCCTGGATGTTACTGGTTCAATGTGACAAGGGGGGGGGCTTTCGGGGTTCAAAGGGGGGGGTGCATACAGGAGCGCTCAGTGCCTGGATGTTACTGGTTCAATGTGACAAGGGGGGGAGCTTTCAGGGTTCAAGGGGGGGGCATTGCATATAGGGGCGCTCAGTGCCTGGATGTTACAGATTCAATGTGACAAGCGGGGGAGCTTTGGAGGTTTAAAAGGGGGGGGGGTTGCATACAGGGGCGCTCAGTGCCCGGATGTTACTGGTTCAATGTGACAAGGGGGGGAGCTTTCAGGTTCAAAGGGGGGGTGCATACAGGGGTGCTCAGTGCCTGGATGTTACTGGTTCAATGTGACAAGGGGGGGGCGCTTTGGGGGTTCAAAGGGGGTGTGTGTGCATACAGGGGTGCTCAGTGCCCGGATGTTACTGGTTCAATGTGACAAGGGGGGGCGCTTTGGGGGTTCAAAGGGGGTGTGTGTGCATACAGGGGTGCTCAGTGCCTGGATGTTACTGGTTCAATGTGACAAGGGGGGGGGCGCTTTGGGGGTTCAAAGGGGGTGTGTGTGCATACAGGGGTGCTCAGTGCCTGGATGTTACTGGTTCAATGTGACAAGGGGGGGGCGCTTTGGGGGTTCAAAGGGGGTGTGTGTGCATACAGGGGTGCTCAGTGCCTGGATGTTACTGGTTCAATGTGACAAGGGGGGGGCGCTTTGGGGGTTCAAAGGGGGTGTGTGTGCATACAGGGGTGCTCAGTGCCTGGATGTTACTGGTTCAATGTGACAAGGGGGGGGCTTTCGGAGTTCAAAGGGGGGGTGCATACAGGAGCGCTCAGTGCCTGGATGTTACTGGTTCAATGTGACAAGGGGGGAGCTTTGGGGGTTCAAAGGGGGGGTGCATACAGGGGCGCTCAGTGCCTGGATGTTACTGGTTCAATGTGACAAGGGGGGAGCTTTGGGGATTCAAAGGGGGGGTGCATACAGGGGCGCTCAGTGCCTGGATGTTACTGGTTTAATGTGACAAAGGGGGGGGAGTTTGTTGTGTCAGAGAACAGCCCAGAACTCGAGCCCGGTGTCTGGGACCCTGATGACCCCGGCCCCGCTCTGAGGACACGGCCGGTTCTGGCCAGATGACAGACAAGAGGCTGCAGAGAGGGACCCCGGCGACAGGCCCAACTGGTCCCAGCGAGGGGGGAACATTGGACGGGGGGGGAGAAGAGGGGCCCCGGCGACCCTCTTACCTGGGGAAAGACAATGGCGGGGGAGGGGCTGTTGCAGGGGATATTGGAGGCTCTGCTGGGAGACGGGGGCTGTTTTTCGGGGGGGCTGAGGGCAGGGCAGGCAGGACTCAGCTGGCTGCAGGGAGACCGACGTGTGGGCTGGGGGCCCAGGCCGACTGGCCTGAGGGATCCTTGGCTATTTAAAGCTCAATAGACCCTCCTGTTGGGTGCTGGCTGGGAGTCGCTCTGGGCTGGAGAACAGGGGGGCACTATTCCCTCTGGGAGGGGAGGCCCTGGGGGCCAGAGGGAGGGGACCCCCCGAGGGGCTCACGGCGGAGGCAGGGGGCTGGAGGCCCTGAGAGGCACCGTCCCAGAGGCGGTGGGGCGGCCCCCCCAGGAGAGAGGGGCCCCCCAAGAGAGCGTCGCCGCACTGGAGTGGCCCTGAGAAAGGGCTGCCTCCCTGCCGCTGGGCTGGAGCGGGCTCCCCGAGAAGGGGCTGCCGCGCTGGATGGGGGGATCCGCCCAGGAGCCAAGTGTGGGACCGACCTGTGAGCCGTGACAGCAGGGGAGGGAGCCGCTGAGCCGCCAGGAAGGGGCAGGGGAAGGGAAGTGCATGAACCATGGGGACTGCCTGGCACGGATTACAATACCCCGACTCCAGGTTCCCCGTCTCATTTCCCCCAGCACGTGGATCCCAATCCCCATTCACACCTGCGTCCAGGGGGAGACAGGAAAGGAGAATTCAGCAGCGATCCCTGTGCCGCAGGGGGGGGCTGTCTGCTCTGTGACCCGGGGTCCCCCTGCGCTGGGCTGGGTGATTCCCACTGACTCACCCACATGTGCATTGGCCCAGACACCCAGGCCCAGCCTGGGCAGGTAACAAGGCTCTTCCCAGGGGGGAGACAAAGGGAGGGAGGGGGAGACGGACACCTGGCTGGGGGGGCAGGGCCTGGGAGCGAGGAAGGTTCTGGCTGGGTAACATGAAGGGAACAGACTAAGCTGGGTGCTGAGGGTTGGGGGGGAGATAGACCCCCTGCCTCAAGGGGTCTGAGGCATCCTGGCCCTGACTCCTGTAGCCACATCACGTCTGTGCTGGGCTGTGTCCTGGAGGAGCAATGAACCCCCCTGTTCTACTGGCTGGTGGAGTCTGTTCTGGCTGCTACAGGGGTGCAGGATTGGGGGGTCCCTGACGCGCTGTCACAATCCTGAACCCAGCCCTTCCCCCCCACTGCATGCCAGCCAGGTAGCCGGGCTTGTGCTTCAAGTGCAGGGATTGCAAACAGCCCCATCCTCCTTCCCATGCTCCGCTCTGCCACCCTGGGCACCTACCCCCTGTGCCTCAGTCTCCTGCACGAGGATGCTGCCCCAGCACCAGGCCCCAGGACGAGAAGAGACAGCGCCCGTCGGCGCCAGGCCCCGGGACGGGGAGAGACAGCGCCCGTCGGCGCCAGGGCCCGGGACGGGGAGAGACAGCGCCCGTCGGCGCCAGGGCCCGGGACGGGGAGAGACAGCGCCCGTCGGCGCCAGGGCCCGGGACGGGGAGAGACAGCGCCCGTCGGCGCCAGGGCCCGGGACGGGGAGAGACAGCGCCCGTCGGCGCCAGGCCCCGGGACGGGGAGAGACAGCGCCCGTCGGCGCCAGGGCCCGGGACGGGGAGAGACAGCGCCCGTCGGCGCCAGGGCCCGGGACGGGGAGAGACAGCGCCCGTCGGCGCCAGGCCCCGGGACGGGGAGAGACAGCGCCCGTCGGCGCCAGGGCCCGGGACGGGGAGAGACAGCGCCCGTCGGCGCCAGGGCCCGGGACGGGGAGAGACAGCGCCCGTCGGCGCCAGGCCCCGGGACGGGGAGAGACAGCGCCCGTCGGCGCCAGGGCCCGGGACGGGGAGAGACAGCGCCCGTCGGCGCCAGGGCCCGGGACGGGGAGAGACAGCGCCCGTCGGCGCCAGGGCCCGGGACGGGGAGAGACAGCGCCCGTCGGCGCCAGGGCCCGGGACGGGGAGAGACAGCGCCCGTCGGCGCCAGGGCCCGGGACGGGGAGAGACAGCGCCCGTCGGCGCCAGGCCCCGGGACGGGGAGAGACAGCGCCCGTCGGCGCCAGGGCCCGGGACGGGGAGAGACAGCGCCCGTCGGCGCCAGGCCCCGGGACGGGGAGAGACAGCGCCCGTCGGCGCCAGGGCCCGGGACGAGGAGAGACACAAGCTGGCGTTAAAGCCCCGACCAAGCCGGATGGGGCTCTGGGGCAGCACGGCGGCAGCAGTGAAATGGGAGGGGTCTGGCTGGGGCTTTGTGAATCACAATCCAGGGACCCTCACAAGAGCAGGAAGACCAAACGCAGCCGGTGCCTTGGCCACAAACAGCCTCCTGGCCAGACAGGCGCCTGGTCCCAGCCTGCACTTTGCCATCCATGCTGAGGGTCCCACATTTTGCCCAGCCTAGCTGCATGGCCCCTGCCAGGAGCCCAAAGGCTGAACCTCATTCGCAGACTGCAGCCACTGCCTCTTGAGCATGGTGCTCTGGCCTGCGGAGAGCCTGGCCCCGCCACGCAATGTGCTCCTTGGGTGGCGTGGCCGGTGGGCAGTGCAGTAGAGCATGGAGTCAGGGTTGTACCCTGCACAGGAACCAAGGGGAGATGCTTCCACCGTGGCCAAGTACCCTGGGATCCCATTTCCAAAAGCCACGGGGGCGCGGTGCAATGCCACCCCTTGTCTGTACTCTGGAGGTGCGACTGTGGGCTGCTGCCCACACCTGGGAGAACCTGTGGGACGGGAGGGTCGGCCAAAGAGGCTGCGCGGCTCAAGGTGGCATGTTGTGGTTGGCTGTACCGAGTGGCTGGGCGGCTCCCAGGCAGCGTGGGGCCCAAGTCAACCGCCTTGCTTGCCTTACCCAAAGGCCGGGCCTGCCTGAAATCAGTGGGACCCTCCAACCAACGCCAACGCACGTTGGTGCAAGCGGCTAGTGTGGCGGTCAGGGGAGTCCTTGGCCGGTCATTCACAGGAGTGCCACGACAAGGACCCGCCCATGCGCGGCCGAGAGCCCCGCCCACAGCGGCTCAAGGCCCAGCAGCGTGACGGCTTGTGTGCCTCGTGGCCGCGCCTTCGGCATGAGGGCGGCGCTTTGAGCGAGGGGCCGCAGAGGGAGGCCAAAGGGGAGGGGCCGAACGACCAGAGACAGCTGCTGCACCAGTGCTGGGCTGGTCAAGCTGGGGCCACGCTCAGCCGGGGGCTCACATGATGCCACGCTTGTCCTGGGTCGGCCTGGGGTCCCTCGCTCTGCAGAGTGTTTGGCTGGGCCGCTGCGCACGCCTGTGGGGCCCGGGGCAGCACACAGGCCTGCTGAGACACCACTAGGCCAGACCCCCAGCGGGGCAAAGCAGCCCTGGCTCCGCCGCAGCAGGCAGGCTGGGTCCCCAGCCGGCGGGAGGTCAGCCAAGATGTGGCCTGGGCACCGTCCAGGTGGCCGAGAGGCAGGTGGCGCTGGCCTGAGACCATCGGCACGCCACCTGCTCCTGCCTGGGGACAGAGCCTGGCAAACTGCAGCACTCCCTGGGCTGCGGAGTGGGGGACGCCTGGTCTAACTCTGGCCCCTCCCAGGGCCGCCTGGGTTGTGCCCATGGCCCGCGCTGCCTGACTCGCTTCTCAGTCACTCTGAGGCGATCCCGGGCTGCCTTCCTCTGCCCCCCACTGCCCACAGGCGACACTCGGACACTCAGCTGCCCGGCCGCCGCCCCGAGCCAGCCCCGGGGTGGCCATGCTGCCTGCAGAGGGAGACGCTGGGGAAGGAGGGACGTGGAGGGGCGGGGGAGGAAGGGCCAGGCCGCCACGCCGGGAAGGCAGCATAGAACGAGACATTGCCTCCCCACATCTAGTTCCCTGGCCCAGCCCCGGGGTGGCCACGCTGCCTGCAGAGGGAGACGCTGGGGAAGGAGGGACATGGAGGGGCGGGGGAGGAAGGGCCAGGCCGCCACGCCGGGAAGGCAGCATAGAACGAGACATTGCCTCCCCACATCTAGTTCCCTGGCCCAGGCCTGGGGTGTTCAGTGGCCGCCAGGCAACGCGCCCGTGGCTGGGGCCAAGCGCTCGGGGATTCGGAACGGGGCTGGAGCGAGGCTGCAGCGCTGGAACAAGGTGAAACGGGACTGGAGTGTCATGGAAAGGGGCAGGGCTGATGGGGGGGAGGACTTCCCGGGTGGGTTATCCCAGAACTGACGGGTTCTCGCACCTTCTACCGCCCCTACTGCTGGATGCGGTCAGAGCCCCAGACCAGGCTGGCTGGGCCCTGCCAGTCCCGTGCCCCTCGGGCAGCCCTCCTGGCCTGAGGGCTCCGTCCCGCCGCAGCGCTGAGCAACTCGGTGGCCCAGCTCCGGGGAGATGAAATGCGGAGGTGAGGCTTGAGCCTGGTCTCTGGACCAGAATGTCGCTTCCTGCTGCCAGTGGGTCAGTGAATTCAGGAATGCGACGTTGGGCCAAATCCGGGTTCAGAAAAAATACCGGACACACCTGATGTGGGCGGGGGACCGGCCGGGAGGGGGGGCGGGGCAGCATGGCTGGCTGGAGGAGATGGGCAGAGCCAGGGGGCGGGGCTGGCGGGCAGGGGGTCGGGGGCAGCGCGGCTGGCCCGGGGAGATAGGGGAGGGGTCGGGGGCAGCGCGGCTGGCCCGGGGAGATAGGGGAGGGGTCGGGGGCAGCGCGGCTGGCCCGGAGAGATAGGGGAGGGGTCAGGGGCAGCGCGGCTGGCCCGAGGAGATAGGGGAGGGGTCGGGGGCAGCGCGGCTGGCCCGGAGAGATAGGGGAGGGGTCGGGGGCAGCGCGGCTGGCCCGGAGAGATAGGGGAGGGGTCGGGCGCAGCGCGGCTGGCCCGGGGAGATAGGGGAGGGGTCGGGGCGGCACGGCTGGCCCGGGGAGATTGGGGAGGGGTCGGGGGCAGCGCGGCTGGCCCGAGGAGATGGGGGAGGGGTCGGGGGCAGCGCGGCTGGCCCGAGAAGATGGGGGAGGGGTCGGGGGCAGCGCGGCTGGCCCGAGAAGATGGGGGAGGGGTCGGGGGCAGCGCGGCTGGCCCGCGAAGATGGGGGAGGGGTCGGGGGCAGCGCGGCTGGCCCGGGAGATGGGGGAGGGGATCGGGGGCAGCGCGGCTGGCCCGGGAGATGGGGGAGGGGACCGGGGGCAGCGCGGTTGGCCCAGGGAGATGGGGGAGGGGTCGGGGGCAGCGCGGCTGGCCCGGGGAGATAGGGGAGGGGTCGGGGCAGCGCAGCTGGCCCGGGGAGATAGGGGAGGGGTCGGGGCAGCGCGGCTGGCCCGAGGAGATAGGGGAGGGGTCGGGGGCAGCGCGGCTGGCCCGGGGAGATAGGGGAGGGGTCGGGGGCAGCGCGGCTGGCCCGGGGAGATAGGGGAGGGGTCGGGGGCAGCGCGGCTGGCCCGGGAGATAGGGGAGGGGTCGGGGGCAGCGCGGCTGGCCCGGGGAGATAGGGGAGGGGTCGGGGCAGCACGGCTGGCCCGGGGAGATGGGGAGGGGTCGGGGGCAGCGCGGCTGGCCCGAGGAGATGGGGGAGGGGTCGGGGGCAGCGCGGCTGGCCCGGGGAGATGGGGGAGGGGTCGGGGCAGCGCGGCTGGCCCGAGAAGATGGGGGAGGGGTCGGGGGCAGCGCGGCTGGCCCGGGGAGATGGGGGAGGGGTCGGGGGCAGCGCGGCTGGCCCGAGGAGATGGGGGAGGGGTCGGGGGCAGCGCGGCTGGCCCGAGGAGATGGGGGAGGGGGTCGGGGGCAGCGCGGCTGGCCCGGGGAGATGGGGGAGGGGTCGGGGGCAGCGCGGCTGGCCCGGGGAGATGGGGGAGGGGTCGGGGGCAGCGCGGCTGGCCCGGGAGATAGGGGAGGGGTCGGGGCAGCGCGGCTGGCCCGGGGAGATAGGGGAGGGGTCGGGGGCAGCACGGCTGGCCCGGGGAGATAGGGGAGGGGTCGGGGGCAGCGCGGCTGGCCCGAGGAGATAGGGGAGGGGTCGGGGGCAGCGCGGCTGGCCCGAGGAGATAGGGGAGGGGTCGGGGGCAGCGCGGCTGGCCCGGGGAGATAGGGGAGGGGTCGGGGGCAGCACGGCTGGCCCGGGGAGATGGGGGAGGGGTCGGGGGCAGCGCGGCTGGCCCGAGAAGATGGGGGAGGGGTCGGGGGCAGCGCGGCTGGCCCGGGGAGATGGGGGAGGGATCAGGGGCAGCGCGGCTGGCCCGAGAAGATGGGGGAGGGGTCGGGGGCAGCGCGGCTGGCTCGGGGAGATGGGGGAGGGATCGGGGGCAGCGCGGCTGGCCCGAGAAGATGGGGGAGGGGTCGGGGGCAGCGCGGCTGGCCCGAGAAGATGGGGGAGGGGTCGGGGCAGCGCGGCTGGCCCGGGGAGATGGGGGAGGGGTCGGGGGCAGCACGGCTGGCCCGGGGAGATGGGGGAGGGGCCGGGGGCAGCACGGCTGGCCCAGGGAGATAGGGGAGGGGTCGGGGGCAGCACGGCTGGCCCGGGGAGATGGGGGAGGGGTTGGGGGCAGCACGGCTGGCCCGGGGAGATGGGGGAGGGGTCGGGGGCAGCGCGGCTGGCCCGAGGAGATGGGGGAGGGGTCGGGGGCAGCGCGGCTGGCCCGAGGAGATGGGGGAGGGGTCGGGGGCAGCGCGGCTGGCCCGGGGAGATCAGGAGGAGAAGAACCGGCTGGCAGGCAGCAGGGGTGGCCGGGAGAGGGTCGGGGGCAGCGGAGCTGGTCGGGAAGGGTCGGGGAAGTGGGGGCGGGGTGGGACTGACCCGGGCACATGCAGATCCCGGGGCGCTGTCAGTCCCGCGCACGGTCTGGAGAAGCGCGAGTGAGTCCGGCTGCGGCTCCACCATGCGCCCAGGAGCAGGGACAGGGCTTCTCTTCCCCAAGGCATCAGATGAAGCCAGGGCTCCCAGCGCCGATCACGCCCCACCTCCCAGCCACTCCCCCGCCCCCGCCAGGCTTCTGTCCGGCGCCCAGCCGGAAATCCAGGAAATACCGGACGTTGCACATTGCACACTGCACCTGTCCGGTATTTACTGGATTTTTTTACCGGACAGAGGGCCCAAAAACCAGACTGTCTGGTAGAAAACCGGACACCTGGCAACCCTAGGCACGGCCCCGGACACTGCCACGGGACAGGTGGCCTGGGGGAGGCCGAGTGGGAGCCGGCGTCTGAGGGCAGGGGACACGGCGGAGCAGGGAGGAGACGCCCTTACCCGCTCTCTCTGGGTGTCTCGCAGCTCCTGCAGGAAGTGGAGCAAGGCCTCTCGCACGCTGTCCGGGTTAGGCTCGCCGGTGCCCCCGGCCCCTTGGCCAGGGGCAGCCCAGCCACCGGGGGAGTGGGAACGGCTCCTCTCCGGAGAGCCGGTGTGGGAGGCCGGAGGCTGCTGCCGGTCGCTTGCTGTGGGGGCAGAGGAGCGCTCAGAGCCCGAAAGCTGCCGGGTGGGACCGGCCCCAGGGGAGAGCGGCAGGGGCCAAATGGAGCCGCTGGCGCAAGGCAGGTGTGTCACTGTGGCTCTCTCCTCCGCTCAGAGCCACCCTCTCCCAAGATCGCTGCTGGGCTGGATGTGCTGGCAAACCGCTAGGGCCCCTCCGTGGCTTTCCCCTGCCAGGGCTCCGGGCGCCGCCCGGCTCCCAGCTTCTTCGGGCGCCACCCTCCTCCCTTCCAAGTGGCTGGTGCAAGGTGGCTCCCTTCCCTCTGTGCTGTAGCTGCCCCCCGCATGCCAGGGCAACCCTCCCCCCGGAGCCCAGACCCTGCCCCGTCAGTGAGTCCCAGGGCCCAGCTGAGCCTGCAGGGGCGCTGACCTTTGCCGGGGGAGCAGAGTCTCTGCGGCGGTGAGGGGCTCCGCACCCCCAGGCCCAGCGCCTGGCACAGGGCAGAGTTCAGCAGCCCCAGCTTCAACTCCACCTCCCTCTTGGTAGCCTCTGCCTGCGCCAGCTCCGTCGCCAGGCCGCGCAGGTGCCCCTCCGCCGTGCTCAGGCGCAGCTGGAGGCTGTTGCTGGCCCTGCCAGCCTGCTGCAGCTTCAGCTCCATGCCACGCAGCTCATCCCGGAGCTGCGCCTCCCTGCTGCGGCTCTCGCTCCGGCTGTCGGCCAGCTCCTTCTGCCGGGCCCCGGCCTCCGCCTCCGCCTCCGCCAGCCTCCTGTGCAGGCTCAGCATCTGGGGGAGGCCTGCGGAGTCACCGCCAGGCCCCGGCTGCCCCGCAGCCGCCAGAGAGCACTGGCCACTGGCAGGACAGGAGCGCGCCCAGCAACATGCCAGACCAGGCCCTGGCCAGACCAACTTCACCTCGCGGGGGCCAGCGCCCGCCAATGCTGGCTTTCGCCCGCCAGTGCCCGCCTTCTCCCACCAGGGCCCGCCAATACCTGCTTTCGCCCGCCAGCGCCCGCCTTTGCCCGCCGGCGCCTGCCAGTGCCCGCCTTTGCCCGCCGGCGCCCGCCAGCGCCCGCCTTTGCCCGCCGGCGCCTGCCAGTGCCCGCCTTCTCCCACCAGGGCCCGCCAATGCCGGCTTTCGCCCGCCAGCGCCCGCCTTCGCCCGCCAGCGCCCGCCTTCTCCCACCAGGGCCCGCCAATGCCGGCTTTCGCCCGCCAGCGCCCGCCTTCGCCTGCCAGCGCCCGCCAGCGCCCGCCTTTTCCCACCAGGGCCTGCCAATGCCGGCTTTCGCCCGCCAGCGCCTGCCTTCGCCCGCCAGCGCCCGCCTTTTCCCACCAGGGCCCGCCAATGCCTGCTTTCGCCCGGCAGCGCCCGCCTTCTCCGCCAGCGCCCGCCTTCGCCCGCCAATGCCTGCTTTCGCCCGGCAGCGCCTGCCTTCTCCGCCAGCGCCCGCCTTCGCCCGCCAATGCCTGCTTTCGCCCGGCAGCGCCTGCCTTCTCCGCCAGCGCCCGCCTTCGCCCGCCAATGCCTGCTTTCGCCTGCCAGCGCCCGCCTTCTCCCACCAGGGCCCGCCAATGCCAGCTTTCCCCCGCCAGCACCTGCCAGCGCCTGCCTTAGCCCGCCTTCTCCTGCCAGCACCCGCCAATGCCTGCTTTCGCCCGCCAGCGCCCACCTTCGCCCACCAGCGCCCGCCTTCGCCCGCCAATGCCGGCTTTCGCCTGCCAGCGCCCGCCTTTTCCCACCAGGGCCCGCCAATGCCTGCCTTCCCCCGCCAGCGCCCGCCTTCGCCCGCCGGCGCCTGCCAGTGCCTGCTTTTGCGCGCCAGAACCCGCCAGCGCCTGCCTTCGCCTGCCAGCGCCCGCCAGCACCCGCCAATGCCTGCTTTCGCCCGCCAGTGCCCGCCTTCGCCTGCCAGCGCCCCCCTTCGCCCGCCAGCACCCGCCAATGCCTGCTTTCGCCCGCCAATGCCCGCCTTCTCCCGCCAGCGCCCGCCAGCACCCGCCTTCGCCCGCCAGCGCCCGCCAATGCCTGCTTTCGCCCGCCAGCCCTGCCAGCGCCCGCCAATGCCTGCTTTCGCCCGCCAGCACCCGCCTTCTCCCGCCAGCGCCCGCCAGCACCCGCCTTCGCCTGCCAGTGCCCGCCAATGCCTGCTTTCGCCCGCCAGCCCTGCCAGCGCCCGCCAATGCCTGCTTTCGCCCGCCAGCACCCGCCTTCTCCCGCCAGCGCCCGCCAGCACCCGCCTTCGCCTGCCAGTGCCCGCCAATGCCTGCTTTCGCCCGCCAGCGCCCGCCTTCTCCCGCCAGAGCCCGCCTTCGCCTGCCAATGCCTGCTTTCGCCCGCCTTCGCCTGCCAGTGCCCACCTTCGCCCGCCAGCGCCCGCCTTCGCCCGCCAATGCCTGCTTTCGCCCGCCAGCGCCCGCCTTCTCCCTCCAGCGCCCGCCTTCGCCCGCCAATGCCTGCTTTCGCCCGCCAGCGCCCGCCTTCTCCACCAGCGCCCACCTTCTCACGCCCATGCCTGCTTTCGCCCGCCAGCGCCCGCCTTCTCCCACCAGAGCCCGCCTTCGCCCGCCAATGCCTGCTTTCGCCCGCCTTCGCCTGCCAGCGCCCGCCTTCGCCCGCCAATGCCTGCTTTCGCCCACCAGCGCCCGCCTTCTCCACCAGCGCCCACCTTCTCACGCCCATGCCTGCTTTCGCCCGCCAGCGCCCGCCTTCTCCCACCAGCGCCCGCCTTCTCCACCAGCGCCCACCTTCTCACGCCCATGCCTGCCTTCGCCCGCCAAAGCCCGCCTTCTCCCGCCAGCGCCCGCCTTCGCCCGCCAATGCCTGCTTTCGCCCGCCTTCGCCTGCCAGCGCCCGCCAATGCCTGCTTTCGCCCGCCTTCGCCTCCCAGCGCCCGCCATCGTCTGCCAATGCCTGCTTTCGCCCACCAGCGCCCGCCTTCTCCCACCAGCGCCCGCCTTCGCCCGCCGGCGCCCGCCTTCGCCCGCCGGCGCCCGCCAGCGCCCGCCTTCTCCCACCAGGGCCCGCCAATGCCTGCTTTCACCTGCCAGCGCCCGCCTTTGCCCGCCAGCGCCCGCCTTCTCCTGCCAGCACCCGCCAATGCCTGCTTTCACCTGCCAGCACCCGCCAGCGCCCGCCTTCTCCCTCCAGCGCCCGCCAATGCCTGCTTTTGCCCGCCAATGCCTGCTTTCGCCCGCCAGCACCCGCCTTCTCCCGCCAGCGCCTGCCAGCGCCCGCCTTCTCCCGCCAGGGCCCGCCAATGCCTGCTTTCACCCGCCAGCGCCCGCCTTCGCCCGCCAGCGCCCGCCAATGCCTGCTTTCACCCGCCAGCACCCGCCAGCGCCCGCCTTTGCCCGCCAGCGCCCGCCTTCTCCTGCCAGCGCCTGCCAATGCCTGCTTTCGCCCGCCAGCACCCGCCAGCGCTCGCTTTCTCCCTCCAGCGCCCGCCAATGCCTGCTTTTGCCCGCCAATGCCCGCTTTCGCCCGCCACCGCCCGCCTTCGTCCGCCAATGCCCGCTTTCACCCGCCAGCGCCCGCATTCGCCTGCCAGCGCCCGCCAATGCCAGCTTTCGCCCGCCAGCACCCGCCTTCGCCCGCCAGCGCCCACCAATGCCTGCTTTCACCCGCCAGCACCTGCCAGCGCCCACCAGCACCTGCCTTCGCCCACCAGCGCCCGCCTCTGCCCGCCAGCGCCTACCTTCTCCCGCCAGCACCCACCTTTGCCTGCCAGCACCCGCCTTCTCCCACCAGCGCCTGCCTTTGCCCGCCAGCGCCTGCCTTCTCCCGCCAGCACCCACCTTTGCCTGCCAGCACCTGCCTTCTCCCACCAGCGCCCGCCAGCACTCTCCTTCACCTGTCAGCGCCCGCCTTCGCCCGCCTTCTCCTGCCAGCGCCTGCCTTCACCTGCCAGCACTCTCCCTCACCTGCCAGCGCCCGCCTTCACCCGCCAGCGCCTGCCTTCTCCCACCAGCACCCACCTTCGCCTGCCAGCGCCCGCCAGCACTCTTCTTCACCTGCCAGCGCCCGCCTTCATCCGCCTTCTCCCACCAGCGCCCACCTTTGCCTGCCAGAGCCCGCCAGCACTCTCCTTCGCCTGCCAGCGCCCGCCTTCATCTGCCTTCTCCCGCCAGCACCCGCCTTCACCTGCCTTCGCCCACCTTTGCACGCCAGTGCCTGCCTTTGCACGCCAGCGCCCGCCTTCGCACGCCAGCGCCTGCCTTCTCTCACCAGCGCCCGCCTTCACCTGCCTTTGCACGCCAGCGCCCACCTTTGCCCGCCAGCGCCCGCCTTCTCCCGCAAGCACCCGCCTTCACCTGCCTTCGCACGCCAGCGCCCGCCTTCGCACGCCAGCATCCAGGGCCGTGCTCAGACAGGCACAGGGAGAGACCCCTCTGCAGCAGGGCTGGGCCGTGGGAGCGATGGGCAGGAGCAGGGGGGGTGGGGAACAGGCCTTCAGGTCTCTACTAGTTGAGCCCTCGGCCATTCCCTCTGCCCCAGCATTTCCCCCGGTCCCCTCCCTCGCTGCCCGGCAGCTGTGGTGCCCGCTCGGCTCACCTCTCTGCCAGCCCCTTCCTGGCCAGCCTCCAGCTCCGCAACCCTCTGCTTCAGCTCCAGGGCCTGCCTGTGGCTCTGCTGCTCCTGCCGCCGGAGCTGGGCCTGCAACTCGCTCACCTCTCTGCCCTGCTCGCTGTTCTCGCCTCCCCGCGTCTGCACCTGCAAGGGCGGGCGCCCGCTGGCTTGGCCGTGCCGACAGGCCCCTCAGCCCAGCTGGTGCCCCCGCCCGTCACAGCTTGGGGTGGAGGAACGGTCCCTCCCTCGTGTGGGTACTGCGGCTCCCTGCAGACTGAGACCTGCCTACATGGGACCCACTCTCAGGGCCAATTCCGGCCTCCCAAGAGCACATTCCCCTCCGCAGTCCACTGGCCACGGGCTGGGCCCTTGGGGGCGGCGCTCGGAACCCGCCAGTTTCTACCCACGGCGTTAGCAGGGCCTGGTCTCCATTTAGAGGGAGCTGCCCTCCTGGCTGGCCCCACCTCCCTCAGCCTGGCCCTGCTGCAGGTGGCCACAGGGGGTGAGACCCGCTCAGGGGCCCAAATGAGCAGCCTACAGGGACACATCCCAGCCAGCGGCCTGGGGCCGAGCGTGGGGCGGCTGGGGCAGCAGAGAACGCGTCTGGAAGCCACCTGCCCTCACCTGCCTGCGCAGCGCCTGCAGCTCCCGGAGGGCCTCCACCCGAGACGTCTCCACCTCTCGCAGGCTCGCCCTCAGCTCGCCCACCTCCTTCTGGGCCGCAGCCTTGGCTTCCCCCAGCACCGTCACTTCCTGCTGCTTCTCCTCCAGGCCTCTCTGCAAGCTGCCCAGCCACGCGTGGTCACTGCTGGCCAGGGCGGACCCTCTGCAGGGGCCACCGCCGCGTCTGCCAGCCCGGGCTGTCGGGGCTCTGGGCCGGCTGCCCCGAGGCCCGGAAGGAGCCCTGCACCGGCTGGCCGTGGGCTGAGAAAGGGTGGGGCCATGCTCCTGTGCCCAGCCCAGGGCCTGGCTCTGGGGAAGGAGACCCCCATGGCTGGAGGGAAGGGCTCAGGGCTGCGCAAGGGGAGAAGGAGGTGCCATGCACCTGCCTGGGATGGCTGCGGTGTCCAGCTCTCTGCGCCTGCACCTGGCTGGCCGCTGGGCTGGGCGTGGGGCCCAGGGAACTGTCCCGGCCCTGCCTGCACCTCGGCAGGCTCACTGGGCCCAGGAGCACCGGCTGCAGCCTGCAGCTCGCCTGGCGCGTGCCCAGCCTACCTGCTCCTTTCGCTCTGCGTCTGCGTGACGGCCGCGCGCAGCTCGGCGTTGGACTGCTGCAGTGTCCCCTTCTCCCGGCTCTCGTGCCCCAAGGCCCTGCGGGTCTCCCACAGCTCCTGCTGCTGCCGCTCTCGGGCCTCCTCCCCCTCCCGCAGCTCCTCGCGCGCCCCGTCGCGGGCATCCTCTGCAAGCCGCAGCTGCCCCCTCAGCTGCCCGGCCTCGGGGGAGAGACATGGAGGGGAGCGCTCGGCCAGGCCCGCGGCGTCCCCTCGAATGCCAGCCTGCCCCCGCCCACAGGGGTGCTGCGCCCGTTGCAGCTGCGGGGAGGGTCAGCTTCCCGAGCAGGAGCCGGCAACCCCCTGGGCCCTGGCCAGTCTGGCACAGTGCGGTGTGCGGGGGCTCCCAGGGGGAGCTGGGGTCCCTGACAGCAGGGGGCTGGCTCTGCTTCGGCGGCGCCGTGGCTCCCGGACAGGGGGGCACTCGGGGGAGAGGGGCTGACGTGGCTCAAATGCCCCTGGGAAGGACGGGCGCGGCTGGTCACTGCGCGGTACCCAGAGGGCCAGTGGGGCTCAGACCCCCCCCCCCCGAGAGCCTGGCCCTGCCCCGAGCTTGCGGCTACATGGAGCCGGGCGGAGGGGAAGTGCAGGCCCAGGGACATGATGTGATTTGCCAGGGTCAGGGTCTGAGCTGGACGGAGCCCAGCGCCCCGGGGGCCGGAAGCAGCAGGCCACGGCATGGAGCATCCTGGGGGCTGTCGGCTGCTCCCACCTTCCCCGGGGGCCAGCACTGAGCACGCTGCTTGTGCCCCTCCAGGGAAACGCCGCTGCTCCGGTTCCGGCCCCCGCACCTCTGAGGTGGGGGCTGGGGCCAGGGGGTGGGAGAGGAGTTCCACCAGTTGCTCTCTTTCCTTCCTCCTCCTCCGCTCTGTAAAACCCCAGCCCCTCCTGGCCCGGCTCGGGCGGCCTGCTCCCGGCACTGCTGCGCTGTGCTTGCGAAGGGGCAGGCAGCGCCCCTCCCCCGTGCAGATGGGCTCCACAACGCCTCGCATTTTCCACCAGCTCAGCAGAAACTCCCCCAGAAGGTCAGTGACCAAAGCCGGGGACGATCCATCATAAAACAAACTGGTTTCATTTCCCAGGGCAAGGGGAGGGGCTGGGACCGAGAGCAAGAACAACCCCCCTGAAAAGAAAACAAGGCCAGCTCCCTCCTTCCCGGGCCGGCCGCCACGCCAAGGCCCCCGGCGCTTCGCCCAAGAGCCATTTCTAAACAGCCTCCTTGGAAATCCAGCGCAGGGACCGAGCCCCAGCGGAGTGCTGGGCGGAAGGACGGAGGGGGGCATGGGCATGTGTGTGTGTGCGGAGGAGCGCGCACGTGTGTGTGTGTGCACACGTGCCACCGAGGAGGCCAGTGGAGTGTGCGTGTGTGCTGGTACAAGTGGGGAGGAGTGAGGAGCGTGCGTGGGGGTGTGAGTGTGTGCGTGCCTGTGGATGTGGGGGGGGGGTGTGCGTGTGGGGAGGAGAGAAGTGTGAGTGCTGGTGTGCGCGTGTGGACGTGCAAGGGGTGCGTGTGGACGTGCGAGGGGGTGCACACGCCTGCGTGGGGAAGGCGGGGCTGCAGAACTGGCATGAGACACTCTCTGGAGTTCAAAGGCTGTGAGTTTGTTCTGGTTCCCAGGACGATACACAGGCCCTCGCTGGCGCCTGCTCGGGTTTCTGTTTCTCTCCCCTCAGCTTGTTCTAAGGCCGTAATTGTCCTTCTCCCACCCCCTGCACATCTCTCCCTCCCCCGCCCCCCGCGACTGGCTCCAGGGTCCCTCGGTGCTTATCCTGTGCCAGCGCAGCCCCCTCCTTCCTCTGCAAGGCCCTCGCCTCCTGCCCTGTGTGGTCCCTGCCGGGGTCGGGCTTTGAAATCTGTTGAAAGGAGCCCAGGTTTGCCAAAATAAACAGCCTGTCATGTTAAATTCCTCTCGCTCCTCTTTCATGTGCTTTCATTTTCTGCCCCCTGTGGCTTTGGGGGGGGGGGGGGGGGGCTTTCTCACCCTGCTGCTGACTCGCCAGAGCAGAGCCCAGCTCGCAGCCAGCCTGGACGAGGGCTCCCTCCAGCCGCTCCTCCAGTTGCCAGGGCTGCTCCCGGCGGGCAGGCCCCAGCTGCGAACGCTGCGCTGCTGTTGGGTGCCAGCACCCGGAGGGACCTCCAGAGCTAAGGCACCAGCGCTCCAGGGCTGCTCTCGGCCGTGGCTGGGCCGGCGCGGCGCCTGGCGCACACTGCCCGCTGGGCCCCAGTGGCTGGACTCAGGTGCGGCAGGACTCGGCTGCTCCCGCGGACCCTGGGCGAGCAGAGAGGTTCTCCGCCGTGCCCAGGTGACCCCCCATAGCCAAACTTACCTCCCTGGCTACAGACTCCCTCTCTCTCACCAGCTCCTTGATGTGCTCGGTCATGCGCCTGGCCTCTCGCTGGTGGGCGGCCGCCGCCTCCTCGAACTGGGCCCGGCAGGCGCACAGCTCTCCGGCGAGCCCCGCCAGTGTGCTCTGGGGGCCAGAGGGAGGGCGCCTCAGAGCTGCGTGCCAGAGGGCCCTGACAGCGCCAGCGCCGGGCATTGGCCACAGGGGGGACACAGGCCAGCAGGGTTCACAGCTCAAGGCCGATGTCCCCCGTAGCTACAGCAGCCTGTGCGCAAGGGCCACTGCCACCTTGCAGGGCATGTGCCCCGTGACAGCAGTGACCTGCCCCCCCTTGTGGTGAACTTCTCAGCAGCTCACTGGCCCGGTCTGGACGTGTCTGGACCCGGAGCAGCGCCGGCCAATGGCCTCTGACACCGCCCCGAAACGTGTCTAGACTAGACCCGGAGCAGCGCCGGCCAAGGGCCTCCGGCACCGCCCCGAGACGTGTCTGGACCTGCAGCAGCGCCGGCCAAGGGCCTCCGGCACCGCCCCGAGACGTGTCTGGATCCGGAGCAGCGCCGGCCAACGGCCTCCGGCACCGCCCCGAGACGTGTCTAGACTAGACCCGGAGCAGAGCTGGCTAACGGCCTCTGGCACCGCCCCGAGACGTGTCTAGACTAGACCCGGAGCAGCGCCGGCCAACGGCCTCCGGCACCGCCCCGAGACGTGTCTGGACCCGGAGCAGCGCCGGCCAACGGCCTCTGGCACCGCCCCGAGACGTGTCTAGACTAGACCCGGAGCAGCGCCGGCCAAGGGCCTCCGGCACCGCCCCGAGACGTGTCTGGACCCGCAGCAGCGCCGGCCAAGGGCCTCCGGCACCGCCCCGAGACGTGTCTAGACTAGACCCGGAGCAGCACCGGCCAAGGGCCTCCGGCACAGCCCCGAGACGTGTCTGGACCCGGAGCAGCGCCGGCCAACGGCCTCCGGCACCGCCCCGAGACGTGTCTGGACCCGGAGCAGCGCCGGCCAACGGCCTCTGGCACCGCCCCGAGACGTGTCTAGACTAGACCCGGAGCAGCGCCGGCCAAGGGCCTCCGGCACCGCCCCGAGACGTGTCTGGACCCGCAGCAGCGCCGGCCAAGGGCCTCCGGCACCGCCCCGAGACGTGTCTGGATCCGGAGCAGCGCCAGCCAACGGCCTCCGGCACCGCCCCGAGACGTGTCTAGACTAGACCCGGAGCAGAGCTGGCTAACGGCCTCTGGCACCGCCCCGAGACGTGTCTAGACTAGACCCGGAGCAGCGCCGGCCAACGGCCTCCGGCACCGCCCCGAGACGTGTCTGGACCCGGAGCAGCGCCGGCCAACGGCCTCTGGCACCGCCCCGAGACGTGTCTAGACTAGACCCGGAGCAGCGCCGGCCAAGGGCCTCCGGCACCGCCCCGAGACGTGTCTGGACCCGCAGCAGCGCCGGCCAAGGGCCTCCGGCACCGCCCCGAGACGTGTCTAGACTAGACCCAGAGCAGCGCCGGCCAAGGGCCTCCGGCACAGCCCCGAGACGTGTCTGGACCCGGAGCAGTGCCGGCCAACGGCCTCTGGCACCGCCCCGAGACGTGTCTAGACTAGACCCGGAACAGTGCTGGCTAACAGCCTCTGGCACCGCCCCGAGACGTGTCTAGACTAGACCCGGAGCAGTGCCGGCCAAGGGCCTCCGGCACTGCCCCGAGACGTGTCTGGACCCGGAGCAGTGCCGGCCAACGGCCTCTGGCACGGCCCTGAGACGTGTCTGGACCCGGAGCAGCGCCAGCCAACGGCCTCTGGCACCGCCCCGAGACGTGTCTGGACCCGGAGCAGCGCCCCACGCGGCTGCCTGCAGAACCCCCGGGGTGTGAGCTCTCCCGTTGCCTGTGGGCCGGGGCAGTGCAGGCCGGGTTCCCAGCTGTCAGTTAGCCCATGGCTTGTGCTGCTTTGCGCTATGGCCAAAGCTCTGCCCAGCTGCCCCAGGAGGCTCAGACTTTCACGGGATGTGGCCAGCTCCTGCCCCCAGGCCCTGCTGGAAGGGGCAGAGAGGCTGCTCTCAGCCCCTGCCTCCCTTCACCCAGGCTGCGGCGGGGACTCCGCGTCCTGGGGCATGGGCAGGAAAACACCGTCCTGTGTGTGGCCTTTCCACGGGAGCGGAGCACAGAGCACGCCCAGCCCGTCCCCTGCCCTGCCCGGAGGCCCCCGCCCGCCCCATGTCTGCCTAGGATTGCTGCAAGCAGCCCGCGGCGCCCAGTGCACCTGCCCTGGCTCTTCCTCCTCTGCACTGAGGGAGGTGCCACGGTGCCATCGGGCTGGCGGGGCTGCACTAGGGAGTGGGGCAGGGCCAGCGTCAGTGGCCTCCTGAGCTCTGTGGGGTCTCTCACAGGGGAGCCGAGAGCAGCCAGTGGCGAGATGAGCAGGGATAGCACCTGAGGTGACACTGAACTCGTCTGTGGGGACGGGCAGACAATACGCTGTCTCTTGGCCCAGCCGCCATGGCGCTCCTCGGGCACCAGGGGCGAGGACACCTCGCCCGCTCCCACAGATGCCTGTCTGGTCCGTGCCACCCGCAACAGGGGCCCAGGAAGCAAGGATTGGCTCAGCATGGTTTGTGGGTAAGGTCCAGAGGGTAAATTGACCTGGGATCTATGGCTGGTTTCTTGGGACCGGACAGAACCTGTTTGGGGAAGGTGAGATTGGGCTCTAAAACCCCTCACCTGTGTGTTAGGCCGGGGGCTGTTTCAGGCACGGAGGGAGCTGGGGTGTCGGAGGGGTTTGCTCATGAGGCTTCTGGCTGGCCAGGCTGGCAGCTGACGCGCTCGGTGGGACTGGTTTGTGGTCCATTTGGGAAGGTCTCCAGTGTGGAGCTGTAAAGGGCCCCGACTTTGAGCAATTCGCCCTGAGCGGACGCCCTCAGCTGTGCCCAGACCCAGCCCGGCCCGTCACACCGCGTTACACCAGGAGCACGAGCAGGACAGCTTCCCGCTGCTCTCTGCACAAGAGTCCCCCCGCCGGGCCGCGTGGGCCATTCGGGCCAAAGGCGGCAGCCGGCCACAGCCAGAGACGACACTTTGGACAGACTGAGTAGGTGGAACTCGGGGTGCCCAGGGCAAATCAGCCTCCGGCGAGGGGGGCCGTCGTCTGGCAGGGCTGTGACGCACCGGGCTGGAGTGTGCCAGGTTGGACTCAGCACAGCTGGCTTCTGAGCATGCCCCATGCGACCTGGGCGACAGCACCCCGCCCTGGCCGCAGCAATGCTCACTGAGGACGAAGCCCCTGGGGCACATACATGGCACGTGGTGTCTTCTGACCCTAACCAGCCCCACTGAGAAACTAGCGACCTAGTTCAATCCAGCCAGGGGCCTGACCTCAGAGCTTCACAAGCAGCCTGGCGTTCTGCCGGACGGACACCCCCAGCGGCTTTGGCAGCCCCAGTCCAGGGAAATCTGCGTGTGGCCGTGGGGTGTGGTGAGCGAGTGGTACCGCAGGTGCCTTCCCTTTCCCCTCCAGCCCTCCCCACTCACCCCTTTCTTCAGGGCTCTGCTGTGATTCATGGTGTGCCACGGGGGGGGCTGTCTGCTCTGTGACCCGGGGTCCCCCTGCGCTGGGCTGGGTGGTTCCCACTGACTCACCCACATGTGCATTGGCCCAGACACCCAGCCCAGCCTGGGCAGATAACAAGGCTCTTCCCAGGGGGAGAGACAAAGGAAGGGAGGCGGAGATGGGCACCTGGTTTGGGGGCAGGGTCTGGGAGCGAGGCAGTTGCTGGCTGGGAAACATGAAGGAAACAGACTAAGCTGAGGACTGAGGGTCTAGGGGAGGCAATGGCCCCCTCTCCCAAGGGGTCTGAGGCATCCTGGCCCTGACTCCTGTACCCACATCACGTCTGTGCTGGGCTGTGTCCTGGAGGAGCAATAAACCCCCTGTTCTACTGGCTGGCGGAGTCTGTTCTGGCTGCTACGGGGCTGCAGGACCGGGGGAACCCCGACGCGCCGCCACACACGGTTTCCCCCTCATTCCCTGCCCTCCGCTTCTGGCTCGTGTCTGCTCTGCCTGGGTTACCCGCAGCTTCCTTTCTGTGCCCCTCTAGGAGGCAGTGGCAAAGCAAAGCAAAGCAAAGCTGAGCAGCCCTGGCTCTGAGCAGAGCCGGGTGGGGGAGACACACTAGCCCGGTCTAGCTGCTTCGGGGCTGGGAGCAGAGTGGTGATAACAAGGGGTTTGGTGCCACCCTCTGGCCGGCACTCCTGGCATGTCAGTCCTTGCCCTAGCTCTGCTGCTGGCAGTGCCTCAGGGACGCAGAACGCCAGAGTGTGGCCGCTGAGTCTGGACAGCGAGCGTCAAACCCAGCTTCCCAGACGCCCCGTTATTCCAATGCCCCAGCAGCCCAGCCCAGCCCAGCCCCGGTTCAGAGCGAAGTCCAACCCTTTCCTCACAGAAACCCAAGGGACCTGCTCTCTGGCTTCAGCGAGAATCCAAGTGCCCAGGGAGTGGACGGGAACAGTCCCCAGGGAACCAAGTTTCTCCCCTTTTGATCACACCAGTGCCTCACAGCCGATTACCCCCCTCACCCCACTCAGCCACCTGGGGCAGGGGCTGTTGGCAGTCCTGGATTTCCCATGGGTTCTGGCTGGCATTTTGCTCCCTCCTCTCGGGCGAGCTTAGTGCGAAGGGGCTATTCGGTAACGTGAGCCCCGGGCGCCCAATGGGGTCATGCACACCCGGCAGAGGGTAGAACCAGCCCAAGCCACCCACCTGGCGGGAGCTCACTGGAACCCGCCACGGACCCCGGCAAGCCAAGGGCAAGGAGCCGCAGCGGCTGCGGCAGGCGAGTGTGTTCCGTGGACGTGGCCAGTGGAGCCGCAGCGACTGTGTCCCTGGTTAAAGCCACTCTCCCTTTGGAGCATCATGTCCCCCGGCACGGTGCTGGGCTGCCAGGCGCGTCGCATGGCGGGCAGGTCCTAGGCACCGGGCGCGTCCATGCATCAGGCCACCCCAGCCAGCATTCAGAGGGTATGTCTACACTACCACCCTAGTTCGAACTAGGGTGGTTAATGTAGGCATTCGAAGTTGCAAATGAAGCCCGGGATTTAAATATCCCGGGCTTCATTTGCATCTTCCCGGGCGCTGCCATTTTTAAAAATCCCCTAGTCCGAACTCCGTGCCCGCGGCTACACGTGGCACGGAGTAGGTAGTTCGAATTAGGATCTCTAATTCGAATTACCGGTACACCTCGTTCCACGAGGAGAACCTAATTTGAACTACCTACTCCGTGCCGCGTGTAGCCGCGGGCACGGAGTTCGACCTAAGGGGATTTAAAAATGGCGGCGCCCGGGAAGATGCAAATGAAGCCTGGGATATTTAAATCCCGGGCTTCATTTGCAACTTCGAATGCCTACATTAGCCACCCTAGTTCGAACTAGGGTGGTAGTGTAGACATACCCAGACTGACTACAGCCCTGTTAGCCCTCCTGCTGGCGCTCGCGGGCCCAGCCGTTCGAACTCCTGGTGAGCCACCCGCCCGTCCCCACACACTTGAGCTGCAGGGGGTCCCTGGCGTGCCTGGAGTCAGCATGCGCGCAGGCACCTTCCCCCCGCAGGACTGGCCACGCACATGGGGGCTGGTCTCACCTCATCCTGCTCGTGGCGGTTCAGAGCCTCCAGCTGCACCCGGTCGATCTCCCGCCTGGTGCTGGCCAGCTCCCGCTGGGCCTCGCTGAGCTTCTCCGACAGCAGGCTCTTCTCCACTCGTGCCAGGGTCAGCGCCTGGCAAGGTGCGGCAAGCAGGAGCCATCCGTCAAGAGCACCCCGGGGCAGGACAAGTGCAGGCGCTCTGCATGGCGGGGAGGTACCTGGCCGGAACTGTACCACTTGCTAGAACCTTACAGTCGGCAGAGCTGTGCCATTCGGCAGAGCACCTCCAGCTGGCACAGCCTGGGCATGCAGTAGACTCACTGACCCAGAGATGTAAGGCCAGAAGGGACAATCATGATCATCTAGGCTGACCTCCTGCCCATCCTGGGTTGCCAGGTCTCCAGATCCCGGTCAGAAAGGGACCCTAGCAGCTCCGGCTAAAAGACCAGAGTCCGCAGACCAGCCACAGCCTGCACCCCCCACTGCACCCCCCTCTGCACCCCACGCCCCTGCCTCAGCCTAGACCCCCCCCGTGTCCCAACCCCTCATCCCTAACCCCACCCGAGTCCACAGACCAGCCACAGCCCTCCTCCCACCCCCCACTGCACCCCCCCACATCCTAACCCCTCATCTCTAACCCCACCCGAGTCCACAGACCAGCCACAACCCTCCCCCCATCCCCCACCCCACCCCACGCCCCTGCCTCAGCCTAGACCCCCCCCCCCCGCATCCTGAACTCCTCATTTCTAGTCCCACCCTGGAGCCCTCACCCCCTCCCACCCCCCAACCCGAGTCAGCCTGGTGGAAATGAGCAAGTGAGAGCGGGTGGGGGGAAGGAACACGTGGGGGGGCACTGGAGTAGGGGTGAGGCAGGAGGCGGTGGAAGGGTGTTCAGTTTTGTGCGCATAGAAAGATGGCAACCCTATGGCCGTCACAGGCCATGGCCCGCCCCCCGAATCCCCAGCAGAGTCGCTGACGCCTGCCCATCAGGCGTCAGAGGCCAGGGAATCCACCGGTGACAAGCTCCGCCTGCAAGTGCCCCATGCCCCACGGCAAGCCTCTGCCAACTCCTTCCTGGCCCCCCACGCGGCGACCAGCCAGACCCTGGGCACGCGAGTGAGACCCAGCAGGCAGATACGAGGGAACAAATTCTCTCTAGTCGCAGAGCTCCCCAGCCAGGCCCCATCCCCGGCCCACGCAGGTATCTGCTGCTGGCCGTCACCAATGGGCCACTGCTATTGTCTCCCCCCATGGAGTTCCAGGGAGCACCCAGATCGACCCCCAGCCTAAGCAAGCCAAGAGCTTCGTGTAAAGCTTGTTCGCCATGGTTGGGGTCCCCCAGCCAGTCGCTACTCCACTCCCCAGCGCCTCCTGTTGGCAGACGGGAGCTTTCCTGCAGCCACGGCTGCGCCACCACTCTCCTGCTCACCTCCAGCTTCTCCTTCCCCAGCAGCAGGAGGCTTTCCTCCCGCTCCTGCTGCAGACTCAGGAGTTCCTCTGCCAGCTCCTCGTTCTCAGCCTCACACTTGGAGAGCAGCTCCTCCTTCTCCTGCTGCAGCCGGTGCACGGCAGCTTCCTGCTCCTCCCGCAGCGCCTGGCTCAGGCTCTCCTGAAATCCAGCGAGAGCGGAGAGCCCTGAGCTCAGGTCTGGATGGGGACAGAGCAATCCAGGCCTTGCCCTGCTGCAGTGCAGCCACGTGCCACCCCACGGGCAGGGACGGCTCCGGCACACATAGGCCACGCCCCAGCCTGCCTGCAGCACGTGGCAGAGGAAGACGAGACGCTGAAGGCAGCTGCCCTGCGGGGATTGCTGGTCCTCACCAGACTGCCCGGTGCCACTTGCTTTCTGCGGGGCTACTACGCCGAGCAGGGCAGCTCGTGGCAATTGAGATGTGCCCCACGGGACTCACTGGGAGGCTGGATCGAGTCAGTGGGCCTGGATCACATGTGCCAGGTCAAGGCAGCCCAAGCCCAGCATGCCCCTGAGGTTCTTTGGTTCATTTACAGCAGGGTCTGTGGCGCGTTCCCCGGGGGTCGCCGTGCTCCGGGACAGGTGCCTGGGTTGCACTTCCCTGGGGTTGCCGTGCTCCGGGACAGGTACCCAGGGGGGCATCGCCGGGGGTCGCCGTGCTCCGGGACAGGTACCCAGGGGGGCATCGCCGGGGGTCACCGTGCTCCGGGACAGGTACCCAGGGGGGCATCCCCAGGGGTCGCCGTGCTCCGGGACAGGTGCCTGGGTTGCACTTCCCTGGGGTTGCCGTGCTCCGGGACAGGTACCCAGGGGGGCATCGCCGGGGGTCGCCGTGCTCCGGGACAGGTACCCAGGGGGGCGTCCCCCGGGGGTCGCCGTGCTCCGGGACAGGTACCCAGGGGGGCATCGCCGGGGGTCACCGTGCTCCGGGACAGGTACCCAGGGGGGCATCCCCAGGGGTCGCCGTGCTCCGGGACAGGTGCCTGGGTTGCACTTCCCTGGGGTTGCCGTGCTCCGGGACAGGTACCCAGGGGGGCATCGCCGGGGGTCGCCGTGCTCCGGGACAGGTACCCAGGGGGGCGTCCCCCGGGGGTCGCCGTGCTCCGGGACAGGTACCCAGGGGGGCATCCCCGGGGGTCGCCGTGCTCCGGGACAGGTACTCCCAGTACGATGGCCCTGGAGTTACCTCTGCAGCTCGTTTTGAGTGCGAATGTGTCTGGGTTGAGCCCTTGGCCTGGCAGGGCTCCTCTGGCTGCAGCTGCTGCGCTCACCTGCTCCTGTTTCAGGCGTCCCAGCTCCTCCTCGTGGGCCTGCTGCTGGTGCTGCCAGGACAGCTGCCTCTCTTGCTCCAGCTGCGCCAGCTGCTGCTTCAGTGACTCTCGTTCCTGCTGCAGCCTGATGTCCTGCAGCGCCAGCTCGCCTGGGGGCACAGGGAGCCCGGTGAGGCGGCCCTGGCCGTGCGTGTGCGGCAGGCGGACTCTGGGCTCCATGTCACCAGGCAGGCACTGGCTCGGCTCTGCTCCAGCAGGGACACGGAGCCCAGAGCTGCAGCCCTTTACCTTGGAGAGCCTGGCGCAGGCTCTGATTCTCCCTCTCCAGCTGATCCTCCCGGGCTTCCAGCCGGGCAGCTTCCCCCTGCATCTCCAACAGGCTGGTCTCCAGGGCGTCCTTCTCCGCTCTGCGCACAGCAGCAGGGAATCAGGGCCAGCCACAGAGGCCGTCGCTTCCCCACCCGCTCACGTGAGCTGAAGCAGGGAGCATGGGTAGAGCCTGGGTCTGTTCTGAGCCCCCAGGCCTCTACGGCATGGCGCTGAGCCAGGTCCCCCTGCCCGCCATGGGCCCCGCATCAACGAGGGATGGACGCGTCTACCAGTTAGCCTCTGCTGTTCCTGGTCACACACTGCCTGCTCCCAGGGCGCCGGCTGCCCCGCTCCACCGGCCCCACTCCCCAGGCGCCGGCTCCGCTCCCAGGGCGCCGGCTGCCCCGCTCCACCGGCCCCACTCCCCAGGCGCCGGCTCCGCTCCCAGGGCGCCGGCTGCCCCGCTCCACCGGCCCCACTCCCCAGGCGCCGGCTCCGCTCCCAGGGCGCCGGCTGCCCCGCTCCACCGGCCCCTCTCCCCAGGCGCCGGCTCCGCTCCCAGGGCGCCGGCTGCCCCGCTCCACCGGCCCCACTCCCCAGGCGCCGGCTCCGCTCCCAGGGCGCCGGCTGCCCCGCTCCACCGGTCCCACTCCCCAGGCGCCGGCTCCGCTCCCAGGGCGCCGGCTGCCCCGCTCCACCGGCCCCTCTCCCCAGGCGCCGGCTCCTCTCCCAGGGCGCCGGCTGCCCCGCTCCACCGGCCCCTCTCCCCAGGCGCCGGCTCCTCTCCCAGGGCGCCGGCTGCCCCGCTCCACCGGCCCCACTCCCCAGGCGCCGGCTCCTCTCCCAGGGCGCCGGCTGCTCCGCTCCACCGGCCCCACTCCCCAGGCGCCGGCTCCGCTCCCAGGGCGCCGGCTGCCCCGCTCCACCGGCCCCTCTCCCCAGGCGCCGGCTCCGCTCCCAGGGCGCCGGCTGCCCCGCTCCACCGGCCCCACTCCCCAGGCGCCGGCTCCGCTCCCAGGGCGCCGGCTGCCCCACTCCACCGGCCCCACTCCCCAGGTGCTGCCCGTCCCCCAGCATCTGAGGGGCGAGGACGTGGTACCTGAGCATGTCAGTCTCTTCCAGCAGGCTCTTGATCTGCCTCTGCAGCGTGCTGAGCTCCAGGGTGAGCTGCGCCTTCTCCTGGGTGGTGCGGAGCAGGGCCTCAGCCTGGCCCACTTGCGCCTGGCAGCCATGCGTCAGCTGCTCCCTCAGTGCCTGCTGCTGGCTGCTCTCCTGGCCAGCGTGAGGAAGGTGCATGAGCAAAGCAAGAGAGCAAAGGCTGCATGGGGCCCTCATGGCTCCTGGCTTCCCCTCCTGCAGGCAGCCGGAGGGAGGGAGACCCCCATGGGGAGACTACTGCCCCTCGGCTCCTCCTCAGCTCACCGTCCAGTCACCTGGGGGCAGGAGCGTGGAGCGGAGAGCGAGGGGCTCGCGGAGGCAGCCCATGGCAGTAGGGGGAAGTCTGGCCCTTGCACTGCAGCGAGCGCTCACGGGGAGTCCCCACTGGGGCCCCTCTCACCTGCGCCAGGTGGTCCCGCAGTTGGGCTTCCTCCCTGCGCAGCAGCTTCAGCTCTTCCTCCAGTGCCACTCGCCGCTCCTCCGCCACTTGGCTGCCCTGCTCCAGCACCCGCCGGGCTGCGCTCGTCTGCGCCAGCTCCTGCTCCAGGTGTGACAGCTGCTTGCGCAGGCCGGCGCGCTCCTGCTCCAGCTCCTGCTGCTGCGCCAGCAGCGACCTCTTCTCCTCCTCTAGCTTCGCCCCGTGCCAGAGAGGGGGCAGGAGCGTGAGGCCCCGGGGGAGAGAACCCTGGTCCCTAGCCCGTCCCCAGGGGAAAGCAGAGCACCACAGCTGCCCACAAGCTCTGGGAATCAGCTGGCTACAGGGCTGGTGGCGAGTGCTAATGCCGAGGGGCAGAGCGCAGGGCGGGCGGGGGGCAGGGCGCTGGGTGGGAGACTGAGCCGGGCCCGGGGGCAGGGCACAGGGCAGGGGGGGCAGGACACAGGGTGGGGGGGCTGAGCCGGGCTCTGGAGCAGGGCAGGGGCAGAGCCAGGTGCAGGCGAATGCAGGTGGTGCCGTGGGGCCAGGAGTAGCAGGCCGGCCCAGTGTTGGGGTCATTACCTGCAGGAGAAAGCAGTTGAGGCCAACCTTGTCCTGGGCAAGACCTTCGTTCAGAGCCCCCATCTTGGCCAGGGCGTCTCTCAGCTCGGAGTCCTGAGACCTCAGCCTGTCCAGGGCGAGTTCCAGCTCGGCACTGTTGGCCTTGGCCTGGGGAGAGGGGAGACCTCAGCACTGAGGCCCTAGCTGGCCATTGTCCTGCCTTGCCCCCCAGGGCCAGGAGCCCCACTGCACCCCGGTGGGAGGCATCTCTGGCCCAGTGCCTCCTGCAGCTCGTGCCCCTGCAGGACCCGGATGGGCAGCCCAGTTCAGCCCAGGGCGTGACAGCTCTCTGGGCCTCACTAGGCTGCGTCTCTCCTGCTGCCACTCTCCCGCCCGTGCCTGGCAAGCCTCAGCCAGACCTCTGGCTGTTGAGGCTGTAGCAAGCGGAAGCCTGCCCCCCACGCCAGCTCTGCCATGCTCCATCCCTACGGCTGAGGGTGCCCGCAGGTGAGGCTGGGCTCCTTTGCTAGCGCCGTCCGTCAGACCCCACCCTGCCCATTCCCGGGAAGGCCTGGCGGGCAGGCAGACCCCACCCTGCCCGTTCCCGGGAAGGCGTGGCGGGCATCAGACCCCACCCTGCCCGTTCCCGGGAAGGCGTGGCGGGCAGGCAGACCCCACCCTGCCCGTTCCCGGGAAGGCGTGGCGGGCAGGCAGACCCCACCCTGCCCGTTCCCGGGAAGGCGTGGCGGGCAGGCAGACCCCACCCTGCCCGTTCCCGGGAAGGCGTGGCTGGCGGCAGACCCCACCCTGCCCGTTCCCGGGAAGGCGTGGCAGGCGTCAGACCCCACCCTGCCCGTTCCCGGGAAGGCGTGGCGGGCAGGCAGACCCCACCCTGCCCGTTCCCGGGAAGGCGTGGCTGGCGGCAGACCCCACCCTGCCCGTTCCCGGGAAGGCGTGGCGGGCATCAGACCCCACCCTGCCCGTTCCCGGGAAGGCGTGGCGGGCAGGCAGACCCCACCCTGCCCGTTCCCGGGAAGGCGTGGCGGGCAGGCAGACCCCACCCTGCCTGTTCCCGGGAAGGCGTGGCGGGCAGGCAGACCCCACCCTGCCCGTTCCCGGGAAGGCGTGGCTGGCGGCAGACCCCACCCTTCCCGTTCCCGGGAAGGCGTGGCTGGCGGCAGACCCCACCCTGCCCGTTCCCGGGAAGGCGTGGCGGGCGTCAGACCCCACCCTGCCCGTTCCCGGGAAGGCGTGGCTGGCGGCAGACCCCACCCTGCCCGTTCCCGGGAAGGCGTGGTGGGCAGGCAGACCCCACCCTGCCCGTTCCCGGGAAGGCGTGGCGGGCGTCAGACCCCACCCTGCCCGTTCCCGGGAAGGCGTGGTGGGCAGGCAGACCCCACCCTGCCCGTTCCCGGGAAGGCGTGGCTGGCGGCAGACCCCACCCTGCCCGTTCCCGGGAAGGCGTGGCTGGCGGCAGACCCCACCCTGCCCGTTCCCGGGAAGGCGTGGCGGGCGTCAGACCCCACCCTGCCCGTTCCCGGGAAGGCGTGGCGGGCAGGCAGACCCCACCCTGCCCGTTCCCGGGAAGGCGTGGCTGGCGGCAGACCCCACCCTTCCCGTTCCCGGGAAGGCGTGGCTGGCGGCAGACCCCACCCTGCCCGTTCCCGGGAAGGCGTGGCGGGCAGGCAGACCCCACCCTGCCTGTTCCCGGGAAGGCGTGGCGGGCAGGCAGACCCCACCCTGCCCGTTCCCGGGAAGGCGTGGCTGGCGGCAGACCCCACCCTTCCCGTTCCCGGGAAGGCGTGGCTGGCGGCAGACCCCACCCTGCCCGTTCCCGGGAAGGCGTGGCGGGCGTCAGACCCCACCCTGCCCGTTCCCGGGAAGGCGTGGCTGGCGGCAGACCCCACCCTGCCCGTTCCCGGGAAGGCGTGGCTGGCGGCAGACCCCACCCTGCCCGTTCCCGGGAAGGCGTGGCGGGCGTCAGACCCCACCCTGCCCGTTCCTGGGAAGGCGTGGCGGGCAGGCAGACCCCACCCTGCCCGTTCCCGGGAAGGCGTGGCTGGCGGCAGACCCCACCCTGCCCGTTCCCGGGAAGGCGTGGCTGGCGGCAGACCCCACCCTGCCCGTTCCCGGGAAGGCGTGGCTGGCGGCAGACCCCACCCTGCCCGTTCCCGGGAAGGCGTGGCTGGCGGCAGACCCCACCCTGCCCGTTCCCGGGAAGGCGTGGCGGGCGTCAGACCCCACCCTGCCCGTTCCCGGGAAGGCGTGGCGGGCAGGCAGACCCCACCCTGCCCGTTCCCGGGAAGGCGTGGCTGGCGGCAGACCCCACCCTGCCTGTTCCCGGGAAGGCGTGGCGGGCAGCGAGCCGTGTGGCGTTACCCAGCTGGGCACAGGCTGTTTGACAACGCTCGCAGCTTGTCGCTCCGAGGAGGAGGGAGCGCTGGCCTGCCCAGGGAACCCTTCCTTCCTGGGAAAGGGCAGTTCCCCAGGGCGGCCATCGGGCCTGAGAGGGATGCTGCAGGGCAGTGCTCTTAGCTGGCTGTTGTGTGGAACATTGGTCCCTCTGAAATCCTCGGTGCCTGCATTTAGTGCTAGCTGCTTCCCTCGGGGCCACCTGCTCTGCTACCCGCCCAAGCCCAGTTCAGAGCCCACTGACTGCCACAGCTCTGGGCCACGCCTGAGGGGGGCATGCTGCTTCCAGGCACAGAAATTGACTTGCAGTGCATTTTCCAGCCCTGGCCCTGCCCTCCCAGCCCTTATGGCTGGGCGAGCAGCTGATGCCAATGGGCAACGACTTTGTGTCTCCCGCTTGCCAGTCAGCTCAGCCAGCGCCATTCCCGCCCAGCCTGAGGGAGCGAGGCGGGACGAGTAGCGGATCAGTCACCTCGCTTCAGAAAAATACATAAAAGTGACTTGAAAATGAGATTTTTGACCAAAAGGAGGAGGGGGGGGGGGATTCATTTTTGGTCAAAGGAAACATTTTACTTGAATTGTGAACGTTTCACTTTTTTAATCGTTTAACAGCGGAATGGAAGAACATTTCTAAATGAAAAACTGAATTGGAACAATCAAATGTCTCGCCTCCAGATGCTGCAATGGAATAGTCGCTTCTGTCAAAGGGGAGCTTTCCAGCATCACTGACACGAATCTGGGAATCGTTTTGGGGTCACCAAAGCAGCATTTTTTGCTGAACCAAATTTTGGCCAAAACCCATCCCGTTCTAGGGAGGAGCCCAAGGCCCACTGACAGGCAACGGGACCCAGGCTCCTAAAGCACATGGGTGGTTTTGAAAATCCCAGCCCCAAGGCTCTGGGTCCAATGGGGATGCTGAGACGGCAGGCCAGCCCCGGAGCGACGCTTCGTCGTCATTCACACCAGCGACTTTAGCACTCCAGCCCCAGCTCTAGAGGGCATGCAGGTGGGAGGCAAGGACCTCCAGGGGGTTCCCCGCTGGATAGGGGCTCACAGGGTGATGAGGGATAAGAGGACTGCTGTTCTGGGCCTGGCATCAGGATCTACCTCGTTACTTCCCTGGTGCTTTGGGGAGACCGGAGCACGACGGGTGCTGTGTAAACCCAGAGTGGCCCCCGGGCAGGTGAACTGACAGGAGAAGTAGCGTGAGGACGATGCGGGGAAATGCCCCTAGTCAGGACACCCGCGAGCCCGCTGATTGTGAGCCAAGCCCCTGGGGGACCGGTGCCATTCGTACCTTAGCCAGTGCCTGACTTACACCTTCCTTCTCACTCTCCAGCAGGTCCTTCTCCAGCACCACCTGGTTCAAGGACTCCTTTACCATCACCAGCTCCTCCTTCAAGGCTGAGCTCCTCTCCTCCGCGTGCTCCAGGCACCTCTGCCTGCCGAGTTACGCAAAACAAATTCTCCAGCAAAGTCAAGGGCCTCGCTTGCCTGCTGGCCCGTGCCCCACGAGGGCCTCACTTGCCCGCTGGCCCGTGACCCACGAGGGCCTCGCTTGCCCGCTGGCCCGTGCCCCACGAGGGCCTCGCTTGCCTGCTGGCCCGTGCCCTGTGCCCCATGAGGGCCTCACTGGCCCCTGCCCCACGAAGGCAAGTGGCTGCGAACGCTGCCCTTCTGCTCCAGGAGGGACTTAGGTTCCCCTTGCATCCTTGCCAACGAGCCTACAGTCAGGTACATGGTGAGCAGCTCCCTAGCCAGGCCTGTTCCCTGCGCCTCAGCCCGGCATCCGTCCCGTGTCAGGCGGGCGCGGCTCCGAGCGGATTCCCTACCGGGAGGACACTGAACCATCTGCCCTGGACCTGGCTGTGCTGCAGCACAGAGAGCTGCCCCCTGCCCCGAGCTGCCCTGCACACCACAGCAACACGGGCAGGCGTGAGGCACCTCACCCTCGCTCCTGCTCCTTGGCCAGCTCCTTCTGCTCCTCCTCCAGGAGGGTTTGCTGCCTCTGCAGCTCCAGGGTGAGCGTGGTCAGCCTTTCCACCTCCAGACGGGAAGAGTCCAGCTGCTCGCTCAGACGTCCCACCCTGGCCTCTGTGGTCACCTTCTCCCTGTGACGGGAGAAAAACGGAGTCACCACCTGGCCCTGTGACCACCAAAATGGGGGGCCCCTCTGCCCCCCAGTGGCAGGAACAAGTAAGGGTCCTGGAGTCCTCTACGGCTTCCAGACCAATGGTGTTAGAGGCTCGCAATTTTAGGGCCCAGCAGCACAGGTTGGTCCCCCTGGTCCCTAAGCTAGCTCGGGGGTGTCTGCTTGACCTGCACTGCAGAGCATACCAGTGCGGTGCCGAGCTTGTGACGTAGTGGGGGGCTGGCTGCTCTGTGACCCGGGATCCCCCTGCGCGGTGTGATTCCCACTGACTCACCCACACGTGGATTGGCCCAGACACCTAGGCCCAGCCTGGGCAGTTAGCAAAGCTCTTCCCAGGGGGAAAAACAAAGGGAGGGAGGCGGAGACGAACACCTGGTGTCAGGGGAAGGGTCAGTTGCTGGCTGGAAAACATGAAGGGAACAACCTAAGCTGAGGGCTAAGGGTCTCGGGGCGGCGATGGACCCCCTAACCTCAGGGGTCTGAGGCATCCTGGCCCTGACTCCTATAGCCACATCACGTCTGTGCTGGGCTGTATCCTGGAGGAGCAATAAACCCCCCCATTCTACTGGCTGGTGGAGCCTGTTTTTGCTGCTACGGGGCTGCAGGACCAGGGGAACCCCAACGCGCCGTCACAGAGCTGCTGTGAGACCCGGCAGGAGCGAGGTTCCTGGACATGCCAGAACCCACAGACACGTCCTCCCATCTCGGCCGGCTGTGCGAGCGCCCCAGCACCCAACTCAAGCAGCCACAGCGCAGCGCGGCTGGAACAGCCTGGATTCAATTGCTTTGCTCCTCCCACTGGGGATTTCAGTGGCACGACTGCTCTGAGCCTTCTCACACAGGCGAGTGCAGCCACATCTGGAGCCCCAGCCCTCAGCCCCTCCTACTTGCACGGAGGACAGGATGCATTCACCTCCCTGCCAGTGTGTGCAGCTCTGGGGCCTGCTGCCCACGCCTCCTTCAAGCCAGGAGAGTGCCCAGAAGTGAGCTGAAACACGGGCTTCCCAGCAATCCGAAACTCTCCCTTTTGTCACAAACAAACAGGGGGTGGGGTGTCTGATTTTTGGAACAGGGAGCTGAGGTGTTTTTCCCCTTTGCCCCACATGGCAGAAGGGGGAGAGAGAGGAAGAAGAGGAAGGAAGATCAAAACCCAAAGAGCTGAAAATCGTGTATTTTGCTTGTTAAAAAAGCCAGCAAAATAATAAAAGAAAACCAAACTTTGCCGTGACATGGCTCCATTCCCAAGTCTGCCAGATTTCTGTCAGCTCAGCTGCAATAACGCGAGCCGTCTGAATGAGCCCAGAAGACAGAGACCTGCAACGCGCCGGTTCCCTTTTTGCAGGGGCTGTGTAAGTGTGGGAGTGACACCCTTTCCCTGTGGGCCCTGCCATGGGCCTGTACCTGCACCACCCTAGGCTTGGGAGAGTGACTGTCCTGGGCCAGGCCACGCAGGGTGGGACAGTAAGTTATCGACACCCCCCGGCCCCAGTCCTGCTCCCACATGCACCTGCTGAGAACCTCCACGGTGGAGTGACAGCGCCGCAAGTCCCGCCTGCAATCCTGCAGGGCGCTGGCCAGCTCCTCCCGCTGCTGCCTCTGCTCCTGCAGCTGCTGCTGGCAGTTGGACAGCTGCTCCCTGACGGCCCCCAGCACGTCCCGGGCGGCCTCCAGCTGCAACTGCACTTCCTGGCCAGAGTGGAAAATGAGGTGCAAGGAAAAGCATGCGGCGCACTCGGCTTCCCGGGAGGTTGCATGCGCTCAGCGCCGGCGCCCTGCTAGCCTGCGAAGGGCAGATCCCGAGACCCAGGGACCTCATTCCCCATGGCTGCGGCACCGGTTTCAACACCCCCCTGCTGCCCCGCACACTAGTCACTGGGCCTTGCTGAGGCATCCCCTCCCCAAGGAGCAGCCTGACGCCGCCCTTACACCGGCCCCGCACAATAAGCTGCACTGGCTGAAGGGTTCCCCCAGGGAAATCCCCCAGACCCTGCCTGTGCCCCTGCACTGCCTCCCCTCGCCCTCCCAGCACGGCAGCACCACCACCACGCAGGGGCTTCCCGCTTGGGCTGCTCAAGCTGGCTGGAGCCTTGGGCCGAGCCATCGGGCCAGCAGGGCGCTGGACACTAGACCCTCCTTGGACATCTCGGGCCACCGGCCTGGGGCGAAAGGCAGGGGGAGGTGACAGAGCCTCATGCTCAGGACCTGGGCCCGTCTGCTGCAACGGACACCCCCACAGCCCCTCTCCTGGCCCTCAGCCCCCCAGAGCAGCCCTCCTGACCTGGCCTTTCCTCCTGCTCCATCTCACACTCCCTCCTTGGGCCTGCTCCATGGGACTGGTGCCCGTGTGGCCCAGGCAGGCTCCCCTGCTCTCTGTTTCTTGGGGGGCCTGGGGATGCCAAGGATATGCCTGGTGTGTGGCTGGCCAGGGCCTTAACACAGCGATGGCCCAGGAATCATGCCATACGCCTTCCCTTTGCTGCCCGGCCCCGGGTCTGACACAGTCTTGCAGAGCCAGGCTGCTGCCCAACCCCCAGTTCTGGAGTGCAGCCTTGCTCTTGGGCTGTGTGCCTGGGGCGCTGCTGCTGAGTGGGGCTGCCCAGGGCTCGAGGCAGGGCTCTCACCTGCTCCCGCTGCTGGCGCCTCCGCAGGGCGCCCTGCACGGCTTGCAGCGCAGCGTCCTGGTGCAGCGGGGAGCGGGTGCGGGTGCGGGACGGTGCCACCCGCCGGCCACGTGCAGGGCTAGAGCGCAAAGCGGAGACTGGTCTGCCAGAGTCGTCGGCTACTGCCCCTTGTACGCACTCCAGGGAGAGGGGCCCTGCGCTCTCAGCATCGGCCAGAGCCAGCTGGGGAGAGAAGGGCGAGCGGTTAACCCCCCCAGAGCTGGTCTGCCGTTATCTAATGCAGCCCAGCCTCACTGCCAACGCGGCCGGAGCGCGGCCTGAGCACGGAGAGCGCCCACCCCTGCTGACGCCGCCCAGCTGGCCTGGGCACTAGCCGGCCCCACTCAGTTCTGACACCAGCGCTCGGCCCAGGTCTGGGCAGGCCTGTCCCTCCGGTAAGCACCGGAAGCCCGGAAATCGACCTGAACACCCAGCAAAGCACGTGCTAAAGAGCTTTCCTGCCCGACCTCACGGCACTCACGCCCAGCTCAGTGGGGCCAATGGACTTGCTGGGACCCTGGGCAAGGGGGGAGCTCTGTGCTCCTGGAAGGGGCAGGGCTCAGGCAGAAGGGGTGGGGTGGAGGCAGCCAGCCCGTAGCACTGCCTGGAGCGTCCTGCACCCCCTCTCCAGGCAGCCCTCAAGGCCGCCCAGAGTGTGCTGCCTGCACTCCGGCGGAGATTTAAAGGGCCTGGGGCTGCAGCCGCTGCTGCTGTGGTAGTGACATCAGCAGCTGGGAACTCCCAGGCCCCGGGGCAACTGCCCCCATCGCCCTCCTCCCACTGGCGAGCTTGTGGGTTTGAAACGAGGACCGTGGCTGCACTGCCAGGAGATGCCGACAAAGCAAACACAAGCGGTGAAGCATCCCCGCTGCCAGCCTGAGCCCTCAGCACCCGACCACAGACAGGCTGAGCTCCTGGAACACCTCCGCAGGCCCCCACCGTGTGCGCATGGGGCAGCAGAAAGCAATAGCACCAAGCTCCTTTCCAAGCACTTGTCCAAAGAGATTAGCATCATTAGCCCAGTGTAACGATGGGGAAACGGAGGCAAGAATGGGGAAGGGACTTGCCCAAGGTCTCCCACCTGCTCAGTGGCAGAGCTAGGAACAGAGCCTGCTCTAGGCACTAGGCAGCACTGCCTCGCCGAGCTCCCAGGCTAGGATTCCCATGTGTCTGGTTCCTGCATACGAGTGTCAGCACGGTGGCCCTGATTCAGCCAAGACAGTAAGTCGCACCGCAAGCCACGGGCCGGGAGCCCACGCTGCAGTGCTCTGCTCAAGCGGGGCCTAGCGCCGGCTCTAGAAGGGGAGCGGCGCCCACCCGAGCCGTGGAGTGACCTGGGGCCGGCATCAGAGCAGCCAGAGCCGGGGCGAATGCCACTTGGGAGCCTGCTCGCCAGCAGCCCGGGCCAGCTCTCGGGAGAACAATGTGCCCAGAAAGAGACCGGTGGGTGTTGCCTGAGACACCCGACAGACTCCCCTCCCCTCCAGCATGCGGGCAGGCGGCGGCCCTGCACCGCCAACTGGCCTGCTGACTTGCTACACAATTAGTCACCACATGTCCACTGCTGAGCCATATGGTCTGAACCTTCCCACTGAAACCACTCCCAGTACGGACATAAGGGCCCCGGCTGGGCTCTACTGCTCCAAGGTGCTGAGCAGCCTTGCAAAGCAGGGCCCCCCCAGCACAGAGCAGCTAAGGGACCCGCCCATGGTCGCACAGGAAGCCTGTGGCGTGGCAGGGACCTTGCCACACCCTCGCACGCTGCTGAGCGTGAAATCGCACACCTGGGTGATGCTGCTCACGAGTCGCTGCAAAGATTCACTTTCATCTCTCAGGCCCTGCACCTCCAGTAGCTCCCTGGTGTGAGCAGCTTCCTGTGGGCAGAGATTAGGGGTGTCTTAGTGACAGCAGAAGGAAAGAGCAGAGAAAACGAGGGTATGACTGACAGAGAGGAGCCTGTGGATACGTGTACCCGTTTCTCAATGGCCAGTTTTAGAGCAGAGATGGTCTCCTCCTTCTTTGAATCCTGTTCTTGCAGTTTCTCCCCTAAGAGAGTCAGTTCTGTTACCCTGAAAGACACAAGCCGGGCACAGAGGGCAGGGCGAGCCACAGGAAGGGGGCCCCAGGGGCTGACCTTGCCTCAGCCCCTTCAGCCCCTCTGGGGCACCCAGGGGAGTTTGAAGAGCTGCCGCAAGGCGAGACAGGCACACAGGGACCGGGGGGGGGGAGGGGGATGCACACACACGGCCGACGTCATGGCTTGCACCAAATGGGCACACAGGGACCGGGGGGCGGGGGACGCACACACAGCCGAGGTCACAGTTTGCACCAAATGGGCTGTGATGGCGCGTCGGGGTCCCCCGACTCCTGCCCCCCATAATGGCACGGACAGACTCCACCAGCCAGTAGAATAGAGGGACTTTATTGCTTCTCCAGGATACAGCACAGCACAGATGTCATCTGGTTACAGGAACCGGGCCTAGGATGCCTCAGTCCCCCTTGAGATGGGGGATGCTGGGCCCCTAAATTCCAGCCCCGTTCCCTAGGCTGTCTCCTCCATGATCCCAGACAGAAACTGCCCCGCTCTTCTAGCCCTGTCCCCCTTGCCAGGCCTGGCCTCACCCCCTTCCTTTGTTTCTCTCCCTGGGAAGTAACTGGTCGGACCAGTTGAGAGACCCTTGCATAATGATTCATCCCCTGTCCTGCGGGGCCGTGCTTTGTACAAACAGCCGCCAGCGGGGTCACTCACAGCCCACCGCCCAGCATAGCAACCAGCAAGGTACCCACACTACGTCACATTGGCACACAGGGACCGGGGGGGGAGAGATGCACACACGGCCGAGGTCACGGCTTGCACCAAACGGGCACACAGGGATGGGGGGGACGCACACACATGGCCGAGGGGGGCTTGTACCAAACAGGCACACAGGGACCGGGGGGGTGGGGGGATGCACACACGGCCGAGGTCACGGCTTGCACCAAACGGGCACACAGGGATGGGGGGGACGCACACACATGGCCGAGGGGGGCTTGCACCAAACAGGCACACAGGGACCGGGGGGGGTGGGGGGATGCACACACGGCCGAGGTCACGGCTTGCACCAAACGGGCACACAGGGATGGGGGGGACGCACACACATGGCCGAGGGGGGCTTGCACCAAACAGGCACACAGGGACCGGGGGGGTGGGGGGATGCACACACGGCCGAGGTCACGGCTTGCACCAAACGGGCACACAGGGATGGGGGGGACGCACACACATGGCCGAGGGGGGCTTGCACCAAACAGGCACACAGGGACCGGGGGGGTGGGGGGATGCACACACGGCCGAGGTCACGGCTTGCACCAAACGGGCACACAGGGATGGGGGGGACGCACACACATGGCCGAGGGGGGCTTGCACCAAACAGGCACACAGGGACCGGGGGGGAGGGATGCACACACGGCCGAGGTCACGGCTTGCACCAAACGGGCACACAGGGATGGGGGGGACGCACACACATGGTCGAGGGGGGCTTGCACCAAACAGGCACACAGGGACCGGGGGGGGAGGGATGCACACACGGCCGAGGTCACGGCTTGCACCAAACGGGCACACAGCCAGGAGCCAGCTAAGCCACAGAAAGGGAGGCTGGGATGGGGAGAGTTAAAAGCCCGCACAGCTGGGAGATGAGTCACTGATTTACGGTAATTCAGCGGCACTCCTGGGCCTGGCCTGCTCGTCCCAGGGCTGTGGCTGGGCCATTCCCGGAACAGCAGGAGAGCTCTGGCCCATATCCCCGCTGCTAAGGGAGTTATTTTCCTAGCACGTTTCTCAGCATCCGGATGGCAGAGGAAAAGAAGCTGCTGCAGCCAGTCCCATCCCTCACCCTCTGCCCTGCACATGGGAACGCTGGCCCGGCCGGCTGCCACGGGGGGGCGGTCGTCTCCGAGGCCCCCACCCGCAGTCTGGAAGCTCCTTGTGGGCACAGAGCTGCCCACTGGCTCCGCAGTGTCCCAACAGGCCCAGGCCCGTCTCAGCGTTGTCCTCGGCGCCCCTCGGAGCACCAGGAATGGTGCCAAGCTGGGGGTGCAGGCGAAGTGCCCTCCCGCCGGACAGCGGCCCGGGGCTCCCTGTGCAGGCTGGCTTTCAGGTCCCAGCCGATGGATTTGGGAGCTTTGGCTCTAGTGCGGGGCCCTGCTCTTCGTCTGGGGTTTAATCGGTTTGTGGCTGCATCCGTTTGAGTGGAGCTGACGGGTCATTCCCACTGCGCGCAGCGGTTACGTGGCCCCTGCCTCTCCCGGGTCCCCAGATGGCCCCTTGGAAGAGGGGAGGGGACGAGATCGCGTCCCGTCACTGACTGGTCCGTGGACCGAGCGTGGGGTCAGCCGCTCGGCGGAGCAGGGGAGTTATTTACCGGCTGAACGCAGCCACGCCCATCCCGCTCCCCGGCTCCGCCTGCCGGCAGCGGGAACCACACCCCTTTCCCTCAGCGCTTGTCACTGAAACCCAGGGATGAAGGCCCGGGCCAAGGGAGGGTTTGGTTACTTGGTCCTAGGCTGTTCTGCCACTCCCCCCAGTGGAGCCCATCCTGCCCAGGGCACAGCACCTTACTGGCCCAGCGGAGAGCTTGCTCTCGGAGCTCAGATCCCCCTGGGTCCCACTAGCACCAGCTGGGGACTGGGCCCATTAGCTTCACCAGGGCTGCGCTGGGGAGCCGGCCCGTGGGCCCCGACAGAGTTAGAGCCGCTGTGCAGGGGCCCTTCCTCGCAAGCTCTTAGGGAAAGCCAGCGGCAGGGCGCCAGGGCGTGAGCCCAGCCGGAGCCTTCTCCAAGGATCGCCCATCCGCTCACTGGGCCTCCCGGCATCTTCACCTGGAGGCCAGCTCCCCCTTCTCTCCGTCCCAGCGGCTCTGGAGCTGAATCATCTCCTGGAGCTGCTGCTCCAGCGAGCAGGCGGCGCTGCTCTGGGCTAGGCACAGGTTGGAGTCCAGGTTCAGGCAGGCAGTCTGCAGGCGGCGCGCGGTCCGGGCCACATCTGTCTGGGCCTCAGCCAGGCCCCTGGCAGCAGGAGAGAAACCCCCATGTGAGCCACTCACAAATGCTGCCGGTGTTGGAGAGCGTCAGCTGCTGCCTGAGCCTCCGCCCCACAAGGCGCCCTGCTCAGGCCAGCCGGCTCGGCGGGGGGAGCTGGGCCCCCGCACCAGGGCCTCCCCATCTGGCAGCGCAGCTCTCCGCTCGCTGCTCGGCCGTGGGGAGCAGAGAGCAGGGGCCTCGCCGTGGCTAGCGGCCAGGATCTGCATCCCCTCTGGAGGGGCCTCGTCTGGCGTCCACGGGCAGGCCCGCAGGCTGGGGGAGCCCGCTTGGCGGTACTCACCACTCTGCCGCAGCCCGCAGCTCCAGCACGCTGCTGCGCAGCAGGACGGCTTGGCGCCACAGCAGCAGGACTCCGCTGTGCTCGCGGCTGAAGCAGGCCCCAGGGCTCTGAGGAGAGGAGAGCGGGACATGGGGGGTGTGGCGGCCTTGGCCCAGGGAGAGCCATAGCTACATCCTGGTCCATGGGCAGCGCCCGGCGCAGCCATGCCCAGAACAGTGACCGGAGAACCTGCCGGGTGTGCACATCTCCCGCCTCCCCCTCCGTCCCTCTCTGGGCAGAGAGCAGCAGTGGCTCGCCAGCGGGCTGCCGGCGCCCAGCCCTCTGCCACTGCTCTGCGCCTCGGCTGCAGCCTGGGCCCCTCCCTGCACTCCCCTTCAGCCAGGCCATTCCCCCGTTTGTCCCGGCTGACGCGCTCTGGGACCTTGCCTGCCTGGTGCAAGCTCGCAGACCAGGACCAGAGCTGGGTAGATTGGCACAGCCAGATCCCCGGCTGCTCTCAGCTGGCATCTCCCCAGAACAGCAAACCACGGTGCCCTGCGGCGTGGGACTCACCTCCCTGCTGCTGCCCCCCTGGGAGGCTCTCTGCTGGAGCTGGCCTCTCAGTCTGTGCAGGTCCGAGGTTGCCCTCTCCAGCTCCCCAGCCAGTCTCCGACTGGAGCATCTCATCTGGTCCAGCTGTCCCCGCAGCCACGCGTTCACCTGGGCCAGGCTGGCGCTCCTAGGGCAGGGACAAGCCAGACACGCAGCTGCAGCCCTGGACTAGCTGGCAGCTTGATCTCCAGGTGCCCTTGTGCTCCAGCGATCCCGCCCCGGAGCAGGCTCCCCGCTCCTGCGCGGGACACGCCGTCTCCGTGCCCAGGCCACTGCACAGGAGACGGAGACAGCCCAGGCTCCAGGCCTGGATTCTGACGCAGGTGCTGCCCCTGCCACAGTCCATCCCCCTGGGGCCAAACCGATCTCACCGCCCGCCCCCTCGAGTGGGCCTGCGCCAACGGCCCCCGGGCAATAACTGCGCTGCGCACCGCATGAACAGCAGACAGCTTCCCCCGGCAGCCCTGCGGGCCGGGAACTCTCCTCCCTATGGCAGGACGGGACGCAAGTCCCCTGGGGCACAGCGAGATGAATCCTCACCCCAACCCCCTCGCCGGGGGAACAGCCGTCACACCGCAACCCCCTCGCCGGGGGAACAGCCGTCACACCCCAGCCCCCTCGCCGGGGGAACAGCCGTCACACCCCAGCCCCCTCGCCGGGGGAACAGCCGTCACACCCCAACCCCCTCGCCGGGGGAACAGCCGTCACACCCCAGCCCCCCCTCGCCGGGGGAACAGCCGTCACACCCCAGCCGCCCCTTGCTGGGGAACAGCCATCACACCCCAATCCCCTCGCCGGGGGAACAGCCGTCACACCCCAACCACCCCTCGCCCCAGGGACAGCCAACCCCCTCTCCACAGGGACAGCCGTCACACCCCAACCTTCCCTCACCCTGGGTACAGCCGTCATACCCCAACCCCCTCACCGGGGGAACAGCCGTCACACCCCAACCCCCTCACCAGGGGAACAGCCGTCACACCCCAGCCCCCCCTTGCCAGGGGAACAGCCGTCACACCCCAACCTCCCCTCGCCCCGGGGACAGCCAACCCCCTCTCCACAGGGACAGCTGTCACACCCCAACCTTCCCTCACTCTGGGGACAGCCGTCACACCCCAACCCCCTCGCTGGGGGAACAGCCGTCACACCCCAACCCCGTCGCCGGGGGAACAGCTGTCACACCCCAACCACCCCTCGCCCCGGGGACAGCCAACCCCCTCTCCACAGGGACAGCCGTCACACCCCAACCTTCCCTCACCCTGGGGACAGCCATCACACCCCAACCCCCTCGCTGGGGGAACAGCCGTCACACCCCAACCCCCACCTCGCCATGGGGACAGCCAACCCCCTCTCCATGGGAACAGCTGTCACACCTCAACCCTCCCTCGCCGGGGGAACAGCCGTCACACCCCAACCCCGTCGCCGGGGGAACAGCTGTCACACCCCAACCACCCCTCGCCCCGGGGACAGCCAACCCCCTCTCCACAGGGACAGCCGTCACACCCCAACCTTCCCTCACCCTGGGGACAGCCATCACACCCCAACCCCCTCGCTGGGGGAACAGCCATCACACCCCAACCCCCACCTCGCCATGGGGACAGCCAACCCCCTCTCCATGGGAACAGCTGTCACACCTCAACCCTCCCTCGCCGGGGGAACAGCCGTCACTCCCCAACTCCCCATCACATTATTGGATTTTAAAGTGAGCAGACAGATCACTGTTGCACCCATGGGGGGGGGGAAGGGAGATTTGTCCCAAAGTCTGTACAAAGGGGGCCAGGTGAGGTGTCATATGAAAGCTTATGCTCTACTGATTCTATGTGTGACACTCGTGTACTTGTGTGATGGCACGTTGGGGTTTTCCCATCCCCTGCACCCCCGTAATGGCACGGACAGACTCCACCAGCCAGTAGAATAGAGGGAGTTTATTGCTTCTCCAGGATACAGCACAGCACAGATGTAATCTGGTTATAGGGCAGGCCTAGGATGCCTCAGCCCCCCTTGAGATGGGGGAGACTGGGCCCCTAAATCCCCGCCTGTAGCTTAAGCTGCCTCCTCCATGATACCAGCCAGAAACCTAACTAACTCACTTCCAGCCCTGCCCCCAGCCAGGGCTCCACTCCCCTTCTTCCCATTGTTCTGCTCCCTGGGAGATAACTGGTCCGACAGGTTCGGAGCCCCCTTTGCATAATGACTCATCCCCTGCCCTGCTGGGCCGTGCTGCAGACAGCAGCCAGTGGAGGTCACTCACAACCCAAGCCTAGCAACCAGCAAGGTACCCCCACTACGTCACAACTTGTGTGATGTCTGTATGTGGAGTTATGAACGTGGGCTCTGTGCTGGGGCTGTGAATGTTCTCTGCCTGAGACAGAGCAAAGGGCCTGGACTGCCCTTTGTGAGGAAGGCTTGTTCAGTGACTGGCTGTGCTAACTTGCACTGCTGCATGGACAATGGCCCTCGGAGGGGCCAACACACACCTGAGGAATGCGTCTGGAAGCCTGCAGACTAGCCAGTACCTCATGGCTGCTGGCATGTGAGTCACAGGTAGGTCACTTGATCATGTGACCAGCTCCAGTTTGGGAGACACCAGAGATATGTAAGTGCCATGAGGCCGTCTCCATCTTGTCTTCAATCTTGTTACTGATCCCAGATGCAGCCTTGCAAGGGACAGAGAGCCGGGAAGGATTGCTGACCTGTCCTGATACAGGATGTGCACCAGAGACTTTTAAGCTAGCAGTTTGTAACATCTCTGCTGAGAGCCTGCATCACGCACTTGGTGATTGGTGCATGTAACGTATTCCCCTTAACAGCCTCACTCTCCACCTTTTCTCTCTTTTATTAATAACCCTTTAGATTGCAGATTCTAAGGGTATGTCTACACTAGCCCCCTAGTTCGAACTAGGCAGGCTAATGTGGGCATTCGAAGTTGCAAATGAAGCCCGGGATTGAAATATCTCTGGCTTTATTTGCATCTTCCCATCCGGGCGCCATTTTTAAATCCCCCTAGTCCGAACTAACTGCCTGCGGCTACACGCAGCAGTCAAACGTTAACTCGAACTAAGTCCTTAGTTCGGATTAACTGTTACACCTCATTCCACGAGGACTTAGTTCGAGTTAACGTTTGACTGCTGTGTGTAGCCGCGGGCAGTTAGTTCGGACTAGGGGGATTTAAAAATGGCGCCCGGACGGGAAGATGCAAATAAAGCCCGGGATATTTAAATCCCGGGCTTCATTTGCAACTTCGAATGCCTACATTAGCCACCCTAGTTCGAACTAGGGGGCTCGTGTAGACATATCCTAAAGGATTGGCCCAGCATGTTCTTGTGGGTAAGATCCAAAGTGTAAACTGACCGGGGACTGTGGCTGGTTCTTTGGGACCGGGAGAACCCGTTCGGGGGAGGTGAGATTGGTTCTATAACCCCTCACCTGTGGGCAGGCCCGGGGCTGATCATGGCGCAGGGAGAGCTGGGGTGTCTGAGGGGTTTTGCTCGTGAGGCTTCGTGCTGGCAGATTGGCAGCTGGAGCACTCGGTGTGACTGGTGTGTGGCCTGTTTGGGAAGGTCTCCAGTCGAGGGCTGTAAGCAGCCCTGGTTTTGAGCAATTCGCCCTGAGCAGATGCCCTCAGCGGTGCCGAGACCCGGCCCGGTCCGTCACACCCCCATCGCCAAGGGGAACAGCCGTCACACCCCAACCCCCCTCACCACAGGGCAAGCTGTCACACCCCAACCCCCATCGCCAAGGGGAACAGCCGTCACACCCCAACCCCCCCCCCCATCGCCAACGGGAACAGCCATCACACCCCAACCCCCCCCATCACCAAGGGGAACAGCCGTCACACCCCAACCCCCCCCATCGCCAAGGGGAACAGCCATCATACCCCAACCCCCCTCCCATCGCCACAGGGACAGCCATCATGCCAAGCCCTGTATAAGTTTCACTCAATGCCTTGAAGTCGTTTGTGAAACCAGCAGGGAGCTGGCCGACCTCAGGCCTCTGCGCCGTGTCTACAGCATGACACACACCAGGCATGACTGGGTCAGCACCTCCCGGCCAGCTCACGCTTCCTCCTGCTCACCCCTCCTATCTGGGTATCCCCAGGAGCTCCCTTCTGCCACCTCCCACCAGCCCCTGCCACCCCGCCCACAGGCCTTGCTGCAGGCCGCAGACAAGCCGCATGCTGCTGGGCCCCCGCAACACCCCAGCTCAGGCAGCTCTGGGATCCAGGGTTGTGAAACCCGAGCGGGCGCCTGGCTGCAAACCAGCCAGGAGTTCATCCCCCGGCTCCGAGGGTTAACCCTGTGATAGCCAGAGACTCTAGAGCAGCAGGTGGCAGGAAGGGACCCCAGTGGGCACTGGCTGGTGGAGCTGGGCTGGAGACTGCTGGGGGGGAGCCATTTTGAACAGCAACACCCTCCCCCCCCCCCGCCACTTGCCTTCCCCGGGGCTTGGCTGCCTGTGCGGGATCCCAGCGGGGCTGACACAGAGACCAACCACTCTGCAGTGCTGGGAAGGGACAGGCACTGGCCAGTGCATCTGCCTGCTGCAGAGAAGGGCCCAGAGCAAGGAGGCGAGCTGGGCACTCAGAGCCCCGAGTGCAGCACGCACCCTGGCTCTGCAATCTCAAACTGGACCCCTGCCACACTCCTGCCTCCAAACCACAGCTCTGGCTGCAGCGCGCCTGGGACGCTCACGCCCGGACGGAGCCTGCACCGCAGGGTCACTGCTTGAACCCTGCAGGCCCAGCATCCCACGCTGCTTGGCCACTCCCTCCCCTTGCGGTCAGCCTCACCTCTGCTGCTCCTCCTCCAGGCGGGCGAGGGTGTTCTCCAGGTCTGCGCGGGACTTTGTGCTCTGCAGCTGGGAGAGAGCGGGAGCCAAAGGGCAAGGCTAGTAGTGAGGCTACAGAACGGCTCCCAGAGGACATGCAGGACAGACAGACAGACAGTGGTAACAGACAGAGAATCCAGTTCCGGTCCTTACAGCTGGGGCACTGGGGACAGGCTGTTACCCGCATTTACAGGAGCCGGGCCATTTACTGAAGGTCTTTTCTCCCCAGAGCCGTGTCCAGAGTCCATTCCAGAAAAATGCAAAGGGCCAGATTCTCAGCGGGCGTAAACGGGCGCGCCTCGACCGAACTCAGGGCAGCGAAACTGATTACACCAGCTGACAATCTGCCCCAGCAAACAGGACTCTGAGGCCCCATGTCACCGGGGGCTTAACGCTGTGATGCTGCCTGTGTACACCAGGGACTGACCGTATCTCCCATTTTAACACCGCCAGTCCTGCTTCCTGGGGTTCCCAAGGGCCACCCGAGGGCCATGCTGTCCTTGCTGAGGAACTCCTGGAGACAGGCAGGGAAAGGCCCAGCCTGGCCGCGCTCCTCAGGGAGCAGCCAGTCCCAGAGCAGAGTGACCTGCTGCGAGCAGTCTCCTCTGTGGGTTGCAATCCCCTTCTCCCACAGGGCTCGGCCCCACTGGCACCCGCCCGGCTCTGCACGGCCTTGTCTGTAGTGCTCAGCTCTGTGCTTGAAGGGTGCTTGCAAACTGAGCTGGCCGGAGGGCAACGGGACGCAGCTGTGCCACCACCCCAGTGCCCTGGGACTGTCCCTGACGCAATTTGCGAGAGCTGGTTTGGTAGCTGAGGCTGACTGCCACGAGAACAGGGACAGCAAGCACACAAGGCACGCTGGGACACTCCGCGGCCAGTCTCTTGCTGAATCCCGAGTAAAACCAATGCCCGATTCATCTCGTTGCCCCACATTGCCAGGACTGACCATCTGTGCCTGGCGCTCCGATTCGGACGCTTTCTCCAGCAGCTGCTGCTCCAGTTCCCCACATCGCTGCTTGTACTGAAGCACCTGGGCCGCGGGGTGGGGACGGGCAGGGGAGAGAGGAAAGAGGGCGAGAGAAGCCTGGCTTAGGGCAGCTGGGTGGAGCATTATGGGCAAAATGAGCACTCAGGCGGCTACCACGCTGTCAGCCCCGATGCTCACTGACACCGAAGGGCCAGATTTTATGTCCAGAGGCGCACTGGGGGGAGGGGCCGCCCAGAGGTGCACTGGGCAGGGGGGCGGGCCGCCCAGAGGTAAGGCTGCCTCATTCACAGCACTAACAGAAACGAAGCCGTGCTCTACGTCCCTTCCTGCTCCAGCGGGGGACAGACGCGGCGCTTTGCCCGCCACGTGCCCACGTCCCAGCCTGGGCTCTGTGCAGACTGAGCCCTGCGCCCAGCTGGTGTGAACGGGGCAGGTTCTGGGCTGCAGTGCAGCGGTGCCATTCGGAGCACAACCCATCCTAGGTGCCTGCGGCTCCCCCTGAGAGGCTGGCACGGGGCCAGGTCCCCACCTTGTTCTGCAGCCGCTGGACCAGCTGAGCCTGGCGCTGCTGCCCCTCCTGGTAGGCCTGCAGCTTGCGCTTGTACGCCGTCTCGTGCTCCTCAAAGCGCCGCCGCTGCTCCCCGAGCGCCAGGCGGCCGCCCCCCTCCTGCCGCGCGGCCTCCGCCTGCAGCACCTTGTCCAGCTGGAAGGGCAGGGCCCCGGAGAGCTGAGCCCCCTCGGCAAGCCACGCGCCAGCACTGTGTGCACGGGCAGCCTGGTCCTTGCCGCGGGCTCAGGGCTCTGATCCGAGGAGCCCCAAGCTTACGTGTCACAGAGCAGCCGACCTTCTAGCCAGCCAAGCTCTCTGGGGCCTGCAGGGCTGGCCCAGGATCTTTGGCTCATGCCTGGTAACTCTTGTCCCTCAGGGCCCAAGCTCTGCCCCCCACGCTGCTGCCCCCCCGAGGCAGAGCTCCACTGGCTTCCGATTCACGCCACCTCCTGCCCTGCCCCATGCTGTGTGCCCCACCGCCGCCCCGCCCGTGTGTTTTTGAGCGGCTGCCCATCGCGCCCAGGCGCCTCCCAGAACCCAGCCGGCCAGCCGGGCAGGGATCCAGGGACAGCTGAGCCCTGTGCTCACCCTCTCGCTGACGGCCCGCTGCTTGCTTGCCAGCTCGTCCTTCTCTGCCCGGGTGTGCGCCAGCTGCTCCTCCAGGCGCGAGAGCTCCTTGCGCAGCACCCGGCTCTCTGCTTCCACCTGCAGCCGAGCGGCTGCCCCCCACCCGGCTGGGAGGGGCAAGGCAGGCGGGTTAGCGGGGTGCCCTGGGGTACCCCAGCTCTCACGGCAGGAAGGGCGACCTTGGGAGGCAGCCCGAATCAGGTCTGGGGCCATGTCCGGCGCTGCCAAAGGCGCACGGGGCAGGACTGGACCATTTCGCAACACTCAGATTCTTCCAGCCAATGGACCCCCCCTCTCCACCAGCCCGCTGCTCCCCTCAGGCCACTGCCTGCTGCAGTGCTGACCTGCCTGTCGGCCTTCTCGCAGATAAGACGGGGGCCCCGGGGCCCCTCCCCCGCCCAGAGCCCCTGCCCGCCCTGTACCTTGGGACGACTCCTCTGTAAGGCTCTCGGTGACGATCTGCCGAATCCTGGCTGGGACCGGCGTGGGGGTGGCTCGGTCCCCCCCTCCCCACACAGTCAGGGCCTTGTCCTCCTTGCTGGCCTCTGGGCTCAAGACAGTGTCCTCCAGTTTCTGAAACACAGTGGGGTGTTACTGTGTGGCTGGGCGCTGCCAGGCTGTCTGTCCGCTAAGCCGCTGTTAACCACGGCAGGGGCAGGGGCAGGGGCAGGGGCAGGCAAAGCCCATGGCACGGCTGCTGCCTGCTAGGGCACCCGGGGTGAGAAACGTGCACACCTCACCCCGCACGCTCCGCTGTGCACACAGGCAGCTCGGGAGGGGAGGGCTACAGCGTGACTCCGGCCCCCTTCCTTTGCAGGTCTGCCCCTTTGCGGGGGCCTTTGCCCTCCACTGCCGGGTCAGCAGCAGCAGAGGCTGCAAACCTTTGCAGTTCTGACATGGCTCAGCCCCTGGCCCGGCCCAGGCCAACCCTGGAGGGGAAGAGACTCCTTCCCAGGCACTCTCCCCTGCACCAGTGGGTGTGAGAGGCCAAAGGCTCTCGGGGTGTAACCCAGGCCCGGAACCCTCTCTCCTGCAGGTGTCTGTGATCACTGGCCCACCAAGTATTTCCAGCCCAGGCAAGCAGCACTGCCAGGCCTACAGCTCGAAGCGAGGCTGCCCAGCGAAGGGATAAGCTCTGTGCAAGGGGAAAGGGCTAGGGAGGGCAGGCGACCCCAGCTCTGCCGCCTGGCGGCCCAGTCCCTACAGGGCGGTTTCTGCCACCCGCACACTGGGACCAGCGGGGCAACACGTTGACAGCCAGACCGTGTGTTTCAGACTCAGGAGGGCGCCCTGCACTGCGCCGGGGGGACGCTCTGGGAGCATCTGGTCCTGTCTGTGATGGGCTGAGGGGCTAGCCCTAGGGAGGCCATGCAGGTGCAGCCAATCAGGGAAGGGCTGTGAAGTGCAGCCAATCAGGGCCCAGCAGCCCATATAAGAAGACCCTGCCAGCAGAGGCTGGGGTGGAGCTAACGACTCCCACCGGGGCGCTGCAGGCAGGCTGAGGCAAGGGCCAAGAGGGGCTGGGGGATGACGGTCCAGGGAAATGAACTGAGGAGTTGGAGGGAACGTAGCAAGTGGTGGCCACCTACAGGGCCCTGGGCTGGGACCCAGAGTAATGGGAGGGCCTGGGCGCAGCCCTCCGCCCCTGCTAGTGAAGGGGCGGCCAGATAATTGGCTGCTGTTGCCACTGAGGGAAGTGGCCGGACTGCAGCCCCCCCGGAAGGGGAGGACAGGGTGTGACGTGGCACAAGGAGGATGCTGTGGTCCTTGGAGTGACACGGGCTGGAGCAGAGTAGACAGCAGCGAGACACGACCAGCAGACGGCGCAATGACTCCCGGAGCTGATCTCTGGGGCAGCCAGCAGGAGGCACTAATGTGGCGAGTCCCTCCCTGCACATAGCCCTGCTCAGGGTGCAGTTCACCCCCCACCACACCGTCATCCAGCAGCAAAGGTGGAGCAGCCCACGCTTCCATCCCACTGACATGCTCCCCAGAGGAAGCGCCTGGCACAGAGCCCCCATGCCTCCCCCAGCTGCCAAGCTCAGAGCTGGGGACCCCGATACGGCCGCACCCGGGGCAGCCAGGCTCCCCTAGTCGCAGGCTAGCCCTGAGCAAAGTCCAGAATCACACCCTGCCTGGGGAGCAGGCCGCTAAGGGCCAGACTTTTAAAGCCATTTGACACCTAAAGAGGAAGCTAGATGCCTACTCATCTCCCTCAAGAGCTTTAAGTGCTTCTGAACACCCCAGCAGGAGCCCAAAGTGCCCTTATTAGCACGACAAGTGTCCCGCTTGCTCCACGTACCCTCAGGCCTGTGAACGCCTCCCCCACACTTCTCTGCGGACAGGGGACATGTTGGGAGCCTCGGACCACGCCTGCACCACCTGGCACAGCTACCACACTGCAGCAGCGCTGTTCTAGCAGCACAACGTAGACACTTCTGTGTCAGCGGAAGGGGCTTCCCATTGACAGAGTCAATCCCCTGCTCCAGGTGGTAGCTAAAGGCAACAGAAGAACATTTCTAGTGACCTTGCTGCATCTACACTGCGGTGGTAGGCCAATCTACCCAGGGTGCCCAGGGCACAGCATTTTTCACTGCCCCCAGCAAAGTAGCTGGGTCAATCTAATTTTTACGTGTAGATCCGGGCTCAGCCCTTTTCTCCACTGCTAACAAAGGTGCGTGTTTACCTCAGGGTGACGAATGCATGATGTGAGCCAGCTGAGGGGAAAAGCCTTTAGTTGTATCATGAGGTAACCTAGGGAGGGCATAGGACTGACCTCGGGTTCCACTGTGGTTTTTCCTCTCGGGCTAGCTCCCAACCTTAGTTACCCTGAGGTAAAAATGCTCAACCTGGCTGGCAAGCTTCCAACAAACTCTCTTTTTTCTTTGGAGGGCGGGGTATAAAATTCTGATTAATCAAAACAAACTTTTGGTGGAAAAGGTTTGTTTCAACATTTCCCCCCAAAGTTTTGTGGGGTTTTTTGGAGAGAAAAAAGCATTGGAATTATTAAAATAGTTTGTAACATGTTCAGAATGGAAAAGTCCAGTTTCCCTGCTCAAAATGAGTGTTTTGTTTCGAAATGTACGGTAATTATAGTAAAAAAAATTAAAATGGTCAAATCAAAATGAAACATTTCTAAATTATTCAAGCAAAATGTTGTGCCTGATCCATACCAGCCCTTTAAAGAGATTTTCAGTTTGCAAGAAGACTTCTGGGTTTTGGACTGATTTGGGATTTTTTTTAACAGATCAGGAAAACCCAGGCTGGGGTTGACCTTGCCTGTGTTACTCCACAGTAACGCTACAATGCCTGGCCTTCATGGAGTTTTTCACCTTGGAACAGCTCTATCACCTGAGTTGCTCTGAGGTAACATGGGCCTTTTGGAGCAGTGAAGACAAGGCCTAAGCACAGAGCCCGCGGACTGTTCAAGAACACAAGCCGCCTCCACAGGTGGTGGTCTTGGACCCTCATGGGAAGATCAGAGTCTCTGCCTGCACACGAAACATGGGAAATTTGGACAATTTCATAAGCGTGGAAGGGTAGTTAATGCTGAGCCTCCACTGGGATTCCCCTGCTCAGCAAAGCCAGACAGGCTGTCTGTGTCTCAGGCCCCTGAGGGGGCTGGTGGGGCATTCCTGTCTCCAGCTCAAGAGATGCCAGGGCAGCACTGGAGAACCGGGAAGTCCACCCTTCCAATGACATATCATTTAATTCCAGACTTGGGGATTCTCGAAAAACTTATAAAAAGTGGAAAGATGGACCAAGGAGGAGTTCAAAGGAATAGCCTAAACCTGGCGGGAGACAGACTCAGGCGCAAAATGAGTCACACCTACTGAGGGACATGAGAGGCAAGGAGGAGAAGTATATTAGGAGCAAGACAAAGACAAAATACAATGCAGGTCCTCTACTTAGCGGGAAAGGAGAGTTAATTAATGGCATCAAGATGGTGGAGGTGTTTAGTGATTATCTTGGAGAACTCACGGAGGACGAGGGAGAAGGAAAAGGGCAGATGAGTAGGGTTGCCAGATGGTTTCAACAAAAATCCCGGACACATTTGACATGACATCACAATCTACCTTCCATCTTAGTTAGAATATACCGGACATTTCTATTTTCTCAATTTGTTTCCCGAACCGAAAGCTCAAATACTGGACTGTCCGGTTCAAAACTGGACACCTGGCAACCCTACAGATGAGTGAGAAGAGCTGGTGTTCCAGTGTGACCGGAGTGCTCTGCTTAGAGCAATGGATGTGGTTATAAAGGATCATCAATTAGAGCAGAGTCGCCAAAGAGTTTCCCAAGCCAGCTGTTTGATTCCATGCCTATTTCAATAACTCTGGCCATGTTCTGCTGATCTCCCATGCGCTGCTTGCCGAAGGAGGGTGAAGGACACACAGGGGGCACAGACACATACACAAAGTTGTAAATCTCTTCCTTCCATTGCAACAGGCAAGACTTTGATGTTTGTCATGGGAACCCGACAGCAACAATTCTCTGGTTTGTGTTGAGCTCAGCAAACAGATGCCACCTTCTGCGCTGTCACTCGGAGGCAAAACCACTCTGCTGGACTCAAGTCAGGATTCACACTCGCCCGCCCAAGAGCAGAATCTTGTGCTTTAAGGGGAACTCCCCTGTTGTCTTCCCCACCTCAGAAACTCTGCCGGCAGCCGGGATCAGAGGGGGAACGTTATCCCCACAGGGCATTATAAAACAAGCACTGCTCCTGTGACACTCCTGGGCCGGCATGCAGCCCGGGAGGAGGCTGTCACACAACCAGAAGCCTTTTCAGGGCTGGCACGGCAGGGAAAGGAGGCCTCTAATGAAATAAAAATAATAAATAAAAATATTAAGTGAATCAATATGTTCAATAGAATCGCTATGGATAGTAATTCCATGCTCCAGTAATAAGAAATTAGCAGTAGGGATATATTACCGACCACCTGACCAGGACAGCGATACTGACATTGAAATGCTGAGGGAGATTAGAGAGGCTACCAAAATAAAGAACTCTATAATAATGGGGGATTTTAATTATCCCCATATTGACTGGGTACATGTCACCTCAGGAAGAGAAGCAGAGATAAAATTTCTCAATGGCCTAAATGACTGCTTCTTGGAGCAGCTGGTGCAGGAACCCACAAGGGGAGAGGCAATTCTCGATTTAGTCCTGAGTGGAGTGCAGGATCAGGTCCAGGAGATAACCATTACAGGACCGCTTGGGAATAGTGACCATAATATAATAACATTCAACATTCCTGTGGTGGGAAGAACACCTCAGCAGTCCGGCACCCTGGCATTTAATTTCAAAAAGGGGAATTACACAAAAATGAGGAGGCTAGTTAAACAGAAATTAAAAGGCACAGTGACTAGAGCCAAATCCCTGCAAGCTGCATGGAAACTTTTTAAAGACACCTAATAGAGGCCCAACTTAAATGTATACCCCAAATTAAAAAACATAGCAAGAGACCTAAAAAAGTGTCACCGTGGCTTAACCACCATGTAAAAGAAGCAGTGAGGACAAAAAGGCATCTTTTAAGAAGTGGAAGTCCAATCCTAGTGAGATAAATAGAAAGGAACATAAACACTGTCAAATCAAGTGTAAAACTGTAATAAGAAAAGCAAAAAAAGATTTTGAGGAACAGCTAGCCAAAAACTCAAAAAGAAATAACAAAATGTTTTTTAAGTACATTAGAAGCAGGAAGCCTGCTAAAAAACCTGTGGGTCCCCTAGACGATCGAACTATAAAAGGCGCAATCAAGGACGATAAAGCCATTGCGGAGAAACTAAATGATTTCTTTGCTTCAGCCTTCACGGCTGAGGACGTTGGGGAGATTCCCAAATCTGCACCATACTTTGTGGGTGATGAATCTGAGGAACTGTCCCGGATTGAAGTGTCATTAGAGGAGGTTTTGGAACAAATAGAAAAACTTAATGTTAACAAATCTCCGGGACCGGATGGCATTCATCCAAGGGTTCTAAAAGAACTCAAATGGGAAATTGCTGAACTATTATCTGTGGTTTGTAACCTATCCCTTAAATCGGCTTCCGTACCTAATGACTGGAAGGTAGCCAACGTGACACCAATATTTAAAAAGGGCTCTAGAGGCGATCCGGGCAATTACAGACCGGTAAGTCTAACTTCAGTACCGGGCAAATTAGTCGAAACAATAGTAAAGAATAAAATTGTGAAGCATGTAGAAGAACATAATTTGTTGGACAAAAGTCAACATGGTTTCTGTAAAGGGAAATCCTGTCTTACTAATCTATTAGAGTTCTTTGAAGGGGTTAACAAACATGCAGACAAGGGGGATCCAGTAGATATAGTATACTTAGATTTTCAGAAAGCCTTTGACAAGGTCCCTCACCAAAGGCTCTTGTGTAAATTACATGGCCATGGGATAAGAGGGAAGGTCCTTTCTTGGACTGAGAACTGGTTAAAAGACAGGAAACAAAGGGTAGGAATAAATGGTAAATTTTCAGAATGGAGAGGGGTAACTAGTGGTGTCCCCCAAGGGTCGGTCCTAGGACCAATCCTGTTCAACTTATTCATAAATGATCTGGAGAAAGGGGTAAGCAGTGAGGTGGTAAAGTTTGCAGATGATACCAAACTGTTTAGGATAGGCAAGACAGAAGCAGACTGTGAGGGACTCCAAGAAGATCTCACCAAACTCAGTGATTGGGCAACAAAATGGCAAATGAAATTTAATGTGGATAAGTGTAAAGTAATGCACATCGGGAAAAATAACCCCAACTATACGTACAGTATGATGGGGGCTAATTTGGCTATGACAAATCAGGAAAGAGATCTTGGAGTTATCGTGGACAGTTCTCTGAAAACTTCCACGCAGTGTGCAGCGGCGGTCAAAAAGGCAAATAGGATGCTAGGAATTATTAAGAAAGGGATAGAAAATAAGACCCAGAATATCTTACTGTCCCTGTATAAAACTATGGTACACCCACATCTTGAATACTGTGTACAGATGTGGTCTCCTCACCTCAAAAAAGATATTTTGGCCTTGGAAAGGGTTCAGAAAAGGGCAACTAAAATGATTAGGGGTTTGGAACGGGTCCCATATGAGGAGAGGCTAAAGAGACTGGGACTTTTCAGTTTAGAAAAGAGGAGACTGAGGGGGGGATATGATAGAGGTATATAAAATCATGAGTGGTGTGGAGAGGGCCGATAAAGAGAAGTTATTTATTAGTTCCCTAAATAGAAGAACTAGAGGACACCAAATGAAATTAATGGGTAGCAGGTTTAAAACTAATAAAAGAAAGTTCTTCTTCACACAGCGCGTAGTCAGCCTGTGGAACTCCTTGCCGGAGGAGGCTGTGAAGGCTAGGACTATAACAGAGTTTAAAGAGAAGCTAGATAATTTCATGGAGGTTAGGTCCATAAAAGGCTATTATCCAGGGGATAAAATGGTGTCCTTGGCCTCTGTTTGTCAGAGGCTGGAGAGGGATGGCAGGAGACAAATCGCTTGATCATTGTCTTCGGTCCACCCTCTCTGGGGCACCTGGTGCTGGCCACTGTCGGCAGACAGGATACTGGGCTAGATGGACCTTTGGTCTGACCCAGTACGGCCATTCTTATGTTCTTATGTGAAGCCCCGGAGTTGCTACGTAGACTTCTCTGCACTGCTAGAGGCTGCCAAGTAGGGATGTTGAATAGCGGTTAGGAAGTGAATCGAGTGGTCGACAAGGGGGTTTGCGGTGGCTCTGGTTTTTAAATGTACTGAGAGAGGCCCAGCGGTCTGGGCCTGGGCGCAGACCAGGACAGCTGAGTCCCAGCTCTCGCCTGGTCCCAGATGCTGCGCCTCTGCTTTTTAAATGCAGAGGCCTGGGCCTATTGGGTAGTCGACTGGTCGCTTACATCCCTACTGCCAACCCAGAAGCAATGGAGAGGGGCACGGTCCTGCGTGGCTGGGCTGTGAGGCTGCCTTTGCTGCGTAGAGTTGACAGTTTGGTGGGAGGTTTCACCACACTGCGATCCGTAATTACAAATTCATCTTTCAATCCTGGAGGCTCCGGCACAATGGCGCAGTGTTGGCAGCCCCCGCTGCCCTGCTCTTGGAGCCCACGCTGTCGGGTCCCCTCTCTACACCGGCAGGGCTATTCCAGGACTCCGCTGGTGTGGCGTTTCTCTTGCTGATGCTGGGCATAGCCACCAGACATCTCGCTCTCAGACTCTGCAGAGGGAGCAAGACCCGTGCTTACACCTACTATGTCAGTGGGATCCCCACTGCATCCTGTGGCCCAGACCCCTGCTAAGTCCTCCCACCCCACTCCCAGGAACCTGGGCCTGAGACATGCTCGAGAATGGCTACAAAATGAGACAGACCCGACCCCCAGCCCAGGACAGGCCAGCAAGTCCTAGACTCCAAGGCCAGGAACGACCATTGGGATCATCCTGTCTAGCACAGGCCAGAGACCCGCCCACCATCATTCCTAGATCAGATCTTCTAGAAAACATCCAATGTTGCTTTAAACGTGCCAGCGCTGGAGACTCCTCCATGGCCCTTGGTAGGCTGTACAATGGCTCATTACCAGGCCTGCCGCTGGGCACAGGGGGCAATTGCACTGGGGCCTGGCGTTTCAAAGGGGTCTGGAGCTCCCTGTTGGCACTGCTGCTGCGTGAGAGCACAGCTCCGTGCAGCTCTGATGCTGGGGGAGGGCCCAGCGCCATGCTCCGGGCAACACTAAGGGCTGAATGCCCTTGGCCACGCCGCTTCTGCCTGAGGCTACAGGCCCCTGCACACCTTGCCCCAGGCCTGGGGTGGCTGTTGGCCCTGCTGCTAGTTACCGACATTGTTAACTGTACCCCTCCTTTCCAGTCTGAAGCGGTCTAGTTTCAGCTGCCCTCCCCTGGGCCCTGCTCAACGTGACTGGACTGACAAGCCCATTATGAAATATTTGCCCCCATGCAGACGCTTGCGGGCTGTGATCACCCCTTTTCATTCCCTTCGTCCAGCTAAGGCCGTGCTGCTGGAGTTGCTCACGCCAAGGCAGGTTTTCTACCCCTTCGCTCATTCCCGCAGCTCCTCCAATTCACCCCCATCCCTCTCCGCTCGTGGCACCAGGACAGGACACGGGATCCCAGCGGTCACCCCAGTGTCGCACACAGCAATTCCCCTTTGCGTGCAGCCAGGCCCGCATTCGCCCCAGCTTGGCACCCGGACTCTCCAGCCTAGCCCAGCCAGCTCTGCCAAAGCAGGGTATGAAACTGCGGCAGCCGCACCCCTACAGGCTGAAATGCAAACAGGCCAAAGGCCCTCAAAGGAGTTCAGACACGTCACTTGTCACCAGCAGCTGCTCGCCTCAATAGCCTGGGACCCACGCAACAGGCGGGAACCAGCCTGACAAAGGCCTGGGGTCTGGAAACACTTACGCACATGCCTAACTTCTTACTCATGGAAATAGCCCCTAGGAGTCACGGAGGCCGCTCACACCAGCCAAGCTCTGCGCATGCTTCTCCGTCAGCAGGATCAGGGCCCGGCGGGCTGCTCGAGGATCAGGGAAACTGACCCTGCAGTTTCTCTGCCAACAGGACTGGGATGCAGAGGGAACTGTGGGATTTCCCCCCCACCCCTGCGGTTCTGGGCCTCCGAGGTGTCATTTGGAACCACAGCAGATGACAAACGGGCAGAGAGCGGCGTGAGTGTTGGGCTGATGGTGTCCCTGAAACAAAGCTGCCCCCCCCGCTCATGGGTCTGGGGGTTCCCCTTTAACACACACGCCACATGCTAGCAGGGAAAGTGCAAGGCACAAAAACGTGAGTTTTATAACTGTCAGGCCGCCTCTCAGCATCAGGACTGATGCAACCTCTTTGGCATTGGCTGGGGAACAGGTTCCAGCTGGAGCATGGAGTCCAGTGATTGGGGCCCCAGGAGACAGCAACACCCCTTGGTGCCAGGGATTTCAATGCAGCAGGGGCAGCAGGAGATGGGGTAGCCCGGGGTGCAGGATCCAAACAGCGCTGACTCTGCCTGATGCTGCCTTTGTCCTCCTGCTAACGTGGCTCACAGAGGGAGAGCTGGGCAGGCACTCGCAGGAAATGCGGGCCTGGCAGTGGAGGCCAAATGGGGTCATTTCACACCGTCACTGCCATTCAGTGTTCCAGCCATGTGTGGAGTAAATGTTGTATGTGCACTGAGGCACGTGTGGATGTGCACCACCAGCAGAAGCAAAGAAAAACTAGCTGGGGGCGCTCTGCTACTCAGCTGGGTGGCATCTGACTCTCTCCTGAGAGGCTGCACAAGTAGGTAGCTTGCAGCAGGGGCGGGCAAGATCCCCACTGACCCTTTGGCCCGTCCCATGGCCACCTTGAGTCAGGCTCATTGCCTGCTGCAGCCTCAAAGTGGCTGGCTGCTCCCTCCAGGTGCCCCGCATCCCTTGCAGGGGGAGGGGGAAGATTTCAAGTACTGCCCCTGCCCCAGTCCAATCATCACAGCTCCCATTGGCTGGAAACTGACCAATGGGAGCTGCGATGATTGGGCAGGAGGTGGGGGCAGTATGCACAGTTTCTCTCCCCCTTCCCTTCCCCCCGCAGGCGCATGGAACAGAGAGGCACATCGAGGGAACAGCCAGTCATTCTGAGCAGCCTGGGGCTGTGGCAGGCAGAGAACCTGCTTCAGTGTCCCGCTGGGCTCCTGGCTGGGAGCTGCCTGTAAGTGCCTCCTGTCCAGAGTCTGCACCTGGCACCCCAATCCCCCCTGCTCCCCAATCCCTGCCCCAGGTCACCACCCAAACCCTCTGCATCCAGCCTTCCCCAGATCACAAGTCCCTCCCAGACCCTGAGCCGCCTCCGACACCCCTTCCCCAGGCCAGAATCCTCCTGCACCCATACCCTCTTCCAGACCCTGTACCCCCATCCCCTGCTCCCGGTCACAATCTCCTCCTTCACCAAAACCCCACTCTCTCCTGCACCCCAATCCCCTACCCTGAGCTCCCTTCTGCACCCAGCCTCCCTCCCAGACCCTGCACCCTCCATAGAAAAGCGCAGCCCGTGACCACTTACCAAAATCTTGGAGTGGCCCCCATCAAAAATGATTGCCCACCCTGGCTGACAGGGAACACTGTGCCACTGCACTTAAAGCAGGCTGGAATACAGTGACCCTACTACTGTGAAGGGGCTTTGCTGTGGGAGGGATGTCATTGTCCAAACCAGCAGTGCAGGCTAGCAAATGCTCAGCCCCATCCTGCCAGGGGGAGACTGATCTCACTGCCAGCCGAGGTTGCGCAGCACTTAGCAATTTACAGGACTGGCCATCTGCATCACATGGTACCTGCTTCCTCTCTAAGAGGGGTAAACGGGAAAGCTGCCTCAGTCTGAAGGGATGATGCCTCCTCCGGTCAGCTATGCATGACTTCTTTATCTCTAGGCCTGGCTACTGCAATGGGCTCTGCCGGGCTCTACCCCCCACAGCCCCTCAGAGAGTTGGCTTGGGGCACAATGCAGCCTTGCTCCCTTCGAATGTGGCAGGTGGCCTGATTGGCCACCCTCTTTTGGCCTGACTGCCAGGGAGACACCTAAACGAAAGTCTAAGGGCCGGCCACCAGTCACCCGTGGCCCCTAAAAGACGGACTCCCCATCTCCTGTGCCATCCAGCCGATGCCCATCCAGGGTTTAGGGTCTAAGCAGCCGGGGTCAAGGTGCTGGGTTTCAGCTCAGAGGCAGGGACTTCTCAGTAGTGAGCCCAGGAATTTCCTCCCCTTGGGATCTGTCTCAGCTTGAACTTTGGCCACTTTTTGACAGTTTCCTCTCCTTACCCAGGCTTTCAAATTCCCAGCCACGTCACTCCCTTCTCTGCGAGCCAGATTCACTCCAAGGGGTGGCCGGAGATCCCAGCATGTACAATCCCAGAGTCCAAATAGACCTAAATTCATCTCTCTGTTAGACAGACCCAGCTGCCTAGAACACAAGGATCTGCAGGAGTTTCAGGGTCAGGGGGCGTTTCGTTTAAGACAGTAGAGACAGATCAGGGGCTGAGGACACGCTCCCTGGGACACCTGAATGTTGCTTTGCTGAGCCTGGTGAGGTCTGCCCAGGAGCAGCGTGAGTGGGGCCTAGCTGTGCTAGGGACAATGGGTGACAGACAATGGGTAACCATGTGGAAGTGGGGGACACTGAGTGTTACAATGAGCGGGGGACAGAACCACCCCCCGCTCAGTGAAGTGACACTGCTCAAGGACAGTGATGCCTTGTGCTGAGGGACTTACCACCCTTAGGGGGCACCAAGCCCATAGTCCTGCCTGCTAATATGAACCCCTTGCTAGCTCAGGCTCCAGGTGGGACACAGCGGCCTGGGTCAGGCTAGCACATGTCTTAGCAGCCAGGGCACAGCCGGCAACACAAGAACAAGATTCTTCTTCCTCTTTGGGGGCTTCTCTTCCTAAGCCTCCGAGCTTGGCCCTCGGCTTCCAAAGAAATTGCAGCTTGTCCCAGAAAATGCAGGGCTCAGGTTGGCAGTGTCATAAGCGCCTCACGCAACCCTTTTGTTTTCACCCTATTGATTCAGTTTTACATCAGCTACTGGGGACTTTTTTTCCAGCCATCTGGCCCGGGATTGATCTGCAATATTTTGTGATGCATCCCAGGGGTCAGCTCTCCCTGGCAGGGACAGATGAGCAGCCAAGAGTGCGAGTCCCAAGACAAGCAGAGCAATTGGCCCAGCTCTCCAGTTCCGTGGCAGGATTTCTCCGGCACATCACTGCTCTGCTCACCCTGGGACCCTCACCGGGGCACTCCCAGCTCCTCTTGAACCCTGTTATCCCTTGAACAGCTTTTCCCTTCCTTCTCCTGAGATCTTGCTGCTCTCTAGTGGCCTTTGGAGATGATGACAGCTAGAAGAAAACACCCGCCTCCCCAGTTCTGCAGCTCTCAGTTACGACATGCATCTCACGGTCCATGACATTGACACCATATTTCTACACCAGATGCTGCCATCTAAACATGGACCCAGAAAGCATTCAAAGGGCTCACGCAGACATGGAAGCAGCATCTCAGTGCAGCACCACAGACCCGCATGGACCATCAAATAAGCACCCACATTTATTTAGCACACCCCTCAGACAGACAATCAGCTCAGCGTAAAATGTCACAACCACAAAGATGCCTCATGTAGGTGAGCAATGCCTCTGTCCATTTTGGTATCCTCGCAACCCACCCCCATGCAGCACCTGGACTGCTGGGCACCGCCATGCCGGCCTCTGCTCTCAAGCCAAACACACCAGATGTAGCACCAGGCCCTGTGTTTGCAGCCAAGACCATTTAACAAGATCCACAACCCACATGAGCAATTCAGAGCTTGGACCTGTGCAGGTCAACATAGCTCGTACTAGTAACAGCAGCATCTATACAACAGAAAGCACTAAAGGTGACAAGGGGCTGACCTGTTGGTCTCCTGGCCCCAGGGGAAGGCAGCCCTGAGCTCTTAGTGGTCTGTCAGAGAGGGGAGCAACCACTCCGGCTCAGACTCCTCTCTTCCACCTGTGCCCCGGAGGTGAATTGGCCCAGTGACTGCTGGGAGTGCCAGATCTCTCTCACCCCATGGAAAGAAAGGGCACTGACATCTGCCGGGCTGCAGCCAGCGGGAGGAGTAGATGGAGTCAGACTCAGTTACACAATCACAGACCCTCCTTTGGCAGGGGAAGAGGCTTTTAAAATGGCCCCAAAATGAGCACAAGACGAGGGTCTCCCTCTAGGTCAATGATCTGGCAGGTCTCCAGCTCCTCCAAACCTTCTCTGGGCTCCACTTCCTACTGAGGGCCCCAAACAAGGCTTCATGTGGCCTTGCAGGCCAAAGTCAGATGGCAGGGTGTGACGGACGGGGCTGGGGCTGGGCACAGCTGAGGGCGTCCGCTCAGGGCAAATTGCTCAAATTCGGGGCTCTCTCTAGCCCCCAGACTGGAGACCCTCCCAAACAGGCCACAAACCAGTCCCACAGAGCGCTTCAGCTGCCTGCCTGAAGCCTCACGAGCAAAACCCCTCCGACACCCCAGCAATATCCGTGCCTCAGATGGCCCCGGGCCTCATATACAGGTGAGGGGTTTTAGAACCCAATCTCACCTTCCCCGAACAAGTTCTGTCCAGTTCCAAGAAACCAGCCACGGATCCCAGGTCAATTTACCCTGTGGATCTTACCCACAAATCCCGCTGAGCCAATCCTTTAGAATCTAACCTCTAAAGGTTTATTACTACAAGAAAGAAAAGCATGAGAGTGAGGTTGTTAAAGTATCACACATTACATGCATCGAATCTCCCAGTTCTCGATGCAGGCTCGCAGCAGAGATGTTATAGCTGCTGGCTTAAAAGTCCTTAGTACACATCCTATGTCAGGATGGGTCCACAGTTCTTCCCGGCTCGTGATTCCCTGCGAGGCCACATCTGGGGTCAGGAGCAGATCTGGAGACCAAGATGGAGTTGGCCACATGGCATTATACCCCCTCCTGGCTTCTTCCAAGCTGGAGGGAGTCACAGGGCCAGTGGCCAGGTGTGTCTTTGGCCTCCAGAGGTTCATTGTTCCCTGGAGCTTTGCTCATTAGCATGTCCATGGGCATACATTCCTGGCCCATTGCTCTGCCTCAGACAGAGAATCTTTCAGCACCAACAGAGTACATATTTATAACTCCACACACAGACATTATACAGATAGATGAAAAGCATATACAGAATCCATAGAAGGCAAGCTTTGGTTTGACACCTCACATGGCCCCCTTTGTACCAGTTTTGGGGCAAACACCCCCCCCATGGGTGTAGCAGTAATCTGTCTGCTTCCCTAAAATCCAGTAATGTGACACAGGGGTATCCAAATCATGCAGCAGAGCCACAGTATTCTGCTGTTCCACCCCGGCCCCAGCGCTCCCAGGTCACTGTTACCCACTCCAGCCCAGCACACGGTTGTTGGTGTTGTTGACACTACCCTCATTTTATGTCTGGCTGTCCCAGCTAGGTACATGTTTGCTGTGCTGCTCCTAGAGAGCCCGTCCATCTGCACAGCCTGTCCTTTGGCAAAGGAGTGCTATGCGGTCAGCTGGCCACGCACGGAGTGCTTAACTCTTCACCCTCTGTCTCCAGACCAATCTGTGCACCACTTTGGGATGGGAGGGGGATTTCACTGTCCTCCCCAGCCCAGTCTTTGCACTTGGGGTGGGGGAAGAAGGGGGCAAAATAGTTAGATTTAACTCCCCCCCCCCCACAGCTAGCTCTGATCTTGTTGGTGTGGGGGGTTGTCTTGTCAACCCTTTGCTCTCCATATTGGTCCCTGCAGGAGTGTGAGAGTAGAGCCACTCACTGACCTGGATTGCAGCCTCCAGCCTCAGTCCTGGTTTCTTGTCTTCCCCCTCACTCATTGCACCAAGCCAGAGTCTGGGACCAAGCAGGCTAAATCTAGAGTCACCCCGGGCTTCCTAACCTGCACAGCAACCGGTAATGCAACACGGAGGGCAGGACTTGGAGTGGCCAGTGAGGGGTTTGGGGTCTCAAGCAGGGAAATGGGGAGAAAGATGGTCCTGGGAAGCTGGTGGATCTCAGATGTGGGAGGGTCACTGGCCCATAGGAGCGGGGTGCTGGGTGAATGGAGGATGCCACAGGCCGGAGAACAGGGAACCCAGGGGATGGAGGGTGTCCCAAGCTCAGAGGGTGGGGCTTCCGGAGGGGCGCTCAGAGGAGGCTCCCGGGGGGGGGGGGCTCCTGTGGGGGTGGGGCACAGAGGATGGGGCTCTCTGGAGGGGGCTCCGGAGAGGGGCGCCTGGGGGGACTCGTGGGGGGCTCCCTGTGGGAGGGGCTCAGAGAATGGGGCTCGTGGGGGCCTCAGAGGATGGGGCTCCCTGTGGAGGGCTCCTGGGGGGGCTCCAGAGAGGGGCGCCTGGGGGGACTCGTGGGGGGCTCCCTGTGGGAGGGGCTCAGAGAACGGGGCTCGTGGGGGGCTCAGAGGATGGGGCTCCCTGTGGAGGCCTCCTGGGGGGGCTCCGGAGAGGGGCGCCTGGGGGACTCGTGGGGGGCTCCCTGAGGGAGGGGCTCAGAGAAGGGGGCTCGTGGAGGGCTCCTGGGGGGGCTCCGGAGAGGGGCGCCTGGGGGACTCGTGGGGGGCTCCCTGAGGGAGGGGCTCAGAGAAGGGGGCTCCCTGTGGGGGACTCGTGGGGGGCTCCCTGAGGGAGAGGCTCAGAGAAGGGGGCTCGTGGAGGGCTCCGGAGAGGGGCTCAGGCCGCTGCTCGATCCGCGCCTCACTCTCCCTGGAGCGGAGCGGAAGCTGCACGCTGCAGGCCCTGGCCGTGGTTGCCGTGGAAGCCGGGACGCCGCGGGCCCAGGGTTGCCATGGAAATAGAACGCGGGCCCGGGGTTGCCATGGAAATAGAACGCGGGCCCGGGGTTGCCATGGGGAGCGAAGGACGCGCGCGGCCAGGCTGTCTCGCGGAGACTCGGGAGGCGCGGCGGCGGGGGAGCAGAGGGATCCCCCGCCGGGTCCCCCAGCAGGGCGCTGCCATGCCCCAGGCTGCCGGGTGAGCCATTAGCTCATTGACCTTCATTACTGCCAGCGGGTAATTAGCACCAGGTGCACTGAGTGCTCGTGGGCGCCCGTTTCTAGCTACCCCGCTTCTTTCAGTCTTTAACCTCCAGCGAGAGGAGGGGATCCCACAGCGGCCCGCTGCCCGAGAGCCTGCCTGAGCCACCCTGGGCAGCACAGGGCCAGGGGAGGCAGCCAGCACTAGACAGTAACACTCAGGCAGCCCTGGGGCTGTCTGCTGCCACCCTTGTGTTCCAAGCCATGGTTATCACCCACATGGTCGGCAACAGGGTGCATCTGCCAGCCAGCCAGCCAGCCTCCTGCCCTAGGGCTGAGACTTATCAGCACCCTGATGCCCTGGATCCAAAACTGCGTGCCTTATGTATGGGGGAGGAGATCCCAGTCTGCCAGGGCCGCCCTTCCAGCCCTGATGGATGCCACACAGTATAAGCCACCTTGCATGGTTATGGCTACTCTGCAATTAACACTTGTGGCTGACCAGTCCCAGCTGACTGGAGCTTGCTAGGCTCCAGCTGCCAAGCTTAGCTGCAGTGTAGACATTCAGGCTTGGATTGGAGTCCAAGTTCTCCAACCTTGGACTGCAACAGAAAATGAAACCTCTACACTGCAATTAAGCAGCCCCTATGCTCGGCCATGCTGGCTCCCAGCCAGCCTTGGGTGTCCAACTATAGTGAAGACATACCCTAACTATAGACCAGAGATACCCCTTTACCACAGGCACTTTGGGCCCTGCCTGGTAGCCTGGCCTCTCAGCAGCACACAAGTGCTAGCTGTCATGTCTGGCTCACCTTCAGTCAGCACATTTCCAGCTCTTCTGCCCACTCAGCCTTTTCTGTCCCTGCATCTCTGTCTGCAAGTCTCTTCATTCAGTCTGGGTGCATAAGGAATATGAGCTAATCAGGGGATCGGGCGTCTCTGCTGCGGAGGTGTGACAGACCAGGCCGGGTCTGGGCACAGCTGAGGGCATCCGCTTAGGGCGAATTGCTCAAACTTGAGGCTCCTTACAGCCCCAGACTGGAGACCTTCCCAAACAGGCCACAAACCAGTCACACCAAGTGCGTCAGCTTCCAGTCTGGCCAGCCAGAAGCCTCATGAGCAAAACCCCCTGACACATTAGCTCTTCCTGTGCCCCAATCAGCCCCAGGCCTAACACACAGGTGAGGGGATATAGAACCCAATCTCACCTTCCCTGAATGGGTTCTTCCGGTCCCAAAAAACCAGCCACAGATCCCGATCAATTTACACTTTGGATCTTACCCACAAGATCACTCTGAGCCAATCCTTTAGAATCTAAAATCTAAGGCTGTGTCTACATTGGTGCGATCTTGCGCAAAAGCGGCTGCTTTTGCGCCAAAACTTGCTGCCTGTCTACACTGGCCCCGAGTTCTTGCGCAAGAACACTGATGTTCTAATGTATGAAATCAGGGCTTCTTGCGCAAGAACTCTGACGCTCCAGCTCAGGAATAAGCCCTTTTGCGCAACTGTTCTTGCGCAAGAGGCCAGTGTAGACAGGCAACAGAATTTCTTGCACAAGAAAGCCCTATGGTTAAAATGGCCATCAGAGCTTTCTTGTGCAAGAGAGCGTCTACACTAGCAAGGATGCTCTTGTGCAAAAGCACATCTCTTGCGCAAAGGCACATGCCAGTGTAGACGCTCTCTTCTGGAAGAGTTTTTGCACAAGAACTCTTCCACAAAAGAGTTCTTGTGCAAGATCATGCCAGTGTAGATGTAGCCTAAAGGTTTATTACTAAGAGAAAGAAAAGCATGAGAGTAAGGTTGTTAAAGGATAATACATTACATGCATCGAATCTCCCAGTTCTTGATACAGGCTCTTAGCAGAGATGTTACAAACTGCTATCTTAAAAGTCTCTGGTGTACATCCTATGTCAGGATGGGACCACGGTTCTTCCTGGCTTGTTGTTCCCTGCAAGGCTGCATCTGGGATCAGGAGCTGAACTCAAGACAAGATGGAGGGTGCCACATGGCACTTGAGGTATGTCTAGACTACAGGCTTTTGTCGACAGAGGCTTTGTTGACAGATACTGTCGACAAAGCCTCTGTCGACAAACAGCATCTAGACTACATCCAGTTCTGTCAACAAAGCAAGTGGCTTTGTCGACATGAGAGTGTAGACGCAAAGGACAGTGTAGATGCAATAACACCTTCTGTCGACAGAACTCTGTTGACAAAAGGCGTTATTCCTCGTAGAATCAGGTTTACCGCCGTCGACAAAACTGCCGATTCTGTCGATGTTATGTCGACAGAACTCAGCGGTAGTGTAGACGCAGGTGTAGTTTTGCTGACAAAGTCCACTTTTGCCGACAAAACCCTGCAGTCTAGACACACCCTTATATACCTCCTCTGGTATCTTCCTGGCCAGAGAAGGTCACATGGTCCAACAACCTATCCATGCTGGTTTGCAGGTATCAGTCACATTCCTGAGGTGTGTATTGGCACCTAGAGATTCATTGTCTCCTTGCTAATTAGCACAGCCACTGGCTGAGCATTCCTTGCTGGCGTGTCCTTGGCAGATAAACAGCTCCACTGGGTGGGGCGTGGTCAGAGCTAAAAGAGAAGGTGTGTTCCCATACACATCTGATCAGGGTGGGTGGAGGGATGCAGTTTTGGCTCCTGCAGAGCTGCTGGAGATGGCTGAGAGAATTTTCCAGCATCCATACAGAGTCCATGTTTATAACTCCACATACAGATATTATACAAGTACATGAATAGAAAATACAGAATCAGTAGAACAGAAGCTTTCATGTGACACCTCCCATGGCCCCCTTTGTATACACTTTGGGGCAAATACCCCCCCATGGGGGCAGCAGTGATCTGGCTGCTCCCCTTAAAATCAAGTCATGTGACAGGAGGGTTGCACTCTTCCTCCCCAACAGATATTCCAGGGCTGGCTCTGTTGTTCTTAACCCCTCCTTGCACATGAGCAAGCCCCACTGGAGTTTCCAAAGAGAAGAAATGTCTTTCCCATGCACAAGTCTCACCTCTTCCTCTCCATTTTGTCCTATACAATCTGTAAATAGGTGTAAAACTCTTGTAGAGAATATACACAGTAATGCCTGTTCCTAGCAATTGTCTTTAAGGGTACTGTGACGACGCGTTGGGGTTTTCCCGTCTCCTGCACCCCCGTAGTGGCACGAACAGACTCCACGAGCCAGTACAATAGAGGGAGTTTATTGCTTCTCCAGGATACAGCACAGCACAGATGTAATCTGGTTACGGGGCCAGGCCTAGGAAGCCTCAGCTCCTCTTGGGATGGGGGAGACTGGGCCCCTAAATCCCAGCTCCCCTTTGCTCAGGCTGCTTCCTCCATGATTCCAGACAGAAACCAACTCCTCCTTCCAGCCCTGTCCCCAGCCAGGGCTCCACTCCCCTCCCCTCCTTCCCATTGTTCCTCTTCCTGGGGGATAACTCGTTGGACAGGTTCAGAGCCCCCTTTGAATAATGACTCATCCCCTGCCCTGCTGGGCCATGCTACAGACAGCAGCCAGTGGACGTCACTCACAGCCCACTGCCCAGCATAGCAACCAGCAAGGTACCCACACTACGTCACAGGTACCACACGTTGTCTCCACATGGATTAGATGGGACTCACTGTGAAGCTAGCACAAAACTCAGGAGAGCAAAACCAGCCATCTCCAGCAGCTCTGCAGGAGCCAAAACTGCATCCCTCCACCCACCCTGATCAAATGTGCATGGGAACACACCTTCTCTTTTAGCTCTGACCACGCCCCACCCAGTGGAGCTGTTTATCTGCCAAGGACATGCCAGTCTTGTCCAAGGGAATTCAGAGGTGCAGATTTCGGATGCACTTTTAGGAGATGGACTCAGGGCCCAACCACAGGACAGTTCCCACCATTAGGTGCCGAGATGCGATAAGGCTTGTAATGAAAATAAAGGGGATTCCTTACTGAGACAAACCCAGCAGCATGTTTCAGGACCTACAGCATCCAGTCCAAAGAGGGTCCCCCCCCCGGATCCCGGCCTGAGATGGGAACTCACAAGGAAGAGATCACTGAGCTACAAGGCAGGGCATTATTCACACTTAGAAAAAGAAGTTTAAAAAATTGTTTAAACGGCAGCCTAGAAAGCCTGGCGATGGGCTGTTCCACTCCAGCCCCAACAGCCTGGCGACGGGCTGTTCCACTCCAGCCCCAACAGCCTGGCGACGGGCTGTTCCACTCCAGACCCAACAGCCTGGCGACGGGCTGTTCTATTCCAGCCTAGAAAGCCTGGCGACGGGCTGTTCCACTCCAGCCCCAAGGCGACGGGCTGTTCCACTCCAGCCCCAACAGCCTGGCGACGGGCTGTTCCACTCCAGCCCCACCCTTCTGCTACTGCCAAAGCTCCCCACTCCCAGGAGGGATGTGAAGTCAACGACATGATTAGCCGATAAGCCGCAGCCTATCAGTTAATCTTGCTGACTACACACACTCCCCACCCCGCCTCTGCACACAGGCAGCAGCACGGGGCGACAGGCAGCTGGTTTGCACAGGGAGCTGGTTTTCAAACTGGCTCCCACTTGCTGCCTCCGATAGATGGGCAGCAGTGCAGGGTGGCAGGGGGCTCCCCAGGAGTGGGGCTAGGAGTGCACTGGCTGCCGGCCCCACCCCCCCCAGGAACTATCGAATAGTCGTGTAACCGCTAACACTTCACGCAGTTACATGACTATTCAATTGCACGCTATCTAACATCCCTAGTTCCCAGCACAGAACCAGAGGAGCCACATGCTGCAAGTACTTTGGGTTCAAAGGGATGGTAGACAAATGGTCAGAGCAGGACTCACAATGATATTTGGCCAGAGCCGTCACTCCAGGCTGAACTCCGTCTGAGCCACTGGGCAGTGTGTGTTGCGCACATTCCCCTGCTGTGCTGGAGTCACAAAGGGTGGAAATATCCACAAAAGATGTAGGTGCCAATTGTAGGACCCGTGCGAATGAGGCTAATTAAGTGAGCTGGATGTGTCCCATTCATAGCTTTGGATGTGAAAATGCGGATGTTAAAGGTATGGCACACCTGCCCTGCAACGGGGGACATGGCTGCAGCTTTTGGAGAGAGCCCAGCAGCAGTGATTTTTGCAGCAGCATGGGGTAGCTCCAGTCCCCAGGACTTTGGGAAGAGCTGTGAGTGACTTTTAACCTGTGCTAATCTAACCTGGGATGGCTTTGCTCTGCCTACACACCCTCCAATCACGCCCCCTCCTGACTGGGGTGGGGCCTGAGCACTGGGGGCTTGCTGGCTCGCTCAAGCTGCAGGGCTCTTACTCTCCATTCAGCCCCTAAGACGCTGGCCTGCCCAGTTCATGCTCCTCTATAGCAGAGCTGCACTAGGCACCCGCTGCCATTTCTTTGTGCCCCTCCTTCCCTTTCCTTGCTCTTTTCCTTTATCCAGTTCTGTTGCTCTCTTGGAGGCCCAGCCAGTTTCCACTGGAGTCAACGAACATTTTGCCATTGAAATCAATGGGAGCAAGAGGCCTTAAAAGCTCATTGGGAGTCAGAGACGCTGCTGAACCGAGCACTCCGCAAAGCGTCCCAAGCCTTTCCCCAGACCCAGCAGTTGCCTATTGGCAGTGCCCTGGCTTGGGGGGGCGGGTCCCTGCCATCCCTTGGTGAGGGAAGGGATGGGGAACTGAGAGGTGAGCGGACTCTGCTGCTCTGGAGGAGCTGGCGGGCCGGGAGGGACGCTGGGGGCTATTCCAGAGCAGGCAGTGGACAAAGGTGCTTCCATTTCCTGGGGTAGGAACTGAAGCCGTAGCTGAAGGCTGCCCGGGAGGAAGGAGTACAGTGCCACCGCACACCTGCTCTGGCCTGTGCGCCAGCCAGAGAGGGGCACTAGGACATGACAGGAGGCCTTTGTTGACCTGCCCCTGGTGGTTAACGTTCCCACTGACTCTGCTGCCAGAGAGTGGGCTGGGAAGAAGGGGCAGAGCCCTGGAACCACAGCGGATACTGAAGTCAGCCACACAGCGCCTTGCAGAGAGTGGCTGGGCCCCACGAAAGCCCAGGATTTGCGGCAGCGGTTTCAGGGCCCCGTAGACCAGGTCGGCCGTTGCTCTGCTCCTCCTCCAGTCTTTCCCACCGCAGCTGAGTGAGCACAAAATGCTCTGGTGGGCCAGGACTCCATTCCCCGTCCACATTACACGGGGGACTCATGGCACAAGGGACTTGGGCCTTCGCAGTTCACTTCGGGTCTCTGCACTGGTGACCCTTGGGAGCAGGCCTAGTGCAGGGCTTGTCCAACTCCCACAGACCAATGGGCAGTGATCCAGAGGGGTCGATTTACCACGTCTAGCGCGGAGCCGGTGAATCGGCTGCTGCGCACTCTCCTGCGGCTCCAGCACTCATTCCACCAGGACGAGGTGCATACGTAGCGTCCATGGGACCGCGCCTTGGTTGGCTTATCACAGCGCAGATCTGTAGCTGAAGTTGTGTAACTCTTAGATCAACCGCCCACGGTGGTGTGGACTAGGCCAGAGCTACGCCTGTTTAATTAGAAGTGTTGCTCTATAACAAGAGCGGTAATCAAAACCAAACTGCAAGGAAAACCTGCTGAGCTGGAATTCATATGCAGGTTTGACACCCCGAAAGAAAGGAGGTTTAAATAGACACGGAGCGGTTCTCCCATTACAGTAGGTAATTTCCCATTCACACGCTCTCCCCTTCTCCTCACTGCGGGAGATGAGCCACATCCCCTCTGATTTCACTAGCACTGAGGTCACACTCCCCTCTCTGTCCTGCCTTTTTCTCTTCAGCACCTGAGGAAGTGAGCTGTGGCTCGCAAAAGTGTAGGCCCTAATACATTGGTGAAGTGCCACCCGCCTCCATGTTGTAAAGGCGAGTGGATGCTCTTCCCTGGGTTTGAACGAGGCTTAGTTCAGTTTAACTGGCACAAGTAACACGGTGTGACACCGCCACGGCACCTCCTGCTGGTCCCTTGGGAATTAGCTCAATTCAGCCCTGGAGCGGCCCCTTCCAGCCAGTGCCTCACCTACTGTTACCTGTTTGTGTTAATGGTTCTGCCACCCTCCACTGGGACCCACAGAGCCCTCCCCTCTGGTACTGCCCTGCCACAGGGCCGGCACGCTCAGGGGTCCACCCTCCCAGGGAACCCCCAATTCCCCTCCACCCACCTTGCCTCAGTGACCCACGGCCAGTCGTCATCTAGCCCCTGCCTCAGGGGCAAACTGCAACCTAACATGGCCACTAAGCATTTGCAAGGGGTGCGGACCTGGAGTGCCCCGGCTCACCCTGCCTTTCCCCAGCACTGCTCTGTCCATGACACCCTGGCTAGCAGGCAGCAAGGTCCTTCCCGGGCAAGGGAGAGAATGGGCTCAGCCTGGCCAGCCATCTTTTTTATACAGCCCCCCCTGGTTTCTGATTGGCTGCCGCAAGGCCTCTCTTGATTGGCCCGTAGCTACAGCCCTCTCCCAGGGCTGTTTTAACCCTTTTGATGCCTGGAGCCGGGTAACCACCCTGCTACAAGTAAGTTGAAGCTAAATTGGAAAACATTTCTCTTACTCTGAAAGAAGAGGGTCCACACCAGGGTCTGCATCCAAATCAGTAGAAGTTTGTTATGTGTAGACAAGGCCTGAGCCTTCCTTTCATCTGCTTGTGTGACTGCCGAGAGCAGTGTGGATTAGCAATAGGCAGGGTGGTCAGTCCCATTATCTAGCTTGTGATGCTGGCTGGGACGGCGCAAGCTTACAAATCTGCTAGCCCTTTATCCTCACTTGGTCCAAACTGCTGCTAAAGGACCCGTCCCACTCCCAAAGGTGAATGCCTGGGCAAGAGTCAGCTGGCACTCCTGCCCTCATGCTGTTACACAGCGTAGCGCTCATTTCCCTTCCCTTCTAGCCCCATCCCATGGCTCTGTCCCGGAAGAGAGGAGCGATTGGGGCCCCTGGCTGTACCAGAAACATGGGTTTTCATCTGGAAATCGACGCCAAGGAATGGATCCGCACGAGTGCTCAGAGCCAAGAGTTCCCGTTCAGACTCCTAGATCCGATTTTCAGAAGGGCTCATCTCCCACATACAGCGGCCACCGGGAGAGACTAAAGAGAACAGCGGGGTGCTGAGAAGCACAGTCCGCAAGGCCACTACGTTTAGGTGGCTAAAGGAAGCAGAGTTCTTCTGGCTAACGTGCATGTGTGGGGATCTGAACTATAAAGACTGTTTCTGTCCCGGGTCAGTTTATTCATGATAATTAAAACATGAGGCTGGGACTTTCCAAGGAGCCCAGGGGATTTAGGCACCCAGAGCCCATTGAGCTTTTCAGTAGGTGTCAGGCGCTCAATTCCTCTGCAAGTTGTTTGGGGCAGAGAGCAGCTGCCTGTTCTGTTGGTGCAGCACCTAACGCGCTGACGGGGGCTCCCAGGCACCGCGGGAAGAATACAAATAATGCATACTTCTGTGCTGACGGCATGAGCTCAATTTGTTTTCATGTGAAAGCTGGACATATGTTTTTAAATCGTTCAGCCTGGTTCTCATTTCCACTAGGCCTCTCTCTGGCAGTGAACTAGAACCTTAGCGTGAGTGCAGCATTACACCCTGCGAATATGCACTCGCCCTCCCCACCCCGGCTTTCCTTTTCCTTGTAATTTACACCCTCCTTTCACTGCCAGATTGATGAACGGAAAGGGCCTTAGTGCAAATGAAAACCAGGCCCTTCCATTTGCATTGCCTCTTCTATGATCAGTACCCTTTTAGGACACACAGAACATGTTGGAAAGCCCCGCCCTTCATTTTTCCTGACGGAGCACTCGTGGCTTAGTCACGGCCTTGCTTCCAGCCTCTGCCTGTGTTGACCAAGATGCAAGAGCTAGAGGCTGGCAGAGAGAGAGGCAGATACACTATCACAGGGTGACTGGGTGCTTTTCATCAGTGGCTCTCAAAGCCCTTTACATTTGCATGTCAGCGCAAGGCTGGGCCCCAGCAGGAATTGTACTCTGGCGAGCAGTCAGTGCGTTTTCAGTCTGGCATGGGGCATGGATGAGTTGTGCAAGAGAGATGAATGACATGGAAAGAATGTCCCAGCGCTGGCTGGCAGAGAAGAGACGAAATTCTCCGTGCTCTGAAGGGACCTGACTTTTCGCCATTCCGGGTTTTTGGATGGCACCTGGTGCTAATTTCTGACATGCTTGGTGTTTTAACCATCTCAGTGTTCTGCAGTGGGCTGGCCAGAGTCCTGCCAAACATCCCCTCAAAGGCATTTCTTGCCTTGCTGGGATCCCAGTGGTGGGCTTGGCTGGCAGAGAGCCCGCCAGCTGAAGCATTAGGAAAGCAGCAAGCACCGATGGCAGTTTGCCCGTGGCAAATGGAAGAGCGAAGCCTGGCATGTCACACTGGGGAGGCCTGTTCCAAGGCTGCTCCCTAATACAATCCCAAGAGCTTGGATTCTGACTGTACTTCCTGCTGTGCTAATGTCAGCCCCCCAGCTGGCAGAGAGAGCAGAGCCCAACACGGTGCTCACCAGGGAGGTGATCCAGCATCCACTGACGTCCGCAGACAGCCTGCAGCCAGAGGAAACAGGAGCACTTCCCCCCGGCCCCATGAGGCCCACCGCCTGTTGCTGGGCCCGTAGCGGGAACTGTTGTGTGAAGCTGCAGAAAGAATCGCATGCTGTAGTCCCAGAGGAGGGGAGTCATGGCTAGGTGAAAACCCCGTCCCAAAGTTTAGTTTTTCTTTTGTGAAGAAGGCAAAGGCAGGCCAGGACCAATCATCCCTCTAATTTTTCCATGTGTGTGGAATAAATTTTGTTCTGCGCACTGAGGCATGTGCAGATGTGCACCACCAGTACAGACACGAGCTGCAGTTGTGGGAGGCTGTGGGCAGTCTGCTAGTCAGCTGGGTGGCATTTGACTCTCTCCTGGGTGGCTGCCCAAGCACTCGGCTTGCAGGGACACTTGTGTCTCCTCCAGCTGCTCAGAAGAACAGGAAGAGCCAGCCCTCAGGGAGCAGGGGTATTTCTGTATGTTAACTAGCTGGCTCCCAAGAAGGGCTCTTGCTATTGCACTCACAAAAGTCTTCTGCACGTGGCATTTATTGAGGAGCCTGAAGAGGGGAAACAGAGGCAGTGCACCGCAGAGCCCCTCCAGGTCACCAAGGGCACGCAGGAGGCAGCTGACCCTGTTTCACTCCCTCAGACACAGGGATCTCTGTCCAGGCAGGATTTAAGGCCCAGGTCTGGGTGGCCCTGTAATTAGAAGACAGGGTCGGAATTCTGCTTGCATTAAAACACAGCTGTGTGTTGAGCCCTCGCGGAGGCAAAGAAAACTCGGACATATATTTGGTGCGTAGCTGATGCCTGCAGACAGCCTGGATCCAGGGGTCCCAGCCAGGGGTGTGACCTGGCCCAATCATCCGAACTCTGCCACCGGCGGCTGCCATCCCAGAGCAGGGCAGAGCCATAACGGGCGGGGGGACAGGCAATGGGCCGTGGGTAGGACTCACATTTGCCATGCTCTGACACCCTGGCTAACTAAGTGGTGCAGGAGGAAATGGGTGGCCACAGAGTCCGAGATCAGTGGGCCATGAGGAGGCACAGGACTTAGTCCCATGTCCCATGCAGCCCCTGTGCTGTGTACTGGACCCTCCTCTCCAGGGCACAGGGCTGCTCCGTGACTCGGCTCACAGGGAACCCTAAACACTGTTCTCGGGTGTTCCCTGTGAGCAGCGCTAAGGACACACTCTCGTGGACACCGAATCAGCTGCCCCGCTGATGGACGTCAGCCTCTCTCCACTGAGGCCAGGTCCCCAGCCCGGCGCCAATCAGCATTTCCACTGAAATCAATGGAGAGATGTCTCTCCACCCGCTGAGGCTCTGGCCTGCCCTTGCCCGGGGTGCTGAGAAGGAGAGCCCCATGCGAGGCCAGACTTAGCAGCCCGGCTGGGGCGCACACAGGTCACACCTGACTGCCTGGGCACCCCCTCGGCAAGGAACAGCGCGCGGGCATCCACCTGACAGCCGGGGCGCTCCCTCGGCAAGGAACAGCGTGCGGGGACACACCTGACTGCCGGGGCGCTCCCTCGGCAAGGAACAGCGCGCGGGGACCCACCTGACTGCCGGGGCGCTCCCTCAGCAAGGAACAGCGCGCGGGGACCCATCTGACAGCCGGGGCGTTCCCTCGGCAAGGAACAGCACGCAGAGACACACCTGACAGCCGGGGCGCTCCCTCGGCAAGGAACAGCGTGCAGGAACACACCTGACTGCCGGGGCGCTCCCTCGGCAAGGAACAGCGCGCGGGCACCCACCTGACAGCCGGGGCGCTCCCTCGGCAAGGAACAGTGCGCAGGAACACACCTGACAGCCGGGGCGCTCCCTCAGCAAGGAACAGCGCGCGGGGACACACCTGACTGCCGGGGCGCTCCCTCGGCAAGGAACAGCACGCGGGCACCCACCTGACAGCCGGGGCGCTCCCTCAGCAAGGAACAGCGCGCGGGCACCCACCTGACAGCCGGGGCACTCCCTCGGCAAGGAACAGCGCGCGGGCACCCACCTGACAGCCGGGGCGCTCCCTCAGCAAGGAACAGCGCGCGGGCACCCACCTGACAGCCGGGGCGCTCCCTCAGCAAGGAACAGTGCGCAGGGACACACCTGACTGCCGGGGCGCTCCCTCGGCAAGGAACAGCACGCGGGCACCCACCTGACAGCCGGGGCGCTCCCTTGGTGTGACGTAATGTGGGTACCTTGCTGGTTGCTATGCTGGGCGGTGGGCTGTGAGTGACCCCGCTGGCAGCTGTTTGTACAAAGCACGGCCCAGCAGGACAGGGGATGAGTCATTATGCAAGGGTCTCTCAACTGGTCCGACCAGTTACTTCCCAGGGAGAGAAACAAAGGAAGGGGGCGAGGCCAGGCCTGGCAAGGGGGGCAGGGTTGGAAGAGGGGGGCAGTTTCTGTCTGGAATCATGGAGGAAGCAGCCTGAGCAAAGGGGGGCTGGGATTTAGGGGCCCAGTCTCCTCCATCCCAAGGGGAGCTGAGGCATCCTAGGCCTGACCCTGTAACCAGATGACATCTGTGCTGTGCTGTATCCTGGAGAAGCAATAAACTCCCTCTATTCTACTGGCTCGTGGAGTCTGTTCGTGCCACTACGGGGGTGCAGGAGTCAGGGGACCCCGACACGCCGCCACACTGGTGTCAGAAGTGGGATGCACTGCACCCTGTGGATGGAGCTTCCAGCGGCGAGGGACAAGGCGCAATAGAAGCAAGAGCCGTGGAGCCAGGCGTGCTGGAGACAGAACGAAGCGGTTCCTGGGAATCGTGGGGCGCTGCAGCACTAGACTGGTGAATCTGCACCGAGGGGACCAGCGGGGAGATGGCCTACACCCGACTCTTGAAGGCAGAGCTGGTGAAGCTGTGCAGAGAGAGGGGCTTACCTGTGCGGAACGCAACCAAGGCCCAGCTGATTGCCCGGCTGGAGGAGAATGACCAATCATGGGGCCAGAATCTTGTCCCCGTGGGGAGCAGCCAGACCCCCCCTAGGAGCATGTCAGGCTCTGAGAGGGGGCGGAGCACTGGAGCCAGCCGGAGAGACCGGACTGCCTCCCAGGGAAGCCCTGCAAGCCGTAGTCCGTCTAGGGTAGGGGCCAGTCCAGCGGAGCTGCGGCGGCTGGAGATCCAGCTGCAGATGAAGGAATTGGAAGTCCAGGACCGCAGAGAGCAGCGACAGCATGAGCTGGCCATGGGAGAGCGGAGAAACGGTAGAGCCCCGGCTGCGCCGAGTGCGGACGGGCCCCAAGGGCCCAGGGCTGCCAGACACTTGGAGAAGCTCGTGGTGGCCCAATTGAAGGACGTGGGTGACATAGACGGGTTCCTCAGCTCCTTTGAGAGGGCCTGTGGACTGCAACGGGTCCCCCCAGCTGACTGGCCGCAGGAGCTCATCCCCGCACTGAACCAGGAGGCTGCTGGGGTGCTCAATCAGCTGGAGGACCTACAGCCAGGGGATTATAACCGAGTCAAGGAGGCCCTGCTGCACAAGTTTGGGCTCACCCCCGAGATGTACAGGAAGAAGTTCCGGGGGGTGCAGAAGGAGCCACGGGAGACCTATGTGGATCTGGCCTCCCGCCTGGCGCAATACTGCTGCAAGTGGGTGTCTGGAGTCGGAGCCCAGACTGCAGAGGACCTGCTCAAGCTGGTCATGATGGAGCAGTTCTACGAAGCCTGCACACCCAGTCTAAGGCTGTGGCACAAGGACCGAAGTCCGGAGAACCCCCAGGAAGCTGGGAGGCTGGCGGACGAGTTCACAGAGAGCCGGTCCGGGTGTGAACGGGAGTCCCAGAGAGAAAGGGAATCACGCAGAGACCGGTTCTCGGCTGAGTGACGGAGAGGGGCACCTCCGAGGCGAGCCCCAGGGACCAGGACCAGTCAACGGTGCCCCAGAAAACCAGCCAGGGCCCGGGCAGAGCCGACCCAAAAGGGCCCACAGAACCTAACCTGCCATCGCTGTGGGTGACGAGGCCACAAAAGTGCTCAGTGCACCTCCCATGGGAGCTCTAACCCTCGGGAGGTGGATTTCTCCGTGTACCGGGTGGGGGCAGGGCGGCCCCTGCGGAGCGAGTGCCTCGTACCCCTGGAGGTGGATGGTAGGAAGGTGACGGGTTTCTGGGACACGGGGGCGGAGGTGATGCTGGCCCGACCTGACATAGTGGCCCCAGACCGTACGCTACCCAACACTCAGCTGACCCTGAGGGGCATAGACGGGACCCCATTTAAGGTACCCGTAGCCAGGGTGCATCTGAAATGGGAGTTCAAGGAGGGCCCCAAGGAAGTGGGGGTGCACCCGCACTTGCCCACGGAGGTGCTGATGGGGGGTGACCTAGAGGAGTGGCCAGACGGACCCCACAGGACCCTGGTCACCACCCGTAGCCAGAGCCAGCGAGGGGCTGGCACCCCGGAACTCGAGGCGGTTCCCCAACAGGGGGCCCAGGGCCCCATCCCAGCAGACATGGAGTCAGACCGAGGCAGTGGGGGGAACACGCCCCTGTCCCAGCCCCAGCCGCTGAATTCCAGGCGGAGGTGCGGGCGGATCCCTCCTTGCAGGCCCTGAGGGACCGGGCCGACCTGGGCGCAGCTCAGCCCCTGGGGGGAGATTGCCAGGAGAAGTTCCGGTGGGAGAGGGGATTTCTGTACCGGGAATGGCTTCCCCCCGGGCAGGCAGGGGAGTGGGGGCTCCAGCAGCAGCTGGTGGTCCCCCAAAGGTATCGCCACAAGCTGCTGTACCTGGCCCATGACATCCCCTTCTCGGGACACCAGGGGATCCGGCGCACGCGGCTGAGGCTGCTCCGACACTTCTCCTGGCCGGGGATATTTGCGGCCGTGCAGCGGTACTGCCGGTCCTGCGACTCCTGCCAGCGGGTGGGGAAGGCCCAAGATAGGAAGAAAGCTGCGTTGAGACCCCTGCCCATCATAGAGGAGCCTTTCCAGAGGGTGGCGATGGATATTGTGGGGCCCTTCAACAGAGCGACCCGGACAGGGAAGAAATACATCCTGGTGGTGGTGGACTTTGCCACCCGCTGCCCCAAGGCCGTGGCCCTACCCTCTATCGAGGCAGACATGGTGGCAGACGCACTGCTGACCATTTTCAGCAGGGTGGGGTTCCCCCAGGAGGTTCTCACGGACCAGGGATCCAACTTCATGTCGGCCCTGCTCCGGTGCTTGTGGGAGAAGTGTGGGGTCCAGCACACCTGGGCCTCAGCGTATCACCCCCAGACCAACGGGTTGGTGGAGAGGTTCAATGGGACTCTGAAGCAGATGCTAAGGACCTTTATGTACAAACACCCGCAGGACTGGGACAAGTACCTACCCCACCTGCTGTCTGCGTACAGGGAGGTGCCCCAGGAGTCCACGGGGTTCTCACCGTTCGAGCTGTTATAGGGGAGGGGAGTGAGAGGCCCCCTGGACTTACTGAGAGACAAGTGGGAGGGGAAGGTCTCCCCGGAGGGGGAGCCGGTCATGGAGTACGTCCTGGCTTTCCGGGAAAGACTCACTGAGCTCATGGGCCTGGCCAGAGAGAACCTGAGCAGGGCCCAGGGGAACCAGAAGGGTCTGGTACAACCGCAATGCACAGGCCCGCGCCTACGCTACCAAGGACCAGGTGATGGTCCTAATTCCCGTGCGGAAGAATAAGCTGCAAGCCGCCTGGGACGGCCCCTTCAAGGTTGTTAAGCAGCTGAACGAGGTGAACTATGTGGTGGAGCTAACGGGCCAGACGCGCGGCCAGCGGGTGTATCGTGTTAACATGATGAAGCCGTACTGGGGCAGGGAGAACTTGGTGCTGGCCGTGTGTAAGCCCTGGGAGGAGCAGGGGGAGGATCCCCTGGTCGGCCTGTTCCCTGGGACCAGAGAGGACTCTTCGCTGGAGTCAATTTCCCTCTCGGACCAGCTCACCCCGGCCCAGCAGGCCGAGATCCGAGAGGTGCTGCGCTCCCGCCAGCAGCTGTTCTCCGACAAGCCTGGTCTCACCAACCTGGCTGTGCACCGGGTGGAGACGGACACTCACCCCCCGGTGCGCTGCTCCCCGTTCAGGGTCACGGGGAAAACAGCCCAGGACCTGGAGAGAGAGGTCCGGGACATGTTGGCCCTGGGGGTGATCCAGCCGTCCTCCAGCCCGTGGGCCTCTCCCGTGGTGCTGGTTCCCAAGAAGGACGGGTCGATCCGGTTCTGCGTGGACTACCGGAAGCTCAACGCCATCACGGTGTCTGACGCCTACCCGACGCCAAGGCCCGACGAGCTCCTGGACAAGCTGGGGGGAGCTCGCTACCTCACCACCCTGGACCTCACCAAGGGCTACTGGCAGGTGCCGCTAGACCAGGAGGCCAGACTGAAATCGGCTTTCATCACCCCGCTGGGGCTCTGAGTTCCTGGTCCTGCCCTTCGGCCTCAAAGGGGCGCCGGCCACCTTCCAGCGTCTGGTGGACCAGCTGCTGCGGGGAATGGAGAACTGTGCCCTAGCGTACATAGATGATATCTGTATCTTCAGCCAGTCCTGGGAGGACCACGTGGCCCAAGTCAGCCAGGTATTGGATCGCAAAGACTGGGAAGTGCAAGGTTGGAATGGCCAAAGTGTCCTACCTGGGCCATAAGGTGGGGAGCATTTCCAGAGGTGGGGAGCGGCTGCTTGAAGCCAGAGCCGGCCAAGGTGGAGGCCATCAGAGACTGGTCTGTACCCCAGACCAAGAAGCAGGTCCAGGCCTTCATTGGGATGGCGGGATATTACCGGAGGTTTGTGCCCAACTTCAGTTCCATCGCTGCCCCGATCACAGAGCTGTGCAGGAAGGGGAGGCCAGACAGGGTGGTCTGGACGGAGCAGTGCCAGGGGGCTCTCGGTGCACCCAAGGAAGCCCTGGTCAGGGCCCCAGTGTTGGTAAACCCGGACTTTGACAAGCCCTTTATCGTGTTTACCGACGCCTCGGACACCGGGCTGGGGGCGCTGCTGATGCAGGTGGACGAGAAGGGGGAGCGACACCCCATCGTGTACCTGAGCAGGAAGCTGCTGCCCCAGGAGCGGAGCTACGCGGCCGTAGAGAGGGACGCCTGGCGATGGGATGGGCCCTGCAAAAGGTCTGGCCGGCGTTTCACGGTGTAACCGGCCACTGCCCCGGACCTGGCTGCACCAGAGGAAGGGGACCAACGCCAAGCTGCTGAGTGGAGCCTGCTCCTGCAGGACTACGACATGGAAGTGATCCACGTCAAGGGGAACGCCAACATCCTCGCCGACGCGCTGTCCCATAGCGAGGGGCCCGAACCTCCCCAGCCACCAGCAGAGCGGCCCCGCTCAGTTTGCTCTCGGAGGGGGGAGAACTGTGACGTAGTGGGGGTACCTTGCTGGTTGCTATGCTGGGCGGTGGGCTGTGAGTGACCCCACTGACGGCTGTTTGTACAAAGCACGGCCCAGCAGGGCAGGGGATAAGAACATAAGAGAACATAAGAATGGCCATACTGGGTCAGACCAAAGGTCCATCGAGCCCAGCATCCCATCTGCCGACGGTGGCCAATGCCAGGTGCCCCAGAGAAGGAGAACAGAAGACAATGATCAAGTGATTTATCTCCTGCCATCCATCTCCTGCCCTTGTTATGAAGGCTAGGGCACCATACTTTATCCCTGGCTAATAGCCATTTATGGACCTAACCTGCAAAAATTTATCAAGCTCTTTTTTAAACCCTAATAGAGTCCTGGCCTTCACAGCCTCCTCGGGCAAGGAGTTCCACAGGCTGACTGTGCGCTGTGTGAAGAAAAATTTCCTTTTATTAGTTTTGAACCTACTACCCATCAATTTCATTTGGTGTCCCCTAGTTCTTGTATTATGGGAAAGGGTAAATAGTTTTTCTATAATCACTTTCTCCACACCATTCATGATTTTATATACCTCTATCATATCGCCCCTCAATCGCCTTTTTTCCAAACTGAAAAGTCCCAGTCTCTCTAGCCTCTCCCCATATGGGACCCTTTCCAAGCCCCTAATCATCTTAGTCGCCCTTTTCTGAACCTTTTCTAATGCCAATATATCTTTTTTGAGGTGAGGAGACCACATCTGCACGCAGTACTCGAGATGTGGGCGTACCATAGTTTTATATAGGGGAAGTATGATATCTTTTGTCTTATTATCTATCCCTTTTTTAATAATTCCTAACATCCTATTTGCCTTACTAACTGCCGCTGCACACTGCGTGGATGTCTTCATAGAACTATCCACTATAACTCCAAGATCCCTTTCCTGATCTGTCGTAGCTAAATTTGACCCCATCATGTAGTACGTGTAATTTGGGTTATTTTTTCCAACATGCATTACCTTACACTTACCCACATTAAATTTCATTTGCCATTTTGCTGCCCAATCACTCAGTTTGCTGAGATCTTTTTGTAGTTCTTCACAATCCCTTTTGCTTTTGACTGTCCTGAACAACTTTGTGTCATCTGCAAACTTGGCCACCTCACTGCTTACCTCATTTTCTAGATCATTGATGAACAAATTGAACAGGATTGGTCCCAGTACTGACCCCTGGGGAACACCACTAGTTACCCTCCTCCATTGTGAAAATTTACCATTTATTCCCACCCTTTGTTTTCTGTCTTTTAACCAATTCTTGATCCATGAAAGGACCTTTCCTCCTATCCCATGACCACCTAATTTACGTAAAAGCCTTTGGTGTGGGACCGTGTCAAAGGCTTTCTGGAAATCTAGGTATATTATATCCACTGGGTGCCCCTTGTCCGCATGTTTATTAACCCCGTCAAAGAATTCTAACAGATTAGTTAGACACGACTTCCCTCTGCAGAAACCATGCTGACTTTTGCCCAACAATTCGTGCTCTTCTATGTGCCTTGCAATTTTACTCTTTACTAGTGTTTCTACTAATTTGCCTGGTACTGATGTTAAACTTATCGGTCTATAATTGCCAGGATCTCCTCTAGAGCCTTTTTTAAATATTGGTGTTATATTGGCCATCTTCCAGTCATTTGGTACCAAAGTGGATTTAAAGGATAGGTTACAAACCACTGTTAATAACTCCGCAATTTCACATTTGAGTTCTTTCAGAACCCTTGGGTGAATGCCGTCTGGTCCCGGAGACTTGTTACTATTCAGCTTATCAATTAATTCCATAACCTCCTCTAATGTCACTTCAATCTGATGAGTCCTTATGCAAGGGTCTCTCAACTGGTCCGACCAGTTACTTCCCAGGGAGAGAAACAAAGGAAGGGGGCGAGGCCAGGCCTGGCAAGGGGGGCAGGGTTGGAAGAGGGGGGCAGTTTCTGTCTGGAATCATGGAGGAAGCAGCCTGAGCAAAGGGGGGCTGGGATTTAGGGGCCCAGTCTCCTCCATCCCAAGGGGAGCTGAGGCATCCTAGGCCTGGCCCTGTAACCAGATGACATCTGTGCTGTGCTGTATCCTGGAGAAGCAATAAACTCCCTCTATTCTACTGGCTCGTGGAGTCTGTTCGTGCCACTACGGGGGTGCAGGAGTCAGGGGACCCCGACACGCCGCCACACTGGTGTCAGAAGTGGGATGCACTGCACCCTGTGGATGGAGCTTCCAGCGGCGAGGGACAAGGCGCAATAGAAGCAAGAGCCGTGGAGCCAGGCGTGCTGGAGACAGAACGAAGCGGTTCCTGGGAATCGTGGGGCGCTGCAGCACTAGACTGGTGAATCTGCACCGAGGGGACCAGCGGGGAGATGGCCTATGCCCGACTCTTGAAGGCAGAGCTGGTGAAGCTGTGCAGAGAGAGGGGCTTACCTGTGCGGAACGCAACCAAGGCCCAGCTGATTGCCCGGCTGGAGGAGAATGACCAATCATGGGGCCAGAATCTTGTCCCCGTGGGGAGCAGCCAGACCCCCCCTAGGAGCATGTCAGGCTCTGAGAGGGGGCGGAGCACTGGAGCCCGCCGGAGAGACCGGACTGCCTCCCAGGGAAGCCCTGCAAGCCGTAGTCCGTCTAGGGTAGGGGCCAGTCCAGCGGAGCTGCGGCGGCTGGAGATCCAGCTGCAGATGAAGGAATTGGAAGTCCAGGACCGCAGAGAGCAGCGACAGCATGAGCTGGCCATGGGAGAGCGGAGAAACGGTAGAGCCCCGGCTGCGCCGAGTGCGGACGGGCCCCAAGGGCCCAGGGCTGCCAGACACTTGGAGAAGCTCGTGGTGGCCCAATTGAAGGATGTGGGTGACATAGACGGGTTCCTCAGCTCCTTTGAGAGGGCCTGTGGACTGCAACGGGTCCCCCCAGCTGACTGGCCGCAGGAGCTCATCCCCGCACTGAACCAGGAGGCTGCTGGGGTGCTCAATCAGCTGGAGGACCTACAGCCAGGGGATTATAACCGAGTCAAGGAGGCCCTGCTGCACAAGTTTGGGCTCACCCCCGAGATGTACAGGAAGAAGTTCCGGGGGGTGCAGAAGGAGCCACGGGAGACCTATGTGGATCTGGCCTCCCGCCTGGCGCAATACTGCTGCAAGTGGGTGTCTGGAGTCGGAGCCCAGACTGCAGAGGACCTGCTCAAGCTGGTCATGATGGAGCAGTTCTACGAAGCCTGCACACCCAGTCTAAGGCTGTGGCACAAGGACCGAAGTCCGGAGAACCCCCAGGAAGCTGGGAGGCTGGCGGACGAGTTCACAGAGCACCGGTCCGGGTGTGAACGGGAGTCCCAGAGAGAAAGGGAATCACGCAGAGACCGGTTCTCGGCTGAGCGACGGAGAGGGGCACCTCCGAGGCGAGCCCCAGGGACCAGGACCAGTCAACGGTGCCCCAGAAAACCAGCCAGGGCCCGGGCAGAGCCGACCCAAAAGGGCCCACAGAACCTAACCTGCCATCGCTGTGGGTGACGAGGCCACAAAAGTGCTCAGTGCACCTCCCATGGGAGCTCTAACCCTCGGGAGGTGGATTTCTCCGTGTACCGGGTGGGGGCAGGGCGGCCCCTGCGGAGCGAGTGCCTCGTACCCCTGGAGGTGGATGGTAGGAAGGTGACGGGTTTCTGGGACACGGGGGCGGAGGTGACGCTGGCCCGACCCGACATAGTGGCCCCAGACCGTATGCTACCCAACACTCAGCTGACCCTGAGGGGCATAGACGGGACCCCATTTAAGGTACCCGTAGCCAGGGTGCATCTGAAATGGGAGTCCAAGGAGGGCCCCAAGGAAGTGGGGGTGCACCCACACTTGCCCACCAAGGTGCTGATGGGGGGTGACCTAGAGGAGTGGCCAGACGGACCCCACAGGACCCTGGTCACCACCCGTAGCCAGAGCCAGCGAGGGGCTGGCACCCCGGAACTCGAGGAGGTTCCCCAACAGGGGGCCCAGGGCCCCATCCCAGCAGACATGGAGTCGGACCGAGGCAGTGGGGGGGAACACGCCCCTGTCCCAGCACCAGCCACTGAATTCCAGGCGGAGGTGCGGGCAGATCCCTCCTTGCAGGCCCTGAGGGACCGGGCCGACCTGGGCGCAGCTCAACCCCTGGGGGGAGATTGCCAGGAGAAGTTCCGGTGGGAGAGGGGATTTCTGTACCGGGAATGGCTTCCCCCCGGGCAGGCAGGGGAGTGGGGGCTCCAGCGGCAGCTGGTCGTCCCCCAAAGGTATCGCCACAAGCTGCTGTACCTGGCCCATGACATCCCGTTCTCGGGACACCAGGGGATCCGGCGCACGCGGCTGAGGCTGCTCCAACACTTCTCCTGGCCGGGGATATTTGCGGCCGTGCAGCGGTACTGCCGGTCCTGCGACTCCTGCCAGCGGGTGGGGAAGGCCCAAGATAGGAAGAAAGCTGCGCTGAGACCCCTGCCCATCATAGAGGAGCCTTTCCAGAAGGTGGCGATGGATATTGTGGGGCCCTTCAACAGAGCGACCCGGACAGGGAAGAAATACATCCTGGTGGTGGTGGACTTTGCCACCCTCTACCCCGAGGCCGTGGCCCTACCCTCTATCGAGGCAGACATGGTGGCAGACGCACTGCTGACCATTTGCAGCAGGGTGGGGTTCCCCCAGGAAGTTCTCACAGACCAGGGATCCAACTTCATGTCGGCCCTGCTCCGGTGCTTGTGGGAGAAGTGTGGGGTCCAGCACACCTGGGCCTCGGCGTATCACCCCCAGACCAACGGGTTGGTGGAGAGGTTCAATGGGACTCTGAAGCAGATGCTAAGGACCTTTATGTACAAACACCCGCAGGACTGGGACAAGTACCTACCCCACCTGCTGTCTGCGTACAGGGAGGTGCCCCAGGAGTCCACGGGGTTCTCACCGTTCGAACTGTTATAGGGGAGGGGAGTGAGAGGCCCCCTGGACTTACTGAGAGACAAGTGGGAGGGGAAGGTCTCCCCGGAGGGGGAGCCGGTCATGGAGTACGTCCTGGCTTTCCGGGAAAGACTCACTGAGCTCATGGGCCTGGCCAGAGAGAACCTGAGCAGGGCCCAGGGGAACCAGAAGGGTCTGGTACAACCGCAATGCACGGGTCCGCGCCTACGCTACCAAGGACCAGGTGACGGTCCTAATTCCCGTGCGGAAGAATAAGCTGCAAGCCGCCTGGGACGGCCCCTTCAAGGTTGTTAAGCAGCTGAACGAGGTGAACTATGTGGTGGAGCTAACGGGCCAGACGCGCGGCCAGCGGGTGTATCGTGTTAACATGATGAAGCCGTACTGGGGCAGGGAGAACTTGGTGCTGGCCGTGTGTAAGCCCTGGGAGGAGCAGGGGGAGGATCCCCTGGTCGGCCTGTTCCCTGGGACCAGAGAGGACTCTTCGCTGGAGTCAATTTCCCTCTCGGACCAGCTCACCCCGGCCCAGCAGGCCAAGATCCGAGAGGTGCTGCGCTCCCGCCAGCAGCTGTTCTCCGACAAGCCTGGTCTCACCAACCTGGCTGTGCACCGGGTGGAGACGGGCACTCACCCCCCGGTGCGCTGCTCCCCGTTCAGGGTCACGGGGAAAACAGCCCAGGACCTGGAGAGAGAGGTCCGGGACATGTTGGCCCTGGGGGTGATCCAGCCGTCCTCCAGCCCGTGGGCCTCTCCCGTGGTGCTGGTTCCCAAGAAGGACGGGTCGATCCGGTTCTGCGTGGACTACCGGAAGCTCAACGCCATCACGGTGTCTGACGCCTACCCGACGCCAAGGCCCGACGAGCTCCTGGACAAGCTGGGGGGAGCTCGCTACCTCACCACCCTGGACCTCACCAAGGGCTACTGGCAGGTGCCGCTAGACCAGGAGGCCAGACTGAAATCGGCTTTCATCACCCCGCTGGGGCTCTGAGTTCCTGGTCCTGCCCTTCGGCCTCAAAGGGGCGCCGGCCACCTTCCAGCGTCTGGTGGACCAGCTGCTGCGGGGAATGGAGAACTGTGCCCTAGCGTACATAGATGATATCTGTATCTTCAGCCAGTCCTGGGAGGACCACGTGGCCCAAGTCAGCCAGGTATTGGATCGCAAAGACTGGGAAGTGCAAGGTTGGAATGGCCAAAGTGTCCTACCTGGGCCATAAGGTGGGGAGCATTTCCAGAGGTGGGGAGCGGCTGCTTGAAGCCAGAGCCGGCCAAGGTGGAGGCCATCAGAGACTGGTCTGTACCCCAGACCAAGAAGCAGGTCCAGGCCTTCATTGGGATGGCGGGATATTACCGGAGGTTTGTGCCCAACTTCAGTTCCATCGCTGCCCCGATCACAGAGCTGTGCAGGAAGGGGAGGCCAGACAGGGTGGTCTGGACGGAGCAGTGCCAGGGGGCTCTCGGTGCACCCAAGGAAGCCCTGGTCAGGGCCCCAGTGTTGGTAAACCCGGACTTTGACAAGCCCTTTATCGTGTTTACCGACGCCTCGGACACCGGGCTGGGGGCGCTGCTGATGCAGGTGGACGAGAAGGGGGAGCGACACCCCATCGTGTACCTGAGCAGGAAGCTGCTGCCCCAGGAGCGGAGCTACGCGGCCGTAGAGAGGGACGCCTGGCGATGGGGTGGGCCCTGCAAAAGGTCTGGCCGGCGTTTCACGGTGTAACCGGCCACTGCCCCGGACCTGGCTGCACCAGAGGAAGGGGACCAACGCCAAGCTGCTGAGTGGAGCCTGCTCCTGCAGGACTACGACATGGAAGTGATCCACGTCAAGGGGAACGCCAACATCCTCGCCGACGCGCTGTCCCATAGCGAGGGGCCCGAACCTCCCCAGCCACCAGCAGAGCGGCCCCGCTCAGTTTGCTCTCGGAGGGGGGAGAACTGTGACGTAGTGGGGGTACCTTGCTGGTTGCTATGCTGGGCGGTGGGCTGTGAGTGACCCCACTGACGGCTGTTTGTACAAAGCACGGCCCAGCAGGGCAGGGGATAAGAACATAAGAGAACATAAGAATGGCCATACTGGGTCAGACCAAAGGTCCATCGAGCCCAGCATCCCATCTGCCGACGGTGGCCAATGCCAGGTGCCCCAGAGAAGGAGAACAGAAGACAATGATCAAGTGATTTATCTCCTGCCATCCATCTCCTGCCCTTGTTATGAAGGCTAGGGCACCATACTTTATCCCTGGCTAATAGCCATTTATGGACCTAACCTGCAAAAATTTATCAAGCTCTTTTTAAAACCCTAATAGAGTCCTGGCCTTCACAGCCTCCTCGGGCAAGGAGTTCCACAGGTTGACTGTGCGCTGTGTGAAGAAAAATTTCCTTTTATTAGTTTTGAACCTACTACCCATCAATTTCATTTGGTGTCCCCTAGTTCTTGTATTATGGGAAAGGGTAAATAGTTTTTCTATAATCACTTTCTCCACACCATTCATGATTTTATATACCTCTATCATATCGCCCCTCAATCGCCTTTTTTCCAAACTGAAAAGTCCCAGTCTCTCTAGCCTCTCCCCATATGGGACCCTTTCCAAGCCCCTAATCATCTTAGTCGCCCTTTTCTGAACCTTTTCTAATGCCAATATATCTTTTTTGAGGTGAGGAGACCACATCTGCACGCAGTACTCGAGATGTGGGCGTACCATAGTTTTATATAGGGGAAGTATGATATCTTTTGTCTTATTATCTATCCCTTTTTTAATAATTCCTAACATCCTATTTGCCTTACTAACTGCCGCTGCACACTGCGTGGATGTCTTCATAGAACTATCCACTATAACTCCAAGATCCCTTTCCTGATCTGTCGTAGCTAAATTTGACCCCATCATGTAGTACGTGTAATTTGGGTTATTTTTTCCAACATGCATTACCTTACACTTACCCACATTAAATTTCATTTGCCATTTTGCTGCCCAATCACTCAGTTTGCTGAGATCTTTTTGTAGTTCTTCACAATCCCTTTTGCTTTTGACTGTCCTGAACAACTTTGTGTCATCTGCAAACTTGGCCACCTCACTGCTTACCTCATTTTCTAGATCATTGATGAACAAATTGAACAGGATTGGTCCCAGTACTGACCCCTGGGGAACACCACTAGTTACCCTCCTCCATTGTGAAAATTTACCATTTATTCCCACCCTTTGTTTTCTGTCTTTTAACCAATTCTTGATCCATGAAAGGACCTTTCCTCCTATCCCATGACCACCTAATTTACGTAAAAGCCTTTGGTGTGGGACCGTGTCAAAGGCTTTCTGGAAATCTAGGTATATTATATCCACTGGGTGCCCCTTGTCCGCATGTTTATTAACCCCTTCAAAGAATTCTAACAGATTAGTTAGACACGACTTCCCTCTGCAGAAACCATGCTGACTTTTGCCCAACAATTCGTGCTCTTCTATGTGCCTTGCAATTTTACTCTTTACTAGTGTTTCTACTAATTTGCCTGGTACTGATGTTAAACTTATCGGTCTATAATTGCCAGGATCTCCTCTAGAGCCTTTTTTAAATATTGGTGTTATATTGGCCATCTTCCAGTCATTTGGTACCAAAGTGGATTTAAAGGATAGGTTACAAACCACTGTTAATAACTCCGCAATTTCACATTTGAGTTCTTTCAGAACCCTTGGGTGAATGCCGTCTGGTCCCGGAGACTTGTTACTATTCAGCTTATCAATTAATTCCATAACCTCCTCTAATGTCACTTCAATCTGATGAGTCCTTATGCAAGGGTCTCTCAACTGGTCCGACCAGTTACTTCCCAGGGAGAGAAACAAAGGAAGGGGGCGAGGCCAGGCCTGGCAAGGGGGGCAGGGTTGGAAGAGGGGGGCAGTTTCTGTCTGGAATCATGGAGGAAGCAGCCTGAGCAAAGGGGGGCTGGGATTTAGGGCCCCAGTCTCCTCCATCCCAAGGGGGGCTGAGGCATCCTAGGCCTGGCCCTGTAACCCAGATTACATCTGTGCTGTGCTGTATCCTGGAGAAGCAATAAACTCCTTCTATTGTACTGGCTGGCGGAGTCTGTTCATGCCACTACGGGGGTGCAGGAGTCGGGGGACCCCGACACGCCGCCACACTCGGCAAGGAACAGCGTGCGGGGACACACCTGACAGCCGGGGCGCTCCCTCGGCAAGGAACAGCACGCGGGGACACACCTGACTGCTGGGGCGCTCCCTCGGCAAGGAACAGCGCGCAGGGCTTGGCTCTCGTCCAGCGCCGGAGGAGGAGGCTTCGTGATGTCTTACTGGAACGTCTCTCCACTGGCTGCTCCGCCCAAAAGGCACCTGCTCCCACCCCCTGCATTCTCCTCCCTGCCGGGCTGCCGGGGAGAGCGCAGCTTGCAGCGCCGGGAGAGGAGGCTCTGTGCCCTGCCAGGCAGCCATGGCCGTGAAGGGGTCTCGCTGGCACAGCCGCCTGGGCGTGATCCTGGCTCGCGAGGCTCAGAGGCTGGAGCATTTCCAGAGGGCAGAGAACATTCTGCTGACGGTGCTGGAGAAAGTCACTGCCATGGACCCCCGATTTATGGCCGATTATTCAAGAAACCTGGAAGTCTTTGAATTTGCCCTCTGCACCTCGGAGGATGAAGTCACGGTGGGGGTTCCCCTGCGGATGGTGGCCGACGCCCTCCTGCTGCAGGCCTGCTCCAGTGGAGAGGGCCAGGCGGAGCCGGTTCCCAGCGGGCACCGTCACACAGCAGGCTGCTGCCACTTGGCTGTGCCCAAGGAGGGAGCTGGTTGGGAGGACTGGACCCGAGAAGATGTGTTCAGTGCGGCGAGCGGCGCTGAGTGCAGGGGGCACGTCGTGCCAGGCAAGGTCCTCAGGCGCCTGAAAGAGCTAATCGTCATTGCCATTGTCCACTGCAGACACGAGTTCCTCATCGAGCCAGGTGTGTGCCAGCTGCATCCGCAGGCAAGGGCCGGAGGGGCGGGGCGTTGAGGGATGGGCCAGAGGGACCGCGGTGGGGGGCAGATGGGGCGTGACTGGAGAGGCTGGCTACCTCCCTGCTCCCAGCCCAGAGCAGGGCCGGGGCCGGAGATGCAGATGGCGAGAGGCAAAAAGGAAAAGGCGAGGCATAGAGAGGAGGGGCAATGGGAAGGGGCGAGGGGGCGGGGAAGGAGATGGAACAAGGAGGCAAAGAAACTGTCGAACAGCAGAGAGGCGTGGAGAGGGGTCTGAGATAGGCTTCAGACCGACCATGGGGCCATCACCTGTGCAGCAGTCATGAGTGGGACCCCCATAGGGACGTAACCTGAGCGGCTGGATTCAGAACGCCCCCCCCATGCGGGGAAAGGCAGCCGCTATCCACTCAGAACTGGAACCTACCCGTGAGGCACAAGCCAGAGCATTGACAGAGAAACCCGCTCCCCTTTCATCCCGAGAGGCACTGATTGGTCCAGGGAGGACAGAGGGAGCTGCTGATGGAGGCACAAACAAGTAGTCCCCAGCTTTGTTCCCAATGTCGGTCCAAACTGAGTTAGCTGCATTCTCTGTGGAAAGGGAAAAACAACCCAGAGAGGTGAATTTCTTCATGTAGGCCAATGCTGCTGGCGCCGGCTGTCTTCAGTGTTTCGCCCCAGAGGTGGCTGCACTTCAGTGGTGGGTGAGAAGGACCCATGGAGAGGCTGTAGTCTAATGTGTGTTGGGATGCTTCAGCTGGCAAGGGCTAGATATGCCACTTGATGAGCATTCAGTGCCACGCTGAAATAAAGTTGCTGGGGGAGATCTCCACACCAATGAAGTCAGAGGGACTTTTGCTCCTGACTCCAGAGGGGCCAGGGTTTCCCCGTTGTAACTGAAGATGTCCCATTGCATCCTTATGACTATAAAGCTGTGTGAGGAATCGGCTGTGCATTCTACTTCCCTCCTCTTGCCTAGCACCTCTTGGCGGCTGCCGTCAGTCTCCAGACATTTCGATGGCTCTCCTGCTTCTCAGTGACCAGATGGCCATTAAACCGCAGCCTGGTCTGAGCTCTGGCTCTCTGGATGGAAAGCATCACGGCTTGCGGTGTGGTAAAGAAGCGGCCGTGTCCAAGTTAATCCTAGGCCAGTGGGACGTCTCTGCTCTGTGAAACGGGACCAGGAGTGGGACCAGGCCCAGTGGGCTTACTGCAAGCTCAGCAGGCCCCTGGTGGCTGGAGTGAAACAGGGCGATTACATGTGTGTGTCAGATCAACATCAATGCGTCTTTGCTTAAAAGGAGCTGGCAGGCTACTGTTCCCCTTGCTGGCTGTGCCAGTGATAACTGGAGCAACAAGTCCAACCTCTTGGGCGTGACCCATGCAAGGTGAAGCGCGGGGAGGTGGGAGTCCGCCTTTGCAGCATGTCAGCACACTGCTTTGTAAATGCAAGCTGTCAGCAGGAGCATTCACCTGGAGAGCAGCAGCGACAGAAGCTTCTCGCACTGAATGGCGTGGGCATGGGCCTGGTTCAGCTATAACAGCAGCGGGAAAGTCAGCAGGACACAAATCCGCTCTTGGGGGGCCTCCCTGTCAGCTGTGCACGTGTGCGGCTGCTTAGGAGAGACGCAAATGCCGGCGAGCTGACAGCGAGGTGTTTTGTTTCTACTGGTGGTGCACATTTGCACATGCCTCAGTGCACATACACATTTTAGTCCACATGTTGAAGCAAAACAAGCTTCTCTGTGGTTAGGCAGCTAACAAACAGCTTTATTGATCAATAAGGCATAGAGTGAGCCAAACGTGGTCCCAGCAGAGCCGGGCCCAGTAAGGCTGCTCAGCACAATCAATCCTAGTATTTTATACCCTTAACCAAACACGTCTGATGCCAGGGCATCCCATCAAAACAAACTTCAAAGAGAAACTGTTATCAGCACAGAAAGAAACAGGTTTTTAGGGAGTTTGAGCTTCAGCTCAAAATAGCTCATTAACACATTCCAACAGCCCATCCTCCTGGCCTTTCTCACATTGGTGAAGGTCAGTTAACTCTCTCGTGTAAGTGCAGAAGCGAGAAACTTAAATGGCTTCTGTTATATGAAGTGGCTTCTAGCTAAATATGAAATGGTTTGACAACACACATGGATGGAAAAAATCTGCACACAAATGGAAAAGAGTAGAGGGAACTTTGCTCTGCTGCCTCTTCCTCAGACTGGTTAATTCTGCAAAGAAGGCAGCTCAGCATCATATTCTCCTTGGATCCATCACATGCTCGGCCAAGGGAGCAGCGCTTCGTCAGCATGTCCTCGTGCCAGAGGGCTTGGTTTGACCCTCACCACATAAGCGTGAGCCGAGTGTGTTTCCCCACCAGCTCCCCCTGGCCGATGGACTTGCTCCTGCCTGGGGCTGCCCATCTGGACCATGTTCTTTGATTGTGTCTGTCCAGGTTTTCCCAGGCTTGCCCGAGGAAATGGCTCAGATGTCCCAGCTGGCGGCCGGCCCGGCTGCGGCTGACACCTGGCGTCAGGGCACTAGACAGTTGTTCATGGAACTCAGAGGGGTGGGACGGAACGTCACCGGGCCAAGGGCCGCGGCACACGCTGAGGTAGGCTGCTGCAGGCCAAAGGGGCTGTCGGCAGGAGGGCCAGAGGAGGAGAGAGTGTTCTCCCATGCTCAGCCACGGGGGTGCCAGTCCATGAGTCCCTCTTCTACCCCCCAACTGTGTGTCAGTCAGACCCTCTGGCTCAAACACCCGCCTGTTTCTAGCTATGCATCCTTCTCAGTCTGCCTGGGGCCAGCTCATGCCAAGGACCCGCCTCTCACTCGAGTCCCGACAAATACTGAGCTGGAATCGCTCTGGCTCCCCCAGGTGTTGTCACGGTTACAATAAGGACTAGAATGATCAGTGTGGGTACATCTATCCTGCAACACTATTCCCAAATAACTTGGTCTGTGTCTGCGCAGCAGGCAGTTATTGTGAAATAGTGTCAAGCTGGAGGACTTCTTCCTCTGACTCCTGCAACCCTCATTGCATGAGGAGGAAGGGAAAGCGGAGGAAGAGGGCTCGATTTCCAAATCAGTGCTGTGGCGATGCTCCCAGTTTCAAAATAAGCTACGCACTTGATGTAGCTCAGTTTGTGTAGCTTATTTCGAATTAAGCCCTGCTGTGTAGACGCACCCCATGTGGTTAGTGTTTAGACTTCATGGTGTGCTAGTGAGCTGCTGGGGGCGCTAATCTGACTTATCACGCCCGTAGCCCCGCGTGTAAGGTAATACCGGGGCAGGTGGATTGTGAGTCTCTGCCTGTGTCAGCAGAGTGCGTTAATGAGCGTGAAGGGTCCAGCCCAACAGAAGATGTTGTGCCCTTCCAGGAAGAAAGGTCCATCTATAGCAGATGGACAATGGTGGGACATTGCAGCTGGAATTTCCCTATGTACCACCACCAAGAAGACACCCTGCCCATGAAGATGAGTCATCATCAGCTGTGGGAAGAGGAGAATGCCTAGAAGGAACTGACCCTGTCTGTGCTGCTTGGCCTGTGGGAGGCAAGATCGTTCTAGCACAAGCAAGAGCCCTCCAGTGACTCAGCCCCGCAGGACGTGTGGCGATGGCCGCTTCTAGAAGCGTCTCTCCCCTTTTGGAGCTTAGGACTGTAGCTCACCCTGTGTCTGTTGTAAGTTCCTTTCTGGTTTCTGTTGGGCATTGAGTTGGTCTGTCTGGAGCTGAGTAGAGGCTGGGCCAGGGGCGTTGTCTTTGGGGCGAGATCTAAGCTGCAGCTGGCCTGGTCCTTTGGGACGGGGCTAAGCTGGCTATGGCTGTGCTTCAGCCTAGAACACAGGCAGGCTCACCCAGGCAGCTGGGCAGATGGGGGCACCCAAGGGAGCAATCTGCCACTCCGTGATAGGGCTACTCCAGTGCAGAGGGGCTCACCCTTGATGGAACCGGAGCACAGAGCTCACCCCAGTTTGGGCTTTGTGCCCTGGGTCCTAGAAGTCTGTGCAGAGGTTGGTGTTCCTGCTCTGGAGTCATTGCAGGCAGCGAGACAGCTACGTCCACCGCTCCCCTGGCTCCTGTCTGCCCCATCACCAGCCTTGCCTCCTGGTTCCTCTGCCCGGTCCCAGCCCAGTGTGCTGTGCTGGAGGGCTGAGCATTCAGAGCCTGCCTCTTGGCCTGGCAAGTGGTGGGGGGAAGGGGGAATCCGGAAAGGGAGCGGCTGGAGCAAAGACCATCAGTGCAACAGGCCCTGTCCCCTGCTCTGCTCCAGCGCAAAGTGCCCAGGAGCTGTCCAGCTGCGGCTCCGTGGAGCTGCTAGGTGACGTCCGGAGGGGGAGAATGAACCCACAGGCAGCCGAACAACGATGCGGGCTCATTTCAGCCAGTGGTTTCACCCCAGCAGCAGCGGCTGCCATGCCCGGAGGTGCTGGAACAAGGGGTGTTCATTCCCCTCTCTCGCCCAGACGGTCTCCCCTGCTCTGCCGCGGAGAGGCCAGGCACAGCGCAAAGCCTGGACTCGGCAAGGCTGGTCACTGCACTGCCACTGGGCCCCCTCCAGGCATGGCCAGTCTGTTTTAAAGAACAGGGCGAACGCCCCAGGCCTGAGGGCCCTGCCCGGCTGAAGTGGGGCTGGCTGCCAAGACACCCAGAGGAGAGATGGGGGGAGGGGGAAGGACAAGGAGATCTCTAAGCCTGTTGTTTTCTAAAGCAACCCCTGCCCTTCCCAGGTGAGGTCAGTGCTGAGAGCCTGCAGCAGGAAGGGCTGCAGCTGTCCCTGCTGGTGTCCAGTGGCTGGAGAATGATCCGGTTCCACATCCTCCCGGTGGTGCGGAGGAAGCAGGGTGCTCAGAAGCTCTGCAGCAGGCACAGAGGAGGAGGGTTTCCGGCAGGCAGCCTGCAGAAAGCGACCCAGGAGGCTGACTTCATTCCCTGCAGCTCCCACCACTGGAGGTAAATGCCAGGCTGTGCGCCTCCCCCGCCCCCTTCCTGAAAGCTTGCTGGGAGGGAGAGAGAGGGTCTGCCTGCCGTTCGGAGCTCCGTGAGGATGCAATCTGGCCAAGGGACATAGTTCTGTCCAATTCAAAAGAGCGAGTGCAAACTGGAGGGAACCTGAGCCTGCACATTGAGGTGTTTGTTTGCTGTTTTCCGTGCAAATCTGAAGTTCAGTGAAAATTTTCCTCACACGTGAGAACGTTGAAACATTTCAACCGGCCCTAAAGACAATTCAGCCTTTTGCCCGGAAGAAAACTCCAAAGAAAATGAGGGCCCTGCCCAGGAGTTCAGTGTCACACCTGGCGAACTACTGCCGAGTTCAGCTGCCACGCCATGCTGGGCTTCTCTGCCCCAGACTCCCCCGCCCCACCCCTTGGGGCAGTCTCAGGCTGGGCCCGATACCCTCCTGTTTCTGGGGACAAGGCCACTTGATGTGGTCCTTGGCATGGCGATGGAAGCACCACCATGGCCCTCCCGCAGTCCGATCTTGGCTTAGCCCTTCCCTCAGGGCCAGCCTGGGCCTTGCAGGCCCCTTGGGGCTCCCTCTTCAGGTGTCCGGGCTCCACACAGGCCCAACATGGCTGGGGGCCCCCGTTACCCTCGCAGTGGGCTGCTCTTATTGTCCAGGGGTGGGGGGCTTCCCTTCTCCCACAGGCGTCAGTTGGTAGGTCCAGGCACTGGCCTCCCACCCGTGGTGCCTGGTCTCCCTCAGGTCCAGGTTCCCAGCCCCACAGCACCCAGACCAGTCCCTTCAGCGGCTTGCACCCAGGCCTGCCAAGAGAGGCGTTTTTCAGTCTCTCCAGTCTCAGTGCAGCACGGCTCCCCCAGTCCATTCACACCTCCCCTTGTACCGGGGGGGGGAGGGGGCGGACTGCGCGTGCTTGCGTTCTCCACCATGCGCCACAGGTCATGGCCCACCACCACGGCGCCTCCTGCTGGTCAGCCGGGAGTTAGCTCAGTCCACAGCAGGTTGCCCCCTTCTGGCCGGTGTCCGGCCCGTTGTCTCTTTGCACTCTCCCTGCGCTGTGCCGCTCCCAGGATCATGGCGTCCTGTTCAGGACACTGCCCTCCGGCTGCGCCCACCTCACTGGTCTCTCGTCCCCTGCCGGGGGTATCGGCATTCCTCAGCCTCGCGCCTGTCACCGTGGCCAACTGCAGGCCTAGTCTAATGCTGCACCTGAGGGGCAAGCCCCAGTCCATTAAGGCCTGTCCTCAGCGTGGCCCTTGCACCAAGGCCTGCAGCCTGGCAGGTGTCAGCTGGAGCCGCCCTCTCCCCCGAGCCTGCCCAGCGCTGCTCCCTCTAAATGCTTCGACTTGGGAACTAGGCCTGCCCCGCCCCTGACCAGCTCCTTATATACAGGGCTGCCCCAGCAAGCTGTCCTCTGACTGGCTTCTTAAAAGTCCCTCCCGGATTGGCCAGGGCTCTCTGCAGGCTCCCTTCAGCCTGCTTTAACCCCTTCCTGGCCAGAGTGGGGCAGCTGCTGAAAGGCAGATTTTGGTAGCGTAGACATACCCTAATAGATGAAACTTGCCATAAATAGACTCACCTCTCTCAAAGGGGGTGGGGTCGAAGAAGACATCTTCTAACAGCCCTACTGCCACATTAGCAGGGCCAAGGGGCTGTTCACGTGGCCGTGGCCTGCTTCTGAAGGGGTGCTACTTCGGAAAGGTGCCCTCCAAGGCTCAGTAGGGACACCCAGGTATAAGCTAGTGCAGGGCACAAGCACAGCAACTCACGTGGCAACCGGATCTGAGGAGGAGCCCTACGAGAAGGTGCCATGGTGCTATAGGCTGCTCCTTGGGAGGGTCCAGGAGAAGGGGGAAAGCTGCTGCTCCGAATGCTGATGCACTCCGTCCCCGCTCTAGAGACGCCTGGAGAAGGCAGTGAGCAGCTTGGTGGCAGCCTGTGTGTGTGTCTTGGCAGGTACTCCACCAATCGCCCTGTCGCGAGATTGCTCCAGACTGCGGGCCTGTTGAGAGGCCACCGGCTCGACAGCCTCCGCCTGCTGGACCACGTCAACTGGGAGGACTGGAAAGAAGAAGGCAGGGAAGGAGGGCTCACGTTTAATCACTTGAAGGTAGGGTTTCCCGAGAGAGCAGCTAGGGATGCTGCTGGTGACTGAGAGCAAGCCATGTGTGGTGCATGGCACGCTGTGACTTGCACGTCTGTACTGGCAGAACCCTGCATTCGGCCTTGGCTTATGGACCCCACGGGAGGAGATGACCTGTGGTGAGGCGTGTGTTTGTACCATTGCCTTGTGCCCAGGAGCCTGAAGACTATTGACACTCAGAACGATTCTTGCCCTGCCCATGGGCCAGGGGCCTGTCCTTCTGGCCCTGATGAGCTTGCGCTCTGTTTCCTGTGCTCCCCCATGTGTGATGCATGGGCTGCACCTTCGTCCTGGGTGGAGAGTGTCACTGCGAGTGGGATTTTCCTAGTCGCCTAGGACTGGCCCCCTTACCCCACCGCAGCAGTTCCTGACGCTCCTGCCCAGGCCCAGCTCTCCGCTCCAGGGGTGGCGGCGCTGCTCAGATTTGGCCCACAATGGGGGGAAGGCTGAGTGGCACTGCGACCCCACACACCAGCTCACAACATGTGGTGCGTGGCACTGGCACCTACTGGACCATGTCAACCGGGAGGACTGTAGCCCTGGCGACTGGGCGGTGTTGTGCTAATTGCAGACCCAGGCGTGTTAGCAGAGGGGTTCCATGCCTGGGAGGGGGGGACTGAATGGGGTCCCGGGCTTGCTGATAGTTTCAGTGTGATGACACCTCCAGGTAATTGGCCCCAGAGCTGCAGAGTCTTGTCACGTTGCTGAATAATTTGAACCAGGCTTCACTAGACAGAAATTAAGACCCTTATGAATATGAAGAAAATCTTCAGTGTGTGCCCCAAGTGTCCCTGGCGTGCTGTCTGCTGGGGTCATCAGCTCTGGGTGGCAGAACAGCCCCTTGGGGCAACGGGATGCAAACCAGAGCTGGGTGGCCATGTCAACGCCCACATTAAGCACTGAGAGGCCACAGCTACAAAGCAAACTAACGGAGAGAAGTTTCAACGGCTGCCCAGTTCCCATTCATTCTCGTGGTGCCTAACCCCCCTCGGCAGCTTTGGCCACCCCAGCCACAGCTGCGTGACCCCGGCTAGTTTGCATGTCGTGTCTTCCCCCACTCTGAATGCATCCCTTTGGCTTCCGAGTCTAGATGGTGCTGCTGTGGGCCACGGAGCTGTTCCCTTCCCCTGAGGACTGGGAGGACCTGGAAGGGTCCGTCTATCGGCTCCTTGTGATCCTGCTTCGTTGCTTAGCAACCAAAAATCTCCCCCACTTCCTGCATCCAGAAGAAAACCTTTTCCGGGGAGAGGCTCTGAGCACTTTGTACCCCAGGGTGCGGGGCTTTGCCAGCTCGCCGGAGCGCTTCCTCCAGTGCCACTTCACCCCTGCGGCGCAGAGCACCCACCTGCCCCCAGACAATGGCATCGAGGCCTGGCTGCAGCTCCCAGCCCAGGACGGGGCCGCCTGGAGCACGGCTTACTTTGATGTGCTGCTCAGCAAGGTAACCCGCCGCGCGGGCGAGTGCAGGCTCCCACCGGAGCCGGAGTCCCTGGGCCCCGGGGGGGAGGGGGGAGAGCCAGTCACAGCATCCTGCGTCACTGCCCCAGGGGCAGATAGAGAGGGTTAGGAGAGACGCTAATCTGCGCCGGCTGGCTGGGGAGCTCAGAGACACTGCGGCCAGCTGGGGACGGCTGCTCCTTGCCATGCCCACATGGCTAGAGAGAGGCGTCCATGGCGCTAGCGCGCACACACTGAACTGTGGCGCTAGGCTGAGAAAGGCCCCTGCTTGGCAGCCTTTCCTGACCAGTGCGGGGCCTTTCGTCTGACCCCTCTGCCCTGCTCAGTTCCAGGTCTACCGCATCCAGGACAGACAGCGGCTCGCTGCTCTGTCCCACATCTCGTCCAAGGCCAAGAAGGCGCTTCCGGACCAGAGCTGAGCCAGCTCACACAAGCATGCTCCAACTCCACAGACCAACGCGCACCCCCACATCCACCTTTGCTGCCTTGCTCGCAGCAGCTGTGCTGGGAACCCAGCGGCTCTTGCTCCGAAGTGCACAGGCGGGAAGAAGCAATGGGGACGGAGCTGACGTAAGCGGGGGGTGGAGGCTGGGAGTTGACACTGGCCTGTTAGCTGAACTGTGGATCCTGGAGCCCAGGCCCTTTTCTATGCTCTGCCTTTGAGTCACTGGGTGAAGGGACGCGGGACGCGCTCTTTGTACAACCCCCCGGGCGGGCTGGGTAAGACGCTCGCATGGTGCCTTCCGCAAGGCGGTGGGGGTCCTGGAGCAAAGCCGAGCCACACGCCCGCTGTGCCAGGCCACAGGCCCCATTTATTAACGTGGTCGGAGCTGTTCCAGGTCATGCCCTTGCACCAGTGAATTTACACACGTACATCACACACGGTTCTGCATGGGGGAGCAAGGCTGCTGAGGGCACTTCCAGGATCCTGCTTTGGTGAGTGGGGGGGGGCCACTGGAAGCAGGCGCGCAAGCCCCTCCAGGCGGCCGTGCTCATGCTGAACGGACGACACGGCAGGGGGTGGGGCGGAGGAGGAACGTGAAGCTTGAGACGGGGGATCCTCCGTCCTGTGAGGCAGTGTGCAGATGGTGTGCTGGATGCAGGTGTGAACAGACAGGCACCGAGGGCGTGGCCAAGCACCAGCCAGCCCTTGGCACTCAGCACCCGCCTGCTGAATTAACAGAGGCAGGGTGGGAAGGGGGAGGGCATAATGAGGGAGGGGAGCAGGGCTGTGGTTTGGGGCTTGCCTCTCTGGCCTTGCGGCGGTGGCTAGGCAGGAGCACCGGCTGGGTGCCCCTCAGCACCACTCCCACTGATGCAGGTTGCCCTCTGCTCCCGGGTCCTCCCCATCCCGTTGCCTTGTCCTCCTGCGCACAGGCCTCTCCTGATGGCCGCTGATCAAGTCCTGGAAGGGGTGGGTGGGTTCTGCAGGACACTGCCTCTCAGGAGCACCGCCAGCTTTGGATCCGAGGGCAGCCCAGGCAGAACTAGTGTCCATACAAGCTGAGACACTTTGTCCCTCTCCTACTTCCCTCTCCCACTGCCCTGAGCACCCTCTGGTCAGCCATCCAGAAAGCAAAGCCTCTGCATAGCCCTGTGCAGATCCGCGTGGCACTGCAAATGGAGCCTGGCTCCTGGGGTGTGGCATGCTTCATGGTTCCTGTAGGGTGCTGCAGCTGGCCCAGCACCGCCTGGATTTCACGGGTACAAGAGGGGAGGGAAATGTGGGCAGTGTCCCCACTGCAGCCTCCAGCCTGAGTTCGAGAGAAGACAGTGGCAGGAGCAAGGCCTGAAACGGTCCCTCTGGGCTGAGTCTGCTGCTGCCCAAAGAGCAGCTCACAGCTTGTTCTTGTGGCAGTGCTGCAGGGCATCTTTCAGGGCATGGAGGACTCGGTCCACATTGAACTTGGTGGAGTTATAGCCCATGAGTCCTATTCGAAGAACCTGGAATTGAGAGAGACCCAGGAGAGGGTAGTAAATCTGAATGAGATCAAATTGTTTCCCCGGGGTCAGCCCAGGGACATGTCGCGTTGCCCGTCGCATGGGGTGCCAGGCTCCTGGGGCGGTGAGAACCAGGCACTCAGCAGCCTGGGGCTTCCTACACACTGCCATACACTGGGCCAGATTCTCCAGCGCCCGGCACCACGTACGCCCACGTATGCCTGGGCCATGCAAAGGCTAAGGGGGGTCAAAGGCAGCAAATCTGAATGGTGCCACGTTCTTCACAGCTGCCCTGCAGTAGTGCCTGCTGCAGAAGGTGCACGGGGCGGGTGGGGGTCAGGCCACACAGACGTAATTGCTTTCCTCAGTACAGTACAAACGCAAGGACCCTGCAGCGTCTGCTGGCCAGTCTGCCCCAGATAAGCACGAGGGAGCAGACTTGTGGCCAAGCTCCTCCTAGGGCGATCACCTACAACTAGTGACAATAAATGACTCAATATGAAAAACTAAAACAAAGCTTGTTTGTAAGGGGCTGCGCCTGCCTGATCCTTTATTTGTCCCTTTGGACCAGGTTATCTCCTGGAGAATAGCACCTCATCTATTGGCTTAACCTGCTCCAGTTCCCATTGAAACCAGTAGGAGTTGGGTCATGTCTCCACTAAGAAATAAGTCTTCAAATAAGAAACCAGTGGTAAATCCAGTCCCTCCTAGCGAAGGCCCTGCTCAAAACAAGCATCCCTCTGAGTCTGCAAGCTTCTCACCCGGGTGTCGCCCGAGCTGGACAAACGGAGGCTCTCAACAGAGGCTTGGAAAATGGCTCAGGGCTTGAGACCTACAGTTTCTGGTCCTTCTCTCTCCTCTAATAATTGAGTCCCTATTTTCCCTGGTCTCTTCCAATGTAGGGCAACTACTGTGGTTAGCCACAGTCCTATGGGAGAAGACTCTTCCCTGCAGCTCTGTCTTAGGTATCCTCTTTTAATTTGCATTCATTAACACAAAGAAGGAAAACATGGAAAGCCCAATGGCTAGTGTGACGTAGTGGGGGGGCTGTCTGCTCTGTAACCCGGGGTCCCCCTGCGCTGTGCTGGGTGATTCCCACTGACTCACCCACATGTGGATTGGCCCAGACACCCAGGCCCAGCCTGAGCAGATAACAAGGCTCTTTCCGCAGGGGAGAGACAAAGGAAGGGAGGCAGAGACCAACACCTGGTTTGGGGGCAGGGTCTGGGAGCAAGGCAGTTGCTGGCTGGGAAACATGAAGGAAACAGCCTAAGCTGAGGACTGAGGGTCTAGGGGAGGCAATGGCCCCCTATCCCAAGGGGTCTGAGGCATCCTGGCCCTGACTCCTGTAAGCACATCACGTCTGTGCTGGGCTGTATCTTGGAGAAGCAATAAACCCTCTCTGATCTACTGGCTGGCGGAGTCTGTTCTGGCTGCTACGGGGCTGCAGGACCGGGGGAACCCCGACGCGCCGTCACAGCTAGCTTTTCCTCTCCTTGGGAATGTTCTTATGCAAACTTGGCTACAAGCAATTCCATTCTCTCTTGGAAAGACCTGCAAATACTACGCCTACAGCACAGCCATTCCACCACATCCCTTCCCCCGCACTGCTAGAGGTGTGGAGAAGGGAGACTGGTTGTTAGTTCAGCCTCGACTCACTTCCACAGAGCTGCTGTAGATATACACGGAGGGAACAGAGAAAAGACCCCGGCCCATCATCCATGGCGAGCCGTTTGGGCGTTTGTAGCAAGTTCAAGCACCTGTCTCTCCAGCGAGACTTGCAGCGTTGTACCCACCTTCCCTGCCGATGGTCCCAGCCCCCCTGAGATCTCAATGGCATGTTTATTCATAATAAAGGTGATGACCTCCTGCCAGTCATATCCCTCGGGCAGTACAAAGGTGGTGATGGTTGGGAGCCGCGCCTCCTGGAAAACAGATGCAGCATCAGTTCCATGCAGGGGGTCTCCTCTGGGCACGGGCCAACAGTCCTCTTCCCCTCCCGCCCGCCTGGCTGCACACTTGCCCCCTGGACAAGGGTTCCTTCTCTGGCAGCATCCGGCTTTTCCGTCTCAGCTCGGCTGGGCATCTCCCAGTAGTGAAGCCTCCGGAGGCATTGAGCTGGGTGAGTTCCCCAGCGGGTGCAATTGGCCTAGCTCTGCTGAAGCCAGCGGAGCTGCGCAGACTTACACCAGCCAAGCATCTGGCCTCAGCCATCCCCCAAACTCCCCCCTTAGCTCAGCCGGATGCCGCTTCCTGCCCAGTGTCTCTGCCAGCGCCAGCTGGCTCCAGTGCCCAGGGACCTCAGCCCCGTCCTACCTGCCCAGCGTCTCTGCCAGCGCCAGCTGGCTCCAGTGCCCAGGGACCTCAGCCCCGTCCTACCTGCTCCTTCACAAAGAGCTGGAGCCCCAGCTGCTGCAGCCCCTCGTACAGGTGGAGACTGGTTTCTTTGTGGAGCTTCCAGGAGTTCTGCAGCCCCTGGGCCAAAGGGGAGAAGAGCAGAGCCATTAGCCAGGAGGTTCCTGCCCAGGGCCGGGCGTGTGACAGGCAGATGCCACCCTGGGCCAGATACAGGACACAACATTCATCTCCACGGGGAGAGGCAAGCTCTGGTAGTCCCGCCCTGTGACGGCGCATCGGGGACCCCCGACCCTGCACCCCATCTGCAGCAAAACGAGACTCCGCCAGCCAGTAGAACAGAGGGTTTATTGCTTCTCCAGGACACAGCCCAGCATAGGCGTGATGTGGACATAAGGAGTCAGGGTCTGGCAGCCCTAGACCCCTTGGGGTAGGGGTACATAGCCCCCCTGACTCCTCAGTACTCAGCTTAGTCTCCTCTCTTCATGTCCTCCCAGCCAAGACTGCCCCTCCCCCAAGCCCCCCCTCCCTTTGTTCAGCCCCTTCCCTGGACAGGTGAGAACCAGTTGGGCCATGGACTACGTGACCTGAGGGTCCTCAGGGCGCCCCCCCGCTGGGCAGTGCTTACAGACACAGGACAGTAGGGGTCACCCACAGCCCAAGCATAGCGACCAGTGAGTGGACAGCACCCCCACTGCGTCACATTTCTCGCCCCTCCGAGAGCGAACTGAGCGGGGTCACTCAGCCTGTGGCCTGGGGAAGTTCGGGCCCCCTGCCAGGTAAAGCTGCAGCAGCGACATGGGTGCTCCCCTTTGCTTGGGCCTTCCACGGCGGTGCCCTGCAGGAGCCGCCTCCGCCCTGTTCGGCTGCTGGACGACTTTGAGGGGCCGGCTCGGACCCACTCTCTGCGGTCGTACCAGCCCTTCCACTGCCCTTGGGCTCTGCCCAGGGTCTCTCTGGCCAGGGCCCTGAGCTCAGCGAGCCTTTCCCAGAAAGCCAGGACGTCCTCCACCCCCAACTCTCCATCCGGGGAGGCCTCCCCCTCCCATAACTCTCTCAGCAAGCCCAGGGGGGTCCTTCCCCCTTCTGCACCATGGCTCAGTCAGGGAGAACCTGGCAGGCCCTTGGGGCACCTCCCTGTGTGCAGACAGCAGGTGGGGCAGGTACTTGCCCCAGTCCTGCGGGTTTCAGTGCATGAAGGCCTCCAGCATCTGCTTCAGGGTCCCCTGGCACCTCCTCACCAGCCTGCTGCACCCGGCGTCATACTCTGGGGCCCAGGTGAGCCGGGCCCCGTGCTTCTCCCACAAGCACCAGAGTGGGGCCGACATGAAGTTGGATCCCTGGTCCATGAGGACCTCCTTGGAGAACTGCACCCTGCTGAAAATGGCCAGCAGCGCGTCTGCCACTAGTCTGCCTTGAGCCACGGCCTTGGGGCAGTTGGCAGCCAAATCCACGGCTACCAGGATGTATTTTTTCCTCGTCAGGGTGGCCTGGCCAATAGGCCCCACTATCTCTATTGCTGCCTTCTGGAACGGCTCCTCTATGGTGGGCTGGCACCTCAAGGCAGCTTCCCCCCCGTGTCGGGCCTTCCGCGCCCTCTGGCAGGAGTCGCAGGCCCGGCAGTACCGCTGCACGGCCGCAAATATCCCGGGCCAGTAAAAGGCCTGAAGCAGCCTCAGCCGGGTGTTCTGAATACCCCAGTGCCCCGCGAATGAGACATCATGGGCCAGGTACAACAGCCTGGGGTGATATTTTTGGGGAACCACCAGCTGCCGCTGGACCCCCCATGTTTCCCCCTTCCCTGGGGGGGGAGCCATTCCCGGTACAGGAATCCCCGTTCCCACAGGAATCTCTCCTGGCAGCCTCTCCCCAGGGGCTGAGCTGCGCCGAGGCCAGTCCGGTCCCTCAGCATCTGTAAGGAGGGGTTTGTCTGCACCTCAGCCTGGAATTCAGCCGCTGGGGAAGGGACCTGTTCTCCCCCCCTCCCCCCTTTGGCTGTGTCCGGGGCCCAAGCCCTGCTGGGCCCCGTGTCTGCTGGAATGGGGCCTGAGCCCCCTCCAGGGAGCCCTTCCCTAGGTCAGGGAGGCCAGCCCCTCGCTGGCTCTGGCTACGGGTGGTGACCGGGGCCCTGTGGGGTCCGTCTGCCCACTCCTCTAGGTCTCTCCCCATCAGCACCTCCGTGGGCAAGTGCCAGTGCACCCCCACTTCCTTGGGGCCCTCCTTAGCCCCCATTTCAGATGTACCCGGGCTACGGGCACCTTGAACGGGGTCCCATCTATGCCCCTCAGGGTCAGCTGAGTGTTGGGTACCGTGTGGTCTGGGGCTACTACCTCAGGCTGGGCCAGCGTCACCTCCGCCCCCGTGTCCCAGTAGCTCGTCACTTCCCTGCCATCCACCTGCAGGGGTACGAGGCACTCGCTCTGCAGGGGCTGCCCTGCCCCCACCCAGTACACAGAGAAATCCGCCTCCCGAGGGTCAGATCTCCCAGGGGAGTTGGCCTGAGAGGCCTTCCCCCCACTCTGAGCTGAGGTTTGCCTGTTGGCCCCTGTCTCTGGGGAGGCCTGCCCTTCCCCCAGCCCCAGCCAGTTATCCCTGGAAAGTCTCCGGACGTGGGACCTGTCTTGGTGCCTGGTGCACTGAGCCCTCTTGTGGCCACTTTGCCCATGGCGATGGCAGGTTAGGTCCTGTGGGTCCCTTTGGGCTAGCTCCATCCGGGCCCTGCCTGTCTCTCTGGGGGGCAGATGGCTGGTCCCTGTCTCTTGGGCTTGCCCCATAGTTGATTTCCTCTGTTGCTCAGCCGATGACCGGTCTCTGCACGATTCCCTTTCTCTCCGGGACTCCTGTTCACACCTGGACCAGCTGTCCATGAACTCATCCACCAGCCTCCCGGCGTTCTGGGGGTCCTCTGGCCTCCGGTCCTTAAGCCACAGCCTCAGGATGGGCAGGCATGCTTCATAGAACTGTTCCAGCATCATCAGGTCCTCTGTGGGCTGGGCCTCCGCCCTGAGCACCCACTTGCGGCAGTATTGTGCCAGGCGGGAGACCATATCCAGATAGGTCTCCCTTGGCTCCTTCTGCACCCCCCGGAACTTCTTCCTGTATGTCTCAGGGGTCAGTCTGAACTTGTGCAGCAGGGCCTCTTTGACCCGTTCGTAGTTGCCCGGCTGCAGATTCTCCAGCTGGTTGAGTACCCCTGAGGTCTCCTGATCCAGCAAGGGGGTGAGCTGCTGGTGCCGGTCAGCTGGGGGGATCTGGTGCAGTTCACAGGCCCACTCAAAGGAGTTAAGGAACCCGTCCATGTCCCCCATGTCTTTACACTGGGCCAACACAAGCGTCTCAAAGTGTCTGGCTGTACCAGGCCCCCTGGGGTCCTCCCCACTCACCGCAGCCAGGGCCCCTCATCTTCTCCGCTCAGCCATGGCCAGCTCATGCTGCCGCTGTCTGTCTCGGTCCTGACGTTCCTCCCTGTGGTCTTGCTGCTCTTTCTCTTGTGACTCCCAATTCCTTTAGCCTCAGCTCGATCTCCAGCCATCTCAGCTCTGCTGGGCTGGACCCTGCCCTGGACGAACCGCTGCTGGCGGTGGCCTAGTGGGCACCACGTCTGTCTGGCAGACTCGAGCCCTCCCTCCAGTCTGAGAGCCTGAGACGCTCCCAGGGGGTGTCTGGCTGCTGCCCGCTGGGACAGGATCCAGGCCCCTGGACAGGTCATTCTCTTCCACCCGGGCAATCAGCTGGGCCTTGGTTGCTTTCATCATGGGCAGGCCCCTCTCTCTGCACAGCCCCACAAGGTCTGCTTTCAGGAGTCGGGCGTAGGCCATCTCCCCGCTGATCCTCGGGGTGTAGTGCTGCAGTGCCCCACGACTCCCAGGAATCGCTTCGCTTCGCCTCCAGCACGCCTGGCTCTTGCAAGCCCTTCCTTCTACTGTGCCCCATCACTTGCTGCTGGAAGCTCCATTCACAGGGTGTAGTGCATCCCACTACTAACACCACTGTGGCGGCATGTCGGGTACCCCCCTGATCCTGCATCCCGTCTGCAGCAAGATGAGACTCCGCCAGCCAGTAGAACAGAGGGTTTATTGCTTCGCCAGGACACAGCCCAGCATAGGTGTGATGTGGACATAAGGAGTCGGGCCAGGCAGCCCTAGACCCCTTGGGGTTGGGGTCCACCGGCCCCTGACCCCTCAGTGCTCAGCTTAGTCTCCTCTCTTCATGTTTTCCCAGCCAAGACTGCTCCTTCCCCAAGCCACCCCCTCCCTTTGTGCAGCCCCTTCCCTGGACAGATGAGAACTGGTTGCGTCACTGTCTATGTGACATGAGGGTCCTCAGGGCGACCCTGCTTGGCCGTGGCCTTGGTCTCTCATGATCTGCCAAAGTCCCTGGCAGTGTAGGCAGCTGCAGCATGGGCCTGGCACCGGCTCTCAAAGGCGGCTCCCTTCGATACAGGACGCAAGGGACCTGACCTGGGAAGAAATGTCTCCCCCCACCCCCACCCGGGGCAGTGCTTACAGACGCAGGCCAGTAGGGGTCACCCACAGCCTACAGACCAAGCATAGCAACCAGTGAGCGGACAGCACCCCCCACTACATCACATCCCCTCACCAGTCCTCATCAGCCACAGGCTGTTACTAGCTGCTGGCAACCCACAAACCAAGCCTGGTCCTGGGCAATTCCCCCCGATTGGTCGCCTGCCTGGCAGGCCCAGCACCAGGATGGGCTATGTGGACACGCACCCACCGCCTGCCTCCCCAGTGCGCCCCTCAGCTCCAGGGCCAGGCACACGCTTTGGCAGCGGCTCACTGAGCTCTACGGAAGGATTTCAGTCCCCAGCACCACCCAGCTGGTGGCTTCCAGCAGCACTGAGGGCCAAGCACGTAGGTGCCGACAGAGGCAGAAAGGTGCCGAATGCCACTTGGAAATCCCTGGCTGCTGCTTCCCTTTGGCAGCACCCAGGTACAGTGAGAAAGGAGGCTGAGAATTCACAGCACCGTGCATCTCTGACCGGCAGCCACAGCAGCCAGGGGGGTGATTCCAGTCCCAGGGCTGGTTCCCCCCGCACCCCTCCCCCTACCCAGCTGGGGCTCACCTGTTCAGCCAGCATTGCCAGGCCCTCCCGCAGACTGAAGAAGCTGTTGACAGGGGCAGTGTGATGGTATCTGTAACACACAGGCAGCAGGCTGGGGAAGGGCCCTGGCCACACTGACACATCAGGCCTCACATCCAGACAGATCCTGGAGGCAAAGCACCCATTCCCCCACCCAACCACACTTCTGCCTGGCCCCCTCCTCCTTTCCCACCCCAGCAAGGAGCAGGAACGGAAGTGAACAGCAGCCCTGCTCTGCCAGTACCGAGGGTGTGGATGGCAGGATACTGGGAGCGGGCGCTAGGGGAGAAGAGCTCTAGCCGGGAGCAGGCGCGAGGGGAGAAGAGCTGTAGAGGGAGCAGGCGCTAGGGGAGAAGAGCTCTAGGTGGGAGCAGGCGCGAGGGGAGAAGAGCTCTAGCTGGGAGCAGGCGCGAGGGGAGAAGAGCTCTAGCCGGGAGCGGGCGCTAGGGGAGAAGAGCTGTAGAGGGAGCAGGCGCTAGGGGAGAAGAGCTCTAGGTGGGAGCAGGCGCGAGGGGAGAAGAGCTCTAGCTGGGAGCAGGCGCGAGGGGAGAAGAGCTCTAGCCGGGAGCGGGCGCTAGGGGAGAAGAGCTGTAGAGGGAGCAGGCGCGAGGGGAGAAGAGCTCTAGGTGGGAGCAGGGGCGAGGGGAGAAGAGCTCTAGGTGGGAGCAGGCGCTAGGGGAGAAGAGCTGTAGAGGGAGCAGGCGCGAGGGGAGAAGAGCTCTAGCTGGGAGCAGGCGCGAGGGGAGAAGAGCTCTAGGTGGGAGCAGGGGCGAGGGGAGAAGAGCTCTAGGTGGGAGCGGGCGCTAGGGGAGAAGAGCTGTAGAGGGAGCAGGCGCTAGGGGAGAAGAGCTCTAGGTGGGAGCAGGCGCGAGGGGAGAAGAACTCTAGGTGGGAGCAGACGCGAGGGGAGAAGAGCTCTAGGTGGGAGCAGGCGCGAGGGGAGAAGAGCTCTAGCCGGGAGCGGGCGCTAGGGGAGAAGAGCTGTAGAGGGAGCAGGCGCTAGGGGAGAAGAGCTCTAGGTGGGAGCAGACGCGAGGGGAGAAGAGCTCTAGGTGGGAGCAGGCGCTAGGGGAGAAGAGCTCTAGGTGGGAGCAGGCGCGAGGGGAGAAGAGCTCTAGGTGGGAGCAGGCGCTAGGGGAGAAGAGCTCTAGGTGGGAGCAGGCACGAGGGGAGAAGAGCTCTAGGTGGGAGCGGGCGCTAGGGGAGAAGAGCTGTAGAGGGAGCAGGCGCTAGGGGAGAAGAGCTCTAGGTGGGAGCAGGCGCGAGGGGAGAAGAGCTGTAGAGGGAGCAGGCGCGAGGGGAGAAGAGCTCTAGGTGGGAGCAGGAGCTAGAGGAGAAGAGCTCTAGGTGGGAGCGGGCGTGAGGGGAGAAGAACTCTAGGTGGGAGCAGGCGCGAGGGGAGAAGAGCTCTAGGTGGGAGCAGGAGCTAGAGGAGAAGAGCTCTAGGTGGGAGCAGGCGCGAGGGGAGAAGAGCTCTAGGTGGGAGCAGGCGCGAGGGGAGAAGAGCTCTAGGTGGGAGCAGGCGCGAGGGGAGAAGAGCTCTAGGTGGGAGCAGGCGCGAGGGGAGAAGAGCTCTAGGTGGGAGCAGGCGCGAGGGGAGAAGAGCTGTAGAGGGAGCAGGCGCTAGGGGAGAAGAGCTCTAGGTGGGAGCAGGCGCGAGGGGAGAAGAGCTCTAGCTGGGAGCAGGCGCGAGGGGAGAAGAGCTGTAGAGGGAGCAGGCGCGAGGGGAGAAGAGCTCTAGCTGGGAGCGGGCGCTAGGGGAGAAGAGCTGTAGAGGGAGCAGGCGCTAGGGGAGAAGAGCTCTAGGTGGGAGCAGGCGCGAGGGGAGAAGAGCTGTAGAGGGAGCAGGCGCT